>CM073930.1:15005000-16255000 GCA_037179545.1 Sesamia inferens
ATCTAGTCCTAGCGGTGTAGGCTGTTTGGTAATTGTCAATTGTAGCTCCACCACAATAGTGTAAATTTTAAAATCATTATGAGCAACCTATTTTCTTTTAAGATTGGTGACTTTGTGATTCGACTGATATTAAGCTTAAGATTCTGCTGTCTCTGATTCAATCAATCCGCCCCCTTTGATACCTACCTTCCCGCTTCGGTTATAAAGCTGTGCATTTAAAAACTTACCATCAAGATGTTGGGAAGGAGGGTTCACGGGCGCTAGGTATGGTTCTGCTGTTAACTCTTCGTTAGACACATGTTCTTCATGCTTAGGATCCAGCTGAGTATCTATTTCTGGCTTTGTTATTACTTTTACTTCTGCTGCTACAAATGGTTTTGGAGTACTTAAAATAGGGGCTACTAAGTTGTTGTTTTGTGGCGGTACAGCTTTCAACACATTTAACACTTGTAGTAATGTTCTTATTGACGAACCCACATTTTCTTTCGTGATGGGCTTAGGAATAGATTTGTTCAGTTGAAGAGAGTTCAGTAATGATGCCAGCGGTATTGTGTTTGAAGTTTCTTGTGGAACTTTGACTGAGGTCTGATCCACTACATGCTGGTAATATAGGGGTTTGAATTCCTCATAGTTCGCTGGTACAGACTGAACTTGTGCTCCCCGTTGTTTTTGCTGTTCCAAATTGGAATCAGATTCTGGTTTATTTACTGAATAAATCGTAACATCGTTAGAATATTGAGGTGAATTGAATATTGGCCGAAAACCACTTTGTATTACCGGTTGGGACAATGACTGTAGAGGACGTTGTTTTTCGTAGTAACTTTCAGAAATGATCGCAGGCTGCTTCCTAATAGTGGCTTGTTGAACTTCAACATTGTCATAAATGTAATGAGGTCGAGCCGGCCGTGGTTTTATATAAACTTGCTCTTTTGGAGTTAAAACAGATACTGGTACTGGTATTGGTTTCTTTGTTATGTCATACACGTTTTCATTTTCGGACACTTTAAAGGGAGGTGTTTGCTCATAGGGAACTAATTTATATTTCGGTTTTTCTGACAAATAATATCGGATGCTGGGCGAATCCTCGTTATATAAATTCAAGTAAGGCTTCCGGGTCGTAGTGACAAATGGTATTCCCGGCGATTTTGGTATTTGCTTATGGACCACTCTGCCAGTGCTGTAATCATTGTGTGCCAGTAAATTGTAATCAGACGGTAAAGGATTATAATTTGCAGACACTTTACCTTGGGTTTGATATATAGGCACACCACTTTTATAGTATATCTTTGTTGGGTTTGCGGATGCAATATTATGCTGAGTCAATCTGTTTCCTTGATATCTAGGTATGTTTCTGTTTGAGTAGATGATTTTCTTTGGCTCTCTATGATTGACGTCATTTCCTCCTCCAGTTTCGACAATTTCTGCTTTTTCTACTTCGACATCTCTTATATTGTCCGTTGTCGGTGTTGCCAAGTCGTTGGCGTAGTAAAATGTCATATATGGTATTAGTCTTCTGTACCTTTCGTTGATGGATAGCTTTGTAGAATTACTGTTACTATTTTTTCGTTTCTTTCCACGACTCGCTCTTACAGTCGTCTCTTCGACTTGAGATTCCATTGGTACGAAGCCATCCTGCACGTCCACTGGTGTCATTCCCCCCAACATTTTTATTTCAGGACTATTTCCATTTGGTGTAATTGTGATTGATGTGACAAAGGCAGGTATAGCTGAAACAATGAAAAAATGTTTATTATTCACACTGCAACCCTCTCATTAACATACCTTAATATACGTTACATTAGTCGTTAGTACGACTGTTAGAACAATTTCCCAAGCACAGAAAGACAATGCCGACTTCTAGGTCAACTTGGCTTTTCAACTTGACATTGTACCGAATATTATGATTCAGTAAGCGTTTGTGCACTAGGGATTGGAAAAACAAAAAAAAAACAAATTTCTAAGATTTTAAAGTCAGATATTATAGTTAGTTAGTCATTAGACATTATTAATACCTACATGCAGTGCATTAATCCTACTTATATTATAGATGCGAAAGTTAGTGAGAATGTACGGATGAATGCTTGTTACTCTTTCACGCAAAACTACTGGATGGATTTGCATATTTGGCACACAGATATTTTATAACCAGGACCAGGACTTTTTATCCCGATATTCCCACAGAATCGAAATTTACGCGGGTGAAACCGCAAGCTCAACTTGTGAGATTATAATAGTCACATTTTATGGCCTTTTGAACGTTGTCGTGAGTTAATGACATAGAAGAAATCATTAATCAAAATCAATTAATTGATCAGTACCTATTGCGAAGGTAATTGACTCGCAGATATTTCAGATCGAGGCAGATAATATATTTAATAGTATACAGCCTCGATTTGAAATATCTACTGTCCTTCTTATTAGGCTTAGTATGTTATTTAGGCATTCTGTTCTACATATCGAGTAATATACGGGGTCATTCAACAGTGGATTATGCTATAATAGTTACATAAGTAGACCGGTTTGTAACCAATCATTTGTTTTATGTTTGTACAAATAAACTATTCATATAATATGTAACAACGAAATTCTTGACGCACCGAATCCACCACCCAACCACTTTACCCACTTTGCCCACCTTGCTCATCGATTGCGCATACGAAGTCTTAGCGAGCCTCATCATCGCTTTCATATAATCATTGTGAAACAATCGTCTAATTGAGTCTGACCAACATATTATTAATCAGTATCAATGACCTATTTAACCAACGAGGTATTTAGTAGCTTATACCGAATAAATCAACTTAATATCGAAACAAATTTACTTTCACCAGCTGAATTCCTGTTGCTTTAGTCTGTAAGTACCTAATAAATATTGTTAGGTGTCTCGTACCCTCAACCGGACTCGAGAATACGTTCTTCGTCTTATGAAATTTGCTCTAGTTTAGCCAATTGTGCGTTTTAGGAGATAGTTTGGTATTTAGATCGTTCGTATGTTGCGCTTTTCACTATGCTAATGCTGATGCTGAGTTCTACTTTAACTTTCTTATCGTATTTAAAAAATTCTTTTAACTTAGTGCAATTACTTGCACTTCGTAGATTTTTTTGGACCTATAGATACGTATTCGCCCTTGGTTCATTTTAGCATTGCTATTCATAATTGGGTAATTCTCTACGGTTGTTAGGTATGATATTTGTATTTTTGACACCGACAATATTTTTTACCATCAAATGGGTATCAGTTACAGCAATTACGAGGCCCGTCATCCGTCACAAGCAATAACAAAATTTAAATAACTAAATGTAAATAACTAGCTACTAAGCTTATTATTACAATACAGGGTCCACATAAATAGCTGTAGGTAGGGCCTATACATGCATCTCGTATTCAACTACCCAGCCAAGCTGTTTAAAAAGTATCACCCCCAAGATATTGCGCAATTAGAAATATTTTATAAAAATATTTCTAATTGCGCAATATCTTTTGGTCTTCCGTCTTCTTCTCCATGAAAAATATTCGCTGCCACACGCACTGACCCTTTCATAATTCAAATCCAAAACATGATAGCTACCTAAGATGATATTTCTTTAATTAATAGCAACAATTACGCTACACGTACGTAATCAGTACCAATATTTATGGGCTATTAAATCACAGTCGAGCATGATATTCCATCATTTGGACTCTATTGCAAGATGGAACGTTTTTATTGGAAGGCGAAATCGTATGCAACGATAATCGAGAAACGTGATCAAAGAGATCATTCTCAGTCGCCAGCTCAAGTGAAGGCAATTAATTATATCGTCACGCTCAATATTTCTGTGTTAAAATAGATAGACTTAGGTAGAGGAGGTTCATACATAAGCAGTGATAGATTTAATCCATCATGAATAGCCGCTGTATAAGAGGCAATTATTCTTTTATTGACCTCTTAGAGAACGCTGCGCCGAACTTATGTCTTTCATATTTTAATCAAGGTCCTCTTAGAAATGACCTGAAAGGGTACGACGACGAAACACTTGTTCGTCTTGACCAGCTTGTTTGTTAAAGAGTGCAGCTTGAATCCATGCTCAATAATAGGTAAGCAGTTCTTAATTTGCGATCTATTAGAAGACTGATTTTTTGTTTTGCAGATTTTTGCACCTACCCTATTGTCCAAACACCTGTTTGATTTTACCAATTGTGCTTTCCAGTCGCTTCTTCACACATAATTTGTTTGAACGCTTAGATAAATATCTAGAATATCAAGTCTAGGCTCACGTGCGTGTATTTAAAAGCCTGTTCCTATTAATCTCAATCTAAGAACTTGTAAATTACATAACGCAGGTAGACACCCACCTCTCTAAATTTAGGTACCTACCATGAGCACCAATGGGCCAATTTCGAAAATACATTGCATAAACTTAAGTAATTAAAATTTTATTAACGATTTCCTAATAATGCAATGCAAGTAGGTAAATATAGGTTTGTAAATTCACTAGCATAGGTAGCTTACCTCACAAGTAGGTATGTTTTATTAGTCCTAGTCCTACAACGGATTGTGTGCAAAGCGACAACGAAATAAATGGTAGGTAAGCATTTTAGAAAGGCAGGATCGTTCGTGTGTCGAATACGGGTAGAGCCTTGGAGAAGTGACTGGCTCTGCACACGGAGATCCGTATCCTGACTGCGAGCTGCGACTCACTCACACCACAGATAGGTACCTATACCTACATTTAATATATTCATCAAATTATTTTAATTAAAACTAGTCCATACTAGTAACGGTTTTCCTTTTCTTCAAATGTACCATCGTTTAGCAACAGGCTGGTGCTAATGAGCAAGAATAGAAGTTTAATCCGTCTAGATAATATGATAGGTTCCTTCGAATCGGATAGATAGGTAGGTGCTCCCATTGACGACTACTTGCGACATTTTCCCCAACCGCTCCCAATAGTTAGCCTCAGTATAATTTTATGCATAAATTAAAGGCGAAAACGTTTCGATTTTCCAGTTATATTGCTGCCAATTAGGTTAAGTTATAAGTGGTTACATCGAGTAACGCTCATACCTTGACCTGCAGATAATTATATCGTCCTGCTGACTTTTAAACCATTCATGCCCATGAATATAATACCTATAACAATCGTTGAACTACCAACTTCAAACATATTGTTGCACGAAACCGCCCTTTACAGTGTGCTCTCTGAAATATCAATAAGTACTTAATTTCTGTCCTCATATCGAATGTCGAGCGAAATAATAACAATGAAACAGTATGTACAACATAACGAAATAGCAAGGTAATCTATGCTAATCTAAACTACCTACATAATAATATTTTAGAGTTAAAAATTGTTCGTAAAGATTTAATTATAATCTCTGGAATTACCTACTGAACTGATTTCTAAAGTATATGGCTGCACTGTTGTCGAGTGCTATAGGATATTTTATGGTAATCTTGACGCAGTCGCAGACGACTCTAGTTTACTTACTAGAATAGGGCTATATAACTTTACCAGTGTATAGGTTGAAAAATAATATTAAGTTCGCCATTTGATACCCTTAATATATCAGTTGCTAATTTAACACCCAACATGATATTAATTTACATACCTACCTAAATGACAGATATAGGACAATCAATATCCTGCAGCATGTCAATATCCCCGTTTTTCTTTCATGAACGTGAGATCAAATTACCAGATCTATTAAAATAAACACGACAATATCCGATCTGCTTAGTCATATACCTACCTACTGCATTTTGCACGACGCTAATACACAAAAGTGAGTGTAATTTTTGTGTCGTGAATGGCAGTATTAAGGGCACTGGGGTTAGCCAGTGGTGTCAGCGAAGGTCATTATTATTATTGTATAGATAATAAAAATAATTTACAACCGGATTATACTTTTACTTCCTATGTTTACTGAAGCAAGTCGGTATAGGTTTCATGCGTATTATGCTAACTACAAAAACGTAACTGCTTATATACGAACTTACAATAAAATAAAATACATAGGTAAGTTAAATAAATATAGGTCATTAATAATGAGTTACAGAAATATAGATCAACAAAGGCAACAGAAGTACTTCAGCGCGGTACTGAGAAAAACGTGATCTTTGATCCATTTGTCAAATTGTGCTCTATAATGATCATTGTTTCAGTTAGTCACGATTTTATACACAAACTTAATCTTTTTGCTTTATTTTACTTACAACGGTGCTAAATGTGTGAACTTTGTTCTAATCTGTTAAACAACTTTATATCATAATAGATAATAGGTTGCTTCACCTTTTGGTGTGATAATAAGATTAAGGCTGTCGGCTTAGCCGATAGCCCAACACACTTAATTATCGTTACCTCTCAAATTGTAAAGAAATGAGTCAACTGAAGTGCGTTTATTGAATATTCACTTTGACTAAGATATTCCATTCTGGCTTCTAGGACATCAATATCACCATCATTTCAGCCGACATACGTACACTGTTGGACATAGGCCTGCTCTAAACACCGTCACTTCAACCTTAACACTTCCAGTGTGCGGTTTCCACTCCGGAACCTCTTAGCCCTATAGACCATCTGTTCAGCGAAACACTGCGTAGGTGTGTGGTAGGACCTAATATAGGAGTATTTAGATATTTTTTTGCCATGGTCACATTGGTTACGTATCGAAGTTATAGAATGTCTAGAATATTCTTCATAGTAAAAATTAATCATTAGCTTTATTATAAAGTTATGGTGTTCAGCTCTATCATAACCTTGTAGAAAAAAACTAACAAAACCAAGGTTTTGGTGCATTAAAATCACGTGGCGTCGTGCCGGTGTCTTATTATTGTGTAAAAAATAAAGTTGTCTCAAGATAGCCGGGCCCTCAGTCACGCTGCGCAAACGCACGCACGACAGACCGTGCACAATGCGCACGTCCCTCAAATTAGACGTTTTAAACTCTTTGGAGACATCAAGATAATACTATGAGCAGAAACCTATACTTACAAACTTTTTTTACGTACTATCTTCCCACAGACACAAACAAATGGCAGGTGCCTACATAAGGACTCATTGTGTGCAACATCGTTGACCGCATCGTTGCTCAGGTGACAGCTTAAGTCCATATTTAAAAAAATGCTTATTCCATCTTATCTTCATATCACTTTTGATTAGCCAACTTCATTGGAACCAAATAGAAAGAAAGAAAGAAAGAAAGAAATCCTAATATTAAACAATGCTTAAAAAAATGCCAGTTATGGTAGCTGGCATTTCTTTTCATCATTCATATCAAACTTAAAAGTTGAGAGTTTTGATTGACTATTTGACTCCAATAAAAAAATACCAACAAAATGACGCTGCACAAAAATAATATACTAAATGATACTGACGCAGTTAGCAGGCACTCAAGATATATTGATTGCCAAAATAGATCATGTCAAGGCAGTGGAAGTGATAGCGATAACTGTGGGCAGCATTCACTCATTCCAAAGCTACCTATAGCCTACTTAACACGGAATTGCACATCCGATAGAATGAAGCTTTTTATTATTCTTATCCGCAAAATAACTTTCGCTGGAGCGAGTTTTGACAACATTGTATTGATTTCGATCCGTTTGCCGTTTCATCGTGCTATAGGAAATGTATGAGTAAGACGCGATCATTCACCAGTCCCGATATGTTGAATGGGTGATTAGGCGCACTTTCACTAAATTAAAAAAAAAAACTACCTAAAAAAAATTTATAACTTTAAAAAAAATTTAAAACTTAATTGTCTGCTTACTTTATATTCAATTATTATTATTAACCTAGGTAGGTTTATTATATTATTGTCTTGGCAGAGTCTCATTATTTTACGAGAGAAGTAGGTAGGTATATAATATGTAACAGGCTATGCATATCTAGCCCGTACACAATGCAGATCCGGTCATTAGATGCAAATTATTATAGTTATACAAGCTCTCTAACTCAAAATTGGCGTGATCCAAAGTCATCCTCGTGTCGCGTTATTTACCATAAACAAAAACCCCAAAGTTCGAGAAAGTACGTTATTAAAGTGAAAGCGAAACTCGGCCACAGAGCACGGGACAGACGCCAAAAGTTATTACATAAAATAATACGCGTCTTGTTTACCGATTAGGTGAGATTGTGCGGTGGACACAACGACCCGCTAACCGCAACAGCCGTGTCACATACACCATGACCAACGCGACCGTAATAATAGTACTATAATTGCCTTAGATCACAGGCCTGAGGCACTCTATGACAATAAAGATTTCCCGCGGTGCGACTTCATTATTCAAGAATGTTTGTTCCGTAAACACAGAGTTCGAAATCGTATTGATAAATCTACAACCAACCAAAAAGCGGAAGTTCCTAAAACAACTAGGAACATTTAATAACTCAGCTGTTAGTAATTAGTATTTCTTTGAAATAAAAAGTTGCTATCTATACTTTATTTATTATTCGCTAGACCAAAATGAGATGTAGAGGTGCGTTCGACCTTTTTTCTAGCCTCGTCGATCAGAGCTGTCGCTTGAGTTAGCTAAATAAATTGATTGAAAATTTTCCATTATAATGGGAAAGTTTCTAACTGACAGTTTTCATTAAAAGTAAATGAAAACACAGCAATCCTCACAAAGAAAGTGACCTTGGCTACGGAAAAATTTCACCAATAAACATTTATTGAACTGCTAACCGTGATCTCGCTAACGCTTCCTTTCCAGTTTTACCGCTCATTATTTTGCATACAAAACAGATAGCCTATCTTCACTCAACCAAAAGAATACAAGATTAGGAAGTAACAACGCATTTTATTGATATTTTACTACCAGTGCTGCCGGAGTCATCCTCTGCAAATGACAAACAATCGTTTCTCTTCCATATTACTTATTCTGAACATATGTGTGAAGAAACCGGTACTATTTACCTTAATATTATTATACTGATATCTTTAAAAAATAATTCTACCTTACAATGTTACATAAGCAGATAAAACAACAGTTATGCAGTCATTCACACCGTATCCGGTGACAACCCAAACTACTTTTCTTGAGATAATTTTGTAAGCGTATTATATCGTGTAGGTACCTCTACTAGCTTCCGTCCGCGCGGCTTCATGGAGCATGTTGAGAAAAAGTAGCCCACGTCCTTCCAAAAATCGGTCTAGCCGTTTCGAAGAATATCTATTCTATACTAATACTTATATAAAGCTGAAGAGTTTGTTTGTTTGAATACGCTAATCTCAGGAATTACTGGTCCGATTTGAAAAATTCTTTTTGCGTTGGATAGCCCATTAATCTAGAAAGGCTTTAGGCTATATAACGTCACGCTGAGACCGATAAGAGCAGAGCATATGAAAAAAAAACATATCGGAATAAACGGACAGAAACACCAACAAAATTTTTGTAAGTAATTTGTGCTTTTGTTTACTAGTAGCGTACTTTCATATGCATTTAATAAAATGCTGTTATTTTAACATTACAAACAGAGACATCAGTTTTATTTTTGTGTCTGTAGTCTGTACACATGATGGAAAGATGTAGGTAGCTATTTGCTAACTAGGTCAAGATCTCATACCGTTTTGTACAACTTTACGCATTAGATAGCGTTCGTTTGTAAATTCATATCATGGCCAAACTTACACTACATTAATTGATCGGAATAAATATTCTGTCTCACGCTGTTCAGTCGGTTCTTCATTGTTTACTCCATGAGACCGTACGTTGCATTTTTTATAGCTAAAAGACCTCTGCGTTTATTTTTAATAACAGTTAATTGATAGCTACACGTAAGTGGTCTACAATATGTGGCCGACTGTTTCTTCACCGCTCCTGTAGGTATCCATTCCATTGTTTATTATTCGCATGGTGAAATAGTGCTATTCTTTTAACGAACACATTCGAGATAGCATAGATACATATAGCTCACATAACAATAATATGGTAAACACCTCATTTACCAAAGTTGGCTACTACGATTACAATGGGAATGGGCTTAGTTTTTGATTAATGTCGTAACAAACAATTATCGTGAGTTACGGTCCATGACAGGCACCTTCGTAAGTAGGTACTTACCTTCGATAATTTCTTTATTTCTTTTCTTTAGAGTGAATACTACTTCAACTCTTCAATGGCCTCTGTGGTTAGATACCACAATTTTGCCAATAAACGCATAGTCAGGGTATAAGTCCGCGGCCGCAGTACAGCATACGGTGGAGATCTGCCCGGCTTGGGCGGAGCACAATTCTCTAGGCCATGGTCCGGAGCGAGAGTGCAAGGCAAGTTGTCACCTCTTTCTGCGAAGCAGTGATGCTTGCAAAGGAGGAGGCGGAACGCGCGAGAACGCGGGAATCTCAGCACCCTCACACCTCTAGCTGCCGCAAGAGAGACCCTGATCGGGAGACAACATCGTCGGCCACAACACAGGGTTGCGGGCGGCGAGCTGCCCAATGTTCGCCGCCCGCAAGTCAGGTAAGGACCAGGCTCGGGTCGATAGTGACTGAGTCCTCGAAAACCAATGCTTACCACACCTGCGGCTTGGTTGAAAGAAAAACCTTGCCCCTGGCGCACAGGCAAGTGAAGAAAGACGGGTGGGTTTCAGTCAGTCTGACACGCCCTTCCGCTCCGCCCAGATCGGTAGAAGTCATTTGATGATTTCCCACACTATGGTTTGCCCGCATGGTATGTCAATAAAAAGATAAGCCTTTCCTAAGGTTCAAAGTCTCCCCACACCATTTATTAATCAAAATCAGTTCAGCCGTTTCGCAGATTAACCGGAATGAACAGACAGCCGATTACACCGCATATTTATATTTTTTATGCATTTAGTAGGTAATAATAAACTGTCATTTTGATATCAAAATGAGACACTTCAATATTATTTATTTGCTAAAAATTATCGAAGGGGGTTTTGGCAGGAAAGCCAAGATGAGTGTCACGCGCATTTTTCATTGGACTTTTAAAATTATTTATAGTGTCGATTACTAAATAAAAACACGTGATTTATATAGTAACTTTTTACTATATAAATCACGTGACTGACTATGCGTTTTGCCTCCTCTCGCTCCTCCCACATGTAGGCAAGGGCTTTGACCTTCAGATCCCATGGCGGCAAACCAGCAAGAAGGCTCGCTTTAATCGAATGGTCCTGTGGGACGCGGTCAAGCTTTGGGCTGTCCCGTAAAGCTCCATGGACCGCACGAACCCGCATGATAAATAATGGACCTAAAATCATAAACGAACTAAGAATTTTGAAGTAATTATCTGAAAATGGTGTCGCTTAAATTCTTCAGAACTAAATTGTGTGTACGCAAATCAGCTCCATATGTAAATCCCTATATGCACTGTATAATATAGGTCTACCGTCTATTATACAGCGAACTATTCAAAATTCAGCAAAAATAGTTCCTGCAGCACGCATAATATTTATTAACCTGCAGAACAACTTGCTCACTTCTAACGTCAACTTAATGAAACAAGTTTTAAATACGGACAGGAATGAAAAGTCATTTATTATGTCCTTATACAGCTTTTTTGAACAGACCATGAATTTGTGGAAGTATGTATTAACTGAACATTTTTACAAGACAAACTATGTGAGTGTCTAACGCGATCTATGACAATAATGTCTTGATTGAACTTTAATAGTATGTTGTCTTATGTCTATCCAAAATTGAAATCACCGAATGAATCAGTAGGATTCAATCAGTCCTTGTTGAGTTACTTATACACAGGTTAACAGACCATATCATAACGGGTAACCATATCAATGCAATCGACAATGACGACTCGATTGGATCAGTGGCTGAGCGATCAACTGCTGCGCGGCGTGTCTGGGGGTTCGATTCCTGCACGGAAAAATATTTCTATGACCTACAATTAGTTGTTTCAGATCTGGCTATTTGTGTGTGTGACTTCATACGTTTATAAACGCACGCACGATACAGAAGAAAGTCCTAGTGTGGAGCAACGATTCTTTAAAAAAAAAGTACTTACTATTCACATGCATTAAATATTCACAGCGCCACGATGCTTGATGATATCGTATCTACTGCCTTTATGTACTACCAAAACACCATAAATAGCAGATCATTAGTCAACAAGAACACTCGCACAACACAATACCCCACAATTCACCTGGCGCCCATTTTCAGTGGTTAGACAACATTGACATATGACCCTCATCTGTTGGCTGTTGCTCGGGGATGACACAATCTCAACAATGACTACGGGTCTTAAATGAGAATACGACGCACGCTACAGTTACCCACTCATTCAGCTAATTAACCGGATTCATTACGATGTAACAAATAGACGCGTGTCGCGTGCCACACTTAACAGTTCAAGGCAATGTTTGTTTACATAAACTTGCAAGTTACCACGAATGTTGATATTTCAAATTGGCAATATCTTGGTGTATTTCAAACCTCTTTTAGCTAACATTTGCTGCAATCAAGTTCTTTGCACATCTTATGTGGTTTCATTTTTGTAGTTATGTGGTGTATCTACACAGTAATGTGTGAACGATTATCTAATACTTATTGACATTACATAGATATGGTAGATCATCAATTATGTGTTACTGTCCAACCATGAAACGCCTCATTAAATTGTACTGTACATAGATTAAGGTTTTGTTGTACTTTGACACCGAAATAAAATATAATCACTTCGCTATATCTACCAACAGTAAAAAAGGTATCAATACCTTCCCATAAATCGCCATCAGATTATCTAATCATGATGACCATGCGATAAAGAAAAAAAGCATTGCAAAATTATTTACAACGCTGAAAGTAAACTGAGAACGGTCCTAAATGTAGTAAGTGCGAAATGCGAACGTAATTAAGTGCGGTTATGTACTTGTGCGTTCCATGAAATACGACCTGCAAAATTACAAGAAACGTTCCAAATATGAGTAGTTAAAAATACCTACAGGAAGGCTCGATCGATACGTGTGAAGGCCTTATTGATTACCGTGGGAACTATATGATTGCACCCCGCCTACCATTGTTTCTTATCATGTGTTCATGAAATCATTGTGGCAGAATTGCGATGCTTAATTATTATTTGTAATTAGGCGAGTTCAAAGCCTATAAATTAAGTTAGCTAATAATCCCCAATCCTTATAAGGTAGACAAACATTAAATAATTATAATTACTAATTGTTAGTTATTACATAATCCAAGCTATGATTTACTGTGATGTTGAGCATCCGTATTGCAACGGTCTATTGCATTCAGATTCTGAGAACCAGTCTTATCAATGGGTTTCGTGCTAGCTATCCAGTAACTGGTATGCTACCCAGTACTAGGAGGCCAGACTCCAATATGGTTGGGGTTACCTTCCGAAGCGCGGCAGATTAGAATGATGTGGTTACTATTGTCACTAGGCTAACTTAAACACACTAACACTTTTTCCGGAATTGAACGCAAGTACTTAGATGCATAACTTAACAGATTATTTAACTGTGAAGATTCGATTCGAGACGGTTGACATGATTTCTCTTCAAAGAGGAAACTTGTACCTACCTAACTACTTTAGAGTCGCTCGTCACTTGTTTCACTTTGTCACTAATTTCTTAGAGCACATTAAACTGGTTGAGTTTTAATTGAAAGAAGATACTAATTATCATAAAAGATAACCATTCCATAACCAAAAAGGTAATTAGTGATGATTACTAATTTTAACAAATCGAAATACTATCCTATTTGTATAAAAGGTCATATGGTGATATTATAGGCTTTGTGCTCTTGTTTCAAAGATGGTTGGTTGAACAGAACATTTACGTATGCATAATTGACCGAAGAGGCCATCTTGGAAGGATATCGTAAGACGTGTGCAAAATGTAGTCAAGTATTCATAAGTCATAACCATAAGTCGGAATAGGTAGAGTGATTTTTGGTACTTGTATCATAAATGTTCACAGAAAGAATAACGTGGGTAAGCCATTTTCCCGAATAGTAATTCCGGATCCAAGTAAATATTGTTAATGTTGGTAGTGACATTATTACTACTCAATTCATTTAAAGGAAGGTAATAAAACTAAACTAATTTATTATTTAGGTACTTGTTGAAAAATAAAAACATTTCAATACTTTATTTTTAGCCTCTAATGAAGGGTAT
This sequence comes from Sesamia inferens, assembly GCA_037179545.1. Taxonomy (NCBI): domain Eukaryota; kingdom Metazoa; phylum Arthropoda; class Insecta; order Lepidoptera; family Noctuidae; genus Sesamia; species Sesamia inferens. The sequence continues at coordinate 15,019,094 of CM073930.1, forward strand.
GACCAAATCAAACGGTTTTAAGACTTGATATAATTTATACATATTTTTTTTATAATCAACCAATTCCGTAAATCCGGTGGAATGTCCATATTAATATAGACGTTTCCGATCAATGACCCCAATTCACTCTACCTATTCCGACCTATGGTCATAACACTATTTATTTTATTGATTAATTTAGTTAGAACTAAATTTAAATACGGTCTTCACCAATGGGCGGAGTGATTTATGAGGAAGGTTTAACTGTTACATTACATTTGCTCTTGTGTAAATTGGCTCAAATATGAAGATGATTGTTGGGGATATCGGAAAATGACATGCCGACTATGAGCTTTAATGGCGTGCACCGCGTAAATCAGTGAAGTTATAGGTATACGGAGTGGTGCTGATAATACGACAATAAATGAAAACACGCACAATGCTGGTTCATGTACATATGTATGGTATGATTTTTTATGGGTGGACTGAGAGTGTGTTGAGGTACACGATGTTTAATTTATTGTCGTATTGTCATCACCACTTTATATATGAAAATAATGTTTTACGGAATTACTCCTCTAGAGAATTCTTAGTCTCTGTAGTAGGTACGTGTCCATGGAATATTTTCCGACATCCACGACCAAAAGCTATTATAAAACCTATTGTAAAAACATCATCCTCATCATCATCAACCTTTTTTATCATCCCACTGCTGGGCACAGGTCTCCTCTCATACAGAGAAGGATAGAGCGCAATCACCACGCTTGCTCAATGCGGGTTGGCGATTTCAGACTTAAAATCCAGGTTTCCTCAAGATGTTTTCCTTCACCTTCAGTCATTGGTGTCCAAGATATACTTAGAAAGTACATATAACTTTAGAAAAGTTACATTAGTACTTGCCTGATCTGGAATCGAACCCGCGCACTCATACTTGAGAGGCTGGTATTTTAACCACTAGGCCACCACGACATTTTTAAATAAAAACATAATCATTGCGAATATGGTTTTATTCAGTATTGCGAATATAGATTTATACAGTATTATCTAGCCTCGGTCATGTTATTGAAGACTATTTTTTCTGCCACTCACTTTGAGGTAAGTAGGTAAATAAACACAGCAAACTGCATAAAATAACAATTCGCTGTTTCGACAGCGAAATAGTATTTACGTAGATAGAAACAGAATTCTCTGTGTTATAAATGTAATCACAGCCAAGACACGGAAGTAACAACTAGCCAGTGTACCTACAAAATCGTAATCGATTGTAAATTTCGGTTTGTAAGTCACCGGGAAATAGTTGCAGGATTATATGATAGCTTCTTAAATAAGACTAATAAAAAGATATCATGGAATATTTGTTTATGTAATAATATGTTAAATTTTATGCTTGACGCGTGACAGCTAGCCGTGGCATTATAGTCTGTGGTCACAGTTGAGGTCGCGAGGTTCGCCCGGCTGTGGAAGGTGAAAGCGATCCATCCGTATCTAAAACTACAATCGTACACTATAATCTCGCTCCCCTATTACGACTATATGGAAGGTTTCCAATCGATAGTTAAAATTAACGCGGAAGTGACTCAATCATTAATCCAGTTAATTGTACCTACTGAAGCAGGCTGACTTAATTTGACGGCTAGCCTTGCAGCCTTGCTAGTCTTTACAACAGGGCCAACAGTTTGGTCAGAAATCGGTCAAATGTAAAATTTTGGTCAAATTTATCAGATGATGAACTTCACAGAACGGAATATAACACTACATTTATGTCTTTGTCCCTTGTGCATAAGCATACGGGACAAATGAAATGGGCAGCCTTATCGCTAGTACAATCTCTTCCAGGTAATCTTCGAATGGACAGTGATTTTCCTTGATCGAAAATGGGACTATCGGTAGTGTAAACCTTATATGTGCACAATACACTATAATACATCGACAGCCTCCGTGGCGGCCGCTGCGCAAGGAGGCGCGGGTTCGATCTCCGCGCAATGCAAATATTTGTATGTATGAATATGAATATTTGCACTGGTCTGGTCGTGTCTCGGAAAGCACGTTAAGCCGTTGGTCCCGGTTGCCATACGAACATCTCATGGCAGTCGTTATGGGGTGTTGGAGCCCTCAAAATTCCAACTTAGTCTTTGGTCTAACTACAATGCTTCGATATCGCCTTCGGGTTGTGGAGGTCAGACGGCAGTCGCTTCATGGAAAATATCGAAGTTTAGCCAAAAATGAGCAGTTAGACTGGTAATGCGGACCCCAGACTCTAAAGCTGAAAGTTTCGGATACGACTGGGATTGACGCTGAGATGAAGAAGGAGTTAAAAAGTTAAAAAAAGCCCTTCTGCACCGCTATTCACAATCAATTAATAGGTTGTCGTCAAAGACATTAAAATTATTTACAAAATCTCTTTGGTTGTCGTATTGAAAGTTACATAGGTAAGTGTTTTCAATTAGTGATTTGACTTGAGCCAAATAACAAATGACTGTTTGAAGTAAACCGTTCCTCTAGTTGTTTTAAACGAAAAGTTTTCCGATTTTGATTTGTGAGCAGCCTTTTGAACATTCAATCGTTGCACGATTCGGCATGGAAGCATATCGAATATTGTGAATAGCTTTGCTGGTATATCATATGCATGCCACATCATGGATCGCAGATGCCCTGTAATTTAGTCAGTTACCCACACTAGAAGCAACATTATTGTTTTTGCCACGGTTATTACAAGAACGTTGGAGGAAACTTCCTATTTACCAATATCAACAACTCAATGCACAACTTGCATATCGGTAGTTATTTTACTTTTTTGGTACTGTAACCACGGAAGTAATTTTTCATAAAAGTAGAACCTGTTTAAGGCGTTGCTCGGACTTGGTTACATTAAGAGCAACAAAAAATGAATTTAAAAAATAGCCTTGATATTGTACAGTCAAAATTTCATAACTTTTGTCAATTTTCGAATTCTATCCTTTATTAGGTACCTATATACCTCTTACGTTTCGAAGGTACGATATACGACAACATAAATGCTTTTATGAGCTAATTGGCCATTTTTTAAAAGCTAGCTTCTGCACGTGACTTCATCCACATGTTTCTCTCGACCCACTCGTCGCATCGCATCGCCTGGACCTAACGGTCATAGCTATCGTTATGTTAAATAGCATATAGGCTTCCTCGAGAATTGGGCTATTCAATTTAAAAATAATTTTACATATCCTACTGATAATTCCAGAAATTGGCTCGCTATTATAATAATTATAATAGATAGATAAAATCAGGTTAGATCTGTCATCTCAGAATCTGCTATATTGATATTATAGCGCAATATTTAATAGCGAGTCGTTTTAAAGTAGATTGTATCGTGCACTGAGCAAACTAAAATAAATCTTAAGGTGGAGAACTTTTTTTACTGTGTCTGTACCTAGTGTTTTGCGAGGTGACCTTAAGGCTTACTCAAACTTCCCTGATCCGTTTCATTAATTTTATACAGGGTCAAACTCAATTAATTAGCAAAACTCTGCAGGCATAATTAGTAGGTATCGTTATCATAACAAAACAAAAAACAAATGATTTTGTGACATTTTTTTGGGATCAGCAATGAAAACAGCGGGTGAACTATTAATTAAAAGTCAGTTTTCATGTACACTTGCCAGAACTGATGGTTTATCTTTTCCAACACAGTAAACAAAAAACAAACAGACTTTCTTAACATAAACATCAAGTACTTAATTACAATACCAGAGTTCGCTAACCCCATAAAATGAACATCCAATAATTTTATTTATCTTGTTTTAGTGACGGTATTCATAAGCTCTGTGAAGTTATGCTGATGCGTGTGATATACATAATTATTTCCTTCCTGCTTCACGAACCTCTGTGAGCTTAACCAAGTCATTCTCCAAGCGAACCTAGTACCGCCTCAGATCGTTTTCATTATTTTTGCTTGTCCTTTGTTTTAATACTTATTCTACTGTTTGGAGCGGACACTAACCCAACAAATTAAAGATCATGAAAATTGATCCACCCGTTCTTAAGATATAAATGATGTAACTCGGTAACCCGATTGTTTTATTTATATAGAGTGTAATAACAACAATTTAATGTCAAATTGCAAATTAATCGCCATGAAATTGAGCTTAACGTCGAACATAAAATTGTTAGAGCCGCTTACATGTAAGTAAGCTCTTGCTCCCTCGTTATTTATAATTATTCTGAATACGCGTTGCGTGACCGTTGCATCAACATTGCATCACAGCTAGCTTGTGCATCGCTGCATCCAAATAAAAGAATGTATTTAAGCAACTCGTAATGAATGAGTTCTTACTTACAGCTATAAGAATGATATTATTTTGATTTTGTTTGTTGGTTAAATAATAATAAAATTTCCAGTTTTCTGAAATAAAATTAAATTGTACTTAGCACATATTTTATGTATAAACTCCTTTGATAACAAAGAGAGTAAAGATGTGTAATTAATTAGTAGCGAACGGTATAAATTTTTATAATAACAATATCTTCATTAAAACAACAGGGACTCATTGTGTTAGTAAACTTAAGAACTAGGTATTATTAGTTTACTATATTTTAATTCTCAAAAAATCTGCATTTTGATTTGATTTAACTGTGTCATAATCAGCCTATAATATTCCCACTCCTGGAACACAGGCCTCCTGTCGGTGAGAGGGAACGGGCCGTAATATATCACGCGGACCCAGTGCGGGTTAATAGATTTTTTTTAATAATTATAAACTAGTGCTTGACTGCAATCCTGCCTGATGGTAAGCAGTGATGCAATCGTTGATGGTAAAGCGCACTAGTTTATTAAGCCTATTCACTTAAAAAACTTAGGAATAGGAAGGATGACGGCAGTTGAGCGAGGTGATGCCATGTTAAACCCAAGACCAACACGACCAACGATGCTGCGCCAGAGGGAGATTAATCTGGAGACTATCCACGGCCAAACTCCCGACACAACAACATTTGGGGCATCATACCCGGCACACATCGCAACATAATTGTGTAATGTATGTTGTAAGTAGGTAGTGTTATAAAATGTTTCAACATTGTACCCTCAACATTATGTGTGTATCGATCGCTGTCCTCTCAATAAACGGTTCGCCAGTCGACCATATACTGCATTCAAGGAAGTCGTATTATTCTCCCAAACCCCTATATACAATAAATTGCTCAGACCCGTCCTCCGTACGGCTACACCAGACTTCATGCCGGAACACGACGAATCGCTTGGCGGCAAGACCTTGATGTTTTCTCACATTTTTTTAATTGCATCGTGTTCACTGAAAGTCAAATTCTGATTGTATAACTTGTTCAATATCTAGTCAGTCTTATGACGGCAACAAAAAAATGGCAAAAACTTTTTAAAAATGTAGGGAAGTTAAGATATCTTTGACAGATTGAAGCAGATTGGACATAGTACTTATAACACAAAGTCGGTTATATCATACGTATGTTTGATTGCTTAGATCTCCTTATTTACACAATGCATATTGAGGTTTTCACTGTCTTTTGAAATTGAAGTTTTGTTGAGAAAAAATACATTGCCCCACTCAAGAATTACTCCTATCGTGGATGCGTTCACATACATTTAATCTCTCATACACAAACAGCCAGACCCGGACCAACTACCTATAGGCCATACAAATATTTGTTCCGTGCGTTTGAATCGAACCCGCGCCACGCAGCGCATCAGTCGATCGCTCAGCCATTGCACTAACCATGTCGATTTGCGTGTAATCATCATCATCATCATCTCAGCGTTTCGCGCGATCTTTAGCATCCTGTGGTCCATCACAGACACGAAGACTGCCCCGAATGCGGTGGTTACGCGCAACTCCACACATCCACCGCAGCATATTCATCTCCGTGACATGCAGCTCCTGCTTGCGTCGCTCAACAGGCCACGCCTTGTATGCTATACAGTATACACGGGCAGGTCTAATAATGGTCTTATAGACCTGTCCCTTAAGATTATCCGGCATTTTTCCCAAGCTGCGGAAATGCGTGCCCTGCCCAAGTATTTAAACTGGTCTGTGCACTCGACCATGTCTCCACCTATGCGCACAGACATGAGGTCTGTCGTGTTGCTGGCCATGAACACGGTCTTCGCGACATTGAGTTTCAGACCTCCGTTCTCGAGCGAGTCCTTCCACGCATTCACACGCCGCACCATCCGTTCCCTGTCCGCGTCCGCCAGCGCGATATCGTCAGCATAAATGAGCAACCAGGAAGGTTGGTCATGTGAATCCTTAATGCTGTCCGACAAGACGTCTAATATCACGCTGAACAGAAACGGACTAAGGACAGTTCCCTGGTGGACTCCGACAGTGATGGGGAAGGGTTTAGTGTCGCTAACAGCGGTCCTAACGACGGAATCGGAATTGAGGCACATATCTCAAATAACATCAACATAGGCTTCTGGTACCCCTTTGGACCTCAGCGCCCTCCAGATCACCCCACGAGGGACACAGTCGAAGGCCTTCTGTATATCTAGAAAGAGCATATGCAAAGGCATGTTCTTCGATCTGTATCTCTCCATGGTGATCCTTAGTGCGAAGATATAATCCATGGTTCCGTACCCTGGATGAAACCCAAATTGATACTCCGAGACAGCACACTCCTGCCGGATCCAGGAGTCTATAATCCTCTCGAAAATCTTCATGGTGTGGTGCATGACCTTTATACCGCGATAATTACCACACTCCTGTACCGAGCCCTTGCCTTTGAAGACTGGAGTAATAATACTCAGTCTTCATTGACTCGGGATTTTGCCGGTCTGAAACACATGGTTTCGGAGGTCAGTTAACATGCCCACACCGCGAGGACCCATCACCTTCCAGGCCTCGATGGGGATTCCGTCAGCTCCGACAGTTTTCCGATTCGCCATGCGGCGAAGAGCCGTTTGGACTTCCTCAGGCGTTATCAGGGGCACTAATCCAAAATTTGGAGGGAGTAGCGGTGTCTGCACCCCTTGGTGCTGCTTATTCAGCAGCTCGTGGAAGTACGAGCGGCATCTCTCCTTCCCCGCTAGGTCCTCGCATAACAAGTTGCCAGTAGGGTCTTTTACACAACGGCACTTGGATATATAATAAGCCGCTTTGACCCTGGAACGTTCCAACTTGTAAATGAGCTACTGCCCCTCAGACGATTCCAACTTCTTGTAGAGCGGTTGCAAGTGGTCTCGTCTGGCTCTGGCTACAGCCCTTTTAGTGGCACGTTTGGCAACCTTATATGCATCGCGATCTTCAGGAGATCTGGTTGCTTGCCACGTTTTGAAAAGGGCTTTCATCACCTTAGTCTCCCTCTGGACTGTGTCGTCTCACCACTAGGTCTCCTTGTCACTTTTGCGACCTCCCTTAGAGACGCCGAGCACCACCCGCGTCGCCCCAGCAATAGCTGCCTGAATCCCGTCCCAGTGGTCTTGGACAGTTTCGCCATCGGTACCGCCGATAGCCATTGCAAACTACTGGGACTTATTTTCATCAAGCAGCCAACACCGGACCTAGCACGCGCAGCGCTCTACACGTCTAGGTTGGGCCTTTACGTATAGATCGATGTCAAGCAGGCGCTGTTGTGCAGTGAGACTCTCACCGGGCATGACTTTGCAGTTGGCTACATTACTGATGTGGTGTCTCCTAGTTAGTAGGAAGTTGATTTGGGTAGCGCTTGGCCCGCTCCAGTAGGTAACAAGGTGCTCCGGTTTCTTTTGAAAATAGGTGTTCAGAATTGCAAGGTCAGCGGCCGCACATGTTCGGAGCATGTTGTCCCCTTCCGCGTTGCGGCTACTGTACCCAAAGCCACCGTGAACACGCTCAAACCCGTCGCACCTCTCACCCACATGACCGTTCAAATCACTACCCAGAACGACTCCCTGGGACAACAGGATCCCGTGAAGCAGTCCTTCGAGCTTGCTCCAGAACAACGTCTTTTTGGCGTCACCGCATCCAGCCTGCAGAGCGTAGGCACTTATCAATTGGGTTATAACCCCATTGACAAGCACCGGCACCGACATCAGCCGGTCACTGATGCAATTCACCTCCAGGACGTCATCCTGGAGCTCGTCAGACTACACCACGGCCACACCATTCCTCCCACTAGGTGCTCCCGTGTAGATCAGTGTGTAGCCATTCTCAATAAGCCGGGATCTGCTGCCTTTCCACCGAGTCTCCTGCAGGAACGTCGCGGCCACCCTCCGCCTGTGGAGAGTTTCGGCCAACTCCCTTGCGCGTCTAGTGCCGTCTAGCGTGCCAACGTTTCACGACGCGAAACGGATTTTGCTGGTTTGGGCTCGCTCCTTCAGCCGTGTCCGCCCCTGACACGGTAGCCCTAGCCCACAGGTCGCAGAAGTTGGGCGGGCTCCTGCGCGTCGTTTTGCCGCGGCGCCTTAACTGTGACTCGTGCATTTCTTCTTTTCCTGTTCATGGTTTGGCTTGTTTTGCTTTTACGCGTGTGACTGCCGTCTGACCACACAACCCCGAAGGGAAAGCCGGCGTCAGCCCCGTCTGTAAGTCAACAAGTGCGCCGTCTGGCAGGTGGGGTTGAATTCGGTCCCAAAGATGGTGCCGGGACCCCAAAACACCCAAATTCGATTTACGTGTAATATTAATATTAATTATAATAAAGAAATCGACGTTTTTTAAAGTCGTAAAGACCGCGCAAAGCCGGGACTGGTAGCTACTCTAAACCATATAATATTATAAAGAGGTAAAATGTTTATATATGAGTGTGTGACTAACTTTTTGCATTTGATAGAAGACTTTTGGAAGGTTATATACGCATGTAGCATCACGCTACTTGACTTTTCACTAGGCTAAGAAGGCCAGTGTCATAAGAGAGCATTACACGCGGACAAGCAATGCGATGCGACGTTGTAGAAGATGTAATAACAAAATTCACGGAGGTGTAGTTGCGTAGAAGACAGTAAAATTCTCGTATAAATTGCACTAGGTACCTGTAGTTTGTTAGTCCGGAACTCTAGGTAACAGGTAACAGAAGGTAAGCAATTATGATCACTTAACGTTACCTATTAGTATGATATAAGAAGAAACAGCGAAGAACGTAATGGTGACATAATGAAATGAACCTGTGTAAGGCGCGGATGAACAAGCCAGTTTTAATCTGTATCTAATTATTTTCTAACAGCAATCGGGCCCTTCTTCGCACGTAGTTTAATTATGACTTGACCAAAGATTGAGATTTCTTATTTTAATGTAAGTTTAATATATCTATCACGTTAGGTTTTGGGTTGAATTCCAGGTCGGGGAATGTTATTGAGATATTCCATCAGGAAGTCCAGTAGTAGCCGAAGTATGGATTTGTGCCTGATTGATGTCAATAGGTTGGCATAGGAGTTTACTGGCGACATGTTGGTATACATCGGCTTAATCCTCCGGGAAAATAAAACAGTATTTATTGATAAGTATTGAGTTTTGTAATCGAATCGATAAAAGTAAGGTGGGTCGTCCTCAGGCTATGTAGAGCGAGGATGGCTCTGCGCAGGTTGGCTCGTAGTAACTGGATGAGAACTAGTGAAAATTGAGTTAAATGGCGTGAAATAGGAGAAGCCTTTATCCAGCAGTGGGCTGCTATTTGCTGATGATGATTAAGTTTTATTTCTTATGTATTTATTGATAGATCTGTAGATTAGCCGTTATTAGTATGTTACTGGGGAAAAGCTTCCTAATTTATCCTATTAAAGTTAGGAATCTTTTGCCCTGCAATTGGATAAAACGGGCTAGTTAGATCAGATTACAAATTCATAAATTAGTCTGTCTTCTTAACCCTCATCAGCCATTCGATTGCAAACCTTTTATTTTTGGAACAACATTTGCAAATATTATCTATCAAAAAGCGTGACTAAATTACTGAACTATCAGGCTCACTTTCACACTTTTGTAATGCATTGTTTTGTAAGTTTAATAAAAAGTATTGTATAATAAAATATGATTATCATACGATCTGGTCTTTTAACAAAAATGCTACAATATAATAAATAATAAGTCGTTTGTTCGTCTCCATAACAACGAATAAGCTTAATATGCCAAGGCCAGATATGCATTCATAATAACAATATAAAGAAGTTGCACCAGAAGTGGGTAAATATTAATAATATGTTTTGGGGACGTAAGAGCAATAAAATAAATTAATATTAAAATTCTAACTCTAAACTCTATACCTACCTCTAAACGAAAAAACGAAGCTTCACAATCTTTTAAAAGTATCATGATGTAAATTATGTAATGGTGGATTGTGAATTGTGAAGTGATTTTCCATCCTACGTGCTAACGCTAGCCTTTTGTGCACTTATCGCACTGACACCGTTGCGGACGAATTGTTTGATGCCCAATGAGTTTTTTGCTTTTGCCTTTTTCTATGACACATTTTTTAAGAGATACTTTTATATAATATAAGTACATTGTAACATAAAAATAGATTGCAACTTAACATTGGTGTATCTTTGTGAATAAAAATTTAATTCACTACTAAATTGAATTATGTAAATACTGTGCTATAATAAAAAAAAAAATAGAGACAAACTACGAAATTAAGCATATTACTAAGGGTAAAACAGAATTATAAACGATCAATAACATATCTACCTACATATTTAGGTATTCTTTATACATGCTGAATTGTTAAACAACTGAAAAAGCTAATCTGAAACTATAAAAGTTTTCCTTCAAAATATTTTATTGGAAATTGCCATAAATCCACACCATAAGGCCAGAACCAAGTCCAAATGTTTTTTTTTTAATGTACAATACATTTAAAAAAAAACAGCCGCACTCTCATCTCAGCGATCACCAATATCATCATTTTCATGAAATCAGAGTTAATTTAATGTTTTAATCATCAGATTACAGATAGTTTTGACAGACCAAGACTGCGATTAGAATGTGAATTTTCTTTAAAATACTAGAATTGCCCAAAATTACTTTGCATTCGATGCATGGTGTCTGGTGAAGCCGTACGGAGGACGGGTCTGAGCAGTTGTGTTGCGATGTGTGCCGGGTACGATGCGCCAAATGATGTTGTGTTGGGAGTTTGGTTGTGGAGGGTCTTCAAATCAATGTCCCTTTGGCGCAGCATCGTTGGTCGTGTTGTTGGGTTTAACATTGCATCACCTCGCAGTTTTTCTGAGTGAACAGGCTCTTAATAAACTAGCGCGCTTTACCAGCAACGATCGAACTAGCGCTTGACCGCGATGGCTTACCATCAGGCGGGATTGCGGTCAAGCGCTGGTTTATAATTATTATAAAAAAAGACGTATCTATATTTGTTATGCGAACCGCTTGAATGATGATAAAGGAGTCCGCCCATGCTATATTACAACATACCCACTATCAAAAATCTGCCGCCATCTTTAAACACATCGCATAACCCCAATTTTCTTGTTCTCAAATTAAACTAAATTTAAGTTCAGTGCATATTTTCCTTTATATTTCACTAGCTTTCCGCCCGCGGCTTCGCCCGCATGGAATTCGGTTATATCGCGCTTTTTAGGTTCCCTCGGGAATATCAAATTTTTCAATAAAAGGTAGCCTATGTCCTTTCTCAGGGTCTAAAGATTGTCTGTGCCAAATTTCATCAAAATCGGTTGAGAGGTTTAAGCGGGAAAGCGATAAGTAACAGACAGACAGACAGAGTTACTTTCGCATTTATAATATTAGTATGGATTAAGAAAAGGACAGAAGATAAAATGTTTGTTTAGACCTGTCTAATTAGTCCGCACCTGACGTAAATTGATATATTTTTGGTCGCCATATTTATAATCTCTTCTAAACTGTCTATGGAAAAATCTGGCAGGAGTTAACTAAAATAAAATCTTCTATCCCTTTCTTAATGAAAATGAATGAAAAAGATGCACTTAAAATTAGTTTAGTTTAGTTTGTGATCAAAAGAATTGGCGCCAAGGTGTCTTTCTTCGCCGTATATGAGGAAATCAATTAATTTTATGAGAGACATGAGCATAGACTCTTTGCGTTTAGCTTAAAGGAGAAAGCTATTAAGTTGCGGACAAAAAGAAAAGCACACATTTCCTTGTTTTAGAAATGTCCATCAGACGAGTACACTATTGTCGATTAGCGTATTTAATCTCACTGCGAGTAGAGGAACAATTTATTACATCCGATTGCCTACATCCGTTTCCTGATTGAGCACCTTCACGCAATTATTTAGTTTGATAGATTTCGAGCTTTGTTGGTAGAGATTCAAATCAGTTATTTATCCGAAAGTAAATCTCAAAAAGTTTACAATACAATACCTCTTTAATACTTAAATTGGTGGAGGATCCTTATGGGACTTTCGTTTATTGTTACTACTTACCTAATTAAATTAAAAATAGCTTAGAGGACTTTCAAAATCCCATAGTTGCCTCTAGAGTCATGCAAATCACTTTTTTAAATACTTGGTACCTGTATGTAAGGTAAACCATTCAAAAACATCTTGCTAAATTACCTACAAGAAAAAATCGAAATAATACGCTTTTAAAATAAAATAGTCCACGCTGCTGTATAATTATTTACCAATCGTTTCTTGCAGCCAAATACCAAGTCCAAAATTCTACTTTGGTCACGTAAAAATAAAGTAATTTAAGTTCTTGATTTTGTTCAATCGTGTTATAATGACGACACATTAATTCACAACGTATTGTTTTACGTTTTTAAAGTTATACGAAGCCACATATCGTGAGGTGTCGACAGTCCAGTAAAAAAAGTCTGACGTCAAAATTGCGTTACACTTATACACCCATTTTATCTTGACATAACTGTTACGACAGTTCAGGCAAGTGTTACGTAAATCCAGTGCGCCCTAATATATCCTACTGGCTCACTCATCCATATAAGGCTAAATAAATCGCTCTCAATTCTTATCTACATACCAATGAGTGACTTTTGCGCCCGTATGGTTGTAAAATAACTAAAGGTGATCGATACCTTCACCAAGGAGGGCTGGTCAAAAGAGACTGTTGAAGTTTGTAGTTTAGGAGGATGTAAAAATAACTATTAAAATTACTTGTCATATTGTTGATTTTTATTGAAGTACGAAAACACCATAATTACAGAACAATTTAAAAATAAATTTAGATTAAAGGTAAATATAAACAAATAGTTTATATTACAACAGAGACCTTGTCAGGTTTTAACAACAGATGCATAATTTTTATTGTATTTCATTTATTCAGGGACAATAAACAGCAACAATATGTGTTATAACAGAGGAAAGATAATGCATAATATTAGTAATATTGTAGCTCACTACATTATCCATATATTAAAAAAAGAAAATATAATAATGAGTGTCTCTAGGTAGGTAATAAGTAATTAATTACATCACATTAATAATAATGATGCATACAGTAAGTACATTATGATGGAGTCTGTACTAATATGCTGGTTTCAGGCTACTCAATTGTGTCTTCTTTATTTTGAATTTTTGATCCTCTGCGTAAATCATCATCATCATCATCATCTCAGCGTATAATCCCGGTTGCATCAGCGGCTTTCGCGTTGGAGCCCAGGGTCCGCTTTCCTAGACTTACTCCTCCATTTCGCACGATCTCTGGCATCCCGTGGTGTGAGATAGGCGTAAATAGGCTATTAAAATGCTAATTCAAATATTTTATTTCAGATAAATTATCTATAAAAGGTTAATAATACTATAGTTTAGCTTAATGTTAGTATTAAATTAACTTAAGTGGGTCTGGACTCATACACCTTTGTAAAAGGTGTATGAGTCCAGAGAGTCCTACCGGTCTGAAAACATATGGTTTGTATGTAAAGATCCTTTTTCGGCTTTCTAAACCTTGTTTGGAAAATACGATTTTCAATTAAAAAATCAGCTTTATTAACATTTTAAACATAAAATGAATACCTACAAGGTTACCTGTCTAACGGATTTTACTTCGCTGTATGCATATAAATATACGTTTCAAGGAAAAAATATTTTTTCCAGAGCGATTTTATAATAGAGAGCGTTGAGATAAATGTACAAGGCAGCAATGCAGCATTGAGTTTGAGTAGTTTACCACAAGAACTGTAATTACCGCAAACAACGTCATTCCCTCTATTAATAAATGTTTAGTTTTTCAGAAGACATTGACAATGAGAACAGACTTGGTACTGCAGCCTGCTCGACCGTTTTCGTGAGGTCACTGTGCAACAACTGAGCATAAAGAAGGAGCATAGTACCTGCAGTAATTATCATACTTATTAAACGGAACTAGGGTGCATAACTGAAGTATTTTCAGCGTGATTCCGGTATTTTAGGGTAAATTGTGTCACAATATTTTTTTTTGAAATGTCAAAACATTATTCTGTCAATTTCGTGCACGTGCAACAATAGTAATAAATTAAAAAACATAAACATGTCAATTTTACAAAGGGTAACACAATGGTCGCTTTTATCGCTAAGAGCGATCTTTTACATACTACCTTTGGATAGATGAAGAAGGAGAAGGAGAGAAAAATACTGTAGTGGTGTACCATTTAGATTATACAGAAAATGTATACATAAAGTATATTATACTTATTAGAATAAATATATATATGAAACAAGAGCGAACAAAATATAATGATAGAAATGCTTTTTTGTCATAATTAAATGTTCCTAAAACGACTTTGATTGCACTATTGGGTACTTACCGCATAAAAGTAGCGCAAACAATCCCATTTTGTAATCCATCGTCATTTTATTAATGTTTATTGGCATTCATTCATGCAGTTTTAATCAAAGTCACGTAAACAATGACGTAAATATTTCCCGCGTAAAATTCAACGGCCGAACTCGCGCGTGCTTCTGGCGCGCTTCGCGATACTAATGTCGATTGAGCGCATGGCTCCAACGCAAACGCACCAAACGCCAATATATCGTCGGCATAAAACCTTCTTCCTGTACTTTTATGATCCAAGCATATCTGTGTTTAATAACCGACGTAAAGTGGTTAATTATGTATTCAAAACTATTATTACTTACTTATTGTTTAAATAAGATAACAATAAAAATGTTTGCAATTAAATCAAACTAGTACGTAATATATTTCTTAAGTATTAGGTATGTGTGTAAATAATCTTTAAAAAACACTTAGCCCAGATTGTTATGCTCAAAACTTCACATATTTTTTTCAAGTCATGGTCTTCGGCATAGTTGCAAATGTGTGTAATAAAATAATATAGTAGTTTTTTTTTTCGAAGAATTCAGGCTGAATGCGATAATCTACGCATTTTTTAATGCGATGTCACTTGTGCTTGTCCGCGATCTTGCCTGATGGTGACTGGTGAGCAGTGATACAATGTTGATGGTAAAGAGCGCTAGTTTATTAAGAGCCTTGAAAACACTTAAATTGTAATCAGACAAGAAGAATTCCTCAGGCTAATTATTCCAGTCCTTCGATGTGCTGTTTAAAGACGAGGCGAAACGCTTTGTCCAGATCGTAGCGGTGTCAACAACGTACCTAAGGGTGGATAATCGCGTCAGCACATTGTGACGGAGTCCACAAAGCCCGATACCTCCTGGGTCAGGGTTGCGAGTTGGTTAAAAATGAAACCGTGGCCTTGGCGTACAGGCAAGTGAAGAAACATAGGTGGGTTTTAGTCAGTAAAAATCTGGCACACCTTTCCGCTCCGGCCAGAGCGGGAGAGGTCATTTCATGATTTCCCGTCCAGAACAAAAGAAAAAAGGGTGGTAATCGCCGTACGATGGGTCGTACGATAATAAAACGGTCGTGGCGAAATTAAATTCAAATAATTTCCGCGCACACTCTCCAAAATGCATCTCATACAATACCAATGTTGGATGTTCGATGTTGGACTTCAATACTTAGCCGACTCAACATCGATTAAATTGCAATGTGGCCTAAGTCTAACGGTGAAAAGTTAGAAATATTTCAGACAGCAATGAGTAATTTTCAAATTTTAATAAAACATTATGTCAGTTCTCTTTAACTCCTACGTAGGAAAAAATGCATCGTGACCAAGAAAGATTTCCCACGGCAATTTATATCGACGACCCTTGACTATAAATCGACATTGTATGGAACTATGGAACAATGCTAGTTATTAAATCTGTGTTTTTTTTCTGAGAATGCATAGAGCCAATGCCTATGACTATGCATTCATAGCATATGTGATAGTAACTTCCCGCTCTAACAGCCACACTGGTAGTCAAGGACTTTCTATAAGAACAAATGTGTTTAACGAAGCTGAAGTTGACTTAATTTAATATTTGATCTCATAATGAAAGTAACTAAATACACATTGAAGAACATACATTTGAAAACTTCAATTTCAATGAAATGTTGGCCGTCTGTATTACAATTTAATATTCAAATTGTTTATAGTTTTAATGTCGTGTAACTTTCAAGGATATGGAAATGATTGGCACAGATGCTGACCGGTCAACTGCTACGCTCGTTTCGCGGGTTCGATCCCTGAACGGAACAAATATGGCATACAATTAGTTGTTCCGGGTCTGACTGTTTCTGTATGTGACTTTATATGTTTGTAAACGCACTCACAATGATATATGAGAACTTCCTAGTGTGGGGAACCGTTTTTTTTTTTTGTCTGACCGTACGTAAAGTGGTATAGCCAAGGGGCTTATCACCCAAACAGTTAGTGCTACAAAGAAGGAATTTTGAAAAGGTATGTGTACCTATATTATATACCATGCCAAGGAATAAAATTTTAGGGTAGGTACCTCCCCATACCTTAAGCGATGATGATTGTTAATCCTCACGTCTACCCCGCAGTGTAGACCTAAGACGTTTTTTTGGTGTAGATATATTCGTTTGCCAGAAAATAGTGAGTCCTCTCCGCCTCTCAAAACGGCTGGCTCGAAAAATCTGAAAGAATTCAGGATGCTAGTTCATGTACTTGATGAACAGATGAACTTTGAAGAAAATCTATAATGGCGTAGATAAAACTTTGTTAGGTCAGGAGTTATAAAGACCTTTACGAACCCTTCGTGTGGTTTCTCTATTAGATTTATCTCTATAACCGTTATCTCATAAATTAAGCATACTTTATTTTAGAAAATATTAACCCATTTTATTCAGTTCCAAAAATACTACAGATACGCTAACGCACTCAACCAGTCACACGCGTTGTTGAGCTTTCTTTAATTACAGTTGTTTTAGAATCAAGACATTTGTGCGAAGGGCTGTCTATGATATATAAGAAAGCACCCCTTTTTAAAGGTGTTAATTCTTTTGCTGTCAAACCTGTCCAGGACTGGTCCGTCCAAGACTCTGCCTCACAGAGAAAGATAGAGAAGACAGCTGAGCGATGTTTATAACATCATTAAAAGGTTAGGTTTGAGGTCACGCTCCTCTCTCTTGCGTATTTGAAGTTTATGATAATCAGCTAACCCTCAGCTCTTATGTATTTTATCTTGCATACCAAAAATATTGAAGCAGTTACGACGATGTGATAGCATTGGCATGCCACAGGGTTGCATCCCAAGTCTAAAGTCACGCTAAATAATTTTTTGATTAAATTAGCTTTAAGAGAATATTCAGTTCCTGGTTCAGCAACCTAATTATGAACTTGCTATAAATCTGATTTACTTTGAAGGTAATTCTTAATTTTTGGTTTATATATTCGAAAGATGTGTGAACTCAACTCAACAACATAAATTACACAGTGAATCTTGTTGAATTGTCAAAATAAAACCCTTTGCTACTAAATCATAAGTTATATTTTAGACCACTGTACGTAATAGGGGGCGAGCCTACATAAATTCAGTGTCATCATCATCAACCTTTTTATCGTCCCACTGCTGGGCACAGGTCTCCTCTCATACAGAGAAGGATTGAGCATAATCACCACGCTTGCTCAGTGCGGGTTGGCAATTTCAGACTTAAAGTCCAGGTTTCCTCAAGATGTTTTCCTTCACCTTCAGTTCAGTGCACAGTGTACTTATTATTTCCTAATAAAAGATCTAAATAACTTTGTTGAATATTACCAGCAACATATATTTATGGGATTTGCATTATACAGTTTTATATTATATAATTACGTGTATATGAAGGAACACGTTAAATCACATGTCACCCAGTATATTTTGTTTAAACGTACATAAATGTAACATGTGAAATATATAATTAGAAGTAGTTTATTAAAGCAATCATTTACACAATCATTAGAGTTATTTCTTATGACCTTCAAGCTGATGAAAGTTAAAAGGAACAAAAACTGCGTGTTAACACCCATCGCTATGATGTAGTAACAAGTAATTATATGTATTCATGCAAAAACGTCGATCTGATACGGGTACAACTTGATTAACTAACAGAATAACATAACATAACTAATACTTCGTCCTAATTTTGTAACTTATTATTACTCTTAATTTAAATAATTTTGAGGCATATTGCTAATCCATTGCTCTATGTGTTCAAAAATGTATCTGCGCAACAAAATGTAAACAATGAATAAATAAATATGTACGGACAAATCACACAGATTGAGTTAGCCCCAAAGTAAGTTCGAAACTTGTGTTATGGGATACTAACTCAACGATACAATATTTTATAATAGATACATAATATATAGATAAACATCCAAGACCCAGGCCAATAAGGAAAAGATCGTTTTCCATTATGACCTGACGATCCCAGCTAGCCGCAATCATTTGACAAAAGTGCGTTCGTCGATTAGGGGGCTCCACGTCGCAGACAGGCGTGTTGACCGCTGCGCCACGAAGAACGACAATAAATGTTCTTAAACTGTCAAAATGAAACCCAACACTACCGATACTGTTACACAAGTATTACACGAAATAAAAATAAACCTTACCAACGAAATTACAAACGCATTTCTAACAAACTAAATAGCAATGCCAGGCCGACTACTGAGGTCGTCCACGTTTCGCCCCGGCTAACTGATCATAGATGGACCAAAAAAGAAACTTTCTGGAACGGCCCACTAGGCAAAAAATCAAGAGGTAGACCAATTACAAGATAGAAAGACGATGTTAAAACAATTGCTGGGCAAAACTGGAGAAAAACAGCTGAAGACAGAGATAAATGGGCATCACTGGAGGAGGCCTTCACCCATTCTGGGGTTCCAACAGATTAATTTAAAATTACATGGGATACAAATAATATTTTAAGCAAGAAAATGATATCAACCTTAAATAAACTAACATTTTTAAGAAATGTATTTTTTATTGGAAATAAGGCTTTATTATTATTATACATATCTGTATCATAATCTCAGCGCATCTGAAGCTTTTTTTCAGATTTGGAGTCTGGAGTCCGTTTTACCAGTATAACTGCTGATTTTGGCTAAACTTTGATATTTCCGTGAAGAGACTGCCGTCTGACCTCCACAACTCGAAGGCGATATCGAAGCATTGCAGCTAGACCAATTGTTGGACTTTTGAGGGCTCCAACAACCCGTAACGACTGCCATTAGATATTCGTATGGCAACCGGGACCAACGGCTTAACGTGCTTTCCCAGGCACAATCAGACCAGACAAATATTCATATTCATGCATACAAATATTTGGACAGCGCAGGGATCGAACACGCGCCTCCTTGCGCAGCAGCCGCGTTCGCTACAGCTACGCCACGGAGGCTGTCAATTATATGTATCTATATATGAATATTTTTTGGTTTACCTACATATCAAAGAGTATTCTATCTTTATACTTACCTAATTCTATGAAAGGCTCACATGAAAGGAAATAAAAAAAAGTAATATAAAAATTCAATATAAAAAATACACTGAGCTTATATACATTTATTGTAAACCATGTGTAAGAAAGTTTTATATCTACAAATAGCCTTAAACAAATTAGGAAACATTTTTTACAATAGTTGAGACAGACTTAAGCACTTCATTGTGTTGTCTGTTTACTTTTTATATTAAAGCCAAAATTATTCATAGCTTTAATGACTTTTAAGATTTTGTGCCATCGACGTACTACAATGACAGAATATGCTTAGCATACTCAGTAATTGTATTAAGTCGGTTTTATTCCACTATCCACTTATATTTACAGATTTTTATCATGTACATACTGTTAACTTAGAACTACTGAAATAGTCTAATTTCGTACAAACACTAGAGTTGTCACAAATTGCCAGATACATAGTCATAATTATTTTACCTACCACCTTCTGTTTCTGTTATTCAGATAGTGTTATGCTTCAACCACAGATACTGCGATGCATGTACTTTTAACTAAATCATAACAATTTTGTGGCGTCATGAACACCACTTGACAGAAGTATAATACAGGTCTCGTTTATTTTTTTAAGCTAAAATAGAGGTGCTTATTATTTTGTATACATTCACATAAAAGTTCTGGTTGTTCCACACCTATTAAATAGTTACTTAAGTTCGTAACGTAAAAACTTGATCGTTTTCAAAGCAAACCTATGAAAACGGCCAAGTCCCTCGTTGAACCAGGGGGCTAATTCTAAAATTTTAAGAACGTTTGCATTTTGATCAGAGTCTCAATCTCTCAAAAAATATTTCTAAAAGACCAAAAAATTTCGAAAGTTTGTCAAAATGTTGGGAACATTTTGACAAACTTTCGAAATTTTTTGGTCTCCGAGATGAGACTGCGACTAGATTTTGAACGTTTTAAATTACGAGAAATGGCCCTCAGGTTAAAGACAATAAAAACTTGTAATCTGGCAACTCAAGAAATACTTATAATACAATATTTACAAAAAGATTTCGGAAACGAGTTTCTTGTCTATGAGCCGATGTGGTTTCGGTCTCGTCGGCTTCCTCCGGCGGTAAAGACGCGCGTTCAGCCGGTACAGCGCCGGGGACAGCGCGCATCGCACGTTGAACCACCAGTCGCACGACGCCACTCCTTGCGAGAACACCGTACCATTGGGGCACAAAAACGACGCCTGGCGTCCGTCGATGTCACAATAGTGCCACGCTGAAAAAAACAAAGGTACATATTCAATCCTCAAGAATTATATCAGCATTGAAGCGTATGAAAAAGAATAAATTTAGGTAATCGAAAAAGCTTTTTCCCCATTCTACACACTCAGGGTAAAGCGTATGAATTGTCTCATTGTTTGTAAAGAGGAAAAAAATTAATCGCGCCTCGCAATATCAGGTCATCCATCATTAGTTTTGTCAATACCTAAACGGCAAACGTACTGAAATTACATGATCTTCATCCATAGCACAGCGGGGATGTGACTCCACAATATAGACCAAGAACAAAGCTAAGAAAATCCATCTACATATATTCGAAATATTTAAGACCCAGAGACCAATAAAATCTTAATTAAAACGTAGGCCAAGTCTTGACACGTGACTATGGATAACTGCCAGATGACAATAGCCATAATGCCCTGAAGTTAGGTAATTGGGTAGGCTTTGGCGTTGGGTTGCTTGGAAGTTGGGTGGGCTTGGTAGTTTGTTGTGGAATGCAACCTGTGTCCGCTATGTGGGTGCAGTTGATGCAGGAACAGAAAACCTCCAACAGCACAAATAAGCCTTAACCTTAATGGGAGCTGTATTATTGAGCAGTTTGGGGTTGAAACACTAGGGCCTTCCTGCTCTGCTTCGGGCTCTGAGTGCGCTTCATATTAATTTTGCGTGACACTGCCGAGCGGTTGGTTGACTCTTCACGTGACCATAGGGCTGACGTATTTTTAGCTCAAAGAATCAGCATTGCCATCCAGCGTGATAATGATGCCAGCCTTTTGAGCACTTATCCCATTGACAGCGACGCAGACTAATTTTTTAATGACCAATGAGCCATTGAATCTATATTGTATATATTTTAGAGTAGCTTGTTAATTTCAAATGTCAATCAAGTAAAATTAAAGTAAAAATGCCCAACAGTTGGATTTAGGGTAAAAAAATCACTTTCTCTACAAATAACACACTACGAATCGATACAACAGTTAACATTGAGAAATGTCACATACTCGCATTGCAAAATGTCCTAGAAACTAAACAAACAAGATTATATTTTTTTTTTTTTACTTCCAGGTGGTGGCTACTGGTGGTATTATTTCATTATTCGTAAATTAAAAAACACATCGCAATTTGTTTACTTCATTTTTTAAATCTACGTATCAACTGTATTTCCGATTAGACAGCTCAAAACTTCGCCACTTCCACGGCGTCGTCGGTGTTACTTTGACAGCATATTTTGGGGCACAGAGAGAGGACAGGATAGGAGGTGAAGCATAACGTGCGGCGTAGCTCCAGTTTACCAGGTTAGAGTTCCCTCTTCCCATTTGTATCTGGAGAGGGTTCAAGTTATCCTTCGGTGCTAAATAATGAGTAGGAGAGGGAAACGTATCCTGTAATTTTGTAATGGATGTTGACCGGGTTTGTAGTGATTGAGAAAGCTTTCAAATTTAAAAAGCGTCTTTGCGTTGGTAATGGTTGGTGTCTTCCCAGATAAGGAGTGTCTAGTGTTAGGTACCTGTTTGGTTTCTACTGCGTCTTCCCTTTGCACTTGTGGTGGTGCTATGCCAGCTGTGGAATGCAGTACGCTCGGTATGAGGCGGTTTATAATATTTCGACATGTTTCGTTTAGACCAACATCTATTTCCTTGGGTTAAACGATGCCACGCTAGAGACGCTTATTATCATGCAAAAAAGGAGAGTGCTAGGCTAGCAATTCGGAGTGCCTGGCATGAAACACCCCAGGCGGATGAAGTTACGACGTTAAAAATGGAAACAGATTGGGAATTGGGAAACCCTTTTTCTTTTTTGGTGGGAAAACATCCAATGACTTCTCTAAACAAAATTCTCCCAATTCAAGTGTGTTCTGTGAAAACCTGCGTTACGGAAGATGTGAGAGCCGGACTCATCGATGGAATTGTAGCGTGAAACCTTTAATCTTATTTTTATCTGTTTTAGTAAAATTAGCTTTGACCAATTTATATATTATCATGAGATCACATAATGCTGACAATTTTAGTCAATGCTACGGTTCCATAGCACCTGTTTTAAACAACATAAGCAGTTAATCCTCTACCTTATATAATGCGGAAGTCGATCTAAATGATGTTATATTTTTTATAAAGTCATTTATGAAGTTGATTAAAATCAATATAATAAATCTAGGTAATAATTGAAGAGACGTCTTTAATAAATAAGAAGCACATAGCGTATCTCTAGTAGATCTCACGTTTTTGACCCAACATTTCATGTCGAGATTATGTCCGGGTTACTTTACGTTATAATTATCTGACCTCTAAGTATCATAAGGTCAGTAATAAATCATTACAGCACTGCCAAGGTCTCAGCCACGGAATCACAAGATCTTTGTTCTGACAATAGAACCAAAAAGATGAACACCCACATCTTACAATTAATTTTCTTTATCTGTTTTTTTATTAATATTCAGATACTAAGAATGATGATGAGAAGCTCCTCCTACTTTAATAGCAGGCATCATTTATTACAGATTAACATCATGTATTTCAAAAAATAAATCGTAAATCAATATACAATAGAATGCCATTATGCCAATCAAGCGTTGAAAACGTCATATTATGATAAATTATAATAAAAAACGCCGTAGGCATGATTATATAAGAATTAAATGTGTGTCATCATCATCAACCCTATTATAGTCCCACTGCTGGGTACAGTTCTCCTCTCATACAGAGAAGGATTGAGCGTAATCACCATGCTTGCTCAATGCGGGTTGGCGATTTCAGACTTAAAGTCCAGGTTTCCTCAAGGTATTTTCCTTCACCTTATAATCAGTCATTGGTGTCCAATATATACTTCGAAAGTACATATAACTTAGAAAAGTTACATTGGTACTTGCCTGCCTTGGAATCGAACCTGCACACTCATACTTGAGAGGCTGGTGTTTTAACCACTGGGCCACCACGACTTTGTATTCAGGATTAAAATAATCGCCATTTTTTGCAATGTGTTTTCTTTCATTACTTTTTGGACAGTTACCTTGGCAGCGGGTCTCCATGTCGGCGAAGAAGCCCGGATAAGGCTGATCATCGCAGTAAAAGTTGGTGTATGGCACTGCACCAAGCACTGGGTAGTCTGTACCTGGCTTTCCTGAAATGAAGCAAATAATAATGTTTATACTTTACTATACACTTTTTTATCCTTCTCTGTATGATATGAGACCTGTGCCCAGCAGTGGGACGATAAAAGGTTGATGATGATGATGATGATGATGATGATGATGATGATGGTACACTTTAAAATCTAAATAGAACATTATTTTTAGTAATAAATAGGATTGAGCTTTCGATATGGGACGCGTTGATGTCTTTTGTATGGAATACATTTTCAAATAATAAAAGACAGCTTTAATAAAACAAATTATGTTTTAATTGAAATAACTCAATATCAAATGTAATGAAAATTTGTTAACAAAATAAACAAAGTTGTTTTCTTACCAAAATCTGGTATTATTTTTAATATTTAACATTGAAAGGTAAAATGAGTCATTTGTCTTGACTGAAACTAGTTTATTGTTGAACTGTACTACGCTATATTAAAACTCATTTAATAAAACAGGTTTTTTAGAGGTCAAAGGTGCCTAGTTCTCACATGGATCGATCGACACGCCCCTTGAACAACGGCTATTTAAGACCATATAAACTATGTATGTTCAATGAAATTAAACTTGTAGCTTTCAACATTTGATTTAATCTATGTATGTTTTCATGTTACTTAAATTAATTACACAATCGTATTTGTTACTAGCTGCCCCCCGTGGTTTCACCTGCATAAGTCTGCATTCTGTGGGAGCAGTAGTATAATTCCGTAACACAATATCAGTAGCAATGGACATCATTTTGACACTTCAACAGCATCCATTGCGTTATTTACGTTTTTGAGCAGACACATTTTCGAACATTATGAAGTAATGAAATAGCAATTTGCTTCCAAAAGATTGCAACTAATAATAGCGCGTTACGCAATCAGGGTGCCGGAATAAGAAGCATTTTATGCCTTAGTCCAGATAATGCGCTTCATTGAAATACGTTCAGCAGTTTATCGCGAAAGCGTAACAAATAAACATCTCAAAAAAAATAAAATCTTTTCTCTTTATAAGTTTAGAATAAAATTACCCCTCTTTGTCAATAATATAAGTTTCTTTTTCAGTACTGTAATGATTTCAATATAGAAAAATGATAATTTGAGCTCTGCAACGAGTTTCTATTGTTACGAAGAAATTTCATTATTGAATTAATTCACAATATAAAAGAATTTTACAATCGGTCTAGACTCAAATTCGTGAGAAAATGGTCGTCCCGTTCGATCACGAACAACTCTTGCGTATATTAGGCCGCTCCCGGTAGTTATAGAGATAACGTAAGCTAGCAATAAAGACTTTCACTCCAAGAATTGTTAGTAGTGGTGACTACTAACAATTCATGATAGAGCGACAAATACCATCCTAGAACATTATTTTATTCTAGCGGCCGCCAGTGACTTCGTTCGCGTGGAGTTAGTTATGCTCCGCTCAAATTGGTCGCAGCGTGATGTTATATAGCCTAAAGCCTTTCTGGATTAATGGGCTATCCAACGCAAAAAGAATTTTTCAAATCGGACCAGTAGTTTCTGAGATTAGCGCGTTCAAATAAAGGAACTCTTCAGCTTTATACAACGTGTAACATAAAGGGTATATACATACCAAGGGCATGGCATCTTTACATGATATCAAATGATATCGGAAGGTTTTCAACTCAAAATAAAATACTCAAAAAATTTATACTATATTTTCGGTTCCGTGTGTTTCTTAAATTCAAATCATAACAAACGTGCACCACACTACATACGTTAATAACTACTCGTTACACATCACATTACTTGGCAAAATCAAGATAAATATCTTCAAAAATTCTGTGCGCCTAGTATGGTAGTAGCCTATCACAGGCGGTGTTTTTTCTCGTAACTTCCTAACATAAAGAGATAGGATTAAAAAACCCTTCTAATATCGATTGATATCATGTAAAGATACCATGCCCTTGGTATGTATATACCCTGTATGTTACACGTTGTATATTAGTATAGATTAGTTTTCTCTTACTGGGAAACGAGAAGTGATAGCAAAAGCTTATTCGAACGTGGTACATTCACCTTTGACCACCATTAATATATAGTACACTGACTGCAATTCCGGTACTTACTCGTCGTATATAATAGATCACAGGCCTATATTCGAACCGCAGAACTTACGCAATTGTAGAATATAGATTTCCTTTCGGTCGGTTTAATTCGTATGAAATGTGTTTTATATGCAAAGGTACTCATCATCATCTCAGCTTTAATCTCAGTCGCATTCGAAGCTTTTTCAGCTTTGGAGTCTGGTACAAAGGGAGTGGGACAAAGGTAGCCTTCAGTGCAATTTGACCTGCACTTCTGAATGCGTAGTTAAATACTAAGAAAACGCTTGCGTCATTAAGGGTAAGTAAACCTTCCGAATGAGTACATAACGTTTCGACAGTCAATTCAACATGTTTAGACGATCAGTCACGAGTTAATGTGTTATAATTTAGTGGTGTTACATAGTTTCTGCCCGCGCTTTCGTCCGCGTTGATATCGGAAATTGTGTCACGGGAACGTGCTACCGGGACAAAGAGTATGCCATGCTATTTCCCCAGGATGTCATCTATTTTATTGCTAAATTTTATTGAAATCGGTTCAGTGGTTCACGCATGAAAAAGTATGTAATAACCCCGTTTGTTTCTTTATTATATTAAAGTATTGGTTCTATATTATAAGTCACTCAAATAATTTCTTACTCATATTACATTATAGAAGGATTATACATAAACGATTTATTACGAATAAAATTAGAACAATGGATTTATTACTGTTTCCATTTTGAAAGGTAAAGGGAATCATCACATCTTTATATAAACTTTTTAGCAATATATTGGCCTCAATACATTTGTTTAAGGTAAAATAATATAAATATCTCTTTCGTCACTCTTTTAAACCTTCGCAGATATCACCTATGACGGAACATTTTCCATAATTATATCACTTAAAGTAAACATTTATCGAGTTATTATTAAAATGCGACACATTATTTTTAAGTGATGACATACATAGTTTGATTATAACGTGTGAAGGAGTTTTCATATTCATTCCTACTAAAGTCACTGTTATACTAAGATATCAGTAGAAAAACTAAATATTTCTGATTTATAATGGATGTATCTAACATCGACGCACAAACGAGTACCATGGATCCAGTACATGATTCTGAACCCTCCAGTTGTGGAATTTTGCGTCGGCTTTTTCCCGATTTAAAAAAAATAATATGCAGTTTTTTTCACTTTAGACCGTTCATAATTGCTATACTTTTATAACCAATTAAGATTTTAAAGTAAAAATTAATTAATTCGTTAATTACACAAAAAAGCGCAATGTGAACAATACTAGAAAAACTATCCTATCAGTTGATTTAATAGAGTTCGCATCAGGGGTCAACTAGGGGACAACAACAAGGCAGAGCCGACACTTTTTTCAAACACTGTTATTTCTTTAACCGCTCATTAACGACATAAATGACTATCATAATTTTGTTAGTGGCATGCGGTGTAGTTTTTTTGCGATGTTTTCGTTACGATGTCAGATACACCCTGTACAACTTCATAAATACTTTAAAGGGGGTATATATGAAGGTATAGTTAAAAGTAGTTTTTCTTTTCCAGTGATATAGATAAATACAAGTACCTAAGACGAATGATGACGGAAGTCCGCTATTAGAGCAGACCCACAAAATGTGGTTTCAAATACAGTGCGCTAACTACCTACTATGTTAGTACATAGGATTAACTAGACACGTTAAATATGAAATAAGTGTGGTAGGTACTTTCAGTGTTTCCGTTGACATTTAAAAGACTGTCAAAGAGATGCTAACGCTACTCAGCACTTACGGCGAATGCGGGGCACCGCGCGGGTAAGCGGAGAGTTTTCGCATTCTAGCGAGGTGCACAGTTAACTCGTGCGAGTTATACAGAGTGGTGCTGACAATACGACAATAAATTAAACATCGTGTACCTCAACACATTCTCAGTCTACCCACAAAAAATCATATAAATATGTCCATTAGTTTAGTCACGGGAAATTATTTTTCATTTTTCACATTTTCTGCATGATGTACATGATGATAAGGAAGCACTTACAGGTTAATGACCGCCGCATCCTGCGGTACCAAATCTTAATAATAATGGCGCGAAATAAGCAAGTCGATACAGATTCGCGCTGTCGCCGATCGGAGGTCAGTGAAATATTTTTAAAGGATGTTCTATTCCGTTTGCATTTTTATGCGGTTTAGTTTGTTTGAAATTTTTATTATTTTATTTTTGATGCTAGGTTTTTGTCTATGGTTTAGAATTGTTCCTATGAACCAGCATTGTTCGTGTTTTCATTTATTGGTGTATTGTCAGCACCACTCTACCTATAATTATATTTACAAAACGTTGTAATTTATCGACCAACACAGGGTAAGATGCCCGTAGGCTAAGTGGAGTAACAGTATTCAAAGAGTGGCTTGATGAGATTAGACAAAGGCCGAATTAAATGGCGAGATATGAACGGCCTATTCCTAGCAGAGTACTTGTTTCTATCAGCTAGTAGTTATAATGATTTAACAAAGCAAACTCCATGACAAGAAAACCCTTTATTAATGGAACAATCATTAAATAAACTCGCTACGAATTGAATAACTTTACGATTCTGTTAAAGGTTGACGCAACTCCTGCACTGTTATGTAAGTCTAGGAACTGTAAGTATTGTGTATATATTGTACATAAATACAAATGTAGCAAGCAAGTCATCTTAAAGGTCGAAGTGCGAAGCGGATTCTCGTTTTAGCTAGTATAACTAATTTAAGACTATTATACTGCGTGAATATCATTGACATTTAGATAAGAAATGTAAACAATTTTTGCTTTACTTAGTTCTATTTTTTATGAATGTTTAAATACAGACAATATGACATAATTCGTCCAAAAACCGTAAACAGAAAAAAGCAATGATTTACCCACCAACGCATTTTCAGTATTTTACCACGTTCATTGGATAATATGTACATGATTGATAGGTCGATCAGTTATGAGGTACTTACTCACATAAACTTCAGTAAAAGTTATTATAAATGAGAAAGTGAGTTTATTTGTTTGTTTGTTCCGCTTTCATGCCGTAACTATTGAACCGATTGCTTTGAAATTTTGCAGACGTAAAGTTAGAAGTCCGGATTAAATAATAGGGTAATTTTTATCCCGGAAAAAATTGATATTCCCGAGGGAAATCTAAAAAGCGCTATAAGTAGTTAATTTTAACCACACTAGGTACGAAGAAAAAACCACTATTATACAACTCCAACAGCAACCCTCTAACAGGATGTAGGTAGGTAATATTGCATAAGCAACAATTTTCTAATGAGCATACCCACAAGAATAACTGTCACATCCTGTATTCAATCCTTCCAGTGAAACCATTAAGTAAATGATTAGACAAATAATTATTCTATCAGCAAATATGACGCTTACTACGCAGCTATAAATACACTGATAGTTTCGTATGAAATGCCTACCAAGACTTAAGATGCCATCATTCACAACAAATCTCCCGATTTTTAAAATGATCAATCAACACATCAGTCCTTATATAGTGGATCATCCGGTTAACCTTGAGTATCATATGAAATAAAAGATGTTCTAATGTTACGTGACCAACCAAGAATTCACTGACTAGCGCAAACATCGACCGACATAATAGGTATGATGGAAACGGATGACTCTCAAATAATTATGATCTAACGTTCGTTAAATGCTTAAAATCTGCGGCGATACCTACCTCTGACAACATAGTGCATTATGTTTTGTGATCGTAATGATAAATTACTAACATCTGATGTAATGGATCAATAAACAGATACCTACCTGGGCCTGTTCATGGAGTGCAGTGTAATGCTTCAGAAGATGTTATTGTGCGATGTCAAGACACAGAAATAGCTGTATAATAAGTATCGGCTCTTTAAGGAAGTATTTAACTGAACATCTAAAAACTTATTGACCTTCTTACGACGTATGTTATTTTTTAAATCCGCTTTTTTAAACTCTAAAAAAATAGCGTTTAGTGATGCCGGCCGACCTTGTGTTTTTAATTTAAGTCGTCTTTTAAATTTTTAGGTCAAATTATTTATAAATTACAACTTGTACAAGAAAAATATAGACGAATACTAGTTTGGAAGTCCGAAACTGGTATTCGTACTGGCCTATGTATCTTGAGAGCCAAGGACTACTAAACTTTGAAAATTTCGCAAACATTTAGAATGTGTGCTACATAGTGATTATTGAATAATAGGAATTAGTTGTGCTTCTGTAATGCTACATATAGTACAAACTACGTATAAACAAATCCTGGATCGTATGACCTATCCTTTTTTTTCCGGGGTGGAAAATGCTCATGCATGTCCGCCGCCCTGGGGTGGGCGACGGGATCTGTGAGACTACTACTGACTAAAAACCACTCTGGTGTCTCTCCACTCACGTGCGCGCGGGACCGCAAGAGTCCATGATTCTGCCGCGGTCCCACACTCTCGTGCTGGCCCGGTCTATCCGGGCCTCGTCTCCTGCACGAAGTAGTGAGGTGTTAAATTACCCCGTGCAACACCTCAGGGGCGCGCGCCGACTTGAATGACCTATCCTAGCACAAGGCTGCATTATCAAAACAAACGGTATCATAAATAAATTCCTTTTATCAATTAGGTATTATGTAAATGCTATTTTAAAGAAGTCATTTATGTGTGTTATTTAGGAAACAATATTTACGCGCTAAGGCCCCAGAAGTCACGTAATCGAAGTGCAAAATTAAGTGACCCTACCAAACTTATGATATGCGAGGACAGGTTGGAACAAGGTCAGTTGAATTTTCATAATAATGTGTTTTGACATGACGTGGTGGCAAACATTTAGTTTTATTTGACATTGACAATGAAAATCGATCAATAGACCTTTTCTCGAAGCTCTTTTTTCAGAGGGTCTGTTTTATTTTAAAAACATGCAGCTATAGCAGGTTCTGCTGTAGGTTTCCATTTTAAAGTGTATTAGTTTATTTATCTCGTGTGTTGCAACTGCGATGAATAGGTACTATCTACGGATATTTCAAATGTACTGTAGCATAATATGACATTTATTCGAAAATAACTAATTAGCATTTCAATACAGGCCTTAGGTATACCCTATTTAAATAAACTGCGCGGACGCAACAAAGCACAAAACATAAAGTAGTAGAGGCGCGAGTGTTTGTGCTAGTTAAATATTGCTCATTTTATTTCATTGGCATTTAAATCATCGATTCAAATCTTCTTTATACTGGTGGGAGTGAGACTATGTATGAGTAAATATTTACTGTACATCTATAAAGCCGAAACCGGCTCAACAGGATGGGTACTATAAACGAATCATTAAAAGTACCTATATTTAGAAATGATTTGATAACAAAAAGGTGTTGAATTAGAATAAAAATTCTAAGCCAAAATTTAGCCAACGAGTGCTAAGTTCATGATTTTCAAATATCCTGCGTTTTGTTGAATCGGTTGTTTTAAAAAAATTACAGTCCATAGCACGATATCTTATCCATACACATTTTTGAAACAGTTGTTCTAATATTTGATAAACCTACGAAAATTATTACGTGATCCAGAATTCAAGGTAACTGCGCGTTTGTGTCCCTGCCACCCTGTCGCCTGTAAAGTCCAAATAATGCCAAGTCTGAATTAATAAACTTAACAAATAACATACATTTTTATCATTAACCGTGTATATCAAACATTTTTATTGATTGTTGCCGGTCAGTATAATACAGAAGCTGGACAATGCGTTAGCGGTAAACGTTATCATTATCGTTAATAATGGCTACATATGACCCACGCGTGGCGCAACTCGGTTATAACGCGGTGGCGTAAGCGCAGTCGAGGCGGCGACGGCGATGTTAAGTAGACAAACCAACTTACAACAAACACTTGCATTTTGTATTCTATTCACCTACAAAAAGAGGCTAGTTTTGAAGGTCACTGGTAAGAAAATATAATTTGAGTTTAAGTCACGTCCATTAAATACCATACAGATGTAACTAGAGAAGAGGTTGTTGATTCTAACAGCTTGTATATTAGCCTTAAAAACACTGAATACGAAGACTTAATTTTTTTCTTACCGAAATCTAATTAATTCATAATAAATGACATTTTATGAAAGCAACGATGCCATTTTATGAAAGTCTGACAATCGCACGTGCATTTTGTTAAGGCCAAACACGTCTTGTGTGTAAATATTTTATGGTTTATTGTAGTATCTTAGGCCTGCTATTGTTCTACCCACGTGCATACGCCCCGCCAATTATGCATTAATCAATATCAATACTCCGACTAGTAATTCGTTGACTTACAAAATTACGTGATTGTGGGGTATTTTACTACTTATGCTTCAAACAGATTATAAATAACATCACGACTGTGATCCCCAAAGGTTAAGCGGAGGTGTAAACTTATTGTTTTTCCTTAATTTAAAAGAAAACGTTACCCCGCCCTGGGAAGTTCTCCTGTACCGTGGGTCCGTTTACAAACATATAAAGTCACATACACAAACAGCCAGACCTAGTACAACTAATTGTAGGCCATACAAATATTTGTTCCGTAAGACAATCGAACCAGCGACACTCAGCCACTACTTCAATCGTATCGTCAATTTCGCCGGGCATGTTCAAGTTCCATGGGTGGTGAGCCATATTGATATTGTCAACATAGTCACATAAGTCATATTGACAACACACACACACAATCGGGCACAAATCAATAGTGCTCTGAGCTGCTCATAAAAAGTTCCTGATAGAAAAACTAATAACACTATTCTCGGCGTGATATTAGAACCCAGGATTGTAATGTTTTTTTTTTTTTTTTTATTAAATTATAGACTAGCGCTTGACCGTTCCTGTTCTGAACTGTTCCAGTCCCTCGATGTACGCAATATAAAGGAGGAGGCGAAACGCTTCGTCCGGATCGTAGTGATGTTAACAACATAAGGGTGGAAACTGGCCGTACGATGAGTCGTCCGATGGTGGAACGGGGATGGGGGAATTACATCATGCAATTCCCTCGCACACTCCCCAAAATGCATCCTATAGAAGACCGAAAGGCTGGTTACTCTACGTCTGTGCTCTAGGCTTTGGAGACCGTCTCGAGTTAAGTCAGGGTCACCAAACAGCCTCTTCGCTCGCCTCTCCACCGAAGCCAAAGTGGCCAGGTGACACTTAGCAGCACCAGCCCAAATGTGGCTGCAGTACTCCACACACGAACGGACCTGTGCTTTGTACAACATTAGAAGCTGCCCTGGTGTGAAGTACCGTCGGACCTTTGCGATAACGCCAAGTTTCTTGGCAGCCACCTTGGCCTTGAACCCAATGAACCGCCCAAAGTTTAGGTTCGAGGAAATCTCAACTCCCAAAATTGTACATACTCACATTTATTTACATTCATTCCTGCAGTAACGAACGCCTAACAGTAATAGAATTATTATTCTGATCTACAGGAATGAATGCGAATAAGTGGAGTATGTATATTAATTACATTACAGGATCTTTTGTTCGGCAGTAAGTAACGCTAGCGGTCATTAGACCAACGGGTTAGTTACTTATATACTTATAGTCGTACCCCATTGTCATTGTAAATGACAACGGTTAGACTTTTAGTTCAACCAACCTTGGATAAAACACTTCGCCATCGAAGTGTTTTGAAATAATAACACTTGAAAAATATGGCTATAATGTTCGTATAGATTAATGATGGAATTGATAATTTCGTAAGAATATTATAGCATACTGTTACCATCTACAAAATAATCGTTTGATGAATTATAAACTCTATAAATTTACATGACACTTATAAAGGAAGTTTTTTTTTTTTCAAATAAAATTTGGACACACTAAACTTGGTTAAACTAATAAAAATATTTTATCTAAATAGACATTCTATTTTAAAGTTTAAATTTTCGCAAACGGTACCTAAACGATACCGAAATATTTAAAATTTTATTTTTGGAAGACCTCTCCAACCCAGAATAAGAAAAACGCCCCTGCTTACGTGTACGGAAGGTAACACCCAAATTTTTACTACCAAGAGTTTGACTTAAACCGCGTACAGACACACGGACACAAGAGACCAACAAACTAAAGTAAAGACTTGACGAAACTATACTGGTTACTATAGAACCCTAAATAAAAAATGAGTATTATTACCTGGATTCAAACCAGTTAACAGAATTATTTAAGCGATTTTATAAAACTGCGAGCGTGGATGAAACAAAAACAAGATAGCTATAATTTACGACCACTGGTTCGTGGGAGTCTGGAATATTCGTTGCTTACTATGGACGTTGAATGCATTCAATTTTAACGGCAAAGAGTTCTCAGTCACTGTAACAAAGGGGATTATTTCAAGCGATTAAATTAAATAGACGTGTTGATGGATAGATACAACCACAAATAATATAATACTATATACCTACTACCTATAACAGATTAGCGTTATGCACACACATGACTGCCTTCATGTCGACCTCAGACCACGTACAGAATGTCAGGGCGATTTGCTCAAACGGCTACAATCTAAGTAATTCGAGCTATCGTTATGGCAATCAGGGAATTTTGGTCATTTTACCTGTTTCTTTTTTTTTTATAAATTGGCAGTAACTAAATAAATCATGTTACCTGAATTATATAAACTAGATATACAGTATGTTAAGAAAACCCTGTCCGACCCATAAGGATAATAAAGGTTAGGTAAACACATGACCAAATATAATATAAAATTTTACGTAATCATCATAGTATCAATACAAATGAATTTTGAAATAATGTTTTTTTCCCGCGAATTAATTCCAACTTCCCCGTAATTTGGTAATTTTTAAAAAAGTGACAACACCGGTATTATTATGAGCGAATAGCGATGCGACCACGTGCCGCGTGCCCTGTCGCCCGCCGCCCGCGGAAGGGTGGTTAACGCACATTTATTAAGTTACCTCTTTATGCGAAATAATATTTATTTTTTTAGGGGGATTTTTTTTTAAAGTTTAGCCCAGTTTTGTATGTATTAGTAGAATCAGTTATCGATACCTAACAACACCTTCACGGGTCGGACAGGGTTTTCGTAACATACTGTATACTATTACAATACTTTTGACATTCCCTTGAATCATGGGTTCCCAGATCTTTGAAAGGAATACGAGGAGCGGAAGCTAACTTATAGATGCCCGCTGTACCAGCCAAGTCTCTACTTGTAATGGAAAGAGGAAAGTATCGACGGTTATGCCTTGCTCCATGCTTATGCCCTTATGAATTGCAGAACATGGATAATAAAAACATTCCTCTGTGGACAAGGGTGGTTATAGTGGATAACCAGTCTAGAACTATAAAAGAATTGTATCCCCACTTTTGGACTAATATTTTTATAATTATACGGTTAAAATGGCAGGGACTGACTTGCACACTCAATAATAGGCTCCTGAACCGGTCACTACAACTTAAGGAGTGTATAGCTTTGCACGACTATCAGGACAATCCCTACGTTGGTTCTTGTATGTGTCTACTAGTAACTGCCAGTACAAGCAAGAAAGGAGTGGAAACTATGTTCTTCGTCAGTATTTATTCCCACTGGCCAGGAAATACAAGCCAGATATGATAAAGATAAGGGTTCTTGCCGAAGATCGGAACCCTGGAGTCGTTACTGCGCAACAGCTCACCACAAGTAGTCTTGCGGATTAAATTTTAGTTCTCATAGTCCAACTTCTACTGAGGAGATAGAAAGAATATATGCACTTTATTGAACCCTAGGTCTGTGCTAGTAGTTAGTAGAGTTTACAATCATCAGCCACAGCCTCAGGCTAATCCGTCTCCACAAAGTAAACTCAAGAGTGCGCAAGCCCCACCACGTCGTCAACGTATTGCTAAGTATGGATTATGCAAGTTAGACAGCTAAAAATATACTTTAATGAAAAGTGCATGGCGAAAAGAAAAGTTTGCGTACAAATGTAGAAAAATGTCTTTTACACAGACATTCACATAAAAATTTTGAAAAACTAAACTACTTTAATTTATTACGCTAATTAAGCAATCAAAAGTAGGCCAAACGAATTGTAGTGGTATAGTTGACAATACAAAAAAAAGTGAATTTATTATTGCATTCATGTCAATGATATCGAAACTAATCAAGCTTAACCACTCAATTAACACCGGTGTTACAATTCAGCCGTGAAAATTCAATCATAGATAATTGGGAACTTCATTTATGTAGACTAAATATGAACCTACACATTACAAAGATTGAATATCTAAGTAGGTATGTATGGATGGATTCTTGTATGAAACTCGGTTGCGTATACCAGCAAGATTTGCGCACACCGAAAAATGGGGAAAATCTATTTCAAAACAAGCTTATTAAGTTAATCTAACATCTCTAGGCAGACAATCTAGCTGTGGCGCTTTGTTGTTAATATGATATGATAAATATATAATGAAATAAAAACCTATTCAGTCTTTACTAAATTCTCTCCTTCAGTCTTTAAAAAATCCGGGTGTTAACTTGTTTTTTATTTCACTTTCCTGTGTTGTGCTATACCTGTTACTTTTCTTGTGTCAACCTATATTGTCTGTGGAAACTTTTAATTTGCCTTCTTTCAATATCTGTCTTCTACTTGTATATGTATATAATTATATATTTTTACAGCAAGTTTCCTTAAGATGTAGAAAATAAAATATATGTATATGAAATATTTCAATAATTTCTCGAGGCCTTCTTTCTTATATCTATGATTCTAACCAATAACTGTATTAGCTAGAACCATCGAGGACATATTTTAACGAACGGGTATGGTAAGAAGGAAAGGTGCACTTATTCATTTTCAACTAATAGTACCTCTAACAGCAGTTTTCCAGCTGGGAAAAAGAATTGGCGCAACAAACTCCCCAGCACATGCTGGGGACTACTACTACTACGAAATGACTATCATCTACCTACATAGATGATGGCCATCTCGTAGTAGTGAGTGATGTGTACAGGTCTCCCAAAAGTGATAATGCGCATTGAAATCTTCGTCACTATTCGGCAACGGTCGTATTCCCTTAGCGTTCGGAAGAAGATATGTATATAGAGTGGTTAAGTGCATAAAAAGTGGTTAAGTGCACCACTCTATATACATATCTTCTTCCGAACGCTAAGGGAATACGACCGTTGCCGAATAGTGACGAAGATTTCAATGCGCATTATCACTTTTGGGAGACCTGGGCCCCAATTCTGTAAACTAAACAACTTGTCAATACTGTGTCTGTAGTGTCTCAGTAGGATAGTCACCGACATTTGACATTCTATAACTTATTTATGACCATAGACTTGCCACACAACTGTTATTGAAACGCCATAGTAATAATGGGTAATCTGTATCCTTATAATGTGTCTATGTCATTGTGATAGCTAAAGTTACCGTATTCTGTAAAAAATTTAAGCGTATTTGACAGTTGTCTCTATCGTTTTTGAATAGTGTTTTGGCTATAGAGCCGTTATCGAACAACGACACCCTTTTTGCCTATGATTTGCTTCATATTTGTTTATTTTTTTGATATAAAGTGAAGTGTCCGTGTGTGCGCGCGTTTTAAGTTGTAATGTTATTAAAGTGGACATAAGTTTTCTACATAATGAGGCCTTCTTTGCCTAATTTGCGGTGGCGTATGCATATCTTGACTCTGGCTTATAATGCTGCCCGTCAACGTTTGTTTTTGCGCCAGCGCCGCAAATC
The DNA here is from genome assembly GCA_037179545.1 of Sesamia inferens. Classification (NCBI taxonomy): domain Eukaryota; kingdom Metazoa; phylum Arthropoda; class Insecta; order Lepidoptera; family Noctuidae; genus Sesamia; species Sesamia inferens. The sequence goes on from CM073930.1 coordinate 15,056,860, forward strand.
TCGGGCACTCATGAGACTGCAAGTAAATGCTTTTAGTGAACTTCCCGAGGCAGAGTTTATAAAAACGTTTCGACTTGGCATGGAGCAAGTAAGGGAGCTAATTAACGAGCCCATTCCCTCCTCCCGAGACAACGACGGTGGAGTGGAATCCCTGCTGAATTAAAGGTTTGACGATAAATTATAATTATGAGTGATTAAATTAAACTATCACAGTTATTAATAGCCAAAGTTTTTACTCACAAATTAAATTTAAAACGTCTAAACATTTCAGGTACTTATTGCGCTGAACTTATATGCCACAGGGTGGGTCATACCAAACACTGGTTGGCCAAAGCGCATTACATAATGTCTCGCAGACTACAGTGTCAAGAGCTGTGAAACAAGCAACTGATGCAATGAACCAAATTTACCAAAAACAAATACATAGTTTGGCCAATGAATCCCCAAGAAAAAAATGCAATCAAGGCAAAGTGAGTGTTATTTTTAACATCAATAATTCATAGTTTTGAGATAAAAGTTGTTAATTTTGTTTGTTTATGTTATTATTTACAGATTTTACTCATATTTTGGTTTCCCGGGTGTACTGGGTTGTATTGATGGGACACATGTGCGCTTGATTGAGGCCAGTACTTCATGAAGAGCGATATTATAACCGAAAAGGCTACCATACTCTGAATGTCATGATTGTAAGTTGATATTTATTTTTGGACACAATCATGTATCAATAATTTGTTGTCACAAAATTCTACAAATTCTAAGTTAGCATATTAAGTTAAGTATAATAAACTTTATTACAGATTTGTGATGCAAAACTAAATATATTGTGTGTTGATGCAAGCAGCCCGGGTTCAGCACATGATTCTATGGTGTGGCAAACACACCCACTGTGTCGGCATCTAAATGAGCTGTCAAGCGCTGGGAGGAAGTGTTTTTGTTAGGTATCAATTACATACTATTTATTTTAAGATCACAGATCTAAATAAATAATAACAACAATCTATAGGAGTAGTAATCAACTATATATCAATTTTAGGTGATAGCGGTTATCCTTTACGGCCGACTATGATGACACCTATTTTGGATACAAGGGAGGGGACTGCTGAACACAATTATTACAAAGTTCATGTGTCAACACGCAACACAGTAGAACGTTGCATAGGAGTTTTGAAGGCTCGATTTAGGTTTGATATTTTATATAAAATACCTATAATTAACATCTATACATTTAAATAACATTTATTTGTCGAGTCCCAGACATGCTACTACAGCCTAAACCAGCTTCTTAGAGAAGGTATGTATGAGGTGATATGATGATGTATGTCTAGATAAATAATAATAACTGATATCCGTTTTCAGATGTTTGTTAGCAGCAAGAGCCATGACCCCACCACTGCTGGGAAAATAATAAATGCATGTTGCATGCTACACAACATTGCTAACCGCTGCGGGCTACCAGTCACATTGCTGACAAGCGAGGAAGAAGAAATGGAGCATCAGCTACAATATCAGGCAAGTCTTACATTTTTAAAATAAAGAAATTAAAAAACAAGATGATTCCAATGTTATATATTATAAATACAGTTAACAATTCACTACCTATCTAAATAAAAAAATAAAATTGGTATATTTTTATAAACACTAACAATAAAACTTACCTATATCAAAAATCAACAAAGTTAAAAAAGATATACATATATCAAATCTGTGAATGTGTAACTGAGAAGACAAGATGATTCTAATATTATATATTTTAAATACAGTTCACAATTAACAACTTGTCTAAATAAAAAAATAAATTTGGTATATTTTTTATAAAACTAACAATAAAATTTCAAACAAAAATCAACAAAGTTAAAAAAAAATATCACATCTCTAAACGTATAATTTAGAAGACTAATACTAAACAATGATGCACGTGCTGTTGGTAGTGATAACCAACAGCATGTATCATTGGTAAAATTATTCTTCTAAGTTACACATTAAAAGTATATAATTGTAAGTATCTATAATCACACTATCATTCTAAGAAATCTAATTAGTCTTATTTATTAATTAATCACAGGTTGTAGATCAGACAAGAAGCATGGAGAATCCGGGGCACCACCGTGTCAACCCAGAGCTGCAAAGAGGCCGGGCGATTCAGCAGTCGCTCATTTCAAGGCTGTGGAGAGAAAACCCAATTTAATTGACAAAATTAAAAGAGTTTTACAATTTAAAGTTTTGTTTTGTAATTTATATTTTATTTATCAGCCAAAAGGCTGCCACTACTGGATATAAGGTATATGCTTAGGTTTAACACCCCAGGCTTCCCTTCTTACAAATAAAATAATGTGACATAACCATCACTGTAAAATTTAAGTAATTTCATAGTGATTATCAACAAAATCAGAAGGCACGCTGAAAAGCTGTTCAGTGCCTTATTGATTCTGATGACTATAACCATTTTTACAGAGTTACAAGTTAATACAAATTATATAATACATACAGTTTGTGGGGAGTTTTGAAGGACAATGGTTATTGGCTCTCTTAGCCTCTCTGCTATTGCCTCTAATGCAGCTGCCAGTCTATTAGTGGCTTGGGCATGCTCCCTTGTTGCCTCTGTGCTTAAACGCTCCATAGCCTCCAGCCTTGCAGATGCCTCTTGCGTAGTAACATATTCTGTTAGATAAATTTAAAACTTTATAGCAACAAAATATGGGGCAGGCAAATAATTAAACAGAAATAAGATTAATACCCACCACTTCTGTTAACTTCCAAATGACTTCTCTGAGCGCGGCGTCGACGTCGCCGTAAAGCTGGCAAAGGCTGCCGCAGTGCAGAAGTAGGTGTGCTAGGTTCTAGCACCCTGTCAGCCTCCTGGCTTGTGGTGGGTCCTACTCCTGACAGTTGCAGCTCAGGCTCAGATATTGGCAACTCCAGCACTGCATCAGTGTTGTGTGCAATATCTGTATTATCATCTAGCTGTAAAAGGAAAAATTGTTAGTACCCATTTCAAATAAAATTAACAAAAGATAATTTTAATATAAAATAAAACACACCATTTGCACCACCTCTTCTATAATTTGACTGTTTTCCTGTGTAATGAAAATACAAATATTATTCATATGGGTAGCTATTACTATATAGCAAAAAATAATAAGTTTCAATATTTAATCATGTATTGCATTCCATGATGTGTACACAATAGTTGGTGTAATAAAATATACAATCAATTATATGGACTCTGTTGGGCACAGCAAAGTACTATATTATTTAATAGGAGAGAGGATGAAGAAGCTCTTGTTAAGGAAAAACAATATAAATAATAATTAAAATAGTATCATTAAAAAACTGTATTATATGCTTTTGTGGTATTTATATAGTGGTATACTAAATTTTATTTTTATAATATATATGTATATATTGCACGAATGACATTATTATCTTTATTAATATTAATCATAATAAACTACTTAAATATTTTCAATTTTATTGAGTAGGTATTGTATAATATTATTAATATAAATTGTGCACTCATTAGCACAATCAATTTCAAACTAACAGTATATAAGTGTTTACATATACTTTTTTTAAATTTATGTGTTTTAAAAGAAATTTATTTTCTAGGCTAGAAAAATGAAAAATGGAATATAGGTAATACATAGAAAAGGTATTTTATTCTTGGTTTAAATAAGGGGAAGAAAAGTCAGATTGAAAAAAAATGCCCCGTTAAACTATTATATTCTTCTAATAAATATGAAAAGGAAAACTCACAGCTAGAGGAATCTGCACCACCCCCACTGAAGCTTGACTGCTTTGCTGTAAAGTTTAAAAAAAATAGTGTCTTATTTGTATGTCTTCCAACTCATTGACCTTAAATAATGATATTAATCCAATGCGGTATATGTTTTTGAATTAAAATCAAGGGAAAGTAAGTGAAAGGCTGACATCAAAGTATGTTGTCTGTACTGCTGGGTACCCAGCATTAACCATGCCCCTGTGCCCATCAAAACCATTACATATCCCTTACCTATACGATTATTCAATTTTTCAAATTTAAGTTATAAAACTCACAGACTGTGACGTGATGAGAGGATTATGGCGGATCCCTGGTAAGGGCTCCCCTATGTCGCGTCCAAGTATATTGTACAGCCTCTCCTGTATTGGTGAAAGCTTTTTCAAGCTTGATGGTCCCCCTCCTAAAAGCCAAATTATTAACCATTGAAAACTACACAGTTTTAAATAAATATTAAGGTAGAACTTAATGATAATTATTAATGGAGTGATAATTACATAAAATTATTATTATGCACCCACCTGTAGCTGACATTTCAGCCTTCTCCATTTGAACTTTTTTTATAACTTTAGATTTGTACTCATTGTAGTACTGAAAAAGGTAGAAAAAGAATAATGTAAGTATAGGGCATTTAAAAATATACATAAACAAGAGTAAGTAGGTATCTTATTCTTACCAGTCTCCATTGATCTGGCGTTTTTTTGCACACAGTTTGCAGAGACGCTGTTGAGGACAGTAGAGCATTCCTCCCAAAGCCGCCTAGCCTGACTGCGACCTTCTTTGCTCCTGTTGCAATAGCCAAGAGCCAACTCTCGGTTGGACTCTAAAAAATCCATGAGAGCCGAGAGTTGGTTAACGCTCACACTTCCCATGATATTGTCGATCCTAAAATGAAGTTATGTATGTGTAAGTTCATATCATAACTCAAAAGTTATTGTAAAAAAATTTAACACACTTCACCAAACTTATGTTACTATAAATTCTTACTTACCTTTTCGCACTGTTGAATGAAATTAGGAATCCAAAAATTTGCTAAAGTGCCCTCGGAATTTAGCGATGGCGGCGGGCTCTTATCTGTCTGTGATAAAACTATTGGAAGAACTTGATTCGGTTCTTATACTTCCCATTAAAAATAAAGAAAGTTGAGTATATTAATCTAGAATTCTAACAAGAAAACGCTTTTGAAACCAAAACAGCCGCTCAAAGTTTTGTTTGTTTAAGTTTTCTTTTTTATTGTAAGATTCTGGCTCGGTTACTAGACCTTTAAGCCAATTATGGTTTTAGAATGTCAATAACAAAATTGTTGTGATAAAAATCTTTTTCTTTTTTATGTAAAGGCACGTTTTTAGTAAAATTTAATGTTTTTGATAATAAAACGGTCTTAAATTATTAAAACAACCATTTAATATAAAGATTTTATTGTTAAAAAAAGATTTTAGTAAGTAGTAGCTTTGGCGCACCTCTATAATCGCATGGTAGGTTTTTTGTTAGCAACACTAAAAATGATTGTGCTGATACAATATAGAGATACTATAGACACACTACAGAAACGTTATTGAAGTTGTTGTAGAATGCCCTATTTGCAACAGTCGCAAAATAATTCCTATAGTGTGTCGATAAAATATCTATGGCATGTTGCTTAAGACAAAGTTACAGAATTGAGGCCCAGTACACATCACTCGCTACTACGAGATGGCCATCATATCTAACTAACTAGCTAACTGTATATCAGCTGGATATCGAAGAAGAACAGAGACACAGATTTTATTTTCAAATTTTATTACAATGGTGAATAATATCTGGGCCTCAATTCTGTAACTTTGTCTTAAGCAACATGCCATAGATATTTTATCGACACACTATAGGAATTATTTTGCGACTGTTGCAAATAGGGCATTCTACAACAACTTCAATAACGTTTCTGTAGTGTGTCTGTAGTGTGTCTATAGTATCTCTATATTGTATCAGCACAATCATTTTTAGTGTTGCTAACAAAAAACCTACCATGCGATTATAGAGGTGCGCCAAAGTTACTACTTACTAAAATCTTTTTTTAACAATAAAATCTTTATATTAAATGGTTGTTTTAATAATTTAAGACCGTTTTATTATCAAAAACATTAAATTTTACTAAAAACGTGGCTTTACTTAAAGAAAAAAAAGATTTTTATCTCAACAATTTTGTTATTGACATTCTAAAACCATAATTGGCTTAAAAGTCTAGTAACCGAGCCAGAATCTTACAATAAAAAAGAAAACTTAAACAAATAAAACTTTGAGCGGTTGTTTTGGTTTCAAAAGCGTTTTCTTGTTAGAATTCTAGATTAATAGACTCAACTTTCTTTATTTTTAATGGGAAGTAAAATAAGAACCGAATCAAGTTCTTCCAATAGTTTTATCACAGACAGATAAGAGCCCGCCGCCATCGCTCAATTCCGAGGGCACTTTAGCAAATTTTTGGATTCCTAATTTCATTCAACAGTGCGAAAAGGTAAGTAAGAATTTATAGCAACATAAGTTTGGTGAAGTGTGTTAAATTTTTTTACAATAACTTTTGAGTTATGATATGAACTTACACATACATAACTTCATTTTAGGATCGACAATATCATGGGAAGTGTGAGCGTTAACCAACTCTCGGCTCTCATGGATTTTTTAGAGTCCAACCGAGAGTTGGCTCTTGGCTATTGCAACAGGAGCAAAGAAGTTCGCAGTCAGGCTAGGCGGCTTTGGGAGGAATGCTCTATTGTACTCAACAGCGTCTCTGCAAACTGTGTGCAAAAACGCCAGATCAATGGAGACTGGTAAGAATAAGATACCTACTTACTCTTGTTTATGTATATTTTTAAATGCCCTATACTTACATTATTCTTTTTCTACCTTTTTCAGTACTACAATGAGTACAAATCTAAAGTTCTAAAAAAAATTAAAATGGAGAAGGCTGAAATGTCAGCTACAGGTGGGTGCATAATAATAATTTTATGTAATTATCACTCCATTAATAATTATCATTAAGTTCTACCTTAATAGTTATTTACAACTGTGTAGTTTTCAATGGTTAATAATTTGGCTTTTAGGAGGGGGACCATCAAGCTTGAAAAAGCTTTCACCTATACAGGAGAGGCTGTACAATATACTTGGACGCGACATAGGGGAGCCCTTACCAGGGGTCCGCCATAATCCTCTCATCACGTCACAGTCTGTGAGTTTTATAACTTAAATTTGAAAAATTGAATAATCATATCGGTAAGAGATATGTAATGGTTTTGCTGGGCACTGGGCATAGTTAATGCTGGGTACCCAGCAGTACAGACAACATACTTTGATGTCAGCCTTTTACTTACTTTCCCTTGATTTTAATTCAAAAACATATACCGCATTGGATTAATATCATTATTTAAGGTCAATGAGTTGGAAGACATACAAATAAGACACTATTTTTTTTAAACTTTACAGCAAAGCAGTCAAGCTTCAGTGGGGGTGGTGCAGATTCCTCTAGCTGTGAGTTTTCCTTTTCATATTTATTAGAAGAATATAATAGTTAACGGGGCATTTTTTTTCAATCTGACTTTTCTTCCCCTTATTTAAACCAAAAATAAAATACCTTTTCTATTTATTACCTATATTCCATTTTTCATTTTTCTAGCCTAGAAAATAAATTTCTTTTAAAACACTTCAATTTAAAAAAAGTATATGTAAACACTTATATACTGTTAGTTTGAAATTGATTGTGCTAATGAGTACACAATTTATAATAATAATATTATACAATACCTACTCAATAAAATTGAAAATATTTAAGTAGTTTATTATGATTAGTATTAATAAAGATAATAATGTCATTCGTGCAATATATACATATATATTATAAAAATAAAATTTAGTATACCACTATATAAATACCACAAAAGCATATAATACAGTTCTTTAATGATACTATTTTAATTATTATTTATATTGTTTTTCCTTAACAAGAGCTTCTTCATCCTCTCTCCTATTAAATAATAAAGTACTTTGCTGTGCCCAACAGAGTCCATATAATTGATTTTATATTTTATTACACCAACTATTGTGTACACATCATGGAATGCAATACCTACATGATTAAATATTGAAACTTATTATTTTTTGCTATATAGTAATAGCTACCCATATGAATAATATTTGTATTTTCATTACACAGGAAAACAGTCAAATTATAGAAGAGGTGGTGCAAATGGTATGTTTTATTTTATATTAAAATTATCTTTTGTTAATTTTATTTCAAATGGGTACTAACAATTTTTCCTTTTACAGCTAGATGATAATACAGATATTGCACACAACACTGATGCAGTGCTGGAGTTGCCAATATCTGAGCCTGAGCTGCAACTGTCAGGAGTAGGACCCACCACAAGCCAGGAGGCTGACAGGGTGCTAGAACCTAGCACACCTACTTCTGCACTGCGGCAGCCTTTGCCAGCTCTACGGCGACGTCGACGCCGCGCTCAGAGAAGTCCTTTAGAAGTTAACAGAAGTGGTGGGTATTAATCTTATTTCTGTTTAATTATTTGCCTGCCCCATATTTTGTTGCTATAAAATTTTAAATTTATCTAACAGCATATGTTACTACGCAAGAGGCATCTGCAAGGCTGGAGGCTATGGAGCGTTTAAGCACAGAGGCAACAAGGGAGCATGCCCAAGCCACTAATAGACTGGCAGCTGCATTAGAGGCAATAGCAGAGAGGCTAAGAGAGCCAATAACCATTGTCCTTCAAAACTCCCCACAAACTGTATGTATTATATAATTTTTATTAACTTGTAACTCTGTAAAAGGTTATAGTCGTCAGAATCAATAAGGCATTGAACAGCTTTTCAGCGTGCCTTCTGATTTTGTAGATAATCACTATGAAATTACTTAAATTTTACAGTGATGGTTATGTCACATTATTTTATTTGTAAGAAGGGAAGTCTGGGGTGTTAAACCTAAGAGTATACCTTATATTCAGTAGTGGCAGCCTTTTGGCTGATAAATAAAACAAAACTTCAAATTGTAAAACTCTTTTAATTTTGTCAATTAAACTTGGTGCTCTCTCCACAGCCTTGAAATGAGCGACTGCTGAATCGCCCGGCCTCTTTGCAGCTCTGGGTTGAAACGGTGGTGCCCCGGATTCTCCATGCTTCTTGTCTGATCTACAACCTGTGATTAATTAATAAATAAGACTGATTAGATTTCTTAGAATGATAGTGTGATTATAGATACTTAGAATTATATACTTTTAATGTGTAACTTAGAAGAATAGTTTTACCAATCATTTACATGCTGTTGGTTATCACTACCAACAGCACGTGCATCATTGTTTAGTATTAAGTAGTCTTCTAAATTATACATTTAGAGATGTGATATTTTTTTATTAACTTTGTTGATTTTTGTTATAAGTTTTATTGTTAAGTGTTTATAAAAATATACCAATTTTATTTTTTTATTTAGATAGGTAGTTAATTTGTTAACTGTATTTAAAATATATAACATTGGAATCATCTTTTTTTTTTAATTTCAATGAAAAATATAAGACTTGCCTGATATTGTAGCTGATGCTCCATTTCTTCTTCCTCGCTTGTCAGCAATGTGACTGGTACCCTGCAGCGGTTAGCAATGTTGTGTAGCATGCAACATGCATTTATTATTTTCCCAGCAGTGGTGGGGTCATAGTGTAATGCTCTTGCTGCTAACAAACATCTGAAAACGGATAACAGTTATTATTATTTATCTAGACATACATCATCATATCACCTCATACATGCCTTCTCTAAGAAGCTGGTTTAGACTGTAGTAGCATGTCTGGGACTCAATAAATATATGTTATTATAATGTATGGATGTTAATTATAGGTATTATATATAAAATATCAAACCTAAATCGAGCCTTCAATACTCCTATGCAACGTTCCACTGTGTTGCGTGTTGACACATGAACTTTGTAATAATTGTGTTCAGCAGTCCCCTCCCTTGTATCCAAAATAGGTGTCATCATAATCGGCCGTAAAGGATAACCGCTATCACCTAAAATTGATATATAGTTGATTACTACTCCTTTAGATTATTGTTATTATTTATTTAGGTCTGTGATCTTATAATAAATAGTATGTAATTGATACCTAACAAAAACACTTCCTCCCCAGCGCTTGATACCTCATTTAGATGCCGACACAGTGGGTGTATTTGCCACACCATAGAATCATGTGCTGAACCCGGGCTGCTTGCATCAACACACAATATATTTAGTTCTGCATCACAAATCTGTAATAAAGTTTATTATACCTACTTAAGTTAATATGCTAACTTAGAATTCGTAGAATTTTGTGATAACAAATTATTGATACATGATTGTGTCTAAAAATAAATATCAACTTACAATCATGACATTCAGAGAATAGTAGCTTTTTCGGTAATAATATCGCTCTTCATGAAGTACTGGCCTCAATCAAGCGACATGTGTCCCATCAATACAACCCAGTACACCCGGGAAACCAAAATATGAGTAAAATCTGTAAATAATAACATAAACAAACAAAATTAACAACTTTTATCTCAAAACTATGAATTATTGATGTTAAAAATAACACTCACTTTGCCTTGATTGCATTTTTTTCTTGGGGATTCATTGGCCAAACTATGTATTTGTTTTTGGTAAATTTGGTTCATTGCATCAGTTGCTTGTTTCACAGCTCTTGACACTGTAGTCTGCGAGACATTATGTAATGCGCTTTGGCCAACCAGTGTTTGGTATGACCCTGTGGCATATAAGTTCAGCTCAATAAGTACCTGAAATGTTTAGACGTTTTAATTTAAATTGTGAGTAAAAACTTTGGCAATTAATAACTGTGATAGTTTAATTTAATCACTCATAATTATAATTTATCGTCAAACCTTTAATTCAGCAGGGATTCCACTCCACCGTCGCTGTCTCGGGAGGAAGGGAATGGGCTCGTTAATTAGCTCCCTTACTTGCTCCATGCCAAGTCGAAACGTTTTTATAAACTCTGCCTCGGGAAGTTCACTAAAAGCATTTACTTGCAGTCTCATGAGTGCCCGAGATTTGCGGCGCTGGCGCAAAAACAAACGTCGACGGGCAGCATTATAAGCCAGAGTCAAGATACGCATACGCACCGCAAAGTAGGCAAAGAAGGCCTCATTATGTAGAAAACTTATGTCCACTTTAATAACATTACAACTTAAAACGCGCGCACACACGGACACTTCACTTTATATCAAAAAAATAAACAAATATGTAGCAAATCATAGGCAAAAAGGGTGTCGTTGTTCGATAACGGCTCTATAGCCAAAACACTATTCAAAAACGATAGAGACAACTGTCAAATACGCTTAAAATGTTTACAGAATACGGTAACTTTAGCTATCACAATGACATAGACACATTATAATGATACAGATTACCCATTATTACTATGGCGTTTCAATAACAGTTGTGTGGCAAGTCTATGGTCATAAACAAGTTATAGAATGCCAAATGTCGGTGACTATCCTACTGAGACACTACAGATACAGTATTGACAAGTTGTTTAGTTTACAGAATTGGGGCCCTGGCTAGTTATAGTAGCGGCCGGCGAGTGCTGCGTCCAAGTTGGTAGCAGTTTGGTAGGTACAGTTTACTACGTAGTTTAGTATTTTTAAAGTCCCAAAATGGGAATTAATAGAGGTTCGATTAAATACATGCCGTAAATAAATGATGTGTACAGAAAATTGATGTAAGCTGTCAATATAATTATATATATAGAGCCTTTGGCTCGCTACTTGTGTGTGGCGCCCCTTGTGTGGCTCCGCATTACTGCCAATGCGGTGATGATGTTGACTGCCTTAGACACCATGGCTTATCCTGCAATAAAAGCGCAGGCTGGATAGCACAAAACGCCAGCATTAATGATATGAGCCATCGTACTCTTGTCACCGCGTGCTAGCTGTTTTAGAACCCAATGGCTTGACATGCGATGATGGGAAGAGACCAGACGGAGTGACCGCAATGCCTTGACCAAATACCTACCCACCTTGGGTAGGCATTTGGTGTGGAATGCAACGTATGTCGACACTTTTGCGCCATCCCATCCCAATACCTACGGTGGGTTGTGCTGGTGCTGGGGCGGCTGCTGCAAGTGCGGAAAACTTCAAACGGCGGCGCAAATATGTAGTTACGCCAATCTCATTGGAACTTATATCTTTGAGACGCCCCCTAATTATTTATATAAAGACACCCGTCATCACAGGGCGTTGTCGTCCCTACTTCTTGCGTGGCAAGAAATCTTGTTTACTTATTATTTTTATGCCAATTCGGTTTTTTCCGCTATGCTTTTTTGCGGCATTGGTCCTTCTTTTTAGGTTGCTCTTTTCCTATATATATTATATTTGTCATATCTTTATTATTCCGCTATTTATGTACATGTCATTGTTAATATTATTTTACACTATTAATATTTATTTCTGTCATTTTATATATCTACTTATACATTTCATTTATATATCTGATTACACATACATTCGTTCTATTTTTGTTTTTCTTACAACCTACCTATTGGCAATTCTTGCCGATGACGGTTGCTGGATTGTACCGCCCCTCGTTTTGTTCCTGTCGATACTAATTTTTGCAACTTTGAGGCAAAACCGCTCCAGATACGGCCTGGAGTGCTTGTCTGCCATAATTCCGGCAATAGTTGTTTCCGACAAAGCTATTCCTGTACTTACGTCCAGGTCGTATCTGTCGCGGTCATGCCTCGGGCATTCCAGCAGGAGGTGCTGGATGGTCTCCGTGGCCTGCGTGTCACACACGCAGGCTGGGCTATCCTTTAATTTAAACCTATGGAGGTACGCGGCGAAGCCGCCGTGACCCGTCAAGATCTGCGCCCAGATGGACGTCCTGTCGAGGCACTTCAGGACCTTGCGCGCGCGCACCACATCGGGAAAGAACATCCGCGTGACCCCAGCCGTGGCCCCGCCGGTGTACCTCCCATTCCAGACAGCTACTGTGCCCTCTCTCAAACGTCTCTTGACGTAAGAGACTGGACACCTGTCATACGCCGGGGCGACCCTGGACTGGGCCGCCGCCTGCCTAGCCAGTTCGTCGGCGCGCTCATTGCCGGGGATCCCGACATGAGCTTTCACCCAGAAGAACCGGAGGATTTTACCATTCCCCTCTTGCTCCCTGATATTCTTACGAATATGGGTAGCAAGGGGATGGTGCGTTTCCTGGTTTCGGATCAAGTCGAGCGAGGATCGAGAGTCGCTGAGCACCGCCGCGCAGTCGAAGCCTCTCAGGACAACCAGGTCCGTAGCCCTGGCTATCGCGAGCAGCTCCGCCTGAAAGACGGTACACATCGGCTCCAACCTCATTCGCTTGGTCCGAATCTCGGACCCATCCCGCCAGTATGAATATGCCGCCCCGACCCCTTCATCCGATTTACTACCGTCTGTGTAAATCAGATGAGCGGGGAGCTGTAGCTGAGCCACAGTTTCGGGGAGCATATTCTCCAGACACTGATAATCAACATCTGGCTCACTGGCGGGGTGAGGGGCCTCCGTAAAGGCCCTACGCTCCTCCAGTTCGCGGGATTCCAGCTCTTCTATCGGACGTCCCCGTTTGCACTCAAACAGCCGGGCGACCTCCAACACTCGAAGATCGAGCGGGAGGAGACCCGACAGCGTGAGCGCTGCATTGAGCGACACCGTACGATGCGACTTGGCGATCTTCTGTGCAAAGCCCCTTTGGACGGTAGCAAAGGTTCTTTGCACCTGAGATCTTCTCGGCGGCTTTCGCCCAGGAGCTCGCGCCGTACAGGATCGTCGGTTCGACGACTGCGGTGTATATCGTCCTGATGATCTCCGGACACAAGCCCCAATCCACCCGAGCCATCGCCGACAGTTTCCTATACAGGTTAGTTGCCTTGCAACAAGCATATGAAATATGCTTGTTGAAGGTCAACTTACTGTCGATGATGACTCCGAGGATCTTGAGCTCGGTCACCATCGAGATGTCAACGCCACCCATCTGCACGACCGGAGTGTCATACTTAAGCTTCCGCGTGACGACCATCGCCAGAGTCTTCTCGGCGGAGAAGCGGAGCTTATTCATGACACCCCACTCGTGCACACAGGCTAAAGCCCCCTAATTATTTAACACCCTATTACTATGAATTGGAATCATTTGGAAGCATATTGCTATCCCATTGCTCTATGTCTTCGATAATTTGTCCGCTCAACAACTTAAAAAACGCATTGAATGTTGTTGAACTGCCAAAAAGAAACCCATTGCTACTGATAATGTGTTACCTAATTAGCCTGCCGTTTGGGATTGAAACACTAGGGCTATGGGGTCCGAGTACACACTTACCTACTATTTCGAGATATCGCCAAGCGATTAGTCAACTCTTCACGTGGCCAGAGGGCTGGGCTATTTTTTGGCCAAAGGATCAGTGTCGCCATACAACATGACAATGCTGCCAGCCTTTTTTGGGCATATTTCTGTTGACAGCGATGCAAATGAATTATTTGATGCCCTCCAATTATTTCCCTTTCTACTTTATAGATTAGTACTTATTTTTAAACTTTTTAAATTATGTAAATATATTATAGTCCTTATAGAGTGATTGCTTAATATCAAATTAGTAATATCAGACATGCTTACTAAGATGACCATTCACAATTAACTAAATTGCGAATGCGGAGTTTTGCGGTTTTCTTGTATTGCTTTCTTGAAAGGTTCAAATTACTAAATCTAAATACCATAAATTATTTTAATTATATATGTAGGTATGGTATGCCCGTTTATGTATGTTTAAGGTAGCATCGAGTGGCTTAGCCATAAAAACCTTTTATTTTACAATATTAATTTTATACTGCAATAGTATTTTTTACTCACAATCCTGAAACTCTAAAGAAAAATCGTATCAGCAAAATGCAAAAAAAACCGTACCCATATCTACACATTGCAACCTGATCATAGTGTCTGTGCAGGATCGGTGGTTCAATTCTCGTAATTTTAACAACACTCAGTCTCAATCCGTCAAAAATAACTTTAACTTTCCTGCATTAAAAAAAATCGACATTGATTGTCGCTGAGATGACATTGTGACTGGATCTAGATTTAGAAACTTTTTAAATATTGTAATTAGGCACGTACTGGAAATGGCTTCTGGTATTATGATAAGAAAGTTAATGCCTACGTATATCCTACAATAATGAGACAGAGATGCGTACCTTTACTTTTTAATTACTGTTATTGAAACGCGAACTTTCATCGTTCCTCGGCGCGAGCGCATGCTAATGAATTACGCAACTGCCCGATTTACTGGGTGCATTGCCCAAAGACGTGCGCTATGGCTACGACCTCGTTCGTACATTAGGTGTACCTACCACTGTGTCTGCATGTGTGATAGCACACAATAAAGGGAGAAGAATAAGGCAATATTTTTGTGAGAGAACAAGGCTGTTTGAGGCACGTTGTCGTAGTCAAGACGTTTTAACCTCCATATTATGTGCCTACCTAATGTTTCGTTATCCTATTAAGTTAATACATACCTACGCAATTTTCTACCTATTTATTATTATAAGGTTTGTCAATGTTTGGGATATTGAAATTAGGGCACTCAGTTAGACTAGTCGAGGCGTCATTTACGTTGTCAAGCAGACGCATTGCACAGGCCAATGTGGTTTAGTAATATGATTCAAATTGATAGTAAGTGTGTGACTTATTTAGGGTGCGGGATCAGCGCACAGATTATCAAATCCATTTATTTGCCAAGCAGTTAAGTGTGTCCTAAAATATGTAGCAGTCTTTAAAGTATTTCTGTGAACGAAACATCGGGCAATAGCTAGCAATATAAGAAGTGAAGAAATTTACGTTTTCTGTTACCAATGAAGACTTATAAATAATAGCGTTATGCAGTTAATTTCGGAATGTGCCTAATTGTAATGATCAATAAATCATGTAAACGTCCATCGATTAGTGAGCAGACAATTGTTATGAAGTAACAATTAATATTTCGCAGCAGCTGCACAGTGCACGAGCACCTAATTACGTATTGAGGTAAGCAGAGTTGGCACGACGTTCGGTGCCGCAATGTGGGGCCCCGGTAGGATACCTACATAAAAGCCAATGCGACATACCTATAACACACACACACTTTCTAAGCATATGTATTTATAAAAGGACGTATATTTCAAAAACAAACTCTAAGAACCGAAAGAAGGTAATGTTATTTATTAATTAGGTATAATGAAATTGTAGTCATTCTGTAGTTTCTGCCTACGAGCTAGAAAAGAAGACGTGAGTCTACATTTGTAACTTTTATTTCTATAGACATTTACCTACTCGGAGCCCATGGGAAAAATAAGAACGTTCGGTAGTGTTCGTGGGTTTGGCTACTACAGTGCAATTTTGTTACCATCTGACCATTAAAACTTTGGTGAATTGAGCTTAGAATAAGACCGTTGTCGTTTCAACTACTGCCAAGAGTTCGTCGTTCCAACTAAGGCTACACTTTTGACAGCACACTAAGCTTAACCCAGCTTTTCATGGCACCGAATCGATCGACTGCCCTAATCGACTTTGGTACTGTTACTGTAATTTCTATAAGTAAACTTAAAGAAATATTTTTGTCATGTTTTATCTAAAATTCTTGAAATTGAACCCATGATACAGATGAAATAACTCCAGTTTGCTTAGATACTGAGAAATACAAAATAGTGCTTAAAGAAAAGGAATCATAATGCTGTAAATGGAGAAACTTCTCCCATATGTAACGATTAGAACAATGACAACATTTTTTTTTTTATTTAATAATTATAAACTAGCGCTTGACCGCAATCCCGCCTGATGGTAAGCAGATAACGACTTCTTACGTGTTTCTAGCTTGATACTTGAACTTTAAAATTTTTACACAATAATAACATTATCTTTTCTCTTCTTACAATTAACAAATTTAAGATCTGCGAACATGTCAATAAACTTTACTAACTCCAAGGTCGAAATTTAGTTGTACCAAAAAGCCTAGCTAAACACTTTTAGGCCATGTTATTTTTATCATAAAATCAATAATATCATAATCTACTTTACTTTTCCACCAAACGAAATTAACATGTATCTACTACTACTGCACAGATACGTATAAAAACAACGAATTGCACTCCGGGGTGTCGGCAGAAGTAAAAACTTGAACATTAACATTATACATTTTTGGATATTTTACAATTATAGAAACGGTCGAGCCATCAGAAGTCACCATCCGTGGATGCACAGGGCACAGGCTGTAGTACAGACGATAGCACATCAAGCTACTACAATCTGTTAATTTTCATTATTAAATCTTCAACTTTATAGCTAAAGTATTAAGGCTCAAGATTGATCGCGAATAACTGACATTTCGGGTAACTTAACCTTCTGTCGTCCGTACACACATGCATTCGCGGCCAGCACCCTGCACCGCTTAAACAACAGTCAAAATGTATGCCACATTATCGCCGCGCGATAGAGATAAAAGAAGATATAACTTCATCTCCTACACCGCGCTAGCGGTATACTCTCTCTCCGTCTGACGAATTTTCAATCAGGTTCCGTATCCTGACGCAAGATTTTACAATGTTACCCATCCCAAAAAAGTGCACAACATCGCTAAAGGAGTTTTCACTTCAAAAAAACATAAATATATCATCTGTACCTGACACAATATAACATCGGCTAGAATTCCAAGTAATTAGAAAACATAAATAATTTCAATTAGTCACAAATACCTAATGTTAAGTTAATAGGGTACCCACCTAAGTGAATAAATAGAAAGAAGTAGGAACGATAATCCCAAAATAAGTACCTAAATGGAATTAGCATATTTACTTTTACTATGGATATCACTAAGCTATAAAGTATATGCCGATGATTTGTGGTAATTTAGCGTTTAATATTGAGAAAAATACTGATGACGATAAATAATTTATGAATGAACACGTAATTTTATCCATACTTATTAATTAATCTTCGTCGCTGGTAATGATTGTACAGACAGCACATAAAGCTACTACAATCAGTCAAAATTCATTATTAGATTTTAAACTTTAACGCTAAAGCATTAAGGTTTAAGCTTGAATTGGGAAAATTTCAGTTTCGGGTAGCTTGACGCAACTTGAGACTTATACGTAAATGATTTGCTACTTAAAGATTATTTAAAAGGCTGAAGAAACTAGCAATAAATTTGTGATTAAAAATATAGTTTAATCATTCGCATCATCAGCTGCTAGCGACTTGATCAGTGCAAGTGGATAAGAAGGTAGATCTAACCATGTACGGCCGGTAAGCTTAACACAAGCATGGGGAAACAATAAAAAACGTCACACTTACCAGGTATAGCCATTCCCAGTTCAAGATATTCTTTCACAGAGGGGCTGAGGAATGCCGGGGGAGCGGGAACTGTGCCAGGTTCGGGGTCTGGAGCGTCCAAAGCCTGCGCAGGTTCACGTGACACCGCACCGCTGTCAGCGCGAACTCTCTTTACCCGACCACCATCTTCAGACCCACCTAGAAAAATTTAAAAGCCTTAGAAGAGTCAGAATGTGTCAGTAGAAAGGTACTAAAACAATACACACGAACACCGAAATCTTCTTATCTGGATTTTTTATTCATATTTGAAGAAGAAAGCTATTAGGGCAATTCATTAGATAATTAATGATTATAGACTGTAACCAGGAGATTGTGAATCAGTGAGGCAGCCATTGGGTCATAGTACTTATATATACATAGGTATTTGCCGGTTGACCATCATGATCTCTATCTATTTCATCTTCTACATACGATTAAACATTAGCGATGTTTTCACTAGGCCCATGCGATTGTAAGCTATCAGTCTCGTCCTCAAAACATTAAAACTAAAAGATTAGGGACGGCTGCGTGCTAAAATAACCACACAGTGAGTTCCAAATGGCAATGAGGCTGGAGTCGACTCTTTGCTCAAAGAATGGCAACAACCCGCAGTAGAGATAATGGAAGGAGGAAAGAGGGATAAATAAACATTGGAAGAAGGTGAAGAAAAGAGATTTCATTAATAAGTTTATTGCGCTGCCTGGACTCGTTATGAATCTGAATTCCATAGAAAATATACCAGGTCTCTCAGAAAGTATGAAGACAAAAAGTTTTTATGTATGACAAACTGACCAGTCATAATTTATTTAAAAAAATATGATTATTTATTATAACTAATGATAGGTACGTTTCAAATCCAAAACTTCCCTCCTCATGTTTACGAGCTAATTAAAATGATCGTGTCTCCGAAAAATGCATTTGCGTCGAGATCATTTTCGCCCTATGATTTTTACGATTTCAAATGTCACCTGAAACCAGACGAATCGTATGATAAACTTCAAATGGCATTCATGCCCTTCTAAAGCAACCGTGTATCGGTGATATAATGAATTTAAGCGCGGTCGACTAAATTAGGGGGATGAAGAAAGAAGTGGTCGCCCTTTGACGGCTGTTACAGAAGAAAACGTGCTAGCAGCGAAAAGTTTGATCCAAGACAGTAGACGAATTACATACCAAGAAATTCAGCATAAACTGCAGAATGGATCAGGTAACCTTTACGAGATTCCACACGTACATCTTCGGTGGCGGTGGATAGTTTCACGCTGGGTGCAGCGCAATCTCACCGATGCTCAGAAACAGGCACGGGTGGAATGGTGTCATGATATGAGAGACAAATTTGAAGCAGGCTTGTATCGGCGTGTTTCCGACATCGTTACAGGTGATGAATGTTGGATTTATCAATACAATCCAGAAAAAAACGCCAGTCGGCAGTTTGGGTGTTTCAAAACGAATAAACGCCTACCAAAGTGAAGCGATCTAGAAACAGGGTGTAAGATTTTGATCGCGAGCTTTTCAGTTTGACTGGCTACTTGGTGTCAATTCTTTTATGAAACCAAAGAAGCATTAACGCTGAATGGTATACTACCAAATGCTTGACAGAAATTTTCTCTGTTGTGAACAACAAGCGACCAAACACAGGGCTACGCGGGTTACTGCTTCACCACGACAATGCGCCCACACCGCAATCAACTCGAGGGACTTCCTGGACAGTACACGGATCACAGTCCTGGATCACCTTCCTTACAGCCCTGACCTAGCACCGTGTGACTTCTTCTTATTCCCAAAAATAAAAGATCAGCTCAAAGGGATACTTTTTCGTCGCCGGATGATACGCTGTCAGCGTTCGAGCAGATTGTAAACGAGGTGTCTGAGGACCTCCTACAACTATTGCAGCGATGCCACCTGGCAGGTAGCAGGGGAAAAGGAGAAGGCGGCTAAGGCTGCAAGGGCGGCCAGAAAGCGGCAGCGGTGAAAGGAGCGTAGAGTCGCGGCTAGGCTTCGTGCCCCGAAATCCGCAGCTATAGAGATAACACTACAGCCGGAAGCGGAAAAGAAAGGCACGTCCTACCGCGACGTGCTCAATAATCCATGGAAGCGGTGAACCTCCAGGAGATCAGAGTCACCTCGGGTCTAAAAATGAGGATCACCGCGACCGGAGCCCACATGATCGAGGTTCGTGGTGAGGCTAGTGGTCCGACTGCCGACGCTCTGGCTGAAAAGTTAAGAGCGTCCTTAGATGCGGTCCAGTCTAGACGATAAGGCGACGAAGGAAAAGGTGTTGGCTGCCATCGTCAGGACTGGGGCGTGCTCTGCGGAATAGATTAGGGTGTGCATCTTCCGCCCTGACCGCACGGGGTTGCAAACCGCTACGGTGAGCTGCCCCGTATCGGCGGCCGAGAAAATTGTTGGCAAGAGCCGAAGACTTCTGGTGGGCTGGGTTTTAGGGCAGGTTAAACTGCTGGAACCCAGACCTCTGAGGTGCTACCGCTGCCATGTGGGCCACCACGTGGGAGTGAAAAGCACCTGTGGTTGCGGGTTGGTTAAACAAGAAACCGTGGCCCTGGCTGTCGCACAGGCAAGCGAAGAAACACGGGTGGGTTTTAGCCAGTAAAAGTCTGACACGCCCTTCCGCTCCGCCCAGAGCTGGAGAAGTCATTGGATGATTTCCCATCCCAACAAAAAAAAAAGGTGTCTGCGGCGGACTGGAAAAAGTGTTTCAGAAAACTGGTTCAGACGCATGAAACTTTGTATAGAGGCTGGTGGAGAGTACTTTCAAAAGATGTAAAAAAATATATCTTTACTATCGCAAAAATTTCTGAGTGTCAACGTATGTTTGTAGTTTACATTGTACAGACAAGATGGATATGGATATAGATAACTTCTCTGACAAGCTTTTAATGACCTTTTGAAAAATCCCCTAAAATATTAAAAGGCGAATACGATAGATAGCTGACTTGCAATTCAGGTTGCTGTACATCTAGATCAGACACCAGTCCCTCACAAATTCAGCATAATGAAAGGTTTGTGATGGGAAAATACATATTAATTATACATTATTTATTTTGAAAAAACGTGGTCCCACACTAGGAATTTCTCTTATATCGGGGGTGCGTTTATAAACATAAACTCACATACACAAACAACCATTAGCTGTAATAATATAATTATAATAATAATTAAACACTTGGATTTGCTTACCGGTTATCACAAGTAACGACAGCAGCACTGAAGAGAATAAGCCAAAAATCTTCCTTCCATACATATTGAATATTAAAACAATGGTAATACCTATATAAATTCAATCACCGAAACGATATATAAACGCATGTTTAACTTAGCCGTGTCACAATCGAAAAAGCTTCAGTCGGCATTGAAGTAGAATGAAGGTCTCAGAAAAGGATTGACGAATTTCGTAATCAGACTTATGGTTGATTAATAACCGCGCCGGACGCGAGTATTGTATACGAGTTTATTTTTCTTGCATAGCGGTACTATTCGACGTGCGCTTTCGAAGGCAGCCGAGCGCGCAATGCTCATGCAACGCAACGCATAACATGAAGATTCTTTTCTAAGAGCCAAGCCGACCTCTAAACTTGCCCGACGGCTGTATCACGACACCATGGGAATATTGTGCGAAAGAGCTGTCCTTACAAACATTATTTAAAAAATGCCTATAGACAAGCAATCTAACATATAGCTATTTCCACATAGCCTTATCCTTTATCTAATACACAGTATTAGGTAGATGAATTAAAACTCATTAAAGCTGATATTCTCAATATGTTAAAGATTTATTATTTTATTTGCATTTATACATATTTTTTTTTAATAATTATAAACTAGTGCTTGACCACAATCCCTGATGGTAAGCAGTGTTACAATCAATGGTAAAGCGCGCTAGTTTATTAAGCCTATTCACTTAAAAAAAACTTAGTGAATAGGAAGGAAGACGGCAGTTGAGTGAGGTGATGCAATCTTAAGCCCAACAACACGACCAACGATGCTGCGCCAGAGGGAGATTGATCTGAAGACCCTCCACGACCAAACTTCCGACACACACATCGCAACACAACTGTTCAGACCCGTCCTCTGTACGGCTTTGCCAGACATCATGCCGGAACACGACGGACGAGCGTACACAGAAGAGGGTAGGTAGGTACTTACTCCTATTTAGCGAATCGAATAGGTAAGTAGTCCTAGCTCTTAACCTACGTTAGCCTTGTCCATTTGAAGCATTTTGAGATATAATTTTAGATAGGAAATTGAATGTACTTTAAATGTGTAATAGCTATTTAGGGCTAAATATAATATTTTTTGGCTATGCTGTAAAAAGTGAAAAATATCAGAAGACAAGCCTTGCAAATGGTCTCTTATTATGAGATATTAGGGGTTTCCAACATAAGATAGTAAGTGTATTCGCGAGACGATCGCGGAAAGCCTAAAAGTACGGTGAAACGTAGAAAATTGTGAAAGTTATAGTGAAAAAAGTTGGCTGTTTTCAGCTAATTTCATTGTTTTTATCTATCCGTAACGTTATTATCCCTATAATTGACATTTTCCCGGAAATTAGAGTAATCAGCGAGACTCCACATAGAAAATTACACACATATAATTTTGTTTCCGGCTAAATCTAACTTCCTAGTTATTGTAAACCTTACCTGTATTCCTGTGCGCGTTCCGCGTGTTGGAGTCCCGTTTGGTAGTTGTATTTCAAGGTTTTAACGCATTTTTCGGTCAAAATTTAAGTTTTTGTAGTTTTATTTCAGTTTTTTCTTCAGCGTAAATTCCAAAACCGTCATAGATAACTAACCCAGTCTAAGTTTATTTTATTGTGTGGAGGATTTTGCCGAGATTTGCTCATTCTGCGTTAATTAGCGCCTCTGAAGGCATTTGATTACATCTGATAATTACGTGACCGAGTCTTCCTTTACAATGCTCGTGTTCTATTCTTGACCTCTGTTTCTGCTATCCCCCCTTTACAGGGATACGGAAGCATTGGCGGTGTCCCTGACTGATCAATTTTCACCTATGAACCTAACGTTCACCAAGGCCACCACAATGTACCACACACTGGTAAAGACAGGCGAAAGCTCACCAGGTTCCAGGGGCTTGCCGCATTCCATCGAGATGGCTGAACCCTCTCTTCCCAGTGTGAGGCGAAGTGTCGTGGAATGGGAGGCCGGGAAAACTGAGCTTCAAGCCAAGGCCCCCGCCAACCCAAAGCGCGACGCCACACCACCTGTTCCAATGACTCTGGAGAAGCGGCGAGCATCTGGATAGGTCACTAGGTCGCCTAAGGTGCCAGAGTCGAGGTTCCCCAGTCTCACGGCGGAGGCGAGAGCTTGCCTGAATAAGGCCAAGCTGCATTTAGGCAACTCTCGGAATCTCAAGACTGAAATAAGGACTGGGGTTACCTAAGCCATACACCGGCTCTACGAACTGGTGAAGGAGTCGGAACGTAGAAGGCTCCTACTGTGCCTGCGCTCGCGGTCGCACCTGCGGTCAAGCCTGTGGCCGCACCTGCCGTTGCAACGGTGGTTACTCCACCAAACCAGACCACATATCCGACAGAGCTGATGGAGACCCCTGTGATAGGCCTCAAGGAGCACAGAAAGGCACTGCAAGAATGTTAGCAGTACACACAGGCTCTGTGGGAGCAAGTTCGGCAGGCCCTTTGCTGCGCCCCAAGCCAGATACCGACTTTCGCGCAATGACCGCCGTCCCGAAGCAGAACATCCCGCAACCTCTTCACTCGGTAGTGGTATCATCTGTGAATGATCAAGACACCGGTGAAGAGGTTCTTGAGAAGCTTAGGACGGCGGTCGATGCCAGAAATGAGGGCATTGGGCGCGGCTGCGCAAGGCGAGGGACCAAAAAATGGTGGTTGGCTTCAAGACCAGGGAGGAAATAATGAGGGTAACGGAGAGGATCCGAAGGGCGGGCAACCTGGTGGTGGAAGAGGTGAAGAATAAAGATCCTCTTATCATCATCAGGGATGTCCTCTCCTGTCACACGGATGCGAAGCTGCTGCAGTCTCTGCAGCAGTAAAACACCCATCTGATCGGGGACATACCTGCAGGGGAGCTGAGGTTGGGGGTGAAGTACCGTCGCAAGACGAGGAACCCCCATATGTGCCACGTGATCCTGCAGGTGTCCCCTCCTCTGTGGCAGATGCTGACGTTGGCGGGTCGCGTGCACATTGACCTGCAGCGGGTGCGAGTGCTGGACCAGTCACCGCTGGTACAGTGCACTCGCTGTCTGTGCTTTGGACACAGCCGGAAGCTGTGCACGAGGCCCGCCGATCTCTGCGTCCACTGTGGAGACCCTCACATGCAGGCGGACTGCCCATCGCGGCTCGCATCGGAGACTCCAAGGTGTCACAACTGCCTGGCAGCCAAGCTGAACAGAGTCGACCACAACGCCTTCGACAGCTCGAGCCCAGTTCACATCAAGTGGGATGGATTGGCTCGTCTGTCGGTGGCGTACTGCTAAGATGCTGCCAGCATCACATAGGTTTAAGAAATACAACGGTGTTCACGCCAAAGGAGAAAATTGTAGTCAATATCTTATGAAATTGGCCCAATTGAAAACTGACTCCAAAATAACCTCTTCCCAGCGTGTTAAAACTTGCATACCGTTGTGGTCTACAGAACTCGCTGAAGTTAAAATAAGTAAAAAATTGACACTTGTGAGTCTGTCTCAAACTAAACAAATATATATTAAAACAATAGGAAATAAATATGTAATAGATAAAAATGAAAATAATTAGGATTAGAAATGATGACTATTTCATATATTATAGATACCTATATGAAAGTAGCCATTATGTAATGTAATAAAATAATGATAAGTTAGTTATTTTATTATTTATTTATTTATTTAATCACACACTTTCTACCATTACAGGTTGCTTAACCTAATGCGGCAGAAAGGATACATTAAACATACATTGTGGAAACTTACACATATAATAAATAAAATTAAATTAAAACAAAACTAATAAAATTTAAACAACAGAATAAAAAACTAAAAAATAATATTAAATCTAAAACAACACTATTCGGTACAAGTTTGTTCAGTAAACATATTTCCGAACATTTGGAGGAATAGATTAGCAGCTATTTTCAAAATGATTCTGACTGCAACAGAGTGAAACGCCACTAAGATGCTGGATAGCACAGTGTCATTAAAAGAATTTTTAATGTCATTATAATCACATTTTTATTGTTACTTATTAATAAAATACCTATTACAGACAAACATCAGTCTTGATATTTTGGTACTTTAATCATGAAACTAGAGACGAGCATCAGTCTTTAAAACAAAGATTTGAGCTTTGCTCACTTATCATAATCATATTTAGCATTCTTGTAAAAAGTTTGCGATGCAGGAGGGAGATTCAGCATCATATTCATCACTACTGCTATCTGCGAGCTCAGGCATGTCATCGTCTTCGGAAGTAGAACTACTTAACTTCTGCAAGTTTTTTCTTTTTCAAATCTTTTTTTTTTCCTGTCTGCAGTTTTTTATTTGACCGTTTCTTCTGTGTTTCCTTTTTATTTAAAGATTCTATTAACTCTTGGTGTAAGGCATCTTAGAAGAAACCTTTCCTTGAGGCTCATCAGGAAGATATTCATCTACGAATCCGTGTTCTCTAATTTTCATCTGAATTAGAGCCTTCAGCTTTTGGGTATTGAGATTTCCTCGAACCTAAACTTTGGGCGGTTCATTGAGTCCAAGGCCAAGGTGGCTGCCAGAAAACTTGGTGTAATCGCAAAGGTCCGGCAGTACTTCACACCAGGGCAGCTTCTAATGTTGTACAAAGCACAGGTCCGTTCGTGTGTGGAGTACTGCAGCCACATTTGGGCTGGTGCTGCTAAGTGTCACCTGGCCACTTTGGATTCAGTGGAGAGGCGTGCGAAGAGGCTGATTGGTGACCCTGATTTAACTCGAGTTGGTCTCCAAAGCCTAGAGCACAGGCGTAGAGTAGCCAGCCTTTCGGTGTTCTATAGGATACATTCTGGGGAGTGTGCGAAGGAATTGCACGATTTAATTCCCCCATCTCCGTTCCACCATCGGACGACCCGTCGTACGGCGAGTTTCCACCCTTATGTTGTTAACACCTCTACGATCCGGACGAAGCGTTTTGCCTCCTCCTTTATACCGCGTACATCGAGGGACTGGAACAATCTGCCGGCGGCGGTGTTTCCGTCGGACTACAATTTGAGTGTCTTCAAGGCTAGAGTGAATAGGCTCTTAATAAACTAGTGCGCTTTACCATCAACGATTGCATCACTGCTTACCATCAGGCAGGATTGCGGTCAAGCGCTGGTTTATACTTAAATAAAAAAAAAAAAAAAAAAAAAAAACACTTCAATTGTGTATTCACTAACAATTTCATAGAATGGACATAGGGTCAATGATCCAATTATTGACACTTTTAGGACTGTGTTAGTAATAAAAAGTGGTAAAAAATAAACTACAAAACTCAGTTCAAACAGCTCTTAGTACAAATACCGATCACTATTCTCAAGAATGAACTTAATGATTTACAATTGAAGTATAAGTAATACATTATTAGAAAATTGACAAAACATAAAAAAAAACTAAAATCACCAGTTATTGACACCTAGAATCCAGTTGTCCATACCCAGTTGCCGCCAGTTACCCAGTAATGGACATCCAGTCATCGACACCGAACAACATAAATTATGACTGATATAATAGTATTTGGAATTTGTAAAGAGAAAAACAAATTAATACATTTCAATATAAATCATTATATTAATTTAAATTAAAAGAGGTACCTATGTAATCATTAAATAAACAGTCTGTAACTTGAATGCCACTTGTGCACAAAATTTCGAGAGGTGCAAAGTAAGGTGCGATTTGTAGCCATCTAAAAAAAATTGAATTGGCTTCTGTATTTTCTCCTTTTCAAGTCACGGGTTGAAGATATTAGTCACATATATATTCATAGAATGCACTGCTGCACATCCACCCACTTTCATACTTCCCTATTGCCCAATTTTCAGGCACACTGACTGCGATATGTGACGGAATTCGTAAACTAGTTTAGTTTAATAGTAGGGTAAATAAAACTATGTATTAGATTTTCTTTTTCGTCACCACATGCAGAGTAAAGATGTTTATCCCCTTGTTTGCTATAATACGGCCTGGTTTTGGCGATAATAAGAATGTGCTCTCGTCAGCATTGAAGATACGGTTTGGGTCTTTGACTCATCATCATCATCATCAACAACCTTTTTATCGTCCTACTGCTGGGCACAGATCTCCTCTCTCTCTCTTTGACTATTTCTTTTAAATACCCATCTATTTCTTAAAACCGCTTTTTTATATCTTTTTCAGGTACGTTGTCCCGAGCCATACATAGATTTTCCTGCAATTT
This sequence comes from Sesamia inferens, assembly GCA_037179545.1. Lineage (NCBI taxonomy): Eukaryota > Metazoa > Arthropoda > Insecta > Lepidoptera > Noctuidae > Sesamia > Sesamia inferens. The sequence goes on from CM073930.1 coordinate 15,084,439, forward strand.
TGAAGTCAAAATTGGATGGCTTTTTAGGAATAAATTACACCACTTTTTTCCAGGTCTGTTGTTTGTAAAGGGGTTTGATATTATTTCATCCTCTATTATTTTTTGCACATTGTTTAGTAAGCAATCTTTTAAAATGGGAAAGTGTTTTTCAGACATGTCTAAGAGCCACATAAACAAAATTTCTTCATGCTCGTTAAAAAGCATTGTTAGGCCCCATTGCACACTTTATAGGAGTCTATCCTGATATTTCATTATAAGGTGTTACACGAGGAACCCCAAATGATTTAGCAGCAATGGCAACCTTCTCTTCATTGCGAACAGCTTTCACCGCATGGTCCATCTGTTCCGGGGCATAGTTTTTTCTTGGAGCCATCTGAAAGAAAACATAAAAACCATTAATGGACACTCTTTGGATCCAGTAATCGACACTTTGTTCTTTACTGGTACATGGACTCAATTTTTTTTATTTTAGAAATGAAATTAAACTGCATGGAAAAAGGAATCAGAACGGTGTACCAAGAAATTTCTATAATAATAATTATGGAAATGTGTCCATTACTGGAGAAAGTATGTATGTCGGAACCAGTTAATGGCACTGGCTTAACCTTGAAATGCGTGACAATGAGGGGGACGAATAATTACAAATTATATCTCTCATTTCAATGCAAAATTTTTGATTTACAAGATTTTTAAGCTATTGCATAGCTTCTATCGCGGGCCTTGAGCGCGGGGACCGAATCCAGAAATTCCGTAACGAAAAAACCTCACGCTCCCCATCGTCTAACGTCGTTTCAGTTCGGCAGTCTTCGGCACGGTATTTTTGTGTGCGTGCGACTACATCTTTTGAAAACAATTTATAGATTTTCAAAAAGAGCATGCATATTGCAGGGCGCGAACTCAGTTCTACACACTTGCCATGTTACTGATAGTCGCGATGTGCTAAACTTGCGATTAATTTTCTCTCTGAAATAGGTCTTCTATAGAGATATGTCATAGACGTCATCGACGTTGTCATGGCTACCTTAAAAACGTTTCATATAATTAATTATTAAGTACTTTTATTCAAATTAAGTAGTGTTTTTATAAAATAGCTTTTTTTTTTAACGGAAAAGCTAAGGTGAATGTCACGCTAATTTTTCATTGGACTTTTAAATTATTTATAGTGTTGTTTACTAAATAAAAGCGCGTGATTTTATAGAGTAAAAAGTGCTCACGCGGCCGTTTTTTCAATTGTTGCAAGAATTCAAAAGACTGTCTTTAAATAGTGTTCAGACGATTGCTCAAAGTGTATTAGATTTCATTAGTAATAGAAATTGCATTTCAATAATGACTTTCAACTGCCAAAGTCTGAATAGTCATAAATACGATTTACAAGATTCAGTTACGAGACAAACAAATGTGTTACTTCTTACCGAAACTTGCATGACGCATGATAATCCAATTGAAATACATAATTTTAATTGTATTGTTCAGTTCAAACGAGATACTGTTTCAAAAGGTGGGGTAGCTATTTACCAAAATAAAAATGATATTACTAATATTATGACTCCGAATCTCAGACCATGTTAATGTTAGGCGCTCAGTTGTTGGAGATATTTGTGCGTGCTTATGCAAACTTAGAAATGGCCTACAAATAGTTATGGTAGCAATTTACATTTCTCCGAATCCAAAATTGGACGAGGTAGAGCATTTTATTCATCGCACTTTACTGGAGTACACTGAAGCAGGCTCGAAAATACTTGGTACAAATGGTAATAAATTTCCACTTATCTTGGCTGGCGATTTCAACATTAACTTCGCTGATAAAAAATCAGAGCGGTTGACAACTTTTCTATCAAAAACATTGAATTTGAAAATGAATAATGATCCACAAGAGTCCACAACAAAATATGGGACCACCATTGACGCGGTATTTTCTAGGTATTTAGAGGATATTAAGTCGCAAACTTATGTTTCTTATTTCAGTTATCATAAACCTATAGTTTCAATGATAAATATTCCTGAATAACCAACAGCTACTGTAAGGTAATAAAACCCACATGTATTGTAAAATAATAAAAATATTTTAAATAATATTAACTTTTTATTTATTTAATAAAAGAAAAAATTGTTTTCTTATCGGTCACCACGCTCAAAAAGTGTAACTTGAATTAATATGAAAGAAAAAGAAATACTGCATAAATAAAATAAATAAATAATTATAATTGCATAAATTGATACAAAATGCTATGCAATAGCTTTACCGCGGCAGTCCCCGAGTGCCACACGTCTTTTTTTTTTTTCATGTCATTTATTCAAATTAGGCTGAGAATCAGCACTTTTTGAACGTCAATCCTTACTAATATAATAACTGGGAAAGTGAGTTTGTTTGTTTGCTTGCACCGCTTTCACGCCGTAACTACTGAACCGATTGCTGACGTAAAGTTAGATGTCCGGACTAAATAATAGGATACTTTTATGCCGGAAAAATTTCATATTCGCGAGGGAAATCTAAAAAGCGCGATACAACCGAACTCCACCCGGGAGTTCATGTAAACAAATCCGTACCTGTCAGAGTAGGTACATTGATTACTTCGTCAAAATCGTGTCTATTCCTGTCTACTTTAAAAATTAGAGAGGGATTATCTGCAAACAGCACAACGTCACAAATGCCCTTTAAATAAAATGGAAAATCATTAATATATACTAAAAACAAGAATGGACCCAGTATTAAGACTTGCGGTACACCTAACTGAACTGGTAGCCCGGCCATCATAAGCATTGGCCATCTCGCTCACTCTTTTCAAACCAAAAAAGTACTGCAGATTATACGCGTACGGCATGTCCATTAATATTATGTCTATGGGGAATACCAAAGTTACTTTAAGGGGAATATTATATACGACTGCAAAGCGAGTCGCAGAAAAACAAAACAAAAGTACGTCACATATTTAGGGTTGCCACGTGAGGTAAAATTTACCCCGCACTTTGTTATAATAATACAACAAGTTTATTAATAAGCTTTTATTGATTTAATAACTAATTGTCCTTTTAGCTTCGTTACTAATTTTTTGATTGGGCTCAAAACCTTTTAGTGCGTGATGGATACACAGTTTAAAATAGTACATGAAGATTGCCTTAATAAGTAAAGTTTAGTGGTTTTCCGATAAAAGGTTGACTTTCAAAATTAAGGGTCGTAAATACATGCTGGCACCGTTTGAAAGTCTTAGTATCTAGTCTAATTCTTAGTTTTTAGGAAAATTGTTGATGGCGGTTTTGACGTCCAATCAGTTCGTCCTGTAGCTACGATCCAATTCATTCAACATGCCATTATCTTTCAGAGAGCCCGGTTGCATGTTTGTATGTGTCTCGGTTTCGTGAGAATATTGCGATAACATTTACAGATGTGCCTAATTTCATCCAAATCCGTTACATCATTTTAATACAAGCCTTTAGGGGTAATATGATAGCGCGTAGGTTTGTGCATTGTTCGTGGGAGGTAAAGATAACGCTCTTTACAGCTTACTGTACGTCCCTCTACACGTTCAGTCTGAGGGCTGATTTTACTCATGCAGCATACAGCGCCCTCCACGTCCAGTTCAATAATGCGTTTAGGGCGGTGCTGAGGCTGCCCCGCCACTGCAGCGCCTCCGGCGGCTCCGGCATGTTCGCTGAGGCTCGTACCGACTGCTTTCACGCGACGATGCGTAAGCGGTGCGCGTCTCTGGTGCACAGAGTACGGGGCAGCGACAACACCGTCCTCGCGATGATTGCCAACGGACTGGATTGTCTATATATCCGCAATGCTGCGGCAGACATATTGCTGCCGTTTGGGGTTTTTGTTAGTTTTTTCAATTAAGTATATGTATTATAGTAATTTAGTTTATAAGTTTGTGTTTTGTTTATAAGTTTCGTTTGATTTTAGCTATAGATATTTTCCGAAATAAATGATTTCATTTAATAATTGGTAGTAACTGGCAACACTTTTTGCGATACTGTCTATGACAATATTGTTATACTCTTTACCATCGACATATATTAATGGACATACCGTACGCGTATAATCTGCAGTAATTTTTTGGTTTGAAAAGAGTGAGTAAGATGGCCTATGCCTTCTGTCTAGCACTATCTCTTTCCTCATAGATAATAGATGGTTTTGAGAGAAATAAAGATAACCGAAATTCATCTCCTTTATTTCTTTGGGAGTGCCACAATTCTCATCTCTAAGGCCTGTCCATTAGTATATGTCGATGCTCTTTGCATAGACCCAAAGAGTAAACAAAGAGTAACTTAAGTACAGGGAAAAGCGCGGGAAACTTCGAACTTGGCGGACGCGTTTTTTTATGAACCGAAGTTGGAAATTTTAAAATTGTGTAATATAGGATCAGTCACAGTAGTTTTATATTCTTTTATTTATAGTTTTTACTTAGTTTAAGTGTTTATTTCTCCGGTAGTGGTAAGCTTATATAATTTTATATTAGTTTGTAAGTATGAACGACCCGCCCGACCCGGGGGAACTAGTTCCCCCGGCAGGCGTTTTCATCACAGTTCAATCGAATGAATCGGGTATGGATACAGATGTTTCTTCCTCGGCTCGAAACTTAAAAAGGTCACGTTTACATCTCTGCAAGCATTGCAATAAACGTCGCCGCACCCGCAAAAATCATGGGTCGGACTCCACGGGTTGTAACTGCAATGATTCTAAAGTTGTTGAATTAGTTCCAGTACCTAATACCAAAACTATGCCTACTCAGCCTATAGCAATTACTGACATCCCCGCTCCTTCTATGATACCTGCCCCTCAGATTGGCAGAACAAGCTACGAACAATCGGATAGCGCGCCATTTTTGATTCATGTTCAAAAGAACTTTACAGCACCTAATGACGGTACGACACTGCACCCCATCACATTTGGTAAGTTTTTAAAACAAAACGCCTTCAAAAACATAATTAATGGGAGCGTTAAAAGAATTGGTCGTAATAAAATTGCACTTTCTTTTTCCAATCATCTAGACGCAAATTCTTTTATTGTACATGAAAGCCTAAAAACACACAATTATAAAGCCTTTATCCCTACCTTTAATATAACACGAATGGGATTAGTACGTGGTGTTCCTGCAGAATGGTCTCCTGAGGAAGTAATCGACAACATATCAGTACCAATAGGTTGTGGACCAATATTAAAAATCAGACGTTTAAATTTCAAAAGCAATGTTGACGGAACAGCTGTCTGGAAACCATCCCAGTCCATAGTAGTTACCTTTGATGGACAGGTTTTGCCCAAGAGAATATTTATGTGTTATAATGCATTACCTGTGGAGTTATATATATTCCCTACAATTCAATGCTTTAACTGTTGTAGGTTTGGTCACACTAAAATTCAGTGCAGGTCCACACCTCGCTGTTATAAATGTGGTCATGAACACTCTGGGGACAGTTGTGATAAAGATCTAGAAACTGCATCTTGTTGTCTGTGCTCTGGATTTCACTTTGCGATTGATAAATCTTGCCCAGAATTCTCTAGACAAAAATCAATCAAAACATACATGGCCAAAAATTCAGTTTCCTATGCTGAAGCAGCTAAACTACATCCCTCAGTAAGTAAATCTTATGCAGATGTACTTTTATCCTCTCCATCGCGAACATCTTCAGATACGTCACAGACATCCCCTAATGCTAATCTTTCTCATAGTTACAAAAAGACTGTTTTCCTAAAACCACGAATGCCTCCAAAACATGAACATGGGTATAATAAAAATGCACATAATACTATTATTAGAGATTTTGCCATACCTCAGCCTTTAAATGGCTGTGCTTTGACTAACAATAATAACAATGAAATAAAAGACACAAATTTTTCCATTAATGATCTTCTTTCAGCTTTACATAATCTTCTCTCCCAGTTCAACATAACACCGTCCAACGCTGCCCAATCATACAATGTATCTCAATCTAGTCATAATGGACCAATCCAATATAATCCAGTGGAACTGCCGCAGTCTAATAAACAAAAAAAGTGATGTCATTCATTTATTAAACAAATATGATCCATTTGTCTTTGCTTTAGCAGAGACTTGGCTCAAACCATTTCATATTTTTAAAATTAATGGTTATTTAACCATTAGAAAGGATAGATCTGATGGGTATGGTGGAGTAGCTATACTTATCAAGAATTCTATCCCTTTTACTTCTATTACATTACCACCTCACAGTGAGGAAATTTCGATTTTAGCTATTAAATTGTATCATATTTGTATTGTTTCTATCTACATTCCTCACCCTTCTTCTTCTATTCTTCAAGAGGTCAATAATCTATTTTCTTTGCTACCAAAACCATTTTTGGTTTTAGGGGACTTTAACTGCCATCACCCATCATGGGGTTGTTCAACATCTAACAGTTATGGGGATGAATTACTAGACATTATAGACTTACACCACTTATGTATCTTAAATTCAGGAGAAGCCACACGTCGGTGTGCACCCAATCAAAACCAAAGCGCAATTGACCTTTCCATTTGTTCTCCTAGTTTAGCCTCTTTATTAACTTGGCACACTCTTACCTCTACTTATGGTAGTGACCATTTTCCAATAGTTATTAAATACCCTCTTTCCAAGTCAAAACCACAACAACGGAAATCAAATTTAAAACATAAATTACCAAATGGAAATAGTAATGACTGGGATAAATTTAGAGCCACTGTTGACAGTAAGGTTTGCTCCTTGCCTCTCCTTACTGATAGTAATGAAAATACCTGTGCAGAAGCTTTAGCGCACATATTAATTGAAGCAGCAGATGAAGTTTTCCCTGTTAAAAACAAAAATTTTAGTACAATCCCTTCACCTCCGTGGTGGGACTCAGAGTGCACAGAATTGTTAAAGAAACGGAAAGAGGCTGAACACAATTATAACTTGGATATGTCCGATAATAATTTTGTAATTGTTACTAATATTATTAATGAAACTAGTAAACTTTTCAAGAAGAAAAAGTTTGAATCATGGCGTAACTTTTGCACATCAATTTCACCGAATACTCATCCTACGATCGTCTGGCGTAATATTCGTAGATTTAGGTCTATTTATAAAGACCCTGCTCCTATTCCCGATTCTTTAGCCAGTGATTTCCTAAATATATTGGCCCCTCCTTGGGTGCCTGAGGTTATTGAACCTAACCTGCCTCTTGCACCTAACATCCATAATACTTTTGCAACGCTCGGTTTGCCATTTACACTCAATGAATTAAGGGGTGTTATTTGTAAAACTAAGGACTCCGCGCCGGGCATTGACGGCATCCCATATTCCTTTTTTGCTCATCTAAATGACGACGTCCTCAATTATTATTTAAATATTGTTAATTCTGTTTTGTACACTGGACATATCCCTGATGAATGGAAACGTCAAATGGTGTTGCCATTCCTTAAACCAAATAAAATTCCATCTGATGCTTCTTCATATCGTCCTATAGTTTTATCTTCTATTTTAATGAAATTAGCAGAACATTTAATAAAAAATCGCCTAGAATGGTATGTTGAAAGTAAGGGCCTTTTAGCAGAATCCCAATATGGATTTAGAAAGGGCAGAAGCACCACTGACTGCTTAAGCATTTTAACATCGGACATTCGGTCATCCTTTTCTAGTAACCATTCCACAGTAGCAGTTTTTCTGGATATAAATGCAGCTTATGATAATGTAGTATTATCAATTTTACAAAATAAACTAAACGCGTTACAGGTTCCATCAACTTTGTCGAATTTTATTATTAAAATTCTGACTGCACGCTCTGTCAACATTCTAATAGAAGATCATGAGGTATCTCGCCTTATATGGAGAGGTCTCCCACAGGGTTCAGTGCTCAGTCCCCTTCTATATAACATTTATACTTTTGATATGGACTCGTCCTTAAACAATCATGTAAATGTTCTTCAATACGCCGACGATTTGTTATTATATTCATCAAGTCACTCTGTTGATCAAGCTTGCTCTTATATAAATTCTGCTTTATCTATTCTTGAGTCTTGGTTGCACTTAAATGGCTTGGATATATCCACGTCTAAAAGTGCAGTAGTTTTATTCACTCGAAAAAAAAATATTCCTTTTGTAAATTTGTTGTATAAAGGAATACCTATTCCGGTAAAAGATAAATTCAGATATCTAGGTGTAATATTAGACTGTAAATTAAGCAGTGTTCCACATTGCGATTACATTGTTAACAAGTGTGAAAAGCACTTAAACATGCTTCGTTGCCTCTCTGGTGTGTGGTGGGGTGCTCATCCCTTTTCATTAAAACTAATCTACAATGCTATTATCAGAAGTACTCTGGATTATGGATTATTCGTTCTGGAACCTGGTAGTATAATGGCTTTTAAAAAATTGGATCGTATCCAGTCAAAAGCTTTACGTATTATTACAGGTGCTATGAAGTCCAGTCCCATTAATGCACTCCAAGTTGAATGCGGGGAAGCACCCCTATATCTAAGAAGACAATTCTTATCAGACAAATACTTATTCCGTATTCTTCAGCTCTCAATTCATCCTCTCATTCCCAAACTGGACTCGCTAATGTTGCAGATGGAATATTCTGATTACTGGTCTCATAAACGTGCTCCATGTTTACTAGTTAGCTATAAAAAGTTCCTATCACTTTCTTCACCTGTTCATCGTTCCAATAAACTCCCCATATTCTGCAGTAGTTATGAAAGTTTTCAGTTCAGTCCCATCATAACTTACGATTGTATAAATAAATCGGATCCCAATTACTGTTCAAAATTTAATTATTTTTTGTCTGAACACTCAGAATACCATCACATTTTTACTGATGCTGCCAAACGTGCTCCAACAGGTTGTGTTGGGGTAGGTGTTTACCATTCCCAATTTTAAGATCACACAAAAAATAAAACTACCTCCGGAGACTTCCGTTTTTACAGGGGAATGTTTCGGAATTTTAAAAGCCTTAGAATACATTCGTGTTTTAAAACTAAAAAAAGCAATTATTTTTACTGACTCTCGAAGCGCTCTTCTAGCCATTAATAAATCCCCTTACGAAGACAAGTCGCAGACCTCTATTATTTTGTCTATAAGAGAATTTGCGTTTAGAATGACCAATGGGGGCATCTCGCTACAGTTTGCATGGATTCCGGCCCATGCTGGAATCCAAGGCAATGAAGTGGCCGATGCTCTAGCTAGTGATGCGGTGCATTGTGGGGACTTAGTCCCATATAAAATTTTTAATTATGACCTTTTAACTCTGCCTAAGGGTTTTCTCCGGGACACCTGGAAGGTAGCCTGGGATACCAGTAGCAGATTGAAAGGACATTACTTTTCTCTTGTCCAACCCGAGATTCCGGAAAAACCATGGTTTGGCAGGGCAAAATTTGGCAAAATGGAGACCTCTATTCTAATACGAATGAGACTGGGCCATGTTTGTTCCCCATCCCATCTTTCCAAATTTCACATTATTGACGATCCCATTTGCTCTTGTGGCACAGATGTAGGCGACCTTAACCATATCTTTTTCTCCTGTCCCTTGTATGACCGTTCTTCCTTCTTCTGTAACCTGTTATCCCTTGATATTCCTTTTCCTACTTCAATACTATCTTTACTTTGTACAAATAGTTTTCCTGTATATAAATGTATAGTCTCATTCATCACCTTAAATAATATAAAGTTGTAAATATTTGCCATTGTAAACTTCACATCATTCTTACATAAAAAAAAAAACTGATCCTATATCTCCGTCCTATCCAAAATTCCGTAAAATTTTAAATCCGTTTCCCTACCTTTAGTACCTAACAATCCCAACACACTTGACATTGGCTGAATGCACAAACCGTGCGAAGCCAAAGAAGAAAAAAAAAAAAAAAAAAAAAAAAAAAAACTTAAGTACAGATGTCAGCGTTGCCAACTCTACGTCTTTTTACGTAGATCTACGTATTTTAGTTCTTTCCTGAGAACCTACGACTTTCAGTCCCAGAATCTATGTATTTTCTGTCAATTTGTAAAAATATGCAAAGTAACATGATTGTTAGAAAAATTATATTGTCACACTGTCTTTCCCACTGTCACGGGGCTCACTAATGTCTTTGTACTTGACTATATGGGCTCTATACCTTTGTTTTTCCTTTAAAGGAAGAATTAAAAAAAAACATTTCTTTCTTTTTTTATATTCGTATGTGTTTATAGAATGTATTATGAAAAATATGTATCAATTTAATAAAACGAAAAATACATAGATAATAAAATTTAAGTACGAACATAATTTTAAATCATTTCTATTTTAAATACTCGTTTTATTTAGTTTCGCCTACCCAAACTTCTTCATTTAACCTATAAAATAAATACGTAGATCTACGAACTTTTAGGTCCGTATTCCAAAAGGAAACTCAAGCATTGATCTCTGTTTAAGCATTACTTACAACTAGTTTCAAACAATCAAATGACTTGAAGCGAGACTTAAGTAGAACATGAGTTTTGAGTGACGTTAGTATTTCAATTTTACCAAATCTACGTAATTTTCTCACCTGATCTACGTCTTTTCAAAATCCGAGTTGGCAACACTGGCAGAGGTCTTTACGCTTTGTCTTGGCTTAAAGGTCCAGTAACCGACCCAGAAATAAATAAAAAAAAATACGCTTTGTCGAGTTCCAAGTATTATTATACTCTTTGGTTGGGAGTTTTGGCGGGAATGGCAAGATGAGTGCCACGCTCATTTTTCATTGGACTTTTAAATTATTTATAGTGTCGTTTACTAAATAAAAACGCGTGATTTATGTAGTAAAAAGTGCATCAAGTGAAAAATTCATAAAGAACAGTGAAATATTGTAGCATAGTGGTCACATCATGTCTTTACCCCAAACCGCTCCTGGTCGGCCTCACGTGGGAAACGAAAGGGGATAGGTTAAGTTAAGTTAAGCTAGGATAAGGTAGGATAAATTAGGATAAGTTAGGATATAAACTGAAGAAAAAAGTTACTGAAGACTAGGCTGTATGGCGTACTATGCCTTTGCCTTTTCCGTTCCTCTGAACGGAAAGAAGTGAACCAAAAAAAAAAACTCTTTGGTCGGGAGTTTTTGGCGGGAAAGCGAAGATGAGTGCCATGCTCATTTTTTATTGAACTTTTTAATTATTTATAGTGTCGTTTACTAAATAAAAACGCGTGATTTATGTAGTAAAAAGTGCATTCGTGAATAATTCATAAAGAATAGTGAAATATTTTAGCATAGTGGTCACATCATGTCTTTACGCTAAACCCCTTCTAATCGGCCTCACGCGGGAATCGAAAGGAGTTAGGTTAGATCAAGTTAAGTTAGGATAAGTTTAGGATAAATTAGGATAAGTTAGGATATAAATTTACTCAAGAAAAAAGTTACTGAAGTCTAGGCTGTATGGCGTACTTTGTCTTTGCCTTTTCCGTTCAAAAGAACGGAAAGAAGTGAACCAAAAAAAAAACTCTTTGGTCGAGTTCTGTAAATTATAGTGCTCTGTGGTTCTGTCTGTTCTAGCGAGTTCTAATAATTTATTTTTAAGGCTGAAAAACGGTTTTAAAGTTACAACTAGAATTCTGGATTTAACCACAGCCTGAGTAGCTGTATTAGTTTTAACTTGACAATTTTAAAATATGATAGTGTGAGCTAAAAACCAGAAAACGTGCAAAATGGACGACGATATCAAAAAATCCTGTCCAAGTTGCAGTCAACTTTATTTTCTGAAATGTAAGTATATTTTTTTCATTTGAAAATGTCACAACGAAACGAAACAAATAGCGATTCCCATCGGGTCATTAGATGTGACAATTCATGGACTACTCTAAACACCGCCGTTTATTGTTATTACAAAAATGCCGGGTACCCGGCATTTTTCACCACCGTATTTTATTCATTCCCATTATTCCTAAACAAATATAGGGCATTAGTCGCGTACTATGATACGAATATATTAAAACTACCATCCGAATGATCCATTTCCAAGAATTCAAATCGAGTAATTTATTCTAATTATGCTGAGAATCAGCAGCTTTTGAAGAGTCCCCAAAACGCCCGCCCTTCACCGCCACCTCCTAGTGTTTTCGCTAGAAATCTCGCTATTTTTTCATTTGAAAAACATGGCTTTATACAATTCTATAGTAATGAACACAAGAAAACGCAGAACACTAAATCCAATTATTTACTATATACCATCTAGCCACGTCAAAATACCAGCAAAGCAAAAAATTTATAAACACATAAAAAAAAAGACAAATGTATAAACTCATATAAAATGTCAGTAAGTTAATCATGGTGGTGGCATCACTTAGAATGATACAGGTACAGTCAGAAGCAAAAATATATATACATTGCCAAGGCTCCAAAAATATGTAAACATCTTCGACTTTAAGACGAAGTGCTCAACTTGAAGAGCATAAAATTGTAGCCACCGGTTCACATCATAAATATGTATACGCTCATTGCTTCATTAAATTATGCTCACCACGAAAGGAATGGTTCATCCGTAATGAGATCCTCTACCTTGATCTCAAAATCCCCACCATCCAGCAGTTCATGAAGCGTCTTTCCAAACGCTTCTTTGACACTGCCGCCAAGCACAGCAATCCCCTGATAGTAGCGGCTGCTAACTATACCCCCTCCACCATCTCCAAGCTTCGCCGCCCAAGGCATGCTCTCACAGACCCCGATGACCCCATAACCCTCCTCCAAGAGGCCAATAGGGCCACCAGCACAACACACAAAAAAAGACCCACCTACCGACCTCGCCGCTGAGGTCCATCGCTTACTATGTACTACATAGTATTGTTCCTTTCGCGGTGGGCATAATTTAATGAAGCATTTAGCATATTTATGATGTGTACCGGTGGCTACAATTTTATGCTCTTCAAGTTGAGCACTTCGTTTTAAAGTCGAAGATGTTTACATATTTTTGGAGCCTTGGCAATGTATACATATTTTTGCTTCTGACTGTACCAAGTGACCATAAGACAAAACTGCCAAAATTTTTATATAAATCTCGACTTTCCTATAGTATATTAACTGAACAGCTGAACTTCAGCAGCCAGGCCATGAACCAGCCTATCAGAAAACCATTTCATAACCTGTATAGCAAAAACTTTTTGTTATATGAAAAGTCTATAACTTCTTATTGCTAATGCAACTAAACAGATATAATTATTATTAAGTTTTTTAAAGAGTTCACACAGCATAGAGGCTGTGCCACACAACCATGCATACATGTGTAATTGAATGATTTGTAAAAATTTGCATATTTGTGTTGGTACAGACCAGGAATGTACTGTTACATCCCAAGTCTGTACTAAACTGTTTTTTTTTATCATTACTGTTTTGTATGTAGTTATATCGAAACTGGAGGCAGAGGCTGGGTCAGAAGTGGTGGTAGGCGAGAGATTTTTATTAGAGATGTAATGGATAGTAGTTACCACCCACCACCATACAACCAGATACCGGATATCCTGTCGACCATGTGGCTGGATAGCCGGTTATCTGGGGAGACTTAGTTGTTTGCACAGGTGGCGATAACCTGTGAGCTGGATTTTATCTCAAGTCAGTGCTAATTGATCGCAATTGCGACCCTTATTCTTGGTGGGCAGCTAATGCCAAACAATACTCAAATTTAACACAGTTTGCTCAAATCTACCTTTCTGCACCTTGCAGCAGTGTGTATAGCGAAAGACTTTTCTGAAGCTGGCCTTATTTATGAAAAGAAACGCAACCGCCTGCTACCTCCCAATGCAGAAAAATTTGTATTTATTCACCATAATTTGCCCTTAGTGCAGTATGAGTACTAATTCATTCATTTTCTTTGTATTACATTAATTTACTATTGGGTGATTAAAAATATAAAACTTAAACTTATTATATAAAAGTAATACTAACTAAATAAAGCAAAAAATTACTCAAAAATATGTTTCATTTATCCAGTTTGTTCTATATAATATTTGGTCGGATAGACATCCAACCAAATATTAGCTATCCGGTATATGGCTGGATAATATTAGAACGGCCCGATAGGCCGGATACCGGATAGTTACTCGATATCCGTTGCATCTCTAATTTTTATTTTTAAACACAAAAAAGTCAGTTTTTATTTAATTTTTTTATTATACTTAAACACCAACAATGAAAAGAAATTTGGCATGTGCAAATGAACAAGAAATTAAATGAAGTTTTAAATCCCAAAGTAGCATATTAATGGGCTGACTCCAAAAGTAGTGCAAAACTAAAACAAATGTCTATAACCTACAAATGTGTTGTGTGTGTAACAAACTAACAACAAGTGTAACAATAATTGAGCACATAGAGTTAGGGGATTTCCTGTGTGACATGTACCTATGTGAACCTTTCAGTAGTTCAATAAGTGACTTTGTTATTGGTTCATATATGATTTATTATTATTATAAAAAGCCTGTGATGTCCAACTGCAGAATGAAGGCCTCTCTACTCTCATTCAACTTTTTTTTTGTTTCAAAATCAAAGTTTAAAGCCTCTGATCTAACGAGACCATTTGATCCATAATTTATCAGACTACAAGGTATTCTTTCTAAAGAAATCTGGATGGTTATAGAGTACAGCCTAACACCCCGTTGTCAGGCTGTACTCTTTAATCTGACACATTTTGATAATTCAACACCACCTTGCAATGTGTTTATCAGATTATTGTAGGTCCACTGTATTAACCAATTACCTCTTAGTACCTAATTATATTTTTAACTTTCCAACATGATTAGTATTTACAAAATAGTTTAAATGATTTCATAATGATTATTATATGATTATATTCTTTTTGCCATTTTTTTTAAATTTAAATTTATGTGTAAAGTGATTTTTAATGTTGGATTTGGATTGATTCTTATGCCAAATTTTTCTCCTGCATTATGGCCATACCTAAACTTGATTTTTTTTATTTTATCATGGTAGGCATCAAAAGTATTCATCCTCAATCACCAAATGCCAGGTGGTCCAATGGAAATTAAATAAAAATTAAGCATCTTATAATTTTGTAAAAAAAAAATGTAAAATGAAGATTAAAATACTTAAATCATAAATGAAAAGGTCATAGTTTTGGAACCAGCATAGAAATTGTCTAAAGCATGCGTCACAAATTAGCTTCAATGATATGAATATTTATTATTTATGTTTAATACTAGCTGACCCGGCAAACGTTGTTTTGCCATATAAATAATTTCCTAGAAGAAAAAAATGAAAAATAGATGTTGGCCGATTCTCATAGATACCGGATAAGCACAAAAAATTTCATCAATATCGGTCAAGCCGTTTCGGAGGATTATGGCAACGAAAACTGTGACACGAGAATTTTATATATTAGATTTATTATATGATATTAGACAATTATTGGCATTCTCGGTTAAATTGTAAATTTATTTATTTTTTATTTATTTATTTATACATCCATTTCAGGCATCACAGCCCATACAATACAAACAATTCAATATTAAAATAAATCCAGAAATACAAATATAATAAGTAAAATACAAATAATAACCAACTACATATACAAATATATTATGCAAATTTTAAAATGTCTAAAATAAAGAAATAAAAAGTGAAAATATTTAATAGTATGCCTGCCTCTGAGTCATTTGTTTGTTTGTCAGTACATTAATCATATAACAATGGTTAATATATTGACAATCAAACCTATTCGCAAATACGCTCAGGATAGAGTTGGAGGTGATCCGGAGCCTGCGCCCCAGAGACGCGCACCGCTTTCGCATTGTCGTGTAAAAACAGTCGAGAGTCTAGAGTTTTTTTATATTTTAATAAGAAGTAGCACACACCAACCTTCAATTCAATTCAATTATTAATTGAAGGTAGTTATGAATTATTTTAGGATAATTAATCACATAATTTGTTAGAAGATAGATAACATAGTGCAAGGAAATTATAACATTTTATGTTGGAATATTGTTTCTCTTTGCCACAGTGACAATTCTAATTAAGCAGTTTAACAGCTTTACAGATAAGCATAATATTAACTTCTTTTTTAAATTTCTACTTTTTATTTTGTAGTGAGTACATGCACTCATAAGAATGTAAATTTAGTGGTATAGGGTCAAGCTATTTAGTTTAT
This sequence comes from Sesamia inferens, assembly GCA_037179545.1. Taxonomy (NCBI): domain Eukaryota; kingdom Metazoa; phylum Arthropoda; class Insecta; order Lepidoptera; family Noctuidae; genus Sesamia; species Sesamia inferens. Next base: position 15,100,510 of record CM073930.1, read on the forward strand.
TTTTTGCGTACTGGCGGAGTACAACTGTTTAAGATAAGTGTAGTACTAATTTATTATGTTCTGATAAAATCTCTTGTCCTATAAAAATGCACTCACTATAAATTATAAGTCTTTATTGAAGCAAAACAATAAACATACATAGACTGTGAGTACTGTGTCATCTGGACGGGTTGATTGTTCTCAAGGCTTGTGCACCCAAGTTGTTTCCTATACTGACACGCTTTGTATCGCCTCTCATTTAAGACTGGTATAGTACCAAGTCCAGCCAACGTGCAGTCCATAAAGGTAGTCATGCTGTGAGTATGGAGGTTATTGAAATCTGCCAATAATTGGTAATCCTACCTATTTCAGTAACCTCCATACTCTACAAGATTATGGATAGTGTGACGATCTCCTCACTGATCATCAGTGGTCAATTGGGGACCTACTAATGTATGCCAATGGGGAAGCGATTGTCGTCTCCCTTAAATGTGAAATCCTTCGACCGGGTATGGCACGCGGGCCTTTTGAGTAAGCTTCCAACGTACGGCATTTCCCCTAGCCAGACTGTTTGGACAAAAGACTTCGTCGAAGTCGGAGCCCATGTCGACTAATTTTTGTTCCTCAGGGGTCTGGCATCTGCTGATGCCCGGTGTCTATGGGTATGTAGATGACGGCACCTTTCTGGAGAGATACCTGCCGGGTGCTCGGGCTAGTAAGGAAGCAAACAGGCCCGAAAGAGTGGCTATGGTGTAGCGTACGAATGTTTGCACTACAGGCAACCTCCAAATGGGGCGAAACCAGTCTTGTGATATTCAACGCTGTCAAAAGTAGCCATTCACCTTGGCTCCTACTCATCATCAAATACTCCCTCCCGCTCTGGGCGGAGCGGAACGGCGTGTCAGACTTTTACTGACTAGAACCCACCCGTGTTCCTTCACTTGCCTGTGCGCCAGGGCCACGGTTTCCCTTTCAACAAGCCGCAACCCTGACCCAGGCATCGGTGTTCGTGGACCCCGACACGATGTGCTGACGTCTCTTTGAGGCGCGCGTGAAACATAACGCGTCGTCAAACCGGGCCTAGTCATCGAAGCGATAGTGGGCGAGCAGCGGTGATGGCCTGCTTTGCACTCTCGGTTTCAGAATGTATCCTTGAAGTGCACCAACCGCCTCATTTGGGCTGGTGCTGCAAAATGCCACCTGGCAACCTTGGATTCGGTGAGAGAAGCTAATTGGCGACCCAGATTTGGTTCGAAACGGTCTCCAAAACTTGGAGCACAGGCGTAGAGTAGCCAGCCTGTCGGTGCTTTGCAGGATGCATTTTGGAGAGTGTGCTGTGTGAGTGCTAAGTGTGTGTGACTTAATTCCTCCATCTCCGTTCCATCATCAATTTAAGTGTTTTTGAAAACACATACATTGTAGTCAGACGGAAACACCGCCGCTGGCAAATTGTTATTGCTAGAGTGAATAGGTTCTTAATAAACTAGCGCGCTTTACCATCATCGATTGCATCACTGCTTACCATCAAAAAACAATAAACAATGAAACGACTAAAACTCTACTTCTAGATACTAATAGAAATAATAACTGTAATATTTTTCTACAAACTAATCTAATAATGATTTTAAATTTTTCTCAGTGTCATCATCAAAGGTGAAGGGGAACTTGCCATTATTTCTACCATGTGGCCATACAATGTGCGAAAATTGCATTATCAATATTACCAAAAGTTTGGAGCCAATAGACTGTAAGGTTTGCCTCCGTGATGTTGATTTCAAGCCCTCTGATCCAAATGAGTTCACTCAAAATAAATCTAAGTTATATCAAAAGTTTCCAGTGAACATTCAGATAGTTGGCGAACTAACTATGAATCTGATGAAGGTAAATATGTAATGGTAATGAATTAATTCACAACATTGAAAGGACAGTTGATTTTTATTGAGCTTTAAGTACTAAATTGAAAATCAAACTAAGATTTTGTAACATTTTCTAGATTCCAGAAACAACACAAACGAAAAGTGAAGAAGATAATTTCATTGATCTTAAAGCTTTAATAAAAAGTGATGCAGCGCACGGTAATTAAATTGCAAATTCATTAATAATTTCGAAAAAACAGTACATTCGTCAACTGATTAATTTAATTATGTAACTTGTTTTATTATCTCTGATTTTAATTTTAGTTAAGTTTGTTTTTGAATTTAATATGTAATTAGAAATAATTGTGCATCTTTTGCTTTTTTCTATATTGTATTCAAGACAGTTTCAGGTTTGTTGATAAAAAAAAGATAATTTAAATTTCGCGAGTTCCTTTTAATAACGTTTTGTTTTATTACAGGCAATTGTTTGGAATGTAATGCAACTACACCTAAAATGTGTAAAGAGTGTGCCACCATTTTGTGTGATGGCTGCTTCAACAAAACTCACAAAAATTTTGTTATATTCAAGAGCCATGTGCTACAAGATATAGGTTTGTTTACGATTCTATAACATGGAATAGAAAAGCATAGTCGTACTTCTTTACACATAAGTTTCGCATGAAAGACCAATTAATGGAGTGGATGTTGTAGTTATGATATTACATACAGGTGTAGGACCTGTTGAACACCCATATGGTATGGGTTCTCTATTCCTTTTCCAAGAACAGCTCTTACAGTAATGTTTAACCCTGTATCATCCCACTGCTAGGAAAAACCCTCTCCCTTGACTTCCACTGCGCTTATGAGGACCACTCTTTTCGGGTTGTCTAGCTCATCTCAACATCTTTAATGGAAGAAAACCTGAAAACACTAATCAAGTTTGTTCTTTTCATCAGAATCTACCATGCAGCCCTGCACTTGTAAAATTCATGTTGGAAAAATACTTGAGTACTATTGCAATACTTGTAAAAAACCTGCATGTACAGACTGTTTGATGCTTGGTGGTGAGAAATCCTGCAAGAACCATGACGTTGTATCTTTACAATCAGTTGTAAGTATTTCGAATATCCTTCAAGAATACATTTATAAAGGAGGACGGTCGAAGTGTACCCACTGACCAATAACGACCAGACACATGTATGTCGATAGAAAGTTATTTCATGATTATCATTTGTTATTATAGTGGATAGTCTCAATTCGTTTTGGGGAAAATGTTATAGTTACCTACTTAAATGATATCTATTAAAATAAAAGTTGTTAGCACCAGATATGTATTAAAAAAAAATGTGTTTAAAGGTTAAATCCCTACATAAACTTTTAATGCAAGGTGTAACTGCCGAAATGCTTATTATTATTGCGTACGCGGCCTTTGTACCGAAAGGCATATTTCACCCGCCGGATGTCAACCGATGACGGCCGTAGGTACATACACGAACATAGTGAGATGCGTTGTGGTTCTTTCATTACACATAACATCAATAATATGGTACAGACCATAGCACATCAAGCTACTACAATCTGCCAGATTTCCTTATTAGATTTTCAACTTTATGTCTAAAGCGTTAAGGCTCAAGGTTAATTGGGAATATCTGATAGTTTGGGGTAGCTTGACCCGCTGTCGTTCGTACATTGGTAACGCAAGGCATGACCGCATGAAGTATTTAATCCTCCAGTAGCATTTTTAAATCATGCAATCTTGGACAATCGAGATCTACCTTAATATCTATAACTAACAATTGGTGCAGTAACTAACAATTAGTACAACTAGTTGTTCCGGGTCTGCCTGTTTGTGTTATGTGAGTTTATATGTTTGTAAACGCACCCACGATACAGGAGAAATTCCTAGTGTGGGGCAACGTTTTTTTTTTTTTTTTAAAAAAGAACAAAAAAAGTAACTACAACATTTTTCCCACATTGAATCGAGACTATTCCCTTATAATAACAATTAATGATAGTCATGAAAAAAGCTTTCTAATGACATACGTCTGGTCGTTATTTTGTTCGGTGGGCACGCGTTCCATATATTTGTATGTAGTTAAAATATGTAAAACTTTTGTTTCAAATTCGAAAATTTTCTATGTTCAGTAAATGTGATGTGATTTTTTTTTATTTTTTTATTTTTGTTATGATTGTGGACTAAAATAAAAGTCCCCGATTCCCTTGTTCACAAACTAAATTAAATTAAGTTCAGTGCATATTTTTCTATCTATTTCATTAAGAAAAGGACAGAAGATAAAATGTCAGTTTAGACCTGTCAAATTAGTGCGCTTCTGACGTAAACTGGCGTATTTATAGCCGCCATGTTTATAATTGTGTCTAAATTGTCTATGGGGTATCTTAATTTGACAGCATTAAACTAAAATGTTATCTTCTATCCCTTTCTTAACGAAATGGAAAGAAAAAGATGCATTAAAATTAGTTTAGTTTGTGCACAACAGAATCGGCGCCAATAAAGAACTTTATTTGAAAGATTCATATCTTATCTCAACACTAAGTTTTTATAAAATTAATAAAATAATTTATGTTGCAGAATGAATCCTTTCTGGAGGATTTGACAGAAATTTCTCCACAAGTAGATGAAACCTTCAGAAGACTCACAAAGACAGCTGTTGTATGTGATTCTTAACTACATTCATAAACAAATTGTGACTTCATTTATAATTTTTTTCATATGTATATTGTTTTTCTAGGATATCGGATATTTGCTGTATAACTATGAAAGTGACACGGGATCCGCCAAGGAGCTATCTAAAATAATTGCTAATGTTGAACAGCACTTCTCGAAGCTTTTTTCTATAGTACAAAAGCATAAGGAGGAAATAATAAACATAATTTTGTATTTAAAGTTCTCTGAAAAGAATTCTCTGCAGAAAGCGAAATCTGAAGTCGCAAATTCTATCAAAAAAGCTAATAATATTTTGAAGATGATAAAAGTTGCTACAGATACCAAAAATATGAAAGAGGTTGGTAACACTTTTTAACCGTTTATTTATATACCCATATATGTATAAAAAACTGCACATATTATAAGACTAGTAGCCCGTCCCGGTTTGGCATGGGTAGATTTTTTGATTAAATATTTTGCGATAAATAATAATTTAACCGCATACAATGTAATTATTTGTACATGCGAAACCCGAAATACGTGTCCAATATTTTATGGAAAGAATTTATATACAACATTCCAAAAAGGCATCATGAATAATACCAAAATTATGAACTTGTTATTGATTATAATAATAGAGGCACCTTTACGTTGTTGACACCGCGACGATCCGAATGAAGCGTTTCGCCGCATCTTTTATACCGCGTACATCGCGGGACTGTAACAATTTGCCAGCGGCGGTGTTTCCGTCGGACTACAATGTAAGTATCTTCAATAGGCTAGCATAGTGAATAGGCTCTTAATAAACTAGTGCGCTTTACCATCAACGATTGCATCACTGCTTACCATCAGGCGTGTTTGCAGTCAAGCGCTAGCTTCAAGTCAGGCCTAGGGGAAGGCAAGTCAGGCCCAGGAAGGGGCAATATTGTCACACGCGGTTTTTTAGCAATTATACATTAGTTCTCGTTTATACTTTTTTGTTTAATAATTAGGGGAGTTCATATGTATGCTGTGAGATTTCCATTGGGGCAGCGGCCTCCCCCTGCCCCCACCTGGGTACGCCCATAGAGGCTGGTGTTTTAACCACTAGGCTACCACGACTTCTTCTGATCTACGATTTCATTTTGGAAATCAAATATAATTATTATTACTGCAACCATTTTTATATATTTTTTATACACCTTGGGTCAGTTAAGCAGAGATTTCTAATCACTTCATCTCTTTTTTTTTTCTAGATATGAATATAGCATATATTACTCACTAATAATGTAGCTTTCTAATGACAAAAGAATTTTCGCAATCGGTCCATTAGATATCGCGTTTATTCATTACATACAAAAATACAAACCTTTCCTCTTTATAATAAGTAGATGATAATGAGTAGATAGGTAGATCTAGAAGCCAAAAAAAAAAAAAACAACAGCAAAACCCAATAGTCCTCTTCCGTCAGCTGTAATCACACGATTAAGCCATTGTATGTCTATACCCTGATAATCACGAACATTTAAATTTTTCTTGCTGTATTCATCCAAATTATTGTTACACCAGACATCTGTCTTAACATTCTAATCTTAGCTGTGGCCCTAAATTCTGTTACTTAATAGGTAAGCAGTTTACAACACCGCGTTTTTGTAGTATGACAACAAAAATCACTTAGTTTCGAGGCCCTTTACTTTGTGTAAATTATTTCATTACTACTGCTCTCAAAACTGTGAAGGAAAACATAGTGAGGAAACCGACATATCGTACAACCAAAAATTCGAAGACGCGACATCTCCCAACCCGCGCTGGGCCCGTGTCGTCGATTACTGCCCAATCTCGGTCGATAAAAAGTGCCAACGAAATCAGCTATGTGCAATTTTTTGAGATTTCGAAATTTTGATCACAGCTCATACCTCGGTTACTGCCTTATTTCTCATAGCTGTAGCCCGCGACTCCGACCGCGTGTTGTTATAAAATAAGCGCCTGTTAAAATAATGGGAGCTTTTCATCATCATCATCATTTATTTATTCATAACAATTTACATTGTGTTGAACATTGCATAAAAAATTAAAATAGAAATACCACATGCGGCTATAAAATGAAAAATGTCGAATTGGAATATAAATAAAACATAATCACAGACAAATAACAAGTTAATCAATTATACATAAGTATGTCAATAGATATACAAACTAATGTCAGATATGATTACAAGAAAATTTAAAAAAAAGCAATATGTACGTCCGTGCTTGCCCCCATTTTCGCAACATTTTTTGTTATTGCGGGCTGTTATATAGCATATGTCCTTTCTCAGGCTCTAGACTATCTGTGTACCAAATTTTATTACAATCTGTTCAGTAGTTTTGGCGTGAAAGCCGGACAGACAGACAGACAGAGATACTGAGATACTTTCGCATTTATAATATTAGTATGGATATAAAAGAACTGCTATGTGCTTATGACCACTAGTTGTGAAACTATGGCCTCAGAGTAAAATGTACTATGCGCAGCAGCTAGAACTTTGCCAAGTAAAAACTGCTATGTAACAAATTGCTACATAACACATTTTATTTGACCACGATCAGCTATAGCTAGTAGCAATACCTATACATATGTCGGCCAAATTCGATAAAGAATAAGACCGTATAGAGACGATAAACCGTTACTAGGCAACGAGTAGTTTACGCCTAAAAGACAGATGTTAACAACCTTTTCCAGATAGATTATTTTCAGAAAAGTAATAATTCTACTTCCTAAACAGTTTATTTGTTTAGATATTTATGATTTGCATAGAACACTTAACCGATTTGAATGAAATATGACACGCATGTAAGCTAATTTCCTAATAGATAAAATTTTTTGATACATATAAATTATACTTAGTCCATACTAAAAAATATTAAAATGCATGTGGGCAGTTGATGCATAACGGACAGCCCTCTGTGCAGAGCCTGCATAGAAGCTGACGAGACGGTTGCGCGTGTACTCTTCGAGTATACAGGCGTTACCCAAATTAGAAACAAAACCATAGGTGCACCAAGATCTTACACAGATGTTCTCAACAGGCTAGGAGACCTGATGGGCTTCTGGAGGGAGGTGGGCTGGCTGGAATAATCCGCCAAAGGCCGCCATGGTCCACGCACAATGGTCCACTGAAGGGACTGAGTGCGGAAACCAAACCAGTAACAGTAACAGTGGGCAGTTGATTTGAAAGTAATTTAAACACGCAAAATTGTATTGACAAATGCCTCAACTTTATTCATTGGTTGAATTCCACAAAATGTTTTTAATACCTGGATTTCATCCATCTTTCTTTTTTTGTAGGGCTATCATGTAAAATTAATGTCGAATTTTTTATGGTTTTTCGTAATACCACTCGGTATTACGAAAAACCATATTATGCATGTTATTTTAGAGATTCTAATGAAATATGCTGCAATAGGAAATGTTAATAAATAGTTAGTTAATAGTTGTGGAAACCCTAAATTGGTTTGTTTACCTCTATTCTTTATGGAGCTTAGCGAGAATATAGTTTAAAATCTGCTAAGTGCATAGAACAAACAATATTAACTCTTAAATATACTCACAGGCTTATTCATACAGAATACAACAATTATAACGAGATTTTAAGAGAGAGAGAGAGAGAGAGAGAGAGATGATATTGATATGAACATATAAATGTTCTTGTTTCTTAACAGCTTAGTTGTTATGAACGTGTGCGCAACTGAGCAAACAAAGCGATAAATCTTTATTATTTATTTATCCTTACCTTCAAATTTCATTAGAAATCCGATGACTATATTGCCTTCATACTTAACTGTACTCATACTCAGTAAGTTGGTGTTATGTTACAACGAGTGTTAGCTTATATATAACGAACACAGTTCATTTCTAATGTGGAGGCTACGAGGAATGTGGTGTAAAGATCACTCGTCCTCCATAGAAAAGGGAGGATCCTCCGACCAGACGGGTGTCATGTCTGGTTCTGGCGGGCACTTGCCCAATGATTGAAATTGGGAAGTTGTATAAATAAATATATATGGACAAATCACACAGATTGAGCTAGCCCCAAAGTAAGTTCGAGACTTGTGTTAAGGGATACTAACTCAACGATACTATATTTTATAATAGATACATATATAGAAAAACATCCAAGACCCAGGCCAATCAGGAAAAGATCGTTTTCCATCACGACCTGGCCGGGGATCGAACCCGGGGCCTCCACGTCGCAGGCAGGCGTGTTGACCGCTGCGCCACGGAGACCGACAATGTATGTATGTATATGTATGTATGCTAGGTGCATAGTAAACTCTGATTGCGAGATGTAGAATTCGTGTGACGTCAGTATGACACGTTGTTCCATGTGGTGTTTGTAGGTACCGCTACACTTTGTTAAAAAGTTGGGGAAAGAAAATTTTAGATTTATTTTTAAATTCGGAAAAGGAATGTCTACGACGAGAAAATGAACGAGAATTACGCTTACCTCACAGGAAAGCAGTGGACTTGACTAGAAATCTGTCAAGGAACGAAGAGTTGAATACATCATCTACTTCTTCGGATGTCATAATTTCAATATGATTTTTATTAAAACCTGTTATATATCCTAAACTTGACTACTTAAAATCGGCGTTGTGCATTCTTTTTCTTTAATCTAAAGAAATAAATAAATTACTAGTCTTATGTGTTTATCATACGAACGAATTTAAATAATACTAGCTGACCCGGTAAACGTTGTTTTGCCATATAAATAATTGATTAAATTACTTAAATGGCTATTAAAAAATAAGGGTTGATCGTAGAAAGGTGAAAATTGAGGATTGTATGTATTTTTGTATGTTGTATCATAAATAAATAGAAATTAAAAATTTTGTCTAAAAAATAAAAAAAAAAATTTAGGGGTGGACTACCCCTAACATTTAGGGGGATGAAAAAGAGATGTTGGCCGATTCTCATAGATACCGGATAAGCACAAAAAATTTCATCAAAATCGGTCAAGCCGTTTCGGAGGAGTATGGCAACGAAAACCGACACGAGAATTTTATACCTTTGAAATAAAATACTTGAAAAAATTAACTCTCGTGTAAACATAATTAGGAACTTTTTTTTGTCAATATCTCAAAAAAGTCGTGGTGACCACTAGGTCACCACGACTTTCACTCATACTTGAGAGGCTGGTGTTTTAACCACTAGGTTAAAACACCAGCCTCTCAAGTATGAGTGCGTGGGTTCGATTCCAGGTCAGGCAAGTACCAATGTAACTTTTCTAAAAGTTATATGTACTTTCTATGTATATCTTGGATCTATGAATGACTGAAGGTGAAGGAAAACATCTTTAGCAAACCTGGACTTCAAGTCTGAAATCGCCAACCCGCATTGAGCAAGCGTGGTGATTACGCTCAATCCTTCTCTATATGAGAGGAGACCTATACCCAGCAGTAGGACGATAAAATGGTTGATAATGATGATACTTTTTACACATAGCGAGCGGGTTTTGGTTTGACAACGACGATATAATGTTAATCCTGGTTATAAACCATCTTATACTTAATCATAGTTAGGTATAGTTTTGTAGTGTTGTCTTTCAAGCAAATAATTATACAACGTTATTTTTTGTATAGGTATGCGAAACCCGAAACACATGTCCAATATTTTTAAGTAAAGAATCTATGTACATAATTTCAAAAAGATATCATGAAAAACCACAAAGTTATGAGCTTGTCATCGTATCCGGTTGTCCCAACAAAAATGTGGCCAACGCGCCGCTCGCCGGGGCCCTGTCTCACTATGATCTATCGTCAACTCCGTTGTGCGCTCGGTAACCACACTGCAACAATTTCTAAATGTATTTGGGAAAAATATATCATGGTGTAAAAATGATTGGAATCGATTCAGTTGCTTATTCTGAACAAAATATATTCAGGATTCGTATGAAGAGAAAATGACTTGTCAGAAGTATACCTCGAGTTCCGTGTAAAGTATATTAAAATAGCTAATTTAGTATTGAAATAAATAATGTTGTTTTTCTTGTATTTTAGATTAATTTGCCAGCTCTTTTGGAGGAAGCCAAGCAGTTTACAAGTACTGCCTGGTATCTAGATAAGACCGAAACAAACAAGGAATCTCTTAAGTAAGTCATTGTAATGAAATACAATCCCTGCATTTCTTAATGAGGTGGCACTACAAAGATTGCTTTGTACTTCCTAATCTTGTTTGTTCAACTTCACAACACGATTAGGGAGTACAGTGGTATCCCGATTATACGGACTCTTTCGTCTCAAAACTATTTACACGTTACGACAAGTTTAATCCCGCCTCCGATCGGTGTACTCTCATTTGTTCAAATCAAATCAAAGCATTTATTTCAAATAAACCAGTTACAGGCACTTTTGAATTGTCAGAAGGTCGGTCAGTCAGTAAGATGAAGCTAGTCGCCCATTCCAAAGAGTAGGTACCTATGGAGAAGTACGGGCAAGAAACTCCATGGACAGTCTTTTAAATTATCAAGCTATTGATACAAATATTTGATTACATTATTCATGTTGAAATCAACCGTGTACGAACGATTCAGAAATATATTGTACGCTGTGAGCGTCCATTATGAAAAACAAAAAAAAATTCAGAAATTAAAATACGCCGTGGCAGCTAAGACATGGCCAGTCCCCTCTGACGGCGTTCGTTCACGAACATGACGTATGGATCTGCATCATTGAGCTTAACCATATTGAAGGGAACCTAATGACCCAACACACGCCACCACCAGCAAGACATTTGAGTGAGCATGACATACTCTCAACAGCCAGAGTACAATCAAGTCAATAAAAAGACTAACCCAACAAATAGATGCTAAGTACATTCATTGTGCTCACACGTGTGCCATGCAATTATACAATACTAATAAATTGAATCTACACAATGCAAAGATAGTTTGGTCCAAGGTTCAGCAGCTCCAACAGTGTTCCCAAATACTAAGTTTAGCTCCTGTGTAGCTGTACCAGTGCCGAAAACCCCTGTCAGCGATGCAATTCCGTAACGTACAATATGCTTGGCTACATACCCCCTTATTCATAAAAACTGCTTAAAGTTAACGAGTGATTAGCGATTCTTTAACCATACATTTTTGACCTTTTAACGTCACTTAGCTTAAATAATCCTTTATGAATAAACACCACAGTGTTTAAGGGGTTTATTCATAATCGATTTTTATAGTTAAGTGACCTGCAAGCGTCTAAAATGTATGTTTAAAAAATCGCTGATCACTAGTTAACTTTAAGCAGCGTTTATGAATAAGGGGGATAGTGTGTAATTACTGGCTTGAGTAAAAAACGTAAACAATTACAAATTAAAACTACAAGAGAAAAATCAATGAACAATCTGTGTATAGAAATCGGACGCAGCTCAAGCCCAAGCTTTTTTGTCCTCAATAAAATCTTTAACACTATAAAATGCTTTCTGACACAACTTACGTTTAATGAAGGATTTGAATTTATTCAGGCTCAGATCTTGAACCACCTCTGGAATTCTATTATAAACATGTATACATTGACATCTGAAAGAGCCACCTAATTTCTTGAGCCTTGTTGTAGGTACAATATATTTATGCCTGTTCCTAGTATTTATATTATTGACATCACTGTATTTTTAAAGAATTTTATATTTTTATGAGCACACAAAATATTTCATAAATATATTGAGACGACACGGTCAGTACATTAATTTCTTTAAATATTTCTTTGAGAGAGTGTCTCGGACTTAATTTATAAATTGCATGAACAGCTCGTTTCTGCAAAACAAATATTGTTTGAATATCAGCGGCATTTCCCCGTATGACATTACGCTACCTATGGAAATAGCCAAAGTACACTAAACGGGCCGTCTCAATATCAGTCAAATTACGAATTGTTCTAACTGCGTATGCAGCAGAACTTAGTTTTTTTTTTTTTACAATTTTTCTATATGTTGACCCCATTGAAGCTTAGCATCCAGATTTATACCCAAGAATATTGTGCTGTCTTCAGATTTCAATACTTCGCCCTTTTTTATCAACACTAGTTTTCACCTGCCTAGTCTGAGGTAGAGTAAACTTAATGCAGTTGGTTTTTTTCTCCTTTAAGAGTAAATTATGAACATTAAACCAGTGGACTACTTTGGAGATCGCGCTATTTACATCGTCAGTAACCTGCTGCTGACGTTTAAGTTTAAATAAAAGTGAAGTGTCATCTGCAAACAACACTATATCGTGATTATCCATTATGAGGTACGCTAGGTCATTGATGTAAATAGGAAACAAAGGAGGACCAAGAATGGACCCCTGTGGGACTCCCATTGTTACTAAAGACCCGGAAGATCTTTTTCCATTAACGCCAACGCTCTGAATCCTACCACTCAAGTAAGATGTAATAAGATTCAGTGCAGTTTCGGATCCCGTAGTGGCGGAGTTTCCTAATTAACGTATCGTGAAGAACGCAATCGAATGCATTTATCCTCCCATGCATTATAGATATGTCCTAGAAGTTCAACACCGGCATCAGTAGTTGAACGACCTGACCTTGTAAAACCGACCTGTTTGCCATGTAATAATTTATATTTATTAAAAAAACTTAGCATTTGGTTTAAAATTAACTTCTCAAAAATTTTACTAAAGGTAGTACAGAAATATGTCTATAATTTGTGGGGTCTGATGTACTACCGGATTTAAACAAAGGTATTATTTTACTATTTTTCATGACATCAGGAAAGTCCAGTCAATACAAGCATTAAAGATAACAGCTAGAGTGAGTGCCACAATACCAATAATAGACTTAGCAACTGCCACCGAATGACCCCATAGGTCAGCAGTCTTTTTTACATTTAGAGTGTGAAAGATTTATTATATCTCTACTGATAACATGTTCAAAATGGAATTCTGAATCACGAACATTAACGTTTTCTTTAAGCAAAGACTCGGCAACAGAAGGTGATGAGTTTAGGGATTTAGTAGTTGAAACAGGAATAATTTTTTTTTAAATGCATTAGCAACTTGTGAGTCTGATTTTACTGTGTTGTCATTAATAGACAGGCTATAGTCAGTATTTCTGTCACTGGACCTTCCCGTTTCACTATTAACAATTTTCCAATTTGATTTAATTACATTACTACGACTTGACCATACATACAACAAACTTGTTTAAATAATTTTGAATGTTTTCTAACATACAATTTTAATTCAACAGTGTTAATATAAGTCCTCTTATTGTACAGTTCATAAAGCCAAGTTCTACTTTTGTGAATACCGATGGTAGCACAATCAGAGAAAGATGCATTACTAAGAACAGTGATAGTCTTGGGAACAAAGGTGGAATCAAATTGCTTACAGTATATATTAAAAAAAATATCATAGAGATGATTAGGATCAGCATGACAACAGAACTGGATTAGACTGGCAATGTATTAATGAGATTAAATCAAAAACCTCCAAGCGGCTTTCAGTTTTGGGGTTAACAGTGATATCGTTTTTGGCCACTTTTACTATGGTTTGGAATAGTAATCCTTTCTCCGCAGTGATCAGAATCAAGTAAATTTACAACTTCTTTGTGGCTTGGTATTATGTTTGTAAAAATATTATCTAGGCACGTGGCACAAGTAGGTGTTATTTTTGTGGACTCCAAAAATAGGTCTACAAGATTGTAGGACTGAAATAGACTTATAATTTTATTACAATAACCTGAGTTCTCTAATAAATTAACATTAAAATCACTGCAAACGACAATGGCTTTGTTCGAAACACAAATCTTATGTAAAACTTCATCCATTACCTTTTCAAAGCAGTCATACAGTCGTGAAGGGGGTCTGTACACACTTAATACAACAAAGCCCTCCAACTCTATACAGGCAATTTCAGCTCGTTCAACAGACAGGCTCACAGTGTCTTTACGATTTTTAAATTTGAGCAGGTTACTAACTAAAATTAGAGACCCACTATGTATAGCATTTATTATGCTAAACAAACTACCAACCTAGTGAATATTAAAATTGAGACAAGAACTGGTGGCTTTTTAGCCAATGGTCAGTTTTACAAAGAATATCATATCTGGATAGTGTATGCAATAACGAATTATACAGTATGTTACGAAAACCCTGTCCGACCCATAAGGATAATAGAGGTTAGGTAAACACATGACCAAATATAATATAAAATTTTACGTATTCATCATAGTACCAATACAAATGAATTTTGAAATAATCTTTTTTTCCAACGAATTAATTCCAATTTCCCCGAAATTTGGTAATTTTTAAAAAGTGACAACACCGGTATTATTATGAGCGAATAGCTATGCGGCCACGTGCCGCGTGTCCTGCCGCCCGCCCCCCGCGGTCGGAAGGCGAAGGGTGGTCAACGCACATTTAATAAGTTACCTCCTTTTGCGAAATAATATTTATTTTTTTTAGGGGGATTTTTTTTTTAAGTAAAGCCCGGTTTTGTATGCATTAGTAGAATCAGTTATCGATACCTAACAACACCTTCACGGGTCGGACAGGGTTTTCGTAACATACTGTATAATTAATTATCGTTTTATCTCGTTTTTTCTATATAGTTTATCTAAAGAACGCACGTAAAACCCATTACATAATAAAAAATCTATAAATATTGTTTGATTAGATTTGAAATCGATTATCCGAAATACACTTTGTTTTTTTTTTATCCGTATAATCCTGATTCTACTGCACAAGGCAGTCTTTGTTCTGAATTTACAATAACAATTAAGGCGAAATCTTAGAAAACTCTTTTACTATCAACAGGGTGACTGTAAATGAGGATCTGTGTTCATTGATCAGCGATTATGTGCACCTAGAAGGGAATGTCAAGTCTGTATACAAGCTGCACTCTACATCCGAACTAGCTGATGATGTAGAAGTACCGCCAGCGCCCACCTCTCTTGTTTATCCACCGGAATTACCTAAAGGTATGATGCCGTCGGTTTTTGCAGAAACCTCTCGGTTTAATTAAAACTCTTCAACCAAAAATGACTAAGCATACAATGAATGCCATTAGTTAAGTTTATTTGGAATTTGAGTCGTGGTGACCTAGTGGTTAAAACAGCAGCCACTCAAGTATGAGTGTGCGGGTTCGATTCCAAGTCAGGCAAGTACTAATGTAACTTTTCTAAGTTATATGTACTTCCTAAGTATATCTTGGACACCAATGACTAATTACATGGTGAAGGAAAACATCTTGAGGAAACCTGGACTTTTATTTTAAGTCTGAAATCACCAACCCGCATTGAGCATGCGTGGTGTTTTCGCTCAATTCTTCTCTGTATGAGAGGAGGCCTGTACCCAGCAGCGCTACGATAAAAAGTTGATAATGATGATGATTTGCAAATATGTTTTCTATTTGGATCAACGAATATACTTTGAAATAATCCAAAGAAGCCCTTCCTTGATGTGTGTACCCTTACCGTTAAACAGCGTATATAGGTTATATATTCTAGTATACATAAAATAACATAATGCTTTACAAACTCATGGTACAATGAAAGATCAGCCCTTCAAAGATTTTGATGAATTCATTTTTTGTACTGATACTATGCTTAATTGTTCTCAATTTTATTATAGATGCCAGACAATCCCAACCTAAAATAGACAAAGATAACAAACCTCCTCCAACCCTATACAAGAAAGCTCCTAGATATCATAGCAAGAGTGGATCAGTATCATCTCTAAATTCGTTGGGCAGTGAAACCTCTAGTAAGAGTTACATTACCCAGAGTAAGTAATTTTTTTTAACTAAGTTTCAGAGTGCTTTTGGAATAATAGGTACTAGCTTTTGTCTGCAGATCCGCCCGCGTAAAAAATATTCCACAACATACTGCTGGTAAAAAGTTTTGTATTATTTATGACCTAACCCAAGTAATGATACTCATGCGGCCTAATTTATACAATATGTAAAGGAAACTCCATCAGACCTATAAATATAATAAAAGTTAGGTAAACCTGACCATGACCAAATAAAATATGAAATTTTACATATTCATCATAGTAACAATACCAATGAATTTTGAAATAATATTTTTTCCGATAATTAATTCCAACTTCCCCAAAATTCGTTAAAAAGTGACAACACCATTTCCGACGGTATTGTTGTTATGAGCGATGCGACCACGTGCCTCGTGCCCTGTCCCCCTTCGCCCGTGCACGTATTGCCTATCGCACATATATTAAGTTACCTCGTTATGCGAAATAATATTTAGTTGTTTAGGGGGATATTTTTTTTTTAAGTTTAGCCTGGCTTTGTAGGCATTAGTAGAATCAGTTATCGATACCTAACAATACCTTGTGGAGGCATGAGGAACAGGGAGCAAAGTTCACTCATCCTCCTTAGAAAAGGGAGGATCCTCCGACCAGACAGGTGTTATGTCTGGCGGGCACTGGCCCAATGCTTGAAATTGGGAAGTTGTATGTATGCTAATTGCACGGTAAACTCTAATTGCGAGATGTAGAATTGGTGTGACGTCACTATGACTCGTTGTTCATTTTTGTGGCGTTTGTAGGTACTGCTACAACCTTCACGGATCGGACAGGGTTTTCTTTACATATTGTATAACATAAAAACTACCATATATAATATAACCAACCAGTCGCAATCATTTGACAAAAATGTGTTCGCCGATTAGGGGGCTGGTCATTCCAATGCTATTAAGTAAAAGTATTTAATTAATTTTCTATGATTTTTTAGATAACTACCAGCAACAGCCTGTGGTCCAACCAATGACACAATTTTTGGAAAACCAACAGCCGCAGCACCTGTCTGAAGGTATTTGAATGTTTATGTAATACATATAAAACTTTTACCAAGTATATCTTATAAGGGTCGTTTTATATTTATTTATTTTTTTCTAGGCTCCCAAGAGTTGGTTTTCTTTTCACATATTGTGAATCCTAACAATTTCTTTGTGCAAAGAGCGTGCTTCCAAGGGCTCGTCAAAGATATGTTACGAGAATTCCGAAATGCTGTGTCATTCGCCAAACCGTCTCTGAATCATATAACGCCAGGTATGCATTTTGCACAATATGTGTGTCATTGTAAGTATAGTATTTGTAGTCAGCTAAGTTCTTATTTAAACTGCAGGCTATGACTAAAAATTTATTGGTTGTTGAGCTACAGTGGTTTTGATAAATCAGCAATATTTGGTATTCACTGGTGTTATATTACTATTTTTCTGTATGCAGGTAAAACATACTTGGCTTATAATAAGGCAGATAATATGTGGCAAAGATGCCGTGTTCTTAGCGTGGACACGAAAAAAAATATTCCCGTAATTGAAGTTTTCTGTTTTGATTTCGGTAGCACTGAGTATGTTTCTGTCGATCGGTAAGTCTGCTGTATTTTTATTCTTGCTTTGGAAGTTATTTTAAGATAGTTAACAAATCACGTGAATGTAATTTTCACACTTCAGACTAAAAATAAATACTTTATTTTAACTAAACTGTTATGTATTGTTTTATTATTTGTGTCCATTTCTGGGACAATCTTTTATGGGTACGGTATCCATCTCCTTCATTTTTATTTGATGCATTGTATGCTTAATTTTTTGATGTATAACTTCTGATTTCCTCTATTTTAGGTTACGTCTTTTACCACCAACAAAAATCCAGTATCCTTATCCGCTCGCTATTAATTGTTCTTTGTTTAATTGTGAACCAAAATCGGGCGATTGGACCAGTGAAGTCTCGTTCCTCATTCAAAACATTATTGACAAGTAAGTTTTATGTACAAGAACCTTCTACTATCTATAACGTTACGCCCAATAGTAGCTCCTGTTACAGGTCCGTACGGTTTTACGTAACTAGCAGGACCTCAAATACTACTTAGTAATCTTAAAACTTTTTTTAGCATCATTGTGATTTGAAAGTGGATGAAACTAAAAAGCAACATTAAAAATATACAAATTCATAAGATTTAACATGGGAGAACATTAGATAGGAAGCATTATATAGCACAATACCACATATCAAAAATTAAGATAATTACTAAGGCTATTCCTCAGATTAAAGATGTGGCTTCATTTAAATAATTCTAATATTTGAATACAGAGAGTGCTGGAATCAAGTTTCAATTTTCACACGTAAATATTTGACGTTTTGATTAGACTATTAATTCGATTAAAATAACTCATTGAAAGTATGTATGTTAAATAACGAAGAAATGGTACATAATCCTATATACAATAAGACTAATTTATCATTTATCGAATTTGAGTCTGAATAAATCTATGATCTATGTAATATATACGAATAAAATGTAAAATAATTATCTAACCACGATCATTACCAAACCTACAATTTTCCGCTACCCGAAATACTACGTCTGAATTGCACACATGCATTATTTTTTCATGATGATTAGTTTATACCCGAGTGATATTTCTTTTTCTCCCGATCCACTCTGTCGCATCATAGTCGCTTAACATACTTTATTTTTTTACTAGTCATCTTGAGTCCTAATGTTTATAATAATGCTAATAATAATAATTAATCCTCACCTAAGATTTGTACTATCGAATGCTAAAAAATAATTTTCTAAATACAATAAATTCCACAGAGTAGAGCATTCAAATAAACCCTTTGACTTTATTATTTGCATAGATTAAATTATAATTAAAACTTTAAATTTTTAAAGAAATAACGGGTTTTCCCCTCATTCCATTATTAAAATGAGTTATTTTTATTTTAGCAAACAAGCAGTGCTCCATATTCGCCGTATTATACCTATATCTAACACGGATTTTAAGTTAGAGTGTGACATAAACACATTCGATAACGGCATCAGCCTTGTTCACGCTTTGGTGTTCCATGATCGTGCCAAAATGCCTAACCCAAAACTACCGGTAATGCTTTTTCCGATATTAACAAAGGCGTAATGTAATATGAAAAATATTAAAACCTTGTACATATATTTTTTTGCAGTATCCCGTAATCATGGGTGTGAAGGAGAAACCCAAGCTTTACACAAGACGCGATGATTTTAATAGCGAAAATCCTGAATCAGTATACATAACACACATTGTCAGCCCTGACAAATTTTACGTGAGAAAAGTAAGTAATATTTCTGTAATTTGTACTATCTCGTGTGAAAATAGCTGGCTGATACTTATTACCCTTTCAGCAACATCTCCAAAGTGTATACGAGAAACTTTGTGAAGATTTAGAACAAGAGTACAGTCTCGCTTCGCCTGTAGGATCCGTTTATTTACCAGAAATAGGTAAGTAATAAATCTATAGCTTAATAAATCGTGAGCTATCCTGATAGCTATGTATCGCCATTTTCTGTAGCGATGGCCTTATTTTAACAGCCGATGTGTTGCCCGCTTTCAAATGTCAGCCGGCCTATTCTTTAATAATCTCATGGGGAAAAATTAGACTTGCGTAGATTAAGGATATTGATAATTAGGCAGTTAATATTGATATTATAAACTGTTGTAATGGTGATAAAGGTTTGGTATACGCGGTCAACTTGGAGAACGACCGCTCGGAGATGCACGACGCGTCGTGGGCGCGTGGCGTGGTTTCGGAGCTGGCGGGCCGTGGCCGCTTACGCGTGACGCTGCCCGACACCGGGCGCATCGTATTACTGCATTGGTCCGCGCTGCGCTACATACACCCTAAGTTCACAACGCTCAGTGCACTTGTGAGTCTACCATTCTTATGTTGAAGAATCATTCTTGATAATTATAATTAGTTTGACTTCTGGGATTGAGTGCATGGTACTTATCACCATGCGCTTAATGTTAAACAACAAGTGTCAAGTTGGTTTTAACCAATTGAAGCGCAATTGATAATCTAAAGTTTTGAACTCTTAAACATAAAAACTTGTGGTAGACGACAGTAGGTCATACTGTCGTACTATAACGTTTATTTAATTTTGTTCATCCTTTTTTCGGAAACTAATTATCTAACTGCGATCATTACCAAACCTACAATTTCTCGCTACCCGAAATTTAACATTCATTGAGTTTCACTTCTACTACGTCTGAATTGCACACATGCATTATTTTTTCATGATGATTAGTTTATACCCGAGTGATATTTCTTTTTCGCCCGATCCACCCTGTAGCATCATAGTCGCTTAACATACTTTTTTTTTACTAGGAATCTTGAGTCCTAATGTTTATAATAATGTTTTTAATTCTCACCTAAGATTTGTACTTGATTTGTAAATAAACGTTGTAATGTACGGACGACAGAAGGTCAACCTACCCGAAACCGTCAAAAATCCCAATCAACCTTGAGCCTTAATGCTTTACTGATAAAGTTGAAAATCTAGTAAAGATATCTGTCAGATTGTAGTAGCTTGATGTGCTGTCGTCTGTACACACGGTTACACATCATGCTATACAGAACCAGTGTAAGCTGATTTCTCATTGTACAAGAAACTTGTACAATACGAGGTCAGCTAAACTGCCAGTATGATTTGTAATCATGTCGCCGTGAAAAATTGAGTTAAAATCAAAGTGGAGTAAGGACTCTTAAAGCTAATAATGCTAGGGATTGACCCCATTGTCGCCTCTCTCTAAGCTCTTTTTAATTTAATTTGTATCAAGTTAATTTATTTCATTATAATTTTCATGAGCAGGCGACAGAGTGCCATCTCGCAGGCATAACACCATTAAGTAACAAATGGAGCACTGCATCGGTGGATCTCCTCCGGTTGTACATGGGCAGGTTACTGAAACTTCAAGTAGAGGACAACCGCAACAGATCTCACTGCAGTCGAGGATCCATAGGCGTTACACTTATTGATGAAGCTGAAAACTGCAACGACGTTGTTTGCATTAACAATGAGATGATCAAGCATAAATTTGCTGTTTCCTTTGGGTAACATTTTTTCTCATTTTTATGCCACCTATCTCTACTTAAAAGTGGCAGGTGGCGCTCAGTTTAAAAATATACGAGGATGGATTAAAAAGTTCGCGGCATCAGCAAGAAAGCAATATATAGTTTCCAACGCTTATATACCAGTCATAAGGAAGTTTCATTAAGCCCTTAAAAAAAGTCACCCCCCGCTGCTTCGACCTCCTCTTTTGATGAAAATTTTTTACCTCTAAGTTGTTTTTTTTACGTTTGGCAATAAATGACTGTCTGAAGGTGACAAATCACAGGCATAGGCGGGATGGGGCAGTAATTCAACAATCTTGAATTGGAACCATAGATTCAACAGACGTGTGAACGCGACAATCTTGGCCTTTTCTCTTTGTTTCATGCAAAAGACTTAAAACGGTGCGGTAATAAGCAGAGTTTATAGTTTCACCTTTTGACAAGGTATTCCACCATGATGACACCCTTATCATCCCAAAAAAAACTTTCTTTGACTCTTTTCGAGTTGGTTCATCGGGTTTTTTTCCACTGCATGGATTGCTTTTGACTCTGGGGTGTAGTGGTGTACCCAGGTTTCATCCATTGTCACGAATCTGGTCAAAAAATCTTGTGGATCAGCCTCGAACATTTCCAAAGAGATTTTCCGAGAAATCGTGAGTCGTATTCGTTTTCAACTAAAAGCAATCCCACCGTGCAGAAACCTTAGAAAATCCATTGACTATAATGTTTTTTTTTTTTCCTTAATACGAGATGCCAATATCAGATCACGGATTATTCCGATTTTTTCTTCAGTCCTAGACGTCGTAGGCCTCCCGGAGCGAGGGTCATCGTCAATATTCTCGTCCGCGTTTTTGACATTTCTTCGTGAATCGCTTTTGGAGTTACTTTTTTTAAACGGGTATTTGACGATTGCAAGTTGCTCAATTTTGTTCTCACGCTGCATTTTTACTTACCAGAGTAAGCAAATCGAATAAGGTCAGTTACATTAAAATAGTTCTAGTATTTATGTGTTAGGCCGCAAATATTTCGATCTACCCTCGTATTTAAAAGTTTTTTCAGAGTTTGCAAAAATGTAAACAAATGTAATTAGATGGAAAAATAACTTTAATTCCCACACAATAAAATTCAGTTTACGCGACAATTTAAAACATTATTATTAATCTTTCAATTGTAGATACTATTCATTCTGAAAGCAACTTAAACATCATTATTTTTTTAATGTGAAATTGGGCGAAGGTGTGCATGACTGGCCTATGACAATCTAATGGTAAATTAGAAACAAAAATATGATTTACAAATAACGGAACTGATCGATTGTCGTCAGGCCTTGTCGCGGGCAAGAACGGCCTTTAGAGCAGTGATGGCCCAGTGGCAATGGCAGCGATTTGTTGTAGTTCTTAGGTCGAACCACATCAGGCAGTTAAAATAAAAAAAGCCTTTGTGAAATTATTTCATCACCACTACTCTTAAAATGGTGAAGTAAAATGTGAGGAAACTGGCATGTCCTAAAACCAAAACGTTCATATGACATTCCTTCCAACTAACACTGGGCCTACGTGGTGGATTACGCCCCACTCCCTCTTACCGAGAGGCCTGTGTCCCAGCAGTGGGAACGTTATCGGCCAATTATGTATCGAGGAATTGTCTTCATGTCTTGCGATGCTTGTCTCGCGGACAAGAACTACCTTTAATTCAGTCTATGTCAACAACATTTTAATAGTATCTTTCTTCACAGCATTCATATGTTTAACAAAAATCCTGTGGAAGAACAGGTTCTAACAAATAAGTCTCCACTGCAAACAAAAGCTAAAGCTCCTACTCCGTCGAAACCTAAAATATCAATTTTAAGGAAAGAGACGACTGAAAAGATAAAAGAAGACGATTTAAAAGCAAGAGATAAAGGTCCTCTGAAGCTGGAAGTTAAAATTCTCAATTATCAGTCTCCTTCACTGATTTATGTTTCTTTAGTTCACCAGCAAAAGTCTTTTAGCGAATTTTTCGATAAAATGCAAAAATATTACCAAAAGAATAATAAAAACAAAACTAAAGAAGACTGGAAGGTTGGCGACAGGTGTAGCACACTGTGTATTCAGTCTCAAACTTGGCGTCGTGCTGTTATAATGGAGCTGGAAAATGATAATGCCAAGGTCTTCTACAGTGATTTTGCCTGTATTGAAACTGTCCCAAAGTCCAATTTGAAAGTACTGCCATCACAATTTGACAAGTTCGGTAATGCAGCTATAAAATGCCATCTATGTGGAATTATGCCGGCTGTGGGTGAAGAATGGCCTTCAATTACAAAGGAATATTTAAAAGAGATGATTGATTCATACAGAAGATTTTTTATTACTAAATTAGGCGCTTTCAAAGATAACAGTATGCCTATCCAATTGTGGGTGTATCATACCATACAAGGAGGTGCTTTGGAGCCTAACAAGTCGACCTGGCGTTGTTTGAACGACAAAATACTTGAACAAGGCCTTTGTGTACCTGATCAAACAACGCAATTGGTAAGTTTAATTAAGCTAATGTTTACACTGAGTTGAGAGGCAGTACACGTTTTGCTTACCATCCACCAACTGGTGCTACCTTTCTTTTTGGTTGGAAATCGTCAAATGACCTCTCCCGCTCTGTATGGAGTGGAATGGCGTATCAGAATTTTACCGACTAAAACCCACCTGTGTCATTTGCCTTCGTGAGAACCGGGGTATCTCTTTTGAACAACCCTTAGATTCATACTACCCTAAAAAAATTGAATATTTGTTTTATTTGTTGTTAAGCATAATTATAATATTCAGTATTATCTTCCTTTGTTTATAGGTTACAGCAGAAGACAATACTGAGGAGACTGAAGAGACATTATCTTTCCTTAACATCACAGGATCAGTTAATGAGTGGTTACAATTGGAACCAATGCCTATGGCACCCCTCAACACAGTCATAGCTGAAGGCGATATCAACGCAAATTCGCCCTCATCGACGCTCGAGGGTGAAGACAATCCTTTGCCAAGCGAGGGCACGTCTTCAAATGTAGTGTATATAACTGACTGGTTACCTCCTGAACCTCTGCCTAACACCGAGTTTACTGCACTGCCAACGTAAGCAATTTTTAATTAAGGCTCAGTCTCAAATAATAAATGTTGTTACAAAATATTCCTGTCACTGACCCTCATACTAGTTAGTATGAGGGCATTATGTATGGCAGTGGGACAGTTTTCTTAATTCTCTGTCAGATTAATGCTATCCCTCGCAACTCCCTACCGAAGATTACGGATTGCATACGAGCGCAAGCGTTAAAACGCTCGGCTAGTTTCGGTAATCTTTGTACGCTATAGTCGCACGCTGTTTTCTACTTTTATTAATTAATTAAATTAATGTTTTTCATTTTGTAGGTACGTCGACAATGATGGTGTGATCTACTTACATCAAATTCGCCAACAAGATACATTAGATCTCATTCGCAAAGCACTTGATGTTCGCTTTAAAGTTCCAGATCCAAAAGCTAAATTCACTAAATGGAGTGTGGGAGAACCATGTGTTGCATTATATTATTTAGACAACCGCTATTACAGAGGCAGAGTAATAGACGTAAACAAAGAAACTTCTACATGTATCATTCATTATATTGATTATGGTAATGAAGAAATTTGTAGCTTTGAAAATATGAGGAAAAGTGTTCCACTCCACCAGATACCAACACAAGCACACAAATGTATTTTAAATCGTATCCGTCCCCATGGCAAACAGTGGGATAGACAGACACTAGACTACATACATAAATCCATAGTTGAAAAAAAATGCTATGTAAAAGTAACTGGTGAACCAGTCAACGGAGTTACACCTATAAACCTAAACTATGACAAGCTCTGCATAAATGATCATTTAGTAGATTTTGAAATGGCAGAGTACACAGATGGCACCAAAGCCCTTATTAGGAAATATGCTCCACTGGAA
This sequence comes from Sesamia inferens, assembly GCA_037179545.1. Classification (NCBI taxonomy): domain Eukaryota; kingdom Metazoa; phylum Arthropoda; class Insecta; order Lepidoptera; family Noctuidae; genus Sesamia; species Sesamia inferens. Next base: position 15,125,798 of record CM073930.1, read on the forward strand.
AGTACTGATGAGATAAATAAGGAGGATATTATTGTATCTGATTCTGGCCCAGACTGCATAGTGGTTGAAGATGCAGACACTACAACTGAGCAGTTAAGTACATCTCATGATTTATCAGACATTCTCTCATTAAAGGGAGTAGACTGGAATAAATTAGTAGAAGACGAACAAACATTGCTTGATGGAAAATATATCACATATCCCAGACATACAGAGGACGAATTCTTGTGTAATATCTCATTAATTGTCAATATTAAAATGTTAGAACTTAGTTTAATTTTTGATGAAGAAACCACTAAAATTTATAATCAAATGTTTGAAGAACTGCAAACTGAAAGTTTAAACATGTCACCTTTAAATGGTATATTCGAGAATAAAGCATGTGTGGCAATTTTTCCTGAAGACAATCGATGGTACCGTGCGTCTATTTTGCAGTTTAGCGAAAAGAAAAACCGAGTTAAAGTAAGGTATGTGGATTATGGCAACGTTGAAATCATTTCTTTAGCTGACACAAGGGAAATAAATGAGGAATGGGCAAAACTTCCACCTGCTACTGTGACAGTCAAATTATTTGGAGTGGAACTAAATCCAGATTTTAGTGTAGCAGAGGTCATAAACAAATACAAAGAACTTTTCATGGATCAGGGACCATTCCATGTGAAGGTAATTAGTTATGACGAATCAGTACCATTAGTAGAAATAAGAAATGAAAAGGATGAGCTGGTATACAAGAAACTCATAGAAAGTAATATATTAACACAGTTGCACGAACCCTTAAATACACCTTGAGCGTACGCGCGGACTATGGTTTTAGACCACTTGTGGGTCAATTATTTTTCTAATTAAGGCAAAAATGAGGAAAACAGCATATTATTATTGAAGATCTTTATTATTTTATCAAAGTGGCTCTTAAAAATCCAGATTTTAGTGTTGCAGAGGTCACAAACAAATACACTGAAGTTTTCATGGAAAAAGCCCATTCCATGTGAAGCTAAGGTCTGTTATGACGAATCGGTGCCATGAATAAAAATAAGAAATGAAAAGAATCGAATTGTTATACTAGAAACTCGTACAAAATAATATGTTAATCCAATGTGATGACTTTTGGCTTTTGATTTTAGTTTTCTTAAAAGCGATATTTTGTTTTCTTACTTTATTATAATAAGTTTCAAATTCAGATGTCCACCAGTTATATTTAGTTATTTAGTATTTTGATTATCCAATAAACCTAATCTTTAATATATATTGCTATGTTTCATTTAGATTTAAAAAGCCTTTGTCTCTAATCTCTAATGGACAATTAGTAATATTTACCTTTAGTCCCTTAATTAAATAGCAGGGAAAAAAATGCACTGAACTTAAAATAATTTAGTTCATAAACAAGAGAAGCTGATTCGAATTTGCCTTTATATTGTATCTATTTCATTTTTATTAAGAAAAACTGTTACATTATGGATTTCTAACAATATTTGCATTTTGCTAATAATGTGACTCCACAATATGTCCATGGGTTATCATAATTATTTAAAGGAAATAACAAACTAAACTAATTTTAAAATTTAAAGTTCAGTGCATCTTTTTCTTTATAATTAATTAAAAAAAGGATAAAAGATGACATTTTAATTTAATCCTTTCAAATTAACCCTTTAACCGCCAACGCCATAATATTACGTGTTGTAAGGACATTACATCAGGCGCCACGTCAGAATATTGTGTAGAAAGTCCTGTCATTTAAAAAATGTACAATAAATGTTGAATTTGCTTACTGAATCTTAATATATTTCGTGTAATTACTTTATTTTTAACAGTATTAAATACATATTTTAGCTAATTGATTGAAATAATTACATGTTCTCAGTTCGTGATACGTCTAAATATCAACCTACTTCGCCGAACCCATAATTTCATGTAGACTAGTGTTGTGCCGCATATGAAACTCCTGATAGTAAATTAATAAAAAACATCCTATTTTTTACAAAACTATCAAGTAAACATTAATCAAAATTTCATAGTTTATTAAACATTTATTTATTTATTCAAAATTCAATAAGCTTTAGTGAAGTAATATGTAGAAATCAACAAATAAGTATAGGTAAATATTAAGTACAAACTAACTCCAGAACGTCACTAGTACAGGCTATCCGCGAACGCCGTCGTCGTAATTTTATGTGCGGCTCAAGGTCAACTAGTCATATTTTGAATAAACGTCAGCGCCATCGCCATGATAACATGTGCTCACATTATTATTACATCTAAGCTAGTGTCGAGAAGTTATCGATGATGTTATACGACGACGAAGAACTATTAAATATATTGCAGCAAGCAAACAATGATATTTATAGTAGTAGCAGTTCAACCGATAGTGATAATAATTCGGTAAATAATTCTTGTTTTCAAGTCTGTTTATTTATCCTCAGTCAAAAGGACAGCTAAATAATAATATGTGTACTTATTTACCCATTTATTTTGATTTAAAGAAAATACAGTTTATTTAGTTATTTTATTTGTTGTTATTTATTATTATTTGTATCCTAATATTTTAAACGCGTATCATTTTTTTTACATAAATGTCATACCGTCTTTTTGTCCGCGGGATAGTAAACGGACTAAATAAGTTTACTGTTTTTTTAATTTGTTATCTATGTTTCATATAATACTAATCTCATTTTAAATTGCTACAGGAGAAGCTTTATCGCTCAGTGCAACTAGTGTTGTAGGCCTTTTTCGTGTTTCGTGAAGACGAAGAGTTATTAAATATTTTGTAATCATGAATTGCGAAGCGACGACAGTTCTCAACATAGAAGTGATGTTGATTTGATAAGTTTAATTTATTTTTTAAATCGATATTTTAATTTGACAAGTAATTGTGTTTGTTTGTAACATACCTACTAAGGTTCATCATGGATACTAACCAAAATTTAAATGATACATTCATAGGCTGGAATTATTTAATATTAAGAAGGTACATCGGTAGATAGGGTAAGAACAGATTTTGTAGTGTTATTAAGTTTAGGTATATGCTTACCTATATTTTTATAATAATGCCTCTATATACAGTATGTTAAGAAAACCCTGTCCGACCCGTGAAGGTGTTGTTAGGTATCGATAACTGATTCTACTAATGCATACAAAACCGGGCTAAACTAAAAAAGAAATCCCTCTAAAAAAATAAATATTATTTCGCAAAAGGAGGTAACTTAATAAATGTGCGTTGACCACCCTTCGCCTGCCGCTCGCGGGGGCGGGCGGCAGGGCACGCGGCACGTGGTCGCATCGCTATTCGCTCATAACAAAACCGGTGTTGTCACTTTTTAAAAATTACCAAATTTCGGGGAAATTGGAATTAATTCGCGGAAAAAAAAGATTATTTCAAAATTCATTTTTATTGGTACTATGATGAATACGTAAAATTTTATATTATACAGTATGTTACGAAAACCCTGTCCGACCCATAAGGATAATAAAGGTTAGGTAAACACATGACCAAATATAATATAAAATTTTACGTAATCATCATAGTACCAATACAAATGAATTTTGAAATAATCTTTTTTTGCCGCGAATTAATTCCAATTTCCCCGAAATTTGGTAATTTTTAAAAAGTGACAACACCGGTATTATTATGAGCGAATAGCGATGCGACCACGTGCCGCATGCCCTGCCGCCCGCCCCCCGCGGACGGCAGGCGAAGGGTGGTTATCGCGCCTTTATTAAGTTATCTCTTTTTGCGAAATAATATTTATTTTTTTAGGGGGATTTTTTTTTTAAGGTTAGCCCGGTTTTGTATGCATTAGTAGAATCAGTTATCGATACCTAACAACGCCTTCACGGGTCGGACAGGGTTTTTGTAACATACTGTATGTGTTTACCTAACCTTTATTATCCTTATGGGTCGGACAGGGTTTTCTTAACATACTGTATGTATGAGCAGTATAAAAGTAAATATTCTCGAAAGGTTAATATTGTGAATAAATAAATGCATCGATATTGAGTATTCGCAACACTGTTCCAACTTATACCTAAAGTGTCGTGGCGCTGGAGGTTCGTCAAAGGGATCAGTGCCGTGGCGGTTAAAGGGTTAAGATATACCATGATAACGGGGGTTTTGACAGGAAAGCCAAGATGAGTGTCACGCGCATTTTTCATTGGATTTTTAAAATTATTTATAGTGTTGTTTACTAAATAAAAACGCGTGATTTATGTAGTAAAAAGTGCATTCAGTGAATAATTCATAAAGAACATTGAAATATCGCAGCCTAGTGGCCTCATCATGGCTTTGAATCAAATCTCCTAGAAGGCGGCTCACGCGGCCGTTTTTTCAACTGTCATTGGCGATATCCGCCATTATAGTGAAATAAAATTTTTAAAGAATTTCTATAATTTGTTACACGTGTTATTGGCAAAATTGTGGTATCTAACCACAGAGGTCATTGAAGAGTTGAAGTAGTATTCACTCAAGAAAGTAAAGAAAGAAGATATACCATAGACAGTTGACGCGATTATAAACATGGCGTCCAAAAATACGTCAAGCGCGGTTTAGACGGCGGCAAAAACGCCGACTTGTTCGCCGGCAAGTTGCGGGAGGTGCTTGCAGATGTGGCGAAGGTGGCCAGGCCGACAAAGACCGCGGCCATAGAGGTGACCGGTCTTGACGACTCGGTCACCAAAGAGGAGGTGGTGGCGGCCATCGCCAAGGTCGGAGGCTGCGAACCCGCAGCGGTGTAAGTTGGGGACATTAGGCCCGGCCGCGGTGGACTGGGCTCTATCCGGCTGGGGTGCTCAGTCGCCACAGTGTTGGCCGCCCTGGCTACATGCCAGGGGCGGCTACTAGTGGGCTTTAGCCGGGCCGTGATCCGGGTGCTTGAGGCAGCGCCGATGCGCTGCTTCAAGTGCTTCGGGATCGGCCACACCCGAGCCATTTGTCCGTCCACAGTAGATAGGGCGGACATATGCTTCCGCTGCGGGAAAGGGCATGTGGCGGCCACGTGTGAGGCCGCCAAGCAGCACTGCGCGGCGTGTGCCTCCAGTGCCCGTCCCGCCGACCACGTTACGGGGGGATGTCATGCCGTCCTCCCTCCAAAAAGGGCAAGCCGCAGGCGGCTATAAGTCGTCCTGCCGCTGCTGCCACCACCCCCGCTGTGGTCCCAGCGGCGGTGGCCGATGAGGGTGAGGCGATGGTCGAGTAATGGGTACCGACCATCGCATCCTGCAGGCAAACACCAACCACTGCGGGGCTGCCCAGGGCTTACTGGTGCAGTCAATGGCCGAGTTGTTGGTGGATGTGACAGTGGTGTCAGAGCCGTACTTCACTCCCACCAATTGGCTGGGAGACAGTGACGGCTCGGTGGCAAACGTGGCGCGGTCTTCCTCGGACTCCCCTCCCCTCTTGCTCTTAGAGAGGGGACCGGGATACGTGGCCGTCGCATAGGAAGGGTTGGCCCTTGTGGGGGTCTACCTCTCCCCAAACCGCCCTCTCCAGGACTTCGAGGATTTCCTCGGGCTCATGCCAAATTTGGGAGGGCCAAGCATGCGGTGCCGGCGTCTATACGGCATACTGAAGAGCATGGCCCTTTATGGGGCCCCCATCTGGGCGGACTGCCTCTATAGGAGGGAGAACGTCACCGCTCTTCGGGCGCCCCAAAGGGCCATCGCCCAGCGGGCAGCCCGGGCCTACTGTACGGTAGGCTTCGCAGCGGCGTGCGCTCTGTCGGGCACCCTGCCTTGGGAGCTCGAGGCGTGGGTGCTCGCCAGAGTGTACGAGTGGACGGCGGGGCGCAGGGCGCTGGGTAAGCGTCCGGCCCCAGAGGTGAGGGAGGCCGTCCGCCGGGAGGCGAGGGACGCCATCGTCCAGTACTGGACGCGGGACCTCGCGCGGTGTTCGGCCGCCGTACCCTCGACGCCATCGGGCCGGTCCTGAAGGACTGGCTCGACAGGCGTCACGGGTACCTCTCCTTCCATCTGGTGCAGGTACTCTCCGGTCACGGCTGCTTCGGCAGGTACTTGCACCGGATAGGGCGAGAGGAAACGCGGTCGTGCCACGGTTGCGGCTGGTAGAGATTTTCACTGAGATATCAAAACAAAAAAAAAGGAAAAATACTGCAGAACTTTCTTATTCATAAAGTGTATTATAATATTTTAGATTTCCTTAACGAGAAAGATTTTAATGTTCCGACTGCATACAAAGGGAAGAACCACAATACATATTCCTAATAAAATAATGTTACTTTTAAACTGAACAATTTTTATGTAACGCTCAATTATATTATTGTTACGGGCTGGGGGTACTAAAATACCGGTTAAGGGTTACGAAGTTTATTGGCAACGAAGGTACAGTCGATTGTAGGCAATGACAAGTAGAATGTTGCTGACGTTGCACCGAAGTCTTCACTTACGTCCACGAAGTCCGTATTGTAAACACACAATAACACTACAGATGTTACTTCACGTACTTAGTACTCAATGTTTTCGTTACAGTTGTCGCAGTAGGTATTCTCAAAGATCGCTTCTTAGCTGTCGCTGTTTTCGTCTCGGTAGTCGAATGCAGACTGACTCGGCGCCTTTTTTTTTTTTTTTTGATATGGCATCTCGTAGTTGACCTTGAGAGGTCGTGACTACTTAACCGGACTATCCTGTGGCTGCCTTAAGTGAATTTAAAGCCTCCAGCCAGGGCTACTAAAAGCTAAGCGACTACACGCTAAGGGCACCCCCTGTGGGGTACGAACCTCGGCTTAGGGTGTCGCTGGAGAAAACAGCAAGGGACGGCTGGATCGAATTATTTTATTTTTATTTCGGTTTGATGACCACGGCGTTTCCTAGTACTAGCTCTGAGAAGAAACGGCCGAAACAAACTCAGAGGTCATAGTCGGGAGTTTATATTTACTGGCTCAGCTGCGGCGCGGGCTGGCCTTCATCGGACAAGGGACGGGGAGGGCGATTACTACGTTGAACGCGTCGCGATGGACCTCGGCGGCGAGGTCGGTAGGTCGGTTTTTTGTATTTTGTGCTAGTGGCCCTATTGGCCTCTTGGAGGAGGGTTATGGGGTCATCAGGGTCTGTGAGAACGTGCCTAGGTCGGCGAAGCTTACTTATTTTGGAGGGGGTGTACTTTGCTGCCGCGACAACCAGAGGGTTGTGATGTTCAGCGGCTGTGTCAAAGAAACGCTTGGATAGGCGTTTCATGTACTGCTGGATAGTGGGGATTTTGAGATCTAGATGGAGGATCTCATTTCGGACGAACCAAGGGGCGTTTGTTGCTTTGCGAAGAAAGCGGTTTTGGAGTGTCTGCATCCTATGGATATGACTGGGTTCGGTGTGTGCGAAGACTACACAGGCGTATATCATGATGGGGCGTATGCAGGCTGTGTACAGGCGCATTTTGCACCTGAGGGACAGCTTGCTGCGTGGGTTGAGGAGAGAGTGGAGTTGATAGAGCGCGTAGGCAGCGCGTGAGCGTACCGTCCTTATGTGCTCTCCGAAGGTGAGGTGTTCATCTAGGATGACTCCTAGGTATTTGGCTCGCTTTTCCCAAGGGATCGGCTTGCCGGACATGGTGATTGGTCGGGGGAGGGTGGGTTTGCTGCGCGGTTTGGAGTGGAGGACCGCTTGGCTTTTGTCGGGATTTACTTCTATTCTCCATTTTTTAAACCAGTCAGCAAGTGCGTTGACAGCGGTTTGGAGATTTAGTTTAATTTGATTGGGGCTGGTTCCTGAACAGTAAATGGCTGTGTCGTCTGCGAAGAGAGCGAGGTGGGCCTTTTTACTTTTGGGGATGTCGCTGGTGAACAGCGTGAAGATCAAAGGGGCCAGTACGGAGCCCTGGGGGACTCCAGCCCGGATGAGGTGGGGGGGGGGGGGAGATAGCTCCTTCGGTTTTGTAGCGGAAAGTGCGGTTTGACAGAAAGTCTCGCAGGATGAGCACGAGACGGTCAGGCACGCCGAGTTGGTACAGCTTGTATATTAAGCCGTTGTGCCAGACTTTGTCAAAGGCTTTCGCTATGTCGAAGTAAATAACACCTGTCAGCCTACCACGTAGGAATCCTGCGTGGATGTGCTCGGTGATACGGAGGATTTGTTGGACACTGGAGTGTCGAGAACGGAACCCGAATTGTTCGTCGGGATTGAGACCCTTGTTCTCGGCAACGGCCCTGAGACGCTTGTAAATAAGCCTTTCATAGACTTTACCGAGAACTTTTAGCAAGCTGATAGGACGGTAGCTCGAAGGCTCTGATTTTGGCTTGCCGGGCTTAGGAATGCCTATTACGGTCGCTTCCTTCCACGTTTGTGGGAAGATATTGTTGCCCATGGCTCCATTGAAGATGGTGGCCAGTAGGATAATCAGGTGGGCAGGGAGGAGTCGGATCACTTTGTTGGTGATGCCGTCAGAACCGGGAGCTTTTTTTGGTTTGAGACCTCTGATAATATCCTGCACTTCGTCTGGAGTGACGGGAGGCAGAGGATCTTCAGGGTCTTCGACGGGTGGGAGGGAAGCTCTGCGTTCGACCTCCGCGTCAACCTTCAGAAGGTGAGCTGGGTCTACTGGTTGAGCGCTGGGGGAGCATTGGGCTTCAAGGCTGATGGCTAGACATTCAGCCTTGTCATCATCGTCAAAGGCGATGGTTTTATCCGGTCGGGTTAGGGGTGGAATGGTGACTTCTTCTCTGGATTTAAGAATCCTTTGAAGATTCCAGAAGGCTTGGTGGTTTGGCTCTAGTTCGCTCAGCAACTTGTCCCAGCTGGCTTCACGCCACTCCGATATGCGTTTCTTTGCAGTTCGCTGCAAATGGCGCATATGGGCTTTGTTTGCTTCGCAGGGGAAGTTGCTGTAGGCCCGGACTGCTGCATTCTTCTCGTTCAGTAGTTCACGTATGTCGTCAGGGAGCTTCCCGCGGCGGTCATCCGTCGCTGAGATCTCCCTAGAACAGTCGTTCAAGACTGGCTGTACGTGTTCCGTGAACGAGTCGATTGCGGCCGTCGTGCTCGCGACTGAGTCCAAAACAGCGGGAATGGAGTCTAAGTGGGGGGATCTGGTGGATTTCAGAGTTTCGCCTACTTTCCTCCAGTCCGTTACCACTTTTGTCGTGGGAAGTTGGTCGGGGTCATTTAGGCCAACGCGGGGAGCCAGTCGGATGATGACTGGTCGGTGGTCTGAGTTAAGCTCGTGGGACACTTCTATAGAGTCTAACCGTAGGTTGACATTCTTCAGAAGTGCCACGTCGAGGACGTCGGGGGTTTGTCCGGGGACAGCAGGGAAGTGAGTTGGGGTCAGAGGGCCCACAACGTCGAAGTTGAATTGGGAGGAGAGGTCAAACAGGTGTCTGCCCCTGGTGTTAGTCCTGGTGCTGTTCCAGGCAGTATGCTTGGCATTGAGGTCGCCCGCTATGATAACGGAGTCGCTCATACCAAGGAGAAGGGAGATGTCGTCTGCCAGAAGCGCATAGTTTTCTGCAGAACTGGTGGGGGGGTGGTAAACCGACACTATGGTGATCGGCTGGTGACCTGACATGCCGATTCGGCAAGCTGACACTTCGAGTCGTGAGAGGGGGGGTGGGTCCATAGGGATGCAGTATAGGGCCTTGTTGTAGTAAATTAGGGTGCCGCCCTTGTGACATCTTGATCTGTCATTACGTACTAGACGGTAGTTCGCAATGCGGGGGTCTCGATGATTGGGCTTAAGGAAGGTCTCTTGAACGAGAAGAATGTCAATTTGGTGGTCCCGGAGGAAGACAGAGATCTCAGGCTTCTGGTCTCTGATGCCGTTGGCATTGAAGTATGCCAACTTGAGGGATCGGGGCTTGGTTCGTTCGATTTTCCTGCTATCCATTATTGGGGGCTAGGGGTGACGAAGGAGTGGAGGGCTGTTAGCACCTCTGGGTAAGCGTTATATATCGCCTGAATGCGATACAAGTCGCACGCTCTTCTGGCGGCAACTAGCTCCTCGGCCATTTTCTTGGCCCGGGGGGTGAGGAAGATGAGGAAAGTGCTGGAGATAACATCGAAGGGATCAATGTTGCCAGCTGTCATGGGGGGCGGGGGAGGCCTTTGGACCACTGGGATGGCCTTGGGGGTGGGGGGGTGGGGGTGGCACCACTTTTTTTGCCGTGCCGGGGCGGATGCGAGGATCCTTCCAGGCGGCAGTGGGTGGAGGGGGTGGGGGTTGGGGAGCTGATGCCACGAGGGCTGGGAAAGCCTGTTGGTGGTTCAGCTGAGACCATGGGCTGGGTCTTTGGGGGCTCAGTTTCACTGGGCCCTGGGTCTGAGAGGACTGGGGGGACTCGCGCTGCTGGCGTGCATTTGCACGCTTCGTCAGCTTCGCGGAGGTTGACTTGGGGGCCTTGGGGCACCCCCGATAATTGGCCGTGTGGCCGGTCGTGCCGCAGAGGACGCAGCTTGGCGGCTCGGTGCAGAGCGCGCGGTCCTTGGGCCGAGGGCACTCTGCTGTGCCGTGATCGCCCAGGCACTTGACGCACCTGGGTTTTGCGTGGCAATGGGCCAGGGAGTGCCCATAGAGCTGACTCGGCGCCGGCGCCACGGCGCTATACAGGGTGCCAGGGAAACGCTTCCGAAAACGAAGACAGGTGATAAGGCTAGTGATTCTCGATACGATACCATCAAAAAATGAGGATTTTTTTTAACAATTTTACTTAAGCATTTTTCGTACACTATGCTGTGGGAACAGTTAAATGAGTTAAATGAAACCATTATTTGCGATTAAACATTTTTTTTTTCTTTACAACTCTAACAAGCTATGTATTCGTAAATACTTATCAGCTGACCCGCTCGGGTCAAATACCGCGTGCGGTCACCGACATCGCGACACGCTACGGTTTACCTTGACCTTGACGCGCTTAACCTTGAGGTCCATATCGAAGGTACTTAGATAAAAAGACAATAGTTTTAAATTGATGCACTGTCGTGAATTTAATAACAGTTTTGTATTATGTCGATAATCGATAGTAAATGAAATAAAGTAAAAGATCGCTGACATCAGCTGTAATTGACTAAAAAATTTTCATCGCATGTACAGGTGCGCCCGTGAATCAATTGAATTTGAACTTTATAACAATGTAATTAAAGTCACACGATGCGTGCTCGTTTATTGCAAGAACTGGATCCTTCATTTAGTAAGTAAACCTAATCAATTTAAAGTGAATAATTAAATTAATTGAATCTAAGAAACCAGTTAAATCTTATTTAAAAGTTAGAAAATGAAAACAGTTTGTAATAAAGCATAAGTACAATTTCCTAACAATTAAAATGAATTGATTTCTGATCTCGTAATTATTCTTTTAGCATTTTCGCCTCTGTAAACACACCGCTTTTGCCGCGGGGACTCCCCAGTCCCCCAAAGCGTTTGATCTTCATAGTACCTCTTTAGTTAATAATAGTGTTCCTTACGACTCGGTTCGTGAGCTTGTGCGTTACGTTTTTAACAAATTATTTAATTATTGTTTTGTTAGTTTTAAATTTGTGTTTAGTTATTAGGTATTGTTACGTTTTTAGTGCTGTTTTATTCTTTTTAGTTATAACTTTTTGTTGTTTTAAACGATGCCTGAGGCATACGTGTACAGTGCTCGTGAATATGGTCCGTCAACGTATGGGCTGGTATTTTTAATGGACGAATTCTAGGACCAGTGTTTCTACCGCCGCGCCTCAATGGATCAGCATATCTTAATTTTATAAATGGACATTTAAATGATATGCTAGACAATGTGTCTGTGGCTGAATTTCTTCGAGCATGGTTCCAGCACGATGGCACTCCACCGCATGTTACGCGTCCCGTCCGCGAGCGTCTCACTGAGCTTTTTAATGACTGCTGGATCGGAAGGCTGGGGTTCACCCGACTTACGCCATTGGACTTCTTTTTATGGGGGTATGTGAAAGAAAGAGTGTTTGATCGGGAATGTGACAGTGCTGATGAAATGCGGGGCAGAATAGTGAGTGTTTTTAATAAACTACGTGAAGAATGTGTTCACGGATCGACACAGCGACGGGCCCGGCTTTGTATTGAAATGAATGGAACTCAGTTCGAGCCAAACCTCATAAGGTCGCAAAGGATTTAGACAGGTACGTAAAATGCCTCTGTCAGCTTTTTACAATGGACTACAATTGCGATTTTGAAAGTGATGTTTGTAAATTGCGTATAAATCGGCTCTTTTCGGCGGCGGCTCTTTTAAGCGCGAGCGCGGTAGTGCGACGTCGCCTTGCGTGTCAGTGACCTCACGTTTCGTACGCTATCCAATGCTTGTTTACGAAATATGAAGTCTTGAAAATAATCAATTTAAAGCGAAAGGTTATTGGTATCCGTTTGCATTTAGGTTGTATATAATCTACGTTCTGGCTTCGGAAGCGTTCTCCTTACACCCTGTATACAGTATGTTAAGAAAACCCTGTCCGACCCATAAGGATAATAAAGGTTAGGTAAACTCATGACCAAATATAATATAAAATTTTACGTAATCATCACAGTAACAATACAAATGAATTTTGAAATAGTCTTTTTTTCCCGCGTATTAATTCCAACTTCCCCAAATTTGGTAATTTTTAAAAAAGTGACAACACCGGTATTATTATGAGCGAATAGCGATGCGACCACGTGCCGCGTGCCCTGCCGCCCGCGGCAGGGTGGTTATAGCACATTTATTAAGTTGCCTCTTTTTGCGAAATAATATTTATTGTTTTAGGGCGATTTTTTTTTTTCAAGTTTAGCCCGGTTTTGTATGCATTAGTAGAATCAGTTATCGATACCTAACAACACCTTCACGGGTCGGACAGGGTTTTCTTAACATACTGTATAGGCCAGCTGATCGAACATTCCAGAATCGTCTAGACGTAATAATAATAGCGCATAACTTCGAGTACATTCAGTAAGTACCTACGGTAATTCCCGGAAACGGGTTTCTAGAAATTTCGATGTCGTCACTTAGTTGACAAAATTGATAAAACCTGTACTATTCGATAGACCACCTTAAGTCTAGGAATACGTTTTTATATTACTCTTATACGATGTCTAGATCTCGAGTTATAGGTCTCAAAAGTTGCGTAGTGCATGTCACGCGATATTGAACCTTATGCCCTCGACATAAGGTGCATTCGTAACATTATATTGCATGCCGATTGGTAAAATATGGCTGATCAGACTACAATTATTTATGTAACAACATTATTGTACCCATATTTGCCAAATAAATTGTCTTTGTCTTTAGAGAAAAAAAAAAAAAAAAAAAGAAAAGATAACTTAGGATAGAAACTGAAGAAAAATGTTACTGAAGTCCAGGCTGTATGGCGTACCATGCCTTTGCCTTTTCCGTTCAGAAGTACGAAAAAAGTGAACAATAAAATACGATTGGGATTTGAGTTTGGCGGGAAAGCCAAAATGAGTGCCACGCTCATTTTTCATTGGACTTTTAAATTATTTATAGTGTCGATTACTAAATAAAAACGCGTGATTTATGTAGTAAAAAGTGCATTCAGTGAATAATTCATAAAGAACAGTGAAATATTGTAGCATAGTGGTCACATCATGTCTTTACCCCAAACCCCTCTTGGTCGGTCTCACGTGGGAAACGAAAGGAGATAGGTTAAGTTAAGCTGGGATAAGGTAGGATAAATTAGGATAAGTTAGGATCCGTGTGCAGTTTCTGGCCTGCCATCGGACGCGTCCCCAGGTGGTGGATAGGGGAACGGCCCCCAGATATGGGGGTTACGGGTTTACCGGCGCGGACCAAAACCAGAAGTGGGGACCGCTTCGGCGGTCACACGTGCGGCGGGTCGGCCACCACTCCAGGTGGCTGACGTGACCCTAACTCCGGGTCACCGTCGGGCAACCCGGTCTCCTCATTGAGAGGAGCTGGGGGCCCCGTTTGCTTTCGGGCAAACGAGTGGGGCTAAGAGGAAGGACACCTCGCTAAAAAACCCTTGGCTGCTGCGTCTTCTCGCACAAGAAGACGTACCAAGCCGGGCCCCTCCCTATGGAGGACCCGCCTTCTAGCGGGAATCGCCGGCGGGGGATTGGTAGGCAGGCTCTGCTATTTCTCATGACCCCGCCACTAAGGCGATGTCGGTGTGCCGCTGTTTGGGTTTAGTGGGTATTCCCGGCTTCGGCGGGGCGAGTCCCACACACGCCCTTCGGGGTATGGTGCGTAAACAAAGCATTCCCACAGCGAAAGGTTACACATTGTCTTACATTGTCATCTATAATAGGTACTGAGGCATTGTTGACAGCCTACTATGGTCTAGCAGAATCCCATCTACGTTATGGTGTTATTTTCTGGGGCAACTCAACAGAAAGGGAAACGGTGTTCAAGGCTCAAAAGAGATGCATACGTTCTATGTTTAAAATAAAACCTACCGATAGTTGCGTTCCCTACTTTGAAAAATATAAAATCATTACGTTACCATGTCTATACATCTTAGAAATAGCGATCTTTGTTAAAAGTAATCCTCATCGATTCAAATTATTAAATCAACTAATTCCACGAAACAGACGAGATAATGGAAGGATATGCCTTCGGGTTGCGCAAAAGTGTGTTCTGTATGGCTCCGATTATACTTAATAAACTGCCAAAAAGCTGGAGAGAACTGCCATTGCCACTTTTTAAAAAAATACTGCAGAACTTTCTTATTCGTAAAGTGTATTATAATATTTTAGATTTCCTTAACGAGAAAGATTTTAATGTTCCGACTGCATACAAAGGGAAGAACCTCTATACATATTCCTAATAAAATAATCTTACTTTTAAACTGAACAATTTTTATGTAACGCTCAATTATATTATACATATTGCATGCCGATTGGTAAAATATGGCTGATCATACTACAATTATTTATGTAACAACATTATTGTACCCATATTTGCAAAATAAATTGTCTTTGTCTTTAGAGAGAAAAAAAAAAAAGATAATTTAGGATAGAAACTGAAGAAAAAGGTTACTTAAGACTAGGCTGTATGGCATACTATGCCTTTGCCTTTTCCGTTCCTCTGAACGGAAAGAAGTAAAAAAAAAAAAACGATTGGGATTTGGGAATGTCATTGTCATCAACATCAAGTCAACATTGTCAACAAAGTTAAAACAGATCCTGTTGTTTTCGTTATTTTTAGTATCATTAATTTAAAAACTCATGTCTTTAATTAAAAAGACTAGAAATGATGCAATTAAAGCTGCGGTCACATCCTACCTAGAACGGCGGAATTATCCTGTGAGTATTATATTTCACTAAATACAATGTGGAATTTAGGTTACTAAAACAGTACCTAGTTACAGTACTTTTTTTTTACATTTTAGGACATAGACGTGTTTAGCAATAATAATCTGAGCAGAAGTGCGGAACAAATGGCTGTGGCAACGATAGTTCAATGTGAAGCAAGTCGCGCTAATTCAATCTTATTTTCCTGCATCAACAATGACTCTGGTCAATACGACGTACAGTACACAAGGTAATAGTTGTCCTAAACACGAGTAAGGTATTAGAGTAATGTAGGATGTCCGAGAAGACCTAATCCTTTATATTCAATACTTAATCTAAGAGACCATCTGACGAACATTACTCCATGGTTTAGGCAATAAAATATCACATACAATTGGCTTCCGGATGTTGCTGTAGCTACCCCGAGTGTGTTTGTGTTGATAGATTACATGCTATTTTACACAATAGAATTGACTCCTTACTACACAGAGTGCAGGGCAGCATTAGCAGGATCTTGAAGGTAGTTGTTGAAAAGATTGACTCTAAAATTTTGCAGTCTTTCATGCAGGTTCTAGTGAGACAATAAGGAGAGTCTGGCTAAGGCAGCAATTACTGCAGCATTTCTTTTATTTTAACTATATTGTTGTTACATTGGTACTTCCATTTGTAGTGGGTAACTGTCCAAAAAAAATTATTGGATACACACAACCCTATTAAATGTTCTTAACACAATTATCACTGTTTCTCAGAGGATTAAAGAGGTTTTTTTTTAAATTGTTTTCTCTTTGGTGATCGAAATTAAATACCAGCTTTGGGTTAACTCATTTGACAATGGTTCTCTTAAGTTTGCCTCATTATTATTATTATTATTTTACATAAATTTAAAAATCAATAAAGTTAACATTTAAAATAATCGAATAACAAAAACAAAACTAAGAAAGAAGCAATTTTTTTTATCAATTTGTATATCTTGCAATCATTTTTACAGCTATTAGCAGAAATGTTGTAGATAAATCAGGAAAATCTGATAGAGAAGAATTACTCCTCATCAGGAGTAAGGATGAATAAGAGTTTATTTGTAATTTTCTCTATAACTTATCTAATTGGGTTGTATCCTAAAAAATAATTTAATCTCCATCAGATAGATTTATAAAAAATATTGAATACATATTTTTTGTTTCTTCTTTCATTCAAATATTTAGGAAGATATATTGATTTGAAATGTCGCACGACGTCACGCCGTGCTGCAAAATATACCACGGCGTGACTTAACTAACCCCCACTCCGTAACTTTAATACAAATACGCTATATCTCAGTAGTTTTTGGTAATTTCGACAAAATAAAAAATACGGGTCTTAATTTTTTTTACTATCTATAAGAAGGACTAATTATTTTTTTTATTTTAATACCTTATAAACATCCCTATTGTATCTTACATATTTTGAGTCTGCTGACATGCTGGTATTATGAGGTAGGCAGCTAATTGGCTGGGCCATTTCTCCAGTCTGGACTTGTATGTCTGAAAGCATGAACTTATTTATTTCTTTACTGCTTTTGAGCTTAGGTGTTAGTGGACTAATATTCCTAATAAACCAAGGCAAATTCAATAGTTGTTTTAAGATGTTATTCTGAATGTTCTGAAGTCTTAATCATGTTGATACTTGAGCCATACATGGAGCACCACAGTTGAGTGTTGTAAGTCCAGATGGGTTTTACTGTTTCCTTTAAACTTTCCACATATTCATCATGTGGTTCAGGAACCTGTCATTTTCGAGTCTTTAGACAGATCTCAAAATATTATATTATTATAATAGATCTAGTTAACAAATTTTGCTCAAGTAATTCCATCTAAGAAGAGAAGTTTAGAACAAATAATAATATTCATTAATAAAAGAAGAAACTATTGTATAAATGTAATTTTGTTTTGAAATATTTGTAAACAAAAAAGTGTTAATGATAAAAACTCTTTACTATTTGTTTACCTTTATTTTACGAACTAAACCATTTAGTAAAACAAAGGTTAGTTACCTACTTTAGCCAAATCTCATAATCACTTTTATAATTCAGTCATTGGATCAACCAAACTATGGGAGAAAATATTACCTAACCCATTAAATTTCAGGTTGGTTAACTTCATCAAAGATATCAAGCAAGAAAAAGTGAAAAATGAACTTCTTGGTTTGCTATGCCCGCTACTCTGTCATTTATACTTAGAAATGTTACGTGGTGGTCATGGAGGCCCTGCGCAAATGTTTCTAAAGAGACATTCAGCTACATTACCCCAGAAGGATTTATCATATCATCAACCCATTGATGGTAATTTACCTTCAGCTTTGTACAGACCAAATAGCTTAGAGCAGCTATTTAATTCATTGCAGAATGGTACAATTGATAATGAAACACCTGAAAAAGATTACATGAATCAGATACTGGATGATATTGGCTCCATTTATACTTTACAGGAGGTTGAAACTAGACCTTCCATTGCTGCATTCAGGTATCTACATTAACTTTTATTTTTTTTTACACTTTCTCACTACATATATTAAAATGTTTCTGCTTTGTTCCCTAAACAATAAGTAAATTTTCTTTTACAATTTTTTTTATCTTATCTGTTCTCTTACATTTACTTGAGAAAATAATTAATTATACAGGGACAGCCAGCCATTTATTATACAGGGTCAATAAAGACAACTTTAAGTTTTCTTGTGAATCTATGCATTTTTGAAAGCTGTTTTCTATTTGCCTTAAAGTACAGTACAGTGGCTTGGTGCACAGGTAAATTAAGCAACTTGGGTGGGTTTTAGTCAGTAAAAGTCTGACACGCCCCTCCACACCGCTCAGAGTGAGAGAAGTCATTAGAAAAAAGGCCTGAATCCTTCTCATTCAGAGAAAGTGGCTTTTTATTTTCTAAATTTATTTTAATCAAATAAGTTTTTAAACCCAACATTGAGTACCTTTTTATTTGTATTTTAGGTCATGCAAATATGATTTAACTCTGTCTCAAGATGCACTAAATATGTTAAAAACATATTTAACAAAAAATGGTCATGTTCTTCTAATACAAGTTCTTCAAACTTGGTTCCACATTGATATTAATAATGACCCTAATAAAAAGAATGCTGTGAGTATAAAACATTCAATAACTAACTAATAATAGAAATAGGATGAGATACTTACTTATCTTTCATCATATTCCTATCATTCCTTGAATTATTACGATCTCGTTTTGCGCAGATGATTGTGCACGCAAAGTCCTAGTCATCTAAAATATACAGATTCATCTGCGCAATACTAAGATCGTAATCATTTTCTTTCCAATCCTACTCGCATTGGAAAATAAATCTTTATTATTTACCTGATAATGTATGTATTAGTGCCAAGTTTCGAGTTTGTTAACTGAAGGAATAAATATCAATTTTCGAGTTCAATGAATCTCTAAAATCGTCTCCTAAAACTCGACTGTCTGCACTTAAGGGTTTATTTTCGAAATATCGAAATATAAATTACACCCATTACTGTTTTCTTTTTATATATTCTTTTATAAATGCTGAATTTATAGGACCACGCGTTAATAGTCTTCCATACCAATGCGATCATTCACGATTCATATAAAGTTGGGCCCAAAACCCAAAGTCATGTCAGGAACGTCCTTATGATTTTTTACTATTGCTTCGAATCTCTACGACCATTCCTTCAACTGCTTTGTTTGAAAGTTTTTTTTTTTAATATAAATTATAAACCAGCGCTTGACCGAAATCCCGCCTGATGGTAAGCAATGATGCGATCGTTGATGGTAAAGCGCGCTAGTTTATTAAGAGCCTATTCACTCTAGCCTTGAAGACACTCAAATTGTATTGTGACGGAAACACCGACACATTAAAGTACCTGCCTACCTGAAAATACTTTATTCTATGTTATTGGCACACTGGGCTTTATTCATAAGCGAATTAACCTTTATATTTTAATGAAGTTTCATGTTGTTTTCAGGACACAAAACATTAAATTATGCTCCATATGTCAGGTGGACACACCATTAAAAATCTATAGGTACAGTTGAGCAGTTGTGTTGCGATGTGCGTCGGGTACGATACGCCAAATGTTGTTGTGTCGGAAGTTTGGTCGTGGTCGTGGAGGATCTCCAGATCAATTTCCCTCTGGCGCAGCATCGTTGGCTGTGCTGTTGGGTTTAACATTGCAACACTTCGCTCAACTGAAGTCTTCCTTCCTGTTCACTTATTTTTTTTTTTTTGTGAATAGGCTCTTAATAAACTAGCCCGCTTTACCATCAACGACTGTATCACTGCTTACCATCAGGCGGGAATGCGGTCAAGCACAAGTTTTGTTGTTTTAGTATCTATGTATACACTGGGTTTTATTCAAAGGCGGGTTAATCTTGTATGTTTACAATGACATTTTATGTTATTACGTCTGTAGCGCGTAGGTCGTGTCGCGTAATTAAAACTCAGATAAATCGAACTTTGTGTATTGCACGAATGTAAAAGAGTAGGTACAATGTATTTGACGTGTACAATGACGCGATACAAGAGTGTGATCAAGGAATGGACTGTAATGTAATAATGATGTAGAATATAATAATAATGTATAATGATGTATAATGAGGTATAATGATTGTTGAGGTGGACTGTATAATTATTTATGTTTAATGAAAGTATAGAAGTGTCTCACATGGTTTAATTCGCGGTACAACTAGTACCGCAGTCCCAGGCGGCTTGCTGCGGTGGTGGACGAGTGACGAAAGAGAGCCAGAAGCGGCAAGCCGCCGATCTTTATACATGGCCCTAAGGGGGCGTACTGTTGAGGTGGACTGTATAATTATTTATGTTTAATGAAAGTATAGAAGTGTCTCACATGGTTTAATTCGCGGTACAACTAGTACCGCAGTCCCAGGCGGCTTGCTGCGGTGGTGGACGAGTGACGAAAGAGAGCCAGAAGCGGCAAGCCGCCGATCTTTATACATGGCCCTAAGGGGGCGTAACAGGTAGCGCCGTGGGGATGGGGTGCGTCTGACTTTCGTCTCTTTCTAATTTCCACTTCCCTCTCCACGACGCCTTACATTCTTATCTTACTGGCTAGGTACATCCTATAATAAATCCTATGTCCTATTTAATACATATCTATAACTAAGCACTCATGTCCTACTTAAATCTAACACTTGAGTCCTTATCATATTACACTTATTCACTTAGGTATTCGTTTATCGTAGTCACTACTTCACTATCACTATCACTATTTGTCTTAACATAGCGATGTCGTCCGTAACATCCTCCCCCCGGCGCAGGGCTACCGTAGCCTAATCTTCCACGCAGAGGACGGCGAGCTTTGTGACTGGACGCCGTAGGATGCCCGCTGTTGTTCTGACGTCGGCCGACCGCACCTTGCCATCTGGACCGCTGTAGACTGCTTCCACGACGCCTCGAGGCCACGTGCCTCTCGGGAGCGATGGGTCGACAACTACGACCAGGCTCCCAGCTTGAAGCGGTCGTCGCTGGTCATCTGATGTCCCTCGGGGCACCAACGTCGGCAGATACTCGTCCACCCAGCGCCGCCAGAAATGATCGGCGAGCGCCTGGGCGGTTCTCCACTGCTTGCGGCCAGCCTCCTCACAGGGCCCGGTACTGGGAAGCCCAGAAGAGGCCCCAATGAGAAAGTGGTTAGGCGTGAGGGCCTCCGGATCCTTAGGATCGACAGAGACGTGGGTCAGAGGCCGAGAGTTCACAGAGTGTTCGGCCTCTGTCAGCAGCGTCAGCAGCACTTCTTCTTTCAGCGCTCTCTGATGCAGGACCGCACCCAGCGCGGTCTTAATCGAGCGAACTAACCGCTCCCATGCTCCCCCCATATGCGGCGCTCCCGGTGTGATGAATTTCCATCTCAATCGGTTCTTTAGGCCGAAGTCGACGAAGCTTTTCTCCCACTCCTTGTAAGCCGCACGTAGGTCGGCGTCCGCGCCTCGAAAGTTGGTGCCATTATCTGAGTAAATGACTGTCGGCCAACCTCTTCGCGCCGCCATTCTTCGGATCGCCATCAGAGCCGAGTCGGTAGACAGACTCGACACAAGTTCCAGATGCGCCGCCCTCGTTGTCAGGCAGGTAAACAATGCTCCCCATCGCTTCTCGTGTCGTCGTCCTATGACCACTGTCATCGGACCAAAGTAGTCGACCCCGCAGTGCGTGAAGGGCCGCGATACCTCCCTTACCCGTTCTACAGGTAAATCCCCCGTAGTAGGTGTCACCGGCGTAGCCTTCCTAATACGGCACAGCTGGCATTGTCGTGCGATAGCTCGCACCGTAGGGCGTAGGTTAACCACCCAGTACCGCTGTCTCAGGTCGTTGACTACTCGTTCATTGTTCCCGTGACCGGCTCTCTGGTGTGCATCTCCTACCAGTAGTCGCGTGAACGGGTGTTTGCCGTGCAGAATTACTGGCGTCTTCCTCGCGGCTATAGCTGTCGCGTGTCCAATTCTGCCCCTTACTTTTAGTAAGTTGTCATCCAAGTACGGGTCTAATTTATATAGACTGCTGGACTTCGGTACCGGAGATCCTTTCTGAAGCAGCCTTATTTCACTGGCGTAGTCATCGGTCTGCGCCTGCTTCAGCCATAGTTTCTCGGCCTTTTCTAAAAGGTCGACGGTCATCTGGCTGGCCCGGTCCTGGCATTTTTCCTTAAATAAAAGGAGCATGGCTGTTGTACGAACTAACCTCTCATAAGAAGAGAATCTGCTTATGTCGGGCAGATGGGAAGCTCGTACTTCCTTTTCTTCGGTCATAGTGTACGTCGCGTCGTCGGTGTCGTTTTTATTTCTCTCCTTCGGCCAAGACTCTTCCTGGCCATACAGGAACGCAGGGCCAGTGAACCATCTGTCCTCTGGCCTCATGTGCATGGTATAGTCAGGGCGCGTAGCGTCGTCAGCCACGTTGTGGTCGGTAGGCACCCATCTCCATTGACTGGCGTCAGTCAGCTCCGCGATCTCACCCAGGCGGTGTGCTACGAACGGCGTCGAATCCATCTTTCTTTCGACGGTCCTTAGTCTCTGTAAGGCGCGGCTGTAGTTGTTGGGCATTGACGCATCTTCATCGCGCCGTGGCAGCCCAACTTCGTAGTGATCACCGACCTTCTTCATCGTGTTCTGAACCACGTCGATCGCCTTCTGGTCCTCCGGTCTGACTTTCTTCGCTAGAGAGACTCCTAGAGCATCGATACTGTAGTGCGACTTACTCAACTCTTCCACACGACGTACATCATCTGTCTGCTTTCCTGCAGACACGTCGTACATATGAAGCACTATCTCTTCTCCTCGTTGCTCTAGCGTGGCGCGTGGTGCAGTGCCGTGGATCACCCATCCCAGCTGGGTGTAGGAGGCCGCGGGTTCGTTCTTCCGGCCCATGCGTAGCTCGCGTGTAACTATTAGGTGCCAGTTGTCGGCGCCTATCAGAACTTTCGGTACAGCTTCTCCGTAACAGGCGTCCTTACTTATGTCGCGGAGATGTGGATAATTACTTAGAGTCGATCTATCCACCGCCTGTCTATGAAGCTGCAAGTTCCTCATCGCACGTGCACGCAGCTGCTGAAATTTACCGTTGTGGCCGCGTATCTGTAGTTCAACCGCTTGACTCAGTTCTTCGCGCCGCTCTGAGGCCACACCTTGTATACGTAGAGTGGAGACCGATCCAGCCACGTGTAGACGGCGTGTTATTTCATCGTCGACGAGCGACACGGTCGAACCCTCATCTAATAGGGCGAACGTAGATATTTGTCCGCCGGGTCCTTTTAGTATCACGGGACAAACTTTCAACAATACACGCTGTGGCTGGCTTTCCGCCGAGACGGTCATCACGGCTTCACGTGGTCGTTCATTCTCGTCGTCGGGCGTGCGTGGCTCTTCACTCTGCGATGCTTCTGTCACGTTTCGGTCCACGTGGAGCAACACGTGGTGTGGGCGACTGCAAGTCCCATGACCGCACCGTTTTGCCTTGCAGTGCTCGCGACGATGGCGTCTCGAGATACAATTGAAGCACACTTTGTTGGCGCGGGCCCAGTCCCATCGTTTGTCAGAATTCAACTTCAGGAACTTCGCACACTTAGGCACTTCATGTTCGCCGCCACAGCACAAACACTCTTTCTTCATTTCTTCCCGCTGTCCCGACGTCGCGTACACTATTTCGCGACCCGACTTTCGTTTCGCGTCGCTCATGGTCATGCTTCGCGTTTCTCTCTTCGGGGCATGTGCGGGCGTCGTGTTTGTGTAGGCGTACCTCATTGCTCTGTTGGCCTCTCGCATCAGGAACCGGGACAACACTATCACTTCCGGTTCCGGTGTCGATTCTACGGCTTCAGAAGCATAGTCGCACCATCTTGATTTTAAGTGCGGGCTTAACTTTTCTATAACTTCCCGCACTAACATCGGGTTCCAAATATACCCGCGGGTATCCATCTTGGTCAACACGCACACTATGTTTTGTAACTTCACTGCGAACGAATTCAAATCCTTGGCCGCGCTCGTGGGTCGAGGTAATTTCTTAAGGTCGTCCCACGCTCGATCCATGAGAATCTCCGGCCTCCCGTAATATTGTTCCAGCGTGTCCATTATTACCTGCGGGTCGGACGCGGTGTACAGGAGTGCCGACACTGCATCTCTCGCTTCTCCCTTTATGCAGTTGCGCAGCCTCGCTAGATTCTCAATCGCAGTGAATCTACACAGTTGTGCAGAGTCGACGTACGCCGCCTTGAATGGCAACCACTCAGTAGCCGCCCCCGTAAATGTGGGCAGCTCAATCGCTTGACGTGGCGGCGTCCGCACGTGGCATATTCTCTCCAACGTGTCGGCCAATTGTTCCATTACTCTTTGTTCTCGTCTTAGAGGCGACCGAGAGGTCGATCTTTGTCTCTTTCGGTCCCTTTTCGACGGGACGGCGTCGACACGTGCGGCAGGTTCAACGTCGTTTTCGGATTCCGGGGCGGCGGCGGCACGGATGGTGATCGGACGCGGTGACAGTTCCTCATTTAGCCGATCCGCGTCTGTGGGGTGACTTCGGTCCATACTTTGAAGCCACTCATCCATCCTGTCTTCGCTCATGTGTACTGAGCCCGCCTCTCGGGCCTCGGCTTCCGCTTCGATCGTCGAAATTTCCAACTCTAATTGTTTAGTAACGAGCGCCTTTTCGATTTCAAGCTGCTCGTTCCTAATCGCGGCGATCCTTTTCTGCGCCTCGTACTCCGCCTTCTTTACTCGTGCCACGTCACTATTGTTTGATCTACGGGAACGTGTCATACTTCCTGTATCCCGTATATCACGTGCAGCTCTCATAGTTCTAGCGGAGTCCTGTAGCTTCGATGTGTTCATCAGACGGCTTGTCATCGATGGCGTGGCAATCGATTCACTGTAGCTGGACCCCGTCGCGGTGACTCTTCTCTCAGGTAGCTGAAGGGGCAGCGCGTAGGACGCGCTATGCCTCCTGTTCGGCGCAACCCTCCTCGCTGCAGGGGTGGCGGGGGCTACGGACGCGGGCGCGGGTGCGGCCCCAACCACGTGCGCGCCTCTAACCACGTGCGCGCTTCCAACCACGTGCTCGCCTCTGACCACGTGTTCGGCCCCAGCCACGTGCGCGCCACGTGGGATGCGCGGAAACGCGGACGCGACGGTCGACGGCGACCTAGGCGAATCTTCAGACACGTGGTGTTGCCGGCTATCGTAGCCTGCTCCTGACCATTCCTCCCGGGTGGTGACGCGGCTTGACTCCGACTTTTCTTCCCGAGCGGTAACACTCCTAGTTTTCATTTTCGATTTTCGATGGCTTCTTGCTGGATACTTCCTTGAAATCTTGATCCGGCTCGAAGGACCAAACTGTTGAGGTGGACTGTATAATTATTTATGTTTAATGAAAGTATAGAAGTGTCTCACATGGTTTAATTCGCGGTACAACTAGTACCGCAGTCCCAGGCGGCTTGCTGCGGTGGTGGACGAGTGACGAAAGAGAGCCAGAAGCGGCAAGCCGCCGATCTTTATACATGGCCCTAAGGGGGCGTAACAGGTAGCGCCGTGGGGATGGGGTGCGTCTGACTTTCGTCTCTTTCTAATTTCCACTTCCCTCTCCACGACGCCTTACATTCTTATCTTACTGGCTAGGTACATCCTATAATAAATCCTATGTCCTATTTAATACATATCTATAACTAAGCACTCATGTCCTACTTAAATCTAACACTTGAGTCCTTATCATATTACACTTATTCACTTAGGTATTCGTTTATCGTAGTCACTACTTCACTATCACTATCACTATTTGTCTTAACATAGCGATGTCGTCCGTAACAATGATGTCTTACTATTGTGGAAATCGCGACGCCCCCGTCAGGGGGCGTGGCGAGCGGTACCGGGGCTATGCCCCCCGGCCGCGGAAGCGGGTTGTTGACCCGCGAATACGGGTCCCGGTCTGTGTTGGCAACAAGGGCCTGTCGAAATATGTTACACGCGTGAGTTGCGCGTGTCTGTGTTAATGGTTGCTATGAGTAATTCTGTAGGCGCGTCACAGAACCCACTCACGGTTCTGCTTGCTTCACGGCGCCTCGGCGGTCAGTCCCCGCCAGGTGAGACCCCCAGTTACCTGGAGGAAGCCCAGCGGGGGACGACCAGCGACAGAGGCGCCGACTCGACGCCCTACAGAGTATCGGATGTAAACCCCCGCCCGTCCGGTTTCCAGCTATGTACGGTTACGTTCCGGGCTAAGGGGTCGTGGTGTGTGTATGGGCGGCATTGAAATATACAATAACGCCGCCCAGTGATTGCCCGTACCGCGGCCCGCGCTGCGCGTACGTGCGAGTATGTAGATGTCGGTGTTTGTGGTGGCTGTCTGGTCGCCGCGCAACGTGCCTATATTAACTTAGCACACGCTGCGCGACGCGTGAGTGTAATAGGTAGAGTATTATTGGGTCAGGTGAGCCGCGTGTAACCTGGGTGCAGCTCACCTGGGAAGTCCAGTCCGGTGAGGGGTCACTCGTCCGCTACCAGGTCGCGGGGGAAGGGTTTCGCGTCAGGGGGGCGCGCGTGCCAGGGCGCAATGTCCTTGACATGTGTCAAGTCCGATGCGTCGGCACGCGCGAACATACCCTTCGCGAGGCGCCGCACAAACTCATCCAGGCTCTCAATCCTGAGGTCCCTCCGGATGATGTCGTTCCTCACATAGCGAGGAGCAGCAACAATGGTCCGCAACGCAAGATTTTCTTGCGTGCGGAGCGTCTTTCGGTGTGTCTCGCATGCGAGGGCGAACCATGCCGGAGCGGCGTACGTCAAGATTGGGCGTATGTACGACTTGTACACGCCCAACTTGACGCGCACCGGGATGCAGGACGAGAGCACTGGATAGAGCAGGTAGCGGGCAACCCTGCCCCGTGCAGCGACCGAGCGGACGTGTGGCCCCATGGTGAGCCGGCGATCGATCGTCACCCCCAGGTACTTCACCCGGGGGGACCACTCGACGTCGGCTCCCAGGAGTTTCAGGGGGGGTGGGAGGGGCGCGTGTCCGAAGACTATCGCCTGCGTTTTTCCCACGTTCACCGACAGCCGCCACTTCGATAGCCACTCGGGAAGGAGCTCGAGCACACGCTGCATCTTGACAGCCGCGTACTTCGCATTGAGCGATGAAGTAATGTACGCGGCGTCATCAGCGTATAGCGCGAGCATCACTTTCGAGGTAGTGGGGATGTCGTCGGTGTAACGTGAGTAGCACGCAGGCGACAGACAGCTGCCCTGCGGCACACCGGCCAGCACCGGGCGGGGGGCGGACAGCGCCCCGTCGACCACCACCCGGAAAGTCCTGTTTGAGAGGAATGTAGAGACCACCTTTACAACGCGACGGGGCGCGCCTGAGGTGGAGAGTTTGTAGAGGAGTCCCTCGTGCCATACGCGGTCGAAGGCCTTCTCCATGTCGAGGAGTACTGCCACCGCGGTCTCCTTCTTGTTCATAGCAGCTGTGACGTGGTGCAGTACCCTCGACAGCTGGAGCGTCGTGCTGTGCTCCGCCCGAAACCCGAATTGCTCGGGCCGCGGCGCAATGTGCGGCAGGAGGTGTCGCAGCAGGAGCGCTTCGAACACCTTGGAGACTGTCGGCAGCAAAGTGATCGGCCGATAGCTCTCCGGCTTCAGGACGTTCTTTCCCGCCTTGGGCAGCATTATGACGCGCCCCTCCTTCCACGCATCAGGAAAGGCCCCGGTGCGCAGTATCGCGGTGAACAGGCGCGCCAGCGCCGCCACCATACGGTAGGGCAGGTGGCGCAGCGCTGCGTTCGCGACACCGTCAGCACCGGGGGCCTTGCGCGGTTTAGTGCGTAGGATGGCGCGCCTGACTGCCCCAGGCGAGAAGAATATTGGTTCTTCTTCGGGAGCTATCGGCGCTGCGAAGTAGTCTCCCAGGTGTTCCTCGACTGCTGCGACATGGTCTGCGTCGCTGGTCGGGTTTGGGCGGAACTGACGCTCCAGGTGTTCGGCGAAGACCTCCGCCCGGTCCTCCGCTACGTACTTCAGTGCCCCGTCGCTATTGTACAGCGGCCGTACCGGGGCTGGGGTACTCGTGAGCTGGCCGCAGATCTTGTGTAACGACGGCCAGCTGTCCGTCGTGGCGTCGATCTTCTCCTCCCAGCCCGCGGCAGTATGCGCCTTTAGCTCGGCCTTTACTTTCTCCGCGAGACGGTTGAGCTGCGTCTTGATAGTCGGGCACCTCAACTGCTGCCACTGCTTGCGTAATCGCCTCTTCTCGGCGATCATCCTGCTGAGCCGCGCCGGCAGGGGCGGCAATAGCCCTCTCCCCTGCGGCAGCGTGCTAGTCGCCGAGTCTAGGGCGTTCTGTACGCAAACAGTGACATCAGATGCCATCGAGTCCACGTCCGCGGAGGTTGTAACAGGCCGAGTCGGCGTGGTGGCCTCTACTTCCTCTGCAAACTTTTTCCAATCAATGCGTCGACGTGGCGCTAGTGGTTTCAGTTGGGTCAGCGTCCCTGATAGGACGACGAGTACAGGCTGATGGTCAGACTGCAACTCGTCGTCGATCACCTGTTGGGTGATCTGGCAGCACAGCCCCCGGTGAATGACGATGTCCAGCACGTCCGGCATATACCCGGAATAACCCGGGTAATGTGTGGGCGTTTCCGGGCCGGACACCGAATAACCGGAGGCTTCCGCGTCCGCGAAGAGCCGTCTGCCCCCCGTGTTTGTCAGCACCGA
Source organism: Sesamia inferens (assembly GCA_037179545.1). NCBI lineage: Eukaryota > Metazoa > Arthropoda > Insecta > Lepidoptera > Noctuidae > Sesamia > Sesamia inferens. Next base: position 15,154,217 of record CM073930.1, read on the forward strand.
GTTCCACGCCGGGTGCTTACAGTTGAAGTCGCCGGCGAGGACAGTAGCGCGCGGCGTGCCATAGAGTAGGCCCCGCAGCTCGACCAAATCAATGGGAGTCAGGGGCGGCTTATAGCACGCGTACACGTCGATGTCCTCGCCAGCCACGTGCAGCTGAACACCCAGCGCGTAAAATGTGCCGAGCGACGGCACGGGGAGCTCTTGATGGACGACCCTTCGCCTCACCAGTACCGCCAGACCACGGTACCGGGTGTGGGAGGCTGACCGTTCATCTTTCCGATAAGCGAGATATCCCGGGAATCTGACCTTGTCCTCCGGTCCCAGGAAGGTCTCGCTTATTAGCGCCACGTCGATGTCTTGTTCCCGAAGGAGATGGCGGAGGGGAGCGACCTTATCCCTAAGGCCGCGGGCATTCCAGTGGATCACCCTCAATGGCCTAGCCACGGTAAAGCATTAGTAGCGCGGCCAGGCCATCGAAGATGACCTTCTCCACGTCTTGTCCCTGCCTTATTGCTCTGATGAGCTCCATCAATAATTTGATGGCGCAGGTCGTAAATTCAGTTTTCTCGGGATGGTTTCTTTTTGATGTTTTTAGGGCGCCGGGGGCGCCGCGGCTTGCGTCCAAGGCTAGCCGCTTGGGTTGTTCCGCTTCTCGCCGCGGCGCGGTGCCGGCGCTAGTGGACGGCTGATCCACGACCTGCGCCTCTGCCCTGTCCAAGGAGGGGGCGGCCGTAGGGATAATCTCCTGGGTCGCTGGGGCCTTGGGTTTCTTCCCTTTGCCCCCGCGTTTCTTCTTCTTCCTCCGCCCGGAGGAGGAGGAGGCCTGGGTCCTCTCTGAGGGCCCGTTGGCCGCCGCCATTAGTGTTGCGGCCTCCCTCTCGGACTCTACCATTTGCGGCCTCTCGGTGGCCGCAGCCGGCCGGCGCGCTGTGGATGTAATGGCGGCGGTCCCCGCTCGCCTGCACTTGAGCTCCCGCTGGTAAACGGGGCACTTGTTGTTGCACGCGGGATGTGGCCCCCCGCAGTTGGCGCAGGTTGCCGGTTCTTCCCGCGGGCGTGGGCAATCACGTGCCGCGTGCTCGCCTCCGCATCTCACACAGGCGAGCGGACGGTGGCACATGTGCGAACTGTGCCGGAAACGCTGGCACCTGTGACACTGTGCGGGCCCTCGCTTTCCACGCCAGGCCTCTATTTTGACACCACGCATGTACATAAACACCGTGGTGTCAAATATGGCCCGGACGTCAGGTGTCCTCTTGAGGATGGCATGGAAGACACAGCCGGGTCTTCCCTGTGCGCCCTTGATATGGCGCACGTACTCCGGCTGGTATCCTAACGCCCGGAGCTCCTCCTCAATCTCCTTCGGGTCGGTGTCCGCTGGCAGCCCCCTTATGGCCACCTTCAGACTCTTGTCCGCCGGTAGGGAGTAGGCGAACCAAGAGAGACCCTCTTCTTTCTCCAGGCCCGTCAAGTACCTCTGGACCAGCCTGTACTCATCCTCGGTGTCGGGGGTGAACCTCACCCCCGTCCCGTAGGGGCGAGCGTTAGGGGGCCGGCCCAGTTTGGCACTGAGGGCCCGGAAATGGGTCGCCCAGTTCGGCAACTTCTCCACTACCAGCGGAGGATATCGTTGTTTCTTCCCCGGCTTTTGCTTGGAAGCGTCGCCGGGGGCGGCAGCGTGCTGTGCCTGAGGTGGTGCCACGGGGGCTGGGGGTAGTGAGGAGTCACTTACCCCTGCGGTTGTCAGTCCTGGTGAGCGCGGCGGTGTGCGGCGCAGCGCCTCTGCGAAGGAGGGCGAGGTTGGAGTGCCCCGACCCCGCGGCGCGCGCTCGCGCTGTGGCCGCGGCGGGTCTAGGCAGTACCTCTTCGCCTCTTCTTCGCCGGCGGCGGAGTCGTCGGTGCTCCTCCGGCGCCGCTGCGGTCTGGCCCCGAGATTGAACTCGTACCCGAAGCCGAGCAGCGGCGTCGGAGAGGTAGGTGGTGGGCTCAACTGGTCCGCCGGGTCTCCCTCGGTGGGCCGCCGTCCGGGGGGCGGGGAGGAGTCTCGCGACACGTCCCCGCGCCCGGACCAGGCCGACCCCGCCGATGCGAGTGACATACTCGACCCCGCTATCGATGAGCACGTCGATCGCACGGCCGGGGAATCGAATGCGGCACCTCTGGGTGGAGCCGGCGACTCAGGCGCCATCTGCGCCGGTCTGCGGGCGCCGCCCGCGCTGGCTGGCCGCTCGAGCCCCGCCCTCGCCGGTCCCGCCAGCAAGCTGTGGGGAGCGGGTGAGGCGGTGCCCGAAGCTGGCACAGCTTTGGCAGCGGGCGGTGTAGTGAGCTGCGTCGACGCAGCTGGTCGCGACGGGGGCGCGCGGGTGTGCGCGGGCGTCGCGGGGGTTCGCGCCGGCGGCGCGGACTGCGCGGGCTGCGCGGCGGCGCGCGCTTGCGCCGCGGCCCGCGCAGCGGGCGCAGCCGTGCGCGCGGGTGCAGGTACGCGGGCTGACGTCACGGGTGCACGCGCTTGTTGCGTGCGCCCTTGGGTGGTGACCGGTCCCGGCGCCTGAATAGGCACCGGCCGGAACGCAGCTGGGCGAACGGGCACCGCGTGTTGCCGGCTCGACGACGGTGCCGGCGCAACGCGCGCAGGCGCCGGTGTCGTCGGTGGGCCGGCGGCACTAGCAGCGCCGGGTCCGCCCCCTCTCCTACTTCCTTCACCTCGCCCGGCCGGCGGCGAAGCGGACGCCGCACTGCCTATGTCAGGCAGTGACAGCGCCCGGTCCAACGCCGGACGGGGCTCTTCTTCCTGCCCGGACCCCCGGCCCAGTGAGCCGCGGGTGCCGGGCTTCGGCATCTTCCTTGAAGTGATCCGACCGCGACCGCAACGGCGGCGCTCCGCCGGGCAGCCCCGGTGGTTCTCCTGCGCCTGCACCAGTCGCTAGGAGCAGGCCAATGCAGCCACAGGAGAACAGTTAAAAACAATTTGCGGTCCGCGCAGTTGGTGGTGACTCGTTCTTAGGCACTTTCTTCAGGCACTGTTGACTTCAAGCGAACACCACTGTAGGATCACTGGCCGATCCATGATGATGTCTTACAAACTATGCACTCACTTAAATACTAACTATCTCTAAATAATAGTGGGGTAACCAATAGCAAATCAGCTTGCTGTCCTGCGATGTCCACGCGGTGTTGCGTGCGTTCTTGATGCTGATTCGTTGATCGAGGCAGGCCGTGGCGTATGATTGGTTGATGTAGAAAGCGCGCCAGTTCAGTCTTCACGTGCTAGACGACTCACTATAGTTCCCACGGACGTTGACCGTTGGTCATGGAGATGTGTTCCAGAGTGAGATTTATGGGAACCCTCGCTGCGGGAGTCAGGGTCGCAGGGACGCGCGCCATGACTTCCGCGTTCCTCGGTGTGATCTGGTGTGAGTGATTTATAGTCAACCTTTGTGTAGCGCCTGCTACACTATTCCCCCCTTTTTAGCAAAGCGTACGTAGCGTGCAGGCGTCTTGACGATCCTGCCTGATCTGGTACGTTGTTCCCTCGTATGCAGGTCTGGATGTAGGCTGGGTTGCTCATCTGTGGTAGCTGCAGGTGCTTGATTGGTCTCGCTGTTCGTATGCCCGGGATCATCTTCTGTGTTGATTGTGTACGCAGGCTTGAGGCGATCAATCGATATATTACTAATTCGTCCTGGTAATTGGATTGTAAAGTACTTTTCTTTACGTTCGATGATCTTGAATGGACCTTGATATGGATGCTGCAGAGGCTTGCGGACGGTGTCATCGCGTACAAACACGTGGCTACATGTTTGTAGGTCGTTGTGCACGAACATACATCGCTTATTTGCATGCGATTTGTATGTAGGTGTGAGCTTCGTGATAACTTCTTGCAGGTGATTGACGTAGTCGTGATCCATCTTCGGTGTAGCAGGTGTTGGCGATATGAATGTTATTGTTATTGATATGTTGGCGCCTGGTAGGCGTATTGCTTGACCGTAGGTGAGTTGCGCTGCGCTTGTGTTAGAGTCGGAGCGGATAGCGGCTCTGAAACCCATTAGAACAGCAGGCAATTCGTCGATCCATTTGTTGCTGTTTTCTAGCTTAGCCATGAGTGCGGCTTTTAATGTCCTGTGCCAGCGTTCGACGATTCCGTTACTCTGCGGGTGGTATGCAGTAGTACGGGTTTTTTCTACACCGAGTAATTGAGCGAGGTCTCGGAATAGTCGACTTTCAAACTGTCGTCCTTGATCAGTAGTGATTCTTATTGGACAACCGAAACGAGATATCCATACTTCGTAAAGTTTTCATGCGACGATTTCAGCGGTTGTCTCTTGAAGTGGTACAGCTTCAGGCCATCGTGTGCACCGGTCGATCATCGTGAGCAAGTATTTGTGTCCACATGCTGACGTCGGTAGCGGTCCAACGATATCAACGTGAACATGTTGAAATCGTTCGCTCGGTGGGAATGTTGCGATGTCACTATGATTGTGTCGCTGTACTTTGGAGAGCTGACACGAATTGCATGTTTTAGTCCACTGGCCGATGTCGGTATTCATTGACGGCCAAAAGAATCGCTCTTGCATCAGCTTCCGTGTGGTACGTTGGCAAAGCATAGCATGTGTGATTTCAACGATGCTTTCGCTATTTCACAAAAAAAAATCGCAATTGAAAGTTGGCAAGTGTTGACATATTGGTGCTCGTGACTGTACTTATGAAAAATAATTGAAAATGAAATTAAAACTTAAGACCTTAATAAACACTAGATTTTTAGCTAAAAAAAACTGACTGTCATAGAGATTGATAGTAAGAAATTATAAGAAAGGCTACCAGGTTGACACACTCAGTGCCTGAATTGGAGGGTAGTTTTGTAAAATAACAATCAATGTCATTCTTTTTATTGACGTCCAGCCAAGTTTCAAGTTAAACGCACTCGTTTACACCTAATAGAGTAAGATTCGAGGACCTCCAGATGTTACTTATTTTCTCGTAAAATTTTCGGGATAACGTGTGTTAGTATATATTTTAAATGTAAGCCATGCCTGCTACCTAGGGCCGACGGCCAATCCACAGATGCTAAAGGTAGGTGAAAATAAAACTCCCTCTTCTTAATAGTTAGTCAAAAAATTGGAACTACGTAGATAAATAATTAATTGCCATAAATTGAATAGTGTTAATTATTTTCAATGTTTAATGTTTGTGATGTGATATGTGAAGCTGATGCAAGAGCGATTCTTTTGGCCGTCAATGAATACCGACATCGGCCAGTGGACTAAAACATGCAATTCGTGTCAGCTCTCCAAAGTACAGCGACACAATCATAGTGACATCGCAACATTCCCACCGAGCGAACGATTTCAACATGTTCACGTTGATATCGTTGGACCGCTACCGACGTCAGCATGTGGACACAAATACTTGCTCACGATGATCGACCGGTGCACACGATGGCCTGAAGCTGTACCACTTCAAGAGACAACCGCTGAAATCGTCGCATGAAAACTTTACGAAGTATGGATATCTCGTTTCGGTTGTCCAATAAGAATCACTACTGATCAAGGACGACAGTTTGAAAGTCGACTATTCCGAGACCTCGCTCAATTACTCGGTGTAGAAAAAACCCGTACTACTGCATACCACCCGCAGAGTAACGGAATCGTCGAACGCTGGCACAGGACATTAAAAGCCGCACTCATGGCTAAGCTAGAAAACAGCAACAAATGGATCGACGAATTGCCTGCTGTTCTAATGGGTTTCAGAGCCGCTATCCGCTCCGACTCTAACACAAGCGCAGCGCAACTCACCTACGGTCAAGCAATACGCCTACCAGGCGCCAACATATCAATAACAATAACATTCATATCGCCAACACCTGCTACACCGAAGATGGATCACGACTACGTCAATCACCTGCAAGAAGTTATCACGAAGCTCACACCTACATACAAATCGCATGCAAATAAGCGATGTATGTTCGTGCACAACGACCTACAAACATGTAGCCACGTGTTTGTACGCGATGACACCGTCCGCAAGCCTCTGCAGCATCCATATCAAGGTCCATTCAAGATCATCGAACGTAAAGAAAAGTACTTTACAATCCAATTACCAGGACGAATTAGCAATATATCGATTGATCGCCTCAAGCCTGCGTACACAATCAACACAGAAGATGATCCCGGGCATACGAACAGCGAGACCAATCAAGCACCTGCAGCTACCACAGATGAGCAACCCAGCCTACATCCAGACCTGCATACGAGGGAACAACGTACCAGATCAGGCAGGATCGTCAAGACGCCTGCACGCTACGTACGCTTTGCTAAAAAGGGGGGAATAGTGTAGCAGGCGCTACACAAAGGTTGACTATAAATCACTCACACCAGATCACACCGAGGAACGCGGAAGTCATGGCGCGCGTCCCTGCGACCCTGACTCCCGCAGCGAGGGTTCCCATAAATCTCACTCTGGAACACATCTCCATGACCAACGGTCAACGTCCGTGGGAACTATAGTGAGTCGTCTAGCACGTGAAGACTGAACTGGCGCGCTTTCTACATCAACCAATCATACGCCACGGCCTGCCTCGATCAACGAATCAGCATCAAGAACGCACGCAACACCGCGTGGACATCGCAGGACAGCAAGCTGATTTGCTATTGGTTACCCCACTATTATTTAGAGATAGTTAGTATTTAAGTGAGTGCATAGTTTGTAAGACATCATCATGGATCGGCCAGTGATCCTACAGTGGTGTTCGCTTGAAGTCAACAGTGCCTGAAGAAAGTGCCTAAGAACGAGTCACCACCAACTGCGCGGACCGCAAATTGTTTTTAACTGTTCTCCTGTGGCTGCATTGGCCTGCTCCTAGCGACTGGTGCAGGCGCAGGAGAACCACCGGGGCTGCCCGGCGGAGCGCCGCCGTTGCGGTCGCGGTCGGATCACTTCAAGGAAGATGCCGAAGCCCGGCACCCGCGGCTCACTGGGCCGGGGGTCCGGGCAGGAAGAAGAGCCCCGTCCGGCGTTGGACCGGGCGCTGTCACTGCCTGACATAGGCAGTGCGGCGTCCGCTTCGCCGCCGGCCGGGCGAGGTGAAGGAAGTAGGAGAGGGGGCGGACCCGGCGCTGCTAGTGCCGCCGGCCCACCGACGACACCGGCGCCTGCGCGCGTTGCGCCGGCACCGTCGTCGAGCCGGCAACACGCGGTGCCCGTTCGCCCAGCTGCGTTCCGGCCGGTGCCTATTCAGGCGCCGGGACCGGTCACCACCCAAGGGCGCACGCAACAAGCGCGTGCACCCGTGACGTCAGCCCGCGTACCTGCACCCGCGCGCACGGCTGCGCCCGCTGCGCGGGCCGCGGCGCAAGCGCGCGCCGCCGCGCAGCCCGCGCAGTCCGCGCCGCCGGCGCGAACCCCCGCGACGCCCGCGCACACCCGCGCGCCCCCGTCGCGACCAGCTGCGTCGACGCAGCTCACTACACCGCCCGCTGCCAAAGCTGTGCCAGCTTCGGGCACCGCCTCACCCGCTCCCCACAGCTTGCTGGCGGGACCGGCGAGGGCGGGGCTCGAGCGGCCAGCCAGCGCGGGCGGCGCCCGCAGACCGGCGCAGATGGCGCCTGAGTCGCCGGCTCCACCCAGAGGTGCCGCATTCGATTCCCCGGCCGTGCGATCGACGTGCTCATCGATAGCGGGGTCGAGTATGTCACTCGCATCGGCGGGGTCGGCCTGGTCCGGGCGCGGGGACGTGTCGCGAGACTCCTCCCCGCCCCCCGGACGGCGGCCCACCGAGGGAGACCCGGCGGACCAGTTGAGCCCACCACCTACCTCTCCGACGCCGCTGCTCGGCTTCGGGTACGAGTTCAATCTCGGGGCCAGACCGCAGCGGCGCCGGAGGAGCACCGACGACTCCGCCGCCGGCGAAGAAGAGGCGAAGAGGTACTGCCTAGACCCGCCGCGGCCACAGCGCGAGCGCGCGCCGCGGGGTCGGGGCACTCCAACCTCGCCCTCCTTCGCAGAGGCGCTGCGCCGCACACCGCCGCGCTCACCAGGACTGACAACCGCAGGGGTGATAATTCATCATCAAGCCATCAGCTATAATTATTACTGCCTAAAATTAAAATTTCTATCTTCAGTGGTTTGGGCTATGCGACTCAGACTTCTAACGAACATACTATACGTTCTTTTATTATATAATAAATAAAATACTGATAAATAAATAAGTGGAATATGTTTATTGTGTTTCAATATATTGATCTCATATTTACAGGAAGACGAAGAAGAAGAAATGGAGGAAGAAATAAGTGTCAGTAGAACTACCTCAGAAGAAAAAATAACGGACACAAATGGTAACGTCTAACATTAATTATTCTAGGTCATCGTCATCATCTCAGCGTTGATCCTAGTCGCATCCGAAGCTTTTATCAGCTTTTGGAGTCTGGGGTCCGCGTTACCACTCTTTAACTGCTGACTTTGGCTAAATTTCGATATTTTCCGTGAAACGACTGCCGCATTGCAGTTAGACCAATGGATGGACTTTTGAGCGCTCCAACAACCCATAACGACTGCCATTAGATGTTCCTATGGCAAACGGGACCACCGGCTTAACGCGCTTTCCGAGGCACGACCAGACCAGTGCAAAAATTTATATTCATGCATACAAATATTAGCACTGCGCGGGGATTGAACCCGCGCCTCCTTGCGCATCGGCCGCGCACGCTACCACTGCGTCACGGAGGCTGTCCTGTGTGTGTCTAGGTAAAAATAAAGTAAATATAGTTAGTTAATAGATGCATTTCAGATTATTATTATTTCAGATATTTTTGCTGAATGTAATGGTCATACAGAATATATAAGTATTGATAAAGAACTAATGGAACTTCAAGATGCAATAAAAGGGGTCAGAGAATCCACAGCACCTCTAAAATTATACAAAATAGCTGCACCAGATACTCAGTAAGTTTTTTATACAGAAATAATATCAATCCTAAAAAATGTGGGTTTCTATTGTTGACACACTCTCGATACGACGGAGGGGAAATATCAAATCTTTCAATCGATCACAAACCTTTTTTTATTTACAGTTTAATATGTGCAAAAACCGATCAGCACTGTAACATGCTGTGTGGAGGCTTCAGCAATTCAGAGATCCGGTTATGGGAACTGGGACAAAACAACGTCAACAGGCGGGTCAATCGAAATATATCAGAAGTAGAATTAGCGTGTTATGTGCCACATGAACTGGTGCCTGATGATAATACTTTGTAAGTATTTTTTTTATTTTTTGTGTATTAATGTGTCGTTATGCCAATAAATTATTATTATTATTTATGTAAATGGCCTATAGATATTGTTACGGTCTAGGGGTACTAAAACGCCGGTTAAGGGTTGCGAAGTTTATTGGCAACGAAGGTACAGTCGATTGTAGGCAATGACAAGTAGAATGTTCTTCTCTTACGTCCACGAAGTCCGTGTCGTAAACACACAATAACACTACAGATGTTACTTTACGTAATACTCAAAGTTCTCGTTACAGTTGCCGCAGTGTGTATTCTCAAAGATCGCTTCTTAGCTGTCGCTTGTTTTCGTATCGCTAGTTGAATGCAGATTGACTGCCCGCCGGCCTCACGGGGCTTTATATAGGGTAGCTGATCGAACATTCCAGATTCGTCTAGACGTAATAATAATAGCGCATAGTTTCGAGAACGTTCGGTAGGTACCTACAGTCATTCACCGGAGCCGAGTTTCTGGAAATTTCGATGTCGACACTTTGTTGACGAAATTGTTTGAACCTGTACCATTCGACAGGCCACCTTAGGTCTAGCAATTCGTTTTTATATTGTGCCTCGGTAATACCTAGGACTCGAGATATAGTGCTTAAAAGTTATGTACTGCATATCACGCAATATTAGACCTTATGCCCTCGACATAAGGTGCATTCGTAACAATATTAATTTTGTGTTCCTGAATTATATCATTGCTTTTAATTCCAGACAAATAGGCGCTGGAGTGCCATTAAGAGGGCATTCTGGGCCCGTACAAGCTGTAAGTGTACTACCACAAGAAGAATTAGTAGTGTCAGCTTCACATGACAACACCGTACGAGCTTGGCGTCTCGCTGATTATTCCTGTGCTGCAATTTACAGGTTTAATTTAATTCATGTTACAGTAACACATGTGGAACCTGGGTAACTGAGGACACAATAAAAAGGGAAACTTTATGGATCTTTTTTAAAATAAAACAAAATTCTAATATCTACCAATATTTCATGTCATTAAATATATTTTAATCGATTGCTGCTGCGCGGGTTCTATTCCCGCACGGAACAAATATTTGTATGGTCTACAGGTACTTGCTCCGGGTCTAGCTATTTGTGTATGTGAGATAAGTATTTGTAAACACACCCACCATACAAAAGTAATTCCTAGTATAACATTTTTATATATAAAAAAAAGTTATCTTGATCTTGTTGCAGAGGTCATAATTACCCGATATGGTGCATGGATGTGTCTAAGAGCGGACTCTTCGTCACCGGCTCTCACGACAAGACCGCAAAACTGTGGTCGCTTAGTACGACGTTTCCAATAAGAATATTTGTTGGCCATGTGGCCGATGTTACGGTAAGTTTAAAATATGTACACTACACTACTCAGGCATAAATATGACAAAAATACCATTAAAGAATTTATTAATTCGTTTTTTTTCTGATATGTAAAGCATTTTGTGGAACTAACTTGATTAGCTCCTAATGAATGATTTCGAGTTGGTATAGTTTTATTTTTCATGCTAAAATACCTGGTCATTGTATTTTTGGAAGGCATTAAAGCAGTGGTGTTAGCCTACTGGTACTTACATTTTTTTTTTTTTTTTTTTGGATGGGTAATCGTCAAATTACCTCTCCCGCTCTGGGTGGAGAGAAAGGGAGTGTCAGACTTATACTGACTAAAACCCACCCGTGTTCCTTCACTTGTCTGTGCGCCAGGGCCACGGTTTCTTTTTTAAACAACCCGCAACCCTGACTTAGGAGGACACGTGCTGACATCTCTTTGAAGCGCGCGTGAAACGCGACGCGCCAAAGTATTTATTTTATCATCACTGCCGAACGATTCTGTTGAAATCTGCCCGAGAAAAGTTTGGTGTAGTGAACTGTCAATAGCGTCGAATTCTACCACTAGTTGGTTAAAATGTCGGCTCACTTTACCTAACCTTCACGGTAATATGGTTACAGAAGAAACTGGCTTGTCCTAGAGGCAAAGGAAACCGAAGACGTGAGTTCCATCAACTCTCATTCGCACTGGGGCTGGTTGGTCTACATCCTCTAAAAGGGAGGAAGGAAGGAGTCTATAATATTATAGACTGATTATGCAAGATACTTATTACTTTAAAATTGTAAAAACAAAATTCTGTCTAGCCACTGTTTAGATGCTTCTTCAAAGTTATGACGAAAAGACAAAGAAACGGATGAAATACATGACCTTGTTTTTGCAAAAAATCAAGTGCTTCTGACCGATTTTCGTTCATAATGTTTTTATACTGGAACTTCTTATTTATGTAATTCTAAAAGTTACTTAATCTTTGTAGAGACAGTATTACTCTTACATATCTACGTTTTTGTTTCAGTGTGTAAAATTTCACCCGAATGAAGCGTACATAGCGACTGGCGGTGCAGACCGTACTGTACGTTTATGGATAGTATCCGACGCGCGATTGGTGCGCATCTTATGCGGTCATCGTGGCACTGTGAGGACCCTCGCTTTCTCTCCTTCTGGGGCTCATTTGGCCAGTGCTGGTAATTCTCTTTTTTAGGCTTCATTACCTTAAAAGGAAAATATGGAACCAGCGGTGCGCGAGTCCAACGGCGGTTTTTTTATTGGTGTGATTTATTAACCATTCAATGCGACGCACGCCGATCGGCATATTATTTTTTCATATTCAGTTTCGAACAAAGCCGATCGGCGTAATGTTAAATTAATTCTGCTTTTCGCTAAAACGCTCGTTATTGGAACAACTCATAAACATCAACATCAACTAAAATTTTATAAAGTGCTGAAAACGACGATTGGCGTGTTTTTTTTTTATTCTTCAAGTGCGGTCTACGCCGATAACCGTTTACGTTAAAAACTATGCCGCATCTGGGTAGCTAGAGCAAAATTTGTTGCCACATTGAATGGGTTAAAATTGTATGCTTCTAAACTTTTTTTTTTTCCTCCAGGAGATGACAAGAAAATCAAAGTTTGGGATCTAGCAGCATGCAACTGTATTCATGAGTATAGAGGCCACTATGGAAAAGTTACTGCACTGGACTGGTCATCTGTAGGCAAGCCCAGTTTGACTAACAGGGTTCTTCCGGATCCCAGTGACCCTTTAGTTGACAATTCCTTGTTATGTTCTGCTGGTATGGATGGCATTGTTAAAATAATGTCAGATTGTAATTCTAAGAATAAGTATGTTTTCTTATTATTGTATGATTATCTTTAAAATAGAGACCCCAATTGCCACTTTTTACTTAAATACACTTTTTGATTACAGGCAAATGTCAAGCCAAGATGCCCTTTCATCAACATACAACACAAAATGTTCCTATTTAGTAGATGTGCAAGTTCATCCTGACTGGGTTGTGGCTATTGGTACCAAGAGATAGACAAATAAATGAATTACTTTGTTTGTTTATTTAATGAACTAATGTTCTAACAATAAAAATTGACAAATAAAAGTTTATTGTTTTACTATTCAAACATAATTAAAAGGAAATAATAGTGAATTCAGTTTAAAAGAATGACATGATTGTTGCATAATATCAGACCTTCTTGAAAAAAATTTTTAATGTGGGCTGTTTCCCTTTTTTTGGTGGTGACAACTTCTTACTTTTAGTTTTCTTTGGGGACAACTCATTTTTAACAACTTTCCCTTTATTAGTATTTTCCTTTTTATGTATAACTGGATCTTTTTCTTGTTTTCCATTTTCTTTTATTTGTTTGGTGTTCTCTTTTGCTTCTTCCTCATTTTCAGAGCAACTCTCATACACTTCTTCCTTCTTAGTTAGAATATAACCATCTTCATCAGTATATGTTTTGTCCACAATCTTTCTCCTTTTCTTAGGATTGACTATACCTGATGTTATTTTAACTGTGTTTATAGTTGGTGTAGGAGGTATTTCATCTTCAGACTCATGATCAACATCAATTTCATTTGTTTCAAAACAATCAATTTCCTCTGTTTCACTCTCACTATCTGAGACATGTAAAAGTCTCTTGCGTTTTTTATCAACTTTAGCATTCTTCTTTATCTGTGTGAGAACTTTATTATTGTCTGGTTTAGTTTCTGCAGAGTTTGATAATAAAGTATTTGATACAGTGGGTGATATTTTACTATCTGTACTTGTTGGCTCAACTTTAATATCTTTTTCCAGTATTATCTCAGCTTCTTGAGTTTTAGCCTTTTTGGCTTTTGTGGAATCACTATTAACTTTGCTGAAAAATCCTGCAATACCTTTTCCAGCAGTTTTATTGTTGTTTGCTTTAGTAAGTGTTTTGTGGTTGTTTGATGCATCTTTTTTAGGAGATTTGATTTCCAATTTTGTATCAGGTGCCAACTTACTTTCGCTTGCTGATTTAACTTCTTTTATTTTTTCATTCGGTTTCTGTTGGGCACTTAATGATTTAGGTTCATTTAAAACAACATGATATTTCGAAATCAGGTTTCCTATTTCATTAACAGCCCTCTTCGAGCAAGAGTTAGCTTTTATTAACCCGGTACATAAGGCGAGATCTTCGAATTTGTCTATTACAGTCAAAGCAACGTTATCAACAGGCTTCGGTCCTCGACTGACGCAGTAAACATGCTCATAAAATATGATTTTTAATGATTTCTTCAGAATATCTAAATCTGTGTCTGAACATACAGTAACACATCCACTGTTGTCGTTTAATAATCCAGATATCACATAAGAAATACGAAGGTTAGTTTCCGGCTGAGTATTTCTTATGTCTTGTACAAATTCATATAGTAAAGATTTTGCTTCGTTTACATGAATACACAGCTCCTTGCTAAGCGAAATATATGTTACTAACTTTTGTTCATCTAATATTAATTCTTTTACAGCTTTTAAATTCGCTGTATGTGTTTCCATTTTTCTCAAAGTAGTATCTTTATTCCTCAAGTAACGTATATCAACTTCGTTTACACCACCATCCGTTACCTTGCCGCACTTTCCGACTTCATTGTCAAATCTCAAATGTCATTTGACTTTTTTTTGTTCACTTCTTTCCGTACTTTTGATCGGAAAAGGCAAAGGCATAGTAAGCCATACAGCCTAGACTTTAGTAACTTTTTTCTTGAGTAAGTTTATATCCTAATTTATCCTAGCTTAACTTAACCTATCTCCTTTCGTTTCCCGCGTGAGACCGACTAAGAGGGGTTTGGGGTATAGACATGATGTGGTCACTATGCTACAATATTTCACTGTTATTTATGAATTATTCACTGAATGCACTTTTTACTACATAAATCACGCGTTTTATTTAGTAAATGACAGTATAAATAATTTAAAAAGTCCAGTGAAAAATGAGCGTGGCACTCATCTTGGCTTTCCCGCCAAAACCCCTCAAATGTCATTTCACATTTTTGATGTTGTTTTTTTTTCTATAATTAAGTAGCATGACGCCCTGGCTTTTGCCTTTTTTGATATTGTTGAGTAGGTACTGCGTCCACAAAGTATGTAAAAAAATTAAGTGAGTAGCGATTGGAACACAGGGGCAGTAATCGCGCCATTGATAAAGATCACTTTACGAATTTTATCGGTCGCAAAGTCCTGTTGATACTTTTGTAGAGATATTTGGTAGTCTTTACCCCATAAAGTTCTCAATTGTCATTGGTATTCTATCGAACTTTGTCACAAACTTAACGATGTTAATAATTATTTTCATTACGAATATCGTTAAGTTACACTAAATTAAAGTCAATTTTGTGCATTCAAAAGATTTAGTTACGGCCAATAACGTGCCTTTAAAAAAACTGTACTATGACTACGCTTTTCGCTAGCCTAGCGACATGGGAATCTTGGACTTTGTCGTTGACGTCGGCGTTTGTCATAAGCAGATCATGTAGGATCGTTACGGCAAGGGATTATTTTCGGGTTTTATTTAAGATGGTTTGCGGTAGCATTTTGTGCAATGCAGAAACTGTTGCCCCTGATTACTATTTCCCTGTGGCCCCACACTCTCGTGCTGGCCCGGTCTGTCCAGGCCTCATCTCCTGCACGGGGTAGTGGGGAGTTAAACTACCCCGTGCATCGCCTCAGAGGTCTTCTTCTTCTTCTACAGCCTATGGATGTCCACTGCTGGACAAAGGCCTCCCCAAGGCTTTCCACGCTGACCGGTCTTGTGCTGCCCGCATCCATCGGCTTCCCGCGACCTTCACCAGGTCATCAGTCCACCTTGTTGGGGGCCTCCCTACGCTGCGCCTTCCAGTACGTGGTCGCCACTCCAGAACCTTACTGCCCCATCGGCCATCGGTTCTACGAGCAATGTGCCCTGCCCACTGCCACTTAAGTTTAGCGACTTGCAGAGCTATGTCGGTGACTTTGGTTCTTCTGCGGATCTCCTCATTTCTGATTCGATCACGCAGAGAAACTCCGAGCATAGCTCTTTCCATTGCCCTTTGCGTGACTCTGAGCCTACGTATGAGGCCCATTGTGAGCGACCACGTTTCAGTTCCGTAAGTCATCACTGGCAACACACACTGGTCAAAGACTTCAGTCTTTAGACACTGTGGTATCTTGGACGACGAGAAGATGTATCGTAGCTTCCCGAACGCTGCCCAGCCGAGCTGGATTCGACGAGACACCTCTTTCTCGAAGTTAGACCTACCCAGTGGACCGTTTGTCCCAGGTATATATACTCGTCAACAACTTCGAGTGCAGAGCAACCAACTAGAATTGGAGTGCGTGCGACATGAGAGTTTGACATGATCTTCGTCTTATCCATGTTCATCTTTAGACCCACTTGTTGGGAAGCTCTGCTGAGGTCATTGAGCATTTTGCCCAAGTCTTCCAGAGTCTCAGCCATGACCACGATATCATCTGCAAAACGGAGATTAGTGATGTACTCGCCATTGAGGTTGATGCCAAGTCCTCTCCAGTCCAGAAGCTTGAAGAAATCTTCCAACGCAGCAGTGAACAATTTAGGAGATATGACATCTCCTTGTCTCACTCCACGCTGGAGTTGGATCGGTTTCGAATCCTGATCCTGGAGACGGACTGACATGGTGGCGTTTTTGTACAAACACTTTATCACCTCAATGTATCGATGGTCAATTTGGCACCGCTGGAGAGACTGTAGCACCGCCCAAGTCTCGATCGAATCGAAGGCCTTCTCATAGTCCACAAACGCCAAGCATAGTGGTTTGTTATACTCCTCGGACTTCTGTATAACTTGCCGCAGCGTATGTATGTGGTCTATGGTGCTAAAGCCTTTTCGGAAGCCTGCTTGTTCGGGAGGCTGGAAGTCGTCGAACCTGCGAGCGAGACGATTCGTGATGACCCTAGAAAACACCTTATAGACATGGCTCAGGAGGGATATCGGTCTGTAGTTTTTCAGGAGGGTATTTATTTATTTATTTTATTTTATTTATTTATACATCCATTTCAGGCATCACAGCCCATACAATACAAACAATTCAATATTAAAATAAATCCAGAAATACAAATATAATAAGTAAAATACAAATAATAACCAACTACATATACAAATATATTATGCAAATTTTAAAATGTCAAAAATAAAATGTCAAAAATAAAGAAATAAAAAGTGAAAATATTTAATAGTATGCCTGCCTCTGAGTTATTTGTTTGTTTGTCAGTACATTAATCATATAACAATGGTTAATATATTGACAATCAAACCTATTCGCAAATACGCTCAGGATGGTGTTGGAGGTGATCCGGAGCCTGCGCCCCAGAGACGCGCACTGCTTTCGCATTGTCGTGTAAAAACAGTCGACACGGGCATCGGCAAACATACCCGAGGCGCTGCAGTGCCGGGGCAGCCCCAACAACACCCTGAACGCATTATTATACTGTACACGGAGAGCGTTATACTGCTTCTGGGTATATGACACCCACAGGCCCACCGTATACAGGGACATACAAAATGCTCTGAAAAGAGTTATTTTGACGGCCCCCGAGCAACGAACAAATCTGCGGGCAATCATATTGGCCCTCACAGACAACGCCCTCCGCTCTCTATCGATGTCCGCATCATCCCTCAGGTCAGAGGTCACGATATGCCCGAGATATTTAACCTTTAATAATGACGGAATTAAATAGCTTCTGAAGCGCTTTAAGAACCGGTTTGCTACCCGCTTTCAGAAGCTCAGCCGTAATTCCATCATCTTCAGCCGCCTTGTCGTTCTTGAGCTGTTTCAGGGCCATACTAATCTCGTACAGGCTGACGTCCGGGATATCGTCGGTGTAGTGTCGGGTTAGTCTGGCTCTAGGATCATTAGCCAGGCTTACAACAGGTGCGTGTGTTGATGTGTATAACTCTCCGTAGAATTTCTCAATCTCACCCAAAATCTCGGGCTTGGAAGTGACGATCCTACCATCCCCAGTCTTCAGCTTCGCAAGTAGGCTCTGTCCAACAGACAAATCTCGTGCGAACACTTTGGAGCCTTTGTTCCGCTCGATAGCCTCTTTAATACAATTTGTATTAAATTGGCGTAGGTATATCGCGAGTCAGAGACTTTGAGATTTATCTGTTAAGGCATCTGATACGCAAAGCGTCATCAGGGGATTTTAAGACCAACTCCCGTCTTTCTTCCATTAGCCGACGGGTGGGACCGGAGATCTTCTTCTGTCCTTTTGAACGGAGGGTTTCGTAAAACTTGAACCCTTCCGTTTGGAGAGTTTCCACAAACCTGTTGTTATAATCATCCACATCTACGCATTCACCGAGGCATTCGAAGCGATTTTGCAGTTCGATCTGAAAGCTTTCGGGGTTTTGGAGTTGGGTTGACCCTGGACGGAGCGTAGACTTCATAAGTCGAGAGCGTTCGAGCCTAATGTTGAGGTTCAAGATGCCTCTAACAATACGGTGGTCACTCCCGGTTTTAACCGCATGGATCACGGAGACATCATTGAACACTTGCCTTCTCGTTGACATTATGAAGTCTATCTTATTTTTGGTCTGACCATCGGGGCTAATCCAGGTCCACTTGCGATGCAATGGTTTCCTGAAAAAAGAATTCATCACAAAGAGTCCTTCCTTTTCCATGAAATCCATTAGCATCTGACCTCGGGGATTCCGATTTCCAACTCCAAATTGCCCCACTTTCGTCTCGTCCGCCTCTCGCATGCCCAGTTTTGCGTTAAAGTCCCCCATGACAACAGTGTAGTGGGTTTTGGAGGAATGTATGGCTCTACTGACGTCCTCATACATAGCCTCCACCTCATCGTCGGAGTGTTTAGACGTCGGAGCGTAAACCTGTATAACCTTTAACGAATATCGTTTGGTTATTCTGAGTACAAGGTACGCCACCCGAGTCGAAAAGCTCCCGACTTTAACTACGTTTTTCACGAGGGGCTTGTGGACAATAAACCCGACGCCACCCTGGGACAGCTGGTCGCCCTCCCGGAAATAGAGCAGGTTGCCAGACTTCAGGATTATCGAGTCCTCTCCCTGTCTTCGGACTTCAGATAACCCCACGATGTCCCAGCGCAACCGGCTCAGTTCGTCCTCCAGTTCGACAATCCTCTCATCGGTCCGTAGTGTGCGCGTGTTAAATGTTGCCAGGGCCAAAGGTCGTCGTTGGTGATGGTAGCCAGATCTCTGCCGGAGATTCTTAGCACCCCTTGCTCCGCCGTAACCGAGTCCGCTACCGTAGACTGGAATAGCGGAGCTGCCGGGGACTAGGGGCCTGGGCTTTGTCGTGTGCATCATTTGGGGGGGGGGGGGGGGGAGGGGGGGGGGGTTTGCCATAATCCCCACGCTTGGCAGGCGGGTTAGGGATTGCAGTGATTTGATATTACACAGAAGAAGCGCTGCTGCCCGCTTCCCTGGTGAGTTCCCTTAGTCGCCTCTTACGACACCCACGGGAGGATATGGGTTGGTACTATTCTAAGCCCGGCACCACACGCGCCGACAATCGCGCGCGCCTCCGTCTCGGGGTTCGAACAGGGGGCGGGGACTTCCCCATGTCCCTCGCCCCTGAACCCATTCATGGGGGGCGAAGGAGGACGTTATCCGCCCTTCCTCGGCGCCCGGTGCGTCTTCTGCGGCCCGGGAAGGGAGTTTAGAACTCTCTCTCCCGTTCCGCAGCTTCTTTCTAGACATCACGTCGTTCCTTCTACCGACCATCCTCCGCATTACTGCTGGCAGTGCCAGGTCGCCTCCTACTTCAGTTGTGAGGACATGGCGCTGCTCCTCCCAAGCTACACACTCGGAGAGCGTGTGCTGCGCCGTGTCCCCCCCGCATTGGACGCAGTGGTGGCACCGAGCGTCCGGCTCCCTCCCTAAGCGACACAGGTTCTTGCCGAAGCAGCCGTACCCCGACAGTACCTGTGTCACCCTGAATGACAGGGAACCGTGCCTCCTCCTGAGCCAGTCGTCGAGTACTGGCCGGATCGCCTCGACGGTAGCGAGGCCGGGCCCGGCGCGCGCGAGTGTCGGCGCACGCCTCAGATGCGATGCACGGGGTAGTTAGACCGGGCCGGCACGAGAGTGTGGGGCTGCGGCAGAATCAGAGACTCCCGCAGCTCCGGGCGCACGTGACCGGAGAGACATCGGGGTGGTTTTTAGTCAGTAGGAGTCTGACAGACCCCGTCGCCCACCCCAGGGCGGCGGACATCCATTGAGGATTTTCCACCCCGGAACAAAAAAAAAAAAAAAAAGGGGTCTTGGGGCACCCCCGATAGTTGGCCGTGTGGCCGGTCGTGCCGCATAGGACGCAGCTTGGCGGCTCGGTGTAGAGCGCGCGGTCCTTGGGCCGTGGACACTCTGCTGTGCCGTGGTCGCCCAGGCACTTAACGCACCTGGGTTTGGCGTGGCAATGGGCATGGGAGTGCCCATAGAGTTGGCATCTGTGGCATTGGCCGACGATGCCGCTCTTGTGCGGTTTTTCCAGCTGGATTCCGGTGAGGGAGCATATGCTCTTCACCTGGAAGATTGGGTGGAGGGTTCAAGAAACGTAACATAACCAGTTACTTGGTCGGCGTCATCTGTTATAAAACGAGTCATTTTTGTAGCTAATTATTTTCATTCAGCTACTGTGATTGTTTATATAATAATACGTCCACCAACTATACAGTTACTTATGAAACAAAACTAAATTAAATCACTTTCTTGAGTGTGTAGCTATACAGTTAAATTAATAAATTATGCCGGTGTGATGCATGATACGGCTACGGCATAACGTGTTTATGAAATAACGCATTTATAAAAATTATTACTTTTTAATTTGAGTGGTAACTAGCTATTCAGTTACACATCGCGTCACTGGTTATTGTAACTGGTTATTACTGGTTACGTGAAATAACGACCATGTCTACTCAGTACTTTTTTATTTTTTCAGTTTTTTTATGTTTGTGAAGCAAGCGAGAGGTTCGTAGGGGAATGGTATTAAATATTTTGAATCAAATAATAATTTTATCGAAATATTGTTATCATTTAGACGTCTAGTGTTATAACTTTATCAAATCCATTATAAATGTAAGTCTCTTGTATGTTTTATGTGTTTGTTGTTACTATTTTTGACACCGTTGCATCATTTCTATTTGTATCGACACAGTTACCTCTAAACTCATAGTTTTTCTTTTATAATTAGTAAAAATGAAGCTTTATTTATCAATATAATCTTCTTTTTGACAGAATATACGTTGAGGAACACGTAATAATTTTGGTATAGTAAACAATTGCAGGGAAAAATGCCAGGGTAAGCTACATCTGCAGTCGTGGGAGGGAGTGGTTAACATATTTAATACCTACCTTGATTAAGTACTCATAATTGGCACCACACCTCCACATTCATAACTATTAATATTCCCTTAGAATAGCACAATTCATAATTTTTAATCTAAGTATTTGTTGGCCTAGATCTCACGTAACTGCTTATTTACAAATTAATACGAGGTTCCTAAGATAAATTAATAATTCGCTGGTAGCCTTCAACATTCATGTGATTCAAATAGTTGTGTATAAAAAAATTCTAACTTACAGTTAAAACCAATCATTTCATATCACCAAATTAATTGTACTATTAACAAAATGAAACTGCCTTTGATGTTGAAAACCAACAACTCATTTAAAATTAATTTGTCTGTCACAATATCAGGAAAATGTATTAACAATACTCAAAATTTTTACCCTGTTTGTACCTGTTTCACTTAATATTTTTATAGTAAACTAGAACAGCATACCTACACTGCTGTATAATATTATTTTTTGTTTATGCGAAATCTGACACATGTGTCCAGTGTTCTTAAGTAAAGAATCTATATACAAAATTTTTAAAAAATATCATGTAAACCACAAAGTTATGAGCTATGGGCAACGCACTGCTCGCCCGGCCCCGCGCCTGTAGCGGTGTGGTGCAGGGGGCTCTGTCTGGCTTTGTTCCTGGTACTATGATCTACCGCCAGTTGTGTGCGCTTAGTAACCACACAACCATGCAACAATTTGGAATAAAATAACATGGTGTAAAAATGATTGGAATCAATTTGGTTGCTTATTTTGAACAAACTATATTCAAGTTTTGTATAAAGTAAAAATAGCATTGTATATTAGTAAATGTATGTTTTTTTTTTTATTGGTGATGTTGCAACTGCTGGGATGAATAACATCATTTTTTGTTCTTTATTATACTTTTTAATGAATAATTTACAAACAAAAAAATGTGTCGTTCATTTGAGAAAACTCTTTCTGTCTTGGGAAAAAAGACCCTTATTTGAAATCAAACCCATGATATATGAATCCAACCTTTCTATCTCTATGTCATAACTGCTATAGTCATCCTTTAAAAAGTATTGTCAAGTCATTCTTTTTTTTTTTATCTTGCTTTCAATGAGAATATTCATTTCAATCTTGAAATTGGACTGACACAGTAGAGTTTTCATACAAGCCTTTTAGCACTTAGATGTACCAATAGTCAATCTGACACAGATGAAGAGACTGCCAGGATAACCTACCATACTGTCATTACGGAATCCAGCTTGTTTGGGAGGCTAGACATCTTCATAATTGAGATAACTGAATATTTTATGACTCTTGAGAAGAGTTGACAAGTCTCAGACTTGTAATAGCTCTATAACTCTTGGGCTGGGAGAAACAGGTGATACATCCCTTTAAAAAAAACATGATTCTGTTGTGTGCATGTGGTGTTCGGCTTGAGTAAATATTTAAGTAAATATAATGGAATTAAACAGCTTCTAAAGGGCCTTAAAAACTATGTTTCTACTGGCATTCTGGCATTCATCCGCCAATTTGTTGTTTCTAAAGTTGCTTCAGAGCGAGTCTAATCATAAAGGCTGTTATTGTCAGTCTGGAGTATTTCGGATACATCTAACTATTCTGTAATTTGCTGGTATACAAATGTAGGTACAAAGACCATTAGATCATTTCCAGCCATCATCGGTTTTCAATTCAATAAGTAACTTAATGTGAACCAAAGTACAGTATGTTAAGAAAACCCTGTCCGACCCGTGAAGGTGTTGTTAGGTATCGATAACTGATTCTACTAATGGATACAAAACCGGGCTAAACTTTAAAAAAAAAAAGACGTGTGGCACTCGGGGACTGCCGCGGTAAAGCTATTGCATAGCATTTTGTATCAATTTATGCAATTATAATTATTTATTTATTTTATTTATGCAGTATTTTTTTTCTTTGATATTAATTCAAGTTACACTTTTTGAGTGTGGTGACCGGTAAGAAAACAAATTTTTCTTTTATTAAATAAATAATAAGTTAATATTATTTAAAATATTTTTATTATTTTACAATACATGTGGGTTTTATTACCTTACAGTAGCTGTTGGTTATTCAGGAATATTTATCATTGAAACTATAGGTTTATGATAACTGAAATAAGAAACATAAGTTTGCGACTTAATATCCTCTAATTACCTAGAAAATACCGCGTCAATGGTGGTCCCATATTTTGTTGTGGACTTTTGTGGATCATTATTCATTTTCAAATTCAATGTTTTTGATAGAAAAGTTGTCCACCGCTCTGATTTTTTATCAGCGAAGTTAATGTTGAAATCGCCAGCCAAGATAAGTGGAAATTTATTACCATTTGTTTCAAGTATTTTCGAGCCACTCGAGTTACTCCAGTAAAGTGCGATGAATAAAATGCTCTACCTCGTCCAATTTTGGATTCGGAGAAATGTAAATTGCTACCATAACTATTTGTAGGCCATTTCTAAGTTTGCATAAGCACGCACAAATATCTCCAACAACTGAGCGCCTAACATTAACATCGCTAACGTGTGCAATATTTATTTCAATATTCGGAGTCATAATATTAGTAATATCATTTTTATTTTGGTAAATAGCTACCCCACCTTTTGAAACAGTATCTCGTTTGAACTGAACAATACAATTAAAATTAGGTATTTCAATTGGATTATCATGCGTCATGCAAGTTTCGGTAAGAAGTAACACATTTGTTTGTCTCGTAACTGAATCTTGTAAATCGTATTTATGACTATTTAGACTGGCAGTTGAAAGTCATTATTGAAATGCCATTTCTATTACTAATGAAATCTAATACACTTTGAGCAATCGTCTGAACACTATTTAAAGACAGTCTTTTGAATTCTTGCAACAATTGAAAAAACGGTCGCGTGAGCACTTTTTACTCTATAAAATCACGCGCTTTTATTTAGTAAACAACACTATGAATAATTTAAAAGTCCAATGAAAAATTAGCATGCCATTCATCTTAAATAGCTTTTCCGTTAAAAAAAAAGCTATTTTATAAAAACACTACTAAATTAATTTGAATAAAAGTACTTAATAATTAATTATATGAAAAGTTTTTAAGGTAGCCATGACAACGTCAATGACGTCTATGACATATCTCTATAGAAGACCTATTTCAGAGAGAAAATTAATCGCAAGTTTAGCACATCGCGACTATCAGTAACATGGCAAGTGTGTAGGACTGAGTTCGCGCCCTGCAATATGCATGCTCTTTTTGAAAATCTATAAATTGTTTTCAAAAGATGTAGTCGCACGCACACAAACATACCGTGCCGAAGACTGCCGAACTGAAACGACGTTAGACGATGGGGAGCGTGAGGTTTTTTCGTTACGGAATTTCTGGATTCGGTCCCCGCGCTCAAGGCCCGCGATAGAAGCTATGCAATAGCTTAAAAATCCCCCTTAAAAATAAATATTATTTCGCAAAAAGAAGTAACTTAATAAATATGCGATAAGCACCCTACCGCGGGCGACGGGCGGCAGGGCACGCGGCACGTGGTCGCATCGCTATTCGCTCATAATAATACCAGTGTTGTCACTTTTTTAAAAATTACCAATTTTCGGGGAACTTGGAATTAATTCGCGGGAAAAAAAAGATTATTTCAAAATTCATTTGTATTGGTACTATGATGATTAAGTAAAATTTTATGTTATATTTGGTCATGTGTTTACCTAACCTTTATTATCCTTATGGGTCGGACAGGGTTTTCTTAACATACTGTATATTTGGAAACAGTGGTTTTGATGACAAAGTTGTTCGCATGAAGTGCTATCTCTGAGCAGCAATCCTTATCAAGAGTCCCTCTTCTTCTTCTTCAGCCTATGGATGTCTACTGCTAGACAAAGGCCTCCCCCGAGGCTTTCAACGCTGACCAGTCTTGTGCTGCCCGCATCCATCGGCTTCCCGCGACCTTCACCAGGTCATCGGTCCACCTTGTTGGGGGCCTCCCTACGCTGCGTCTTCCAGTACGTGGCCGCCACTCCAGAACCTTGCTGCCCCATCGGCCATCGGTTCTACGAGCAATGTGCCCTGCCCACTGCCACTTCAGTTTAGCGACTCGCAGATCTATGTCGGTGACTTTGGTTCTTCTGCGGATCTCCTCATTTCTGATTCGATCACGCAGAGAAACTCCGAGCATAGCTCTTTCCATTGCCCTTTGTGTGACTCTGAGCCTTCGTATGAGGCCGATTGTGAGCGACCACGTTTCAGTTCCGTAAGTCATCACTGGCAACACACACTGGTCAGACTTTAGTCTTGAGACACTGTGGTATCTTCGACGACGAGAAGATGTATCGTAGCTTCCCGAACGCTGCCCAGCCGAGCTGGATTCGACGAGACACCTCTTTCTCGAAGTTGGACCTACCTAGTTGGACTGTCTGTCCCTCTGGACAGAGATAACTACCAAGAATATTTTCTATTAATAAAATTTTCGGCAAAACATGCTGTCTATGAATAGAGACTTTTATTAGCTGTGCTTGCTAAATGTAGTCTTGGGGTACAAACGTGTTTCTATCTTAGGTTTCGCACTGCACTAATTGCAATAATTTATGTCCCAGCAATAATTTATTATTTATTTGAAATAAAGTGCAACAGGTCTGATAGTTTCCCAACAAAACTATTTCAGTGAAGTCATTGAACATTTTTTTTACAGATTAGCGACAATGTCTCTGGACAACATGTTCTGTACCCGTTGCGGCGATGGCTTTGAGCCTAATGAAAAGATTGTTAACTCTAATGGCGAACTATGGCACACCAACTGCTTTGTGTAAGTTTTCTAAGGTCTTTAGGACTGTCTTAATTACACTGAGGTGAATGCAGAGCGACCCCTTTCCCCCCTTCCCCATCCTAAGTTTTGAAGAAAATTCCTATTACTTCTAGAATTATTATGTATACCTATATCAAAAACAGTTTTTGCTGTCATCCATGTTATAATAATAAATGTATTACTTAGACATTATTATGTCAAAAATATTCAATTTATTTGATATTTTTCAGATGTGCACAATGTTTTCGTGTGTTTCCTGAAGGCACATTCTACGAGTTTGAAGGTCGCAAATACTGTGAACGTGACTTTCAAGTGCTGTTTGCGCCTTGTTGCGGAAAATGCGGTACTTATCCTATTGCTGATGTTTATTTTTAGCTTTACTTTAGTTTTGAATTTTTATGTGGATTAGTGATATATTCTGTTGTCAAAATATTTGAACTTTAAGTAGCAATCACATATCTATAGTGTAGACATGAGGTTTAACATATTATTATACATTCATGTCTCCAAAAATGTCCCATATTGGCTAGCTGACAGAAATGTAACTGTAGATAACTAAATGTAGGTAACTTATTTTTTCCAGTCATGTGATAAGAAGTGGTTATATGAATGTGAAAAACTGGAAAGTACCTACTTTCTTTGCCTGGACGGTGATCCTGGATACAGAGTTTTAATGAAATGTGAATGATATCTGATACAACTGATTTATAATCAGTTACAGTTCTGTGTCTGTTTTTGATTGAGAGATGATTGATTTACCAAATCACAACATTTTTTTAGTAATATTATATTGTATGTACTATTTTTTTGAAAATTCATTAATATAAAAACCGTTTAATATATAGATAAAAATCTCCTGTCACAATGTTTGTCCTCGAACTCCTCCAAAACGACTGAACCGATTTCAAAGAAATTTCGTACTCTTCTCTTCTTCATCTCACCGTTAATTCCAGTCGTGTCAGAAGCTTTTCAACTTTGGAATCTAGGGACCGCTTTACCAGTTTAACTGCTCATTTTGGCTAAACTTCGATATTTTCCATGAAGCGACTGCCGTCTGACCTCCACAACCCGAAGGCGATATCGAAGCATTGTAGTTAGACCAATTGTAGGACTTTTGAGGGCTCCAACAACCCGTAACGACTGCCATTAGGTGTTCGTATGGCAACCGGGACCAACGGCTTAACGTGCTTTCCGAGGCACGACCAATGCAAATTTCATATTCATGCATACAAATATTTACACTGCGCGGGGATCGAACTCGCGCCTCCTTGCGCAGCGGCAGCGTTCGCTACCGCTACGCCACGGAGGCTGTTAGAAATAATCGTACTACTACTACTTACTGGTGAAACTCTTATACATTTTACATTTTGTTTATTGGCTTTTCTACTTGTTTCAGGCGAGTTTGTGATCGGTCGCGTTATAAAAGCAATGAACACCAACTGGCATCCTTCGTGCTTTTGTTGTGAGGAATGTGGTGTTGAGCTTGCTGATGCAGGCTTTATTAAAAATGGCGGACGTGCTCTGTGCCACACCTGTAACGCACGTATTAAGGCCGACGGACTGCTAAACTACATGTGCCATAAATGCCAGTAAGCAATTATAGTTTATTTATTTATTTATTTATTTAATCTTTCGCACATGAAATGTACAGAGGCGGACTTAATGCCTTAGGCATTCTCTACCAGTCAACCATAGGTGGTGAAGAGATAAGATGGTAGGTGCTTTCGTTTGCAAAAAAAATTGTAAAGATAAAAAAAAACCTCTTAATACTATTAAAAAAATACTTAAATAAGCTAAATATACATACATACTATTACCAAAATATATACTTATAATATATACATACAAAACTAAAATTTGGGAGAGAGGTGTAGCAATAACTCTAACCTAATTGTTGCGAAAATAACTCTGCAATTTCCGCTTAAATGCAAACCGACTGGCGGCCATCCTGATATCGAGAGGAAGCGCATTCCACAGAAGAATGGATTGAATATGAAATGAAGAATGAACAAAGTCAGACGTATGCGAAGGACAGAGTAAGAGGAGATTGTTAGAAGAACGCAGTATTCTTAGTGTGAGAGGAACATAAATATTGGAAGTGAGTCACAAGATAAGAAGGAGGAGTGGGTGATTTAAGAAGGGAGAAAAGCGTGGTCAAGGCGCGCAAATTTCTTCTCTGACGAATGGGCATCCATTTCAGTTCAGACCTGTAGCTCGACACATGGTCATATTTCTTTAGATTAAATATGAACCGGATCCCATTGTTAAGCAACCTATCAAGCTTATCCAGCAAAGCCGCATTCAGGTCAAAGTAGCACACGTCACCATAGTCGATTATAGGGAAAATCAAAGTCTGCACAAGCATGGTTTTCGTTTTAACGGGTAAAAAGTTCCTCAGACGATACAGGGAACGCAGGGTACCGTGGACCCTTTGACTAACGTAGGAGACCTGACGTTGCCAGCTAAGCGTCGAGTCAATATACAAACCGAGATCTTTGACATTAGGGGTAATGGGTATGACGGTACCATTGAAGATAAGAGGAGGGAGAGAGCAAAGAGTTAACCTACTCATCATGCGTGAGCTTCCAATAATAATGGCCTGACACTTGTAAGGGGTTTACTGACACCCCAAACCTATCAGACCAGTCTTTGATAGCCTCCAAGTCTTGGTTTACCTCCGCTATAGCGTTCGACACACCTTCCACCCGCTCAGCTGCATATAATTGAAGATCATCAGCGTATAGATGATACGAACACCGAAGACAGTGAGTTATGAAATTAATGAAATAGTTTCCTCCTACTTAGCAGATATTTTTATTTGTGAAATAAATTTTAGGTCTTGCTGTTTTTGTATGGAATACCAGACTGATACAGACTTTTACTAAGTAAAACCTATCTGTGCTCTTTCACTTTCTGTATACCAGGAGTCACAGTATTTTTTTTTCGAATAAGCCGCTGCCCAAGTATTCATGCCTTAGGAAACCATGCTTGCCAGCTTCCTACCACTCTCACATCCCATCAGCACCTTACTACCATTATTTTAAGTTATGTTATTTAACTAATAATCTTATTGTGACATCCTGCATGCTTAATTTGTATATGTACATGTTTAACAAATAGTTATCTTTATCTAGGTACAAAGGAATCCCTACATTTTACGTAGGTATTTATATCGATTTTTCCCTTTACTTACTTATCTATACTACTTACTTATCTACTCTATACTAATATATAAAGCTGACGAGTTTGTTTGTTTGAACGCGTTAATCTCAAGAACTACGGTCCGATTTGAAAAATTCTTTTTGCGTTGGATAGCCCATTAATCCAGGAAGGCGATAGGCTATATAACTTCATGCTGCGTCTAATTGGAGCGGAGCATATCGAAACCTACGCGGGTGAAACCGCGTGGCGTAGCTAGTCGGTGTATAAAATTCCAAATTGTTTGTTACAGTGGTGTTATTGACGGTGAGCCGTTACGTTACCGTGGCGAGGTGTACCATGGTTACCACTTCACATGTGCTACTTGTGGCGTGGAGCTTGATCATACCGCTAGGGAGGTCAAGAATCGCCCTGGATACGCTGCCAATGATGTGGTAAGTGTATAACTTTATTTAAATATAATAATAATAATAATAATTTATTTCGGACAGTAGGTATCCATATTCGGTTAGTACTACAAAAATCTTAAGCCTATGTTAGTAGTAATAAAAACTAAGACAATATTAAAGTATTTGCGAGCGCAGCCAGACACTCTTTACTGTCTAACTAGGACCCGCATGAAACACTCCATTAATTTGGAGTCAGTCCTATCAGATATGATATGATCACTAGTTTTTGGGTGAAAGAGTACCTAATAAACTTTGATATCGCCTTCGGGTTGTGTGTCAGACTACAGTCGCTTCATGCTAAATTTCGAAGTTTAGCCAAAATCAGCAGTTACACTGGTAAAGCGGACTCCAGACTCCAAAGCTGAAAAAGCTTCGGATGCAACTAGGATTAACGCTGAGATGATGATGTGGTAAATGTATTTTTATTGGTAGAATAAAAAAAAAATACTGTCTCGGTAGTAGGCCATAACATCGGCCGCCGGCACAAGGTACCACCCACCAGACAAAGCCTTGCCGCCAAGCGATTCGTCGTGTTCCGGCATGATGTCTGGTGAAGCCGTACGGAGGACGGGTCTGAGCAGTTGTGTCGCGATGTGTGCCGGGTACGATGCGCCTAATGTTGTTGTGTTGGGAGTTTGGTCGTGGTGGGTCTTCAGATCAATCTCCCTTTGGCGCAGCATCGTTGGTCGTGTTGTTGGGTTTAACATTGCATCACCTCGCTCAACTGCCGTCTTCCTTCCTATTCGCTCAGTTTTTTCTGAATGAATAGGCTCTTAATAAACTAGCGCGCTTTATCATCAACGATCGCATCACTGCTTACCATCAGGCGGGATTGCGGTCAAGCGCTAGTTTATAATTATTAAAAAAAAAATACTTGTCAAGGGTCATTTGTAATGATTGATGAAGGGGGTGCGGTCTTTTAGTTGTTTATTTATTTATTCATTTTGTTTCAGAACAATCTCTTCTGCTTACGTTGCCACGATAAAATGGGTATACCCATTTGTGGAGCTTGTCGACGTCCTATCGAGGAGAGGATTGTCACCGCCCTTGGGAAACATTGGCATGTTGAGGTGGGTAACTCTATTATTAGAAAACTTACACTTCTATTATGAGAGGGCCTCGTGGCTAAGTAATAATAGCCGCACGAGTCCTGCAATCAGTTTATGTTGGTCAAGCTTGGTATGTGCAAATACAAGGTAATTTTTTGTTTATGCGAAACCCGAAACACGTGTCCAGTATTTTTAAGTAAATAATCTATTTACAAAATTTCAAAAAGATATGAAAAGCCACAAAGTTATGAGCTTGTTATCTTACTTAGTTGTCCCAACAAAAATATGGTCAACGCACCGCACGCTTGCCGCAGCGCAGGGGGCCTGTCGCACTGTGCGTCTAGAATATGATCTACCACCGCAACAATTTGTAAATATATTTGGGAAAAAATATAATAGGGTGTAAAGATTATTGGAATCGATTTAGTTGCTTATTCTGAACAAACTACATTCAGGTTTCGTTTATAAAGAAAAAACAACGTTGTATGAGCCTCTTTACATGTCGAGGCCTCTCCATGCCTGTGAGCATATTAAGCCGCTAGTTCCAACTGCCATTTGTGGATTACTGAAAGAGGTTCGGTTCGACATAAGTCCGAAAACATTCATCTTCACAACCCAGTACTTGGGTTGTGAAGATGACATAAGCAGGTTGCTCCATGTATAATAATAGTATTCAACTGAATCCAGTTTGACTGTAAGCTGAAAAAGGGGTTGGCAGATGATCTTACTCTTCTATTATATTTTTTTTCTTAAATCAAGGACTGTCTTTTTTTTCAGCACTTTGTGTGTGCTAAATGTGAGAAGCCGTTCCATGGTCATCGCCATTACGAGAAGAAGGGTCTGGCCTACTGTGAACAGCATTACCATCAGTTGTTCGGAAACTTGTGCTATGTGTGCAACCAAGTGATTGCTGGTGATGGTGAGTATTTTGCAAGAACTGGATGGTTTTAGAATAATGTTTTATTCGTGGAACATATCTTTCAAATGGCTATTATTTTTCGTTTAGTTTTCACCGCCCTGAACAAAGCTTGGTGTGTACACCACTTCGCTTGCTCCGTGTGTGACACCGCTCTTAGTACAAGAAGCAAGTTCTACGAATACGACGAGCGCCCCGCTTGCCGCCGTTGTTACGAGAAGTTCCCGGCTGAACTGCGCCGGCGCCTGCGTCGTGCGCATCACTATACTATCCGCCGTTAAACCCGGTTTCTCAAGTCCTTGCTTAAAAGGATGATGGCCAAATTACTTTAGTAACCATATCTGTGTAATTATTTTTCATGACAGTAATCAAATACAAACCCCACCAAGAGGTACAATTTGGCCATTGTTTTTCACCAATCTTAACTATAGCCTTTTGAAAATCAATGTCGGCTATACTCGACAAGCGCGCCCTGTGCGCGACGGTTGTCTATACTCGACAGCAAGAAATCAAAAGCCGTGAAAGGCTTAATATTATAAAATTAATTCTAACATTTTAATGGTCCATTTTTTTTGTCCTAGAAGTGTTGACAAAAAGTGTAATAATAATGGTTATCGGTATAAAATTGGAATCATTTTACGTAGGTATTTATATTGATTTTCGGGCTTGGCGTATGGAGCACGGAGATGCCGTTTTGGCGTAGCGTTCAAAAGGTTAATTTGATCGAATAAACATATATATATTATGTAGTATGATTAATTGAATTTTATTGCCATGTTCAATCAATATTTAGGTTTTATTTATTTGTTTTAAGTAAAAAAATTAATTATATTTTTAAGTGATGCCTCTGAATAATGAAGGTGTAATGTGAAAATTGGTTGTCTGTAGAACTCCTTCTACTGCCGATATTTGAACGTGACAACGTCTATTACATGTTTACACATCGGGCGCTCTAGGGGTGGGGGTAAAGTAGGCGTGGACTCCGTGTGGCGTCAGATTCGGCCGTTACGGTGTTTTCGAGAATGACTCCACGCCGTACCAATTTAATAGACGTTGTCACGTCAAAAACTCTTCATAGAAATTACACCAGGTATTGATTATATTTATTGATTAAGAGCAAAAAGGAAAAATGTACAGATGCTAGCACATCGAACTAATACAATCTGTCAAATGTCTTTATTAGATTTTAAACTTTATTGCTATAGCATTAAGTTTAAGGTTGTTTTTTATATTTGATAGTTTCCGTTAGCTTGACCTGCTGGCGTCTGTACGATGTGCATTCCCATTTTTTGCAGTTTTTTTTTTTTTGTACTATAACTATTTATTAATCTTGGACTAAGATCTTGATGTCCGTTTTAACGTGCCTTTAACATAGTGTTGCGATTTATGTAATGAAATTTAGTGACTTTGGCAAAATTAAATAGTTTAGTATTAGTTGTGCCTTAATATATAACGTGCCTAACTAAGGTTAAACCAAGAACATACCTAAATAGGTATTTGAAGCAAAAGTGTCAGGGTTAACCGCCATTTTTTTTTCATACCATATTTTTATGGACATGCAACTGAAACTACACTGTAAATTGCAAAAAACGTACAAAAATTTCGAAGTTACCTTATGAAGGTAAACTTACATTTATGTAACTGGAAGGTGCAAATAAATTACTAAGATAAAATAATAATAAATATAAATGTCTATAAATAATTATATTAAATCATGTAAAACAATGTTTTTGTAATGCTAAAAGATATCCAAATATAACAAAATCTAACACCACTTTTGTTTTCTTTATCTACAAAATAAGGTTTACATTATGTTTACGCTCGTTTATCGGTCGGTCCGATTGTTAGTTCGAAGATTGTTTGATAGATGGCGCGACCGGTACGGGCGAGCGTAATGTATTATAATCTGGGGTGTGGTCGGTGGCGCGCGGGGAGCAGAACGTTTCGAGAAGTCTTGAGAAAATCATCGCGCACGCGGGGTGCGTTTTGACGATTGATTTTCGGGAAGTATTGTCCCGGGCCGCGGTTTTGGACAGTTCTCGCGTTTTGTTGCCCGTGTGTTTGAAGTATTTACTTGGATTATAAACCGTAACAGTGCCGCCTTTAAATTGAGTTGAATTTGAATCTGAAACGTGGTTTCATTGCTGATTGTTTGCCGGGCGTGGATTGACGCTGCTAAATAACGGTTTTTTATGCTGGTGAGCTTTGGTTGTCCTCATGGAGGAACTTTAATGTCTACTGGTATTGGACAATTAGTGTGTTGGAAGCCATCGGACAGCGTTGTAAGTCTGCGCGCGCGCCGGCTCTCCGGTATTTCATCCCACGACGGAACACACGGTGTCCGAGGTAAGTTCCTTAGTTTTGTTGTGGAGTGTGGTCGGAGATTTGTGTAAGCCGTGACTGATCGCGGTAAATGTACATGCTGTACAGGGGCGCGTTCAGCGATAGTAGCAGAGCGTGGTTGTTTAATTTGATTAATTAGAGTAACATTCCAGTATCTTAATAACCCTCAGCGGCTATTTTGCAAATGTTTGATTTTTTATTTTTTTGTTGTAGGTAGTCGTAAAATTAAATCTCTGATCACCTTCACACACTTGTGTGGATCCGATAATAAATTTATAATTTGGCAAAGAAAACATGTAAAAAAAAATTGGTTGTCTGTAGAACTCCGTCTACTGTCGATATTTGAACGTGACAACGTCTATTACACGGTAATAGACCTCGCGCACGAGTGTGACACACGCTCTAGGGGTGGGGGTAAAGTAGACGTGGACTCCGTGTGGCGTCAGATTCGGCCGTTACGGTGTTTTCGAGAATGACTCCACGCCGTACCAATTTAATAGACGTTGTCACGTCAAAAAAAATGTAGGTAGTTTGTTTTGTTGTTGAATCATTGAGCCCTACGGCTACCAGTAAGTACATTGTTGAATCATTGAGCCTACGGCTATCAGTAAGTACGAGTTATTTTTACGAGTAATGTTTTGTTTTTGTTGATTTGGTTAACCCGTGTATTCGTACGAACACAAATAGTTCGTTTTTGAATGTTGTTTTGATTTAGTTTGTAATTCGCAGTAATAATTTTGTTCTGTTTGTTTGTTTGATTTATTTTGTAATTGGTAGTAATAATTTTGTTTTGTTTGTAAGTTTTGAACTGTGTTGCAATTAAATTAGGCCGTTTGCACACTGTGATATTTTGTATTTATACATTGTAATATTTTTTATTTATCCTTGTTATTATTTTGTTTTGTAACGGTTGCCCTTAGCTTTGGTCCCCACACGGTTTCGCGGGATTTATCGAGTTATTTACGCGTTTGGTTATTCTCCGCGCGTTTTTTTAATTTGAATTTGAGGCTTTAATTCGAAATGGCTCCCAATCCGCTTACTACGGCTAAGGCAGAGGTTCAGGCCGCATTGCGTTGGCTCGCGGGTGCGGCTGCCCTGATTGTTCGGCAGGATCGGGTTCAGGCATTGTTGACCCGTTACGAAGGGTTGCCTGCGCGCATGCAAGAGTTGGGGCGACACGTTGTCGACTTCCATGTCTACGTTTTGGAACACCCTCCAGCGGATGACGCCATAGTGGAGACCTTTAAAAGGGATGTCGACCAGGTGTACGAACTGGCCGACCAAATTACGGAGTCGGCAGAAGGGCTCCTGGTTGTCCGTAGGGGAGAGCCGACTTTGAGCGGGGAGGTTAAACCGACCCCGCCGGCTTTGTTAGGGAGACTGCCCACACTGGAGATTCCCCACTTTGACGGGGACCTCACGGCTTGGATGGGCTTCATCAACCTGTTTGACAGCTTGGTGGACTCCAGGGAAGATTTGTCCCCCAGCCAGAAACTGGCTTATTTGCGCTCCGCCCTCCGCGGAGAAGCCAGTGCAGTGGTCCAGCACCTGATAGTTGGCGATGCTAACTACCAGGTCGCGCGGCAGTTGTTGCTGGACCGTTACCAAAACGTCCGCTTGCTAGCGGACACCCATGTGGCGGCCATTTTGGCCTTACCGAAGGCAACGCGGGTTTCCTCATTGCGGACGGATTTGGTCAACCCGCTCTTGACCGCCATCCACTCGTTGCGCCGGCTGGATTTGCCGGTCGACCAGTGGTCTTTTCTTCTTCTGCACATCGTCCTCACGAAATTGCCCGTAGAGGTAAAGGGGCGATTTGAACAAAGGTACGGGGGCAATAGCGCCTCGTATCTCCCCCCTTTCTCGGACCTGCTTCGTTTTTTGGAGGACGAGTTGTCCTCAACGCCGAAAATCGGTACTTCGGCGATTGTTTTTGAAACGGTGGTCGGTCCGCTTCCGCAAGTGCGAGCCCCACACGCCGCCGTTGAATTGCCGGCTGGATTGGCTCTGGCTGATCCTCACTTCCACCGACCTGGCCCGGTCCATTTATTGATCGGGGTGAATGTGTTAGGTCGTTTGCTGCGTGGAAGCAAACGAGTTTTGCAGGCAGCCGGTTTTGTAGCCATATCCACCTCTTTGGGTCATGTAGTAATGGGATCGTTTAGGGACGTCCCAGACCCCCCTTCGGCAGACAGCGACCTCGCTGTTGATTCTGCCTTGTCGGACATCCTCCAACGCTTTTGGGAGGTGGAGGAGCCTCCGACCGCAAAACGAGTGGACCCGTTGGACGAGGAGTGCGAATTGTTCTATCAAAACAATACTGGTCGCCTCCGCTCGGGTCGCTTGATCACTCGCTTGCCCTTTTTGTCAGTTCGCCCCCTCTTAGGCAGCTCCCGGCCGCTGGCCGAAAAGAGGTTATTGTCTATGGAGCGCCGAATGGCGAGGGACCCCGCATTTAGGCAGAAGTACGTGGACTTCATGCGGGAGTGTGAGGAACTGGGGCAAATGTCGGTTTCGCATCTGGATTGGCGAAATGAAGAACATTATTTTCTTCCCCACCACGCGGTTTTGAAGACTTCCAACGGGAAGATGCGTGTGGTCTTTGATGGTTCAGCGCCCACGTCAACCGGAGTGTCGTTGAACCAGTGTTTGCACGCCGGATCGAAGTTGCATCACGACGTGAGTGATGTTTTGACCAACTTCCGTCGACATGCTGTTGTTCTTGTGACCGACATTCGCATTATGTTTCGGCAGACTGTGATTCACCCGGAAGACAGGAGATACCAGCTTATACTTTGGCGAAAGGATCCCAGGGATCCAATGCTCGTCTACGAGCTGAACACCAACACCTATGGACTACGATCGAGTCCTTTTGTGGCGATCCGTTCGCTGTGGGAGCTCGCAGAGCGCGAACGGCTGCGCTACCCCCGCGCGTCTGTCCTCATAAAGGAGGATCTGTACGTAGATGACGTTTGTACAGGCGCCTCGAGTGTACGAGAGGCCCTGGTCTTGCGAG
Source organism: Sesamia inferens (assembly GCA_037179545.1). Taxonomy (NCBI): domain Eukaryota; kingdom Metazoa; phylum Arthropoda; class Insecta; order Lepidoptera; family Noctuidae; genus Sesamia; species Sesamia inferens. The sequence continues at coordinate 15,190,873 of CM073930.1, forward strand.
ATGAGCTGATCGCTCTCCTAGGAGCTGGTGGCTACGAGTTGAGGAAATGGTTGTCCAACTCGCCCGAACTCTTGGCAGATCTACCCAAGGACCACCAGCAGGAGCCTCATCTCTTTGAAAACCCTGATACTCCAGAGATGCAGATTTGTTTACCTATAGATTGGAGCTTCCGAGCCCAAAGGTCTGGACTAAACGCACAGTGCTGTCCACTGTAGCTCGCACCTTTGATCCGAATGGTTGGCTTAGTCCTGTAGTGTTCGCGATGAAGTGTTTCCTACAGGAACTATGGGCAGCTGAAGTGACCTGGGATGAGCCCCTCTCCGGCAACTTGCTCCGAGACTGGGTGCAGTTTGTCTCATCCCTCCCGGAAGTCAACCGTGTTTGCATCCCTAGGCACATTTTGCCTGAGGGACGGTTTTCCGCTAGCCTACACGGCTTTTGTGACGCGTCCGAAAGCGGATACGCGGCAGCCGTGTACATTCGAACGGTGGACGCACGAGGTGTTGTCGCCGTTCATCTGGTTACGGCTAAGAGTAAGGTTGCCCCACTTCGGACCCGATGGACCATACCGAAGTTGGAGTTGTCTGGCGCCGCTCTATTAGCCCGATTGCTTAACCACGTCGTCGACACCTTGGGAGCTAGTGTCGACTTTAGGTCGATCTTTGCATGGTTTGACAGCCAAGTCGTCCTTTGTTGGCTGAAAAGTTCAGTCCATACCCTCGAGGTATTCGTGGCCAACCGGGTGTCTCAAATTCAGACATCGAAAGCCCAGTTGATTTGGCGCCACGTGCCTGTCGATTTGAACCCCGCAGACTGCGCTTCCCGCGGCTGCGAGGCGCCCGAACTTGTGAGTCACCAGCTGTGGTGGGGTCCACCATGGTTGTTACAGCCGGAGGGTTCTTGGCCCCATACCCCCGCAGTGGTCAGGGCATCTACGTCAGGGGTGCATGTTCATGCCACCGAGACCGTAGCGGCTCCAGATCCGGAGTTTTTGCTTGAGCGCTACAGCTCTTTGGATAAATTGCTCGGCGTCACCGCCTGGATACGGCGTTTCATCCACAACTGTCGTAACCCTCGAGACAAATTTGAGTCTCCGGTCCTCTCACCGCAAGAGCGTAATGACGCTCTGCTATATTGGGTGCGGATAGTTCAAGAGAGTGAATTTGCATCGGAGTTGAAAACCCTCCGCCAACGCACATCCAATCTGAAGGGACCCTTAGGGCGCTTGAATCCCTTCTTGGATGATCAGGGTTTGATGCGTGTCGGAGGTCGGCTTAGAAATGCTAAGCTCCCCTATGGGGCTCGTCATCCATTGTTGCTCCCCAAGAACGGCCCCTTAGTGAAGTTGTTGATCACGGACCGCCATGTGAAAAATGCACATGCCGGATGTAACGCTCTTACTGCGATCCTCCAACGTGAATTTTGGATTTTGTTTGCGCGGAGAGTGATCCGATATGTTATCTTTCGTTGTCTCCCGTGCTACCGCTTGAAGGCGGACATCCTGCAGCCCCAAATGGGGGATTTGCCTACCGATCGAGTCACCGAATCGATGCCCTTTGCTGGAGTTGGTACGGATTTTGCGGGACCATTTGCTGTAAAAGCTTCGCGTCTCCGTAACGCTAAGACCGAGAAGGCTTACTTGTGCGTTTTTGTGTGTTTAGCTACTAAAGCGGTCCACCTCGAGGTGGTTAGTGCGCTCACGACAGAGGCGTTCGTCGCTGCTCTTGGCAGATTTGTTTCGCGTCGCGGACTGCCGTCTTTAATTCGATCCGACTGTGGGACCAACTTTAAGGGTACCGATCGTTATTTGAAGGATGTTTGTGAATTTTTAGATAAGCATAATGTTGAGATCGGATCCACACTCTCCCGCAGAGGGGTACGATGGCAGTACTCACCGCCGTCCTGCCCCCACTGGGGAGGTATATTTGAAGCAACTGTAAAGGCCGCCAAAACTCACCTTCGTCGCGTTATTGGAGATACTATCCTAACTTTTGAGGAGCTCGCGACCGTATTTTGTAAGGTTGAGGCGGTCCTCAACTCGCGTCCGTTATGCCCTTTGTCATCCGACGCGAATGATTTGAAGGCCCTCACGCCGGGCCATTTCTTGATAGGGAGACCACTTAACGCCCTGCCTGAGTATCCTTATTTGGACATTAACTCCGGACGGCTCTCGCGATTTGAATTGCTTCAACAGCTTACGCAGAGTTTTTGGCGCCATTGGCATCTGGAGTATTTGCACATTTTACAACAGCGCGTTAAGTGGTCAGACAAGACGAACCCACCAAGAGTCGGAGACCTCGTTTTGTTAAAGGACCCAAACCTGCCACCCCTCCGATGGCGTCGTGGACGCATTGTTAAATTGTATCCAGGGTCAGATGGTGTTCCCAGGTTTGTCGAGGTCCTGGTGGGGGACTCTGTCTTGAAGCGCGCGATCGCCACACTCTCTCGCCTGCCCTTAGATTGAATTGTCGGACCGTTTGTTACTGTCCGGGGCGGGGGGATGTTTACGCTCGTTTATCGGTCGGTCCGATTGTTAGTTCGAAGATTGTTTGATAGATGGCGCGACCGGTACGGGTGAGCGTAATGTATTATAATCTGGGGTGTGGTCGGTGGCGCGCGGGGAGCAGAACGTTTCGAGAAGTCTTGAGAAAATCATCGCGCACGCGGGGTGCGTTTTGACGATTGATTTTCGAGAAGTATAGTCCCGGGCCGCGGTTTTGGACAGTTCTCGCGTTTTGTTGCCCGTGTGTTTGAAGTATTTACTTGGATTATAAACCGTAACAGTGCCGCCTTTAAATTGAGTTGAATTTGAATCTGAAACGTGGTTTCATTGCTGATTGTTTGTCGGGCGTGGATTGACGCTGCTAAATAACGGTTTTTTATGCTGGTGAGCTTTGGTTGTCCTCATGGAGGAACTTTAATGTCTACTGGTATTGGACAATTAGTGTGTTGGAAGCCATCGGACAGCGTTGTAAGTCGGCGCGCGCGCCGGCTCTCCGGTATTTCATCCCACGACGGAACACACGGTGTCCAAGGTAAGTTCCTTAGTTTTGTTGTGGAGTGTGGTCGGAGATTTGTGTAAGCCGTGACTGATCGCGGTAAATGTACGTGCTGTACAGGGGCGCGTTCACATTAACAGTCTGGAAAACCATACTACAAGACGTAATTACAGTTGATAGTTAGGTAATACAACACAACACGTCAATGGTCATTCAATCTACCTCAGCTCTTCGAAGAAGGTCAGCAACCCCTTGAAGTTACTGACCTCTCACGTAAGGTACCTGGGTTACCTATGTATTTTGCCCAGTATATGGTGACTACCGGGCAGTTTGGCAGCACATGCTCCGTTGCTTCGTCATCCTCCATGCAGTCCTTGCGCAGTTACTGTCTAGCTCCTATGTGCAGAGGACAGCACATCAAGCTACTACAATCTGTAATTTTTTTTTATTAGATTGTCTTCTTATCGCTATAGAATTAAGGCTCAATGTTGTTTGGGATTATTTGATAGTTTCGGGTAGTTTGACCTGCTGTTGTCCGTACAAAGAGGTGTTTAATAAATGATCCATGGCCAGTTAAAGCTGTAGTAACTATGTCGCAGCTTTAATTTATTTAGTCTGACATCTTCGTGAAGCGGCAATTTATTGTGGGAAGTATTTCCTTTCCTTCCTGCTTGCATTCGCTTGTTTCCGTCCAGTGACTGTCATGCTAGTCTCTAGTGCGTTTTCTTACCAGAATGCGTATGTACCCGAAGTGGAGTGGCGCATTGGGTTCAGGTCCCACTGGCACCATACACGACCCCCCTATTCTTGCAAGTTCATCTACAGTCCGGCATGGACTCCGCCCTATTTACCGAAATGACCGCTGATTAAGGTCGACAATAGTCTGCGTATTTCAACTGCCTTAGCCAACATAATTCCTCGACATAAATTATTGACCCATAAGTCTCGCGGGATGTTGAAATTGGATGAATGAAAGTGCATGCCACAAATTCGCGCGGCATGTCACATCGTGCTACAAAATCCGGCACATCGCGGCATAATGTATCGAAATTTAACATAATTTGATTAGTAATAAATTTTTTTGAATATAATTTAACACATTCGGACGGGACGCCCGTTGAACACCCATCGAGAAAGGGCGCCTATAAATCACATTAGAATCACTGCAGTCATGACGGTCGTCGCTACCGCCCGTCGCGAAGGTGCCTATAAATCTCGGCCCGGAAGCACATCTGTCGCCCATCGTCGATGCGCGTGGGAAATCGTTTGCGGGTCGTCTTGCACGTAAATTGTGAATTGGCGCGCTCTCTACACCGACCAATCACACGCCGCACTATTCGATCCACGAATCAACATCAAGAACGCACGCGCCACCGCGTGGATTTCTGCAGCACAGCAAACTTTTTTCCTATTGGTTACCCCACTATTGTTTAGATTAAGCTAAGTTTATTTTAGTCATTGCATAGCTTGTAAGAGACATTCTTGTTTACACTCTGGAACATTCCTGTATACATTCTGATACAGACTCTTGTACATATTGTTCTATACATCACATTCTTATACGCGTCATACACATTGTACTCATTTACACACGTACAATACACAACATTCATTCATCTGGAGTTTTAATTACGCAACACGCCCTACGTGCTACATTGGTGACTTCGACGTGATTACAAGTCCGACGTGATCCAATCCCGGTACCTACCGCCTATTCAAAACTGATAAGAATTCGCGTCTATCATTCCTAATTAATACCGGCGAAAAAGTTTCGGTAATACCGAGGGCTAAAGGCGGAAAAGCTGAACTGTTTCGTTCTCAAGCTCTGCTGCGTGTTAGGAGATCGAGGGCTTGAAATGAGTAGGCGGCACCAGGAATTCCTTAAAACTTGACTGTACTTCGAGTATAACAATGAAATAATGTATGAAGTATATGTGATACGTAGCGCGTACAATGCAGTAGTAGTTCTAGAAGAACCGTATTTTTACAAAAAAAACCGTTAATGCGTAGCTCGGCGGCTATTGGTCGATCGCATGCGTAGGCGACCAATTGCTGTAAAGGAGATGGTAGCTCCAGTTCATAAGGCCAAGTTCATGCATTAAGGCGAAGTCTGAACATAAACAAACTAATTTTTGTTTGTACGCGGCAAACAATACGATCATTCCAACTTACACCTGGAAATTCATCGTCGCTGCAGTCAGCAAACCTATTACAGGTGCTGACTTTCTGAAACGTCATCAACTTCTTGTCGACATAACCGGCCGATGTCTCGTCAACAAAGTTACCAATCAAGCAACTGCAGCTACAACAGACGAGTAATCCAGCCATATGAGGGAACAACGTACCAGATCAGGCAGGATCGCCAAGACGCCTGCACGCTACGTACGCTTCGCTAAGGGAGGAGTACTGTAGCAGCTGCAACACTTTCGGACGGGACGCCCGTTGAATACCCGTCGAGATAGAGCGCCTATAAATCACATTAGAATCTCTGCAGTCATGGCCGCCGTCGCTACCGCCCATCGCGAAGGTGCCTATAAATCTCGGCCCGGAAGCACATCTGTTGCCCATCGTCGATATGCGTGGGAAATCGTTTGCGCGTCGTCTTGCACGTGAATTGTGAATTGGCGCGCTTTCTACACCGACCAATCACACGCCGCGCTATTCCTCGATCAACGAATCAACATCGGGAACGCACGCGCCACCGCGTGGATTTCTGCAGCACAGCAAACTGTTATCCTATTGGTTACCCCACTATTGTTTAGAACTAGGCCAAGTTTATTTAATTCAGTGCATAGCTTGTAAGATACATTCTTGTGCACACTCTGGAGCATTCCTGTACACATTCTGTTACAGACTTTTGTACATATTGATCTCTACATCACGTTCTTAAACACGTCATACACATTGTACTCATTTACACACGTACAGTAGGTACACGACATTCAATTCATCTGTTTGTTAAGCACGTAACACGCCCTACGCGCTACAAATACATGACACGCCGATGTCCTGGCATGCCAACAGTGAGCACCCTTAGGTTACACTTTCAGCTTTTCATTTTGGAGGACAAAGCAAATGTTTTTGATTTACTCCATCCTTTAACGACTAAGACACTTACTTATTTCCGTATCTATCTATTAGTTTTTCAGTTTGTAGTGTTTTTTGAACTCGGTTATTTGTTTTGTAATAAGTTATTATTTTACACTATTTAGTTCTGAAAAACAGTCGCTTTGTATACTTACCTACTTGTTATTCAGATGCATCCGGATTCCGGTGGACTCTGACCCCAACATACTTGGGGCCAGGGCTAGGGAGATGGTGAGTTTGAAAAGCAAACGACGTAATTTCGTTTACTTATTCGTTTTTTGTCTTATAGTTTGACTGATAATTAATTTACACATTGAAAGGTCACAGGTCGCTGGCTATCTGATGTAACATTTGGTTTGCAAGGTCTACAGATTCAGTAAAAATCACGCTTTTTAAAGCATATTCTCAATCTTTTTGCACCTGCAGCCTGTGGGTCTGTTATTTGCAGCGGGTATACAGCGATCTGCCTGTCCAATATAATAATGCACTCAGGATACTGTTGGGGTTGCCATGGCGTTGCAGTGCGTCAGGGATGTTTGCTGAGGCGCGGGTGGGTGGCTTTGCTGCTATTATTAGAAAAAGATGCGCCTGCCTACTTGCTCGCGTTCATAGCAGTTCCAACACTGTACCTACTGGGTGTTTTTATCGGTGGGAGTCCCCCATGCTGCCAAGGTAGGTTCGGCTTCATATACCGTAAAGTCGGGCTAATTGGAACTGATTGGAGCACTTTTTTTTCTTAAATGTATGTTCACGAAAAATAAAGCTACTATTTTTTTTTAAACGTTGGATAATTTTTTTGGTACCTACTTTTATAAATTTCTCATAATTATCTGTTTTTAATATACGGCTCCAGTTATTAGATCTAGATATATATATTTTTTTTAATTTCCGTTCTGATTATCGCAACAATGGGGCTAATTGGTATCTGAATACATTGCGTTGTTTTTTTTAAATATATTTTTGAGCTGTATTTAAAAAGAATCACTAAACGTTATCTGAAAATGTCCTTAAGAGATAGAAAAAGAGCAAATAGAAGATCTGAAAAGCGCAGGATATACACTATTTCGTAGACTACTTACTTCACTTTATACATATCTCGCTAGAACCACTAGAAAATTATAATAGATTTTCGGTCTCTTTGAATGACAACAACGTTTGATATAGACATTTAGTGTTGGTGGCGCGTTCTGTGATAAACTTTGCGTGGCTGGAGAACCATTGGAGGAGGACCACTTTTAGGCGCGACGAAGAACTGTTTTTTTGTTAAATCACTTTAAATACTTCCTTTAAAGGAAAAGCAAAGGTTTAGAGCAAATACAGCCAAGTACAAAGACACTAGCGCCCCCGTAACAATGAGAAAGACAGTGCAACAATATAATTTTTGTATCAGTTTAGTTACCTTGCATACTTTTACAAATTGACTAAAAGTACGTAGATTCTGGGACTGAAAGTCGTAGGTTTCCAGGAAAGACCTAAAATACTTAGATCTACGTAAAAAGACGTAGAGTTGGCAACGCTGATTCACCATAGAGTAACTTATTAAGTTAGAGTACTATTCAAAGAGTATAATAATACTAGGGAAAAAGAGAGCCCTCTCGAGACGTTTTTATGCAAGCAATTTTGAAGCGCCATCTAGAGTTCTTAACCGAGTTATAGGTATGCTATACATACGTATACTTAGCTATATAAGTATTCATAAGCATAGTTCCATTCCCAATAATAAGTTATGTTTAATTTTCTTGTTGTTATGCTTTGACAAACATTTGCAAAACATTACAATAAGAAAATTAAACAAAATAACTTGTTAATGGGCATCGGGTCTTGTAGAATCAATTTTTTTTACGCTAAGGCAATTAAAAAGAAAAAGTGGCCATCTTGTGAATAAGGTTGCCAACCAATTAACCATACAATCTACTTTATTTTTGGTAATTCTACTTTTTTACAAATAAAGTATGCAAAAATACTTTATTTTTAACCTTTACTGTGATGCGTAAAACAAAATACTCATTATGGGTACTTAACGATTTGTAATTGCTGAACGAAATGCTTAAAACGGATAATGGAAATAATTTGGAATGAACAAAATATTTCTTACCTACTCTCTGTTCCTGCGATTTTAGCTTTCACTGAAAGAGTTTTTTTTTAATAAATCTAAAGTGGCGAGAAAAGAGAAATAGAGTATCAATAAATTTAATCCAAAACGAATTGGTTATTTATTTAAAGGAGAATGGCCAAAGAAAACCCAGGCTCGGCACAAAAGTTTTATATTTCAGATTTTAGATCTGATTTAGTAAACAAAGCTTCTGATTAGCGTCTGATTTAGTGATCATAGCTAAATTCAGTGGTTAACATATTTTATTTGCCTATAGTAGTTGCTTAGCTGGCGCTTGAGGCAAACGTTGTTTTTTTTAGTAAACTTGTCAATACCTAATTCACATTATTTATTATGATTATTGTATTAGGTAAGTCTGGCCATAACAATAAAATAAGCAAGTGATTAGATACGTGGATGTGAGTGAGCTAGCAAGATAGTGACGCTAGACGATGCAAGCGACAGTTGTTGTGTAATATAATATTCTAATTATCTTATGTATCTTGTATTACCATTGTAAAACTTTTGTAACTAATGTTCTATTAAATACGATACTACAATACTTTTGTTTGTATGAGTTTTCAATACGAAACTCGATCGTCGATATCGAGCGCGTTTGACGCTCTTATTGGTTGAGAGTTCTTACGACCTTGAAGCGGGCTAATGAAAACTCATACTAGGCCTGCTGATGTGAACTCTATTAAATCAGCTGATAGGATAGTTTTTCTAGTGTTGTTCACAATGCGCTTTTTTGTGTAATTAACGAATTAATTCATTTTTACATTAGAATCTTATTGGGTTATAAAAGTATAGCAATTATGAACGGTCTAAAGTGAAAAAACTGCATATAAATTTTTTTAGAGAATCTTAGAGAATCGAGAAAAAGCCGACGCAAAATTCCATCACCGGGGGGTTCAGAATCATGTACTGGATCCATGGTACTCGTTTGTGCTTGTGCGTCGATGTCAGATACACCCTTTATTATAAAACAAAGTCAATTTTGCTTTCCCTATGTCCCTTTGTATGATTACATTTTTTAAAACTACGCAACGGATTTTGATGCTGTTTTTTTTTAATGAATAGTGTGGAGTGATTAAAGAGGAAGAGAAATTGTGAAGAAATTCTAATGTGATGCCGTACCTAATTAATTACATTTTCTCCGCGTTTGCAGGGAACGCAGGCAACCCTACGAGATTTATCAAAATAATGTACTAAATATTGTACCTACACATCGAAAAGGTCTACAAAAAAGTCCACGATGTATATGTCTATCTCATATAAATATCCCACAATAACATTTTTTTGTGATTTACTTTTTACGACAAATACCGGCTAATTTACGAAGCGATTTTAACTAATGCAGCATTAATTCTTAACCAATTTAATATAGATCTATATTGCCCTTTACAGTATATGATTTAAATGAATATTTTCGAAGATATTACAGATTTAAAAATTGCGTGCAGGAGCGGCGGCGGGCCGCTATGCTTTTTATACGTTCACAGTTTTTAGGGTTCCATAGCCAAATGGCAAAAAACGGAACCCTTAAAGATTCGTCATGTCTGTCTGTCCATCCGTATGTCACAGCCATTTTTTTCCGAAACTATAAGTGCTATACAATTTTTAAGCTATTGCATAGCTTCTATCGCGGGCCTTGAGCGCGGGGACCGAATCCAGAAATTCCGTAACGAAAAAACCTCACGCTCCCCACTCCGACGGGCACGGAGGTGTGGCTTGAAGGCCGTACATCGTCTAACGTCGTTTCAGTTCGGCAGTCTTCGGCACGGTATGTTTGTGTGCGTGCGACTACATCTTTTGAAAATAATTTATAGATTTTCAAAAAGAGCATGCATATTGCAGGGCGCGAACTCAGTTCTACACACTTGCCATGTTACTGATAGTCGCGATGTGCTAAACTTGCGATTAATTTTCTCTCTGAAATAGGTCTTCTATAGAGATATGTCATAGACGTCATCGACGTTGTCATGGCTACCTTAAAAACTTTTCATATAATTAATTATTAAGTACTTTTATTCAAATTAATTTAGTAGTGTTTTTATAAAATAGCTTTTTTTTTTAACGGAAAAGCTAAGATGAATGTCACGCTAATTTTTCATTGGACTTTTAAATTATTTATAGTGTTGTTTACTAAATAAAAGCGCGTGATTTTATAGAGTAAAAAGTGCTCACGCGGCCGTTTTTTCAACTGTTATTGGCGATATCCGCCATTATTGTGAAATATTTTTTTAAAGAATTTCTATAATTTGTTACACGTGTTATTGGCAAAATTGTGGTATCTATCCACAGGGACCAGATCAAGAGTTGAAGTTGAAGTTTTTATTAAATAAAATATTACAGAAAGATGTCGGTGAACAATGTTAATACGAGTACATTTAAGTGTACGAGTTGTAATATTGTTATCTCCGAAACGAAACAACGAAAGTTTAATAAAAATATGCTCGTCGGCTTTTTCTGAGGAAGACATTGATGAGGCAAAAAAGTTATTGTTTGTTTCTACGAAGACAAGACAAAAACATGTATCGAGGCGTAAGAACAAAAAGCAGAAAGACCTAAAATATACGATTAAGGTGTTTAAAATCACGGATCCCGAACAATCCCAGTTTTTGTGGCATATGACCTTCACAAATTGCCACCAGTTTGCTTTGACTACGTAGAACGTACGTAAACAAGTTGATGAAAGATTTATTAATTCTACGGTCAGATGTTAACGCAATCAGGAGTGATTATGTTACTAAAGATCAGCTCGAAAATATTAAATTGATAACAAATAATTCGACACCGACGCCGTTCATCATCAACAACCTTTTTATCGTCCCACTGCTGGGCACAGATCCCCTCTCATACAGAGAAGGATTGAGCGTAATCACCACGCTTGCTCAATGCGGGTTGGCGATTTCAGACTTATAAAGCCCAGGTTTCCTCAAGATGTTTTCCTTCGCCTTCAGTCATTGGTGTCCAAGATATACTTAGAAAGTACATATAACTTTAGAAAAGTTACATTGGTACTTGCCTGACCTGGAATCGAACCCGCGCACTCATACTTGAGAGGCTGGTGTTTTAACCACTAGGCCACCACGACAAAACAGTGGGGTATATTGAAAAAGAACCTCGGAGTCTTTGAGTATATTTCGTGGTGCTCCCTGTGCGCCGTTTCCGAGTCAACGAAATACCAGTTGGTGGAGTCATAAGGATACTATAGCTGTCTTGCCTGCCCCTCAGTGCCCGGCCGGTCTTGCGATTGCACCGAAACAGCACACAATGACAGAGATTATAAGTAATAGCATAGACAGACCTTACGGAGGAATTGCCCTATTGTAGAGGAAGTCCGCTTTCTCAAAGGTATCAGTGTTGTTGTGTAATAGTGATCGTTTAGTTCTCACACGAATCGTTCTATGTTAGTTTTCTCATTTTACATGCTTACTGACTCGAGTGATAATATAATAGATTTCATGGGTTTTTTCTTTATTTTTTGGCTTCGCACGGTTTGTGCATTTAGCCAATGCCACATAATTATGAATTATTCATGTCAAAAAAGACGGCCGCGTGACCCGTCTTACGAGTGAGGTTTGGGACAAAGTCATGATGTGGCCACTATGCAGCGATATTTCACTGTTCTTTATGAACTATTTACTAAATGCACTTTTTACTACATAAATCACGCACTTTTATTTAGTAAACAACACTATAAATAATTTTAAAAAACCAATGAAAAACGAGCGTTACACTCAGCTTGACTTTCCCGCCAAAACTCAGGGTGCTGATCACGAAAATGATTTCATTTTTGAAATCCAAGATGGCCGACATAATATTTCATGACATTCTGACATGGGTGTGATAACGAACATGACGTCATTTTTAAGCTATTGCTTAGCTTCTTTCTATCTCTTTATCAAAGTCGAACAGAAAACATTGAATATAGTTTAGTCGCTTAATCGTCACCATTTTTCGCACTCTTTTGATGACGTTGCTGGTAAAAAATAAATAAATTACAAAACAGAAAGAAAACCTGAATTGATATCAAAGAAGAAAAAAAACAAAGGAAAAATTACTGTATAAATAAAATAAATAAATAATTATAATTGCAAGTTATAGTTGATAAAAAAGGCTATGCAATAGCTTTACCGCGGCAGTCTCCGAGTGCCACACGCCTTTTTTTTTTTTTATCAAACACATACGTGTGGGGTATCCCGTATCTATGGATAGGTCTTCAAAAATGATATCGAGGTTTCTAAAATATTTTTATTCTAAACTGAATAGTTCGCGTGACAGACGCTTCCAAAGTGGAAAAAAGTAGCCCCCCTCCCCTCTAACTTCTACAATAAGAAAATGAAAAAACTAAAAAAAACATATGATGTACATACTATAAAAACTACTCCTGATCCCCCTGATGCTGTTCAGACGTCTGCAGCGGGTAAGAGACGCCTCCTAAATGACCCAAAGACGATCGAAATCGTCTCCAAAAAGACAATCAAAAATACAGATATGGCTGTTGCGGCCATTCAAACTCTGTTTGTTCATGCCTCTCTTAAAGAGGGTTTAACTTATTCTGACTCGGATAAAGGGCCTTTTCTGGTCCACATTTCGCGATCTGAGCCGGTCTCTTCATCTGGAACTATCATCCGTCCCATTAACTTTGGCCAAATTTTAACGATTAACAAAATTAAAAACATCTGCAGGGATGGTATAAATAAAATTTCTGGTGATGGTATAAATATATATGGGCAGAAATAAAATTTCTGACCAATTTACTACTGCTGAGGCGGCCAACAATTTTTTAACCAACCCAATTTTGGACAAGAAATATACCTACTGCCACCATTCCCTCTTGCAATATCACGAAAATGGTGGTCGTCCGTCAGGTGTTTTTCGTCCACATGTCCATGGACGAATCTGTCGAGTCGGTGTCCCTTCCTCATGGGTGCGGGATCATTGTAAAGGCTCTTAGGTTAAACAGAAAATACAAACAGGAGGGCATCTCCTACTGGATTCCAACTCAAACCATCGTCATTACTTTTAAGGTTCAGACTCTTCCTAGTCGTATTTTTCTGTACTACACTTCCCTACCAGTGGAGGTATATCAATACCCCACTATTCAGTGTCAAAATTGCTGCCGCTTTGGGCACGTCAAGGCACAGTACCGGTCCAAGGCAAGGTGCTTCAAGTGCTCACAACCCCATTCTGTGGATAGTTGTAATGTTGATGAGACCAGAGCCACATGCATCCATTGCCTGGGCCGGCCTTTGCCTTTTATGGTAGCTGTCGGGAGCAAGGGAGACAAAAATCAATAAAATTGTTAATGTCTCAGGACAGTATATCGTATGAAGAGGCATCCCGCTCCATTCCTAGCTCCAAAAAAATCATACACTCAAGTAACCCAAATTGCAATTCCATCTCAGTCTTCTTATTCTTCTTCCCAACCCGCTAGTCTCTCCTCTCCTGCCTCTTATAAAAAAATCTATTTCTTCTACTCCTAAACCTAGAGCTCCTCTAGGCATGTTTTATGACAGGGCCTCGCATTTAGCTTTATACTTTTCTGGTAAATCTCTAGAGGCTGGTTCCCGTCTAAACTCGGCTCTGGGGTATCTATCCGATTGGCTTTCACAGCATGGCTTATCCTTAGCAGCCTCTAAGACAGGGGTGTCCAACATAATTTTGTGGAGGGCCAGGATTAGCTTTTTGGTAACCGTAGCGGGCCAAAAGAAATATCCAAAGTTTTGGTTAAATAAACACTATTCAAGCTAAATAAATACCTATAACAAAAATAAATTTAAAAATAAAACAGATATGTTCCATCATAGATGATTTATTAAAAAAAGAAACTCACTTTTGCAACTTATTAGCTAAGGAAGCTTAATTAAAAATCAAAACCTTATGTGATGACTAACATCTATTTGCTTGCACAGTCAATATATGTTAGCAGGTATTTTAGATGTCGCTATGCGCAGAATGCCTATAAGATGGTTGTCTGATAAAGATGATCTGGTTTTTGATTTATTATGTTTCATGCGTGAAAAAGCTGTTCGCAAGTGTATGTACTGCCAAATAAGGAAATTTGTTGAAAAGCTAACTTAGCAAGGTTTGGGTATTGATTGGAGCTAATATACTTTTTATAAAATTCAAGCAACCCGTTTGGAAGGCAATCATTGTATGCCGCTTTAAGAAGATAATTGCTTTGTAAATCCATCAATTCCAACTGTAGGTTTAGTCCAGTACTTTTAATTTCAACATCAAACGGATTTTGAAAGACTTAAATTTTGGGCATTTGTGATTTGAAGTCCGCAAATCTCTCATCAAACTCATTCCTTAATCTTTGCAACAACATTGTGTACTTTTTAAAGTCCAATGTGTCTTGATTTTTGAACGATAAGGTCTCCCAATGAACTAACTGCTTTTGTTCCATTTGTTTCTCCAACAATATGAGCTTCTTAGTGAAAGCTTGAACATGTTCATATAGCTGCAAACATAGTTGATCTTTTCCTTGCCGTTTTAGGTTAAGATCAGAGAAATCAGCCAGCCACTGTTCATCAGTTAAAAAAGTAGTTTCTTGACCTTTGTTTTCAAGAAAAATCTTCACTTCATCAAGCAACAAATAGAATCGCTTCAGTGTGGCAGCTCTGCTGAGCCAGCGAACGCGACTGAAGTCCACAATGTCTTCGTGAACTGACCCTACATCTGACAGAAATGCTGTGTGACGAATGTCACAGACTGTTAATTCAGGCCTCTTGCACGTTTATACGCGCAAAAAGCCTGAATTAACCCTTTCCACTACTTTATCATTATTACACTAGGTCCTCGGCCGACCGCATTGCTGGGTAGTTTAGTAATCCAATCGGTTCATTCGGCCCGGTAATGTAATCACTGCTTATATTATCCAACCCGCGCTGGGCGACGAGACATCGTCGCGGGCCGGGTCAAGGACTTAGGCGGGCCACTTCGTGGCTCGCAGGCCGTATGTTGGACGGGCGTGCTCTAAGAGCTCTGTGGTAGTGTTTACAAAAAAAAAAAAAAAAAAAGATTATTCATCCCATTAAAGTTAACGGCAAAAATATCTCTCGGATGGACAATGTTAAATTTTTAGGAGTTTGGTTAGATGCAAAATTATCCGGTATTCCCCACACTGACTGTTTTTCAAAAATGCGAAAGAAACGTTAATGTTCTTCGTTCACTCTCTAGACTTCTAGAGTTTGGTGGGTAATATTGTTCGTTGTCATTTTGACTATGGCATGTTTCTATTAGATCCTTGTAACAAATCTGGACTCCAAAAATTCGATAAAATTCAGGCAAAGTGTTTACGTATTATTCTAGGGGCGATGAAGTCGTCTTCAATTATTGCCATGCAAGTGGAGTGTGGTGAACCTCCCCTCTCAATTCGAAGACAATTTTTGGCAAATAGATTTATTTTTAAACTTGTGCAAAATACTGATCATCCTCTTCTTGGTAAACTGGACCAATTATCATCCATCTTTGACTCGTGTCGTCATCGTTCTAACATTGAGCTTCCTTGTCTTCTTCGTGCCTACTTTCAATTCACGCATCTTCCTAATCCACTTTTTCAAAACCAAATGACAATGTAGCACCGTACGAAATTCAGTCAATTGATCTTATTGAGAATGTGAATAACACACATAACGAGGCCCATATAAGTGATAATGATGAAGACGAAGATGAGGCAACTCCGGTTTTGTCAAACGCCCAGGCGTTATCAGCTGTTAAGGGCCTTAGTCTCATTTAGCAGCGAAAATGGTCAATTTAGGAAGCTAATTTCTAATTAACGGCTTGGTTTTGAGATTTGAAAAAAATATATCTTGTCTATTGATTCATGTACAACATTTACTAAAGATGATTTTTTCGTAGGATTTTGCCTGTTGCCTTAAAAAAATATTTACCAAAACGCTATTTTTGGCTAATATTCGTTATTACTTCTAAACGGCATTGATGTGTGGAAATATTTTTACACTGAAAAATTCGTGGTTAGAAGTACTACAGATATGCAAGAGCGTATTTAAATCCATCAACATTTGCCAAGAAAATATCCTTATTTTGAAACATAGGTTTAGAGGTGCTCTGCGCGGGCGCGGGCGGCAGTCGTGCGTTAGCATTCAGACGGGAGGGTTGTGTCGCTTGCTGCTCTGCTCCGGCTATCGCCGACTAAGCGTGGTTGTCTGTGTGAGTGCAAATATTTACAAGCGAATCGTGTCAGTGTACGTTCATAGATTAGCTCGCAAATGAGAATTGAAGATGCGTCTGGTGGCGTAAGTATCTATCTACCTATACTCTTGTATTTATACCTACATATTACTGTATTTTTCTTTATAATTACTATTAGCTTTTGTAACCATTTTTCTTTTACAATTGAAGTTAAACAATTACGAATTGTTCCAGGAAATTTAGAAAGAAATCTTTAGACTTGAAAGGCAATAATCCGACTAACTACATCCGCTGATAATATAGAAGACTCTATTCAGGTAAGTAAACACTCGCACTTAGATTATAATTTATAGGTTTGTAAGGAGATTTAAAAATAAAAATCTTATTAGAAATTTACGTAGGTAACTTGAAAATGTGATTTTTTGTTTATGGTGATATAAACCAAAAATTAGGACTCAATTAAAGGTTTTGGTGTAAAAACAGTTTTACAAAAAGTTTTGAGTTGATAGGACTTTTAGTTTTTGCGATATTAGCAAAAATGTGTAATAAAAACTCTTACTTGGATTATTTTAAATGAATCTTCCTGTAAATATTTTATTTCTATATGTAATTGTTTAAAGTAGCCGAAGCCGATGGACGCGGGCTGGCGGGCTTGGAATGTCACAGTTATCAGTAAATTTTTTTGACGTCCTCCGTGGCGCAGCGGTCAACACGCCTGCCTGCGACGTGGAGGCCGCGGGTTCGATTCCCGGCCAGGTCATGATGGAAAACGATCTTTTCCTGATTGGCCTGGGTCTTGGATGTTTATCTATATATGTATCTATTATAAATATAGTATCGTTGAGTTAGTATCCCATAACACAAGTCTCGAACTTACTTTGGGGCTAGCTCAAGCTGTGTGATTTGTCCGTATATACATATACAGTATGTTAAGAAAACCCTGTCCGACCCGTAAGGATAATAAAGGTTAAGTAAACACATGACCAAATATGATATAAAATTTTACGTAATCATCATAGTACCAATACAAATGAATTTTGAAATAACTTCCCCGAAATTTGGTAATTTTTAAAAAAGTGACAACACCGGTATTATTATGAGCGAATAGCGACAGCGATGCGACCACGTGCCGCGTGCCCTGCCGCCCGCCGCCCACGGAAGTGTGCTTAACGCATATTTATTAAGTTACCTCTTTTTGCGAAATAATATTTATTTTTTTAGGGGATTTTTTTTTTAAGTTAGCCTGGTTTTGTATGCATTAGTAGAATCAGTTATCGATAGGTACCTAACAACACCTTCACGGGTCGGACAGGGTTTTCTTAACATACTGTTTTTCACAAATAATATTATAATAACATTTTTCGACTTACAGAAAAGAAGAGAAAGAAACCAATCGACAGAACTTAAAAGTTTAATTTGCTTTTTAGGTCGAACACTAACGCAGTTGATTCTAGGTCAGACATCCATACAGAATGTCGTCAAAGAAATGATAATATTATATATCTCTATGAGCACAAAAAAACGACGCAAGTTCCATCATCATCATTCAGGTAAAATTATGCCTGCATGTCCTACAACCTATATTTTTAGTTTACAAATATATCATATACCTGTAAAATTATTTTTTTGTTAATTCTTAATTAATTTTTCTTGATAAATTCTTAATTCCTTGACAAAAATCTCTAACAGTGTTGCCAGGGTTAATTAAAATGTATGTTATATCTTTTTTTAGCTCAAAATATCACCAAAACCTCAACAAATCTCAAGCTTGTTTCATCGAAGGGCGACGCATAATTAATATTGCTTACTTTTATTCAGAACTAAAGAAAATTGCCAAGCACGGAGAATTATAGACTGTGGTTTAGGATCTGTGGATATTGTTGGAGAACGACAAGTGGGACTACATTCCCTATTTATTTTTAAATGCCGTATGTGTATGGAAACATTTTGCACATCCTACAGAAATCAATATCAGCTGTGCAGTTGTAGGAACAATAGAAATAGACTGTGGCCATTCTCAACTGCAAGAAATTTCTGCAGCTTTAGATATGCCTATAATCTCGCATGTTATTTATTGGATCGAAGAATTAAAATTTACAGATTTTAAAATAACTCGTGTTTTATTTGAAACCTCATTACGACGAAGTACATTCAATCCGACGTCACTGACACAGTATAAATAGGGTACTATCTCTTTATGGAAAATGGCCGAAACTACGCGCTTTGTAATCTCAAGGCATCTATATAAAGCACGGTTAGCGCAGCGGTTAAGCTATTGACTGCTGCGCTGCGTGTCGCGGGTTCGATTTCCGCGCGGAACAAATATTCAGAACATGTCCTACAAGTAGTTGTTCCGGGTCTGGCTGTTTGTGTCTGTGAATTTATATGTTTAAAAATGCACCCACGATAAAAGTAATTTCTAGTGTGGTTCAACTTTTTTTTTTTAATAAAAATATCACAAAGTGCCTAGTGCGCGTTTGTTTTACGTTAACGCGATGAACTCGTTTATGTTATTCGCATTAGTAATTAATTCAAGGACACTGCAAAGACATGATACTCATATACTGAAAAGTAGTGAAAAAAAAAATTCAAATATGTTGAATCGATAGATATTACCATCTACCATTATTTTTTATGTTAATGTTATGATATATTATAATGTGTGGGTACTTGTTTTACAAATTTCTGTCAGTCTGCGATCGGCCATTAAACTGTATAACGAGCACTCCTTGATTTTATTTAAACATTGATCAAGAATACTAAAAATATATTATAGTACGATATTACCATTTATCAATGCAAAATATACATTTATCGTCTTGCATCCATACCCCCGTCTGAAATCGTGGGCACAAATCGCGACCTACACGCGGCTTGTCTGCATCTCTGGATATTCTTTGATTGTCGTTTTAGTTTAGCGCGCCACCGCGCGCATTTTACGAATTCGGGAGTACGGCGTTTAGCTCCGCCCACATGCACAAGGTCATTGAGACTACTATACCCGTTAATGATTTAAGACGCTATATTGCTTCTTTTGATCAAAGTGAAGACGCACTGCAGAAGTTGAATTATGTTGAAAATCTTTTAATTGCTAATGCATCAAAATCTTTGTCAAACCAAAATAAGTGATTATTTTTAATACAATAATGTATTGAATATACATATGTAATTTAAAAAAAAAAAAGGCGTGTGGCACTCTGAGACTGCCGCGGTAAAGCTATTGCATAGCCTTTTTTTTATCAACTATAACTTGCAATTATAATTATTTATTTATTTTATTTATACAGTAATTTTTTTTTTTTTTTTTTTCTTTGATATCAATTCAAGTTTTCTTTCTGTTTTGTAATTTATTTATTTTTTTACCAGCAACGTCATCAAAAGAGTGCGAAAAATGGTGACGATTAAGCGACTAAACTATATTCAATGTTTTCTGTTCGACTTTGATAAAGAGATAGAAAGAAGCTAAGCAATAGCTTAAAAATGACATCATGTTCGTTATCACACCCATGTCAGAATGTCATGAAATATGATGTCGGCCATCTTGGATTTCAAAAATGAAATCATTTTCGTGATCAGCACCCTGAGTTTTGGCGGGAAAGTCAAGCTGAGTGTCACGCTTGTTTTTCATTGGACTTTTAAAATTATTTATAGTGTTGTTTACTAAATAAAAGTGCGTGATTTATGTAGTAAAAAGTGCATTTAGTAAATAGTTCATAAAGAACAGTGAAATATCGCTGCATAGTGGCCACATCATGACTTTGTCCCAAACCTCACTCGTAAGACGGGTCACGCGGCCGTCTTTTTTGACATGAATAATTCATAATTATGTGGCATTGGCTAAATGCACAAACCGTGCGAAGCCAAAAAATAAAGAAAAAACCCATGAAATCTATTATATTATCACTCGAGTCAGTAAGCATGTAAAATGAGAAAACTAACATAGAACGATTCGTGTGAGAACTAAACGATCACTATTACACAACAACACTGATACCTTTGAGAAAGCGGACTTCCTCTACAATAGGGCAATTCCTCCGTAAGGTCTGTCTATGCTATTACTTATAATCTCTGTCATTGTGTGCTGTTTCGGTGCAATCGCAAGACCGGCCGGGCACTGAGGGGCAGGCAAGACAGCTATAGTATCCTTATGACTCCACCAACTGGTATTTCGTTGACTCGGAAACGGCGCACAGGGAGCACCACGAAATATACTCAAAGACTCCGAGGTTCTTTTTCAATATACCCCACTGTTTTGTCGTGGTGGCCTAGTGGTTAAAACACCAGCCTCTCAAGTATGAGTGCGCGGGTTCGATTCCAGGTCAGGCAAGTACCAATGTAACTTTTCTAAAGTTATATGTACTTTCTAAGTATATCTTGGACACCAATGACTGAAGGCGAAGGAAAACATCTTGAGGAAACCTGGGCTTTATAAGTCTGAAATCGCCAACCCGCATTGAGCAAGCGTGGTGATTACGCTCAATCCTTCTCTGTATGAGAGGGGATCTGTGCCCAGCAGTGGGACGATAAAAAGGTTGTTGATGATGAACGGCGTCGGTGTCGAATTATTTGTTATCAATTTAATATTTTCGAGCTGATCTTTAGTAACATAATCACTCCTGATTGCGTTAACATCTGACCGTAGAATTAATAAATCTTTCATCAACTTGTTTACGTACGTTCTACGTAGTCAAAGCAAACTGGTGGCAATTTGTGAAGGTCATATGCCACAAAAACTGGGATTGTTCGGGATCCGTGATTTTAAACACCTTAATCGTATATTTTAGGTCTTTCTGCTTTTTGTTCTTACGCCTCGATACATGTTTTTGTCTTGTCTTCGTAGAAACAAACAATAACTTTTTTGCCTCATCAATGTCTTCCTCAGAAAAAGCCGACGAGCATATTTTTATTAAACTTTCGTTGTTTCGTTTCGGAGATAACAATATTACAACTCGTACACTTAAATGTACTCGTATTAACATTGTTCACTGACATCTTTCTGTAATATTTTATTTAATAAAAACTTCAACTTCAACTCTTGATCTGGTCCCTGTGGATAGATACCACAATTTTGCCAATAACACGTGTAACAAATTATAGAAATTCTTTAAAAAAATATTTCACAATAATGGCGGATATCGCCAATAACAGTTGAAAAAACGGCCGCGTGAGCACTTTTTACTCTATAAAATCACGCGCTTTTATTTAGTATCTAAACAACACTATAAATAATTTAGAAGTCCAATGAAAAATTAGCGTGACATTCATCTTAGCTTTTCCGTTAAAAAAAAAGCTATTTTATAAAAACACTACTAAATTAATTTGAATAAAAGTACTTAATAATTAATTATATGAAAAGTTTTTAAGGTAGCCATGACAACGTCGATGACGTCTATGACATATCTCTATAGAAGACCTATTTCAGAGAGAAAATTAATCGCAAGTTTAGCACATCGCGACTATCAGTAGCATGGCAAGTGTGTAGAGCTGAGTTCGCGCCCTGCAATATGCATGCTCTTTTTGAAAATCTATAAATTGTTTTCAAAAGATGTAGTCGCACGCACACAAACATACCGTGCCGAAGACTGCCGAACTGAAACGACGTTAGACGATGTACGGCCTTCAAGCCACACCTCCGTGCCCGTCGGAGTGGGGAGCGTGAGGTTTTTTCGTTACGGAATTTCTGGATTCGGTCCCCGCGCTCAAGGCCCGCGATAGAAGCTATGCAATAGCTTAATAAGAACAAAATACATAGGTAATAATTTGTAGTACGTACGTTTTATTTTTCCTATCCCGCATAATAAGCTTTCTCGCTTAAGACGCGTTTTTGGGGGGTCCCTGGGTGGCAACAGAAATACATATCTCTGAAAATTTCAACTGTACGATTACGATTCATGAAATACAGCCTGCTGAAAGACGGACAACAAAGTCTCACGAATAGGGTTCAGTTTTAAAATTTAGGTACGAAACCCTAAAAAAGGTTGAATTGAGAACCCCTCCTTTTTGAATTCTGTTAAAAACGAAGATTTTTGCATGTAGATATTCCAAATATTTTTTTTCCTTGTAGGATTCATTAATAAGTGAAATCTTATTTACAGGGAATGTACTTTATTTTCACCAAATTGTAACAGCACCTACAAAGTTGTACACTACTCACACAAAGATCAACTTTTAAATGTGTAATTGAATAACTTTATCATAAGCTTATTTGCATTCAGTTAAGTTATAACTTTATTATACAGAAACAGAACACAATCATAGTCAAGTTATAATTATTTATTTTCCGAACATTATTTAATAACAGCAATTTTTACAAGCTTTTTTTTTTTTGAATAAACTGTATACCTTTGGTATTGCAGTGAATAACTATTAGATCTCGGTAGTAAAGCAAAAACATTTTAGCTTATAATAAGTAATATGTTTAATTTAATTTGTAAATAAATAACGTTTTTTGCATCTAACAAATATTAACTGTACAACTAAAATAACACTATTTTACACATCTCAATCAAGTTTTACATAGTTACAGAATGACAACAAAATTACTTCATACACATGCACTTACATCATAGAGTTGATTGATTCTAGAACAAAGATGTGATTTTTTACTTCCATGATTTATACACAACTAGAACTTCAGGAATACTGCAGTTGGAACTTATTTCATTTTGACATAAGTTCTAAACATATTTCAGGATTTAATTGTCCTTCTTCATCCTTGTGCTAGTCATCCTGTAGATGATGGAGTCTCTGCCTGGATCCATATCCATAAGGGCATAGACAATTGCAATTAGACTGAACGCCATCACCACAACAAACCATAGAATAATGTTGAAAATTGCAGGGTATTCAGCACTGTAGCTGTCACTGGTGTCATTATCCTGTAATTTGAAATGTTCATTAATATGTGAAGTGTTTACAGGAATCTTTTTTTTCTCAGTCTATAGAGGTCCACTGCTGGACAAAGGCGTCCTCCCCCAAGGCTTTCCACGTAGACCGGTCTTGTGCTGCCCGCGACCTTCAACAGGTCATCGGTCCACCTTGTTGGGGGCTTCCCTACGCTGCGTCTTCCGGTACGTGGCCGCCATTCCAGAACCTTACTGCCGCATCGGCCATCGGCCCTACGAGCAATGTGCCCCGCCCATTGCCACTTAATTTTTGCGACTCTGAGAGCAATGTCAGTGACTTTGGTTCTTCTGCGGATGTCCTCATTTCTGATTCGATCGCATAGAGAAACTCCAGGAATATGACAAAATATTTTGTTTCTACAAGCAATTTTATTGAATGGCAAATAAACAACCCTGACTGAGCAAAATATTACATGAATAGTTAACCTTACCGCTTTATATTCCTTGACATGCCATTGATAATCAATTCCTTGACTGCTTGGTTTTCCATCTGATCCGACAGATCGGGTCGGGCGACGCGTATGAGCTACATCCGTGGCTACAACAGTGACTAATACGGAGCCATCATAAGCTTTTACAAATGCTTTGCTGAGTTCTTGGAGAGCATCACCTATACAATAAAAAGAAAATTGTTACTTTAAACAAAAACTTTATGGTTAACAAGCAATGCTATTTAGTCGCGCAATGAGAAATTTACATTACATAGTTTCAGTAATAATGTAGATGATTTATCATTTTTCAATATACAGGCCGCCATTATAATCTGGAGAAATTTTAAAACCCTGCTGCACAACATGAATGTATTAGGAAACATTTCAGTTTTTTTTTTGAAGGTTTTTGTAATAAATGTATATTGTGATTTGTTACAGTTAAGAAAACCCTGTCCGACCCATAAGAATAATAAAGGTTAGGTAAACACATGACCAAATATAATATAAAATTTTACGTAATCATCATAGTACCAATACAAATGAATTTTGAAATAATATTTTTTTCCCGCGAATTAAATCCAACTTCCCCGAAATTTAGTAAATTTTAAAAAAGTGACAACACCAATATTATTATGAGCGAATAGCGATGCGACCACGTGCTGCGTGCCCTGCCGCCCGCCGCCCATGTAATGTTATTGCGAATGGACTTATGTCAATTATATATATAACATTTAATTGAGGTTTAATATTACCTAACAGCTTCTTTGCTTCTTTGGTTTGTAGGGAGTCAATTCCATGGTAGTCTGATAAAGCATGAAGAGTACGGAAGCGGAAATTATAGAAATCAATTATGTTATCTGGAATGATAGCTCCACTCTCGATCTGTAAATAAACAATTAATATTAGACTTCAGCATTAATCTAAATCTCAATAATTTAACTTTACATGAAAATTTAGTTATTTACCACATTATAGTTTAATTTAAATCTTCTGAATAATTTTAACCTTGTTGAATAATAAATTTCAAATGAAATGAGATAATGGATATGTAGCCGAAACCCGAGAAGAAATTTCAGTTGGAATCAACTTGTCATAAAAGTCAAACTATGTCAGTACCTATATAAAACTACGCATTATAAAAAAAAAAAACTAAAATTACCCTTTTAGTAATAGCTTGCAAAGTCGCAAGCTCATCTAGGAAATTGCTGTCTTCGTCTACCGAGGGCTTCAAATAATTAAGACTTTGTTTGGTAGATTTGGGAAACGTAACTTCACCAAAAACATGTGATTCAAGCTGTAAAAAAAAACAAATTGTGAATATTTTATTAAGTGACCTATTGGCCACGGCTTCGGCTGCCGCATGGAAGTCGGAAATTACCTTACAGAAACAGAATATCCTGTGTATTATTTTATTTTCGTGTTTAGAGAGTTACAAGGGTATTTTTCCACTTAGATGACATTTACGGGAGGTTGTTCGTGAACTACAACACATTATAAGAGCATAATTATGTATGAGCTAATGCTCATACATAATTAAGGTTTTATAATGTGTGTAGGAAGTCATCCTTATAGTATTAAAAATGCGAAAGTTTATGAAGATGTATGGTTGCTTGTTATTCTTTTGTTACTCTCATAAAACACCCTCTTTGGTACACAGATAGTATATAACCAGGTATAACAGTTATGATACTTTTTATGTACGTACATATTATGTATTTGTAGATAACTTTTACATAATCCCGAATAGATGCATTCTAAAGTAAAAAAGCAGTTAATCTTATGGATAATGTATAAATAGGGAAATGAAATGACACACATTTTGTATCAATAAGTTATGTTTTAAAAGATTTATTTAGGCTAAACATGTCAGAAGATAGTCAGAGTATTGTCCTTTAGAAATTTGTATGATTCACTAGGTGTAACATGTAGATCTTCAGATTTAATAATATTTCTTTCTAGTGTACTGCATGCTTAATTTATATGTAATTAATTTGTATGTGTTATAACAATTCAACCATCTTTATACCGATTTTAGTTGTAGTATTTACAACTAAAATCAGTTTTAATTAACATACTAATAACTTACCTCATAGCGATTGGATAGTTTGATGTTCACAAGTTTGTTGCCTCCACTAGTAAAGCGCTGTTTAATTCTGTGCTCAATAGCTTTGAAGGTATCTGGCTCATATTCATCTACAACCAGTGGAAAGACTTTGGACTTCAATCCAGACTGTAAACAATAAGGTTTATTATTAAAGATAAGCAATATTCCAAATTGTAAGGTTAAACAGTCACCAATCAATAGGTAAATACTTAAAAAAAAATCTCATTGTTTTTTGTTGATATGGTAGAAGAAATATATGCATTTAAATCTAATCTTTTTTTTTCAAATTTAGGCATCAATAATCTAAAAATGAAACCGTGGCCTTGGTGCATAAGCAAGTGAAGGAGGGTTTTAGTCAATAAAAGTCTGACACACCCTTCAACTCCGCCCAGAGTAGGAGAGGCTATTTGATAATTACGCATACAGAATAGGCATCAAATCTGAAATGGAATTAACAGGTCCACTCACATTTTCACCAAGGCTGGAGACACCATCAATGTACACCTCCACAGCAGCTTCAGGGGTGTTGAAAGGATCCCTGACATACATGCCTTTCCATTCTGAATTCTATAAACACAATAATCAAGTTATATAAATATAATACTAGAAAACGAAATGCTTAATTTTGTAAAAACTTGAGTACGACGAAAAGCAAGCACTACTACAGTATAAATATGTAAGTATTAAACTGAATAATTTGTCATCACACATCATTGGATTTTTGTTCCAGACTCAAAAGCTGAAAAAGCTTTGGATGCGACTGGGATGAACACTGAGATGATGATGAAGACACATCATTGGATTTTAATAGCAATTTAACAAAGTGCACTATTACAAAAAACATATATTTTTGAGCACCTCAGTACATCAAGAAACGTTTTTAATTGTCATATATATTTGGGCCAAATTCGATAAAGAATAGGTAAACAAACCGTTGCTAGGCAACAAGTAGTTTACACCTAAAAGACAGATGTTAACAACCTTTTCTAGATAGATTTTCATAAAAGTAATAATCCTACTTCCTACTAATGTAAACAATTTATTTATGTTTAGATATTTATGACTTGTATAGAATGCTTAACCGATTTGAATGAAAAATGACACACATGTAAGCTAATTCCCTATCGGCTAGCTTTTTTGATACATTTACATATATTATACTTAGTCCATACTTGAAAGTATGCATGTGACAAATGTGAGACATTTGTCAAAACTTTATTCATTGGTAGAATTCCACAAAATGTGTTTAATACCTAGATTTCATCCATCTTTCTTTTTTGTAGGGATATTATGTAAAATGAATGTCGACTTTTTAATGGATTTTCGAAATACCAAGTTATTATGCATGTTCTTTTAGTGATTCTATTGAAATATGCTGCAATAGGAATTGTTAATAAATAGTTAGCATGTAAAAGTCAATAATCACGTAAATAACAGGAGATTTGTAAAATGTGAGTTGTGATAACCCTAAATTAGTTTGTTCACCTCTATCTTTAAGGTGCTTGTTATTGGAGGTTGTATTTAAGAGGCTCAGAAATAACTTAGAACCAAAATAAGTTCTTATGTTATATTAGAAAAATAAATTGGGTTAGGGATGGTTTAGTAAATATTCTATTAAATGTTGACAATTTCCTGCTACTTGCTTATTTAGTATTAATTCAAGAGAGATTCCAATTTGAACCAGATCTATTAAAGTAAAAAAAAAAAATAGATTATTCCGATTTTATGAACCATTTGTGTGCAGGTGAAACAATATAAATTCTAATGGCTACAACGCAGCACTCAAGTGGTTCATCTTCTTGTCCCAATAACCCCATCAACCATAGCATGCATCGATCATACAGCAGAAAACCATCCACCTAGTTGAAACCTCCAAATGGCTTTTTGAGGATAAGCCTTCAGTCTTGTCGAATCGAGATGGGAAATCCTTTTTCCATCCATTAGCTTTTCTACTTCAGTAAATTGATTATCGAGCACATTAACACCGAGATGTCATCGAGAAACATTCAGAGTATACACACCTCTTCAACCGAAAGTCCAAGAGCAGCCGAAAAGATCTCTTTCAGGAGGCTTTCCGCAGTTTTTCCTGATCCCGTAAATTTGAGCGAGTCAGGACTATGAAGGATACTAAACTCCCCGGCAGCATTAGAGCCTAAAATTGATATAAAAGTCTGGTATAGTTAGTGTTGGAAACATTTCCTTAAAATACTATACTAAAATGTACTTACCTATTACTGATATTACAAGAGAAATCCAAAACAGAGCCATAGCTACAGCCATTTTGTTCGGAACTGTATGGGTGACTGTGCTGTGAGATTGTCATATGATTTCTGTATTGCCAAACGTAATATATATTTTTAATACCAACCAAAAGACAAAAATATATATATCTATTTAAATATCATAATAAAGCATTATACTGATATATTAAGGAGTAATATTTAGTCCGTTGTCCTTTTAGTCCTTTCCGATGTCCAAGATTTAACAATTTAACGTATAAAAAATAAGTATAACTACTCCTAAATTTCTAAAATCAATAGTCGAAGCACGCGGATCAATGGCCCCGCGCCATTCGGCTGTAGATTATCAGAATTTTACTAATGGTTCGTGCTCACTTTCAAGTTTTTTTTATCACTATGTTAAATCTGCCATTTTAAGTTTCTAATATTTTATTTATTGATGAAACGATTGTATTACTAAATCAAAACCGTTTCGCTGCGGGAAAACAACCATGATAATTCCACGCTGTATAACTATGTAGTATGAGTAGAATATTCAAATTTTCTTTATTTAAGGACTAATTTTCATTTGATTCCCGACCGGTAGACTTACGTCACATCCTTTACGTAACGTATTGTATAAAGGATCGCAAAATGTGCCGTAATGGAATTCATAGGCAGTAGGTATGCACCATGACAGCTCATTTAACAGGCGAATATTGAAACGTTTTTTAAAAATCCTTTTATAATTAATTATGCCTGTCAATAAATACTAACCTTTCATACCCTACAAGTTGATGTTACTATAAGTAGGTATAGATGCAAAAACTTGGGACCCTGTACATTTGTTTCATACATTAAGCTTTTATACTTCATCTACAGATATTAATTTGTTTACATTATTATAGACCTAAAAATTGCGTTGACTGCTGCCGAGCGAGCTACAATATACAGAGAAAAATTTAACAAAACCCGGAAAAATATGAGCTTCTACTCGGCAACTTAACTGTGCACTTCGCAGGAAAGCAGTCCATTTGTATTAATTTAATTGCAAAACGTCATGAGTAAAATGACCTAGTTTTATGACTCTTTATCATCAAAACGACCTTTTATTGACATAAAAAAGTATATGTAAATTTATATTTTTTAATGCGATTCTCATTTTTTACAAACTACACCGACAGAATGATGTCACAGAGCGAGGTGCGCAGTTAACTTGCGCGAGTTATACATAAGAAGAAAGAGCTGAAAAGAATAAAAAAGGTCCAGAAAAGATAAGCGAGCTATTTGACGAAGATAAAAATTAAAAAAGAAGAAAGAACTTTTGAGTAGAGTTTATAAATGATGAGCTATTTTAATTTTTGGTACTACTTCAAGATGCTGTATTTTCATATTTAGAGATTTTAAAGTTATTTGTTTTAATGACGTAAACTAAGCTTTACATTTCCAATACGTCACATCTCATTCCATTAACGTAACGTGTCCTACTTTGGCTGTGCTATTTAAACTGACTATTTCCAAATAAATCTAGGTAAATATACGCCTCTAGGTTAATCAAAAAGGAATATTTTGGCACCTGTTTGATTTTTTTTAAAATAAATGTATCATTATACACATAATGAACCGCACCAAAGTCGATAATGTGAAGTACAAAGTACCAAAAGTGACATACTGTTGTTTATTGGTTCAAATTAGATTAACAGAAGTAGTTTTTTTTATATATATATTATAAACTAACGCTTGATGGTAAGCATTGATGCGATCGTTGATGGAAAAGCGCGCTAGTTTATCAAGAGCCTATTCACTCTAGCCTTGAAGACACTCAAATTGAAGTGTGACGGAAACACAGCCGCGGGCAAATTTTTCCAGTCCCTCGATGTTCGATGTCTGGACGAAGCGTTTCGCTTGGTCCGGATCGCATCGGTGTCAACAACG
This sequence comes from Sesamia inferens, assembly GCA_037179545.1. Taxonomy (NCBI): domain Eukaryota; kingdom Metazoa; phylum Arthropoda; class Insecta; order Lepidoptera; family Noctuidae; genus Sesamia; species Sesamia inferens. Next base: position 15,220,814 of record CM073930.1, read on the forward strand.
TAAGGGTGTCGGATCGTCCGATGGCGGAACGGAGATGGGGGAATTAAATCATGCAATTCCCTTGCACACTCGCCAGAATGCATCCTATAGAAGACCGAAAGGCTGGCTACTCTACGCCTGTGCTCCAGGCTTTGGAGGCATTTCGAGTTAAATCTGGGTCGCCAATGAGCCTCTTCGCACGCCTCTTCACTGAATCCAAAGTAGCCAGGTGACATTTCGCAGCACCAGCCCAAATGTGGCTGCAGTACTCCACACGCGAGCGGACTTGTCCTTTGTACAAAATATCGCCAAGTTTCCTACCAGCCATCTTGGCTTTGGCATTTCCTTAGACGACAGAGACGTAACTTACATTTTTTCTTGTGTGAATGCGACCAAACAAATCAATTTGTCTGTAGCATTCTCTATAAAATACAATTTAATTTGTCAACATGGGAAGCGGAGACAAATATCTCAAAATTCTTGTTGGATTTTAGTAAGAAACATTTTAATTCAAATTGTATTTAATTTCATTTACCTAATAACGTAAACTATACTATTTCCTTAAAGAGATTGAAAACAAATCTCAAGCTAGGTAACCACGGGATCCACTCGCGTTCTTTAGGATAATTGCGTAACAATGGGTTGCAGCAATGGGTTTTTCTTTTACAATTCAACAAGATCCATTGCCTTCTGTAAGTTGTTGAGCTGGCACATTTTTTACAACATAGGGAGTGATTCTAATTGATAGTGTGTTACGCAATTTGGGTGCTGTTTTGGTTTAGGGGACGATGGGTGTGTAGGTACACAGTAAGTACTGCTTTATAATTAATAGTCATGAAAGAGGATTTTTTTATACGGTTTTCTTCGTCCTCATGGTAGTCATTCTGTAAATAATTGTGTCTCTGCCTGGATCCATTTCCATACAGGCATAAATAATTGCAATAATGGAGAAGGATATTACCACACCAAACCATAGAAGGATGTTGAAAATAGCAGCGTTGTCTGCTGATTGCGATGGTGGCAGATACTGAAATTAAAAATCGGAGTCACAATTTTGCACGAAAGGTCAAAAAACGATTACTCAGTAGGTACTAATTGAAATCGATAAATTTTGAGCTTTCTCTCTCACAGTCTCGATGGCATTAAAATCTCGAGTAGGTATCATATCTTTCAAACGACCATTGAATCAATTTATCATTATCAAATATAATAGTGGTGAAACAAGTGGACCCCGGGCTCCAACGTGAAAGCCGCGGAGGCAACGGGATAAACGCTAGGATGATGATGAATAGTGGTGAAAGAAACTAACTTCATTACTAGAAGATTCGGTCGAGGTTCCTCCTTCTTCTCGTCTGGCTTGCGTTGGTTTAGGTGAAATTTTTTGCCTACTTAATGGTGGTTCTAGCCACTGATATGGCCATTTTTTCGAATGACCGGGGCTTTTTGTCAATGATCGAGCAGATCGACGTGCATGAGCGACATCTGTGGTGACAGCGGTGACTAACACGGACCCATCGTAAGCTTTTACAAATGCTTTGCTGAGTTCTTGGAGAGTTTCACCTTAAAAAAGCAAGTTCTCTACATAAGTTCATTTTTACTTTACGCCAAAACGCACCACAATCTTTCATGTTTATTTAGTAGACTTACAACTATTGCCTCAACATAGGGATCATGTATGATTGAGAAATTTTGACAGTTTCGGGTAGCTGCTGGCCTCGATACCTAATACATACAACCTTCTAGTTACTATCTTTTATAAGGGCTTTTTTTGGTTTTCTGACGAGGCATAGCGGCGCACTGAGGATATACGAATTACCATCGTTATATCGACCGATCAAAACGCCTACAAAATATTAATAAAATGTATATAATAGCGCGCGATTACGACAGTACAGATAGCGGCTATCTGTCTCTTGAACGCCTGTAGCTGTACTACACTTTGTCTGTTCCGTGACTACACTATTCTGGAAGTTGACGCAAAAGAATACGAAAGTGTAGAATAGTACTAATAGTACAGTAGTATACCGACTTCTGTTCGCTTCATCCAACCTTGATTGGCCTCAGGCGCCTGTGGCGCCTGATGTTGCTTCCAAGAAGTACGGGTGCTAGAGTAGCAACTTGCAAAATCTAACAGACACGTTATGACGTGTCTATTAGATTTTGCAAGTATATGCCTTTGATATATGTACAGGCCCGCCGTAAGCGGGCGTGCAAGGCGTGCAATGCACGCGGGCGGCGTATCCAGGGGGGCGGCAAATCAAGCAATCAACGACCAAAATTCAGAAATTGTCACATCATAATACTAAAAAAATATCCAACCAAAAGAAATATGAAGCGGCGCGCAATTATTTTCTTTTGTATTAAACAATGCCATCTATTGAAATTCAAGACAACAAAGATGCAACACGTAGCACTTGTTGGTAAGGTGGGCTCGGGCCGGAGGACGGCTGCCGCAAGAAAGTCGACATATTGTTTATGGTCGTGCTAGGCTCTATGCTATGAAACGACGACGACGAAATACGGGAATCCCCTCAGAGTTTAATTCTCATTCCTCTTTTTATAAACATGCAAAAGCGATGCGAAGTCGAACAGATTAGTGAACAACACGCTTCAATTATTTCGTTTAGTTCTTAATAAGTTCCGTAAGGAGTGGAAATACGTAAAATTAATGATATTCTGACTTGGTTAGTGTGATTATTATTCAGAGAATTATCTATTTCATCCGTCGGCGCCAAAAATCGTATTATGGTAAGTAACTCCGTATATAAGCCTGTGGGTCGATTATTGCAATTATATGAAAGTTTTACTATGGGGTATGGGAAATAAAGTTAAGTAATCTTCCGATACATTCCAGGAACCGCAAAAAAGGAAAAAGCTTTCAGGAGCGCAATTTCGACAGCAAAAACGAGAAAAAGATGCACAGAAAAAAAAATTAGAGGGCTCTCTAGAGAAATTTTTAAGCAAACCAGAAAATAGGGAAATGGAATGTCAAGAAAATGTTGGCGTAGCTTCAACAAGCGCAGCCTTAAATTTAGAAGTTATGGAGGTATCTGAAGAGAGAAATATTAGTCCTTTAGAGGCAGACTTCAGTAAAACTAAAACAAGAGAAAGTACTGCTCAAGAACCTGTAAGCAATTTATCGTCGTCAATAAGTAGCTGTTTAGATTGTGGTGATGATCCCGGTTTATGGCCTGCCAGTATGACTAATAATCTTGTTAATATTTTGGTAAGTCGTGGTCCCGTACAGCTGTTTAACTACAATTTTCCTGCTAATGATGACGGAAGAAAATTTGCAAACAGTTATTATTCTAGAAATCTTCCCAATGGAGAAAAAATTAACAGAGAATGGCTTGTTTACTCTACGTCAAAAGATTCAGTCTATTGTTTCTGTTGTAAAATATTCAGTAACACTGTAAGTAGTTTGTCGGCTCCAAGCGGTTTTTTCGACTGGCAACATTTGTCATCCACCTTAAAACGACACGAAACAAGCGTTTCTCACAGTGAAAATTTAAAATGTTGGGTACAACTAAATAATATGTTAAAAAACAAAACTACTGTAAATCAAATGCAACTGAGACTATTGGAATCTGAAAAAAAAACAATGGTGTGATGTATTGGAAAGGATCATAGCTGTTATAAAATTTTTATCCCATCAATGTCTAGCGTTTAGGGGCTCGTCAAAAACATTATATGAGCATGATAACGGTAATTTTCTCAAAGCAATAGAAATGATAGCAACCTTTGATTCAGTTATGCGAGAACATATTCACAGAATTCAAGCCTCGAAATTGGATTCAACTCGCATGACTCACTATTTAGGAGATCAAATTCAGAATGAAATCATTGATTTACTCGGCACGACCATAAAAAATTATATCTTGAACAAAGTCAGAGAATCAAAATATTTCTCCATTATATTAGATTGCACACCAGATGTAAGTCACACAGAACAAATTACAGTTATACTCAGGTATGTCATTTTAAACAGTGAAACTTAAAATGTTACGACATGCGAAAGTTTTATTGGTTTCTGTCCGATCACCAGCTCCACAGGTGAAGGACTATTAAATTTCGTTTTAGATTTATTTTCGCAATTAGACCTGGATATTAAGAACTTACGTGGTCAAGGTTATGACAACGGTTCTAATATGCGTGGAAAACACAACGGATTGCAAAAAAAAATATTGGAAATTAATAATCGCGCATTTTACGTTCCATGTTCGGCGCATAGTCTCAATTTGGTCGTTAACGATGCGGCAAATATTACGCACGACACCGTAAATTTTTTTAATATAATTCAAGAAATTTACGTTTTCTTTTCGTCATCTACAAAAAGGTGGTCGATAATTTGCAAATATTTACCAGATTTAAAATTAAAAGCATTAAGTGCCACGCGATGGTCTAGCAGAATCGATGCAGTCAAACCTTTACGGTATCATCTCGAAAAAATATTTGACGCTTTGCTAGAAATATCAGATAACAATTCGTCGGAATGGGATTGTACAACATCTCATAAAGCTCATTCGCTTGCTTTAAACATTCAAAATTATAGATTTATTTGTTCGGTTGTAATTTGGTTCGATATTTTAAATGAAATTAATGCTCTCAGCAAAATGATGCAAAACCCCACAATAAATACTCAAATCTGCATAAATTTGTTAAACAAATTGATTGATCAATTCACCGAATATCGCACGGATGAGCACTTCGAAAGGGTGTTAGAAGAAGCTACCAATGTGGCTCGGGACCTTAATGTTGAAACAGATTTTCCGCCTATAGACACAGTTCGTCCACGAAGGAAACCAACTCAATTTCAATATGAACAGAGTGACGAAGTTTTACTTGACCCCAAAACCAAATACAAAGTAGAGGTATTTTTTAGAATCCTAGATCAAACGTTGACTTCTTTAAAGGATAGATTCGAGGAGTTGGAAACTTTTACCGACGTATTTGGCTTTTTCACCAATAATAACTTATTTAGTTACTCCAAAGATGATTTAATGAAACATTGCAAAGATTTGAATTTGAAGCTAAAAGACAGTTCCAATAGTGACACAGATATTGATGGTATAGATTTGTTTAATGAAATCAATGCTTTAAAGTTGCATTTTACTGAACACCAGTCCAATGATCCACAAACCTTATTGCAATATATTTTTGCAAATGATTTAATGTCAACATTTCCGAATATAGCAATAGCACTAAGAATATTACTTACGCTGCCGGTTTCAGTTGCATCTGGTGAAAGGTCCTTTTCAAAGTTAAAAATTATAAAAAACTATTTGAGATCAACAATGCACCAGCAAAGACTAAGTAATTTAGCCATAGTTTCAATTGAACATGAGATATTAGATAGCTTAGACACAAAAAAATTGATAACAGATTTCGCCAACATTAAGGCAAGAAAGGTACAATTACTGTAAATTAAGTAAATAAATAGTTTTTCGTTGTAAAGTATTTCTTATTTTTTCACATCCTTAACCTAGTTTTTTTTTTACCTAGATCGTGTAAGGTAGACATAGTTAAACGGGGGCGGCAAAATGGGAATTGCACACGGGCGTTCGAACCCCTAGCGGCGGGCCTGTATATGTATCAACAGGGCACTCAAAAACAGCAATCATTAAAGTAGCGTACTAGTAGTATGTAGCTAGCGCTACACAAAGGTCGACTATAAATCACACCAGATCACACCGAGGAGCGCGGAAGTCATGGCGCGCGTCGCTGCGACCCTGACTCCCGCAGCGAGGGTTCCCATAAATCTCACCCCGGAACACATCTGCAGGACCAACGGTCAACGTCCGTGGGAACCATAGCGAGTCATCTAGCACGTGACTGAATTGGCGTGCTTTTTACATTAACCAATCATACGCCGTGGCCTGCCTCGATCAACGAATCAGCATCAAGAACGCACGCAACACCGCGTGGACATCGCAGGAGAGCAAGCTGATTTGCTATTGGTTACCCCACTATTATTTAGAGATAGTTAGTATTTAAGTGTTTGTTCACACTCTTGTATCACGTCATTGTACACGTCAAATACATTGTACTCTTTTACATTCGTGCAATACATAAAGTTCGATTTATCTGAGTTTTAATTACGCGACACGACCTACGCGCTACAAGTACATGCAAACATACAGTGCGCAAAGAAAAGGAAAAACCCCTAGCTGTTGTTAAAAAGAGATGAGTGTAGCGTAGATGACTATAGCGTCTAATAATTGATAGTTGACATCAATGCATACGGAAAATATAATTGTGAGTACAGTATTGTGGCTCGGTACAGGAGTGTGGTAACTATCGCGGTATAAAGAATAAAGGTCATGTCCCACACCATGAAGATCTTTGAGAGGATTATAGACTCCCGGATCCGGCAGGAGTGTGCTATCTCGGAGTGTCAATATGGGTTTCGTCCAGGGTACGGAACCATGGATCCTATCTTCGCACTAAGGATCGCCATGGAGAGATACAGATCGAAGAACACGCCTCTGCATATGCTCTTTCTTGATATGCAGAAGGCCTTCGAATGTGTCCCTCGGGGGGTGATCTGGTGGGTACTGAGGTCCAAGGGGGTACCAGAAGCCTATGTTGACATAATTCGAGACATGTACCTCAATTCCGATTCCGTTGTTAGGACCGCTGTTGGTGACAATAAACCCTTCCCCGTCACAGTCGGAGTCCACCAAGGTTCCGTCCTTAGTCCGTTTCTGTTTAGCGTGATATTAGACGTCTTGTCGGACAGCATAGGGATTCACATGAGCAACCTCCTTGGTTGCTTATGTATGCTAACGGGACAGGACGCGGACAGGGATCGGTTGGTGCGGCGTGTGAATGTTTGGAAGGACTCGCTTGAGAACGGAGGTCTGAAACTCAATGTAGCGAAGACCGTGTATATGGCTAGCAACACGACAGACGCCATGTTTGTGCGCATAGGCGGTGACATGGTCGAGTGCACAGACCAGTTTAAATACTTGGGGTCAGTACTCCACGCTTCCGGCGACATTGATTGCTACGCCAAAGCACGTATTTCCGCAGCTTGGGCAAAATGGCGTGAGGTGACAAGTGTCATTTGTGACCCCAAAATGCCGGTTAAGGGACAGATCTATAAAACCATCGTTAGACCTGTTCTCCTGTATGGCAATGAGACGTGGCCTGTGCTTGAGCGACATAAGCAGGAGCTGCGTGTCACGGAGATGAATATGCTGCGGTGGATGTGTGGAGTTACGCGGGAGGACCGCATCAGGAACTCCCGCATCCGTGGCGGTCTTCATGTCCGTGACATAGCGGACAAACTGCAGGAGGGTCGCCTCCGTTGGTCACGGTCACGTCTTACGAAAACTGGCATGTTACGAAGGTCACAAATGTCTTGCCATGGCCCTTCCGCTGGGCCAGAACAAGCGGGGTAGACCAAAGAAGTGCTGGCTTGACGTTGTAAGAGATGACATGCGTGCCAACAATCTCACACCACAGGATGCTAAAAATCGCGCGAAATGGAGGAAATTGAGCAAGAAAGCGGACCCCGGGCTCCAACGCGAAAGCCGCGGATGCAACCGGGATAAACGCTGAGATGATGATGATGAATTGTGAGTACAGTATTAGTATAAGTGATGATTTACAGGTTAAAACGGCACTAGCACGCAACTACTGGCCTGTCGTTGAAAGAATAGAGGTGCCAAAAACAAGAACCGTATTCTTTCGTCGGTGGAATTCTAGTCTACTATAACACTACATTTAACCATGGTATATTCTTACCTAGCAGTTTCTTAGCTTCTTTTGTTTGACGGGAGATGGGACCATAAAAGTCAGACAAAGCGTGAAGACTCCGAAAACGGAAATGGTAAAAATCAATTAAGTTGTCATGAGCCAAAACTCCTGTCTGGACCTGTAATTCACAAGGTACGCTGAAATATATTTTTGATACTCAATTTACAAACGCACTAAACTTAGTTTAAAGATTGATTGACACGGTGCAATTCAATTGCCTATGGCTTCAATTAAGTTGAAGCAACAATAAAAGTTGCATTGTCTAAACACCATTTAGATGATGCAAGTCATCGGTCGCATCAATTTTATTGTATGCCATAGGCAATTAAATTGCAGCGTGTAAATCAGTCTTAAGTCTAAGTCCTCCCTAGTCTAGCTACAAAGTTACCTTTCCAATAATAGCTTGCAAAGTACCAAGCTCACTTAAGAAGTGGCGGTCTTTTTCAACGGCTTGTTTCAAATGATTGAGCTTGAATGCAGGCTTCGCTTTGTAAGACATGACATTCACATTACCAAACACATTCTTAATCGTATTGAGCTGGAAATTAAATCAACACTAAATAAAGTTATATAAAGTTACCGTCCTTTCACAGTTATTTTACCTCTGATTTTAGATTCAAAATGACGAGAATATAGATCGAACATATTCCCGTTACGATTATGTAAGATTGCTGCAATTATGCTACTGTCAGAGGTAAAATAACTGTGAATGGACTGTAAATACCCACTTACTCTGAGTACCGTACATTAACCTCCTTGTCAGATTGCCATCATGGGATCTAGAGTACATTACTCCGCTGCCACAAGAAATCTCGGTACAGCAGACAGAGCTCTGGCGGGATTTCATGGCGATATACAAAAGTGCGATTGTCACAATCCAGTGGCAGGCACACCACAATAGCGGCAAATAGCGGCCTCTTTGACGAGTGGCGAGAGAGACAGCTCGGCACCCTCACCTTTCGCCTGACGCAGGTCCTCTCTGGGTTGTTTCGGGTGGTTCATGTTCTAGATAAGGCGGGAGACAACGCCAGGGTCTCGCCATTGTGTAGATTGATCGGAGGACACGGTGTATAGTGGATTGGCCAGCTTAGGCGGAGCTCCGCCGTATCCCCGTCGCGGCAATCCGCGCCAGGCCATGATACGGAGCGAGAGTAAAGATTTAGCGTTACCAGACACTTAACTGTAGCATTATGAACTGTGAACTGTGTCTGAAAAGGAACTATGTATGTCTATGTATGCCCACAGGGTGTAGTTCAATTAATCCTAAGGCAGTATGTCTAAAATTTTACCGCTTAATGTAGAAAAGCAAATAGTAACTGATTTTAGATACACATCGCGAAAGAGCGGTATAATATTTAAGTTTTAGGTGTCAATTTCGCCAGTGGATGATCTTTTCGCGCAGAATGTGTTAAGTTCGTAGGTACTTACCATATTTTCATCAGATAGTTTTATGTTTACGATTTTATTATCTCCGAAGTCAAAGCGTTGCTTAATTCTGTGTTTTACACCTTTAAAGGTATCTGGCTCATATTCGTCTACGATGAGTGGAAAGACTTTGGACTTCAACCCTGCCTGAAAATTAGGTTTAGATACTGGCATCAATTCCCTTCAACACAAACTTAACTAAATTTAATTTCAGTGCATCTTAGACTCGGCGTTCATTATCGGCATTGACAAGGAAAAAGATAAACACTATCGGTAGCAATGAGTTTCATTTTGACAGTTCAACAACATTCATTGCATGTTTTACATTGTTGAGTAGATACATTTTTCATACACATGGAGCAATGGATTAGCAATACTCGTATGCATCAAAATTATTCCAATTGATAGTAATAGTGCTTTATGTAATTAGGGGGCTGGCATAGTCTGGCTTGCATGCGACAGTGTGCAATTGCTACATGTTGCAACATTCTTAGGGATGACGAGGCGTCCTTAAGCATGCAGAGCTACTTCTGAGTGTTGCTTCGGCGACAACGGCACGGCGGGCGACGGCGTACGTATCTCGAAGTATCCCGAAGCATCCTCTAAAGTCTAAACTACCGATGCAGTACGTAGCTTCAAACATACCAAAGCGGTATTTTTGTTACTACGATCATATATCATGGAAATTTCTATTGCCATGAAGCTAATTTAACTAACTACTGAAGTACTAGAATAATATGATTTCCCGGTAACTGTGACATGAATTTGTCTGTACGACCATTAGTTAACTGTAGAAGTTCGTATGTATAGCTCGACCTTAAGTTTCTGATGTCGAGCCGCCGACATGCTGCCGGCAAAGTTTTACGACTTGCAATGACTGAAGCCGCCAACCTAACCCGCCGGCAAAATGTTGCCGACATATGCCGCCGGCTTAGGTGTGTATAGCCCTTCAGAAGTAGTAGGTCGTATGCACGGTCGTATGTGTAGGTCATCGCACTTATACATGGACCTATTGCTTCTAAGGTCGAGAAGTATGTGGAACAAGGTATTATTTTTATTACCTTAGTTATTGTATTAATTGCGTTTGCTATCTTTTATCTAAATGTGAAAAATATCTCAAAATGTACTACACATTATAAAGACTAAGGAAAACTATTTCGACCTTCATAGATTTATTGATTAGTGTTTGAAAATGTACAAAATAATTTCTGAACTATTAATAATTTAACAGTATATACAAGCATTAAAAAAAATTGTTACTTGCTTACTGAAAGTATCTTCTTTCAAATAAAAAAACTATTAGTAAAATCGGATCACGCAATTAAAGATTACCACCGAAAATCCAACATGTGGTCCCATAACCCGTAACCCATCTAGTTTCATAAATTAGCAACCCAAAATCCCGAGAGAGGGCGGGTACTTTGGGCTACATAGCGCTGTTAAGATTTCTCCTGAGTTGGTGGGGTTGGGAAGGGTATGAGTAGAATATATTTTGGAGTCTATTATAACTCTTTCTTTAGTTATCACCGTCTTTATGGGTCTCTATGGGTTTTTAGAATTCGGTACTTAGTATGTCAACTCAATGTTTTATTTATTTATTTTTATTTTTAATAATTATAAACTAGCGCTTGACCACAATCCCGCCTGATGGTAAGCAGTGATGCGATCGTTGATGGTAAAGCGCGCTAGTTTATTAAGAACCTATTCACTCAGATTAAGCAAATAGGAAGGAAGACGGCAGTTGAGCGAGGTGATGCAATGTTAAACCCAACAACACGACCAACGATGCTGCGCCAAAGGGAGATTGATCTGAAGACCCTCCACGACCAAACTCCCAACACAACAACATTTGGCGCATCGTACCCGGCACACATCGCAACACAACTGCTCAGACCCGTCCTCCGTACGGCTTCACCAGACATCATGCCGGTACACGACAAATCGCTTGGCGGCAAGGCTTTGTCTGGTGGGTGGTAACTTCTGCCGGCGGCCAAGTAATAAATGGCGATTTTTTTAAAATAGTTACTTATATAAATTTGCTATTTTTTTTTTTAATTGGGACAAACCCGCCACACTTTTCCCAACCACTGCAACTCCTGAAAGCCAGAATCAACAGTGGCGACCGCCAGAAAAACGCCGAGCAATGAAGCTCGACGAGTCCCGGAGAAACGATTCAACTGTCTTGGGTCCCGCAACGAAATTAATCAGAAAAGAATAGCGGAGGAGTAAGAAAAAAGATATTTTTTCCAGTTCCCTCCATAACAAGCAGGAGACAGAACAGAACTAGGCCAAACGGCACAAAGGGACATTATTGCAACTGGGAGAAGCCCAGATTGCCAAACACCACGGAATAAAATTTGATTAAGTTAATGGGTCCTAAGTAGGTATTAGCTGTTACAATTGATTCCAATAATAGGTATGGCAAAAGCGCCTGAACGCACGGAAATTGGTTCTAGTTTCTACAAGGTCCGTATAATAAACGACTCCGGATGTAACTTGTACACTATCCAACATAATATTGCGTTCATTCTGCCAAAGAACACACTCCCACAAGATGTGATGTGCGGACTGTTCAAATTCACAGTTCGATGTAGAACACTGACACAAAGGGGAAGGAACAAGTTTAAAAGAATACAGTTTACTTTTAAAGTTGCCATGACCTGTGAGAAATTGGGCAACGCAGTGGTCAACCACCAGCCATGTCTTAGCCAGCCGATCGCCAACGGATGGAAAGAATAGAATATGGAGGTGCCGGCCCTTGATGGAATTATCCCACCTACTTTGCCATTCGGATAAGAGGTCCTCCCAGACTTCAGTCGTATTTCAATTAGCTATTTACTACAAAGTTTTTGTAGCCTACGGTGACTTTGCCAAACAATTCTTCCTTTTCCGCGAGGTTGCATTTGGGCACTCACATATTCCCCAAGGCTGGAGACGCCATCAATGTACACCTCCACAGCAGCTTCAGGGGTGTTGAAAGGGTCCACAACATACATGCCTTTCCATTCTGCATTCTGTTGACACAGTAAATCATTATTTTTATTATTATTTTTTTCTTTTAATCTCCAAGATCGTGTGGTTGCCTTCGTATGTGTAGATAGTCAGAAAAGAATAAAATACTTTCGTAGGCTGCCGAACTAATTGCCACATTGTCGCAACCAACGCTCAATCCTCAAAGTTCAATAAGTGAATACTTGAACCAAACACAATTTGTAATCTAAACCTCAAGTCTTGAGGTTAAGATTACAAATTGTGTTGGTAGTTTTCGCAACGCATTATTTTTGTCAAGCTGTGGTTTCAAAAATAGTCGCAGCAAAAACAGCCATTGATTATACTTACTTCATTTCTTCGGGCCACAAAATCTTGTGGCTTAAAAAGACTTTATCAAGCGCAGTGCGTCCTAGCACTAAAGCAGCGTTCATACGTGCAATGTTTATAGTTTCGTACTTTCGCACCTCAGTAGTAACTATTGTATTGTAATACCCATGGGCGTACCCAGCTTCTGACCGAGGGGGTGGTAAGTTAGGGCTACGTTGGGGGGCAAGTCAGATTTTTAGGGTAGAATCGTCACCGGCTATTTTGTTTTACAAACTACACAAGGACATCTACTTACATGAAACAATAGGTATTTGTGGTGTAGTGTGTAGGGCAAATAGACGCAAATGATCCCATATAAGTCCCCATTTATACTTTGATTAGTAATTAGGAGAGTTCATATTCATACATCTGCGAGATTTCCAGGGGTGGGGACAACAGCCCCCCCTCCCCTTCCTCCCCTGGGTACACCCATGGTAATACCGTCCTTACTACTACGACATAAAGATGAAATCGTGCGGTTGAATCGAGTAGCAGAGTCACCTGGCACCGTGAGTGGCATACCTAGGTACTACGTGAATCACGTAGGAACTTACGTTTCTTCACAGTTTAGATAGAATACAAAGCATAGAAATGGTCATATTGAGCCACTAAAGTATCATTGACTCTGGTTAAGATTAAATGTATCTTACTTGTTCAACAGAGAGACCAAGTGCAGCACAAAATATCTCTTTCAGAAGGCTTTCGTACGTATCACTTGTCCGAATAAAGCTCAGAGAGCTTGGACTATATAGAACATAGAACTCTCCGCTAGCATTGGTACCTGTAATGAATAAAAAAACGTTAGAGTGGGTCCATACAGTGCGTGCCTAACGCGTTGCGACGATGGATGCGTTGAAGTATTAACAGCACTTTTATTGCGTACCTAACACACTAGAAGGCACTTAACAATTAGAATTATTTTAGCAATTATTAAAGCACATTGCTAATCCTTTATTCCTTTCCTTTTTTATTGCTATACTTTCTAAGTATATCTTGGATACCAGTGACTGAAGGTGAAGGAAAACATCTTGAGGAAACCTGGACTTTATAAGTCTGAAATCGCCAACCCGCATTGAGCAAGCGTGGTGATTACGCTCAATCCTTCTCTGTATGAGAGGAGACCTGTGCCCAGCAGTAGGACGATAAAAAAGGTTGATGATGATGATGTTGATATTGCTATCCATTATTCCATATGTTTGAAAAATGTGTTTGTGTTTCCTCAAGAAGGTAAATAGGTACTTAATGGAATGAATGCTATTGAACAGTCAAAACAAAACCCGTTGCTATACTAATATACTAATGTAAGAATAAAATCTCTTTGCCTTAAGGTACCTAATCACAATTACATTCTCTGTTTAGAGATCAATGCACTTTTAGGTGCGTATTACAGAACGTCATTCAAAACTCAAGCTTTACTTAAGTCTCGTTTGAAGCCTTTTGATTGGTTGAAACTAGTTTTAATTAATGTTTAAACGGAGATCAATGCTTGAGTGTCCTTCTGGAATACGGACCTTAGAAAGCGTTTGCGACCGCGCGTTAATATTAAACACTACGCAAATATCTATAAAACAGTCTAAAATGGTATTTTAATAAATCATATCAATGCTAGTGAAACAAATAGCGATGGTTCACATTTTTGAATAAAAGAAAATACTTGCCAATAAATGGTAGAACAAGAGTTATCCAAAATAGAATCATTTTGTTCGTAGACTGAAAAGCGATAGGTTAGGTACCTACTGAAAGCATCACTGCTGTCAAAGCATATTTCGTTATAAATATTCTTGATGTTCTCTATTTAAATCATAATTTTTTAGAAGTTACCTAATTCATTTATATTCTATTCCGTTCTTTATACTGTAATTAGTATATTCAGACGCAAAGCAGGCCAATCTACCCGAAACTATCTTCCAATCAACCTTGAACCCTAATGCTTAAGTGATAAGTTTTAAAATCTAACCACTTGACCGTTATTCGAAGCTAAATAAACATTATTGAGAAAGGCTGAACCTTGTTTCCTGTGCCTTTCTTCCTTACGTTTCTAGCGATATACAGAGTGGTGCTGACAATACGAAAATAAATGAAATCACGAACAATGCTGGTTCATAGGAATAATCCTAAACCATAGCAAAGAACCTAGCAACAAAAATAAAAATATGAAAATTTCAAACAAACTAAATCGCATAAAATTGCAAACGGAATAGAACACCCTTTAAAAATATTGGTTCACTGACCTCCGATCAGCGACAGCGCGATCCTGTATCGCCTTGCTTTTTTCGCGCCATTATTTTTAAAGTTTGTTACCGCAGGGTGCGGCGGTCATTAACCTGTACGCTCTTCGTTATAAACTTCGCAACATGTAGAAAATGTGAAAAAAGAAAAATAATTTCCTGTGACTAAACTAATGGACATATTTATATGATTTTTTATGGGTAGACTGAGAATGTGTTGAGGTACACGTTGTTTAATTTATTGTCGTATTGTCAGCACCACTCTGTATAACTCGCGCGAGTTAACAGTGCACCTCGCTAGAATGCGACCACCTTCCGCATACCCGCGCGGCGCCCCGCATTCACCGTAAGTGCTGAGTAGCGTTAGCATCTCTTTTACTGTGCTGCTGTGCTACTAGTTGGGATCGTTTGGACCGCCCATTGGATCGTTCGGTCCAAACGAACCCAACTAGTCGCAATCATTTTATAATATAAAAATGTGTTCGCCGATTAGGGGGCAGGTCAGTGAGGGGTGCGCAGTGCGCACTTTGAAAGCGCGCGCGGCGTGACTCGTCTTGTTTATTGGCGTTCTTTTCCTTGCTGGAAATGGTTGCTGCTTAAAAAGGTCAGTTATTTAAACTTTTTTTAACAACCGTTTATACCTATTTTTCCTTTCAATCGAAACTTGGCATATAGTCCGGTCAAATTAGATCAAAAATGAGAGTGAAGTTACATAAATTCACAGCAAGCTGAAAATTGGTGAGATCGTTTTAAATATAATTACAAATAAAATTGTACACATTGTAATTACAAAGTTGTACAGGAAAAAATCTATTCGAGCTCAAAGGTAAAAAAATATGATTTAGATGCGATTTTTTGTGATTTTCAGCAAAACGGTAAGTTTTATCATAAAAATATCTCAAACCAAAATTGTAGATTATAAAATTATCTATAAAAAGGTATGAATACTTTTTTGCTAAGGGCCACTGTTTCGGAGATATAACGATTCATAAATTTAGAAAAGTTGTAATCGTTATAATATGCATGAGTACGCCTCGTATATACATCTCCAGAGTTATAATATATGTTTAAATATTTTTCTATCGATTATTTAACTTACACTTAAAATATAAGATATATATAGGCTATAACTATAAGAATATCAGACAACAAGTCTAGGTTTACTTCAATATTGATAGAAAAGTTTACTGGTGAAAATATATTGGTAAAACAAGCAATCAATGATATGTTGCAGATATGTAATAAATAGGATGCAGCTCTTCTTGGGATCCTGTTGTACCTATATGCTTCAAAAATAAAATCCAATGTAATTCATTCTTCGTTTATTCTCCTTTTATGTTTTAAAAAAATACTCTTTATAAAATCACATTACGTTTACATCACACATCTTATTAATTTCAGTATCTATAAGAAACCAAACCAAAACATTCTTTTCGACCGCATTTTTTACAACTATTACAAAACAATAAAACATTTTTCTCCTGTCTACCGAATCTGTCTTCTCAACTTGAATTAATTTTCTTTATAAAAATTATCAGCCAGAGCCAATATTAAAATTCAACCTCAACATCCCCTCTGAATTTTATATTGTCTCAAAATAAAATTTTCATCAACTGCATAAACTCCGAGACATAACTTTCAAACAGCCTGTATATAACTTCAATACATAACTTTAAACAGCCTATATATAACTTCAATACACAACCTTTAACAGCCTATATAAAACTTCAATACATAACCTTTAACAGCCTATATAAAACTTCAATACATAACCTTTAACAGCCTATATAAAACTTGTAACCACCTCAATACAAAGCAACTCATATAAAACTTCAATTCAACATCTACAACTTCAGCTTCCTATCTATAACTTCAACAAACTCCCTATCTATAACTTCAACAAACTCCCTATCTATAACTTCAACTCTATTATAAAAACATCCCATCTATAACTTCAACTCTATTATAAAAACACCCATAGATGGGTGTTATATAAATAATAGAGTGGAAATTTTAGATAGGGTGTGAAAAACACACCCTATCTAAAATTTCCACTCTATTATAAAAACATCCTATCTAAAACTTCAAATTCCTATATAAAAATGCTGTCTTTAGACCAATTGTAGGACTTTTGAGGGCTCCAACAACCCGTAACGACTGCCATTAGATGTTCGTATGACAACCAGGACCAACAGCTTAATGTGCTTTCCGAGGCACGACCAGACCAGTGCAAATATTCATATTCATGCATACAAATATATGCACTGCGCGGGGATCGAACCCGCGCCTCCTTGCGCAGCGGCTGCGTTCGCTACCGCTATGCCACGGAGGCTGTCGCCCTGGATACGCAATATCATTCTTTAAGTAAGTATTTTTTCGGTAATCATAAATAGGGTGCCCATAAATTAATATTATTTATTTGAAGATGGAAGGATGGATTTTGTACGGCAATCTAAGACGTGTAACATTTTCTTGCAGGTTACTTAGTAATAAGACGAGGAAGTAAGAGCGGCTTGATGTTATACAAGTAGAAGTACCAAACTATGCTGTTGTTTGCAGTCTCCATTTCAGACCAGAAGATATCGTTAAACATGTTTCTACTTCAAAACATAAACAAGTGCCATCCCGTCAATATTCCCTGTGGTAATTTAGTATTAACATTTAATACCAACGGACGCAATATCAAACTTATAAGTTCCCCCCACTTTTCCCCGCCACTTCGTCCGCGTTGAAATCCTAACTTTTAAACCTCTGTTTAAAAGTTACGAGTTGACGACTTACAGGATAATGTGGATATTGATAGGGAGCGCAGGTTGCTGGCTGTCCGTTGCAACATGCTGGTCCGCAGATTTGAGCGCTGTTCTAAGTCTGTTAAGATAACGCTTTTTAAGGCCTTCTGCCAGTCGTTTTACCGTGCAGCCTGTGGACCACGTATACCCAGCGGGCATAAAGCGACCTGCGCGTACAGTATAATAACGCATTCAGGGTGCTTTTGGGATTGCCGTGGCGCTGTAGCGCGTCAGGGATGTTCACGGAGGCGAGGGTCAACTGGTTCGCCGCGATCATGTGGAAACGTTGTGCTTCTATGATGGCGCGCTTGCGCTCCTCCTCTAATGGCATCCTGAATGTGTTTTCGGATCGGTGGGACTCGCCCCTCTTACGTAGGTGGATAGGAGTCCAGACTCACTTTAGTTAATTTATTACTAACATTAGGCTTAGCTTTACTTGTACTAGGTAACACTATATGGATAGTTATGTTTTTTTTTTATTTGAATTTAACCCCTTGGGGGATGAATTTCCAAAAAATATTTCTTAGTGAGTTTGTAAGTATGGAGCAGTGGGTAAAATTTTGGTCGTAGGTTCGAACCCCATCAGGCGCTCTACTTTTGTGAAAATTATTTTTATCACTGCTGCTCTCAAAATGTTTTCCTTCAACATCCTGAGGAAACCGGCATGTTCTAGAAGCAAAACTTCGAAGACATGTTACATCTAACAACCCGCAGTGAGCGCGCGTGGTAGATTATGACTCACTCCCTCTCACCAAGAGGAGGCCTCCCAGGCTATCCCAGGGGTTCACACAAAATTTTCAAATTCAAATTTTGCACATACTAAAATTCACATGTTAGTAACTATGTGCAAAATTTCAATCCTCTAGAGTCTAGACTTAGAGGTTTAGGCTGTGCGTTGATATATTATTATTAGTCAGTCAGTCAATTTATTTACATCTATGTCATGATGCGAGCGCTGTAGGTCTACGTACGTCTAACATTTCATGTGACCGTATGCTCTTGACTATATATTATAAATAAAAAAATACCTTTTTTTTATTTCAGGTTAAACCACCAGAAGAAAAGTTACTGTCCTAAGCAATATTGTGATCCAATCTGCCGCTCCTGAACCTGTGCTGCGTACCATTTATTATTTACCTATTTAATGTTTGAAAACAATTTAAAAATATTACATATTTCCAGTAGGTATTCAAAAACCACAGATTTGTGATTATACTCTTTGATATTCGTGTCGATAGAACAAGTACATCTTCAATTTATTTATCAATTTCTAGGATAATAAAATTAAAACAGTTCGCATCCAAAAATGTCAGGTAATGTAAGTAAAAATAAATGTTTTATGTACATTTCTTATAATGACATGAATGACATTTTAATAGTCACCCTACACAGCAAGGACAGAGAGCTAGTGTGAAGCTATCTCCCTCGGACCGTTTTTTGATCGATAGTGCACATTCCACTTTAGATAGTTTAGATATAAGTTCTTTGGATGACACTGGCCACTATTGGTGACATTTTGGTTGGCTTAAAGGTCTGAGAACCGAGCGAGAAACTTATAAAAAAAGTGACATTTTGGTCTTTAGATTTTCGGATTTTGTATGACATGTGTACTTACTACTTAGGTACTTGTATACCAAATCAGAATCACTAATCACTAGTTGTTTGTGGAGTTTTCGATTGATATTTTATTTTACTGGGTTGTTGTGGCAGCTCCTCTTTAGGTACTAAAAGCTACAGAAGATTTTTATAATTAAAGTTTAAACATAATATAGAAATATTCGTATTCGATTTAGGTGTTCTACAATATATTATGAGTGAAGAAATAAGAAATAATGCCTGGCGCAAAGTAACTTCTGTCGGCAACTCTTGGATAGTATGCAAATCTAAATCACATCCAGGACATGTATACTATTTTAACAGTTTAACTGGGGAAGCTGCGTGGAATTTAAGTGATGCAGAGGTAATATGATTTAATTATACACATGGTTTCATAATTTTTAGTTCCAACCCGCTATTGTAACCATTGTGATGTATAGTAGTTGATAAGAAGTATAAACGTTTTTGTATAAAAAACTTAATGATATCTTCATTACAAGAAAATTTCAATATAATTATTCCTTCATTTATCATTTATTTGATCATTAAACTTGAGACCAATCCAGACAATGAGTTAATACCCTTTAGTTTGTATAGATTTACATAGAACTATCTGGACAAGATGACAAGAAATATTATATAGGATTATCTAATCATTAATAGAATAATGAAAACACATTCTATCTCATACTTATCATACATGCCAATAGGTGACTCTTTGAACTGATTTCAACACACTTCCTTAACCTATGTAATTTACATTTCTCACAAATATTAGCAAGATTCATACCTGATATGGTTTTATGCCACAAACCATTTTTTGTACTATATCTAAGTGGCTACATGCAGTTGTTGGCTGTTTGGTTTGAAGGTTGCAAGTGTTACTTCTGAGCGGTCCTGAGTGTGATTTCTGAGTAGAGCAGAGTTTCCATCTGGAAGATCCCAGTAGCCACATAGTGTCGGGATTCATTCAGTTAATGACGAGACTTGCTTTTACCTGTATTCTGCATGCCCATGCCTAAGCCTATTCAGAGGTAGTAAGTTAGGAAATGCCGGCTCCATCTAGTTTAAAAAAAATGTTGTGAAAAGTGATCAGTGGTCCTACTTGCATAATAAATGATTTCATTTCATAAGTGGTAAAAATATTTTAAAAGGTTTTTTTTTACAGATTGAAAAGGCGAAAAATAGAACAAAACATCTTGTTCACCTACCAGGTGCTAAACCTACAAAATGTCCAGAGCCAAAAGAAAATCCACCTACTGTTCCATTAAAAAACAGTTCAGAACCGTCACAATCTCTCTCTAGTGAACAATTTGTAATAAATAGGAATACAGAACAACAATCCTCAGTTTTAATGCAGTCAAATGATACAAATACCAATTCAACTTTTTCTACTCCTTTTAACCAAATAATGCAGGCTGCCCAGATTAATAACCCTGATTCATTAACACCTGTATGTAATTTTAATTCATTTAATAATTCTTTAAGTACATATCAATTAAACAATACTCCTATGGTTTATAATCCCAAGATATGGGCAGTTCCTCAAACACAGCCACTTTTCATTACACCTGGGTTAGCTACTGCAGTGAGCCACAATGTAGCTCCTCTGAATGTTACTTACAACCAAACTGTGTCACAACCAGCAATAGGACTTGTTTTGAATAGTTTTGATAACCCGAACCCAACTGCATCAACTACAAGTGCTACACAGCCATTTTATCCAAGAGACTTAACTAATGAGCAAGGTGCCAAGTGCACCATAAATAAAAAAATTGGACTCACAAATAAAAATGATTTAAGGCAAAAATTAACATCAAAGAAAAGATTTAACATGGAAACTAATAAACTAGGAGGTATTTATTTTCTTTTTATTATAGCCTTAATAATATAATACTAATAATAATTGTTATTTTAATGAAATATTTATTTTAAGGATCTGTTTTTTCAAGAAAAACCAATACCGCTGCTCTGATTGGCAACAAAGTTGAAGGAATTCATTCAAATGACTTGAATAATCGAATGGTAAGTAAGAGAACAGCAAATTATTATTGATATCATAATCATTTTTGACACAACTATTTAATTTTCAGGAGAGCAGATGTCTAGAGACACAATTGCATGAAACACCCTCTAGAATTGAT
This sequence comes from Sesamia inferens, assembly GCA_037179545.1. NCBI lineage: Eukaryota > Metazoa > Arthropoda > Insecta > Lepidoptera > Noctuidae > Sesamia > Sesamia inferens. The sequence goes on from CM073930.1 coordinate 15,242,093, forward strand.
GTGGGGCCTTTAAGAAGTCTAGGCCCCTCTGATTGTAATTCAGATGCTTGGTTTATTGTTGTTGATTTGGAAGTACTGCTACATGAGTTTAAATTTCTGAATACATTGACAGATTCAGGTAAATATATATAAAACTTGTATTATTGTAGTATTTACTATACTGGGTAATAGGGGAAACCAGAATCCACAAGAGATTTAGTCAAATACTGTGAGCTAAAATGCGATTTATTCAAAGAGAAAAAAAAAATGTCAACATTAATTTGATGACTTGCATGACTAAGAAAAGCGATTTATTTTTAAAACAGTTTTCCTGTGCTTCATGTACCTGAAATCTGGACAGCACAAGAAGGTCAAATTTTTAAAGTAATTTAGGTACTTTGGACAGTACATACCTCATAAAACGAATACATCAATAATTGTTCAATATGGCTTCTATTTTGTTTTAATTAAGAACATATCTAGTGGCTCTAAACAAAGACAAGTGACATATTTTATCAAGTTTCACTAACTTCTACAGTACAGAATTTTTCTTCCGATACAATGAAAAGATTCTCTTACATGAAAAAGAGACAAATTTTCGTAAATTTTAATATCAAAGTAGTAGTAACTCAGTCGTGGATTCAAACCAAGGCAGGCAGTTTACTTTGAGTAATCTATTCCTTCACCACTGTTCTCGAAACGGTGAAGAAAAATATGAGGAAATCTGAATGTCCTAGAACCACCACTAGGGTCCGAGTGGTGAACTATGGTCCAGTCTTTGGCCAGAGAAGACCTGTAAATATCCCAGGTCTAAGTGGGGGGGGGGGAAGTCAAATTTTTAAGAGGGTAATCTTTATACAATTAAACTGGTTAGTGTCTACTATGTGGTTTATTTAAAAGTTAGAGATAAGTTCTTGTTTATACTTTGTTTAGTAATTAAATAAAATTTGTAATTTATATAATAAATCAACATATTATTTATTAATAATCACAACTCAATTTTAATTTTTTTTTTCAATTGTTGTAAGTATATGAATGAACGTTGCCAATATTTTTTTATGAAATTTTGGTACTATTTTATCAGAAAAGTACCGCAGGTTCAAGAACTTAAGAGTACATAATAGTCTTAGGTTTACTAAGACTATTATGTACTCTTAAGTATTAATTATATAATGGTAAATGCCATAACAGTTTCAGATTTCATGCTCTTGAAAAAAATAATGGTCCATTGTGGTTTTTTTCACATTAGAAAAAAAAACGGTTTTTTTTGCAACACAAGGGGGGTGGGGGGCAGTTGCCACCCCCTGCCCCACCTGGGTACGCCCATGGCGCCTGGCAAAACATTTTTTGTGAGGTTCTTGTGCGAAAATCTTATGCCTATGTATAGTTCTATCAGCTGTTTCATGCCATTGACATTATTATATTATTAAATAAAAAAAAAAAAAATCATTACAAATACGAAAATTTCTGGTAAACATTTAAATAGAATCCATTTTAAATTCTACATTTTATAAATTAATTGTTACAGATGAAAAATGCTCTCTTATGGTTCCAAAGCGGGTCATGGAAGAACTTAAAAGTTATGTTACTATTACAGAAAATATTCAAGCAAAACGTATTTTACGATTTTTGTCCCAGCAGATTGACATTGGTCATGCATATATGGGTAAGATATTATATATAACTATTTCATGATATAATCAAAGGAGGTATTGATGACTAACAATTATAATCCTGCAAATATGTATAACTCGCGCAAGTGAACTGTGCACCTCACTCTAAGACGTCATTCGGACGGTACCGTTTGTAAAAAAAATTGAATTATGTTAAAAAATATAAATTATCTACATTTTTTTTTAATGTAAATAAACTGTCGTTTTGATGATAAAAAGTCATAGTACTAGGTCATTTTACTCATGACGTTTTGCAATTAAATTGATACATATGGACTGAAATAGTTATAATGTTGATAAAACAAAAAAAAAACTTAACAAAGCAAACACTCCACAGAAACAGTAATAACAACAGGGGATTTAAACTATATTTAGACAATTGTAACAAAGATGCTATCACTACTAAGCGTCGCATTCCATCGAGGTGCACAGTTAACTCGGCGAGTAGTACTTGTTACGGTTGCGAATGATATTTTGTTGAAAAAGTCGTCTAGCAATGGCGTGCAGATAAAAAAAATCATAAGAAATAATACTACTGTTACCCTAGTCTGATCGAACCTGGGCCCTATTTATTTTATTTATTTTACAAGATAACAAATATCCACTGTGTTAGTAACAATAGTCTTAACCTATGTTAGTACCTAACCATTACAGACCTACACAGACAATTAACACACTCCACCCCTGCTCACTATGTTCATTGGTCTCGCAACACATGGAGGTCAGTGAACCTACTGAGCAGAACGGTGTCTGTTCTGTCGCCAATCATCCTCAGAACGCTATTCGAGCTCCACCGTACTCGTCGTACACCGACGCAACTTTTTTTACGCATAATTGCATAGAAGTCATCTACGCTAGCGTGTGCAAACATACCGGATGCACTGCAATATCGAGGGAGCCGAAACAGAGCCCTGAACACATTATATTGAACGCGCAAGGCATTGCAGGCTTTCTGGGTAAAGTTCGCCCACAGGCTGCTTGTGTAGAACGTCTTGAACATAGTTATTTTCACAGGAGCACTATACCGAGCGAACCTGCGTGCCAACATATTACATTTATATTCATTTTATTATCATATATTTATTATTATGTCCATGGAGAACCAATACAAGTATTTTTTTTCCATTGGTCAACAGTGTGCACACGATCAGTAACATCCCATTTATGTATGTATCATCTCAGCGTATAATCCCGGTCACACCCGCGGCTTTCGCGTTGGAGCCCGGGGTCCGCTATCCTACTATTACGCCTCCATTTCGCACGATCTCTGGCATCCCGTGGTGTGAGATTGTTGGCACGCATGTCATCTCTTACGACGTCAAGCCAGCACTTCTTTGGCCTGCCTCGCTTGCCCGGCGGAGGCGCCATGGCAAGACATTTGTTACCCACGTAACATGCCGGTTAGCAACCAGGGAGGTTGCTCATATGAATTTTTGATGCTGTCTGACAAGACATCTAATATCACGCTGAACAGGAACGGTCTAAGGACGGATCCCTGGTATACACCGACGGTGAAGGGGAAGGGTTTAGTGTCGCCAACAGCGGCCCCAACAACGGAATCGGAATTGAGGTACATGTGTCGAATTATGTCAACATAGGTTTCTGGTACCCCTTTGGACCTCAGTGCCCACCAGATCACCCCCCGAGGGACACAGTCGAAGGCCTGCATGTCTAAAAAGAACATATGCAGAGGCGTGTTCTTCGATCTGTATCTCTCCATGGTGATCCTTAGGGTGCAGATAGGGTCCGTGGTTCCGTACCCTGGAGGGAACCCATATTGACACGTCGAGACAGCACACTCCTGCCGGATCCGGGAGTCTAAAATCCTCTCATCTCTTCATGGTGTGGGACATGACCTTTATATCGCGGTAGTTACCACACTCCTGTACCGAGCCCTTGCCTTTGAAGACTGGAGTGATAATACTCAGCCTCCACTGGCTCGGGATTTTGCCGGTCAGGAGCACGCGATTCAGAAAGTTCGTTAACATGCCCACACCGCGAGGACCCGTCGCCTTCCAGGCCTCAATGGGGACTCCGTCAGCTCCGACAGCTTTCCGATTCGCCATGCGACGAAGAGCCGTGTGGACTTCCTCAGGCGTTATCGGGGGCACTAATCCAAGGTTCAGAGGGAGTTAGGGAGTTCCGGTGTCTGAACCTCTTGGTGCTGCTTATTCAGCAGCTCTTGGAAGTATCTTCACCGCGCGATCCTTGCAAAGCAGGTTGCCAGTAGGGTCTTTTACACAACGGCACTTGGATATATCCTGTGCCGCTTTCACCCCCTTCTAGGCGACGGACGTGTGTGGGACTCGCCCGGCCAGAGCCGGGAATACCCACTAAAACCACTCGGTTTCCCTCGGGCCCTGCGTTGAGAGTGTCACGGGATCGGCCCGAAGGCCTAATCATCGTGACACTCTCAGGGCTTATCGGCCTTGTTAAGGCCGGTTTCCGCGCCAATGGGGGATTACCCGGGTACCGGAGTAATCCCCAGACGTGGTGACCGGTGCAATGTGCGTGCGGGGGCTACCCACACGCGCTGGTCACACTCTGGGGCTAAAGGAGACGGAGGTTCGTCCCCCGCCTTCTTCGCCCCGCCCGTCTACGCCGGAGGGGAGCGGCAAGAGCATCCTCTTCCCGCTCCAATCGTCCGGTGGCCGTCAGCTGGGGAGCGGAGTGCCTCCCTCCACCTGCTCAGGGCCTCCCCCCGAGCCGCTATTCGGACCCGCCTTACCTCCTCGAAGGCGGGTCGTTCCCCCCGTTCTCGGGCCGCGACACGGTGTCGATGCACCTGGGACAGAACCAGGGGCCTCGACCTCCCACGGGGGCGTGCCCGCGAGCACGCAGGCAGCCCCATGACTGACCGTGTGGTATGCCCGCACGGTTCGTGTCGCGATGACCCTCTGCGGCCTCCGCAGCAGGGCCAATGTGCGCCGGGAAAGGCACTCCGCCCACACCGGGGCCCCGTAGAGTGCCATCGACCGCACCACTCCCTGGTACAGCCGACGGCACGCCGAATTCGCCATCGGTACCAGCGTACTTGTCGCCGATAGCCATTGCAAACTACTGGGACTTATTTTCATCAAGTAGCCACCACCGGATCTGGCGTCGGCAGTGCTCTACACGTCTACATTGGGCCTTAACGCAGAGATCCATGACAAGGAGACGGTGTTGTGCAGTAAGACTCAATGGGTATGACTTTGCAGTTGGCTACTTTGCCGATGTGGTGTCTCCTAGTTAGTAGGAAGTCGATCTGGGTAGCGCTTCGCCCGCTCCGGTAGGTAACAAGGTGCTCTGGTTTCTTTTTGAAGTAGGTGAACACCTACTTAACGTGTGCGGCCGCTGACCTGGCAATTGTGAACACAATTGCCAGGTCAGCGGCCGCACATGTTAGGAGACTGTTGTCCCCTTCCGCGTTGCGGCTACCGTACCCAAAGCCACCGTGAACACGCTAAAAACTCGTTACACTTTTCACCCACATGACCGTTCAAATCACCACCCAGAACGATTCCCTGGGATAACGGGACATCCCATTGATGTTACTGATCGAGAATATTCGGGAAAACATAGACTAGGAGTTTTATCAGTACGAAAAAAAATGTGTGATGGATGTTACATTAAAAGTAGCTTTCTTTGTTATATTGAGTGAGATGTGAAATGAAAAGTCCTTAAGTGCCGATGGGACTTGCGCACGAAGGGTTTCGTATCATTATATATTGTGTACACAAAAAAAAAACTTGTTATTTGCTGTTATAGCGGCAACAGAAATACAACAACAGACTGTGAAAAAGGTTGCCTTGAGGAGATTGCATGAACGATGATTCCACCCATATTATATTTTGTAGTGAATGCATTCTTTCTTTTCTATACTATAAAGTATACATAAATATGTGTAAATAAATAAAATGTTAATGGTTTAGTTAACATGGTTCATGAGATTGATGGACAGCAGGGTCTTCGTAATAGGGTCCAGTTTCTATCTTTTAGGTATAAACGAGGCTTCGATATTTTATACAAATCAAATCAAAATCGTTTATTGCATATTTATACAAACAGATGCCAGCAGGTTAAGCTACCAGAAACTGTCAAATTTTCCCATTCAACCTTGAACTCTAAAGGCTTTGGCTATTAATTTGAATCTAGAATATAGTAAAGAAATTTGACAGATTGTTTGACTCATTAGTACCTTGATGTCCTGGATCTGTACATGATTAATGAGCATATTTACGTAGTTATGCAGCAAATTAGCAGTAAGATCATATTGGTACGGACTGGGGGTATTAAAATGCCGGTTAAGGGTTTCGAAGTTTATTGGCAATGAAAGTACAGTTGATCGTAGGCAATGACAAGTAGAACGTAGCTGATGTCGCACCGAAGTCTTCCCTTACGTCCACGAAGTCCGTGTCGTATACACACAATAACATCACGCAGTCCAAGTTCTCGTTAGAGCAGTCGCAGTAGGTATTCTCAAAAATCGCTTCTTAACTGTTGCTTGTTTCGTCTCGGTAGTCGAATGCAGACTGACACTGCGTTCGTTCGTTGGACTTCTCTGCGACCTCGAGATGGGGGCGCGAGGAGACCGTTTGGGGGCTCCTTTATGGCCCCATGACCGTGGCCTTTCTCTCTCAGTCCCCAAAATTGGGGACCCGTCATTGGGTTGCACCCTAATGGTGTCGTCTTCGCACACCTAAGCTGTCGCCGTAGGGGTGTGCCTCCCCTTCGGCGGTCATCGGTGTGCCTTGTAGTGTGTGACTGTAGGAGCGCCCGAAGTGCTTCTCGACGCCCGTGCGACCAGGCCCCAGCCGAGTGAGATCCCTAGTTGCCCATATGCTCTGTAAGAGTCGATCAAGCGGTCAAGATCAAGTAGATCTTGTAGATCCCCAGCTTGACTCGCGTGAAGAGGCGTGATAGGTTGCGTGTTACCTTAGTGCGCGCGACGGCCTAGCAGACGTGCGGGCCCCTGGTGAGCCGACGGTGGAGTGTTAATCCCAAGTACTTGGCGGTCCTAGTCCACCCGACCTCGGTCCCAATGAGCTGAAAGTTCGGTGGATGCAGTCGGCCTCGTGCCGTGACGATTATAGCCTGCGTCTTACCTACGTTAACCGACAGTCTCCGCTTGCTGAGCCAGTCGGGTAGGTCGTCATTTCGATGGCCGCGTGGTCGGCCGACACCGACGTGGTGATATACGCGGCGTCATCAGCGTACAGCGCGAGTGTCGCAGAGTGCGTGGCGGGAATGTCGTTGGTGTACACGGAGTATAACGCAGATGAGACGCAGCTTCCCTGTGGCACGCCCGCTCTGATGGGGCGTGCGCTGGATGACACGTTCTCCACCGAAACCTTAAATGTCCTGTCCTGGAGGAAAGAGGAGACCACCTGTATCAAGCGACGGGGTGTAGTGGTCTCGGTCAGCTTGAATATAAAACCGGCGTGCCAGACCCGTTCGAATGCCTTTTCCATGTTGAGAAATACTGCAGCGGCGTACTCCCTCTTGTTTAGGGCCGCTGTGAGTATGTGCAGTACCCTTGACAGCTGGAGCGTCGTACTGTGTTCGGCCCGGAAACCAAATTGTTCCGGGCGCGACGTCGTGTGCGGTATCAGTTGACGCAGCAGGAGCGCCTAGAACACCTTGGAGGTGGTGAAGAGGAGCGTGATAGGCCGATAGCTTTCCGGCTTCAGCACGTTCTTCCCGGGCTTCGGCAGCATGATGACCTTCCCCTGTTTCCAACAGTGAACAGGTTTGGCATGAATTGACGCTCCAGGTGCTCGGCGAATATTTTGGCCCGGTCGGCCGCCGTGTAGCGTAGCGCCCCGTCGCTGTTGCGCAGCGGCCGCTCCGGGGCTGGGGTGTTCTTGAGGCGCCGGTATAGCCGGTGTAGTCCCAGCTCTCCGTTGCGTGCGCCTGCAACTCGGCCTTAACTTTGTCCGTGATACGGTTGAGCTGATTCTTCAGAGTAGGACATCTCGTCTGTTGCCACCGCTTGCGCAGATGCCTCTTGTCGGCGATCAGGTTTGCGATGTGTGCGGAGAGCTTGTGATAGCGCCCCTGTGTCGCGGCGGTAGTGCATGTCGCCGCTTTGTAAGTGAGGCCGCGGGCGTTCCAGTGCAGTATTCTCACCGGCTTAGCCATTTCTATTGAGCATTATCAGTTCTGTAATGCCGGTGAGAATAACTGGCATCGGGTCCTGACCACTACTGAGCGCTAGTAATATGTCCTGCAGGACCCGGAGAACGGCCTCTATTACTGTAGACCCGGGATTATTGATGCTTACCCCGGGTGCGCCCGCCGACAAGGAATCTAAATGTGGCGCCCGCATGTCTCTGCGACCGCTGGGAGCCGAGACTCTGCGCTGGCGTCACGGCGCTATATATAGGTCAGCTGATCGAACATTCCAGATTCGTCTAGACGTAATAATAACAGCGCATAACTTCGAGTACATTCAGTAGGTACCTACGGTAATTCACCGGTGACGAATTTCTGGAAATTTCGATGTCGACACTTTGCTGACAAAATTGTCGAGACCTGTACCATTCGATAGGCCATCCTAGGTCTAGCAATGCGTTTTTATATTGTACCTTTATAATGCCTAGGTCTGGAGATATACCCCCTTATTCATAAAAGATGTTTAAAGTTAAACACTGTGGTGTATATTCATAAAGGATGATTTAAGTTAAGTGACGTTAAAAGGTCAAAATTGAATGGTTAAAGAATCGCTAATCACTAGTTAACTTTAAGCAGCGTTTATGAATAAGGGGGATAGGGCTTAAAAGTTCGGTACTGCATGACACGCAATATTGAACGTTATGTCATTGACGTAAGGTGAATGCGTAACAATATATTACCTATAGGTATAGAAATGCATTCTTTTACTTTACAGCCGAAGAGCCATCTAAAGTGGAAGGTGACAGTATGGCCGAAGTGATATATTCAACTTGTATAGAACTGATATCAATCAACTATCATTTGGTGAGTGTATAGAATATAATATGTAGATTTTAGTTACAACTAGCCTGCCCCATTTCCGTAGCTCACGTGCGTAGATGAGTGAAATTAATGAAAATACCTTCATAAAAATGTTATTTGTTTTAGATCCTTCTTACTAATGATAATGAGTTATTGACTAAATGCTCAACAAATATAAATATGTTTAGTATAGATGAAGTCAAAAAGTTTTTAATGGAAGTTCCAAACAAACAACTGGTATCATCTGGTCCTAAGAAGCCGATTATGTCAGATGAACTCATTAATAAAATAAAAATCACTGTGCCAAATGATGCCACACAAAATATAGAATTGAATACTCCTACATACATAAACGATATTCAAAGTGAAGACCATATGGATAATATTCCCATTACTCCACAACAAAATAATACTCTTGATAAAACAAAAGAATTGGTAGTAGTTAAACAAACAGTAGATGCTGGGATTCAAACTGATTTAGAAGACATCAATGCAAGCATCAGTATGACTTATGTGGTAGAAAAAGATCCCCCAAATGCAGAATCAAACCTTCCTCAAAAAACTCCCGTGTCTGTAGTATCAAATAATTCCGATAAAAAAAGAGAAATAAAGCTGAAGCGCAGAATATTGCATAAGCCACCAGTAATTCCCGAAAGTGAAAAGAAGCAATTCAAATGGCGTCGAAGAACATTTACATCCTTTCAAGAAAAAGAAAAAACCCCATCTCATAATGACCAAAATATGAATAAAAAAAACGTAGAATCTCAACAAGCTACTACTTTAAATAATGAGATATCCGAACTTTCACAAACACCATTGATTAATAATGTTACATTAGAACGTCCTGAAAATAAAATCTTAGATAATAGTTTTGAAAGTAGGGAGTCAAGTATAAATGCTGAACCGGAGAATTCCACCACCAAAGAAAATGTTACCATTGAGGAAACTTCCACATCCGGGATAATATCTAATACTGACAGCAATGTTGATGCTGACAGCACCCACAGCAGCTCAATTAATCAACAATTAGTTTGCAACGGACCATCTAATAAAGCTATGTATGAAGTTGACAGTGTTACCATGGAACAGTATTTGAAAACGAAATGCGACGAATGGATTTCGAGATTTATCCAGATAATGGAAGAGGTTTTGACTCAGGTGCTACAGCAAGCCCCACCGTTTACAGATAAGGATATGCCGCCACCTTGGACATTACATGAAGCAGCGCAATGCGTTGCTAAGAAATTCTGTGGCCATGAAAGTATTAAGACAGCAGCTGATAAATTATCAAACATACTCTTCCAAGTTAAAGATGCTAAAGGTAAGGATATTTTTCTACATAATCTTTAATTTGCTTAATACACAGGCCTTCTCTTTGCGAGGGAGTGGTTTGTAGTCTACTACGCGGGTTCGGCGTTCAGGTCGGTAGACTGATAATACATGTCTTCGATTTTGTTCTGGTGTTTTCCTTCCATATAAGTTCATTCTACTTGCCGTTATCCTAAACATACAGTTTAATTTACAGGTCAAATAACTATGAACATGACACCTTATCAATATATGCAAATGTATAGTTACGGAGTTCATTTGCTTGCTGCAATAATCGTAAGTTTACAAATTTAATGGTAGCTTTCAGTTTAACTAATTTAATAAAGATTAAAATAATGGTAAGATTTGAACGTAATCATCATCAAATCAAATCACTCTACCTATTTCGACCTATGCTAATAAGAAAAAGTATGTATAAAAAATCTTGTATTTCATGCGGACAAGCAACAAGATTTTTTTATAAATACATTTTATAAAAAAAATCCTGTTGTTTATCCACATAAACTACAAGATTTTTTATACATACTTGAGGCTGATTTTTCTAGGTCAGGTATTTTGTTTCGTAGAACAAAATTTATATCTTTTGTATAGAAAAATATGAATCTAATATTATATTCTTTAGAAAAAGATAACTGACTGAGTGGATTTCGAAAAATCAGCCCTTGGATGTATTCTATATTTTAGGAGGTGTTAACCAGTTGTGAAGATATACAAATCGCAGTGGAATCATTAAATAAACTATTACATGACATAAGAAATCCAAATATGGACAGCAGTGCCAACGATGTTTTTAACGACAGTAAACTCAACAATATGTCAAACAATGATGTGTCAGCTTGTTCAGGTACAACTACAGCGTACTATGCATCATTTTCTTAATTTAGAACATACACAAACAACTAAAACATGGTACGAGTATTCCTATTCATATGGTCAGTTAAACTAGCAAAAGTTTGGTTTTTGTTCCATAACAGCTTAGCTCAGAAATGAGCACAGATAAAAACTCGTTCTTTAATCTTTGTGAGCAAGGTTTTCGCGCGATGCCATAGTGCGGAGAAGAATTAATTTGATAAAACGATAGGATTCCAACTATCAATACCATTGCTTGATGTACCAAAAACACTTCAAATGTTCGTTTGAACATTACTATGTACATAGTTGTGGCCAAAACAGTTGAGTACAATAGTAAATCATGTTGATAGTCTTATATTGCATATCACATGACATTTCGCTATTCTTGGAGAATGAGGAAATATTTTCCTCTTTTACCATTAAGATATCTCTCTCTCTCTCTCTCTAAATCAATCTCTAAATCGATCAGTCTTGAGCATTAGTTAGGATGACAGGTCACTCCACGTTCACTTCACTTATGTTTTTTATGGTGAGGTGGTTACAGACTCGCTCTGCTATTCGCCTATCGACTAACTGATGCGCCTTTCAAACTGGTATAAGCCGCGCAGCCACAGCGCTGCCCCTGCGCGAATGATTGTGGCCCACTAACCTATACAACTTTGCAGATGTGCCGAATAACAGTGACGAGAATCCAATACAACGAAAAGAAATATCTGGCCGCAGTCACACGAAAGAAGTATCTAAAGATAAAAAAAGTATATCTTCCGCAGTAAGTACCTACTATAAATGTAATCCCCGTGGACCGGCAGGGTTCGACCTTTTTACTGACGTTAGTCTTCATGGACTGTCCGAGAAAGGAGAAATAGGCCACATAGTGCCGAAATTTCTGCTTGTACTGTAGTAGGAATTCGACCTCACTTCTCTACCAACAGCTGTCGCATGTCGAATGGCACCGTAGTGCTTGCTCCTTTGCATGGCGAAAAGCACTGAATTCCACTATACCCTGATGCCGAATTGCTCCTCGTACCGATAATACCGTACTCGATAATGTTTGTTTGACTAGTATAAACAACTGGCGCGCATTTGACCATTTTTATCATCGTCTTCGTTTGGATCGAGTCATCTCGCTATTTCCATTCGTTTTAGTATTCAGAGTTGAAAAAATTAGCTACAAGTAATCAAAAGTATTGTATCCAACTTTTCTTTATGATTGTTTATTTTTATTTTATTTTAGGAGAAGTTACAGAAACCCGTTAAATTTATTCGGAATATTGATGTACCAATTTCATTCTTTAAAAGTATGAATCGCCAAACAACATCGCAAGTAGAATCTTGTAAAGAACAAAATTTATCACAAATAAGAGAAGATAACGCACAAAATGCTAATGAGGCTAATAAAGAAGGAACTGCCAGCGACGTACCAACTTGCGAACCAACTATTATAAGAAAATTCAATAAATTTCCTGAGTTAGAAGAAAAACTAAAGACCAAATACAACACAAAAGTTTTTGAAAATCATGATTTTGATTTAGATTACAATGAGAGCTATGATGGATATACAACAGACGATTACTTTTCGGACGATGGCAACTTTAATGACCATCATCTTCATGCGAATGACAATCAAACTGTTAAGGGAGCAGATACAAATGAAGCCTACGAATCTATAAGTCTAAAAGATGATTCTCTGTTAAGTGACGAAAATAGTAAAAAGTTTAAATACATGATGTGTATGCTTTTACGAGAAATAAGAGACGCTCTAAACCAAGTACGAGTTTTATGGTAAATAAATTTTACAAGTTTTCATACATGTTTACATTAATTTAGGAATTAATTTTAAATTGGTATATTTATTTTAATAGCGATCAGTATTACAAAGAATTGAAGAATCCAGAGGGATCAAGCGACCTGAAATATCAACTAGGAAAAAGGGCTGAAATAGCTCATTTGCATACCATCCAGTTATGTAGATCATTAGAAAGGTAAGCTACCCTGTTTCTCAAAACATTAAGTACATATTTTTTGTCTGTGAAACTGCCGTAAATATTTTGCACTGCTAGTGTACCTACATTTATTTTATTAAGCATTTAACATTTACATTTTATCAAGGCTCTCGATGTCGAGCTAATAATGACTATTGAATAGTATATACATGGTCTACATAATTTAAATATATGATATGGCCAAGACAATATCTGGAATTTAATGGCGACTATTACCTCAGTGTTTGTTTCGGCCTTTCTTCACATAGGAAACGTTTGACTTACAGAAATAAAATCATTTACCAGTATACAACGTTATTTTTTGTATAAGTGAAACCCGAAAAATTTACAGCTATGTAAAGAATTTATGTACAAAATTTCAAAAGGTATCGTGAAAAAATTACTAGTTATACCTAAGCATGTTATGTTATCTGGTTGTCCCAACAAAATCATTGTCAAAGCGTGTCGCGGCCGAGCAACAGCGCCTCCAGCGGCGTCGTCTTGCGTTCATTGATAATAATTTCTGTTTGTATTGTGTCATTTTCAAGAGGTCAAGTGTAGGTAGATATTATTATGTAATTTATTTGTAAATGCAGCAATAAATGAGTAAATATAGTCAATTCGATTTGTTACACCTAAGGCAAGGGTGCGACCGCCAAACACAGCGGAGGCAAGGTCTTGCATCCAATGTTGGACGACCGCGTCCCTCGCCTCCCGCCGGACGGCCTCCCTCTCTTCTGGGGCCGGCCGCACGCCTAGCACCCGGCGCCCCGCCGTCCACTCGTACACTCTGGCGAGCACCCACTCCTCGAGCTCCCAAGGCGGACGCCCGAAGAGCGGTGACGTTCTCCCTCCTATGGAGGGAGTCCTCCCAAATGGGGGCCCCATAAAGGGCCATACTCCGCAGTAGTCGGCGTCTTGGTCTTCCCAAATCAGGCATAAGCCATGGGACAGAGCCTTTCAGCAGGCGCGTCGACAGCCCGCTGAAGTTCGAGCAGAAGCGCCACCTGCTGTCCAACATGTCCACGGGCGTCAGGATTGCCAAAATTTGCAATCCTGACGCCCTCCACGAAAATGTGGGGGCGCTGCCGGGGGCCGTGAAAGAATACGGCCTCCCGTTTTGTGCAGCGCCACCCTCAAGCCCATGCGGCGGATTCTTCCCGCCACTAAGGATCCGCCCGCCGACGACAAACTGGCCGCCTCCCTGAAGGTACTCCCGCGGTTGTAGGGAGAGTGTCATCCGCTTAGCAGATGACACTCGTGCCTAAAGGAGGGTTCCTCGCAGGACCAGTCATAACCGACGTTCCACAGAAGAGGTCCTAGAACGGACCCCTGTGGAACGTCGGTTCCGACAGCGTATCGCCGGAGCTGGCCAGCCCCGTCTACGAGGAGGACAGCACGGTCCTCCAAGTAACGAAAATAAAACTTTTTTTTTTTTTTTCCCGGCGTGGAAATCCTCATAAGATGCCCGCCGCCCTGGGGTGGGCGACGGGGTATGTCAGACTTTTACTGACTAAAACCACCCCGGTGTGTCTTCTATCACGAGCGCGCGTGGGGCCGCGGGAGTCTAAATTCTTCCACGGCCCCACCCTCGTGCTGGCCCGGTCTGTCCGGGCCTCGTCTCCTGCACGGGGTAGTGGAGTGTTAAACTACCCCGTGCATCGCCTCAAAGGCGCGCGCCGACACTCGCGTGCGCCTCCGCCTCAGGGTCCATCAATAGGGGGGGCGGGGACTTCCCCATGTCCCTCGCTCCTGGACCCATTCATAGGGGGCAGAAGAGGGCGTTATCCGCCCTTCCTCGGCGCCCGGTGCGTCTTCTGCGGCCCGGGAAGGGAGTTGATATCTCCCTCTCCCGTTCCGCAGCTTCCTTCTGCGACATCACGTCCTCGCAGAAGGACACCACCGCGTCCCACGACTCTGAGCTGCCGACCATCCTCCGCCTACTTCTCTATAAATCGAAAACTCTTATCAACTCGAAATTTTTTGGCATCTCCCTTGATATTCGACTTATAGAGGTTCTACTGTATTATAATTGCATAAGTTGATAAAAATGCTATGGTATAGCTTTACCGCGGCAGTTCCCGAGTGCCACACGTTTTTTTTATTTTTATAAACTACGTTTTTTTATTTATATTATTATAAATTTTTAACTAAAAAATATTTATTTTTGTTTAGTATGCTGGAACATGAGAAGAAAAACCCTACTGAAAGTATTTCCGAGTTATTGGAACAGGCTGGTATTAATATCCGTCTTGTAGACACTAGCCTGCTCTTTGAATACAGGTGAGCATTTCACAATGGAGTGGACTTTTCTTGTCAATGTACGGAACTGTATAATAAGATCAAATGTTCATACATGTTTCAGAATTGCTGTCGCAAAGTGTAAGGATTACGCTGACGAATTTTTAAGTTCAATACAAAGTATAATTTCTAATATTAAAAGGTAAATTATAAAGAACATTACACTTATTCTATACATGCATTATTATAACTTTCATTGGTCAAGTGAAATGTTGTAACTAGGTTGAGCCAGAGTTCATGACATTCTTATTGTTATTGAGAACAGAGGCAAAAGTGATTCTTCTGATTAGGCATTCCACTGCATGTGCATGAAATAAAGGGTAGTTTTGTTATTGTGTCATTTGACACCAGTACATTATTTTAATAATAGATTTTACATGGGTGTAACAAGACTGCACCACGCGAGGTAAAACTTTCATTATTTTTTTATTATTTCAACATTTTTTCATGTTTATTGTCTTATTTAAAATTTGTTTTAAATTGTTTTCTGTGCTCTACTTCGAATGTTGTATGGAAAATGTAATTAAGTAGTAGATAGGTTTACAATAAATAAAACCATTTTAAAACATAAATTGTAAATTTGTTTTAAATTGTTTTCTGTGCTCTACTTCGAATGTTGTATGGAAAATGTAATTAAGTAGTAGATAGGTTTACAATAAATAAAACCATTTTAAAACATAAATTGTATTTCTTTTACTGTTCATAATAAAACATGATGTACGTAGAGGCGACCTCGTAATTGCTTACCCTAAGGTTGAATGTCCACGTCATTAAGCGACGAGGCGTATTTTGGCTTTTAGACAGCCAAGAATTTTTCCCATATTTCAGTTGCAGCTGCGACTGCTATCTAGTGTGCGGGGACTTAAAAGTAAAGTTAACTTAAAACATGCAATCTTAGAACAAACGAGCACAGATACGGTCACAAGCCAGCTACATGGCCGCTCTTAAGTGTCGCTCTCTGCTAGTAGTATACATGCTCTTATATCTAACAAGAAAATTTCGACTGGAATAGTGTATATATCTATGGAAGAAATCTTCCCTCCATCATCGCTACAGCACAGTATCTTGGGAATTGTACTATTTGCAGCAAAAAGTCTGTGAGGCCCTGCAATCAAAAATGTAGTTAAATGCCACACTAATATAAATTTAAGTGGTTTTATAGGTTAACGGATGAATGGCCAAAATATATGGAGTGAAACGTGTACAACTTCCGACCGTATTTCTTCGTAGCAGTCTATAGTACAGGTCTCCCAAAGTGATAATGCGCATAGAAATCTTCGTCACTGTTCGGGAACGGTCGTATTCCCCGAGCGTTCGGAAGAAGATATGTATATAGAGTGGTTAAGTGCACCACTTTATATACACATCTTCTTCCGAACGCTCGGGGAATACGGCCGTTGCCGAACAGTGACGAAGATTTCTATGCGCATTATCACTTTGGGAGACCTGTAGGCCTAGTATGAGTTTTCAATACGAAACACGATCGTCCATATCGAGCGCGTTTGGCGCTCTCATTGGTTGAGAGTTCTTACGACCTTGAAGCGGGCCAATCGCTGAGTCAAACGCGCTCGATATCGACGAACGAGTTTCGTATTGAAAACTCATACTAGGCCTACTGTACAGCTACGCACACTCGCGCAAACAGCAGGAACAGGCATACATTTTCGCCGCGCCCTGCTCTCTATCCGTCCTACGAATTTTCAATCTGGTCACCAGTCTTGAGGCGCATGAAATTTAAATTTTATGAATTTTTCGCTGAAAGAGCTTCCGCTGAACGTTGTTTAGAGTTCAATAATATCTATACCTAAGTACTTAAGAATTACATACTATATGTAAATTAACTACAGTACAATCTCAAAATTATAGGTACTGTATGTATATACATAATGGCTGTGATTTTGGGCTAACTTTTAAGATATGTCGCGAACAAAATATAATTTTCGTCGCACTTTGGGATAAACCACAGTACGTACTTATGCTTTTATTCTGGTAGAACAATTTCCTGAAATAAATCCCAACCATCACGTGGGCAAAAACTAGAAAACAACGTACTTAAATTAGGAAGGTCTGTCATTTATACCGTTATTATATAACTGTAATCCAGTACGCGTTAGCTATAGACAAAAGAAGTTCAGAGAAGCAGAGATGCACAACATTTAATTTTTGGGAAAGTTGAGTGTCACGCTCATTTTTCATTCGACTTTTAAATTATTTATAGTGTTGTTTACTAGATAAAAGTGCGTTATTTATGTAATAAAAAGCGCATTCAGTAAATAATTCATGAAGAACTTTGAGATATCTTAGCACAGTCTTAGTCACAGGTCTTATCATGGCTTTGCCTCAAACCTCCACCGTAGACGGTTCACGCGACCGTCTTTTTCGACATGAATGAATATTCATTACGTGCCATTGGCTAAATGCACAAACCATGCGAAGCCAAAGCAGAAATAAATAAATAAAAATAAATAACATTTCATTTTCGAGATGAATTCAATTTACCTATCTTTTAATAATTACTATGACAAAATAATAACACAACAACTATCATAACGGACATCGGTAAAGAACAGATTAAATAGCCCTGCTGTCAAAACGTATGAATCGCTTAGAAAACATTTCAGATTTGGTACACTTATAGTAAAATGTAAAGCGTTCCAGGTACTGAACGCCTCTGATTCTAAAAGGTTTTAAACATGGACACTAGTAGTTTATGTAAAAACTAAATAATGTATCAACTATCACTACATAGTATAAAACAGAGTCACTTTCTCTTTCCCTATGTCCCTTTGTGTGAGAGATAGAGTGATTAAACAGGAAGTTTTATATGTATAATAACATCCATTAAATTGTGCAGAAATACTATTATTTTTAATGTGATGTAAATAATTACACTTTTTCCGCGTTTGCAGTGAAACGCAGGCTGAACCCTACGAGACATTTCAAAATATTGTACACATTGAAAAGGTCTACAAAAAAGTCCGCGATGGTACCTATATTTCTATCTCTTATGGATATCCCACAATAAAATTTTTTTGTCATTTACTTTTTACGACAAATACCGGCTAATTTTCGAAGCGATTTTAATATAGCACTAATCCTTATCTAATTTAATACTTACCTTAAACACATTGTTGATTTAATATAGATCTATATCGCCCTTTACAGCATATGATTTAAATAAATATTTTCGAAGATAACACAGATTTAAAAATTGCGAGGCGTCGCGTTTACTGCGGTACCGTCAACAGTAGACAGCAGCAGCAGCAGCTGTTTTTATACAACGTTCACACTTTTTCTGTAGTATATCATTTAGTATCAGCATTGCACGCGTGCGAAGCCGGGGGGGTCGCTAGTTAATTATGAAAGCCTCATAAATTCAGAAGATAGATGTAAACTGACTATTTAAGTATAACTGTATATAAATTGATTATAATAAATTCGGTTTCAATCTTAACTGTGACACAGGACAATAATACACATATAGCTAATCTACTTTTATTATAAGGTGTACCCTCACAACAACCTTTTTTAATTCCTGTCTAATGTTATCGCAAATAGAGTAAGTATACTGATAAATCCAGCGTTTGCCCGAGTCTGAGTCGTTTAGGTAAAGGACCGCTGAGTCATCATTATAACAATTCAGGGGTGACAATTATTTGTCCGTCTGCTCCTTCTTTTCTTTTCCTTCCACTGAAATAGTTACCTTTCTAATGCCGGCCCTGTTGTTGTTCGGCTGCTAATCGTGCTTTATGCTTAGGCGTGCTGGTTGGCTACTATCCGACAAAGTCTGTCGCGTCGTGCTATGTGAGTTATCTTGACCGGAATATGTACCTATTAGTATCTTATCTACTTCATACAAACTTCGGCTCTGATGCGAAGATTTTGAAATTATTAGGTAGGTAGCTATCTACATAAGGTAATTAGGTAAAAAATACAAACCTCGCAGATTGGTATACAGACTGAAAACGGTAAAAGGAATATGTAAACTGGAGCAACGAGACAAGCTATCCAAAATCCTATAAATATGAGGATCAAGAGCCAACATATCGAAAAACAGATTTCAAACATTTTCTTTGAAAACCGCTGCCGAAATTGAAATGATAAAAAGCCTACAGATATCGTAAGCGCTCAGAAAGAACAAGTAATAAATATCTTCACCCAGAGCTTTTTTTTATCTTCTAAGGCAGCTGAGTCTGTCAATGTGTCAAATGTGGACACTGCTGTCATGGTACTGTCCCGTCCTTCGCAATAACTGACATGCATCATATGGCAAGAACTTATTTAATACATAACATGGAATTAGGATGTACTCATATGAAGGAGCACACACTACCTCCGCTAGGAGTAATTATGTTCTGTGCATACTACAGGTGACAGGGCGCGGGAAACGCACGGTAGCGCCCTAGGTCATCCTAACCTAAATCACTTATCATGAATTTATATTGACCGTAGGCACAATAAAACGACTTTCTTAGAAACGTGTGTAGATACCTACATATTTAATCTGATAAATGTGACAGTTACTGTAAAATACTGTTACGGGCTAGGGAGTACTAAAATACCGGTTAAGGGTTACGAAGTTTATTGGCAACGAAGGTACAGTCGATTGTAGGCAATGACAAGTAGAATGTTGCTGATGTTGCACCGAAGTCTTCCGTTACGTCCACGAAGTCCGTGTCGTAAACACACAATAACACTACAAATGTTACTTCACGTAGTACTCACAGTTCTCGTTACAGTTGTCGCAGTAGGTATTCTCAAAGATCGCTTCTTAAGTGTCGCTGTTTTCGTATCGGTAGTCAAGTGTAGACTGACTCGGCGCCGGCGTCACGGCGCTATATATAGGCCAGCTGATCGAACATTCCAGAATCGTCTAGACGTAATAATAATAGCGCATAACTTCGAGTACATTCAGTAGGTACCTACGGTAATTCCCGGAAACAGGTTTCTAGAAATTTCGATGTCGTCACTTAGTTGACAAAATTGATAAAACCTGTACCATTCGATAGGCCACCTTAAGTCTAGGAATGCGTTTTTATATTACACCTATACGATGTCTAGATCTAGAGTTATAGATCTTAAAAGTTACACACTGCATGTCAAGCGATATTGAACCTTATGCCCTCGACATAAGGTGCATTCATAACATTGCCCCCTTCTTAGTCGTGCTCGTCCCGAGCATGATTTGATCCGTAATAGCGAGCTAGGCGGTCTACGTGTACGATCTTCAGCTTCCCTCTAGGTCCTTTCTTTATGCGGTAGGTGACATCGTTTATCCTGGTTACTATCGTGTACGGACCCTCCCATTTGGCTTGGAACTTCGGACTCTTTCCTTTTCTCCTAATGGGATTATGTAACCATACCAAAGTTCCCTCTTCAAATCCGGGCACGTTAGCTTTGCGGTCGTATCGGATCTTCATTCTCTCGCTGGTTTTCAGACCATTCTCTCTCACTAGCTCATGTATTCCATCTAGTTTACGTCGTAGGTCGGCCACATAGTCGACGGCTAGGATAGGGGTATCGGGGGGTGTTCCGGTTAGTGCATCTATGGGTAATCTAATTTCTCGGCCGAAGTTGACTTTCGCCGGTGTACAATTTGTGCTATCATGTGTTGCAGAGCGGTATGACATTAAGAAGAGTGGAATGTATTGGTCCCAATCCCTCTGGTGTTCTTCAACTACTTTGGCCAAATGATTCTCTAGCGTCTGGTTGAATCTTTCGACCATTCCATCTGACTGAGGATGATATGGTGTTGTACGAGTCTTATGTATCCCGAGTAGTTGGCAAACCTCTTGAAACAGTGAAGACTCAAAGTTTCTACCCTGGTCAGAGTGTAACTCCAAGGGTACGCCAAATCGACAGAACACCTCGTGAACTAGCTTTTTGGCGACTGTATGAGCTTCTTGGTTAGGTACTGCAAAAGCTTCTGGCCATTTGCTGAAATAGTCTTGCATGACGATGATATACCTATTCCCTTCTTCAGTGATAGGGAATGGCCCTGCTATATCGACAGCAACTCTTTCCCATGGTGCACCAACATTGTACACATTCAGCCGACCTCTGGCTCTCGTTTGCGGTCCCTTTACTGAGGAGCAGGCTACACATTTCCTACACCAGTCCTCTACGTCTTCGCGACAATGCACCCAATAAAATCTTTTTCTCACCTTCTCCAGGGTTTTCTTCACTCCTAGATGTCCTCCGGATACTCCGTCGTGCACCTGCTTTAGCACTGATGCGACTTTATCGCAGGGGACAACTATCTGTAAAGTGACCTCCTGTCCACTGGGTGATTCCCATTTCCTCTTCATAATTCCATTATCAATTATCAGGCTGTCCCATTGAGCCCAGTAACTTTTTGCTGTTGGGCTAAGCGCTGATATTTCACTCCAAACGGGCCTCTGGCCACGCTGCTTCCATTCGATTACTGTTTTCAAGTCACTATCTTCCTTTTGTGCCTCTTCCAATGATCGATTATCCCAATCTTCATCCAAAGAGTTCACCTGGATAATCCTTACGTTCTCTTTCTTTTCCTGTTTGGCACAATGTCGGCAAGATTCTTCGCAAGGCCGTCTAGATAAAGCATCAGCATTATTGTGTGACTTGCCTTTTCGATGTTCAGTGACAAAGTCAAATTCTTGCAGCTGCTCTATCCACCTTGCTACTTGCCCTTCTGGGTCTTTGAACTGAAGCAACCACTGTAAGGCAGCGTGATCGGTGCGAAGTGTAAACTGTCTCCCAATCAAATATTTCTTGAAGTGTTGTAAGGTCTTAACAACGGCTAGAAGTTCTCGGCGGGTAACACAGTAATTTCTTTCTGGCTTGGAAAGACATTTGCTGAAATATGCAATAACGACCTGCCGATCTCCTTGTGTTTGAGAGAGAACTCCTCCAATGCCAACATTGCTGGCATCCGTGTCCACCAGAAATCGGCCTTCCCGACTAGGGTAACCTAATACAGGAGCCCCACACAAGTGAGTTTTGAGTAGCGCAAATGCCTGTTCGCAGTCAGGATTCCATTCAAATTGACACTTTTCCTCTGTTAAACGATGCAACGGTTTCGCTAACTCGGAGAAGTTCTTCACAAACCGACGGTAATATGCACACAGACCCAAGAAAGAGCGTACCTCAGTCTTGTTACGAGGGGTAGGCCACTTCGACACGGCTTTTATTTTTTCAGGATCTGTTCGAATTCCTTGCGCCGAAATAATGTGACCTAAGTATCCAACCTCTTTCTGGAATAGTGTACACTTACTAGGACTGAGTTTTAAATTCGCTTCACGCAGTTTTTGGAACACTTTCTCCAAATTGCGTAGGTGCTCTTCGAAGCTTCGTCCCATAATGATGATGTCATCCAAATAGACCAGGCATGCATCACCAAGCAACCCCACCAAAATGCGCTCCATTAGGCGCTCGAATGTAGCTGGAGCATTGCACAGTCCAAAAGGCATGACATTGAATTGCCAGAGACCGTTCCCAGGACCAGTGGAGAAAGCGGTCTTTTCTTTATCCTGCTGACAGATTTCCACCTGCCAGTATCCACTTTTGAGGTCAACTGTGGAGAACCATTTCATGCCACTTAGCAAATCCAAAGTGTCATCTATACGTGGCAGAGGATAACTGTCCTTTTTCGTGGCATCATTCAACATCCTGTAGTCAACGCAAAACCTTGTACTGCCATCCTTTTTCTTGACTAGTACAACTGGAGATGACCAAGGGCTGGTGGATGCTTCTATAATCCGGTTCCTCTCCATATCTCTTAACATTTCCGTGACTTCCTGTTCTCTTGCAAAGGGAATACGACGTGGTCTCTGTCTTATCGGCTGTGTATCACCCGTATCTATATGGTGTTTAACTAGCCCGGTCCTTCCCACGTCACCGTCGGTCTTCGCGAAGATGTCATGGAAGTTATGTAACAGTTGCTTAACTTTGTGACTTTCGAACTTGTTTAAATTACCCTTACAACTTTCGAGTAGTGTCGATACATGTTCCTGCCACTTCTTATCAAGTTCCTTTTCGTGCACCTCTGTTTTTCTCAAAGATGCTACATTATCGCACACACCCACCATGTGGTTCTTTTCGAGAATTATTTCTTTGTTACTAACGTTGATAATGCGTATTTTTGGTTTATCGGAAATCATCATCAGTGTCCTTGCCGTTATCCAGTCTGGGTGATCTCCAGAATCCTCTATTATAATGCAACGTTTGCGGCATCCTTTTGGTGAAAATCTAATATCTACCAAAGTTTCTGATCTTGGTGGTAATACAGTTTTTCTTAAACAGTACACTGACCCTTGTTTTGCACCTTGAAGAAATACTTCTTGTTCTGGAAAACTCAATACTCCTTTTGCTACATTAAGGACGCATTGTTGTTTCTTCAAAAAGTCCAGTCCTATAATGCAATCATCTGTAATATTCGCTACTAAAACAGGATGCGTAAATGTCTTATCACCCATTTTCAAGGTCACATTTGTTTCCCCAAGGACGAGTACTGGTTGGCCGGTGGCAGTTTGTAACCGGCATTGTGAAGATCCTCTTTTCCATACTATGGTGCGAGGAAATAGCTCTGGTCGTGCAATAGTTCTTGATGCACCAGTATCCAATGTGAAACTGCATGACTTACCATTCAGTTCTCCTTCTATAATAAGACTGTTTCCGTCACCCACTTGTGATACTGTTATAATGGGGGCTTCACGTCGACCAGCCAGTACTCGCCCCACAGCTCTGGCTGTTCCTAGTTTAAATCCTCTGCTTCCACCTGTGTCCCAGAAGTACTTCTTCCCTTAGACTTCCTGGGACAATTGATCCGAATATGCCCCTTTTCGCCGCACTCATGGCAGGTTGGTCCTTGTCGGCTTTTTATTGGTGCGGTTACCTCACGGATACGATGATGTTGTCGGCCGTCTTGACGTACTGCTTCCACCTCCAGGGCGTGTGTCAAGGCTGCCTTTAGAGTCTGATGGTGACCCAGGCGTACTGCAGCCCTGACTTCTGCGTCTCGTATTCCATCAGTAAAGGCTTGCACAGTAGTAGCGTCAATTAATGCTGGTGTTGATGCATACGCCCTTCGAACAATGCGTTCTATTTCCGTAGCCCATTGTTGCAAACCTTCACTGCTCTTCTGTGTCCGGTCGCGGAGTTGAGCCCTGAAGACATGTTCGAGGTGTTTCTCCCCGTATCTAGACTCTAACGCTTCCAACAAACAGGCTAGGGTATTGCAATCGCCGGAAATATTTTCGAGGATTTGTACCGCATCACCACGCAGAGCAAGCGTAAGAGCGGTTACCGCTTGATCGTCGTCCCAATTGTTGCCTTTGGCGACCTTCTCAAACTGTAGACGGAAGGCCACCCATGACGTTGTTCCGTCAAAATGAGGTACCTTGAAAGTCGGCAAAGCACTGGGTACCGGTACCACACCTTTAATAACTCCTTTTTGTACCTTCTCATGCAAACATTCTACTTCCTTCCCAAACTCCATGATGGTACTGTTTAATTTCTCCATACGAGCTTCTTGTTGGTCCATGCGGGCATCTTGTTGTGCTGTTTTTATTTTAAGCTCTTTGACCTCTTCTTTGGTTGTTTCCCACTTTTCATTAAGTTCTAATACTAATTGCTGGGATTCCTTTATTTGTGACTGGGTTGCTGCCTGGGATTGTTTTATTTGAGCCTGGATTTCTGCCTGGGCTTTTTCTTGGGATTGTTTTATATGTGCCTGGATTTCTGCCTGGGATTTTGCCTGGGATTCTGCCATACCTTTTATTTGCATCGTTAAGTGAGCCAGCAGCGCCGATAAATCGCATCCACTGCTTCCGGGAATAGTGGTGGTAGTAGGCGCACTTGTAGGTGTTACGACGGCCGCTTCTGTTTCGGGTGCAGGGACACCAAGCCCTTCTTCCTCTTGACGCGCCAAATCCATCGCTGCTTGTCGTCGCGTGCGAACTCTTTCGTCTTCCCTTGGCGTGACCGGCATTCCGCTTCTGACACCAATTGTTACGGGCTAGGGAGTACTAAAATACCGGTTAAGGGTTACGAAGTTTATTGGCAACGAAGGTACAGTCGATTGTAGGCAATGACAAGTAGAATATTGCTGATGTTGCACCGAAGTCTTCCGTTACGTCCACGAAGTCCGTGTCGTAAACACACAATAACACTACAAATGTTACTTCACGTAGTACTCACAGTTCTCGTTACAGTTGTCGCAGTAGGTATTCTCAAAGATCGCTTCTTAAGTGTCGCTGTTTTCGTATCGGTAGTCAAGTGTAGACTGACTCGGCGCCGGCGTCACGGCGCTATATATAGGCCAGCTGATCGAACATTCCAGAATCGTCTAGACGTAATAATAATAGCGCATAACTTCGAGTACATTCAGTAGGTACCTACGGTAATTCCCGGAAACAGGTTTCTAGAAATTTCGATGTCGTCACTTAGTTGACAAAATTGATAAAACCTGTACCATTCGATAGGCCACCTTAAGTCTAGGAATGTGTTTTTATATTACACCTATACGATGTCTAGATCTAGAGTTATAGATCTTAAAAGTTACACACTGCATGTCAAGCGATATTGAACCTTATGCCCTCGACATAAGGTGCATTCATAACAATACGTTATTGTTACTTAGGAATTATATGACTTAAATAATAATTTATTGTAACTTAGGTAATAGGACCTATTTGTAATCTCGAGTTATGTAAATAAATCCAGCGATTCCAACTATTGTATGCATATGTGTACCTACTTAGTTGCTTTTGGAGCAACCATACAGCATATACCTACATACCACTACGACATGAAACATTAGCGAACTCATTCATAACAGGTTAAATCATGAAATGGACCATGACTAATTCTGTGAATTCTGTTCACAGAATTCCTTGCTCTAATCTATCTATGTATATTAGGTCCTTTTTTTTTTGTTGGGATGGGAAATCATCAAATGACATCTCCCGTTCTGGGCGGAGCGGTAGGGCGTGTCAGACTTATAGGTACTGACTAAAACCCACCCGTGTTTCTTCACTTGCCTGTGCGACGGCCAGGGCCACGGTTTCTTGTTTAACCAACCCGCAACCCTGACCCAGGAGGCATCAGTCTTCGTGGACCCCGTCACGATATGCTGACATCTCTTTGAGGCGCGCATGAAACACAACGCGCCGTCGACTCGAGCCTGGTCCTTACCGGGCGGCGAGCTGCCCCCTGCTCACCGCCCGCAGTCCCGCGCCTTCGGTGGTTGGGAGTTCGGTGTCGTCTCCCGACCAGGGCGTCTCCTGGGGCGGCTAGTGGCGTGAGGGCGCTGGGATTCCCGCTGCCTCACGCGCTCCGCCTCCTCCTTTGCCAGCATCACTGCTTCGCAGATGGAGGTGACGGGAGGAAAAAAGGCGTTTAATTTTTTAATATAATATATTTATTTAATCAAAATATATGATCTATTTCTATCTATGCACTTCTGCCATCTCATAGGTAGTTCGTTTATGCCTTTTCTAAAAAAAACATTAGGTCGGGAATCAATATTCGACAATCACAAGGTCCTGGGAATACGGTGGATGTCTTAAACATTCCAATTGAAGCTCCTCTAATTTAGTAGCAGTCTGTTGTGCAGTGTGTGGTCTCGCGTTGTCCTGAAGCAACAGTGGCCTTGTGCGATTGACCAGTCTCGGTTATTTAGCGGCTAGTTTATCCATCATTATGTGGGGCTGTTCACAGTAGAGATCTGCAGTAATCGTCTCACCAGATTTAAGGAAGCTGTAGTGCACCACACCGGCACTAGTCCACCAAACGCTGACCAATAACTTTTATTAAATCAGAAAATGGATGGTTCACCGGGGTTCAGCCATTGCGATGTGCGCTTCCCATTGTTGTGGAGTATCTACTTTTCGTCACAGATAATGATTTGATTTAAAATCCCTTCATTATTGTGCCGGTTGAGTAATGTAACGCAGTAGTCGACGCGCGTTTGTCGGTTTGCTTCACTCAATTCATGAAGTACCCATCTTTCGAGCTTTCTTATCTTCTCAATTTGTTTCAAGAGGATTAAAACAGTTTCATCACTAACACCGCAACCTGCAGCTAATTCGGACGTAGTTTGCGATGAATCCGCTTCCACAATAGCCTTCACTTCTTCATTGTCGACTTTGGTCTCCGACCGTCCACGGGGATTGTTCGTAGCCATCCGGTAGCAGATCTTTTTGGTCCCTTGCCAAATCGGTCGAGCCGAACTTCTGTCGGCCCACACTGCCTCCGCTGGTTAGCCCTGATGGAGCACTGTCTCATACGGCGAGAGAGAAAGCAGGTCTCTTTGCATCTCTCTTTGCTCATAATTCGCGTCTTGATACTGGCAGTGCTACTCCACCTATTTTACCTCATTGCGGTACTTCTATGCCTGAGGTTCGCATTCGGAACAAGGAGGTTCTGAGAGCACTGTGTCGTCTGGACGTAAATAAGGCTAGTGGTCCGGATGGTATACCAGTGATTGTACTTAAAGCATGTACGCCCGAGTTGTCTCCTGAATTGACACGCTTGTATCGCCTCTTATTTAGGACTGGTATAGTGCCCAAGTCCTGGAAGCTTGTCAACGTGCCGCCCGTGCCCAAAAAGGGTAGTCGTGCCGATCCTACCAACTATCGGTCGATTTCGATCACCTCCATACTTTGCAAAATTATAGAGCGTGTGTTGAACTCGCGCCTCTTGGCATACCTGGAAGGTAAAGATCTCCTCAGTGACCGACAGTACGGGTTTCTCCGCAATCGGTCAACTGGGGACCTACTAGTGCATGCCACTCACTTGTGGGGCGAGGCCCTCGAGAGAAATGGGGAAGCGATTGCTGTCTCCCTTGACGTCTCAAAGGCCTTCGACCAGGTATGGCACGCTGGCCTTTTGTGTAAGCTTCCAGCGTACGGCATTTCCCCTGGCCTGACTGGCTGGGTAAAAGACTTCCTGACTGAACGGTCCCTGCGAGTCGTTGTCGACGGATGTTCATCCGAGCCCATGTTGACTAATGCCGCTGTTTCTCAGTTGTCTGTTCACTCTGCAGCTCTGTTCCTACTGCATATTAACGATTTGCTGATGCCCGGTATCTATGGGTATGCAGATGACAGCACAGTTGTGGAGAGATACCTGCCGGATGCTCGTGCTAGTAGGGAATCAATCCGGTCCGAAAGAGAGGCTAAGGTAGAGCGAATGAGTGTTGCACTACAGGCAGTCTCCGAATGGGGCAATGCCAATCTTGTAGCATTCAATGCCGCCAAAACACAGACGTGTCTTTTCACCGCCAAAGGGAGCCCGTTCACCTTGGCTCCTACTTTTCGAAATGTATCCTTGGAGTGTACCGACCGCCTTCAGCTTTTGGGAGTTGAGATTTCCTCGAACCTAAACTTTGGGCGGTTCATTGAGTCCAAGGCCAATGTGGCAGCCAAGAAACTTGGCGTTATTGCAAAGGTCCGGCGGTACTTCACACCAGGGCAGCTTCTAATGATGTAGAAAGCACAGGTCCGTTCGTGTGTGGAGTACTGCAGCCACATTTGGGCTGGTGCTGCTAAGTGTCACCTGGCCACTTTGGATTCAGTGGAGAGGCGGGCGAAGAGGCTCATTGGTGACCCTGACTTAACTCTAAACGGTCTCCAAAGACTAGAGCACAGGCGTAGAGTAGCCAGCCTTTTGGTGTTCTATAGGATGCATTTTGGGGAGTATGGGAGGGAATTGCATGATTTAATTCCCCCATCTCCGTTCCACCACCGGACGACACGTCGTACGGCGAGTTTCCACCCTTACGTTGTTAACACCACTACGATCCGGACGTAGCGTTACGCCTCCTCCTTTATACCACGTAGGTACATCGAGGGACTGGAAGAATTTGACAGCGGCGGTGTTTCCGTCGGAGTACAATATGAGTGTCTTCAAGGCTAGAGTGAATAGGCTCTTAATAAACTAGTGCGCTTTACCATCAACGACTGCGTCACTGCTTACCATCAGGCGGGATGGCGGTCAAGCGATAGTTTATAATTTTATAAAAAAAAAAGGTTGAAATTTCCAGATCGAAAACGTTGGAACCAAAAACGCACTGTGCTTTATCTAGCAACACCACTGTCATACACATCATTAATTCTTCTAGCCGTTTCTGCAGCACTGGTGCCACTGCGGAACTCATATTCGTAAATAACGCGAAATTTTACGCAGAGAAAAAGCAAAAGAAATACAGTTTTCGAGACACAAATTGATAAGTAGGTAAATAGCTGTATAAATTTCAATTTGGAATTCTTAACCAAAGAGGAGATATTTGAGATCAAAGTGGCCAGAACGACAAAACGCGAATTTCCTATGTAAGGACCTAATATTATATAATATACATAGTATGTAGGATAATGCAGGGATTTTTTTCTTTTAACCCATTACTTCCCAAGCATTGAAAATATTGGATTTTTTTGATGAAATCTTGTATTAGGGCTCTTAATATGTTAAGAAAAAATAATATGGCAAAAAAATAAATTAAAAAAAAACGGTTTCGCTGACTCAGCATGTCCTATAAATAGGACAGTGGGAACATATGGTCAGGAAAAAGTAAAGATAAGAATTATATGGAAATCAGCTTTATTTAAAAATAGGACCAGTAACAGTATCAGAAATAATGTAATAAAAGCTTATTTTGTATGATAAGGTATGAAACAATCACTGCAGAGTGTTTTTTCACATTTAGAACAAAATGTTAAAGGCTTTTTTTTACAGCCTTGTCCTTGGCAACGTCTTTGTTTGTCCCTCTTGGTCATATAGTGACCATAGTTGTCAAATCTTATAGGTTGTAAAAGAACTTCTGAAGTACCTGATGTAAGCTTATTTACTTTGCCTTCCGATTTTTTCATCCAAGAAAAACATACCCTTCTTCTGAAATCAAGCAGAGGTATGGTCTCATCTTTATTTACCTGGTTATAAATAATCCATGCATTGACTAGAGTCATGTCCAAAACACGGATTACTAGAGGCCAATACCATTTTTTACCTCTAAAGCGGATTGGATACTTAGAAATAAGCCAATCATGTTTATCCACTCCTCCCATGTTTTTATTATAATTATGAATAAGCTTTGGCTGATTCACAGCAACTTTGGCCTTTTCTACCTTTGAGTACCTATTAGTTTTTACAAAAGGTTCAACAGTATCAAAATTAGTTAAGAGACATACTACATTGTTATCATGCCATTTCACGCATAATATTTCATTATTTTTATCGAAACGATGATCGGAATAACCACGTTCTTGCTTCTTCATTTCTTGTTTGGTCATGATTGGACATTTCTTAGTCCTATTGTCTCTGACTGTCCCTGTAGCTCTGAACCCTTCAGATTTCAAGTCAATCAACAATTGCATACTGCTGAAGAAGTTATCGAAGTAGACTACATGTGCACTAGGATCAGTACATACTGTAAGCAACTTTTTTACCACTCTTGAACCCAAGCCATCACCAGTATTACAAGATATTTGAGGATCCTTTCCTGTATAAAGCGAAAAGTTATAACAATATCCGCTTACTCCACACAGTGCCCAAAGCTTGTATCCAAATCTTACTGGTTTACCTTTTATAAACTGTTTGATACCATGGTGACCAAAGTATTTGACGATCATTTCATCAACAGCTAAGTTGGATTCAAAAACACCAAACTTTTGGAATGATTTATTAGCTTTATCGATAAATGGGCGAATTTTGAAAGCTTTGTCACTATTATCAATTCTTGAATTGTCATTGAAATGTAAATATGATTTAATTTTATCAAAACGATTCCGAGACATCGCTCGTTCAACAAATGGAATGTGTACATCATCATCTCTGCACCAATATAGTTTGCTTTGAGGCAAGTGGAGATACGAAGAGAAAAACAAAATTCCTATGAATACTTTTAGCTCATTCACGGTAAGATTGAAGTTCAAATCATTTTTATAATTTTTGGCATAGGTTACTGTTTCATGCACTATATATTCTAGAATCTGGTCACATAACAAGTGTTCGAATATTTCTACCGCAGATTTTCCTTCCAATTCCGTAATCATATTTTCTAAACATTGTTTAGCAGTATTAGATTCCGGCTGAATTTCAGAATATACAGGTTCACACTTACGCCAAATGACTGTCTTGTTGGTCCGAGATGTGGTTTGAGTAGGAAGATCTTCCTCGACGTTATCAATTGTACATGAAAATTCCACTTGACCAGCCACATCTGACACTGGCAGAACTCCCATATCGTCGTCATTACCTTCTTCTATATCAGTCATTTCATCCACTTCATCCGGGGGCAATATCGCAACTTCCAAGTCATTGAACTCCTCGTCACTACAATCTTCAATATCTTGAAGATACTCGGTGATTTCAGACACCATCAATGCTTTTTTATATTTTCTTCTCACTGCATCCATGATCTATAAACAATAATTATACATATATAGTAAGTATAAAAATTATATTATATATATATAAATATATATATACATATACCATCCCAAACTAAACAAATATATCGTTAACCACTTGATAAGAAACAAAATCTAATATTTTTGCTTACCTCCTTTGCTTTCCTCAATCTTATAAAAAAATCACAATTTTTTATATTACGAGATGTGTTGTGCTTGACGAAGACTTATCGACTAAAGTAAAGTTTACGAAACACTTGCAAGAAACAAAACAATAGACACGTTTGAACTTATAGCGAGCGTAACAGGATCGAACACGCTTTCACGGCTACTTGTAAAGACATGTTCCCAGTGTCATATTTATAGTACGCCTTTTTTTGAATTAGTATCACAAGCTTCCAAATAATATTTTGTTTTAGTTTTTAATTATAATAGATTCAGTAGAGATCTAAAAATCTATTTGATGGACTTTGAAGCTGATAACTTTTTATTTTCGGTTTTTTATAATCAAATCATAATACTCTTTTTAAGCTGACGAATTTCCTCAATTTAAAAATATGTATATTATAAATACGATAACTTTTTTAAGAGCGAAAAAAATATATTTTATTGGGAAAATAGTGTGAAAATACGAATTTCATCAAAACCAATAAAAATAATAACCCTAACATAGAAAAAAAAAATGTTGAATATAGTGTCCTAAAAATAGGACAGTGGGGAGGAATGTGTTAATAAAACAGTTTAAAACCAAAATGGTACATAATGGTAATAAAATGAAACAGTTTGTATATAGTTCAGACTAAAGTAAGTACGAAATGTACCCATGACGATGACCATGGAGGGGTCTTGTACGGACGACAGCAAGTTAGCTACCCAAAACTCAAATATTCACAATCAACCTTGAGCCTTAATGCTTTAGTGATAAAGTTAAAAATCTAATAAAGAAATTTGACATCCCAGAGGGGAAATTGCGTAACACCCTATAAGTAGCAATGGCTTTCATTTAGAAAGTGTGTCACGCAATGAGTAGGACCGTCTTTAAACTGTTGGGGGCCCTGGGGGCCATTCATTTATTACGTAAGACTATTTTCGCTAGTTTTTGACCCCTTCCCCCCCTATTATAAGAAAAAATAAGAGTAGGCCGACCCCCTCCCCCTGTTAAATATTTATTACGTAAGAATCTAAAGGAAAAAAAAAACAATTTTTTTGAGTAACAATTTTTAGAAATGTTTATTTGTACTTTACAAAGGTGCTAATAATTTTTAATTTTTGGTAGTAATAAACTTTGTTTGGTAGTAATAAACTTTGGTTTTAAGCATTCATCTTAAAATCAAACATCTGTAAATCTTTACCTACGTAAGATTTTCAGTCCAGGGGCTCAAAACCTACTCGGAAAGTGGATCGGCCACTGGAACATCTCTGATAATAGGCGCTGCTTCTAGTTGGTTATACACGTCGTCGACGTCTTCGACGTCCATCCATTCCACATCAGCCCCGATGCGGCACAAAACTTCTTTGCCTCGCCTTGAATATATGGCTAAAGCTTGCATTGAGTTAACTTTTTTCGTCGCATATTTTTCATTTAGGCTTCTTATTTTGTCCAATATTTGGTTTTGGAAACTTTTAATATCTTTACCGTGATTCGCCTTTGCCGCTTTCCAAAACATATTACAATCTTCTTGGATTTTTTGACCGGAACGTCCCGAATACGTATAACATTTTTTGTATGCATCAAATAACCTTTTATATAAATCGGCGTTTGACAAGGAATCCATGATTAAAACACAATAAAGACACAACACTATATTACTACTGACACTGGGCAATTGACATACATCAATAAAAGAAACTATTCGCACACTTCAATAATTCAATTACTATTTAATTACAATATTAAAATCATTAACGCAATAAACGAGTATTGTTTACGCAAGCAAGTGACGACTAATCCACACAGACCCGCACCTCCCGCACTGCGCCTCGGGGGAACTCCCCGCTTGTGTGGATCCGTTGCCATGGAAATGGATATTGTACCTATACGCATACGCAAATCTCGGCACGCGCGCAGTGTCCCGCGCTTTTTAAAAGTATAATTGCAACATTGCGCATTTGTGATCTTACGTAAGAACTATCAAGACTCCCTCCCGCCTCTTTGTAAGAAAAAATAAGACATGGCCGATACCCCTCCCCCCCTAAATCGTCTTACGTAATAAATGAATGGCCCCCTGGGCCCTGGGAATTATGTGGCCTCACTTACATTTCATAACTTTGTAAATCACTTACACTTACGGACTCATAAACTGCATCAAAGTCCAGGATTTCTTTGAAATTATTTTTTTTAAATAAGTATGCAAACTTTTTAGATTAAATTATATAAATATGGAGAGACTGCCTCTTAATCTTAAAAAAGCAAAATTTAAAAAAAGAACTGCAGTAAAACAACTGAGTATTGCCGGGAAATGAAAATTTACTCGTAGTATCAGATTTACGTGTTATTTAAAGTTTTAAATTAATTTGCATTGATTTTTTATTCTTTTGTCAATTGAATTATTGTTACCAGCAGAACTGTTGGGTTTGTTTTTTTTAACGCATCGGGAGTTTTCAAACCATGATATGGATACTTCGTCCGAACAAGCTGCTCAAATTGTAGTACTACTGCGGGAGGGCTTGGATCAACGAACGATTGGTAGAAATTTAAATTTAGGCTAGTCTACGGTTCCTAGAATGTACAGAAGGTTTGTGGAGACAGCTTCTTACAGAAGAAGATGTGGTACAGGCAGAACTCGAGCAACCACCGATCGTGATGACCGATTTATTGTTACAACTTCCCTGCGAAATCGTTTCCTCACGTCAGTTAACATCAAAACAGAGTTTAATGAAGTGCGTGGAGTAAATGTGAGTGCAAGAACAATAAGAAGAAGGTTAAAGGAAGCGCATATCACCCCTTTTAAATCTGCAAATGGTCCAAAGTGGTCTGTAGCTCACAGACAAGCCCGCTTATGATTTACGCGTTATCACCTAAATTGGCAATGGGGCTCCGTATTGTTCACGGACGAGTGTAGGACATGTTTATATGTTGCATATGATCGCAGAAGAGTCTATCGTCGACGTGGGGAGCGATATGCTCAACGTGTTCCTTTTAGAGGCGGTTCGTGTATGGTCTGGGGTGGCATATCGATGTACGGGCGAACAGAACTGTTCGTAGTCATGGTCCGTCAAAACGGTAATAGACGGGGTTTGACTGCACATCGCTACATAACGGAGATCTTAGAAGATCACGTGGTGCTTTACATGGGGTTCATAGGCGAAAATTTTACCTTAATGCAGGCTGCACACTTCTGCACAAGTTGGACAATATTGCGAAGAGGTTGGGATACGTACAATGAATTGGCCAGGATGCAGCCCGGATCTTAATCCCATTGAGCATGTTTGGGACAATTTAAAAAGAGCTGTATATGCGAGAAATCCTGTGCCCGCGACAGTGGCAGCACTAAGAAAAGTACCTACTTTCAGAAGAATGGGACAATATTTATTTATACTTTTGCACAAAGAAAATCTACAGAGGCGGACTTAATGCCTTAGGCATTCTCTACCAGTCAACCACGGGTGGTGAAGAGACTAGATGACAGGTGCTTTAGTTACAGAAACAATGAAAAGGAAAAGAAAAAACTCATAACACTATATAAACAAATACTTAAATAAGCTATATACATACTGTTATTATATTATATACTTATAATATAAACAAAAATAAAACTTGTGAGAAAGGTGATGAGATAACCTCACCCTAACTATTTGTAAAATAACTCTGCAATATCCGCTTAAATGCAAAATCTTTTAATAAATTAATTCGTTTTCAATCTTAACTGTGACACAGGAAAATACACATATAATGTACTTTTATTATAAGGTGTAACCTAAAAACAACCTTTTTAATTCCTATCTAATGCTATTGCGAATAGAGTGTGGAGGCATGAGGAACAGGGAGTAAAGTTTACTCATCCTCCGTAGAAAAGAGAGGATCCTCCGACCAGACGGGTGTTATGTCTGGCGGGCACTTGCCCAACGGTTGAAATTGGGAAGTTGTATATATGCTAGTTGCACGGTAAACTGTGATTGCGAGATGTAGAATTCGTGTGACGTCAGTATGACGCGTTGTTCCATGTGGCGTTTGTAGGTACCGCTACAAGAGTATACTGATAATCCAGAGTTTTCCAGAGTCTAAGGCGTTTAGATAAAGAATCGTTGAGTCATTATAATAATTAAAGTGCGAACAGGGATGACAATTGTTAGTCCGTCTGCTCTCTCTCTCTTCTCTATCTTCCACTGAAATAAAGTTTACTTTTCTAAAGCGGGTCCTGTTGTTGTTTGGCTGCTAATCGTGCTAAGTATGTGCTTAAGCGTGCTGGTCGGCTACTAATGGCAAAGACTAACTAAGAGGACCATTCAGTCTGATATAGCCGGAGGCTCGTCTGCCGTGTGCATACAGTATGTTAAGAAAACCCTGTCCGACCCATAAGGATAATAAAGGTTAGGTAAACACATGACCAAATATAATATGAAATTTTACGTAATCATCATAGTACCAATACAAATGAATTTTGAAATAATCTTTTTTTCCCGCGAATTAATTCCAACTTCCCCGAAATTTGGTAATTTTTAAAAAGTGACAACACCGATATTATTATGAGCGAATAGCGATGGGACCACGTGCCGCGTGCCCTGCCCCCCGCCGCTCCCGGAAGGGTGGTCAACGCACATTTGTTAAGGGCCTTAGTCTCATTTAGTAGCGTAAAATGGTCACTTTAGGAAGCTAATTTCTAATTAACGGCTTGGTTTTGAAATTTGAAAAAAATATATCTTGTCTATTGATTCATGTACAACATTTACTAAAGATGATTTTTTCGTAGGATTTTGCCTTTTGCCTTAAAAAAATAGTTACCAAAACGCTATTTTTGGCTAATATTCGTTATTACTTCTAAACGGCATTGATGTGTGGAAATATTTTTACA
The DNA here is from genome assembly GCA_037179545.1 of Sesamia inferens. Taxonomy (NCBI): domain Eukaryota; kingdom Metazoa; phylum Arthropoda; class Insecta; order Lepidoptera; family Noctuidae; genus Sesamia; species Sesamia inferens. The sequence goes on from CM073930.1 coordinate 15,278,563, forward strand.
CTGAAAAATTCGCGGTTAGAAGTGCTACAGATATGCAAGAGCGTATTTAAATCCATCAACATTTGCCAAGAAAATATCCTTATTTTGAAACATAGGTTTAGAGGTGCTCTGCGCGGGCGCGGGCGGCAGTCGTGCGTTAGCATTCAGACGGGAGGGTTGTGTCGCTTGCTGCTCTGCTCCGGCTATCGCCGACTACGCGTGGTTGTCTGTGTGAGTGCAAATATTTACGAGCGAATCGTGTCAGTGTACGTTCATAGATTAGCTCGCAAATGAGAATTGAAGATGCGTCTGGTGGCGTAAGTATCTATCTACCTATACTCTTGTATTTATACCTACATATTACTGTATTTTTCTTTATAATTACTATTAGCTTTTGTAACCATTTTTCTTTTACAATTGAAGTTAAACAATTACGAATTGTTCCAGGAAATCTAGAAAGAAATCTTTAGACTTGAAAGGCAATAATCCTACTAACTAAATCCGCTGATAATATAGAAGACTCTATTCAGGTGAGTAAACACTCGCACTTAGATTATAATTTATAGGTTTGTAAGGAAATTTAAAAATAAAAATCTTATTAGAAATTTACGTAACTTGAAAATGTGATTTTTTGTTTATGGTGATATAAACCAAAAATTAGGACTCAATTAAAGGTTTTGGTGTAAAAACAGTTTTACAAAAAGTTTTGAGTTGATAGGACTTTTAGTTTTTGCGATATTAGCAAAAATGTGTAATAAAAACTCTTACTTGGATTATTTTAAATGATTCTTCCTGTAAATATTTCATTTCTATATGTAATTGTTTAAAGTAGCCGAAGCCGATGGACGCGGGCTGGCGGGCTTGGAATGTCACAGTTATCAGTAAATTTTTTTGACGTCCTCCGTGGCGCAGCGGTCAACACGCCTGCCTGCGACGTGGAGGCCGCGGGTTCGATTCCCGGCCAGGTCATGATGGAAAACGATCTTTTCCTGATTGGCCTGGGTCTTGGATGTTTATCTATATATGTATCTATTATAAATATAGTATCGTTGAGTTAGTATCCCATAACACAAGTCTCGAACTTACTTTGGGGCTAGCTCAATCTGTGTGATTTGTCCGTATATATAGGTACAGTATGTTAAGAAAACCCTGTCCGACCCGTAAGGATAATAAAGGTTAAGTAAACACATGACCAAATATGATATAAAATTTTACGTAATCATCAAGTACCAATACAAATGAATTTTGAAATAACTTCCCCGAAATTTGCTAATTTTTAAAAAAGTGACAACACCGGTATTATTATGAGCGTGCCCTGCTGCCCGCCGCCCGCGGAAGGGTGCTTAACGCATATTTATTAAGTTACCTCTTTTTGCGAAATAATATTTATTTTTTTAGGGTGATTTTTTTTAAGTTAGCCTGGTTTTGTATGCATTAGTAGAATCAGTTATCGATACCTAACAACACCTTCACGGGTCGGACATGTAGTATGTTACAAAAACCCTGTCCGACCCGTGAAGGTGTTGTTAGGTATCGTTAGCTGATTCTACTAATGCGTACATAACCTGGCTAAACTAAAAAAAAATACCCCCTTAAAAATAAATAACTTAAATAAAATAAATAGGTAATTTCATGGCAACACAGGCACAGGTCATGACCTCAGTTGACCTCATGCATGTAGGTATTGGTAGTCTAACCACGTTTATCGACTCTAGAAAGAAACAATGATACCTACTTAGGCAGCTCGTGAAAAGAACTTTTTTTTAAGTAGGAAGGTCGTCTGACCCTCCGAATGTATCTTCGAATTTCATTCGATGAGCACAATGGCTGTGGCGGAGATGTTGTTCCATATTTCGTTCACTAAGAACGATACCGGCCTGGCACCGTCCCACGAGATTAGCACGGTGTTTCACAACGTTAGTCCACTCCTACCAATCCACTGCTCGCCGAACTGATAGTGGAGGTACTCACGTACAGGTCGGCAAAAATATGGTGGGGCACCGTCATGCTGGAACCACATTGACCAAGAAGTAGTCACATCCGAATCGTTCAACACCTGATCACAACACAACACAATTGCAGTTTTACTAGGTACCTTCCATCAGCAGGTTACATTACGTTAGAAAACTATATGATCACACAATAAACGATACGTCTTCACGGACGCAATGTTTACGCGAAACTAATAAATTTAAAATAAAAATGCTTTTTATTTCATAAAAATAGGTACTCTAACTGCACGGCGGTGCCCTTTGACTAGAGGTGTGAAAGTATTCAAAATATTTCTCGTATCGATTTTTGGTATCAATTTTGTATTTCAGAATTTCACGCATCGATTCAACATCGCATGACATTCTTTAGATTTTAGAACTTTCACATAACTTAAATCAGTTGAACTTAAATGCTTTACATTGTTTATAATATTCTTCTAAAATCGTATTTCATAAGACCTTTCTAGTTCCTATTTACTAATAATAGGTACTTGTGTTACAATATTGTTATGAATAATTAATCGAAAATGAAAAAAAGTACTTTTACCATTAGGTAATCTGCGTTTTTACAACAAATCATTCGGTCAGGTACAGTTTCGAATAGTAGCGACAAAAACAAAACGTTATTACGCAAAAACTAGTACAGCTCTAATTATTCCTTTGCGCGTCGGCGGCTAGACACACTGACGCCGCCGACAGTTATAAGGTCTAAAATGGTGTTTACACTTTTTTAAATTTCCCGAATTTTGGGGAAGTTACAGTAAATTCGCTGGTAAAAAAGATTATTTCAAAATTCATTAGTATTGTTACTATGATGATTATGCAAAATTTTGTATTTTATTTGGTCATTTGTTTACCTAACCCTTATTATCCTTGTGGGTCGGACAGGGTTTTCGTAACATACTGTATATATATATTTTCTGTTTTTCACAAATAATATTGTAATAACATTTTTCGACTTACAGAAAAGAAGAGAAAGAAACCAATCGACAGAACTTAAAAGTTTAATTTGCTTTTTAGGTCGAACACTAACGCAGTTGATTCTAGGTCAAATCAAAGCATTTATTTCAAATAAACCAGTTACAGGCACTTTTGAATTGTCAGAAGTTCGGTCAGTCAGTAAGGTGAAGCTAGTCGCCCATTCCAAAAAGTAGGTACCTATGGAGAAGAACGGGCAAGAAACTCCATGGACACTCTTTTAAAATATCAAGCTATTGATACAAATATTTGATTACATCATTCATTTTGAAATCAATCGTGTGAGAACGATGCAGAAATATATTGTACGCTGAGAGCGTCCATTATGGAAAAAAAAAACAACAATTCAGAAATTAAAATACGCCGTAGCAGCTAAGAGATGACCAGTCCCCTCTGACGGCGTCCGTTCACGAACATGACGTATGGATCAGCATCATTCAGCTCAACCATATTGAAGGGAACCTAATGACCCAACACACACGCCACCATCAGCGAGACATTTGAGTGAGCATGACATACTCTCAACAGCCATAGCACTATCAAGTCAATAAACGACTAACCCAACAAATAGATGCTATACAGCAAATAGATCGTGCTCACACGTGTTCCATGCAATTATACAATACTAAGAAATTGAATCTACACAATGCAAAGACAGTTTTGTCCAAGGTTCAGCAGCTCCAACGGTGTTCCCGAATGCTAAGTTTAGCTCCTGTGCAGCTGCACCAGTGCCGAATACCCCTGTCAGCGATGCAATTCCGTAACGTACAATATGCCTGGCTACATAGTGTATACTGGCTTTGAGTTAAGAAAAAACAAACAATTGCAAATTTAAACTACGAGAGGAAAAATCAAAGAACAATCAGTGTAAGCATAGAAATCGGACGCAGCTCAAGCCCAAGCCTTTTTGTCGTCAATATAATCTTTAACACTATAAAATGCTTTCTGACACAACTTACGTTTAATGAAGCATTTGAATTTATTCAGGCTCAGATCTTGAACCACCAGACATCCATCAGGTCAGACATCCATACAGAATGTCGTCAAGAAAATGATAATATTGTATATCTCTATGTGCACAAAAAAACGATGCAAGTTCCATCATCATCATTCAGGTAAAATTATGCCTGCATGTCCTACAACCTATATTTTTAGTTTACAAATATATCATATACCTGTAAAATTATTTTTTTGTTAATTCTTAATTAATTTTTCTTGATAAATTCTTAATTCCTTGACATAAATCTCTAACAGTGTTGCAAGGGTTAATTAAAATGTATGTTATATCTTTTTTTAGCTCAAAATATCACCAAAACCTCAACAAATCTCAAGCTTGTTTCATCGAAGGGCGACGCATAATTAATATTGCTTACTTTTATTCAGAACTAAAGAAAATTGCCAAGCACGGAGAATTATAGACTGTGGTTTAGGATCTGTAGATATTGTTGGAGAACCACAAGTGGGACTACATTCCCTATTTATTTTTAAATGCCGTATGTGTATGGAAACATTTTGCACATCCTACAGAAATCAATATCAGCTGTGCAGTTGTAGGAACAATAGAAATAGACTGTGGCCATTCTCAACTGCAAGAAATTTCTGCAGCTTTAGATATGCCTATAATCTCGCATGTTATTTATTGGATCGAAGAATTAAAATTTACAGATTTTAAAATAACTCGTGTTTTATTTGAAACCTCATTACGACGAAGTACATTCAATCCGACGTCACTGACACAGTATAAATAGGGTACTATCTCTTTATGGAAAACGGCCGAAACTACGCGCTTTGTAATCTCAAGGCATCTATATAAAGCACGGTTAGCGCAGCGGTTAAGCTATTGACTGCTGCGCTGCTTGTCGCGGGTTCAATTCCCGCGCGGAACAAATATTCAGAACATGTCCTACAAGTAGTTGTTCCGGGTCTGGCTGTTTGTGTCTGTGAATTTATATGTTTAAAAATGCACCCACGATAAAAGTAATTTCTAGTGTGGTTCAACGTTTTTTTTTTTTTAATAAAAATATCACAAAGTGCCTAGTGCGCGTTTGGTTTACGTTAACGCGATGAACTCGTTTATGTTATTCGCATTAGTAATTAATTCAAGGACACTGCAAAGACATGATACTCATATACTGAAAAGTAGTGAAAAAAAAATTCAAATATGTTGAATCGGTAGATATTACCATCTACCATTATTTTTTATGTGAATGTTTGATATATTATAATGTGTGGGTACTTGTTTTCCAAATGTCTGTCAGTCTGCGATCGGCCATTAAACTGTGTAACGAGCACTCCTTGATTTTATTTAAACATTGATCAAGAATACTAAAAATATATTATAGTACGATATTACCATTTATTAATGCAAAATATACATTTATCGTCTTGCATCCATACCCCCGTCTGAAATCGTAGGCACAAATCGCGACCTACACGCGGCTTGTCTGCATCTCTGGATATTCTTTGATTGTCGTTTTAGTTTAGCGCGCCACCGCGCGCATTTTACGAATTCGGGAGTACGGCGTTTAGCTCCGCCCACATGCACAAGGTCATTGAGGCTACTATAACCGTTAAGTTACCTCTTTTTGCGTAACAATATTTATTTTTTTAGGGGATTTTTTTTTTAAGTTTAGCCCGGTTTTGTATGCATTAGTAGAATCAGTTATCGATACCTAACAACACCTTCACGGGTCGGACAGGGTTTTCTTAACATACTGTATATTTGGACCGAAATAGGTATGTATCTAAGCCTGCCATGCCATGTATCAAAGCCTTGAGGAAGACCTTTGTCCAGCAGGAGACCTCTATAGCCTGAGACGAAGTAGAAGTATCTAATCTAGTTCATACGGCAGCCTAATCAGCAAACACATTTTTAAATGATTGCGACTAGTTGGGATCGTTTGCACCGTTGACATAAATATGTTCGCGGATTAGGCTGCAGATTTCGGCTCTGATGCGGAGAAGATTTTTAAATTATTAGGTAGGTAGCTATCTACATAAGTAAAAAATACTAACCTCGCAGATTGGTATACAGACTGAGAACGGTAAGAGAAATATGTAAACTGGAGCAACGAGACCAGCTATCCAAAATCCTATGAATATGAGGATCAAGAGCCAACATATCGAAAAACAGATTTCAAACATTTTCTGTGAAAACCGCTAAATTCAAATGATAAAATGTCTACAGATCTTGTCAAAGCTTAGAAAGAACAAGTAATAAAATTTCTTCACGCAGAGCTTTTTTATCTTCTATGGCAACTGAATCGGTCAATATGTCAGATATAGACGCTGCTGTCATTGTACGAACGACACCAGGTGAAGCTACCCCAAGCTGTCAGATTTTCCCAATCAACCTTGAGCCTTAATGCTTTAGTTATAAAGTTGAAAATCTAATAAGGAAATCTGACAGTAGCTGTGTGCTGTCGTCTGTACTGTCCGTTGCAATAACTCACATGAATCATGTGGCAAGGACTTACCTATTTAATACATAACATGGAATTAGGATGTACTCGTACGAAAGAACACACACTACAGGTGACGGGGCACGGGAAACGGAGCGAAATTCCCGGCGTGGAAGCAGCTTTTTATTGAACTTGTACCGATATCTGCGCCCCGTTACTTGGCACCATAACAGAGGTGTTTCGTGAAAAGACAAGCAAAGAAAAATAATTTAGAAGCGTATCTACAAGGATTTCATGAGACACTCACTTCTGTTTGTCTATCGGTTTTTTATGTCCCGGAGTCCCATTGTATAAGTGCGGTAAGAATTGCCTGGGTTACAATAACGTATTAAACCATCATTAAGTCAGATGGAGCTTCCATCTTTGTCTGACACTGGAACCATGGTGGTTTTTACACGTCATGTATCCTCTCAGGTAGCCCTAGGTCATTCTAACCTAAATTATTTATCATGAATTTATATTGACCGTAGGTACAATAAAACAAAACTTTCTTAGAAACACATGTGTGATATATATTTAATCAAATAAATGTGAGAGTTACTGTATACGATATTGTTGTGAATTATATGACTTACATAATAATTTATTATAACTTAGGTAATACCTATTTGTAATCTCGAGTTATGTAAATAATTCTAACGATTCCAACTGTTGGTTTTGGAGCAACCACACAGCACGTACCTACATACCACTACGACATGAAAGATTAGCGAACTCATTCATAATAGGTTAAATCGTGAAATGAACCATGACTAATTCTGTGACTTCAGTTCACAGAATTCCTTGCTCTAATCTACCTATAATATGTAGGATAAAGAAAGGATTTTTTTTTTTCTTTAAATTAAACAGTTTGTATATAGTTAAGACTAAATTGAGTACGAAATGTACCCATGACGATGAACATGGAGTGGTCATCCCTGCGGGGAAATTTCGTAACACCCCATAAGTAGCAATGGCTTTCATTTAGAAAGTGTGGCACGCAATTAGCATACCCGTCTTTAATCTATTGGGGGCCCTGGACTCTAGATATCATGGAGCCTCTGTGTAGATGTGTCCGGAAAGAACCGGAAGGTCGCGGGCCCTGGGAACGTGCCCAGTGTGCCCAAAGAAAAAGAGGGGCCTGGCAGTTAGGGTATCCAAGAACATGATTGTCTCGAGAGAATCATCGCCATTATTAGTTAAACTATTAATTTGACTAGAATATTGCTTATATAATAACTTAATTAAGGCCTCGTCCCTCCATCATTGCTTGAGCACAGTATCTCGGGAACTGTATTACTGACAGCAAAAAATCTGTGAGACCCTGAAATCAAAAACAACAATTATTATAGTAGAACCCGCATTTGGATATTCATTAAATATACATATTTTCTAATATAAATAGGTACTTAGGTATAATATTATTATACAGAGCCATGTATTTTCATAATTATAATACTTTGTCAACAATGGGGAGTTTCATGGCTGGTTTATTACCTAATTCAAAACTAAAGTATCAGGTATGGACGATAGCAAGACAAGGTACCTGAAACTGTCAAATATTAACAATCAACCTTGAGTCTTAATGCTTTAGCGATAAAGTAGAAAATCTAATAAAGAAATCTGACAGATTGTAGTAGCTTGATGTGCTGTCGTGTCTTCATAAATATTTAACTTGTGTCAATCAACTAGTTTTAATTAGATAATCCTAATTTTGACCAGCCGGATTATTCCGTAAAAATTCACTGTGATTACAGGTGAAGTTAGGTGTCCATCCATCTGATAGTCAGTAGGGCCCATCATCCACCACACTACTCAAAAGTTACTATAGCCAAATTCGATAAAGAATAGAGGTAATTTGTTTACCTCTATTCTTTATCGAATTTTCTTTATCGAAGTTACTATAGCCAAATTCGATAAAGAATAGAGGTAACTTGTTTACCTCTATTCTTTATCGAATTTGGCTATAGTAACTTTTGAGTAGTGTGGTGGATGATGGGCCCTACTGACTAAAACCACTTTCATATAACTATAACTAACTATAACTTTTGCTCGCTCAAAACACCAGCTCCAGCCGATCTATTCTATAAAAATCTTAATATACAAACTTGGATCAGCTGAACTTCTTTCACTGTAAAATATTAAACTGAAGTAAGCTATTATTAGTGTCAATTCGTTGTCGTTGCTAGGCAACGAGTAGTTTACGCCTAAAAACAGATGTTAACAACCTTTTTTACATAGACGATTTTCATAAAAGTAATAATCCTATTTCCTACTAATGTAAACAGTTTATTTGTTTAGATACAAGGTGTCCAAAAAGAGTATCGGGTATTAGTTTTCGCGCCATATTCGAAACAGGGCGTCTAAAGGGAGCAGGGAGGGGTTCGTGGCGTCCGCCATTTTGTGGAGTTTTAGTCACGATGGAACAGTTCTCGGGGACGCATCGCGCATTTTGCGTACGAGCGTATTATCGTAATGGCGATTCAATAGTGACCGCTCAACGTCTCTATCGTGCGGAATATCGTACACGCCACGCGCCAAGTGACGATAGCATTAGGAAATGGATCAGGATGTTCGAGAATACAGGTGCGACAGTTAAAATTCAAAACTCTGGTCGTCCTCGTTCAGTTCGCGATAAAGAAACAATTGAAGAAGTTGAGGCGTCGGTTCGTCAAAATCCGTCTTTATCCATCCGAAAGCGAAGCCAAGCGCTGAACATCAAAAAATCGTCTTTACATTCGATTTTAAAGAAAGACTTACATCTAAAAGCCTATAAAATTCAATTGGTTCAAGAATTGAAGGAATCGACTGAATTTTGCGAACGAAATGCTGCAGCGATTTAACAACTTTAACAACATACTGTTCAGTAACGAAGCAAATTTTCACCTGAATGGTCATGTTAACAAGCAGAATTGTCGGTACTGGGCAGTGGAGAACCCGAGACGAAAGCATGAACGACCCCTGCATAGCCCAAAGGTCATTGTTTGGGCCGCTATGTCTGCTAAAGGCATAACTGGTCCTTATTTTCATAAAGATCAACGAGACCGAGCAATTAATGTGAATAGTAACCGTTACTGCGATATGTTGCGAAATTTCTTGGTCCCAGAGTTGCAGGAGTTTACAGGTTTCAACTCAAGAACGTGGTTCCAACAAGATGGGCCACTTGCCATACCTCAAATGACTCAATGGAAGTTGTTAACGAATTATTCCCTAATAAAGTCATTTCGCGAAGGGGTAACATCAACTGGCCTCCCAGAAGTCCCGATCTTAGCCCGCTCGACTATTTTGCATGGGGATACCTTAAAAGTAAGGTTTATCAAAATAATCCGACGACTCTAACCCAGTTGAAGCAAAACATCAGGTCAGAAACGGCAGCAATATCGATAGCTATGTGTCAACGTGTTATCGCCAATCTTCGTTCCCGATTAGTAGAGTACCAGCAACGTAACGGTCACCATTTGGATAACATCATCTTTTCCAAATAATTCTCCAATTCATATGCTAATAATAAACAATAAACGTTTTTATTACTTACAAATAATTTTTGTTTTATTGAACTTACAAATACCCGATACCCTTTCTGGACACCTTGTATTTATGATTTGCATAGAACGCTTAACCGATTTGAATGAAATATGACACACATGTAAGCTAATTTCCTAATAGGTTATTTGAAACTTACATATATATTATACTTAGTCCATAATTGAAAGTACAGTAGGACCCCGATTATCCGGACCTCAGTTATCTGGATTCGTGATTATCCGGACTGCCAACCGTGTTGAGTTTATTCTAACTTGAACGTATAACTGGCATAACGCCATGCTTCTCGTGTCATCGTGTCGTCCGCGTCCTCCACGTTTACATTACGTACAATTTCATAATAAACGTTGATTTTCACTGATTTATACAGGACGGCCATTTTTTTTAAATTATAAACTAGTGCTTGACCGCAATCCAGCCTGATGGTAAGTGATGAAATCGTTAGTGGTAAAGCGCGCTAGTTTCATCATCATCATCATCATTTCAGCCGAAAGACGTCCTCTGCTGGACATAAGTCTCCCCCAAGGATCTCCACGACGACTGGTCCTGCGCCTCCCGCATGCAGCGGTTTTCCGCAACCTTCACCAGGTCGTCGGTCCACCTTGTCGGGGCCTACCCACGCTGCGTCTTCCGGTGCGAGGTCGCCACTCGAGAACCCGTCGGTCTCATAGGGCATCGCTCCTACGGGCAATGTGCCCGGCCCCTTAAGTGTTGCAATTCTTCGGGTTATGTCGGTTACCCTCGTTCTTCTGCGGATCTCCTCATTCCTGATTCGATCACGTAGTGAAACGCTAGTTTATTAAGTGCCTATTCACTCAAAAAAACTGAGTGAATAGGAAGGAAGACGGCAGCTGAGCGCAGTGATGCAATGTTAAACCCAACAACACGACCAACGATGTTGCGCCAGAGGGAGATTGATTAGGACCAAACCACAACCAAACTCCCGACACAACAACATTTAGCGCATCGTACCCGGCACAGATCGCAACACAACTGCAAGACCCGTCCTTCATACGTATGCAAAAGCTCGCCTGGATTGAATTATCCGGATGTCTACCGACAACAATTAGTCCGGATAATCGTGGTCCTACTTTATTACAATGCAATAAATGTTATGCAGTCAATTTGAGAGTAAATAAAATATGCAAAATTGTATTGACAAATGCCCCAACTTTATTCATTGGTTGAATTCCACAAAATGTGTTTAATACCTGGATTTCATCCATATTTCTTTTTTTGTAGGGCTATCACGTAAAATTAACGTCGACTTTTTAATGGTTTTTCGAAATACCAAGTTGTTATGGATGTTATTTTAGTGATTTTATTGAAATATGCTGCAATAGCAATTGTTAATAAATAGTTAACATGTAAAAGTCGATAATCATGTAAATAACAGGAGATTTGTAAAACGTGAGTTGTGATAACCCTAAATTGGTTTGTTTACCTCTATTCTTTATGGAGCTTGGCGTTGGTATACTTAGTTAAAAATTCAATTCATGAATGACTAGCCAGAATGTCACTAGTATTTAAATGACGGTAGGTACAGACGACAGCACATCAAGCTACTACAATCTGTCAAATTTCTTTATCAGATTTTCAACTTTATCGATGAAGAATTAGGGGTCAAAATTGATTGGCAATATTTTACGGTTACAGGTAGCTTGACCTGTTGTCGTCCGTACCTACATGACGCATCCAATCACGTATCGTAACTTAATGGTGTATTTTACTTAATTTAGTTTTACTTCTTGTTATTGCAGAATAACCGTAGGTTTAATTATTAATCATCCGAAGCATTGTGGACCACTGACCCTAAGGCCTCTGCCTCGAATTTTGCGGGCAGCGGAGCGACGGCGGCGGCGAGTGAGCGGCAGGATCTTATGCGTAAAATCAAACGGACCGGTTCTCGACAACAGCGGCGCGGCAGGGGGCGGTGGCGGGTAGCGAGCGGTGTACGACTCGCGCTCGAATCTTGCGGACAGCGGGCGGGCAGCGAGCGGTGTACTTTAAGTCAGCAACAATGGTGATCGATCGTTAGGAATAAATTTGAATCAAAAAGATGTTGCCGCCATTGTTCAGACATTTCTTTCGCGAATAAAAACAAATATCTCGTCGACACAATCATGAACACAACACTACGCGGCTATATTGACGCGCGATCTGCCCGCTAGTTTCGAGAACGGGTCTTCGATGCCCGCCCGGCTACCGCGCCGCTACCGCCGCCGCCCCGCTGCCCGCAAAATTCGAGGCAGAGGCCTAAGAATCCACATGACAAGCGGAGGGCATCCAAAAAAATTTCCACATGTAAGAAACAGTGTGGCTACCATGAGTTTTCATTACGTAGACTGGATCATCGATATCGACCGCGTTTTACTCATCGATTGGCCTGCTTCAAGGTTGTAAGAACTCTCAAACTAATGAGAGCACCAAACGCGCTCGATGTGTATGATCGAGTCTCGTAATGAAAACTCATGGTGACCACACAGGTTCATAAAATAAAGTTAAAACATGGAATACTCACCGTTAACGCTTCTATACAGACTGTGAAAGGTAGGACAATGATGTAGATACCAGCAGCAATACCAGCTATCCAGAATGATATAATTATGAGGATTAAAAACCAAATGATCGAAAAGATGATGTTGGCCATTTTCTGAAAAAGACAAAAATAAAAATTATACACCCGTAACGTAACAAGTTACAAACTTAGGATAACTCTGTAAAAATGGGTGAAGTGGGCTGTCATTTCATCTAGACATTAGGGATGGCTAGGGGGTTGACACTTATATTCACGGCTTACTTCACAGACCCAAGATTTCACGGTGTAATTTTCTTTACGGCTAGCGATTATTTTCGGCAATATTTATACCATCGGTAGTTTTCTGCAGCGTGGTTAACAATATCGATAGCTGCCCCTGGCTAGGACAGTGAAGTTTGAGTTAACGTAGGTCCCTTTGCATTGGGGTGCGTGGCAGAACCCCGAGAGTGCTCAGTGGCTGCAGGTCTTTTTGTTTCCTTTAAGACGAGCAGACACTGGGCCGGTGCACCCTGGGTGCCTGCCGCCTGGGTGCAACAATCCGGCAAGAGGGGATTGTTGTCCGAGGCGAATTTCTGTCAGAGCCGAAGAGTCGCTCCCGAGGGCTCTCTATCTGTGCTCTGCAGCTGCAGAGTGCATGAATAAGAAGCGAGGTGGGGTAGACCGCGGGCCGTTTTTACAGTCCGCGGTCTAGGGTCCAGGGGCGAGGAACTTGGGGAGTCTCCGCTATCTACTAGATGGCCCCGAGGCGGAGGCGCGCGTCTCAGAGGTGATGCACGGGGTAGTTAAACACCTCATTCGTGCAGAGTGTGGGGCCGCGGAAGAATCTACATCCATGAGGATTTTCCACCCCGAAACAAAAAAAGGTCCCTTTGCATTACACTTTCCAGAATCAATCGGCATGACATGATATCTTCACTTACCTACTTTTGTACCTATTCTAATTGTGATTCAATTAAGCGGTAATTAAATGTAAATAAAAAACCCATTAGTCATACTAACAGTCATATGGATTTGAAACTTCATTTAAGGTTTTTCCGAGTATCTCTTTGTTGCAATTATCTTTAACGAAACTTTATCAATTTTATTTGTTTGCCGTTAATATCTTTTAAATGTGTAATAAATGAATAAAAGGTAGGTAATCAAACAACAATTCTTGAGCAACGCAAACTTCGCGAAAAGGCTAGACCACATGCCACTAATAATTATGACAGTCATTTATGTCATTAATGAACGGTTACAGAAATAACAATGTTTAAAAAAGTATCGGCTCGGCCTTTGAACGTTGCAAGCGTGCCGCCGTGCGGGTTTATAGGTATGACGTTGATCCCTGATATGAACTCTATTAAATCAGCTGATAAGATAGTTTTTCGAGTTTTGTTTTCATTGCGCTTTTTTGTGTATAAGTGTATTATTAGGGAATTAATTAATTTTTACTTTAAAATCTTATTGGGTTATAAAAGTAAATATATTTAAAACTAAATTTATTTTTTTTAATCATAAAAAAGCCGACGAAATATTCCACCACTGGGGGGTTCAGAATCATGTACTGGATCCATGGTACTCGTTTGTGCGTCGATGTCAGATACACCTTTATACAGACGAATGTGTTAATAACTAATAGGGTTGTTACTAATTAGTCCGTCAGTCAGATTTCCAAAAAATACTAGACACGTATTTTTTCTTTTTTCATATAAACAAAAAATGATGACGACACAGTGCGTTGAAAACTCGTGTGACGTCACTGCACGCTACACTTCTTAGCGATCAGTGACGTCACCAGCTCCCACTCCTGATCTTTGATGCCTTTTATATTTGTAAATTTTTATTAATTTGATAAAACAAAATATACGTATCCAATATTTTTCTATAATCTGAATGACGGACTAAATAGTAAATAGAATCAATTTTTTTTTTTACCCAGGAAACATCCTTATATTATTGCGTAAGAATTTATTCTAAATCAAACAAACCATATTTATCGGCGGGTACACTTACATCCACAAACACGCACAGTAAACGTATAGTTTGCCATAAATCATTCTGGATCGTAAGTACATACGCCAGCAGAGCGAGGTACTACAAATTGTCTTTAATAAATAGTTCTTAACTTTATCGCTAAAGTATTAATGTTCCATTTTGATTGGAAAAAAATTACAACTCCAGATAATGGGCCTGTAGCCTGAAGTTACCTACTAACTATCTTTATATTCGTTCTACATGATGTCACAAAAATTTATGTCAAGGAGCCAATTTAAGAAACAATAAAGTGACCACTACTAAGGTTTATTTTTAGCCCCTAGTTACGTATACATAATTGGCTTGGTGCGAACATCTAAACAATAAAAAAATGTTAACCCCTATTCTGCCGGCAATTGGCTTGTATCCTAAAAAATAATTTAATTTCCATCAGATAGATTTATAAAAAATATTGAACACGTATTTTTTATTTTTTCTTTCATTCAAATACTTATGAAGATATATTGATTTGAAATGTCGCATGACGTCACGCCGTGGTACAAAATATAGCACGGCGTAACGTAATTAGCCCCCACTCCGTAACTTTAATACGCTATATCTCAGTAGTTTTTGGTAATTACGATAAAATAAAAAATACGGGTCTTCATTTTTTTATTATCTATAAGACGGACTAATTATTTTTTTGATTTTCATACCTTGGATACATCCCTATTAAAGCGTTTGGCCCATCATTGCTTGCTCCTATTTCCTATGCCGTCATCAGCATCTGCCCAGCTTCTTTTTAACTATGTTAGGATCGGCTTCCAGTCTAACTGTTTCAGCTAAATACCAACATTTGAAAGTTTTGGCGGGAAAGTCAAGCTGAGTGTCTTGACTGGACTTTAAAATTATTTATAGTGTTGTTAACTAAATAAAAGTGCGTGATTTACATAGTAAAACGTGCATTCAGTTAATAATTCACAAAGAACAGTGAAATATCGCCTCCCTCGTAAGATGGTTCACGCGGCCGTCTTTTACGACATGAATAATTCATTACGTGACATTGGCTAAAGGCACAAACCGTGCGAAGCCAAAAAAGAAAGAAAGAATACCAGCATTTTAAATGGATAGACTGCCTATCTGGACTACAAAGAACCCAGTTACTGGGTAATACAATAACCCTTGCTAACTTGCAATGACACAGGCACTGTGAGACTATTTGAAGTAAGCGCACAATTTTATGCGGACGACTTTGAGACGCTGGGTGTGTGTCTTGTGTTTTTTGTATATCGATCAATGACGATCATTTCATCCAGCTCGACTTTACCAACGGATGAGCCTTTCTTCTGATGGCCCAATCTTTACGATCCCGGTACGTTACAGTTTCCGGTACAAATTTTAAATGATTTTAAGTAAAGTGAATACATGAGCTAAACAAATTTTCTCTTTGAACCTTAATGCTTTAGTGATAAAATTGGAAATTTATTAAAGAGGTTTGGCAGGTTAGAGAAGAGACGGGTGCATCAAGCTGTAGTAGCTTGTTGCTCGCGGCTGTACAACTGACAGATAATTCGAGAAAACAAAGTTTCACATTATCTAAATTCTAACTAAACCGTGACGAGTATTAGGACATGAATTCTTAACAACAAACAAACAAACTTTTCCCTCGTTATCTTTCTAATCTGCGTATCAGTGTACCCAATCTACATACCAAACGAAAACATCTTATAACCGCGCCAAGGTCCTCCCAATCATAACCTCTAACTAGTCACAATGCCATTTAACAATATTCCATATTATAAATTGAGTTAATTACATTTTTGAGCTTGTTGCTCCCGTTTATAAACGATTAAAGCATACCTTCAAAATCCTTGGGTTTGTAATTGAAAATATTGTAATTAAACTAGATTCGGAGAAAGTTGTTATCAACGTATCAACACAACTCCCAACTCGTAACAGAAGACAGGGTCAACGAAACCATAAAATGGCCGCAATTTGTTTCGGCGTGAGTTTCCAAAAACAAGATGGCTATGCCCGTTATCATTCGTTCAATAATACGTATTAGTTATCTTGTAGGTAACTTTCGAACATTTACATAATATTTAGGATTCCGTACCCAAATGGTGCCAACGGGACCTTCCCAATGATTCGCTGTGTGTACGTCTGTCACAGCTCTGTATCTTTTCAAAGGTATAATTATTTTTTTTTTATTTGCGGCATATGCAATGTGAACTTACTGATTTAGCCACTAAAACAACAATTGATTTATAGATAAAATAGAGTTAAAAAATAAAGTGGGATCCATACAGGAAACTTGTTTTTTCGGCGTTTTTGCTCGATAATGTTATGCATATATTATTGTACAGTGGTACGAAACCCTTCATGTGGGATTCCAACTCACACTTAGCTTAACTTTATACTTATCTGTTATCAGCAGTTTGATAATATTCCCGCTATATAGCGAACGTAACTCGACTGATATTTAAACGTCTTAGAATAGTGTTATAAATTATAACATTTATACATTTACCATTGTTAATTATTTTATAATGTGGAACTAAAATAACAAAAACCTGTGAGGAAGAAATAACAACCACGAAAATTTTTATTATAAAACTAAATCCTAAGGAGCACAAAAACATCAAAACACTAGCTGTTCCCTACATTTCAAAGAGGGAATTTTATGGGAACGTAAATAAGAGTAACAAAACTGTGTATTTCAAGACTTCATATAGGTAGTAGAATAATAGTTTTCTGTTTTATCACTTAAGAATATCGTCATTGTAGCGCAGAGCGAGGAAAAAATAGCATAATCTTCGTCTAGGGGATATTTTTTCCCAGTATGCTACGGAAACGAGAAGTGTGTATTCATAAGGCTAGACTAGACTAGTTAACTTTCAGCAGCGTTTATGGAGATTATGCGACATTGCGATGCGGCTACAGAAGAAATAAACAAGACCGCGAAATCTTAGAATCTTTCTCTAATTGGGAATTTGATTTTAATCTAATTTTGCATTGGATTATTTTATTGTCTCACATTGTTGATGAAATTAGAGCGTAACACTAGGCGCTAAAACTCCACTAAAACTTGGTTTGTATTAACTTCCTCAGAAGTAAAACTACCTCGTAAGCGTAACGGTTCCTTTTAGCCCTTTATACTATAACTATCAAATATTTATTCCAGACATCACAGTAGCCATTTTTTACTATGAAACTAACACTGCTATAAAATAAAGCGCTTATCCAGTTCCGAAGCTAAGACAACTCGTACATACGAATTGTCTTGAAAACAATAGTAACCCAATGGTTACTAATGCTTTCTCCATAAGGATGCTTAAGGTAAAATATATAAGATATCTCTATAATTCATCTCGAGAAAAACCACTGTGACAGATGATAGGCAAACATTTGATATCATAAAACGTTTCGCAGCCTAAAGAAATTATAGAAATTGATGTACGGATTACAGAAAGTCAAGCTACCCGAAACTGTCAAATATTTCCAATTAACAGTGACCCTTAATGCGTTAAAGTTGAAAATCTTATTGTAGTGGCTTGATGTTCTGTCGTCTGTACCTACGGACGGATACGGTGGACGGTGTACTTAAGTAGGAAGGTAACCACCTTGTAAATTAGGTAGTTATCGTAGGCGTGTAAACTGATTATGCTAACCTACAAACAATAATTAAAACCAAGAATAGGTAGGTAGATGCCTATGCCTATCAGCAAATATTTTATGTGTGATATCATCAGAATAACGTGGAAAACCGTACGTGCCAACTATTAGTGTAATATTATTCATTTCATGTATCCTTGACACAATCACTAATACCTATTCTCAGCGTAAACACTCTTAACTAGTCCAGGAATCTGATGTGATACTTTTAAATAGAACATGTTCACAAACAACTTACCGGTTATTGTAACGTCGCACACAACACGAATAATTCCAGTACCACGACTATGGCGACCAACCTCGTCACTTTCCACTTGAGAACTGACGATGTGAAACTATTGGTACCTGCATTGAGTAATACTTCGCGCGTACGCCGTACCTTATCTGAATGTTGGTTTATGATGTGCCTTGCTTCACGATGACCCTGTTGTTTACGTTACTTGTTACATGTGGTTTGTGTATATACTTCCACCTACGTATGTATCCAGTTAAAAATAGTAAGATTAGAACAGAACTTAGTCATGGTTTTCATCCCTTGATTAATTAGGCATTGCACTGAGCGGCCCACAAGCTGGCTTGGCCACCTAAATGACAGGTACCTAAACGTAATTCAACATAATACCTAGATACAATATTGTAACAAAATAATAAGTGTCTCCATCAATTTCAACTACGTACTAAAATATTAACAACATGTGCTTATCGCCCTAAATCGTTATCACTAATTAATTATTAATTTTAACTAAAAAAACAATGAATACAGTGTAGGTTTGTATTTGTATTACGATCGACAAATTATTGATGTTAGGCGCTCTACCTACATTTGTATGTTATCCAATAAAACCAATCAGACGGATCTACCGCTACAATACGAATCGTTGTCAAGTAGTCCGTATATAAATTCGTGAAAATGGCTGTTTCTTGAACTAAACATTTTAAAAATAGGGCAATATTAAATCTTTCTAAGTAAAAGTACATTGTAGAGTTTTGGCGGGAAAGTCAAGCTGAGCGTCACGCTCATATTTCATTGGACTTTTAAAATTATTTATAGTGTTGTTTACTAAATAAAAGTGCGTGATTTATGTAGTAAAAAGTGCATTCAGTAAATAATTCATAAAGAACAGTGAAATATCGCAGTATAGTGGCCACATCATGACTTTGTCTCAAACCTCCATCGTAAGACGGGTCACGCGGCCGTCTTTTTCGACATGAACAATTCATTACGTGACATTGGCTAAATGCACAAATCTTGCGAAGCCATAAAAGAAAGAAAAAAAGTACATTGTATGTCATCGGCAGTCATCGATTTGTTTTGTGACTTTTTATTTATTGAAACTTGTATTAATTTTCAATTCTATTTAAACAAAACATCGAAGAAATGTGTTAAATATGAGAAAAACAAACCGGAGTGGAGCTCGGGAAATTAATTTTATAGTTTATCGTCAATGTTTGTTAGGAGGTACCTACACCAAGATGAACAAATTTTATCAAAAAAATATATGGATGATATTATTGAAAGTCTCGAGAGATCGACAGGGTTTAATAAGAAAAACACTGCTTTAAATATGCATCACTTCTGCTTTTATTTGCTCATTTTCTGAAACTTGAACTAACACATTATCACACAAACAGTCAGGGTTAATTTTACATATTCAAATTTATATAACACGAAAACATATCTTTACTACAAAAACTCAATATGAAGTTTTTTTTTCGCGGTGGTAGGCCATAAAATCGGCCGCCCGGCAGAAGTTACCACCCACCAGACAAAGCCTTGCCGCCAATCGATTTGTCGTATTCCGGCATGATGTCTGGTGAAGCCGGAAAAATAATAATTTGAATTTGAAAAAAAACGAGTGTGCTTATGACCACACGACTGAAGTGAAACTTCTTTTGCACCATCTGTATGTATATATATATATACATATGTGTGTACAATATATACATGTATACACATATACATATATTAATTTTCTATAAATATTTAAATTTATTTCATGCTTTCATTTATAAATTAATATTTTTGGATAGACCTCCAATTAAAAAAAAAAAAAAGTGGATTCCCTCGGGGCCAAAAGGTCGGGCTCTTCCTCCTGAATCAGGGGACCCCAAACTCGGGTAGTCCACGACCTCTGGTTCCCGAGATAATCCACGGGGGGGTGAGGTAACTAAAGGGGGTCGGGGAGGGGGAGGGGGAGAGGAGGGAGTGGATTCCCTCAGGGCCAAAAGGTCGGGCTCCTCCTCCTGATTCAGGGGACCCCAAACTCGGGTAGTCCACGACCTCTGGTTCCCGAGATAATCCACGGGGGGGTGAGGTAACTAAAGGGGGGGGGGTTAGATTTCGTGGGGTTGCGGGGGGTAGGGGGGAGGGGGAGAGGGGGGAGTGGATTCCCTCGGGGCCAAAAGGTCGGGCTCCTCCTCCTGATTCAGGGGACCCCAAACTCGGGTAGTCCACGACCTCTGGTTCCCGAGATAATCCACGGGGGGGTGAGGTAATCAATGAGGGGGGTCGGGGGGTGTTCGCAGCGTCATGTTCTCGAAGAAATTCATAGTTCTTAATCAATCAAGGTACTTAGCTTAATAATTGAGCTTATGAGGCTCGAAAGCAATTTGTACTTTGTGTCCAATTATCGTATTGTGACGATATCTTAAAGCTTCTATACTTTCAATTATATCAGAAATGTTCAGCAAAAATATATAAAACAATATAAAGGCCAGAACAGAACGAAATTTATAAATTTATTTGTGCTCTTAGGTAATCAATTGTTAACAAATCTTAAAAAGATCCAAAAAATAAATATTGCCTTCGGCGAGATGCGAACTCACAACTTCATACTCGACTCAATTGTTAACAAATCTTAAAAAGATCCAAAAAATATATATATATTGCTTTCGGCGAGATGCGAACTCACAACTTCATGCTCGACAGGTCATGCAATATTTACATGAGCCAACTCCTTGTTTGTATTACAGACGAAATAGGACTATACTCTGCTTCCGTTCGCCTTCATCATTTTTTTTCCTATCATTTTTCGTAACGCTTTCGCTAGTTTACTCCCCAAGTCAAGCGTGCCTAAAGAAGTTTCACTTCAAAAACTTTTACAATTAATCTCAATTAAGTAATCGAGATTGCAGAATTTGAATAATGGCGTTTTCCACTGCAAGGTCGGATGGAATAGGATTCTGAGAAATTGAAATTGTTGCGAAGAATAAAGAAAGTCGTATTCAACAGCAAGAATGGAGAGATTTGAAATTTTCCACAACACGTCATCTTTCCAAACACAAACATCATCATCATCATCAATTCATCATCATCTCAGCGTTAATCCCAGTCGCAACCGTAGCTTTTCAGCTTTGGAGTCTGGGGTCCGCTTTACCAGTCTAACTGCTGATTTTGATATTTTCCGTGAAGCGACTGCCGTCTGCCCTCCACAACCCGAAGGCGATATCTAAGCATTGCAGTTAGATCAATTTATTAGATTTTTGAGGGCTCCAAAAACCCGTAACGACTGCCACTAGATGTTCGTATGGCAACCGGGACTAACGGCTTAACGTGCTTTCCGAGGCACGACCAGACCAGTGCAAATATTCATATTCATGCATACAAATATTTGCACAGTGCGGGGATCGAACCCGCGCCGCCTTGCGCAACGGCCGCGTTTGCTACCGCTACGCCACGGAGGCTGTCCTTTACAAACACAAACATTTTTTAAAATTCGTCGTCACTGGGGACACGACGCCAGCTCCAGGCTACGGTTGCTAGGGCTGCGCCGAATTGCGGCGCAACGGCCTAGGCCGCCTGCGTAAATGCGTCACTCCTGTCATCTGTATCTGTGTCACCTAGACTTTTTGTTCTTTTTCTAGTGTCTTTGTATTTCTGTTATTTTTTTTTAGGTATTTTAGTTATAAAGAGAATATTTTCATTTAAATATTTTGTAGTAGCAGCGATATGACGGATATTAGTGCATTTCAACCTTCAACATCACAGAGCACCTTGGAAATGCGTCCGCTATGTACCCAGGTACGGTTTTTTAAAGGTAAGCCGGGCTCTGAATGTACACATTGGAAAAGTGCACAGACCACAAAATGCAGTCACCACAGACCTTGTATCTACACCTTCAACACCAGCTACATCCATTTTAAGCCCATTTTGGAAAACCCTATCAAAATTTAAAATCTTTATTCCAGTTTTAAAGCGAGTTCCCCGCGGCGCTAGACCTCTAGTGGCACAACACCTAGCAGGTTGCGTTCGTCTTGCCGCCCGTGAGAACTCGCTAAGTGCTTGGTACAACTACTCACCTTCCCTTACAGAATTTTATATCTGAAAAAGAACTTGGCTACCAAAAAGACCTTGACGGCACAAATTAAAAAAAATTGCAACATTTCGACTTTTGATTTAGATCCCAAATTGCAGACACAGAGATGTACGCCTACAAGAGGTATATCTCATTTTGTAGAACCTAAGTTAGGAGAGGGTGACATTAGCGGAGCTGCCAGGATTCTTTTTAGCAGTGATGTGGCGGCATCGTGTTCCCCTGAAATACTCGCTGCTCTTTTGAGCAAACACCCTGCCGCAGCGGATGGCTTCTCTTTCCCCGACCCGCCTGATCCTAATCACCACTCCCTCACCATTATCTTATCACAGCCGTTCGCTCCTTCGGAAGCTCGGCTCGGCTTATGCTCGGCTGGAGGGCTTGACGATCTGAGTCCTCAGCACCCTAAGGACCTTATTTGTTCAGGCGCCGGGGCAGCTGGTGAGTCGCTCTTGAAGGAGCTTACGGTTCTGATTAATCTTATGCTCTCCGGCAAAGTGAACGAGGCAGTAATCGAAGTTTTATACGGTGCTAATCTATACGCCCTGCGTAAAAAGTATGGCGAGTCTGGTTCGCTACCCCAGTTCTTAACAACTGGAATTACCCACCTGCTCCATAAATCAGGTAGCACCGCGGAACCCAAAAATTGTAGACCGATCACTTGATTACCAACGGTCTATAAAGTTCTTACATCCATTTAAAAGCTAAAATAAAGAAACATCTTGACAGCAACTCCATCATGTCTGTTTCTCAAAATGGATGTAGCAGCGGGTCCCGTGGTACTAAGGAGCTATTTCTCATAGACATGGCCATCAGCCAACAGATTCGTCGATTCCGCAAGGATATCTCCACCTGCTGGATAGATTATAAGAAGGCCTACGATTCGGTGCCACATACATGGCTTATGAGGGTGCTGGAGATGTACAAGATTAATGCAACTCTACGCACTTTAATGGAAGACGGTCCTTCGCTATCCAGTGAGTCGACAGACAGATCCAGGGAAATGATGAACCTGTATGGATTAAGCGGGGAATATTCCAGGGCGACAGTCTGAGTCCACTTTGGTTCTGCTTAGCTCTGAATCCTTTAAGCACACTGCTGGAGGATTCAGGTCTGGGCTCTCGACTGAGGAGAGGTGGTCAGGTCATATCTCACCTCCTCTACATGGATGATTTGAAACTCTTTGCCCCCAATAAATTGCATCTGATGAAGCTACTGAAGGTAACAGAAACTTTTAGTCTTCGAGGGAATTGCCGTGGGAATTACACTCCCGGATTCCATACACCTTAGATCCCTCTCCTCATTCGAGAGCTATAAATATTTAGGTATGTCGGAAGCGTTAGGTATCATCGATGCTGATATGAAGGAGCGCTTCTTTGGTCGCCTGAGGAAGGTATTAAATAGTCTTCTTTCGGGCGGAAATAAGGTGCGCGCCTTCTACGGGTGGGTCATGCCAGTTTCGATGTACTCTTCCGGCTTACTTAAATGTTCTCAGACCGCACTCGACGCCCTGGATAGAAGGGTCCTTACACTGCTGACAGCAAACAGGATGCATCACACACGATCATCGGTGATGAGACTATATATTCCGCGGAAGTGAAGGGGATCGAGGCTTTGTCACCGTCCGGGTGAGTCTATCAGACATATTATCTCTGGTTGCTCTCGATTAGCTAACGGCGAGTATTTGCACAGGCATAACCAAGTAGCTAGAATCACCCACCAGCAACTTGCTTTGAAATATAAACTTGTAGAATCTGAGGTACCGTATTATATGTGCCCGACCGAGTTCTTGAAAATGACCATGTCACGTTATACTGTGATCGCTCTATTATTACTGACAGGTCTTTTGTTGAAAATAAGCCGGATATAGTGATGATAGATCGATTAGCGCGCCTCGCAATGATTGTCGATGTTACCATTCCACATGACGGGAATCTCGTGAAAGCTGAGAAAGAGAAAAAAATAAATATCTCGACTTGGCGCACGAGATTGTTGACATGTGGAATGTGAACTCGGCAGTCATTGTACCGACTGTCGTATCGGCCAATGGTTTGATAGCCAAGAGCCTCGACCAACATCTATTGAGGCTCTCGTTAGGCAGTTGGATCAAGGGCCAGATTCAAAAGACAGTACTCCTCGATATGGCCCGCATCGTGAGGAGGTTCCTATCTCTGGAGCCCTAAACACATTTTTATATTTTTAAACGTTTTTGTATGTTTTTATATAAATACTAGCTGACCCGGCGAACTTCGTACCGCCTTAGGGTAGCTTTGATGCACTACTTTAAAAATAAGGGTATACCCCTTATTTTTCCATTTCAGATTCTTCATAATATTTTGTAGCACGGTTATAAATATTATTGCTTGCTTTGCTGGACAACTCTACAAATGTCTATTTCCGATCCTGACTTATCTAGTATAACTTTACTTTTACTCTTTTTATATATATCCTGAATAAGTTCAATGGTTTCTGAGGGTACATCACATTATTACATTAGTACATATACCTTAACTGATTTAGCCTAACCGAAAACTTTGAAGCAGGTTCGTCAGCAAGGATTCCAAAGCACTGGGAAACCGGACCTGCTGGTACTTAGAGTGTGCCCGCCATCCTTCCAGACGAGGTTGGCGAGCACCCGTTCGACGTGCCTCGGAGTGCTTCAGATAAGGATGCTGCTGGCTGCATGGAGATGACGCAGACTCGGGGCTCGAGTGCCTTATTGGAAGGCACAATTACGGATCAGGCGGAATCATCTTCTGGATCTGACGAGGACGTTAGAGTGTCAGGAGAGGCCGTGTTAGCAAGAACCGGCGCCCCATCCTAAGCTCACTATAAAAGGCGCTACCTACCCGCGCTCGCGCACTTTTGGGCAACGGACGCTGAGACTGGTAATATCGTGTAAACTCTGTGAGACCTATATTTTCTATATTAATTAAAAGCTGCTGGCTATTGTTTGACATATTGTTGTGTGATCAGTGCTTATTATTGTGTTCCTATCTAAATTAATGAATACCACTTCTGATCGCTAACACTAAATTAAAATTAACTGAATTACACAATAAAATTTCGTACTTTATTCCTGATTTTAAGAAAAGATGGCCTCGTTCAAAAGGCTTACGCTTTGCTATTTGTAGAAAAATACTCCTGGTACTCAATGCTTCCTACGATACATAAAGTACTGATCCATGGGCCTATCATTATAGAAAAAGCATTACTGCCTATTGGACAACTGAGTGAATAAGCGCAAGAAGCAAACAACAAAATGTTTAAAATATACAGCGAGAGATTTTCACGGAAAAGTTCTCGCGAATAAACCAATTCTGACATTTTATTGATTCATTTCAAGTATGCATAAAGTGATGAAGCAGAAATCAAGTTTTGATCCAGATACAATCCAGCTACTGGACAGTCCAGATATTAATACATCTGCGGCTTCAGCAACCGATGAGGTGACACATGTTGAAGACAGCGATGAAGAAACAACTGATTGTAGTGAGGCAAAAAGTGAATCAATATGAATAAATATCTATATTTATAAAAAAAAATGTGTATTTTTTTCTTTAAAATCAAATTATGACATAATCTTTGTGTTCAACTTATTTTAAAAGTAAAAGCAGCATAGAATATTAATTGCCAAGTTTTGATGCCATCGGCCCCACTGTGCGACGGCGCGTTGTGTTTCACGCGCGCCTCGAAGAGATGTCAGCACATCGTGACGGAGTCCACGAAGACCGATGCCTCCTGAGTCAGAGTTGCTGGTTGGTGAAAAAAGAAACGTGGCCCTGGCGCACAGGTAAGTGAAGGAACACGGGTGGATTTTAGTCAGAAAAAGTGAAAAAATCAAAACACTAATACTTGCTAAATGCTTTATGGCAGAAAAAAAATATTTTTAGGGTTTCGTAGTCAATTAAGAACCCTTATAGTTTCGCCAAGTTTGTCTGTCTGTCAGTCCGCGGATAATCGCACTGACCTTTAGCACTAGGACATGAAAGTTGGAAACAATATAAAGTTAAATAAAGTTCTGAAATAATCAGTGGAAAAATATATTTACGTACGGACGTACGGAGGACGTCTCTGAGAAGTTGTGTTGCGATGTGTGCCGGGTACGATGCGCTAAGTGTTGTTGTCGGGAGTTTGGTTGTGGAGGGTCTCCAGATCAATCTCTCTCTGGCGCAGCATCGTTGGTCGTGTTGTTGGGTTTAACATTGCACCACCTCGCTCAACTGCCTTCTTCCTTCCTATTCCTATACCATCAACGATTTCATCACTGCTTACCATCAGGCGGGATTGCAGTCAAGCGCTAGTTTATAATTATTAAAAAAAAATATTTATTAGGGTGTTTTATTACGTGTATAACCCGTATAACCACAAAGTGGAGAGTGATATTTGTGGAGAGTGATATTTTTTTTCATTTCCACCCTAATAAGTGATATATAGTCGTGGTGGCCTAGTGGTTAAAACACTAGCGTCTCAAGTATGAGTGCGCGGGTTCGATTCCAGGCCAGGCAAGTACCAATGTAACTTTTCTAAAGTTGTATGTACTTTCTAAGTATATCTTCGACATCAATGACTGAAGGTGAAGGAAAACATCTTGAGGAAACCTGGGCTTTAAGTTTGAAATCGCCAACCCGCATTGGGCAAGCGTGGTTTATTACGCTCAATCCTTCTCTGTATGAGAGGAGACCTGTGCCCAGCGTGGGACGATAAAAAAGGTTGATGATGATGATCTGATATATTGTTAGATAGGCATTTAAAAATGAATAGGGGTTTAAGAAAATATTTTTTTTCTAATGCTAATAGGTATTAAAATTTTAAGTAAATAATCGCTCCGAAAGTAAAAATAAATGCGCCCGTTTGAGGGACACATTTATTTATTACTCTCTCTCTAACTTTTGAACCATAAGTTTGAAAAATCTGAAAAAATCTCAAAAGTAGAGCTTTATAAAACCTTCGTAGGAAAATTATTTTGAAGGGTTTAAAAAAAATGTACATAACCTAAATTTAACTAAGTTTGTAAATTAACCTTATATGCAAGCATTTTTTTTTATCTTAATTTACATATATTATCATCCTGAAAGTATCATTTTTCAAATAAATTTAAAAATCGGTTCAAGCAATCCACAAATTACCTCCGAAAATCAAACTGTCCGTCTAGTTTGTATTCATTAGTAATTTGATTTCCCGAGAGATGGCGCTGTACTTTGGACTAGGTACTTCGCGCTGTTAAGAGTCGTTGGGGTCAGGATAGGCAAAAAGTAAAATGGAAGCTAAAATTCTTTCTTTAGTTATCACCGTTCTTTGTAGGCCATTTTTTTAAGATTCTGTACATAATAAATACTGAGCGTGGTCCAAGACGCTCTTGGCCGGTTTTTTTTAGTTCATTAATGTATTCGGGAATGTAAAATGAAATAAATAAAATTCTAAGTCAAGTGTGCTTCGCTTCTTTACATGATCGTTTTGGTTAGAGTACATAAGCGAAGTGATTGAAAAAAGGAATAAAATTGTTTACTTGTTTGAAATATGTACAGACGACAGCACATCAAGCTACTACAATCTGTCAGATTTCATTATTAGATTTTCAACTTTATCTCTAAAGCATTAAAGCTCGAGAGAAAGCAAAGAAAAATCGAGAGAATTTCCATGTATACTCTGAAATCGTAGAAAAACAGTTGTATTTCGGTAGAACAGAGCCCGTATCGGTAGAAATGCCGCAAAATCGGGAGGTTCGAAACCATTGATATACAGTATGTTACGAAAACCCTGTCCGACCCATAAGGATAATAGAGGTTAGGTAAACACATGACCAAATATAATATAAAATTTTACGTATTCATCATAGTACCAATACAAATGAATTTTGAAATAATCTTTTTTTCCAACGAATTAATTCCAATTTCCCCGAAATTTGGTAATTTTTAAAAAGTGACAACACCGGTATTATTATGAGCGAATAGCGATGCGGCCACGTGCCGCGTGTCCTGCCGCCCGCCCCCCGCGGTCGGCAGGCGAAGGGTGGTCAACGCACATTTAATAAGTTACCTCCTTTTGCGAAATAATATTTATTTTTTTTAGGGGGATTTTTTTTTTAAGTAAAGCCCGGTTTTGTATGCATTAGTAGAATCAGTTATCGATACCTAACAACACCTTCACGGGTCGGACAGGGTTTTCGTAACATACTGTATACTAATGGACATACCTTAGAGATGAAAATTGTGGCACTCCGTTAATAAAAGAGAGAAAACGAAGTTTCATCTATCTTTATCTCTCTCAAAATCATCAATCATCGATGAGGAAAGAGATAGTGCTAGACCGAAAGCATAGGCTATCTCTCTCACTCCTTTGAAACCAAAAAAAAAAAAACTGCAAATCACCGTCGCTTTAGTGTTGCAAATTAATAAAAATTACCCATGATTGGGTATGTCAGATAAGAAACTAGGTAAACATATAAACATAATTTTATTATTTTAAACAGTACCTAACATTAATACTAAATAGTCTTCAAATATAAGTACTAAATAGTCTCCTAAAATAAGAAAATTAATGCAGGTAGATACATACATTTCTTCTCTGGCATTAAATTGATATAATGTAGGTAACCCACTTACAAACTAACCCCTTTATTCATAAAGTTGCTTAAAGTTAACTAGTGATAAAAAATATGTGGTAATTTACAAAAAGAGAGTAGGCAACACTAACCTGTAGCTGCCACAATCGAATGACAATTCAACATGGCGGCCGTAGTTCCAATTTTCTCCATTTCACAGATAAGTTGGTGGGTCTTTTATATATACATTATGGGAGCCACAGATGCAAGGAAATTATACCTAAACTGGAATGTGAACTTCCATAAGTCTTTTATTTAAAAGAATACTCTATCGCAAAAGCGATAAGGTCGAACGGAAATAAAACCTTATTTGAAGAGAACACGGTCCGAGAGAGAAAGCGTCTCTGTAGCATTCTGTGCCATTCGAAATGATTCCATTATTTATTATTCATAATTTTGTTCGCAACCAGCAATTTCTATTAGAAAAATATGGTGAAAAACACTTACTTAAAGAATGATATTCCGCATCCAGGGTACAGGTACATCCAAGGTACCCTCGTGTTGTGTCGATAGTGCATATTCCAGATTAAGTATAAGTTCCTTGCACAGATGTCCTTGGTGGTATTGCCAGTACACTTCTGTCAAAAGTAACTACCTATACTCCGTTCGCGGTGTTAGGTCCGTATTTCAGAAGGAAATTCAAGCATTGATCTCTGTTTAAACATTACTTAAAACTAGTTTCAACCAATCAAATGGCTTGAAACGAGACTTGACCAACGAGTGAAAAAATGTAAGGTAGGTATATTTTAAACAGCATACAAAATAAATCTTTTTATTATCATAATATTTATTTATTTGTAGATTATACATTATTATTATAAAATGTACTTGTGTATGTTAATAATCCAATTAGCTCTCTCTCTTTTTTTATTTACAATGGATATCTAAGCGTCATTTGTAAGAATGTTTGACAAAATAATTGAATCCATTATTTATCTAAATATTTTGGAATAATTACTTATGATATGTGGTCCCATGACTTTTGTTGGCTTTTCTAAAATGATTCGTGCATTTACGCATTACACAAAACGGCATTTTGATTGCCTAAAAGGTTTTCCTAAGCAGCAGGGCACACGCGCGGACGGAACGGAGTATCGAGAGTGACTAAAGCAAGAGATTTGAATTACAATCTTTTGTGCGCTTCATGTTTAATACGCTAGTGACTTATGTAGTACCTTAGTTTAATATTATAACAATGATATATAAGTTAATTATAATATTAATAATTCATCATCAATCTTTGTAATATAATACATAAATTGTTCTTTTATTACGAAGTGTGTAAAGAATCTTTTATAACGTCTTTCTAAAATGACAATCATATAGCGAATATAGTCAAAATAATATTTTAATCACATGTTTTTTTTTTTTTACGGAATGTTTGGTATTTTAACTTAGTTGAAAATTGAAAATTGAAAATTGTTGTTGTTTTTAAATAATTTTCAGAGGATTTGTTTGTTTTCAGCAGATTTTTTTCTCAAAATTGGGGAATTCATAAATTGCCATTGGCTACACTTCGCGAATTCGATCGATTCGATATTCCTTCATCAGTCATTCATAATTTGAAGATTGGGAGTTTTGGCGGGAAAGTCAAGCTGAGTGTCACGCTCGTTTTTCATTGGACTTTTAAAATTATTTAAAGTGTTGTTTACTAAATAAAAGTGCGTGATTTATGTAGTAAAAAGTGCATTTAGTAAATAGTTTATAAAGAACAGTGAAATATCGCAGCATAGTGGCCACATCATGACTTAGCCCCAAATCTCACACGTAAGACTGGTCACGCTGCAGTCTTTTTCTATATGAATAATTCATAATTACTTGACATTGGCTAAATGCACAGACCGTGCGAAGCCAAAAAATAAAGAAAGAATTTGAAGATTGGACTCTGGATGTTTTGATTTGGAAATTATAGCAACTTCTTGAGCAAGATTATTTTAAATTCATTTAAAAAATTTGCAGTTTTGCAGTCCCATACAATTATAATTTAACACGGAGGTAGTTTGTGTTTCGCTGCTGAACAGGTAACTTGTCTTTTTCAGTTTTCTGCTTACAAGATTCAAGTCGGACATTGGAAATAATTGAAATAGATTACATTACAACAATCTTCAATAGATTCGACTAACTGGTGAAAATAAACTCAAAGCTATGTTGCAATTTCTTTCTGAATTGGAATACGTTACAAGAAACAATATTTTAATGCATACTCGTTTTAGTTTCCAGATAAAATGGCTGGATATTTTGAAGAATTTGGCTGGACAGAACTGCAATCGGGTGAACAACCAAACCATTTGTTAAACATGGCTAGATTCCTCATAGATTATGGGTTTTTTAATGAAGATAGAATTGGACAGTGGCCAAGGTACCTATGTTAATCATTCAAAGGTAAACTTAGGTATTAAAGTAATATGACAGCTAATAAATGGTCATTGTTATGATCTACCTGTGTTTGTAGAGTATGTACCAACTGTTATTAATTATGGCGAGGTAAACAATTTGTTCAATATTTGATTCACATATACACAATTTAACCTAATCATTACTATATAAGATAATTACTTAACAATTTTAAGGGCACCATACGGCTATAGCAGTCATATTAAAAAAAACACTTGAATTCGACATGTATTTTATTTTTCAATTTTATATTAAAAATATTTATGTGCTAATGGGCTGTTTTTTTAACTTAAAGTAGAATTTATTTGTGGAATAAAATTTACATTTGAACCCATGATTGTCTGAATAAATTAAATTAATTAGCCCTATTTACCTGTGTTAAATAAGCATTATTTGTTTTTTTTTTTCTAGCCTACCACCCCCTGCATCAAAAGAGGCTGTTGCAAAGTTATTAGAAATTACCATAGAAAGTGGTGATAAAAGCTGCCCCATTTGTTTGAAAGCCTTTAGTATTGGAGAAAAGGTTAAGCAATTGCCATGCCATCATGAGTTTCATCCAAATTGCATACTTAAATGGCTTGAAAAGGTAATTCTTTGTACTAACTAATTTCATGCACATATATCCACATAAGTGTGAAACCGCCAACCCATATTGAGCAAGCATGGTGATTACGCTCAATCCATCTCTGTATGAGAGATCTGTGCCCAGCAGTGGGACAGTTAAAAGGTTGATAATGACGATGATTATCACTAGCCGCGCCCTGCAGTTTCATACAGATAGATTCCATGATTGAAACCTATGTAGGATCGAGTTAAAAATATCTTAAGTTTTATTCCTGGTTAAAAACCATCTCTGTGTCAAATTTCTTCCAAATCCGTTCAGTACCTACCTTTTTTTTTGTTCCGGGGTGGAAAATCCTTAATGGATGTCCACCACCCTGGGGTGGGTGACGGGGTCAGTCAGACTCCTACTGACTAAAAACCACCCCGGTGTCTCTCCGGTCACGTGCGCACGGAGCCGCGGAACTCCTTGATTCTGCCGCGGCCCCACACTCGTGCCAGCCCGATCTGTCCGGGTCTCGTTTCCTGCACGGGGTAGTGAGGTGTTAAATTACCCCGTGCTTCGGCTCAGAGGCGCGCGCCGACATTCGCGCGTGCCTGTCGGCGGGCGCCTCCGCCTCAGGGTCCAGCGAATAGTAAGCCGGGAATTCCCCATGTCCCTCACCCCTGGATCCATTCATGGGGGCCGGAAGAGGGCGTTATCCGCCCTTTCTCGGCGCCCGGTGCGTTTTCTAAGGCCCAGGAAGGGAGTTGAGATCTCCCTGTCCCGTTCCGCAGCTTCCTTCTGCAACATCACGTCCTCGTAGAAGGACACCACCGCGTCCCACGACTCTGCGCTACCGACCATCCTCCGCACTACTACCGGCAGCGTCAGGTCGCCTCCTACTTCGTTTGTGAGGACACGGCCCTGCTCCTCCCAAGCCACACACTCAGAGAATGTGTGCTGCGCCGTGTCCACCCCGCATTGGACACAGTGGTGGCACCGACCGTTCGGCTCCCTGTCTATGCGTCGCAGGTACTTGCCGAAGCAGCCGTGCCCCGACAGTACCTGCGTAACACTGAACGACAGGGAGTCGTGCCACCTCCCGAGCCAGTCGTCGAGTACTGGCCGGATGGCCTCGACAGGTTCAGTACCTACCTAAGCATCCATACATACCAAGATACCTACATCTTCAAAAACTTTCCCATTTAGGTATAATACCTATTAGTAGTTTCCACCATAGACGCCATAATGAGCGTGAGAGCCCTGGCGGAGGATACGGTGTCCCGGGGTGGGGTGGTGTTGGCGGTGTCATTAGACATTTCCAACGCCTTCAACACCCTACCCTGGAGCTGTATTAGGGAGGCTCTGAAATACCATCTGGTGCCTCCCTACCTCCGCCGCATAGTAGGGGCTTATCTGGAGGATAGATGCGTCATCTATCGGGGACGTGACGGTGCCGGTCGGCACCAAATGTCGTGCGGTGTTCCACAGAGATCGGTCTTGGGACCGTTCCTGTGAAACATCGGCTACGATTGGGTGCTAAGAGGCGAGCTCCCGTCGAGCGCCGACTTGACGTGTTATGAGAACGACACGCTTGTCACTGCCCGGGGGAGCTCGCACAGGGAAGCGCATGAGGGGCCCGCCGCCTGTAGGCGCTTGTACGTGGGAATTGTGCGGTTCACGGCCCTGTATGGGGCCTCTGTGTGGACGTTGGACCTGACGGCCGGAACATTCGCCATTCTGCGCAAGCCGCAGAGGGCGATGGGCGTCAGGGTCGTCCGCGAGTATCGCACGATTTCCTACGAGGCGGCTTGTGTCCTGGCTGGATCCCCGCCTTGGGACCTAGAGGCGAAAGTACTCGCGTCATTGTACCGATGGCGCGAGGAAGAGCGGACACGGGCTCCAGTTCGGTGCAGCGGCAGATCGAGCTGCGCCGAGAGGAGCTCCGTCAGGTCCTGGTGGCGGACTGGCGGCAGAGTCTTATGCGCCCTACCGCCAGCCTCGCTACCGTCGAGGCGATCCGGCCAGTACTCGACGACTGGCTCGGGAGAAGGCACGGCTCCCTATCGTTCAGGGTGACGCAGGTACTGTCGAGGCACGGCTGCTTCGGCAAGTACCCGCGTCGCTTAGGCAGGGAGCCGGACGCTCGGTGCCACCACTGCGTCCAATGCGGGGAGGACACGGCGCAGCACACGCTCTCCGAGTGTGTAGCTTTGGAGGAGCAGTGCCGTGTCCTCACAAATGAAGTAGGAGGCGATCTGACGCTGCCGGCAGTACTGCGGAGGAAGATCGGTAGCGCAGAGTCGTGGGACGCGGTGGTGTCCTTCTGCGAGGACGTGATATCGCAGAAGGAAGCTGCGGAACGGGAGAGGGACATGGGGAAGTCCCCGCCCCCTATTCAATGGACCCCGAGGCGGAGGCGCGCGCCGACTCCCGCGCGCGACGCGATGCACGGGGTAGTTTAACACCTCACTACCCAGTGAGGAGACGAGGCCCGGACAGACCGGGCCAGCACGAGGGTGTGGGGCCATGGAAGAATTTAGACTCCCGCGGCCCCACGCTCGCTCGTGATAGAAGAGACACCGGGGTGGTTTTAGTCAGTAAAAGTCGCGCACCCCAGGGCGGCGGACATCCGTTGAGGATTTCCACCACGAAAAAAAAAAAGGATTAGTAGGTTAGGAAAGGAAGCAAGACTATAAAAATAATATAAGAGTACGTAAATAACAGTGACTCAGGTATGAGTGTGCGGATTCCATTCCAGGTCAGACAAGTACCAATATAACTTTTCTAAGTTAGGTATATGTACTTTCTAAGTATATCTTGGACACCAATGACTGACTAAAAGGTGAACCACAATAATATAGTCTCAGAAGAAATATAAAAGCGTACAATGTAGTTGTGATACTTTGTTTGGCAACAGCTTTAGAACATTGCCCACTTGAAGTAGTGTGCACTTCATGCAGTGCAAGTTACTGTGTCCAACAAAAGTAAAAAGTAAAAAACAACTCAAAAAGCCGTTTGATGTGTGTGATTGAGTATAGTACATCATCACAACTGTTATGAAAAATTCAATTGTTCTTTCGAGTATTTATTAATCGTGATTTCTCTTCTTTGCAGACAAATTCATGCCCATTCTGTAGGTATGAGCTGCCCACGGAAAATGAAGCTTATGAAGCATACAAAAATGATAAGAAACGTAAACAACATAGACAAGAAGAGATAGATGCTCTTCATAATTCCATGTTCAGTTAATTTAATTGTCCATTTGACATATTGCTTTACAGTATTGTATAATTTGTGATGGTATCTTAATTTTACTTTAATACCGTACTCAGTACCTATACGGTTGTAACTAAAGGTAATAAAAAACAATAATATTCTGATTTATATAACAAGGTTATTAGGAATTTTATACTTGCCAAAGTAAGACTTCTAAAGTTTTTATGTCTATTCATTATGTAATCGGTAAGGATTTGGGTATTATTTAAAGTTGATTCTTTTACTTTTTAATTCTTACTCGTACAACAAACAGTAACATCTATATATATGTTGGCCAAATTCGATAAAGAATAGAGGTAAACAAACCGTTGCTAGGCAACGAGTAGTTTACACCTAAATGACAGATGTTAACAACCTTTTTTTGATAGATGATTTTCATAAAAGTAATAATTCTACTTCCTACTAATGTAATGTTCTACAGTTTATTTGTATAGACATTTATGATTTGCATATAACCCTTAACCGATTTCAATGAAATATGTCACACTTTTAAGCTAATTTCCTAATAGGTTAAATTTTTTGGTAGATATATATTATACTTAATAAATAAGATATAAATTATACTTAAAATACGCAAAATCGTATTGACAACTGCCTCAACTTTATTCATTGGTTTCAATTTCATTCCACAAAATGTGTTTAATACCTGAATTTCATCCATCTTTTTTTTTTTGTAGCCCTATCACGTAAAATTAATGTCGACTTTTTAATGATTTTTCGAAATATCAAGTTATTATGCATGTTATTTTAGTGATTCTATTGAAATATGCCGCAATAGGAATTGTTAATAAATAGCATGTAAAAGCCGATAATTATGTAAATAACAGGAGAGAGAGTTGTAAAACGTGAGTTGTGATAACCCTAAATTGGTTTGTTTATCTTTATTCTTTATGGAGTTTGGCGAGAATATAGATGTATTTTTTGTTTTGATCTGTTTAATTAATACTAAGAGGTTTCATAAGTTAATTTTGTTTTTTGTGAAATAAAATATTATGATTTGTTTCTATGTAAGGTTTTGATATTTCCCTACCTAAGCCTATTTACCTATCATTGTGAGAAACAGCATCGGTCGCAACGGTTGAAGTCGGCATGGTGCATTATTATTATATTTACTAGTATCGACTGCTGTTGTATTGCCTGTTTTAGATGACGATAGTTTTTCAATATCACACATTTACGATGCTAAGAAATTTTAAGTGACTAACTTTGTGACTTCAAACTTGACTGTGGAGTAAATAATTCAATAGACCTACTATTGAATTATTTACTCCACAGTCGAGTCAGTCAGACGACAGCACGTCAAGCTAGTACAATCTGTCAGATTTTTTTTACTAGATTTTCACCTTTATCTCTAAAGCATTAAGGGTCAAGGTTGATTAGGAATATTTGACAGTATCGGGTAGCTTGACTTGCTGGCGTCCGTACATTTTAGCCAGGATAATAAAATCATTGGTGGGGGCACGAGCTATAATTTAGAACTCCATTCTATTATATGAGGCCAGTATGAAGTGAATATCCTCTTAGCTTATTAGTATTAGTTACATATTGCTGTCTTAGCTTACTTATTTACTTCGAGCAGTCTAGGTATGTAATAGCTGTTAAGTCGTGTTTTTTTACTTGTACTGTATTGAATGTAACATTCATTAATAAATAAATTAAGTAATGAATTGCCATCTATACCTACTAGTTCATAAATAGAACCCCATCTCATGAAACCCGGCCTTAATAGTTAAATATCATGATTAACAAATTATACCTATAAATATAAATAATACCAGTCCATTATTGCTCCACTACAGATGAGAGAACTCTCTTACAGAGAAAGCATGAGCGATAATTTAGATTGCCAATCCGCCTAAAACAGGTCTGATGAAACACCTGTTTTAGGCGGATTGGCAATCTTAATTTTCCAGGTTTTGACTCTATATGTTCCCCCACCGATGTCAGTGTTGTCACAAGAGAAACTCTGAATTTAGGTTGATATAAAAAAGTTATATTGATAACTGCCGGATTTAAACCCACACTGGCCCATTACAATACCTTCGTATGATAATGACCTAGTAAGTAGTAATAGACAGAATTTATTTATGATTTCTAAAAATAATATGATACAATAATTTTTACAAACCGTAGGTACACAATTCCTTTACCTCTGGTGTTGCATCACTGCTAAAATCATAGGTAGTGATGTTTATACACCTTTTAATAAGGTTGCAGTTGGATTCCCACTACTGTCAAATCTGTCAAAATCACAATGATCTTTTTGATGATTCTATCATGTGAATAAGTAAAAATGTTAAAGGCAACTGAGTATGTTTTCGTTCTTTCTATAAAGTTGCTGCTGTAAAAGTCAATAACTGTAAAGTATTTTTAGCACACAATGCCTCCTGGGGCCATACTAGGAAATGTTAAAACCATCATTACGCCGTTGTGAAAAAGGGATAGCGCTATTCATTCTGTATAGCCCCATCTTGTCAGTTGTCTGACACGTGATATAAAACTAGACAGCTCTCTTAATTTCGTAACACACTGTCAATCTGCATTTTGAAGAATTTTCCTTCTTGTCTCCTTAACGACGTAAATAAAGCAATGAATATAATACTCTTTATTATGTACAAATGAAAAGTTGAACTTTTCCCAATGAAACTTAACCTTATTACTTGAAAGATAAAGTTGAAAATCTATATAGTTTCAGAATCAAGAGATATGACTAAAGTAAAGTGAGTGGTACCTATCTACAGTAGAAACCGTGGCCCTGGCGCTTAGGCAAGTGAAGAAATACTGGTGGGTTTTGGTCAGTAAAAGTCTGACACGCCCTTTTCGCTCCGCTCAGAGCGGGAGAAGGCATTGCTGATCCGCAAAAAAATGGCTGGCATCTGTACAACCTACCCATCTAAATTGCAGAACATAAATATGAAGAAAATAGAAATTATTAAAATGAATCTTGTTGAAGTGTGTTACGCGGTTACGCCGCTGATCTGGCTGACTGTGGAAATGAGCGAAGGTCGACGTTATTTTCAAGTATAAGTCGCGCAAGTTACCTGTGCACCTCGCTGGAATGCGACCTCTCTCCCGCTTCCCCGCGCGGCGCCCTCATTCGCCGTAAGAGATCAGTAGGGTAAGGTGGGGTACAGTGTTACAAAAAAAATATACTGGGATGTAATGAGAAAAATATTGTATTAATCAGCTACTTTTTGGCACGGACATAAACTTTAACAATCTCCCTTTAATTAAAATTAATCAAACATTAACAATATTAGCAACTACTTAATTTAAATTCCACTTTAATTAAATCAATCGATCGTAACACTGAGCCCCGTATCTGGGGTAGTCTGTTACAGGTTAAGGGGCACAATGTTACAACATAAAATATTGTAGGTATAATTAATAAAATGAGAAACCAAATATTAACTAATTATTAACTAAATATTGTACCAACGCCTTTTCTTGAATGACACTGAATACCACTCTTTTATTAAATTAACATGCTTTTCATTTGCAGCTTTTCGAAGACTCACACCACTTTCAACCATCAAAATCGCTTCCGCCATATCTTTTTCATTACGAAGACCGTAATCCGTCTTCCCCTTACGATTTCGGACCATTTTCTTGTAATACCTTGAAATAGACAATAATAATATGTTAACAGGGGCTGAATGTTACACTGTCACACAGTGCCCCGTAACACAGTGCCCCGGAGAGGCAGAACAAATTAAAAATTGGAATGAATATTTTAGATTATGTTTACAACAAACTACTTAACGGTAATATGTTGCTAAATAAACATTAAATAAAGGAAAACTACCATACCATACCTTAATACATTCCGTCCGGAAAGAAATTAAAAAAATTGGAACAATTATTTCGTCGTTTAATCACCTAAAAACCTTTTTTGATTGTTATTTTTCGAGCATGGTATAAACTGTGGCGATGACAACTGCTTAAACATGGCTACTTGTGAGCTTAACAAACGTGTATATCAACATCATAAAACTAAAATACTGGGACGTAGATATGTACATTGTAACATTGTACCCCATGTAACATTGTGCCCCACCTTACCCTAGCGTTAGCATCTTTGTTACAAATGTCCAAATACAGTTTGAATTCCCTGTTGTTTACTGTTTTAAACATAAAAAAAAATTATAATTTATATTTTTTTTATCATAATTCTCAATTTTTACAAATGATACCCTCAGAATGACGTCACAGAGCGAGGTGCACACTTAACTCGCGCGAGTTGTAGGTATGTAGATTTTGACGTTAGCCGCTTACTCCCACTTAGTCACCCTTAGTTCAATCTGTCATAAGTAGTATGTAGGTATATTGAAGTGCCTGTCGCGGATTTACCTTCTTTGTAATTTCTAATGTTACTGACTAAAACCCACACGTGTTTCTTCGCTTGCCTGTGTGCCAGGACCACAGGTTTCTATTTTGACCAACCCGCAACCCTGACCCAGGCATCGGTCTTCTGCAGAAGGAGGCTGCGGCGAGGGAGCGGGAACAGGATGCTCTTGCCTCTCCCCTCTAGCGTAGACGGGTGGGGCGAAGAAGGCAGGGGACACGCACCCCCGTCTCCTTTAGCCCCAGAGTGTGACCAGCGTGTGTGGGTAGCTCCCGCACGCGCAGTGCACTGGTCACCACATCTGAGGATTACTCTGGTACCCGGGTAATCCTCCCTTGGCGCTGAAACCGGCCTTCACCAGGCCGGTAAGCTAAGAGAGTGGCACGGCGATAAGGCCTTCGGGCAGGGCCTGCAGGGTAATTGCGTTACACGCTATCCGTAGCAATGCGTTTCATTTTGACAGTTCAACAACATTCATTGCGATATTTACGTTGTTGAACAGACACGTTTTCGAACATGGAGAGCAATAGAACAGCAATAAGCTTCCAAATGATTCCAACTGATAGTAATAGTGTGCAACAGGGTGTTACGCAATTAGGGTGCTTGTCCTTACCGCGAGTCCGCGCCTGCCGTGGCCGGGAGGCCGACGTTGTCTCCCGACCAGGGCGTCTCCTGCGGCGGCTAGAGGCGTGAGGGCGCTGAGGCCTGAGTTTCCCGCTTCCTTACGCGCTCCGCCTCCTCCTTTGCCAGCATCACTGCTTCTTCGGACCATGGCCTGGACCGGGACCGGACACGAGAGATCGTCGCCACGAGGACACGGCGGTGCTCCACCCAAGCCGGGCAGACTCCACCGTGTCCTAAGGCGATCCCACAGGGACGTGATACCCAGGCGTTTCCTCCCGCCTTATGCGGAACAGAAACCTCCCGTAACCGCCGCGTCCGGTGAGGACCTGCGTCAGGCGAAAGGTGAGGCCGCCGTGGCGCCTCTCTAGCCACTCCTCAAAGAGGGGACTTACCCTACAGCCGCTATTGTGGCGTGCCCAGTCCCCTATGGTCCCCAAGGCTCAAGCCTATTCACTCTTCTGGTAAATCCGCCTCTGGTGTCTCTATTATTTTGTAGCATTGTACAAATGCCACACGTGTTCGCTATTGTGGCGATGTACAAAGGCTACACATGTCCTCTTACAAATTACACCAAAAAGGTCGACTATTAATCACACGAGGATCGCGGAAGTCATGGCGCGCGTCTCAGCGACCCTGACCCCCGCAGCGAGGGTTCCGACCCTCACTCCCGCAGCGAGGGTTCTCATTCTTCACCCCGGAACACATCTGCTGGTCCAACGGTCAACGTCCGTGGGAAACTATAACGAGTCATCTAGCACGTGACTGAATTGGCGCGCGTTATACGTTAACCAATCATACGCTGTGGCCTGCCTCGATCAACGAATCAGCATCAAGAACGCACGCAAAACCGCGTGGACATCGCAGGACGGAAGCTGATTCGTTATTGGTTACCCCACTATCATTTAGAGATAGTTAGTATAGAGATAGTTAGTATTTAAGTGAGTGCATAGCTTGTAAGACACACTATTATCACATTACAACATCATTATACAACATCATTATTATATCCATTCCTTGATCACACTCTTGTATCGCGTCATTGTACACGTCAAATACATTGTACTCTTTTACATTCGTGCAATACATAAAGTTCGATTTATCTGAGTTTTAACGCTACCTGCCCGTGAAGAAAGAATTTGAGCTCATGATGCAGCAAGGAATTTGCCGACCAAGCAAAAGCCCTTGGTCCAGTCCGCTACACGTCGTTCCTAAGAAAAACGGCGACTTACGCATCTGTGGTGACTACAGAAGGCTCAATGACGTCACCAAACCCGACCGCTATCCAGTCCCACGCCTCAAAGATTTTACCTACCTACTTCACGGCAAGAAAATCTTCAGTACTCTCGATTTAAACCGAGCTTATTCTCAAGTACCTATCTTCGAACCTGATATCGAAAAGACAGCGATCACTACACCATTCGGTTTATTCGAATTTCCACGAATGTGCCCAGGTCTCAAGAACGCCGGACAGACATTCCAACGATTCATAAACAAAGTGCTCAACGGAATAGACTACGCGTTCCCATTCATCGACGATGTTATCGTTGCATCTGAAAGTGAAGCAAGCCACATCGGAGAT
The DNA here is from genome assembly GCA_037179545.1 of Sesamia inferens. Lineage (NCBI taxonomy): Eukaryota > Metazoa > Arthropoda > Insecta > Lepidoptera > Noctuidae > Sesamia > Sesamia inferens. The sequence goes on from CM073930.1 coordinate 15,320,346, forward strand.
CTGCAGGAAGTTTTACGCCGATTAGACACGTATGGTGTCACTATAAATCCCTCTAAGTGTGTTTTCGGCAGCGAAACCGTCAAGTTCCTAGGTTATGAAGTATCAAGCAAGGGGATCAAACCACTTCAAGACAAAGTCAAAGCAATCACAGAATACCCAAAACCCAAAACCATTCAAGACTTACGGAGATTTATGGGGATGATAAATTTTTACCGAGACAATGTCCCAAATGCCGCAAGCATTCAGGCACCGCTGAATGCATTCCTTCATAATTCAAAAAAACGAGACAAGACGGAAGTAAAGTGGGACAATCAATCGACAAAAGCTTTTGAGTTGTGCAAACAAAGCATAATAAACGCTGCTTTATTGTCTTACCCATCCAGTGCGCCAGAGGACCAAATCGCTATTTTTTCGGACGCCTCAGCTACCTGCGCCGGGGCATCTCTACAACAAAGGCGAAGCAACAGACAATGGCTGCCACTCGGATATTTTTCAAAGAAATTTTCGGAAAGACAAAAAAAGTACTCCACTTTCGACAGGGAGCTCCAGTCAATACATATGGGAATAAAACATTTCAGAAAGATGTTTGAAGGCAAAGAACTCGTGATTTACACTGACCATAAACCGCTGACCTACGCAATTCGTAAGCCGCCTTTCGATAACGACACACCACGGCGAATTCGGCAGCTACTGTTTATCAGCGAGTTCACTACTGATATTCGACATGTGAGCGGAGCTCAAAACGTTGTAGCAGATGCATTATCACGCATCGAAACTATCGACGTGCCATCACCTATCAACTACGACGAGTTATCTCAAGCTCAAGAAAACGACAGTTGTATCCCAACATTGTCTCAACAGACCAACATACAACTCAAGAAAATCATCTTACCGGGTACTAACAAGCCAATATTCTGCGAAACATCAACGTCACACGTTCGTCCATATTTAACAGCTGATTTTCGTCGCATAGCTTTCAATGCCGTGCACAGCCCAAGCCACCCAGGAGTACGATCCACACGGAAGCTGATGCAAGAGCGATTCTTTTGGCCATCAATGAATACCGACATCGGCCAGTGGACTAAGACATGCAATTCGTGTCAGCTCTCCAAAGTACAGCGACACAATCATAGTGACATCGCAACATTCCCACCGAGCGAACGATTTCAACATATTCACGTTGATATCGTTGGACCGCTACCGACGTCAGCATGCGGACACAAATACTTGCTCACGATGATCGACCGGTGCACACGATGGCCCGAAGCTGTACCACTGCAAGAGACAACCGCTGAAAACGTCGCAAGAAAACTTTACGAAGTATGGATATCTCGTTTCGGTTGTCCAATAAGAATCACTACCGATCAAGGACGACAGTTTGAAAGTCGACTATTCCGAGACCTCGCTCAATTACTCGGTGTAGAAAAAACCCGTACTACTGCATACCACCCGCAGAGTAACGGAATCGTCGAACGCTGGCACAGGACATTAAAAGCCGCACTCATGGCTAGACTAGAAAACAGCAACAAATGGATCGACGAATTGCCTGCTGTTCTAATGGGTCTCAGAGCCGCTATCCGCTCCGACTCTAACACAAGCGCAGCGCAACTCACCTACGGTCAAGCAATACGACTACCAGGCGATTTCATATCACCGACACCAGCTACACCGAAAATGGACCACGACTACGTCAATCACCTGCAAGAAGTTATCACGAAGCTCACACCGACATACAAATCGCATGCAAACAAGCGATGTATGTTCGTCCACAACGACCTACAAACATAGCCACGTGTTTGTACGCGATGACACCGTCCGCAAACCTCTGCAGCATCCATACCAAGGTCCATACAAGATCATCGAACGTAAGGAAAAGTATTTTACAATCCAGCTACCAGGACGAATTAGCAATATATCGATAGATCGCCTCAAACCTGCGTATACAATCAACACAGAAGATGATCCCAGGCATATGAACAGCGAGACCAATCAAGCACCTGCAGCTACCACAGATGAGCAAACCAGCCTACATCCAGACCCGCATACGAGGGAACAACGTACCAGATCAGGCAGGATCGTCAAGACTCCTGCACGCTACGTACGCTTTGCTAAAAAGGGGGGAGTACTGTAGCATTGTACAAATGCCACACGTGTTCGCTATTGTGGCGATGTACAAAGGCTACACATGTCCTCTTACAAATTACACCAAAAAGGTCGACTATTAATCACACGAGGATCGCGGAAGTCATGGCGCGCGTCTCAGCGACCCTGACCCCCGCAGCGAGGGTTCCGACCCTCACTCCCGCAGCGAGGGTTCTCATTCTTCACCCCGGAACACATCTGCTGGTCCAACGGTCAACGTCCGTGGGAAACTATAACGAGTCATCTAGCACGTGACTGAATTGGCGCGCGTTATACGTTAACCAATCATACGCCGTGGCCTGCCTCGATCAACGAATCAGCATCAAGAACGCACGCAAAACCGCGTGGACATCGCAGGACGGAAGCTGATTCGTTATTGGTTACCCCACTATCATTTAGAGATAGTTAGTATAGAGATAGTTAGTATTTAAGTGAGTGCATAGCTTGTAAGACACACTATTATCACATTACAACATCATTATTATATCCATTCCTTGATCACACTCTTGTATCGCGTCATTGTACACGTCAAATACATTGTACTCTTTTACATTCGTGCAATACACAAAGTTCGATTTATCGGAGTTTTAATTACGCGACACGACCTACGCGCTACAATTTAAAGCATTCAATTAAAGGAAACAAAACATTCAACACCGTACTTAGAATAACAGTAGGTAAGTCGTTTTAATTTGACGGTTGTTAAGCGATTGACTGCTGCGGTGTGTCTCACGGGCTTGATTCCCACACGGAACAAATACCTATTTGTATAGCCTACAAGTAGTTGGTACAGGGGCCCTAGTCTGCTATTTTTATAAATTCATCATTCTAACACGATTCCATTGTCATTGTGCTAAAAGTTAGTATCGGTCAATCGTCTCGAAATGGAGTGGTAATAACATTGCCGTATTGCCATTAATATAAAACCTCTTATCGAAATGATTTTCTAAAAACTACTACGCAATTTGAACATTTATTAATATGGAGTGGAGTGGCAGTGATAGACCACTGGAAAGTCATAAAGACCCGATATTGTTAGTAGCTTACGAAACTTGTCAAAATCGAACATTATAAGATTATTGATCCACCATTCTGACGCTATTGTAATAGCAGACTGCCCCTGGTTGTAAATCCACCCACGATACCTACAGGAGAAATTCCTAGTGAACCTTTTTTATTAAAAAAAAAGCTTACAAGAGTTGACCTTTGCCACTCACTAATAAATCCACAAAATAAAAGCTTGTAGATGATAAAGCCTACTTGAACATGACTTAAATTTCTAAAATTAGAATAGTTATCTTGAAGTTGTCATGTAAACATCTATCAAAATCATTTTAATTTCCTTTTTAGAAAAAAGTCACAAAAAAAAAATACAATATGGCAAAAAAGAAACGGTATTGATATAGTAGATATACCTACTTGTAACACATGTGTGCTGTGTCTGAGGTTTTAATCAGATTGTTTAACCTTAAATTATTATATTCCAGACCTTGCAAATGTCCAACAGAATTGCAACAAATTTGCAGACACTCGAAAGTGAGAGGAACAGATCCAAAAAATGTGGCTGAAATCATTCAGGCTCTTAAGTTTCAGAATTACATTAGCAGTAAGTAATGAATTATCAGCTATCGTACCTACGCAGCTACATAACGACAGATGAAAACCTTAATTCAATCATCATCAACTTGAGATGATTGATGTTTGATGAAGATGTTTTCCTTCACCTTGTAACCAGTCATTGGTGTCCAAGATATACTTAGAAAGAATATATATAACTTAGAAAACTACATTGGTACTTTCCTGATCTGGAATCGAACCCTCACACTGATACTTGAGAGGCTGTTGTTTAATTAAAACAATGGAGTGCAATAGGTACTGCTGTATCTACCAATCCTTAAACATTGGACAACCTGCCGTACTTCCTATATGAGACAGGGTTACCTACCCAAAGAAAAAGTTATTTTTGTTTCTAAGCTTCTCTCTGTCGTCTCTCGTCGTCTGTCCGCGGTTAGGTTACTTAGTACTAAAAAGGTTAATTTGGTATGGTTATGCATAGTATTCAAGCTTTCTAAGTTATTTTTCCTTCAAGTGTTCTTCTCCATTGTGTGGGATAGTTAATCTATCAATAAATACTTTAGGAAACACGGTTGGCGCAGTGCCTGCTTGACCGCTGGGTGTCGCATGTTCGATTCCCGCACAGAACAAACATTTGTATTTCCTACAGGTATTCCGGTTCTGGCTGTTTGTTTATGTGGCGTAAAACGTTTGTAAACGCACCAACGTTACAGGAGTAATTCCTAGTGTGGGTAATTCTGTGAAGTGGGATACCGCATACTGAAACAGTTTGCGGACCCGAAGTATCACCTCGCGTATCACGCAAGAATGTACAAACAGTAGAGAGGGCGGTTGGGTACTTTTTAAGTGTTGTAGTCATCATCATCATCTCAGCGTTTGTCCCGGTTGTATCCGCGGCTTACGCGTTGGAGCCTGGGGTCCGCTTTCCTGCACATTCTTCTCCATTTCGTGCGATCTTTAGCATCCTGTGGTGAGAGATTGTTGGCACGCATGTCATCTCTTACATCGTCAAGCCAGCACCTCTTTGGTCTACCCCGCTTGTTCCGGCCCGGCGGAGGCGCCATGGTAAGACAATTGTTACCCACGTAACGTGCCGGTTTTCGTAAGACGTAGCCGTACCAGCGTAGGCGACCCTCCTGTAGTTTGTCTGCTACGAGGGTTAAACTGAAAGTTCTTAGAAAATCAAAAACTGATAACATTAGCCAGTTATTAGTTTTATTATATCTTTTCAAAATATTGTCCATTCACGTCAATACACCGTTGCATGCGATGGAACCACTGGGAAAAGCACTTTGCCCTCTCGTCCTTAGGGGTCTCTTCAATGGCATCGCGATACGTAGCCACCGCTTCTTCAGCATTCATAAACCGCTTTCCTTTAAGTTTTTCTTTAATTTTTGGAAATAAATAAAAATCACAAGGCGCGAGGTCGGGACTATACGGCGGCTGACCCAACGGGAGTAATTCAACGTTTGATGTCGCCAAATAGTCGATCGTTCGCTTGGCGGTGTGCGACGAGGCGTTGTCGTGGTGAAGGAGGATCCTACTGCGAGGTCGTTTCTCTCGAACTTTTTCCAAGACAAGTGGCAAACAATTGGTAGTGTACCATTCTGCAGAAACTGTTTTTTGATCCTCTAACACAATTGTTGCGAAATGACCTATCCTTCCAAAGAACGAGGCCACCATTTTTTTTTCCCCGCACTTCGATCTCTCTTCACTGTAGTTGGCAACTCCTCGAAAGGAAACACCTACGGAGCAGATTGTCTTTTGGTTTCAGGATCATAACAGTAAATCCAGCTTTCGTCACCTGTTAGTATGTCGAACACAGCATTTGAGTCACCTCCGTTAAATCTTTCAATCATTTTACGGTGCAAAGCTTCCTGACCGCTAAATGTTCGTGGAGGATTTTGTGCACTTGACTCATACCGATGCCTAAGCTTGTCCGAATCTGCTGATAGGTCACTCTTTTGTCAGTCTCTATCATACGCCGCACAACACAGATGTTATCTTCAGTCGTCGCCGTAGAAGGCCGTCCCTCACGTAAATCATCAGTGAGATTAGTGCGACCACGTTTAAACTCATTAAACCAGTTGTAAACAGTCGCACGAGATGGGGCTTCATCGTGAAAGGCCAATCGTAGTCTATCATAACTTTCTTGTTGACTTAAATGACATCGAAAGTCATAAAAAATCATTGCACGAAAATTTTCTCGTGTTAAATTCATGTTGACGTGACACAGACAATTTTCAATTTGCCGCCAAATCGTATAACTAATGACAAATGAATGAAATATTGTAATAATGTATATACTCAGTAATATTGCCAAAGAGTTCTATTTTCAAATTTTAGAATTATTTTTTTATTATATTGTTTATAAGTGGCCAGTTCTAAGAACTTTCAGTTTGACCCTCGTATGTCACGGACACGAAGACTGCCCCGGATGCGGGAGTTCATGATGTTGTATCATTGATATAGATTATGCAAAGGAGGTTCGTTTTTCGGAGTGAAGGTTATCTCATAAGTCATAAACATAAATAGATAAATGTATGAGACTTCTGTGTTTCAGGTTCTAAGAAAAAGGAAAATGCGAAACCACCTAAATTTAAAACGAAACAATTTAAACCACCGCATTTTAAAGATACGTGCGTACCAATGAAGCCTTCCATACACACAAGGTTAATATTTATTAAACTTATGGTGTAGACTAGAGATGAGGTTACGTGGAATACAGCCATCTTAAGAGATTAGTAATCAAGGTCGTAGGTAGCATATAGTTGAAATTTAGTAGAAAACTGAACGATATTTTCGAATGAAATGCCCTTTGAAAAATTAACTATGTATTTATTTTGTAAAAAACAATAAAATTTTATTAATGAACACACTCATTGGTTTCTTCAACTATAGGTATCCGACGACCCTGGTTGCAAGGCCTTTGGTGACCGTACATGCATTCCTATTCCACTAGTCGGGAACCATTTTTAAGTACCATATACCTGCCATGGCACTGACGTAACACTATCAATGATTTCCATTTTGACAGTTCAACAACATTCATTGCGTTATTTACGTAGTTGAGCAGTCACTTTTTTTTCTAATATTTGGAGCAATGTATTAGTAATATGCTTCACATTGAGAGAACTTACGCAAAAAGGGGTGCTGGTCCCACTGCGTTGAAATTTTTTGATGGTTATTGGATACAAGTCTAGCAACTGCCAGCGCCTTATGTCGTAGTAGTACCTAAGTGCGGTTATCGTAGTTCAAGAATACCTGTATGATTCCTTTTTTTCATGTGCATTCTTAATCATGAAGTTCTTGAATGACAAAAATAGTAGACATTACGATGTAGTCACAGTTTTAATATGGGTTTTCCTAGTTAAATAGCGGAAATATCGGTTTTTTATGCGGCCAGGCTGCTCATATGAGTTCTGACTGTTTTATATATTTACTGACTGTGGCCGTGACTTCGTTCTCAAGGATGTCGGAATACACAATGTCTAATGTGTCGCCTACAGGCTCCTCAAATGAAAAGGAAGAATCTTCCGACTAAGCCAAACATCGATTACTTATACACAGTGATCGATGAAGCCAAGTGATTTTGCACGTGGGAATGTTAGCTGGAGTTCGTTACCAATGCAATCTGCAATCTCTTGAATGCAGTCACTGCGTCTTCATGGTTTATAAATTTAATGCGACGAAGTAGATACACTAGGTACTAGGGGAGTTTAGGCCTAACGGAGCAGTCAAGACAGTAGTCGACTCATTCTAACAATATAATTTTAAAATTAAAAGTAAAATGTCTACCTATTACTTAGTAAAGTAGCAGTAGCACTGAATCTTATAAACAGAGATGCATAATTAAACTATCACCGTATTCTTAAGACCCGCTTTACTTTGTACCTACCCCACCATCATTACGAAAGGTTGGTTAGGTTCTCACCGATATAAATGTTACAGATTACGATACATCCATCATTGTCCTCTGGAACCAGCAAGTTTTTCAAGAACTGCAACAGTAAGGTAATTACGCTTGACATTTTGCAGTAAGTAAGTACACCTATGTAGCGCGTAGGTCGTGTCGCGTAATTAAAACTCAGATAAATCGAACTTTGTGTATTGCACGAATGTAAAAGGGTACAATGTATTTGACGTGTACAATAATGACGTGATACAAGAGTGCGAACAGGAATGGCCTGTAATGTAATAGAATGGAATAGAATATAATAATGATGTATAATGATGTGTCTTACAAGCTATGCACTCACTTAAATACTAACTATCTCTAAATAATAGTGGGGTAACCAATAGCAAATCAGCTTGCTGTCCTGCGGAAGTCCACGCGGTATTGCGTGCGTTCTTGATGCTGATTCGTTGATCCAGGCAGGCCGCGGCGTTTAATTGGTTGATGTAGAAAGCGCGCCAGTTCAGTCTTCACGTGCTAGACGACTCGCTATGGTTCCCACGGACATTGACCGTTGGTCAAAAGATTTCTTCCGGGGTGAGATTTATGGGAACCCTCGCTGCGGGAGTCAGGGTCGCAGCGACGCGCGCCATGACTTCCGCGCTCCTCGGTGTGGTCTGGTGTGATTTATAGTCGACCTTTGTGTAGCGCCTGCTACACTGTGATCTGGTGTGATTTATAGTCGACCTTTGTGTAGCGCCTGCTACACTACTCCCCCTTTTTAGCGAAGCGTACGTAGCGTGCAGGCGTCTTGATGATCCTGCCTGATCTGGTGCGTTGTTCCCTCGTATGCGGGTCTGGAAGTAGGCTGGATTGCTCATCTGTGGTAGCTGCAGGTGCTTGATTGGTCTCGCTGTTAGTATGCCTGGGATCATCTTCTGTGTTGATTGTGTACGCAGGTTTGAGGCGATCTATCGATATATTGCTAATGCGCCCTGGTAATTGGATTGTAAAGTACTTTTCTTTACGTTCGATGATCTTGTATGGACCTTGGTATGGATGCTGCAGAGGTTTGCGGACGGTGTCATCGCGTACAAACACGTGGCTACATGTTTGTAGGTCGTTGTGGACGAACATACATCGCTTGTTTGCATGCGATTTGTATGTAGGTGTGAGCTTGGTGATGACTTCTTGCAGGTGATTGACGTAGTCGTGGTCCATTTTCGGTGTAGCAGGTGTTGGTGACATGAAATCGCCTGGTAGGCGTATTGCTTGACCGTACGTGAGTTGCGCTGCGCTTGTGTTAGAGTCGGAGCGGATAGCGGCTCTGAGACCCATTAGAACAGCAGGCAATTCGTCGATCCATTTGTTGCTGTTTTCTAGCCTAGCCATGAGTGCGGCTTTTAATGTCCTGTGCCAGCGTTCGACGATTCCGTTACTCTGCGGGTGGTATGCAGTAGTACGGGTTTTTTCTACATCGAGTAATTGAGCGAGGTCTCGGAATAGTCGACTTTCAAACTGTCGTCCTTGATCAGTAGTGATTCTTATTGGACAACCGAAACGAGATATCCACACTTCGTAAAGTTTTCTTGCGACGTTTTCAGCGGTTGTCTCTTGAAGTGGTACAGCTTCGGGCCATCGTGTGCACCGGTCGATCATCGTGAGCAAGTATTTGTGTCCACATGCTGACGTAGGTAGCGGTCCAACGATATCAACGTGAATATGTTGAAATCGTTCGCTCGGTGGAAATGTTACTATGTCACTATGATTGTGTCGCTGTACTTTGGAGAGCTGACACGAATTGCATGTTTTAGTCCACTGGCCGATGTCGGTATTCATTGAAGGCCAAAAGAATCGCTCTTGCATCAGCTTCCGCGTGGTTCGTACTCCTGGGTGGCTTGGGCTGTGCACGGCGTTGAAAGCTATGCGACGAAAATCAGCTGTTAAATATGGACGAACATGTGACGTTGATGTTTCGCAGAATATTGGCTTGTTAGTACCCGCTAAAATGATTTTCTTGAGTTGTATGTTGGTCTGTTGAGACAATGTTGATATACAACTGTCGTTTTCTTGAGCTTTAGATAACTCGTCGTTGTTGATAGGTGATGACACGTCGATGGTTTCGACGCGTGATAATGCATCTGCTACAACGTTCTGACTCTGAGCTCCGCTCACGTGTCGAATGTCAGTAGTGAACTCGCTGATGAACAGTAGCTGCCGAATTCGCCGTGGTGTGTCGTTATCGGAAGGAGGCTTGCGAATTGCGTAGGTCAGCGGTTTATGGTCAGTGTAAATCACGAGTTCTTTGCCTTCAAACATCTTTCGGAAGTATTTTACTGCCATATGTATTGATGAGAGCTCCCGGTCGAAAGTCGAATACTTCTTTTGTCTTTCCGAAAAATTTTTGGAAAAAAATCCAAGTGGCACCCATTGTTCTTTGTTTCGCCTTTGTTGTAGAGATGCCCCGGCGCAGGTAGCTGAGGCGTCCGAAAAAATAGCGATTTGGTCCTCTGGCGAACTGGATGGGTAAGACAATAAAGCATTTATTATGCTTTGTTTGCACAACTCAAAAGCTTTTGTCGATTGATTGTCCCACTTTACTTCCGTTTTGTCTCGTTTTTTTGAGTTATGAAGGAACGCATTGAGCGGTGATTGATACTGGCTGCGTTTGGAACACTGTCTCGGTAAAAAATTATCATGCCCATAAATCTTCGTAAGTCTTGAATGGTTTAGGGTTTGGGGTACTCTGTGATTGCTGTGACTTTGTCTTGAAGTGGTTTGATTCCCTTGCTTGATACTTCATAACCTAGGAACATGACGGTTTCGCTGCCGAAGACACACTTAGATGGGTTTATAGTGCCACCATACGTGTCTAATCGGCGTAAAACTTCCTGCAGATCTCCGATGTGGCTTGCTTCATTTTCAGATGCAACGATAACATCGTCGATGAATGGGAGCGCGTAATCTATTCCGTTGAGTACTTCGTTTATGAATCGTTGGAATGTCTGTCCGGCATTCTTGAGACCTGGGCACATTCGTGGAAATTCAAATAAACCGAATGGTGTAGTGATCGCTGTCTTCTCGATATCAGGTTCGAAGATAGATAATTGTGAGTAGGCTCGGTTTAAATCGAGAGTGCTGAAGATTTTCTTGCCGTGAAGCAGGTAGGTAAAATCTTTGAGGCGTGGGACTGGATAGCGGTCGGGTTTGGTGACGTCACGAGCCTTCTGTAGTCACCACAGATGCGTAAGTCGCCGTTTTTCTTAGGAACGACATGTAGCGGACTGGACCAAGGGCTTTTGCTTGGTCGGCAAATTCCTTGCTGCATCATGAGCTCGAATTCTTTCTTCACGGGCATGTAGCGATGTGGAGGAAGAGGTCTGCACTTGTTGAACACTGGCGGGCCAGTAGTTTCGATGTGGTGTTCTACCCTGTGTTTGGGAGTATCCTTCATGCTTGATGGTCGCAGGATATCAGGAAACTTACTGAGGAGCTGGTGATACTGCTGTTCCATGTCAATACTTCGAACTGTAGGTTCGGCGGAATGAATGAGTGATGCTCTGACCGTCAGATTGGTAACTTAGTCGACGAGACGTCGGCCGGCTATGTCGACAAGAAGTTGATGACGCTTCAGAAAGTCTGCACCGATGATAGGTTTGCTGACTGCAGCGACGATGAATTTCCAGGTGTACGGCCGTCGTAGGTTGAGAACCAGTTGTAGGGTTTTCTCTCCGTACGTTGGAATGATCGTGTTGTTTGCCGCGTACAAACAGAAATCGGTTTGTTTTGCTTTTCCGCCTTTTGTCCTCGGTATCACGGAAACGTTTGCGCCCGTATCAATTAGAAATGACAGACGCGAATTCCTATCAGTTATGAATAGGCGGTGAGAAGCGTTGTTCGCGTCAGTTGCCGCCTCAACCGACGCAGGCGTTAGTTTTCCGACTGGGCACTGTTGTTGTTGAAATTGCACGGACGTGTACACTTACGCGCCTCCGTGCCGTACTTGCGATGGTAATAACAGATAAGTGATTGTTCTGAATACTTGCGGTTGCTATTACCGTTGCTGGTTGAACGCGATCTTGAACGCCGTCTGTCGAGTGCTCTGTGTGATCGTGGTCTGGATTCCTGCCTGTTCTTGAGTTCTGCCAGCTCCAGATATAACTGCCTTATTTGGTCGTGTAGGACAGCCATATCGCTCGTGCGTGAAATTTGCGCGACCTGGATGGGTTGCGCGATACTGTCCATGACATTGTCTGCCACTTGCGATAACTTTTCTAAGTCCACTGTGTTGCTCACGGTGAGGACAGCGCGTACTGAGGGTGGAAGTAGCCGGGTCCACATGATGCGCAGTGTACAGTCTGGTATTTTCTGTCCGGCTAGTTCCCGCATTTTTCGCAACAGCTGTGAGGGTTTTTGATCTCCGAGTTCCATCTCATCCATCAGCTTCTGCAGCTTCCGGCTCTCGGATTCCTCGTAGACGCTGATGAGTCGGGACTTCAGGGCTTCGTACTTGTTTTCAATGGGCGGGTTGGTTATAATATCACTTACTTGCTGAAGTGCGTCCAGGCCTAGTCGGGCGATAGCTGCTTGATAGCGCGCGTCAACACCTTGCCTCTGTGGCGCCATTACCGCTTCGAAGTGTGTAAACCATAGTCTGGGATACGCCGGCCAAAAGTCAGACAGCCGTGCTTGTAGTGTGAGCGTGTCGACTTGCCCTCCTACCTGTGTTGCGTTGCTGGTCGCCATCCTGATTACTCTTCTAGTGTATCACGCAGCAATACCGTGAATATAGCCTCTTGAAATCCTAGTGGTGAGACCCGCTTGTGGGAAGCCACTAGAATGTGCTAATCACGAGTATCGTCACGTCTGTCTTGATTCACGTCGCTCAGGTCACCACTGTAGCGCGTAGGTCGTGTCGCGTAATTAAAACTCAGATAAATCGAACTTTGTGTATTGCACGAATGTAAAAGGGTACAATGTAGTTGACGTGTACAATAATGACGTGATACAAGAGTGCGAACAGGAATGGCCTGTAATGTAATAGAATGGAATAGAATATAATAATGATGTATAATGACGTGTCTTACAAGCTATGCACTCACTTAAATACTATCTCTAAATAATAGTGGGGTAACCAATAGCAAATCAGCTTGCTGTCCTGCGGAAGTCCACGTGGTATTGCGTGCGTTCTTGATGCTGATTCGTTGATCCAGGCAGGCCGCGGCGTTTGATTGGTTGATGTAGAAAGCGCGCCAGTTCAGTCTTCACGTGCTAGACGACTCGCTATGGTTCCCACGGACATTGACCGTTAGTCAAAAGATTTCTTCCGGGGTGAGATTTATGGGAACCCTCCCTGCGGGAGTCAGGGTCGCAGCGACGCGCGCCATGACTTCCGCGCTCCTCGGTGTGGTCTGGTGTGATTTATAGTCGACCTTTGTGTAGCGCCTGCTACACCTAATAACTTTAAAAAAATTATGGCAACACGCCGTAGTGAGTAGCGAGGATGCTAAGTGGTGACAGTGGACTAAATAATAATTATACATTCTAGTATAGGTACATAATATACATACTCGTATTAAACATATTTGTAGTATGTACGTACCAGTGCCTACCACAGGCAAAGTATAACGTTTTCACTTCAGAGACAGAAATTTCTCGTTTATCTGGAATTAGGTAAGTATAAGTACCTACCATATATTACGCAATCTAACAAACATAGAAATATGTATAAAAGTTTTATTTTCCTAGCTAATTATTTATTTATTATGGCACACCAACTACATAATTATAATGATTATAAGTAATAATATTAAATATTTCGTCATTCCAGAGAACCACGTCCGGAATATTACTTTGGTTCGTCATCGGATGAGTCCTTAAAACAAGCAAAGCGGGTCCGGTATTACGACCTCATGCCAGGCGATATATTGCTTCCTACTCCCGCCACTTTTGTTAGGCACTCAACATCGAGTAAATCTATCGTGAATGTAAGTTTATATTGTCAATATTTGAACTCATTAAAGCTTATCTGTTAAGGAAAACATCTTGAGCAGGGGTCGGCAAGTAGTTTTAAGTAGGGTCCGGATATTGCTCGAAAATTTTTAAAAGGTCCAGAAAAAAAAAAACAACTGATATTAATTAAGTATAGCTATTTATTACCTAAAATTAGTGTGAAAAATTGCATCGGCGGTCTTGAGCCAGGTTTTTAAAGTTTGGTTCTCGTGAAGAACAGCTAATTCGAAGAGTGTCTTCTAAGTGAGCGTCTGTTAATCTCGAACGATATTTGTTTTTCAAAAAATTCATTTTTGAAAAAGATGTTTCGCATATGTATGTCGAGCCAAACATAGTGGCCAAATTGATAGCAAGTTTTTTGCAATTTTGATATTTTTCTGGGACTTGTTTGACCCAAAATTCTTCAGTTGACACCTTTTTATATATTTGCAAAGACACATCTTCTTGCAGATCGATTATTTCCATTTGAAGTGATGGCTTTGGCAGATTAAATAACTTGGCAGCCACATCTGTCCATTCGGCTGCTGCATCAACTTCAAAGGGTGACTTAAGAAACAGAGATAGCTTGCCCATCTCTGCAAAGTCTTGGAATCTTGTGGCAAATTCGTTGCTAAGATCGGCCAAAAATTTTGTAAACACTGCAACGTCTTCTTCAGAGTTCTCCTTATTATATTCCAGAATTGTCGGAAAATGAACAAATTCTTGTCTTGCAATATATTTTTCAAAGATATCCAGCTTACGACGAAAAGCAGACACGCTTTGTATCAGATCACATATTAATTTTCCATTTCCTTGTAACTCTGTGTTGAGCGCATTTAGATATTTCAAAATATCTTTTAGAAAAGCCACAATCAACATATTGTGCTTATTTGTTACGAACTTAAGGTGCTTCTTAGCTGCTTGCGTATCTAAGTTTTGCAAGAAGGAGGCTACTTGTTCTTTTATTGACCAAAAACGTTCAATAACTTGACCCTTACTTAGCCAACGAACATTGTTGTGTTGCAGTAAGTCAGAATACGCTGAATCACATTCAAGAAGAAACTCCTTGAAATGTCGGTGCTGAAGAGCGGAATGAGATCTTATAAAATTTATTAACTTCACCAAGCTGTCCATCACTTCTTTCAGTGTATCGCTAAGTTTTCCACAAAGGGCTGTCTGGTGGATTATGCACTGATATGATATTAAGCCTGAACTTTTATCCCTGATTCTCTTGATGACACCTTTTTCTTTGCCAATCATTGCTGGAGCCCCGTCAGTAGAAAGAGACACAATTTTGTCGTAACTGATGTTAGATTTAGTAATAAATTCATCAATTACCTTGAATAAATCTTCTCCTCGAGTGTTACCTTTTAACGGCAATATTGTTAGCAACTCTTCCCTAAAAGTTTTAGACTCAATGTCAAGAAATCTGACAAAAATTGACATTTGTTCATCATCAGTAATGTCACATGACTCATCAAGTGCTAAGGCGTAGCAAGGTGCCTTTTGCAGAAGTTTGAGAAGAGTCATCTTAATATCAGCAGCTAAAATTTCAGTCCTTCGTGTATTGCTTCTTGCTGATAATGGAATACTTTGAATTCCAGTGATAACATCTTTTTTTTCTTCAAAAAGTGTTGTGACTACTGCCAACATACATTCCTTCACTATCTCCGAATCCGAAAATGGTTTTTGATGTTTATTAAGCGTCCAGCACACACGTAACGCTGCTTCTGTGGATTTTTCTTGGTCGCTCATGCAACGAACTAGTAATTTTGTGCTTTTATTGTAAGAACTGAGATGTGCCTGAAGTTTTTCTTTACGAGCCTCACTGCCAGGAGGGAAGTTTTTGTGGAATTGCTGATGTGTTGTTTCATAGTGTCGCTTCAAATTTCCACTTTTAACAATAGCAACAGTTTTATTGCATATAAGGCACACTGGAACTGCTTGAGGTCTATCAGGCAGCGTAAAACAATATTGTTCAGTCCATTCTTCTAAAAACCTCCTATTTTCGCTGTCCACTTTTCGCTTTTTAGGATCCATATCACGCCTAGGTAAAAAATAGTTTTTATTAAACCAACTAAAACGCAAGAAATCACAAAACAAATGAACTGTTGCTCCACGATTTGCGGCGCGACTGACGAGCGACTGAAAGTCTGCTTTCCCCCGCCCTCGCGTCCGGACCCCCGATTTCGATACTTGCTCGCGTTTGTTACAAAACAAAGTCGCAAGCGCGCCACAGTTCGCTAAGTACGCGAAATATGAAATGCTTTCCCTCATATTACCTTAAAAATTATACACTCAATCTGCTGATGTTTCATAGCGAATGGCTAAATCACATTTACATACAATAACTAATTCGCGCACGCTGTTGCTAGTGCATGCCGTCTCGCTCTCGCTCGCGTGTTAACAAAACCCGCTCGCTAGGCAGCGCCCCTCACGCTCAGTTACAAGTGGTCGTCGGAGCTATAAGTACGTATGAAAAGAGCGCGCGCGGCGACTCGGCGGCGCGATGTTTTTGATCGATGTCGATATTGTAAGACAGATTAATTAGATTAGGTATGTACTCAGTTAGATTGGTTCAAAAATATTACGTATTTGTTTATACTTGACATACCTACAATTAACATTATAATATTTGGGGGTCCGAGGTTCAACCTTTCGCGGTCCGCAAACGGACCGCGGTCCGCCTGTTGCTGACCGTTGATCTTGAGGAAACTGCATGTTCTAGAAACAAAAATTCGAAGACATTTACCACCCATCACGGTGCCTGACAGTGGATTACGGCCCCCTCCCTCTCATGGAGAGGATAGGATTGTTATTTTTTATATATCTAATTATAAACTAGTGCTTGACCGCAATCCCGCCTGATGGTAAGCAGTGATGCAATCATTATAATAATAATAATAATAATAATCACTTTATTGACCAAGAACATACATAGATAAAGTTTGCAGGTATATGCCGTAAAAAAAAAATTCTATGTAACAAAACAATAAATCCTGCCTCCTAAACTAGGGAATACCTGTGTCTTAGGAGACAGTAATTCGAACTGATCGAGTTGAACTGTACATACATGTTGAGCCCTTGGTTTCGAGTATCGATGTTACATCCAATCCTATCTTCACAAATATATATATTATATAGAGAAATAAAAATATAAATTAAAGTAATTTAAGTTACTATATGTTTAATTACAAAAATAGGTGTAAACATTCAATTCCAGATTATTTGAGTATGGAGTAGAGAGAGTATGTGTGTTCGTAAGTGTAATGTGAGTTTATTGGATAGATAGTGTATGTGTTGTGTGTTATGAGTTGATTGTTTATATGTACAGTTTGAGTTCCAAATTGAATAATGTTATGTAATTGTTAAGCGATGTATGTCAAGAGGGATTCAGTGTTATTGTAATCCTGCTGAAAGAGCCAGTCCTTAATTTTAGTTTTCAAATCAAATTTATTTAGGTTTATCAAATTTAGATTTTTATTTACAATGTTGTATACGTGAAAACTTAACACGTAGTATTGATGTTTTGCAAAAGAGGTTTTGTGTTTTACACTTGGGGCAACATATGTACGCTTTCTAGGGTCAGGTGGGAGTAGAGAGCCATGGACTCTGAGAACAGATCGCAAAACAAACAGCTGACGTACCGTCAGAACTTTGCAGTCAGAATAGAGCTTTGCTGTGGGGTATCTAAAAGGTTTCCCGATCATCACCTTTAGCACAGCTCTTTGGGCTCTCTCGGCTCTCAGAATAAAAGTCTTCGCTGCTCCACCCCACACGGTTATACAGTATCCGAGGACTGACTGGCACAAAGTAAGGTAAACCATATTGAGAATGTTACAATCAGCCGATTCCCGCAGACGTTTAAAGATGTGAATGAGACGAATAGTTCGGGTGGTTAGAATATCAAGCTGCTTGTCCCATCTCAGCCTCTCATCTAAATGCACCCCCAGATATTTCACGTTATTAGTTCTAGCAATGGCAGCACAAGCGCACGAAATCCGCCGATTTTGGCATGAGTGTGCTGTAATAGAATAACTGTTTGGGGGTAAGCAGTCACGTCGGATTGCAAAGGGCATGTAATGAGTTTTATTCAGGTTTAACGTCAACAAGTTTAGGTGAAGCCAGGTCATCACAGATGTTAGTGCTGTTTCAGCCCTAGTTTGCACTTCATCCCACGTGGCCCCATGAATTACAATTGCCGTGTCATCTGCATATGTATAGATCTTTCCATCAGGTATCATCAACTTACAGAGGTCGTTTATATAGATTTGGAAGAGCGTGGGACCTAATATACTTCCCTGAGGCACACCAAAAGACACCAAAGTGTCATCACTGTGCCTCGAACCTATTTTAACTAGCTGGGTACGATTTGTCAAGTAATTAGAAAACAATTTCAAAGCTATACCACGCACGCCTACACACTCTAACTTAGCTATTAGTATGGGAATAGAAACCGTGTCGAAAGCCTTTGATAAGTCCAAAAATATGCCAAGGCACTTAGTTTTGTTGTCCAGTGTCTTTGCTATACTTTGCGTGATATCTAATACAGCATCTTCAGTGGAAACACCAGACCTAAAGCCATACTGGTTGTCAGCAATAGTTTTGAACCTATCTAAAAATCTTCTAAGATTATTGTTTAGAATCGTTTCTAGAATTTTTGAGATCGAGGGCAGAACAGATATTGGCCTATAATTATTGACACAGTTCCTGTTTCCGCCTTTATAGATTGGGTGTACAACGGCTTTCTTTAGACAATCTGGGAAGACTCCTGTGTCTATGCAAAGATTACATATGTGTGTAATCACTGGTATGAGAGTGTGGCCACATGTCTTTATAAGCGATATCGGGATTCCATCCCAACCTACTGCGCAGTCGCTTCGAAGTTTTGATAGAATGGCATTCACATCACTGACGTCAACTTTTAGTATAACAAGTGAATTGATGGCCGTATTCGGCGACACGTATACGCAATCTGGAAGTTTATCTCGAGTTAGAGGTGTTTTAATAGGGTCGTTTAGTATTGCCTCTGCCATGTCTTTACTTATACTGCTAAAGAAAGAACAAACATTATTTAAAGAAGCTTTAGGGTTATCGGATATTTTTAATAGTTCATCTGGACTGGAGTGTATTTTGCCGGTATTCGTAATTTCCTTAATAGTTTTCCATAGCAATTTTGGGTTACCGTTACATTTTTCAAGTTCGCTCTTCTCATATGCAACCTTCAATTTACGCAAAAGCGCATTACAAAAATTTCTATAGCGCGTGTATGTCACGTGTAATATCAAATTGTCTGGTGACTTCTTGGCTGTCATGTGTAATTTATCTCTGTGTTTCATACATTTCAATAGGCCTGTAGTTATCCAAGGCTTTATAATTCTTAGTTTCCTAGGTACGTTGGTTTGTTCTGTGTATTTGGTTATAGTAGATGACAGTAATGTAACTAGTTCATTCATGGCGACATTCGCATCTTCAGCCATGTAAATATTTGTAAAATCTGCATGTTCTAATTCTGTTTTGATTGCTTCTGTATTAACGCGAGATATAGTGAAAAATTTATTACTGTTGAAATTTGTATTTGAGATTGCAAGTACAGTTGGTTTGTGATCCGTGATGTGAGATTCCACTACCAAACTTATAGCTGATAACTTTGTTTTTAGTAATATGTGATCAAGACAATTTTCATTTCTAGTGGGTAAAAGATGGGTGGGTAACAGTCCATGGGATGCGTTTAAAATAAGGTAGTCTAGCGCCCGGTCGTTCCTATTCCCTAATTTTATATCTATATTCAAGTCACCTACCATAGCAATATTTGGCGAGCTTGAAATCTCCTCATAGATACGACTTAGACTGGTCAAAAAACCATCGTAACGGTCTTTTGTAGTATTAGAAGGGGAACGATATATTGCAACAACCAAGATCTTATTATCAACGTGACATATTAGACTGTTCGCGAAGCTTATGGTTGGTTCCCATACTGTTACACTTAGCCCAATTTTAGTATAAAGAATTACTCCGTCATTCTGATTCATTATGTTTTTGGTAGAGTGAGACTGGTACCCATTTAAAACAGGGATGCTATTAACTCAGCCAGCACTCGGTCAAAACAATTATTTCAAAAATAATATTAATTTGACACAACAATGCTTGTAGACTATCAAAATTAAATCATTGATGGTAAAGCGCGCTAGTTTATTAAGAGCCAATTCACTCAGTTATTTTGAGTGAAGGCAGACTGCAGTTGAGCGAGGTGATGCATTGTTAAACCCAACAACACGACCAACGATGCTGCGCCAGAGGGAGATTGATCTGGAGATCCTCCACGACCAAACTCCCGACACAACAACATTTGGCGCATCGTACCCAGCACACATCGCAACACAACTGCACAGACCCGTCCTCCGCACGGTTTGACCAAACATCATGCCGGAACACGACGAATCGCTTGGCGGTATGACTGTCTCGTGGGTGGTAACTTCTGCCGTCAGCCGATGTTATGGTATACCGCCGAGTAAAACTATAATATAGTACAAATAGTGTTTAACATAGGTACATACTTACTATTCATTGCGAGATCTGCATCAGCAACGCCTGATCGGATGCGTTCGTGATCGAATAGTATTATTCTTGTATGGTAATTGGTAGCCTGAAAATAAATGATATAAAATCTACTGTATACTTCTTTCTAGGTACCTAGCCCAAGAACAAGTGGCGAGGTCATTCAAGCTCAAAGGGCTACCGTCAAACCTGCTCAAATGAGACCACCGCTTCCCGCTAAATCGGGACATGAGTAAGGAATCATTAATACCAATTTTATTGTATTAACTAAATACTAAATAAGACTGAATGCTGAGGAAATCGACAGTCACACATTAACACGTTAGTAACTCAGTGCTAGACCAACCGAATTTCACTTCCGATATATTAAAATTTCAGTTTATTCAAGCCACACAGTGGGATTGTCCTCAATAGGGATAAAAACTACGTTCCTGACGTTGTACATATACCTGGTTCTAAGAAAAACGTGAAGAAGTATGTTATTGTTTCTTTATTTATTTTCTTCGTTGATGTTTTTATTTCGTATAAAAAATCTTTGTTCGACTGATTACAGGTCGAAGAAAACAAAGCCGTGCTACAAGGGAGGGTAAATATTTAAGTGTAATTAATTGTTAGTAATTAAATCAAACAAATAATGATATTTTTCTTTCTCTCAATATTTTCAGTGTCTGCAAAAGAAAAACCTGTCCAAAAAAGAAATGTCGGTATGTATATTTTGAAGTAGGTAATCAATGTTATTTTTACTTTGATAAAGTGAATATTAAAACTACTACTTAAACTGTTTCAGAAAATATGCTGCCAAAATGAAGAAGATAAAGCTAGTTAAGAGATTGAAAGGGTAATTTACTACAGAAGAATTGCGTAACTCATTATTAGAAGCAATGGGTTTCCTTTTCAAGTTCACCAACATTCATTGCGTTATTTTCATTGTTGAGTAGACACATCTTTGAACATATGGAGCAATGGACTAGCAATATGCTTCAAAATGATTAAAGTTGATTCTAATAGTGTGTTACACAATTAGGGTTCTTTTGCCAATTTTAATAAGTAACTATTGCATTTTGATTTGCTAGTTGAGCCCACAATAAAATTATGCATATTATAAATGTAGAACCTCTATAATTCGAACATCAAGGGAATCTCCAAAAAAATCGAGATATAGAGTTTTCGACTATAGTGAATTTCGACTTGCCGGATTTTGATTCGGCATAAAGAGGTCGATTCATTCTTATATTTTTTATATACAGAGGTATAATAATTTAAAAAAATGAGTTACAGAAGTGACATACATATCTTTTACAATAGTTTAGGTACTTACAATGCCGGCGAATTCTTAAAGTCAGTAACTTAATATTATTCGAACTATAGAGGTAACGAGTGTAGAATAATTGAGTTGTAAAGGGGCCGTCCATTAATCATGTGATGTTTTCTTTGGCATTTTTAACCCAAATTTTGGTCATACATGGTGAGGTTCAAGACTACTATGATTATTTGACTCACCAATTTCGTGCGACTTTTGAACTTTGTTTCAACGTTTTAGACGCACAGAAGCAGCTATCTATAGATCTACTGGTGGTGCTACTGATGGAACCCCAAGAGCGAGAGTTTCACGGAAACATCAAAATTATGAAGATGACGAAGTCTGTGGCCTGGATGAAATACCAAAACCGGAACACGTAAGTTAAGCTCAGTTTTTTGTGGGAAACAAAAGTTTTGCAACATTATTGTCAGCAACATGTTCGATGTTGTTAGGCAACCTGCCATCGTCCCGTAGTTTATTGAAAACACACATTATCTGCAACACCATGTTGCTTTATTAGTTTTACTAAAAATGTAGGATACTGAATATAGCTATGTATATGATTGTCATAAATAGGTACCCTTGTTCAAAAGCCGTATCTGGTTTCGTTGTCCATCCTAATAAAAGAAATCTTTTATTAGGGAGTAGTACCTACGTAGTTCGGTTCAAACTATTACAATTGGGCGGGGCCTGGCATGAGGCGAGTCGCTGTGCAGTAACAAACTCACCTACCTGTCTTCAGGGGTAAAGAGTGAGGTACCTACTACACAGCAAGTAGGTAGTGCACTTCAGAACTGCCATTAATTTGATTTAGACTGTCCGGACGAGAGCGGGTCAAGCAACCCGAAACTGCCAAATATTCCCATTCAACGTTGACCTATAAAAAACTTTTTTTTACAAAAAAAAAAACCAACCGTCTTTGGTTTTTGTATATTCGTTTTTGACACCGATTTTCGAAATTAGTTATTTTTCACTTTGTAATGTTTTTTGGAAGTCGGTTGTTTTTTTTTTTTTTGTAAAAATAGTTTTTATTTTACACTTTTTCACCTTGGGAATGTCTTCTTTCCAACAGAAAAAGAATTATCAAAATCGGTTCATAAACGACGAAGTTATCCGCGAACAAACATAAAAAAAGCATATACATGGTCGAATTGTGTAACCTCCTCCTTCTTAAAGTCGGTTAAATAAATACTTTAGCCATAAAGTCGATCGTCTGTACCTTCCCCTTTTCCATATAGGTACTATTGTAGCATATACATAATTTCTTTATAACAGTTTCTATCTTCCCAAGACTTCAACTTGCTTCTCACTTTATTATCCAGATACACATACCACTGAATTTAAAAAGAGGCACCATACAAACACATTCTCTTACTGTAGTCCGATGTACCAAAGACAAGAGACCTGATATACATTATGGTATTTTGACGGGATCATTCAATATGTATGATAATAAGTTTGGTAAGTTCATTTACATTTTATTTTGAAGAGTTTCTCAGTAGCTACTCGGAGCCTGGCTTTGTGCCTGGGTGATGGCAATAGGCTAACCCTTCAAGGCGATTCAAAAATATTTGCCAATTGTAAAGCAACCAAAGTCTTAAGTCTTTGACATGACTTGGTCGATCGTTAAGAAGATGTAAGGGTCGTACTGTAAGTGAAAAGCTTCATGTACTCTTGACTTTATCAACAATTCATACTTTTTTTAAATCCTCGTATAAACTTGCCCTCCCTCTCCCCTCAACTAATCGGCTCACGACGCCCTTGTAACTCCCTGTCGAACCACTTTGCTCCTCAACCTACTTGGCTGCTTCCGTCTATATGTCGACGTGAATTAGTTGGACTAAGCATGATAATTATTTCCCCGCCATGGGACCTGGAGGCGAAGGTTCTCGCGTCACTGTACCGGTGGCGTGAGCAGGCGCAAGAACGGGGCGAACGGCCGATGCAGCGCCAGCTTGAGCAGCGTCGGTTGCAGCTCAGCGAGGTCCTGGTGGCGGAATGGCGGGACAGGCTTTAACGCCCTACCGCCGCCTCCACCATCGAGGCCATCCTGCCGGTACTGGCGGACTGGCTCGGGAGAAGGCATGGCTCCCTGACGTTTCGGGTGACACAGGTGCTCTCGGGGCATGGTTGCTTCGGAAAGTACCTGTGTCGCATAAACAGGGAGCCGGACGCCCGGTGTCACCACTGCGTCGACTGCCGGGAGGACACGGCGCAGCATACGCTGGCAGAGTGTGCCGCTTGGGAGGAGCTGCGCCGTGCCCTCATCTCTGAAGTAGGCAGTGACTTATCGCTGCCGGTCGTAATCAGGTCAATGGTCGGCAGCGAAGAGTCTTGGGATGCAGTGGTTTCCTTCTACGAAACAGTTGCCTCGCAGAAGGAGGCTGCAGAAAGGGAGAGGGAGATCTCGTCCTCTCACTCAGCCCGCAGCAGGCATACCGGGCGTCACCGGAGAGCGGATAACGCCCTCTTCCAGCCCCCCTAAATGGGTCCATGGGCGATAGATTCGGGGACATCTGTCGCCCCCCAAACATCAGGACCCGAGGTGGCGGCGCGAAGTGTTCCACGCGCGCCACTCTTACACGTCACGGGGGGAGTTCTACACCTCACTCCACCCCCCCTGACCCGAGGAGGCCCCACGGCGGCGGGCTAGCACCAGTCGGGGGTTGCGGAAGCAGTATTAGTTCTCGCAGCCCCCGGTGTAGGTGTGAGACGGAACACCCGGGTGGTTTTTAGTCAGTAGGAGTCTGACAGACCCCGTCGCCCGCCCCAGGGCGGCGGACATCCATGAGGTTTTTACACCCGGAAAAAAAAAGAAATAGCATGATAATTATTAAATTAATGTTGCCTCAAGAGAAGTCTCTGAACGTATTTTGTATTGTGTTTAAGGTGCTAGATCAAGAGGTCGTCAGGCTCTACCAATGAGTGTTATGGCTTACTGTTTAGCATTTCATTACCATCCTAAACAATGGACGATGAAGTTAGTAGACAACTTGCTGGACACTGGTGATGCATGGTATGATTTCTAATTACTTCTACTAGTTTCTAGTTAGTTTGTCTTATTATGGTTAGAGACACAGGGTAAGGTGTATGCCGTCCGTGCCAATGGTGAAGTAGGAAACATGTGAGTGTCTGTTATGTGCTGACGCTCTTCATCTTCGCACGCACACATACACAGCGTGCTTGTACATCAGCTTACAACAAGTAAAGCTCGTGTCACTTGTGAAGCAAAAGTACATAGGTACTATAATACCCTGTTGTTAATTTTTGACACAACCAAGTCTTCGTAAAAGTTCGTTTTGTATGGCCTCGCTATAGAGACTCAAAATCATTAATTCAAATTAGGCTGAGAATCAGCACTTTTTGAACGTCAATATTACATAAGACAGTCCCCCCAAAACGCCCGCCCTTTGTCAAATCATACAGAGTAACATCTTGTCACTCTATGCTATAACTATAGCTCTATGTAGTAAGTACCTATTGTATTTTGGTAACAACACTACTAGTGGTTTAAATATTTAATATTTTTATTTTATATCATCCCCGTAACGTATGTGAATTGTTGATTAAATTTGACCCCTCCATATTATAAATATAACCTATGTAGATAATTGTAGATAATTACTTATTTTATATTAAATTTTACTTTCAGGTATCTCCAGTGTTTAGACAAAGTGCATGATCATTCAGCAGTTCAGGGTATATGTGAAGTATTACAGTTTGGAAAAAAACAAATATTGGTATTGAATGGGAAAAAGATGCAAATTTTGCTTTGCGAACCAGACATAGTGGGATACACGATGTCGTTAGATCCCACGGTATATAACTTGTGTAGAGGGCTGACAGCTTTCTTCAAAGAAAATAGAGCAGGAATATTGTTAACAAGGTACGAAAGTTGCATCCGTTTTTTGTATAACTAGGTAAGAATAGGCTTAGTGTTCGAATAGCTTCCATGAACTGGGAGTCCAAGTGTTGGTCGTCCGACGGCAGAGATACCATCGCGAGTATAATTGCACCCTAATTGCGTAACACACTATCAATCGGAATCAGATTTTCAAGCAAACTATTAATCCATTGCTTCATTTAAGTTCAAAAAATTGCGCGCTTAACACATAAATGCCGCCATGAATGTTGCTGAACTGTCAGATAAAACCGATTCCGATTATTGATGAGTTAGGCTAAGGTCTCACGAAGCGGTTTGGACCCGCGATCGCTGCGGTGGCGGAATGGAGTTTTATTTTCAAAACTCACGGAACCGGAGTTTTGTGCGGTTACGCCGCTGTCGCGGTAGCGATTATCGCCCGCAAACTTGGCGGTTGATTAACGCAAGACGGGCGGTTAAACGATCAGTGGAGTTCCAGACTACGACCAGTTTCTTGTACCGAAGTAATTAGAAGATCGACTTCAATATCGTTATCCATTTTGTTGACAAACATACACAAATGCGTCACTACCAGTCGCTACGCTATGAGTAATAACAAGTCACCGACTGAATGGTGTCTTATTTCTGTTAACCCCCCGTCCCCCGCTGCCGACGCGGTCACCCGCCAACCGATCGCACAACGTGCGGGAGCAAACCGCCGCGGCTGCGGGACTGCCACCCGCGCCCGCCGGTACAAGATGACCGCCGGTACAGCGGTACCCGCAAACAACCGTGCACGTGCTGTGTTTTAATTTTTAACCTATATATCTGCATTCTACAGAAGCTGTGGGCCCGCAACCGCGGCGGATGCGGGTGAAAAGCGCTCCGTGAGTTGTTAGCCTTACGCAATGTCCCCTTGGATGGGGTTAGCATAGGAAAGTGGGCATCGGCACATGAAAAAAGTAGGCCTGTGCTTAGCAGTGGTGAAAGAGAGGCCTAGTCGGTCTGACAGGAATGATGATATCTAAAATTATTTATTGACTTAGGATTTTGTTTAAAACAGGGTCCTCAAATTGGTGATTTGGAAAGATAAAGTGTGCTTTTACATTTTCGACCCTGCTGGAAGAGACTCAAGAGCGTACTCAAACTTCGCAAACGGTCAAGCTGCTCTCATTAACGTTAAAGACGTAGATGCAGTTGCTGATGTTCTTCTAGCACGGAGCATTCTAGAAGATCAAAAATTCGTTTTGGCAGCTGTCAAAGTTTTGAAAATGGCAAATTTGAAATGTGACGAAGATTTCGAATCTGATAAGGAATTGACTCAAGCTGAGAAAGCCATGATGGGATACAGAATTTTAAATTCAAACTGTGCTATTGTCAATGCAAATATGCATTTAGGGGACCGGTGTTTCGAGGAGGCTAAATTTAGGCAAGCTTTGCCTATAGCGATTGTCGCAATGACCTATGCGAAAATATCGCCACCAAATACTTGGTTTTCAAAGACGTTGGACAAAATATTGCGCTTGGGCAATAAGTTGTACGTTGATTGCACACACCCGAAAGTAATGATTGATATTACCATTGATAATATACCAAATGAAATAGTGATAGGTCCCTTTGCATGTGAGATAATAATATATAGGGAAAGAGTGAAGGGACAACTTTTTACAACAAAGGAATGCTTGTTCAATATTAGAAGTGGGTTTGCAGATTTCTTCAGTCATGAGTACAACAGCGGTATATTGGAATTTAATAATTACGCGCTTGCGATTTGGAGACAGAAAGATATGTTTTATTTGTTTGATCCTTATCCACGTACTAATGACGGCCTGAGATCGATGCAGCCCGGCAAGGCTTGCTGCCTAATGCTTTTGAACCCGGAAACTATGGCAGAAGTGTTTACAAGGAATTGGAGTTATTTGCCGGCTACAACACAATTCTACATACATGCTTTTAAAGTGTTAAAGTTGAAGAAGAAACAGCCAAAGGTAAAATTGTGATGATTTCTTTGAGCAGTCGTGGATCATGGGTGTCTTTAATTTATGTAAATAATTTCAACCCCACTACTTTGAAAACGATGAAGGTAAAGACATCTTTGGTTTCTATTGTTGGGTATCGCTGATGCGTACAGCAACTATAGGGCACTTAATGCCAGAAAGTAAAAACATCGTTAAGAAGTCGATGTGACATCTATCAATCAGCACTTAGAGCAGTGGTAAATTACAGCCATCTCAAAGAGACTAGGCCGTGTCCCAGTAGTGAGAACATTTTATGCTGATTATGCTTGTTTGGTTTTCATTGGTATAACGTTGTCAATAATATAATACAGTTAATAGTGACTATACTACTAATTTTAATTTGATTATTACCAACTTGGTTTCGATCCTGTGGCAATATCGGGACAAAAAGCATCATATAACTTATTCCTGGTTACAAACCATTGTATACCAAATTAATACCTTCAGTAGTTATTGCGTGAAAGAGTTTCAAACATCTATCCCACAGTCACAGATTCTCACAAACTTTCGCATTTATAATTTTAGTAGGATGTAATCTTTAGTAATGTTAATCGTGGATACTTTTAAAGACAATCTAATAGCTGCTTAGAGGATTTTAACTTGCAGTCGATACCAGTAAGCTCATTGAGTGACATGAAGTGACTTTTTTCCAGGTACAATTATACTGTAAGCTGAGCGACCATGATCTACCAAAAACGAAGCGAAAAGTTCTACACACGACTAAAGCACATGGCGACGGAAAGGACATGTGTGAGAACGTTATGCCGGTAGAAACTTTGGACCCAAAGACTCCTGGAGTAAGTTCTAATATTAGGCCTGGCCTTTTTCTAACTCTGTTTCGGGAGGCTTCTAGTTTAACTGGATGCAGCAAAAAAACTAGTATTTTACTGTAGACTGCCTATCTAAACTTCCACATCCCAGTTATTGGGTAACATGGTACCCCTCGGTAAGACTGGTTCTCAGAGCCATAACGACTGTCAAATGTCTACGAATAACGGCCAGGTCCAACGACCTAACGTGCTCTCTGAAACACAGTGGGTATTCTTTATATGTAATGGATGGTCACTCATCCACGGATCGACCAAGGCAAGTCTATTTTAACCTTCAGTGGACCCATAAATCATATGGACTGGTGTCAATATCTACACATATTCATACATAGATTCACACCAACTCTTCCAGGAAGGCGAACAACGCCTTGATTTTACTGATCGTTTCATGTAGGGTACCTGGCAGTTCGACCAGTTCGACCTGGTGCCCTAGTCTGCTATATTTATAAATTTGTCGCTCCAACGCGATTCCATTATCATTGTGCTAAAAATTCGTAATCTGCTTAATTCGTAATGATCGGTCAGTAGTCTCGTAATGGAATGGTGATAGAATGTCATTGCCGTATTGCCATTAATATAAGACCCGTTAGTAGAAATGATTTTCTAAAAATCACTACTCAATTTGTACATTACTAATATGGAATGGAGTGCCAGTGACTGGAAAATCTTAATGACGCTATTTTGATACTAGATTACGAAGCTTCTTAAAATCAAATCATCATGGGATCACTGATCGACCATTCTGACACAATAGTAATAGCAGACTAGGGCTCCTGGTGGTGACCATTGGACCGCTTAGAAGTAGGTACATGTGTCGCTGTCTCGTCATCCTCCATGCAGGCCTCACACAGCTGACTGTCTGTTACTCGTATGACAAAGAAGTCTTTATTAAATTACCTGTAGCCAGTTAAAAGCTGCAGACCTGTACGCAGCAATTATTTAGTTAGTCAGAGAATCTGTTTTGTGAGGCGGCCATTTATTGTGAGAAGTGTGTCCTTTGCCTGTCAGCACTTGGCTTGGTACGTCCAAAGTTTGTCAAGTTAGTTCCTGGTGCGTTTCCTTACCAGAGTGCGTAAATAACCGAGTGACATGATTGAGATTCCAATGGTGCCATGCTCGATCTCCACCACATGTTCGTCGGGTGTTCTTTAATCCATTCAATGGAGACCTAGTGAGGTGCTGGTGGCACTCGTATATTCAAATCAAATCAAATCAAAGCATTTATTTCAAATAAACCAGTTACAGGCACTTTTGAATTGTCAGAAGGTCGGTCAGTCAGTAAGGTGAAGCTAGTCGCCCATTCCAAAGAGTATGTACCTATGGAGAAGAACGGGCAAGAAACTCCATGGACACTCTTTTAATTTATCAAGCTATTGATACAAATATTTGATTACATCATTCATTTTGAAATCAATCGTGTGAGAACGATGCAGAAATATATTGTACGCTGAGAGCGTCCATTATGGAAAAAAACAACAATTCAGAAATTAAAATACGCCGTAGCAGCTAAGAGATGACCAGTCCCCTCTGACGGCGTCCGTTCACGAACATGACATGGATCAGCATCATTCAGCTCAACCATATTGAAGGGAACCTAATGATCCAACACACACGCCACCACCAGCGAGACATTTGAGTGAGCATGACATACTCTCAACAGCCATAGCACAATCAAGTCAATAAAAGACTAACCCAACAAATAGATGCTTTACAACAAGTACATTGTGCTCACACGTGTTCCATGCAATTATACAATACTAAGAAATTGAATCTACACAATGCAAAGACAGTTTTGTCCAAGGTTCAGCAGCTCCAACGGTGTTCCCGAATGCTAAGTTTAGCTCCTGTGTAGCTGCACCAGTGCCGAATACCCCTGTCAGCGATGCAATTCCGTTACGTATAATATGCCTGGCTACATAGTGTGTACTGGCTTAGAGTTAAAAAAACAAACAATTACAAATTAAAACTACAAGAGGAAAAATCAAAGAACAATCAGTGTAAGCATAGAAATCGGACGCAGCCCAAGCCTTTTTGTCCTCAATATAATCTTTAACACTATAAAATGCTTTCTGACACAACTTACGTTTAATGAAGGATTTGAATTTATTCAGGCTCAGATCTTGAACCACCTCTGGAAGTCTATTGTAAAAATGTATACATTGGCATCTAAAAGAGCCACCTATTTTCTTGAGCCTTGTTGTAGGTACAATAAATTTGTGCTTGTTCCTAGTATTTATATTATGGATATCACTGTATTTTTTAAACAATTTTATATTTTTATGAGCATACAAAAAATTTTCATAAATATATTGAGACGGCACGGTCAGTACATTAATCTCTTTAAATTTTTCTCTGAGAGAGTGTCTCGGACTTAATTTATAAATTGCACGAACAGCTCGTTTCTGCAAAACAAATATTGTTTGAATATCAGTGGCATTTCCCCACAACAGAATGCCGTACGACATTACTCTATGGAAACAGCCAAAGTACACTAAACGGGCCGTCTCAATATCAGTCAAATTGCGAATTGTTCTAACTGCGTATGCAGCAGAACTAATTTTTTTTGACAATTTTTCTATATGTGGACCCCATTGAAGCTTAGCATCCAGAGTTATACCCAAGAACACTGTGCTGTCTTCAGATTCCAATTCTTCGCCCTTTATCAACACTTTAGTTTTCACCTGCCTAACGTGAGGTAGAGTAAACTTAATGCATTTGGTTTTTTTCTCGTTTAAGAGTAAATTATTAACATTAAACCAGTGGACTACTTTGGAGATCGCGCTATTTACATCGTCAGTGACCTGCTGCTGACGTTTAAGTTTAAATAAAAGTGAAGTGTCATCTGCAAACAACACTATATCGTGATTATCCTTTATGAGGTACGGCAGGTCATTGATGTAAATAAGAAACAAAAAGGGACCAAGAATTGATATTAGCTCAGAACTGTATAACTGTTCAGCGTTTGCTGAAGTGATCTGAGAGTGTGTGGATTACTTCCATTACGACTGAAGCGGACTGGAACACTGTGCTGGAATGGTGTGGTCGATCCACGGAGCAAATACAAAGGTTCGATCGAACCTTTTTGATTCCTTTTCTGAGTGTATCACGCAAATTGCATTAACTATGCATATATTTATTTAGTTACAGAATCAAGTTGATGAGGAACAAATGGGTGATATAATATCGTTAGTGGAGAGTATAAACGATGATTACATTCCACCGGTACCTCTGAAATATAAGAAACATGTAGACGAACCAATGGAACCGAAAGTAGGTAAGTGTCTTTTGACGAGAATCTTCTAACGATAATTGAGATTGGTACTTACCAATGTAACTTTTCTAAGTTATATGTACTTTTATTTATTTATATTTTATTTATTATATTATTAACCAGGTCAAAATAAAAATAATTACCTGTGTATAATATAAATAAAAATAAATACAGTTTTGAGAAATGTTTTAAAAAGCGATAAATTGCATGGTTAGCTCAAATTATTGAAGTGAAACTTCTTTACGCACGCTTCACTTGGGGAATAAGCTGGCAACAAGTGACGTTAGCGTTTCGAAAAGTGTGATCGGGAGAGGCGAACGGGAATTGACTGGAGGATGTAAGCAAGAGAAGCAATACTGGCGCACATTTTCTTTCTCTCTTTCTCTCATAGCCAAATAGGTTCCGTATTTCTAAGCACAGTGCAGGCCTATTAGGAGTTTCACTTCAGTCATAAGCACACTCGCTTTTTTTTCTTCTTCTTCTTCTTCCAGTGCCTCTTTAATACTGAAGGTTGGCCGTCGTCTTGTACTCGGTCATGTCAACCGCGAGTCTGGAACAATTTTTCAACGGAAGTAATGCCGGTTCACTTCCGTAGGCTGTTTTCTACGTGCTTCAATATCCGTTAATGATTGTCATCACAACAAACACATCTTAAGATCACTCATGGACACCGGTGTGGGCGCGGTCGCTAAGGAAGCGACCAGCCCGATGCCTGACCGCGTCCCAGAGGGTCATGGCCGTTCGGCTGATCCGGGGATACCGCACGGTCTCCGCTGAGGCGGCGAGCCTCCTTGCCGGATTGCCGCCATGGGATCTGGAGGCCAAAGCCCTCGCCCACATGTGGGAGTGGCGAGAGGAGGCAAAACGCCGGGGCATAACTCCGCTGCCGCGATCTCATGGCGACATGGAGAGTGCGATTGTCGCAACCCAGTGCTGGGCACGCCACAATAGCGGCGGTAAGTCCCCTCTTTGAGAAGTGGCTAGAGAGGCGCCACGGCGCCCTCACCTTCCGCCTGACGCAGGTCCTCACCGGACACGGTGGAGCATACGGTTGGAGGTCTGCCCGGCTTGGGTAGAGCACCGCCGTGACCTTATAGCGGCGATCGGCGCCGATCTTTCACGTCTGACCCTGGTCCAGGCCATGGTCCGGAGTGACAGTGCATGGCAGGCCGCCACCTCCTTCTGCAAAGCAGTGATGCTGGAAAAGGAGGAGGCGGAGCGCGTGAGGCAACGGGAATCCCAGCGCCCTCACGCCACTAGCCGCCGCAGTAGACGCCCTGGTCGGGAGACGACACCTAACTCCCAGCCACCGTAGGCGCAGGCCTGCGGGCGGCGAGCAATGGGCAGCTCGCCGCCCGGTAAGGGCCAGGCCCGAGTCGACGGCGCGTCGTATTTCACGCGCGCCTCAACGAGATGTTAGCACATCGTGACGGGGTCCACGAAGACCGATGCCTCCTGGGTCAGGATTGCGGGTTGGTTAAACAAGAAACCGTGGCCCTGACCGTCGCACAGGCAAGTGAAGAAATACGGGTGGGTTTTAGTCAGTAAAAGTCTGACACAACCTTTCGCTCCGGCAAGAGCGGGAGAAGTCATTTGATGATTTCCCATCCCAACAAAAAAAAAAGATCACTCATGGAGAGTATTTGCGCGTAATGTAACATTGTGGCTACTATGAGTTTTCATTACGAAGACTCTATCATCGGTAACGACCACATTTGACTCATCAATCAATGAGAGCGCCAGACGCGGTCGATGCGTATGATCGAGTCTCGTAATGAAAACTCATGGTAACCAAACTGTTCAGCTTCGAGAATTACATTAGTGAGTGTGTCCAGGTGAGCATTTACAGGGGGTAAACTTGACAATGTGTGATAACGTGTTTGCAGTGAACTTAGACTCGCCCACGGTATCGGTGACGCAGGTAGTCCCTCCGTGGCCGAAGCCCCGCGACAAGACCAACGAGCCCATCGAGCCAGACCCTGACCCTGAACCGACCCCGCCGCCCACGCCGCCGCCCCCGATGGTGAACCATTTGTTTATCCTATTATCCATGGAGGGATTACACTTATTCGTTTAATTTTTAGCCACCGCTCAATGCAATGTGTTTAATGGGTTGAAAAACAGTGAACGAGACACAATTCAAGTGTTATTTTTGTGCCCATAGGAGTTTAATACTTACCTTAAAATTTAAATGTTATAATAGTGCGGCAAAGTGTGCCACAGGCCTCTCTAGTTTCTCCAGAGTACTCCAGATTTTTGATTGACGCCTTATAAACCGGTCACAAAATTTGGGCAACGCAAATCAATTTTTTTCAACCTAACCTCTTATTTCTCATCATCAACCTTTTTATCTGCCCACTGCTTGGCACAGGTCACCTTACATACAGAGAAGGATTGAGCGTAATCACCACGATTTTAATTGCATGTACCTACTTCATAAATGTTTTTTTTAAATTATATTTCAAATAACTAAAATCGTTTTCTGGTACCTAAAAAGGTTTTATCTGATTATTGCTACCCAACACGTCTGCGGAGTTTCGCTAGCTACTTTAATTTATTTCTGTATATTTTATCCTTTACTAAATTGGAAATTCATTTTCAGCCGCCAGAAGGAGGTATAGAGGTGAGCATTACATATTACTGTTTCTTAATAAACTAAGCGTTATAACATCATAGTCTTCACTGTGGGTACCATGAGTTTTCATTACGAGACTCGATCATAAGCATCCACCGCGTTTGGGGCTCTCATTGGTTGAGACTTTGAGAGTTCTTACAACCTTGAAGCGGGCCAATCGATGAGTCAAACGCGTTCGATATCGATGATCGTGTCTTTGTAATGTATTTATTTGGGTCAGATTTGGGTCAGGCAACAAAGGCTCATAATAAAATATGATAATACTATATTATAACATATAATAAAAACAAATATGAAATACTAAGTATACATATTTGACTTTATAAACTATATAAACCCATGCACGATTGTTTTGCAGCATCGGCGTCGTGTATCGCGCTGTGTCAGGTATCCGGCCACGGAATCGCCGGAAAATAACGCCTTTCGGCCATAATTCTGGAGACATGAATTTTTCGAGATCCTCAGTTGGCACTCCCACCACAAAGGAATTAAAATTCACGGTGTGACGAGATTCAACCTCGCAACCCTCAAAGTCCTTCTCCTCTTGATCTG
Source organism: Sesamia inferens (assembly GCA_037179545.1). Lineage (NCBI taxonomy): Eukaryota > Metazoa > Arthropoda > Insecta > Lepidoptera > Noctuidae > Sesamia > Sesamia inferens. The sequence goes on from CM073930.1 coordinate 15,354,975, forward strand.
TATGTACTACACAAGGTCCTCGGATTTTGTAGAGTAATGCAGCCTGGATACATACAGCGGCGTCACTGGTACAGTGGGACGCAGCAAATGGTTCGCTCCGGTCGGTGCAGTGCCGCACTTGTTTAGGACTGGCTTTCATTTTTTCTTCTGCACCGTGATAAAGCCATCCGACGATGTCGACCTGCTCTTTCGGGGTGTCTTTATTGAAACTCATGGTAGTCACACTGCATATCTTTAAACAATGGGCGAGAAGAATGAACAGCCGATGATGTTTTAGTGAAAATTTCAGCCGAGTGTATCTATAGATACTCAGCTGAATTTTTCACTAGTATATCGGTCTTTTTATGGTGGTACTTTAAAGGTAGCTTCGATTTCTAGCAATAGCACCTTCAAACAAACTAAAAAGAAATGATCTTTTTAACCCAGCTCGATTTTTTCTAACCGTTTAAATCGCAGTTTTGGATTTCACTTTAAATCACATTGTAATTGTAATAGCTGCGTCGTAGAGTAACAATAATCTGAACAATATTGTTTATCATATTATAGGAAGAAGAAGGAGTGGAAGAAGAAGAAGACGAGGAGCAAAGAGAAGAGAAGGCTCGGAAGAAGGCGGAGGAGGAAGAGGCGCGACGCAAGGCTGAGGAGCTGCCGCCCCCCCTGCCGCCACCGCCACCTTCCCCGCAGCCCGAGGCCGAAGTGCCTGTAAGTCTAACACAAAGCTTGCTATTATTAGAGTACTAGCGGTTTCACTTGCATAAGTTTCGAAGAAGTCTCGTGCGAATATCTGAGTAAAAACTCCTATACAGAGTGGTGTTGACAATACGAAAATAAATGAAAACACGAATAATGCTGGTTCTTAGGAATAATCCTAAACCATAGAATAAAACCTAGCATCAAAAATAAAAAAATGAAAATTTCAAACAAACTAAATCGCATATAATTGCACACGGAATAGAACAGCTTGTAATGTTGTACAAAGCACAAGTCCGTTCGTGTGTGGAGTACTGCAGCCACATTTGGGCTGGTGCTGCTAAGTGTCACCTGGCCACTTTGGATTCAGTGGAGAGGCGTGCGAAGAGGCTGATTGGTGACCCTGATTTAACTAGAGTTGGTCTCCAAAGCCTAGAACACAGGCGTAGAGTAGCCAGCCTTTCGGTGTTCTATAGGATACATTTTGGGGAGTTTGCGAGGGAATTGCACGATTTAATTCCCCCATCTCCGTTCCACCATCGGACGACCTGTCGTATGGCGAGTTTCCACCCTTATGTTGTTAACACCTCTACGATCCGGACGAAGCGTTTCGCCTCCTCCTTTATACCGCGTACATCGAGGGACTGGAACAATTTGCCTGCGGCGGTGTTTCCGTCGGACTACAATTTGAGTGTCTTCAAGGCTAGAGTGAATAGGCTCTTAATAAACTAGTGCGCTTTACCATCAACGATTGCGTCACTGGTTACCATCAGGCGGGATTGCGGTCAAGCGCTGGTTTATAAATTATTTAAAAAAAAACCTTTAAAAATATTGATTCAGTGACCTCCGATCGGCGACAGCGCGATCCTGTATCAACTTGCTTTTTTCGCGCCATTATTATTAAAGTTTGGTACCGCAGGATGCGGCGGTCATTAACCTGTAAGCGCTTCCTTATCAACAAAAATGATTTACTGTGATTAAACTAATGGACATATTTATAAAGGGTGTATGTATCTGACATCGACGCACAAACTAGTACCATGGATCCAGTACATGCCATGATTCTGAACCCCCCAGTGGTGGAATTTTTCGTCGGCATTTTCATGATTTAAAAAAAAATATATGTAGTTTTTTTCACTTTAGGCCGTTCATAATTGCTATACTTTTATAACCCAATAAGATTTTAAAGTAAAAATTAATTAATTCGTTAATTACACAAAAAATCTCAATGAAACAAATCTCGAATAACTGTCAAATTAGCTGATTAAATAAAGTTCACATCAGGGATCAACGTCATACCTGCAAACCCGCACGGCGGCACGCTTGCGACGTTCAAAGGCCGAGCTGACACATTTTTTTAAACACTGTGAATTCTGTAACCGTTCATTAACGACATAAATGACTATCATAATTTTATTAGTGGCATGTGGTCTAACCTTTTTGCGAAGTTTGCGTTATGATGTCAGATACAGCCTGTATATTTTTTTATGCGTAGACTGAGAATGTGTTGAGGTACACGATGTGTAATTTATTGTCGTATTGTCAGCACCACTCTGTATATAAATACTGGTTAAAAACCATTTGTGTGCTAAATTTCAGACAAATCCGTTCAGGAGCAATCGGTTTCATTTTGACAGTTCACAAACATTCATTGCGTTATTTATGTTGAAGGTATATGGAGCAATGGACTAGCTAGCAATATGCTTAAAAATAATTCCAATTAATAGTAGGTAATAGTGAACACACCCCAAGTAACCTGACTGGCACCCTAATTGCGTGACAGTACAATTAGGGTGTCAGTTAGATTCCTCCCAATTGTAATCATTTAATTTTTTTGGGACATAAAATAACCTATAGGAACACTAATGATTTTTTTTTATTACGTGAATTTATTTTTTATAAAGTATAAATGTAGGGAGTTGGTAGTTTAGTAAAACTGTCGGCAGTACAAAATCATTTCTAACTTATAGTTTATGATGATATAAGTAATAGTTACGCGCTCAACTGACTTCTTCCTTCCTATTCACTCAGTTTTTGTTGAGTGAATAGGCTTTTATTAAACTAGCGCGCTTTACTATCAACGATTGCATTGCATCACTGCTTACCATCAGGCGGGATTGTGGTCAAGCAATAGTTTATGATTTAAAAAAAACATTGCAATGATTTACGTAAAGAAAAATATATCGTGTATCATCCTTTATAGTTAGTGAGATCTATTTGTGTGCATTATATGTCTGTATTTATTGGTCTCTGTTTTTGTAGCTGATGCCGCCGATGCGTGAAATGCCAGCGCAAGAGGAAGTTCAAACTCTACCGGCGGTCAATGTAGATCGGCGCGTTCTTCTCACAGAAGACGCTCAGAGACGCTTCAAACTACGAAAGATTCGAAAGAAAATGACAGCCCCGCTTATAGAGGATGACCATGAGGTCACCGTCGAACAAGAGCTCGAAAAACCAACTAACTTCAAGAATTTGCCGGATACTTCACAAATCATTAGAGGGACAACTAGTGTTTCAGATGCGAACTCCCCCGGATCTAATGATAAACTGCCATTTGGTGCAATCATGGCAATAGTTACATCGTACAAGTACTCGATCCATTCTTGGACTCCTGCTATCGTGGATTTTGTAGTGGCCACCGCTGCAAAGCTATACGATAACAAACAGCAGAAATTTCAACTTTCTCCTGTACATGTTATACCTAAGATTGCTCTTGGACATCAGGTTTGTTTGTTTTTTACAATTAATCCAACGATTATCGATTGACGCTTGTCGGGTTCTAGAGTGGCGACCACGCACCGGAAGACGTAACGTGGGTAGGCCCCCGACAAGGTGGACCGACGACCTGGTGAAGGTCGCGGGAAACCGCTGGATGCGGGAGGCGCAGGACTGGTCGTCGTGGAGAGCCTTGGGGGAGGCCTATGTCCAGCAGTGGACGTCTTTCGGCTGAAATGATGATGAACGATTGTAATAAAATAAATGTTGTGGAGTTCGCTTGTTTCAATTATATTTACTTACAGGCATATCATGCTTATGTTGATGTGGTTGGAGAAGGTGCTAGTTGGCAAATGGAAGATGTATTGGCTCAAAAATTCTTCAACAAATATGATAGAGGCATGATTACAACGTCCGCGTATAGTTGTGCGTTCTTCAAGAGAAATGGGCTATATTATCTGTTCGACGGCAGTCCTTGTAATGCCATGGGCTTGAGAGAAATGCAAGAGACTAGGGGGACGAATGGAAAGGCTTGCTTTCTACGATTTCGTAATCTACATGAACTCGTGAGCAGGTAAATGTTTTATTATTTATAGGTAGGCGTTAGATTCCTGTCTTATCTGTTGGTAACTCAGTGTTCGGGAGAGAATTTTTCTCCTTAGCTGTAAGACAATGATGTTTTCAGAAAATGTTTTCTGCGTTTGGGTGGGAGGTGCACCATGTAGCAGTGACGTTTCGTCTTGTTTTCCGGTAATGAAACACTCTTGGCGGAATGAAACTATGCAATTCCAACCCACATTCATAGGGCCCTTATTTAGTCGCCCACCAATCGCCATCAAGGTGTACTTCGGGATTTTTCGACAGGGTAGCACACCCAAGTACAAGCCGTCAGTTGAAACCAACCAACTGTTAGTGCCATTTGATTGGTGAATGCGCACGTCGACCTTGTCTAGGCAGTCTAGGTTTTTCAAAAGGGCTTATTAATAACCAGGGTCCGTGAATTTCATTTATTTACTAAATTCTTACTTGTTTTTATAAAACAGCTTTCTATTTTTACAGAATAAATTACAATAAGAATGGAAAAGCAGATGATCAACAATTCATCCTTAGTAGAATATTAGTCAGGAGACTTCTTAAAGAGACCCGCACCATATTACCAGAAGATCATGACTATACAACTGGCCAACCTTTGTCACAAAAATCTAAACAGACTATTATAGAATCCGAAAAACCCGCAGCAGGGCGACGGTTAGATGTGAAAGAAAAGAAGAGCCAAACTGGGGTCGGCTATCAACTTTGCGATGGCGTTTACACAGTAAATGGAACTACTGCTCTGACTAATACCAGCGCGGCCTCGTCTGTTAAATCTTGTCACTTCGTTAGTCTAATCGCAATGTTAATGGCAACCATGCATCCTATCAGAACGTGGGACCACATCATGGTTGACGTATGTATCGAAAAAGGTCTAGAAATACACGCAAAAGCTACAAACTTAAACGTCTGCGAGAAGAGGGTAATCAAAAACGTTATTCTAGACGGGAAATTCATAAATATCAACATTAAAAAAATTTTAGTTGTTAATGAAAACCCAGAAAAAACTCTTGAGCAGTACTTAAAAGCAGTTATGAAAAGGCTGCGATACGTCATGATAAGATATCCTCAATGCAGTTTAGTTATATGTCGGACAGAAGGATATTACCATCTTTTTGACCCTTACGGATCACCACGTGATCCCGTTGTAAAGGATAAGAAGGGTCAGCTCCAGTTAGTCCCCTGTCCCCAACAAAAGGTAGCGAATTGGACGTTATATCGCGATATAGATTCCATAATTGCGCGAATAAGGAAAATGGTAGGAGGGAACTTAGATGACCCCGAATTTTACACATTTGAACTGACTTCCGTAAAGGCTGCACCACGGAATTCTGCTTTAAACTATAGATTAAGTCCGCTGTTCAAACCTGACATTAATCCCAACATGCCATATTTGAAGCGTAGAAGAGTGCGCCCTGTAGTAGACGAGAAGATGTACTGGTTGAATATCAGCGAAATACCGTGGTCGCGAATGAGTGCCGTCAATGACTTAGGTCTGGATCGAAAAAAACCTGAAACTATGTGGAAAGAATGGGACATTGAATTTCCAGGGGATCTATTTTCTTTATGGGGAACTATACATCCATTGGATCAAAGGTTTGAAAAAGACACTCGCGGTAAACAATACCTTGCAACAAGCGTAGTGGCCCTCGGAATGATCGAAGCATGTAAAATTAGCGCTTGGACGAGTGGATTCCTAGATGGAATAGTTCTAGCCGGTAATGAATACCACAAAAAGTGTATAGAAAAAATAGGAGATTCTCCTAATTACGAAATTGCTCTCTCCGATTTAGATTCCATATTTGATGATATGTACCCATTCTCGTTTTCGTATAGATTTGATAAAATCATATTTGGATTTGTGTACAACATTTTGCCTGATCGATTCAACTTGAGTAAGTCATTGACTTATTTCTTTGAAAATGAAAATAATTTGCTTGGAATACTCACAAGTCCCACAAAAAACTTGGCGTTTGGTAAAACTGGATCTTCATACTTTATGTTCGATTGTCAAAGCTTTGGCGCACCAATATTCAGCCCTGGTCAAGGAGCTGCGTACATATTGAAATGTGAGAGCCTGAATAGACTTATTTATTGCATTACTTTAACTTTGAACATTCGGAGACATGGACAACAATTCCATTTATATAATGTAACGGTAACGGTCACTGAGAGAAAATAAAGTTCTGTCTTTCTTAAGTACATTGGTACCTACTCATTATTTACCTCATTCGTAAATTGAAGATATTTTTGTTTAAAAGTTTTTGTATGAAATACTTAAATGTCGAAATTTCAAAATTATTCCTCGAATATACAGTGGATTTCAGTTATAACTACCATGGAGGTCCAGTTTAATGTGTCGTTGTATCCAGAAGTCTATATCCGAAATAAAAAGTATTTGTTTTTAGCTGTTTGTGCACGCTGTAAGGTGTATTCCTTTATCATAATTCTTTCCAATACATTTAAATTATTTTGTCTTTCACCAAATAAACATTAGGTACTTTTTGAGCGTTGCACATAAACCCCCTTATTCATAAAGTTTGCTTAAAGTTAACTAGTGATTAGCGACTGTTTAACCATACATATTAGACGTTTGCACGTCACTTAATTTTAATCATCGTTTATGAATAAACCCCTTGAACACTGTGGTCTTTATTCATAAACCATGATTAAAGTTAAGTGACGTTAAAAGGTTAAAAATGTATGGTTAAAGAATCTCTAATCACTAGTTAACTTTAAGCAACGTTTATGAATAAGAGGATTGATCTATACTAATATATAAAGTTGAAGAGTTTGTTTGTTTGTTTGAACGCGCTAATCTCAGGAACTTCTGGTCAGTTCCAAAAATTCTTTTTGCGATGGATAGCCCATTAGTATAGGAAGGCTTAAGGCTATATAACATCACGCTCCGATCAATAGAAGCGGAGCATATAAGAAAAACATACCGAAACCTACGCGGGTGAAAGCGCATGGCGCAGTTAGTAAGTGATAAAATCTCTAGCTAAGTATTTACTACAAACCTACAAACAAAGCATTTGTTTGACCGTGTGTTAATTTAAACACAAGAAAGCTTGGTAGTTTAATGAATGAGTCTTAAATACCTACTACATACCTACAAAAAAAAAAGCATTTGTAAAAACAGGATACGAAAGCTTGATAGTTTAATCAATGAGTCTTTCTTTGTGCGTTTCGTCGCAATATCTGTAAGAGATTTCTAGAACTCTGTCATAAATGGTTCGTAAAAACACAAGTCGAAACCCGAAATTGTTAGTTTATCACTATGTATTTTTTTTAAACTAGTGCATCTGCGATCCTGCCTGTTTAGCAGTCATATCGTGACGGGGTCCACTAGGACCAATGCCTGTCAAGGCTGCGGGTTGTACAAAAGTTACCATGGCCCTGGCCCTGGCACAGGCAAATGTAAAAACACTGGTGGATTTCATGTAGTTACGAGTACTTAGTAAGTCTTGACAAGACCTTCCACTCCACCCAGAGTGGGAATTCATTTGATGATTACCTACCCACCTAAATAAAAATGGTAAGCAGTGATGCAACCGTTGTTGGTAAAGAGTATTTTTATAGTTTATTATAAGCCGAATATCGTATACAATATATATATATTATAAATTATAAACTAGCGCTTGACCGCGATCCCGCCTGATGGTAAGCAGTGACGCAATCGTTGATGGTAAAGCGCACTAGTTTATTAAGAGCCTATTCACTCTAGCCTTGAAGACACTCAAATTGTATTCCGACGGAAACACCGACGCTGGCAAATTGTTCCAGTCCCTCGATGTACGCGGTATAAAGGAGGAGGCGAAACGCTTCGTCCGGATCGTAGTGGTGTTAACAACGTAAGGGTGGAAACTCGCCGTACGACGGATCGTCCGATGGTGGAACGGAGATGGGGGAATTAAATCATGCAATTCCCTCGCACACTCCCAAAAATGCATCCTATAAAACACCGAAATCCTGGCTACTCTACGCCTGTGCTCTAGGCATTAGACCTTCTCGAGTTAAATCAGGGTCACCAATCAGCCTCTTCGCACGCCTCTCCACAAAATCAAAACTGGCCAAATGGGGCTGCAGTACTCCACACACGAACGGACCTGTGCGTCCATAAAGGGTGTATCTGACATCGACGCACAAACGAGTACCATGGATCCAGTACGTGATTCTGAACCCCCTAGTGGTGTGTAAAAATATATATAATATTTTTTTCACTTCAGACCGTTCATAATTGCTATACTTTTATAACCCAATAAGATTTTATAGTAAAAATTAATTAATTCGTTAATTACACAAAATGCGCAATATGAACAATACTAGAAAAACTATCCTATCAGCTGGTTTAATAGAGTTGGCATCAGGGGTCAACGTCATACCTACAAACATGCACGGCAGCACGCTTGCAACGTTCAAAGGTCGAGCCGACACTTTTTTTTAAACACTGTTATTTCTGTAACCGCTCATTAACGACATAAATGACTATCATAATTTTGTTAGTGGCATGCGGTGTAGCCTTTTCGCGAAGTTTGCGTTACGATGTCAGATACACCCCGTATATATCGTTATTACCGAATGAATTTCATACGAAAGTACCTATGTTTTAAAATCCAAGGAATGTAACTTTGACGTGGCTAACCAAAAAACCGTTACAACCGAGGTCGTAATTAATGAATACACTGTAGTTATCAAGAGCCGTACTTATGACGTGTTGACACCATAATTGTGCCGTTGTGAAAAAGGGATAGCAATATTCACGCTGTATAGCCCTTTGTCTGACACCGGAACAAAGAAGTTATATTAAATACCCGGAACAAAGAAGGTATATTATAACTTCTTTGCACTGTAACAACTTTGGTCTCAACACTTCATAGTAACCCAGCTAATGATTCAAATGTCTTAGTTAAAAACTTGTTGAACGAACTATAACACACATTAAGGACTGATTTTAACAACGTCTTGAAATTTAAAACAAGGTACGGTGGCGTTTATTGCCGCCGCCGTGCCGTGGTGCCATGGTGTGCCATTACCGCCATCTTGTTTTGTCAATAACTACTATTTATGTGATAATTTCACTGTACTTTTCACATTTTCGGGTAGGTAGCTTGTCCTGCTGGTGTTTGTACATACCTACAGGCAACAATAACATGGCGTGTGTGGTGTGGCTAAAATTGGAATTAACGCTGCAAGCTATTTTTCAATACATAAAACAATTTCACAAATGATTACTAACAGCGCTCCCCTCATCCTCGTTATTCAAGCGGTAAAGGTCCTTGTTGTTCTGTAGACACAGCAACACATTTTAAATACTTCCGATGACGTTTTAGCTGACCTCTCTTTAGACATATAGGTAGGTTTTTATTTTTTATATTATGTACTTATAGCTTGATGTGTCGCCGTGCCTACATACCAACAACGCGCGCCCCTGTCAATGCAATTCGCCATAACATCCTTGAAGACTCCGGTTAGACGCAGAAAGGATGTAGGTACCTACGGACGACAGCTGCACCCTAATTCCGTAACACACTATATCCTATCAGTTGGAGTCATTTCGAAGCATATTGCCAATCCATTGCTCCATATGTGCGAAAAATGTCTGCTCAGCAACGTAAATAACGCAACGATTTTGTTGAACGTTCAAAATGAAACCCATTGCTACTGATAGTTTTTCCGCAATTATCCTACAGGTCAAGTCTGAAACTATTCAAAGTCAAATATTCCCAATCAACATTGAGCCTTAATGCTTCAGTGATAAGCATGACAATGTAATAAAGAAATTTGACTGATCGTAGTGGCTTGATGTGTGTCATCTGCATACATACCTAACACACATGCTTTGTGCGTGCAGAACTGCAAATCCAATGCCTGGTTTTGGGATTGCAAATTGAAATGCCAACTGCCACTTGCTCTTCAGATTTCGCTGCTATCACACTAAATCATGAATTTTAATGATACCTACCTGCAAGAAGGTTAAATCAATCTAGAGTGCTCTGACAACCGCTGCCGCCACCGGCAACTTCGAGTAGGTAGTATGTTTTTGAAGGAATTTCTATAATCTCATCTCCATAACATTCTGTTTTTGAGTGGAAGTTGTTTTATGTGGGGAATTTACCTCCTCATATTATAGTTACATAGAACGTACTTACCTATGTCCATATTATAGGCATACATATCTGGTCTCTCGAGTACTAGTCTACTAGTGGAGAGCTTAAAAGCTTTTAGATCAGAACCCGGAGGCTCTCATTCGGTGGTTGGGTTTAAAAGGATTCAGTAAGCACTGCTCCCGGAGAGCACCAGGACTTTTTTTTTGTTATGGTATCTCGTAGTTGACCATTAGAGGCCGTGATTACTTAACCGGACTTTCCTGTGGAAGCCTTAAGTAAAATTAAAGCCTCCAGCCAGGGGCACTTAAAAACTAAACTAAAATTAAGGCGACTGCGCACTAAGGGCACCCCCTGTGGGGTACGAACCTCGGCTTAGGGCGTCGCTTGAGGGGACAGCAAAGGACGGCTGGATCGAAAAGGTTTTTAGTGGTTTGATGTCCACGGTGTTTCCTAGTACTAGCTCTGAGAAGAAACAAACTCAGAGGTCATTGTTGGGAAATTATAATAATTACTGACTCAGCTGTGGCGCGGGCTGGTCTTCATCGGGCAAGGGACGGGGAGGGAAATTAATTTGTGGGGCGCGTCGCGGAGGACCTCGACGGCGAGTTCGGTATTTCGATTTCTTGTATTTGTATAGGGTGCTGGTGGCCCTATTGGCCTCTTAGAGGAGGGTTATGGGGTCATCGGGGTCTGTGAGGGCGTGCCGAGGGCGGCGAAGCTGGGAGATGGTGGAGGGGGTGTAGTTGGCAGGCGCTGCTATAAGGGGATTGCGGTGCTTGGCAGCAGTGTCAATTGAAGCTACGATACATCTTCTCGTCGTCCAAGATACCACAGTGTCTCAAGACCAAAGTCTTTGACCAGTGTGTGTTGCCAGTGATGACTTACGGAACTGAAACGTGGTCGCTCACAATGGGCCTCATACGAAGGCTCAGAGTCACACAAAGGGCAATGGAAAGAGCTATGCTCGGAGTTTCTTTGTGTGATCGAATAAGAAATGAGGAGATCCGCAGAAGCACCAAAGTCACCGACATAGCTCTGCGAGTCGCTAAACTTAAGTGGCAGTGGGCAGGGCACATTGCTCGTAGAGCCGATGGCCGATGTGGCAGTAAGGTTCTGGAGTGGCGGCCACGTACTGGAAGACGCAGCGTAGGGAGGCCCCCAACAAGGTGGACCGATGACCTGGTGAAGGTCGCGGGAAGCCGATGGATGCGAGCAGCACAAGACCGGACAGCGTGGAAAGCATTGGGGGAGGCCTTTGTCTAGCAGTGGACATCCATAGGCTGAAGAAGAAGAAAAATGATTGGAATCGATTCAGTTGTTTATTCTGAACAAACTAAGTATATTCATGTTTTGCATAAACAAAAAATAACGTTGTATACAGAACTTGGCACCCATTTACTTCTCAATTCTTTTGTCGGTGAAGTTGACAACCACGCCATATCATAATCAGGGATGTTAGTGTTACGGAGCTTCGACTCCGACTCCGATAAGTTCGAAGTGTGCGTTCGCACAGCGGAATGTTGTTGAATTTAAAGATTTTAATTATGCAGATATTTAGTGTATGACGTTGTATAATTGTGTATGGTAAAAAAAAAATTGTGCACGCAGCCATTGTGGAGAAATTCACCAAAAACTGATTCCGCTGGGCGAACGTTGTCCTGGCGGAACTTTTTTAATCTATAGACTTTAGAAGAAAAGAGATGTGTCCAAAAATGAGTGTGTATTTGTGTGTAATTGTGTATGTATGAATAAAATTAGTGCATGCATAAACTTCAGAGAAATTCAAGTTTCCGCTACGCGAACGTTTGGCCATTAGCTAGTTTTCATATAAAGCGCTTACATAGAGAGCTGTAGATTTTTACATACGTTGTTTTAAATTTGTTTATATTTGTTTAAAAAAATGGATTTAGAAAAAATCGTAGGGCTTAAGAGATAAAAATATAAAAGTAAAATACGCTTATTAGGTCTTAGTTCTTAAAGTATGCACTTTGGGGTCTAGATTTTCACGTTTCTACAAACCTTGTAAGTGTCTGCAACATATTGTCAAGTATCAATGATGTTTCTTTAGTAATAAATACACAATTACACACAAATTCTTGGACACATCTCTTTTCTTCTAAAGTCTATGGATAAAAAAAGTTCCGCCAGGACTACGTTCGCCCAACGGAATCAGTTTTTGGTGAATTTCTCCACAATGGCTGCGTGCACAATTTTTTTTTACCATACACAATTATACGACGTCATACACATAACTGCATAACTAAAATCTTTAAATTCAACAACATTCCGCTGCGCGAACGCACACAAGGTCGAACTTCCGATTATTATCATACCTTCGGTTCCGATACTTTTAAATTCGGAGGTTATTAAAGCATACCATAGCGGCGGCATCCTGCCGACTGTAATGAAAAGCAGGATAATTGCGTAACGCACTATCAGTAGCAATGGGTTTCATTTTGACAGTTCAACAACATTCATTGCGTTATTTACGTTGTTGAGCACACACGTTTATCGAACATATGGAGCAATGGACTAGCAATATGCTTCAAAATGATTCCAATTGATAGTAATAGTGCATTACGCGATTGGGGTGCAGGTTCATACATATCACGTGGGGACTTCCCTGACTCCTGCTATGTGTACTCTATCGTGCATTTTTCGCTAGTTTTGGAGTCAACACATTTGATTTAATTTGTTTCAAAGCTTTTGTTCATTTAATGTCATAAAATATGCTACTTTGGGTTTTAATTAACTTCATTCAATTTCTTGTTCATTTAGAAATATGCCAATTTTCTTTTCACTGTTGTGTTTAATTTTACAATAAAAAATTTAAATGAAAAAATTGACAGAATAATGTTTTTGTGTTTAAATAAAAAATCTCTCTTCTACCACCACTTCTGAGTTCTGACCCTGCCTCCACCACCGGTTTCGACTCCAATAAATCAAATTTAAAAACTCCGACTCCGGTTCCGGTTCCGATATAACTACCTACCTCCATTACATCCCTAATCATAATAGGTATAGAACTTGGGAGGCCTTTGTTTGGGGGAGGCCATTGTCCAGCAGTGGACATCCATAGGCTGAAGAAGAGGAAGAAGATAGAACTTGGCTCCCAATTTTTTACATTTGTTTTTGGTGGGACTATAATAAGAATGGCTGTAAGCTTAGCAATCTCTTTTTGGCGAATTTGTTGCCTTGAATAACAAAGTAACTCATTTTCTTACATTTTTTTTTTTATAAATCATTAACTAGTGCTTGATCCCAATCCCGCCTGATGGTAGGTAAGCAGTGACGCAATCAAAACATTTGATTCGGAGGCGGTACAAAGCCAGCTCTTGTTTACATGGGCCAGTCGGCCAAGGCCTAGGGGGAGGCAAGTCAATTTTTTAGAAATAAGTCCTCATTTATACCTACTTTGTTTCGTAATCATGGGAGTTCATACCTGTTCTGCGAGATACCCAGGAGGGGCAGCTGGCCGTGCTTGTTTATGAATGTTTTTATTACTTATGTATTAAAAAATTTGTTACGAATGGATTAAGGAACAAATTTTTAATATTCATATAGATAATTAAACGGATTAAAACAGTTGAACTTTTTTTTTTAATAATTATAAACTAGCGCTTGACTGCAATCCCGCCTGATGTTAAGCAGTGATGCAATCGTTGATGGTAAAGCGCAGTAGTTTATTTAACCCATTCACTTAAAAAACTTAGTGAATAGGAAGGGAGACGGCAGTTGAGCGAGGTGGTGCAATGTTAAACCCAACAACACGACCAACGATGCTGCGCCAGAGGAAGATTGATGTAGAGACCCTCCACGACCAAACTCCCGACACAACAACACTTGGCTCATCGCACCCGGCACACATCGCAACACAACTGCTCAGACCCGTCCTCCGTATGGCTTCACCAGACATCATGCCGGAACACGACGAATCGCTTGGCGGCAAGACTTTGTCTGGTGGGTGGTAACTTCTGCCGGCAGCCGATGTGGCCTACCACCGAGAAAAAACTTATAGCAATATTATTACATATCATCATTTTATTGTCCTACTGCTGGGCACAGGTCTCCACTCATACAGAGGATTGAGCGTAATCACCACATCTGCTCAATGCGGGTTGGCGATTTCAGACTTGTCCAGGTTTCCTCAAGATGTTTTTCTTCACCTTTTAGTCAGTCATTGGTGTCCATTGCCATTGGTGTGTGTCTTAGAAAGCACATAATAACTTAGAAAAGTTATATTGGTACTTACTTGACCTGGAATCGAACCCGCACACTATAATAATTATTTTATTATAATAATTACGCTCATAATAATTATTTTATTCATAAAAGGCTTCTCGAATTCCTCATTTTATGTTAGGTAGGTTATGTAAGGTCCTGTATCCCGGTCACAAAACACCCAATAAGAATCATACCTACCTTTATTCTTAAAGGGCTGTGGATGAGAGCTAAGAACAGGAAAATTGTGCCCCACTTCATACAGGGGTGAATGTGCCATGCACAGGTATTGACAGATAAGTTAAGGAGGGAAGGGGGGCAGATCAACCAACAGTATTGAATGGCTTTTTGGGGACATTTTATTTTATAGTATAAAATGATGGCCACAAAAGCCCTACACTAAGATAAATTGTGTGAACCAGTTCTGAAATATAGGAGTGAATGTATTACACTGGTGTTGTTTACATAGGTATTAATTTTAACGAGTATTACAAATACAGGGAAATTTCTTAAAAATGTTACGAGGTTTAAAAATTGTAAGGAAAAATTTCATTTTTAACTTGGAACTTTTTCATTTGATTTTGTCTGTTCATTTTTCAATGCCATAATGAGACACCCCTGGGAATACAGATTGTGTAAATGTCATAGGATGAATAATTGTAAGATTTGCTGAATGCAGAAATTTCATAATTACCTATCACATTGAACTAAGTTAGACTTTATTTGTTTGATTCTGATGTTTGTACTTTTTCAGTGCCCTAATGAGACATCCTTGAGAATGTAATTTAGCCCCGTAGATGTTAATGTTAATCAGTGGCATATGTTAGGTTTGTTTGTTAGCCCTGTCTTTCAGCTGAAGCTATGATTGGTTATGTTCTCTACATTGTTAGACATTTAATGAGCTGGAAGAGTGTCATTATTTGTATAATAACACAACTTCCAAAGAGAATTCTGAAAAAAAAGCAGCCACTACTATTCAAATTCACAACTAATCTAGAGTTTCATAGGTTTGAAACAATTTTTTTAAGAGATAAGGCTATGTTAATATTTATAAGGGTTAGTATCATTGAAAAACATTGTACTACTGAACTCTTTCTTGAATATATTTAAATTAAATATTTCCTAGCTACAGATTAGAATTTGCTAATTTGCTTCAAAGTAAAAAAAAAGTAGAGTGTTACAGAGGCACAGATCAATGATTAAAATGAATAACATGTTCATTTTATCAGTGATTTTATTATAACTGTAAAAACCTTATACATAGTGTACTTTCATGCGTTAACATACAAGTTTAATTACTGTCCTGGGGGTTATTCAAGATCAGGTAAATTTTCATCATCCGAATCTGTTTCTAAGTCATCGAACGAGGGTTTTTCAGCCTTGTCACCGCCGCCGCCGCCCATCGACCGGAGCATCTCTTCTAAGTCGTATGGTTGGCCTCCACCATTCTCGTCTTCATCATCTTCGTCATTCCACTTATTGAAATCTACCTTGAGGTAATGAGGCTTTTTCTTGTCCTTTGTTAATGATGGCCAGTAGGATGAATCCTTCTTTTCTTTGCGAAGTATCATTTCTATGCACCTGCCTTTATTTACGAATGCGCTAGTTTCAGGGATAACCGTGTCGTATAATGGTATAGTTACCTCGTGTACTTTATTGTCTGAAGCATTGATGCCTTTGAAGTAAACCGAATCCTTTTCTATTTTAATAGTCGGTTTTTTAGATTCGATGCTAAACGTGAGAAAAATGTCTTCTTTGCGCTGGGCCCACAATACGGGAGGAGGGACAGGTGCTTCGGTAGACATGTTTTTGTGTTAAACTGTTAATTTGTCGTGCGAAGAAATGTTAAAAACTTTAACTTCTAGACTAGATCCACTATTAGACTCACGAAAATTAATAGTCTTTCTATGCCGCCGCCTTGCCGCACCGATTCATTTATGGAAGACGAATGCACAGATAAAAAATGTGGCTTCCGTTCTTTCCAGTGTTGCCAATTCTGATTTTGAAAAAGGCGTAGACCTTTTGAGAAAATTACGTAGATTTAGTAAAAATGACTTACTAAAAGTTCGTAGATCTACGTATTTTTTTTTCAAGGTAAAATGAAGAAGTTTGGGTAGGTGAAATTAAATAAAACGAGTATTTTGATATACCTTCACCTTGTAATCAGTCATTGGTGATATACTTAGAAAGTACATAAGTAATTAAGAAAAGTTACACGACGCCATCTCCAAACCGCAGTCAACAAACTGGCTGACTGGTTCAAGAAATGGAGGATCGAAGTCAACCCACAAAAGAGTCAAGCGGTACTCCACATGAAACCGCGACTAAACGCCCCCACCCCACGACCCATCTCCATGTCTGGCGAGCTGATCCCTTGGGGGAAGCAAGCCAAATACCTAGGTGTGATTCTCGACCGCAACCTCAACTTCTTAGAGCACATTAAGGCGGTCCGCTCACGTGCCGCCTACGCTCTGGGTCGACTCCACCCCGTCCTCAACCCGCGTAGCAAACTGTCGCTCAAGTGCAAAATGCGCTTGTACACAGCGTGCATACGCCCGATTATGACATACGCTTGTCCAGTCTTCGCACATGCCAAGCCGCGTCATATCCATAGGATGCAAGTAGTCCAAAACCGTTTCCTGCGTAAAGCCACAAACGCCCCTTGGTTCGTCCGTTATGAGATCCTCCACCTCGATCTCAAAATTCCCACCATCCAGCAGTTCATGAAGCGTCTTTCCAAACGCTTCTTTGACACTGCCGCTAAGCACCGCAATCCCCTGATAGTAGCGGCTGCTAATTACACCCCCTCCACCATCTCCAAACTTCGCCGCCCAAGGCATGCCTTGGGCGGCGAAGCTTGGAGATGGTGATGGTGATCGGAGGGTTATGGGGTCATCTGGGTCTGTGAGGGCATGCCCTCACAGACCCAGATGACCCCATAACCCTCCTCCAAGAGGCCAATAAGGCCACCAGCACACTAACAAAAAACAGACCGACCTACCGACCTCGCCGCCGAGGTCCATCGCGACGCGTTCAACGTAGTAGCCCCCTCCCCCGTCCCTCGTCCGATGAAGGCCAGCCCGCGCCGCAGCTGAGCCAGTAACCATAACTTCCCAACCATGACCTCTGAGTTTGTTTCGGACGTTTCTTCTCAGAGCTAGTACTAGGAAACGCCGCGGTCATCAAACCAAAATAAAAATAAAAATTCGATCCAGCCATCCCTTGCTGTTCTTTCCAGCGACGCCCTAAGCCGAGGTTCGTACCCCACAGGGGGTGCCCTTAGTGTGCAGTCACTTAGTTTTTAATAGCCCTGGCTGGAGGCTTTAAATTCATTTAAGGCATCCACAGGAAAGTCCGGTTAAGTAGTCACGGCCTCTCAAGGTCAACTACGAGATGCCATATCAAAAAAAAAAAAAAAAGTTACATTGGTACTTGCCTGACCTGGAATCGAACCCGCACACTCATACTTGAGACGGTGGTGTTTTAACCACTGGGTCACCACGACAATTTATACACATTTTTGTTAAAATATTCTATGTGTTCGTGAGTAGGCTCAATGTTTCTTTTCAGGTCACTTTTGGACAGAAAAGTAAGTCTGTTAGCGTGTTAGTAGTAAGTCTGTTTCTGATGTCATTTTTAATTACATTGTTCGACTGAAATCATTACAGGCACTGACGATCCTCTCCTTATCCTTAATCCTTTTTTATATACCTAATTAAAATATCTGTGCCAAGAAGAAGCGCTCTTCGTTATCAAAAATATATGTATTATAAAAATATATATATAAAATATTATAAAAATATTTTCACAAAAAATAGAACCGAATCCATCAGTTTAGTTACTTTGCATACTTTTACAAATTGACTAAAAGTACGTAGATTCTGGGACTGAAAGTCGTAGGTTTTCAGGAAAGACCTAAAATACGTAGATCTACGTAAAAAGACGTAGAGTTGGCAACGCTGGTTCTTTCGTCGATGAGTAGTCTATGCTCACAACGTGTATCTTACTAAACATGTAAATTACAATAATTAATTAGTCGATTAGGAAAAAAAAATAGGGGTGCCTTGGCGACCACTGTTATTTAAACGGCATTTTGTGTTGTTGAACTTCCTTGCCCGATGAAGGCCAACCCACGCTGCAGCTGAGCCAGTAATTATAATGTCCCAACTATGACCTCCGAGTTTGTTTCGGCGTTTCTTCTCAGAGCTAGTACTAGGAAACGCCGTGGTCATCAAACTAATAAGAATCTTTTCGATCCAGCCGTTCCTTGCTGTCCTCTCTAGCGACGCCCTAAGTTTTAAGTGCCCCTGGCTGGAGGCTTTAATTTTACTTAAGGCATCCACAGGATAATCCGGTTAAGTACTAAGTAGTCACGGCCTCTATGGTCAACTACGAGTACGAGATGCCATATAAAAAAAAAATCAGTTTGACATGCTTAGAGCACGAAGATGCCTCAACGGCCAATGCTAAAGGAAGAATATTTGCCTTACACAACTACACATGAAGGATTTCTAATTCAAGACATAATTACATACACAAAATTTGCGCTTACCACACGCCCCATGATTTTTAGGGTTCCGTACCGAAACGGTAAAAGGAACCCTAATAGCTCAACTCAGTATGTTTGTCTGTGTGGCCTAACTTTTAAAAATTCCTAATGACTACTTGTTTACCGCGATTATGGGGTCACTGTGTACACTCGCGTAACACTTGAGCAACCAGGGAGGTTGCTCATGTGAATTCTTGATGCTGTCTGACAAGACGTCCAATATATCACGCTGAACAGGAACGGGCTAAGGACGGATCCCTGGTGAACTCCGACGGTGATGGGGAAGGGTTTAGTGTCGCCAACAGCGGTCCTAACAACGGAATCGGAATTAAGCTACATGTCTCGAATTATGTCAACATAGGCTTCTGGTACCCCTTTGGGCCTCAGTGCCCATCAGATCACCCCCCGAGGGACACATTTGAAGGCCTTCTGCATATCTAGAAAGAGTATATGCAGAGGTGTGTTCTTTGATCTGTATCTCTCCATGGCTCTTAGGGCGAAGACCGGGTCCGTGGTTCCGTACCCTGGACGGAACCCATATTGAAACGTCGAGACAGCACACTCCTGCCGGATTCGGGAGTCTAAAATCCTCTCAAAGATCTTCATGGTGTGGGACATGACACCGCGGTAGTTACCGCACTCCTGTACCGAGCCCTTGCCTTTGAAGACTGTAGTGATAATATTCAGCCTCCATTGGCTCGGGATTTTGCCGATCAGGAGCACGTGGTTCAGAAAGTTCGTTACCATCACCGCGAGGACCCATCGCCTTCCAGGCCTCATTGGGGACTCCGTCAGCTCCGACAGCTTTACGATTCGCCATGCGACGAAGAGCCGTATGGACTTCCTCAGGCGTTATCGGGGCACTAATCCAAGGTTCGGAGGGAGTTCCGGTGTCTGCACCTCTTGGTGCTGCTTATTCAGCAGCCCGTGGAAAACGAGCGCCATCTCTTCTTCACCGCGCGATCCTCGAAAAGCAGGTTGCCAGTAGGATCTTTTACACAGCGGCACTTGGATATATCCTGTGCCGCTTTGACCCTAGAACGGGTCAACTTGTAAATGAGCTTCTGGCCCTCAGACGATTCCAACTTCTCGTAGAGCGGTTGCTAGTTGTCACGCCTGACTATGGCGCGCGTTGAGGTCCATGACAAGGAGACGGTGTTGTGCAGTAAGGCTCTCACCGGGTATTACTTTGCAGTTGGCTACTTTGCCGCTGTGGTGTTCCGATGATTGGTGTCTCCAAGTCAGTAAACTAGGAGACACCAATCATCGGAAGTCAATCTGGGTAGCGCTTCGCCCGCTCCGGTAGGTACCAAGGTGCGCCGGTTTCTTTTTGAAATAGGTGTGTGTAGATCAGCTTGTAGCCATTCCCAATAAGCCGGTATCTGCTGCCTTTCCACCGAGTCTCCTGCAGGAATGCCACGGCCACCCTCTGCCTGTGGAGAGTTTCAACTAGTTCTCTCGCGTGTCCAGTTAGGGTGCCAACGTTCCACGAAGCAAAACGGAGTTTTCTGGTTTGGGCTCGCTTCTTCACCCGTGTCCGCCCCTGACACGGTAGCTCTAACCCACGGGGCTTCTGCGCGCCGTTTTGCGGCGGCGCCCTAACTGTAACTCGTGCCTTTCTTCTGTTCCTCTTCATGTTCGGCGTTTTTTGGCTTTTATGAGTGCGACTCCCGTCTAACCACTAAACCCCGAAGGGGAGGGGAAGCCGGCGTCAGGGCCCGTCCGTATGTCAGCAGGTGGGGTTGACATGAGCCCCAAAGATGGTGGTGGGACCCCAACGCACCCACGGAGAAGGAGTGGGAACATTATAGGCTGATTATGTTTTTGGCGAGCCAGATCAGGATGTTTTTTAATCAAAAAGATTCGCGACTGATATAGATTTTGCATCCTCTTAATTAAAAGCGTTTGTATGAGTTTTAGCATATAAACGATTGACTGCGATTATGTGTGAGCGATGATTGCTTTTGATTATGGCAGTGAGGTGTGGCCTGTGCTTGAGCGACACAAGTATTACCACACTAGGATTTCCTATGCGGATCTGATAAAACGGTACAAAATATTAAGCTTGGAGCACAGGCGTACACTGCTTATGGTTGTGATGCTGTTTGGCATATGCAACACCAGGTTTAATTGTTTGGAGCTTGCAAATGAAATATGTTATGTGGTACCTAGCATTGCAAGTAGGCGTGAAGTACGAGCAACCCGCTTGTTCTACACAGAGCAATGTAGAACAAATGCTGGAGAGAGGGCTCCTCTTCGCCGATTATTGGAAATTTACAATTCCTATTTTGCAAATCTGGATATTTTCGCTCTTAACCAGAGCGAGTTCAGAAAAATGGCTATTGAATTACTTTCTGGTAATCCTTAACTCTTACTGTTTCTTGCTGTTGTTGGGTGCGACGTGATTGTGCCCATGGACCATATCTGGACGGGGCACGCTGTCTTGAATTGGTTTGTATGATTTTTAGGGTTTAGTTTTATCATTCGTTACTTTCTCACTGTCTCCTTCTGTATACGTCCGTTTCCTTATGTCTTGTACAATGAATATGATTCCGTGGACATTGGTGTGGGTTATATGTTTGTTTACTGTGTTATACCTTACCTAGATTGTTAATATTGTAACATGTAACTGTTTTTTGCCCCAATTAAATAAAAAAAAAAAGACCGTCCGTGGCAGTCTCCGTGTCCGTGACATAGCAGACAAACTGCAAGAGAGTCGCCTACGCTGGTAAGGTCACGTCTTACGAAAACCGGAATGTTACGTGGGTATCAAATGTCATGCCATGGCGCCTCCGCCGGGCCGGAACAAGCGAGGTAGACCAAAGAAGTGCTGGCTTGACGTTGTAAGAGATGACATGCGTGCCAACAATCTCACACCACGGGATGCCAGAGATCGTACGAAATGGAGGCGTATTAGTAGGAAAGCAGACCCCGGGCTCCAATGCGAAAGCCGCGGATGCAACCGGGATTATACGCTGAGATGATGATGATGATTGCTTTTGATTAGGACGCTTCCAGATAAGTAGTTATTTGCTTTTGGTTAGGACATTTCCAGATAAGTAGTTATATTAACTCCGATTCCCTTGATCACAAACTAGGCTATTATAAAATTTTACTTCAGTACACCTTATTTTTTTTCGTTCAGAAAAGAACAGAAAATAAACATTAGTCCTGTCAAATTAGTCAGCTCCTGACGTATATACAGTAAGTGTCAAAAGTGGAATACCACTTTTGACATTTATTGTTATTGCAATAGAGTTCAAAAGTGGTAAGTAATGCACTTTTGACCCTTAGTTTACATATTTTTACCCAACTGCCGAAGAAAGGAGGGTTTTGTCGCCGTGATTTACATCTAAACTATGGGTCTTAATTCCACAGGACTAAACCTATATGTATCTTATATAAGAAAGAAAATGGATTGACCTTTAGTTTGTGAATAAAGAAATCGATGTCATTGATAATATAAACTATTAACAGCTTTTTTAGCGACAACAATATCAGTTAATCATTGTCCAGGGCAAAGACATATACTAATGGACATGCCGTATGCGTATAAGCTGCAGAAATTTATTGGTTTGAAAAGAGTGAGAGAGATGGCCTATGCTTTCGGATCTCTTTCTTCATAGATGATTAATGACTTTGAGAGAGATAAAGACAGACAAACCTTTGTTTCGTCTCTTTCTTTTCGGAGTGCCACAATTCTCATCTCTAAGGCATGTCCATTAGTATATGTCGATGGTCGAGGGTTTACCGCTATTATTTTATTACTTTAACTACCAGTAGTCGGGAATAGTCAAGATTACCATGAAAAGATAATACATAATTGAGGTGCTTTTTAATAATGATGATAACATAATGTTTATTTTGGGCTACAATAGCCCATAGACATATTATATTTTACAAACTAACATTATTTTTTCATATTTCTAAAACTTATGGTTCGGTAAGGGGTGGGGTCATTTTTTTAATTTTGGAGTGATTATCATTATCAAAAATTATTTTAGTGAACCCTCACATATTTTTAAATATATATTAAACAATATGTCATACGTTAGGGTTGAAAAGAAAATATCTCTCCTCACTTTGCGTGTAAAAATAACACCAATAATACATTTTTTAATTTACCACTTTGTAGGCACATTGATTTACATATTAGGCCCGGTGCTTACTGACAGCGTGGCACGGCAAGGTCGTTGCGTAATCACGCGCCCTTTCGTGTCATGTTGTGTGCACCGCCCCGACTATGCCCCATTGACAGAAATAACTGCTGCACAAGCTCCATCCTTATGTCAACTAGCATCGTGATCATAATTCTTTGGTACAAAGTGACTCATAGGTCTCGTGTGATGCAATGGAGTGCCGTGGGCATCGCGCATTATGCCGCAGCATCCCTTATGAGTTCACATTCGTAATCTAGAAGCTGCTTAGTAAGTAGAAGATATAGATGCAAATAGGAATAAAATAAAATAAGTGTCCTAATATTTTATTAATTGGGTTCATTTAAATACTTTAAATATTTCCGCACTTAACAAATAATATTCCAGAAGCGTTTCAATATTACTTACATGATTACATCTAACATGAGATGGATCGGAAAACAGATTTCATGATACCTATAATCAGTAACCTAAGAGTTAAACAATCATTAAAACTCGGTATATTCGAATTGCTAACAATCTTAAGCAGTTATAGTCAAGGCGCTTACTTTCTTATAATAATTTTATTAAATTAACTTATTTCTACCTGGCAGTTGTTTAAGGACATTCAAGGATAATATACCAATAGTTATCCTCATTATAATAAAATGTAATTCTATACAGCATTACATTTCTACTAAATTGTAAGAAAGCACTAAATTCGCAATGTATTTAGGATGCCAAGCTTTTAATACCACAGGTCCATAGATAATAAATTAACAGGATTAAATTGAAGTGAGGAGGGTGATAACAGGATTGGATCTACCGCTCCAAGTAATAAAACATCTTGTTATATAAATTTTAAGGTTTTTTTTCCTCTACAAAAAGTTCTGAATTCTTTTAATAAGCTATATAGACAGAAATATGCTACATAATATTAGATGTAACAATTAATGACTTTCATATACATGCATCTATAAATGTAGGAATTAGGTATTCACATTACAACCTAATGGAAAATTTACCATCACAGTACAGTAATAATATAAGTTAAACTTACAAGTAAATGTGATCTTTAAATTCAAAATCATTTCGTCAGGATCTTTAGCCAGCCTTTTCTCTACAATGTTAAAAACCCCTTTCCTTCCAACAATCTCATCTTAATACTATATAACATGTAACTGTACTATTGCAGAAATATAATAAAAGAATTTTTAACAATTTATAATTTATACAACTTCAGGTTGAAAAACAACAAATTCTTTGACGAATGTGTCAAAAGATTGCCAGCAGCTTTGTGAACAGGTAAATATCAAGACAGACAGGAAGTGCAGGTGTGCAAGGGGTGCGTTGGTTGGCAATAAGCGAAGAGTTTCTGCAAATTCTGGAACTAGTTGTAATTCGCAGGATAGCCTGGCGCCGCAGCGAGTGCAGATGGTTGGCACGCTTGGTGACTCTGGGGTACTCGCAGTACTAGGCAGGGGTGCTCCGAGGACTGGTGGCTCTTCTCTCGAATACCTGCAAGATATAGTTTAAGGGGTTTATTCATAAACGATGATTGAAGTTAAGTGACGTGCAAAGGTCAAAAAGGTATTGTTTTAAACATTCGCTAATCACTAGTTAACTTTAGGCAATGTTTATGAATAGAGGGGATTGTATAAATACTTTTTATACTTAACAAAACAACACACACTTTCCGTGTACTTACACTTTTAAGGACACTATAGCCATATAGTTCTTGAAAGAGTTATTAGATTAGTATTTATATTTATACCAAGTCGTGGTGGCCTAGTGGTTAAAACACCAGCCTCTCATGCGTGAGGGTGCGGGTTCGATTCCAGGTCAGGCAAGTATCAATGTAACTTTTCGTAGTTATATGTACTATCATATGTAGAAGTCCCCTTCCACCTTAAAGACTACTGTCGCCTGCGCTAAACCGGCCACGCACACTAACGCATTATTTTATATCCGTGTGTGTTATATTCCAACCAATCAACCGAATCCTGTGTAGTATCTCTACGAAGAATTAAAGATGTAGTCTATGCTAGACAAGTAAAACAATATTAGCAAATCCTTTTTTTTATACCACAATTTTCGAGTAGTGTCGATACATGTTCCTGCCACTTCTTATTACGTTCCTTTTCGTGCATCTCTGTTTTTCTCAAAGATGCTACATTATCGCACACACCCACCATGTGATTCTCTTCGAGAATTATTTCTTTGTTACTAACGCGTTGATGATGCGTATTTTTGGTTTATCGGAAATCATCATCAGCGTCCTTGCCGTTATCCAGTCTGGGAGATCTCCAGAATCCTCTATTATAAGGCAACGTTTGCGGCATCCTATTGGTGAAAAACTAATATCTGCTAAAGTTTCTGACCTTGGTGGTAATAACGTTTTCCTTAAACAGTACATTGACCCTTGTTTTGCACCTTGAAGAAATACTTCTTGTTCTGGAAAACTCAATACTCCTTTTGCTACATTAAGGACGCATTGTTGTTTCTTCAAAAAGTTCAGTCCTATAATGCAATCATCTGTAATATTCGCTACTAAGACAGGATGCGTAAATATCTTATCACCCATTTTTAAGGTCACATTTGTTTCACCAAGGACGAGTACTGGTTGGCCGGTGGCAGTTTGTAACCGGCATTGTGAAGATCCTCTTTTCCATACTATGGTCCGAGAAAATAGCTCTGGTCGTACAATAGTTCTTGATGCACCAGTATCCAATGTGAAACTGCAGGATTTACCATTCAGTTCACCTTCTATAATGAGACTGTTTCCGTCACCCACTTGTGATACTGTTATAATAGGGGCTTCGTGACGACCAGCCAGTACTCGCCCCATAGCCCTGGCTGTTCCTAGTTTAAATCCTCGGCCTCCACCTGTGTCCCAGAAGTACTTCTTCCCTTAGACTTACTGGGACAATTGATCCGAATATGCCCCTTTTCGCCGCACTCATAGCAGGTTGGTCCTTGTCGGGTTTTTATTGGTGCGGTGACCTCACGAATACGGTGGTGTTGTCGGTCGTCTTGGCGTACTGCTTCCACCTCTAGAGCGTGTTTCAAGGCTGCCTTCAGAGTCTGATGGTGACCCAGACGAACTGCAGCCCTGATTTCCGCATCTCGGATTCCATCGGTAAAAGTTTGCACCGTAGTAGCATCAATTAATCCCGGCGTTGATGCATACGCCCTCCGAACAATACGTTCTATTTCCGTTGCCCATTGTTGCAAACCCTCACTGCTCGTCTGTGTGCGATCGCGGAGTTGAGCCCTGTAGACATGTTCGAGGTGTTTCTCCCCGTATCTAGACTCTATCGCTTCCAACAAACAGGCTAGTGTATTACAATCACCGGAAATATTCTCAAGGATTTGTACCGCCTCACCACGCAGAGCAAGGGTAAGGGCGGTTACAGCTTGATCGTCGTCCCAATTATTGCCTTTTGCGACCTTTTCAAACTGTAGACGGAAGGCCACCCATGACGTTGTTCCGTCAAAATGAGGTACCTTGAAGGTCGGCAAAGCACTGGGTACAGGTATCACACCTTTGAAACCTCCTTTCTGAATTCTTTCCTGAAGCAGTTCTATTTCTTTCCCAAACTCCATGATGGTACTGTCTAATTTCGCAATACGCGCATCTTGTTGACCTGTTTTTATTCTCAGCTCATTGACCTCTTCTTCGGTTTTATTCCACTTTTCATTTAATTCTAATACCAGTTGTTGGGATTTATCTATTTTTGCCTGGGTTTCTGCCTGCGATTGTTTTATTTGTGCCTGGATCTCTGCCTGTGATTGTTTTATTTCTGTCTGGGATTTATCTATTTTTGCCTGGGTTGCTGCCTGGAATTGTTTTATTTGTGCCTCGATTTCTGCCTGGGATTGTTTTATTTGTGTCTGTATTTCTGCCTGTGATTTTTCCTGAGATTGTTTTATTTGTACCTGGGTTTCTGCCTGAGATTCTGCTACTATGCCTTTTATTTGCGCCGTCAAGTGAGCTAGTAACGCCGATAAATCGTATCCGCTGGTTCCAGGAACAGTGGTGGTAGTAGGCCCAGTTATAGGTGTTATGACGGCCGCTTCTGCTTCTGGTGCAGGGGCACTAAGCGATTCTTCCTCTTGACGCGCCAGATCCATCGCTGCTTGTCGTCGCGTGCGAACTCTTTCGTCTTCCCTTGGCGTGATCAGCATTCAGCTTCTGACACCAATTGTTACGGGCTAAGGGTATTAAAACGCCGGTTAAGGGTTGCGAAGTTTATTGGCAACGAAGGTACAGTCGATTGTAGGCAGTGACAAGTAGAATATTGCTGACGTTGCACCGAAGTCTTCACTTACGTCTACGAAGTCCGTATTGTAAACACACAATAACAATACAGATGTTACTTCGCGTAGTACTCACAGTTCTCGTTACAGTTGTCGCAGGAGGTATTCTCAAAGATAGCTTCTTAACTTTCGCTTGTTCTCATATCGCTAGTCGAATGCAGACTGACTCTGCGCTGGCGTCAGGGCCAGCGCTATATATAGGCCAGCTGATCGAACATTCCAGAATCGTCTAGACGTAATAATAATAGCGCATAACTTCGAGTACATTCAGTAGGTACCTACGGTAATTCCCGGAAATGGGTTTCTAGAAATTTCGATGTCGTCACTTAGTTGACAAAATTGATGAAACCTGGACCATTCGATAGGGCACCCTAAGTCTAGGAATGCGTTTTTATATTGCACCTATACAATGTCTAGGTCTCGAGTTATAGGGCTTAAAAGTTACGCACTGCATGTCACGCGATATTGAACCTTATGCCATCGACATAAGGTGCATTCGTAACAATATCTTCGACACCAATGACTGATTATAAGGTGAAGGAAAACATTTTGAGGAAAACCTGGACTTTAAGTCTGAAATCGCCAACCCACATTGAGCAAGCATGGTGATTACGCTGTCCTTCTCTGTATGAGAGGAGACCTGTGCCCAGCAGTGGGACGATAAAAAGGTTGATGATGATGTATTTATCCCACACTGGAATCTGTTAATGAGAATTTGGTTATACACAGAATTAATACTGACAGGGTGAAATGGCGGTAGGTCACAGGAACTAACTAAGATTCCCGCTATCCCCTTCAGCTTAAGACAGGTCTTACAGTTGTTTTATGTTAAGGAATGAATGGAAAGCAGTTGCATTCGGCTTATATGGCAATGCTTTGATATGAGAATGGATGTGTGGTGTTATTGGAATGGATAAAATAAGAAATTATTGATTGATGATGAACTTAAGCGAATATTGATTGTCATGGTATGGGCTTGTGATGCGGAAGAATGACGAAAGTTACCAGTATATACATACAGTATTCCCAAATTAATAATGCGCATGCAGATCTTCGCTAATGATCGTATTCCCGGAAACACCCGAATCATTGAATCGTAAGAGCTCTAAACATTGCACTTGCATTTTGCACCTTGTTTGAATGAAATAGAAGTCAATATCATGTGTACACAAATCAAAAACAATTAGGGCGGTCGGCGGCGGTCGCTGGTCAGTCATTGTTAGTTAGTCGTTCTTTTATTTTGGTGGTGAGTGCACGTCTTCTTTCTGTGTGGAATTATATAGAGCTGCTATTACACATCCCTCTTGGTTTTGTTTACAAAGGTAAATTTAATTTCAACTTTAACTATCTTATTCAAATTTAAATAGTTTATTTTGTAAAATAGATAAATATACTAATATATTTCACGGTTTTTTAATATTAAAAAAATTAAAAATACCTACGTTAAATACATATTAGGTACTAGAAAAAACATTTTAAAAATAACATTTAGGCTTATATAAATTTAATAGAAAGATACACATCCATAAATAAACAGATATACGAATAAATAATATTATAAAGTTTATTAGTACGTACTTAAAGCAATAATACAACAAATAAATAAAAATATGCCTAACTCTGTCCATACCATTTTCTTTCAGACGAATTTTTCCAGAATGGATAAATTTAAACGTGGGAAGCCGCTTAAGTCACAAGCACGGCAAATGGTATTTAATGTGTACGTTTATTTCTTAAATGAAGCCAATGTTTTAGAAGAGACCATGAAGGTTATTTTAAAACAAATCAGGACCGTGTTACAAAAGTTACCGGAATTTCATGACGAACTTTCTTTGAGTAATATCTTAAACGAAAAAGAACAGAATCAATCAATGAACTTTTCCACACCGAAAAAAGGAAAACCTAAAAGTAGATTTCGGCTGGGACTTGATGATTTCGACTACTGTGTTATTCGTAATATGATATACAATTTTCAGTTGACGCTCAAAGAAGTCCCAACTGTAAATAATTTGAGAAAAAAGTTAATCGAAGCTATTAATTTCAAAGGCTGTGTAGAGACTTTAAGGCTGATCTTGAATGAAATGGGGTTTAGGTTTCTGAAAACTGATAATAACAGACGATTACTTATGGAAAAGTATGATATACGTTTAAAAAGGATCAAATATCTCAGAGAAATACAACAGCTGAGGAATTCTGACAGAAACATAGTGTTTATGGACGAGTCATACGTGCATACATCACATACTAAGGACAAAACTTGGCAAGATAGCAGCAAAAAAAGGTATCAAACAACCCATTTCCAAAGGAGAACGAATAATTATTGTACACGCAGGCAATGAAAAAGGCTTCGTTCCAGGGGCTCTAATGTTACTTAAATGTGTCGACTCAGAGGGTGACTATCATAAAGAAATAAACTCGGAACGTTATCAAACTTGGCTACGCAATCAATTGATTCCCAACTTGCCTCCTAATAGTGTGTTGGTAATTGACAACGCCCCATATCATAATAAGCTCTCTGTGAAACCACCAAACTCAAATACACCTAAACCACAAATGATAGCTTGGTTACAACAACACAACATTCCGCATGACCCAAATAAATTAAAACCCGATTTGTATGAAATTATAAAAAGACATAAAGAAAAATACACAGAATTTGCCATTGACCGTATAATGGAGGAACATGGGCATAAAATTATACGTTTACCACCGAATCATCCCGATTACAACCCCATTGAAAATATTTAGTCCCAAATAAAGCAACAACTATTTGTTGCTTTAAAAAAAACATTGCAATGACTGTCACGTCAGTTAAAGATGCTATATTAGAAAAAATCAATAATATAGGACCAGAAGTATGGAAAAAAGTTTGTGATCATGCTGTTAAATGCGAAGATGAATATAGAAAATTTGACCCAAGAATCAATAGTTTTTCTGATGAAATGATTATTTACACATGTGATAGCAGTGAGGAAGAGTGTGTAAGTGTACAAGAGCATAATGAAAGTTCTGATGAATCTACGATGTCCCTCCCTGATACTGATTAATTTTTTTGTAATTGTAATATTATTTTGGAATGATCCGTGCTGAGAATCTCCGTACTGAAAATTTAATGATTAAATTTCTAAGATTTTAATGTAAAACTGTGTTTGAAAACTATTTATTCTTCTTCTAATATAAACCTTGTGTTATTTAACCCTTCTTTTCTTCCATCATTACACTAGCTTCAGTAAGACACTTGAATAGTAAGTACTATAAAATTTCCGAAGTAAATCAATCCAATATTGTTTTGTTACAAAAGATTGCATAATTATGCATGAAGAAAATGCACTTAACCACGCTATATACATATCTTCTTCCGAACGCTCGGGGAATACGACCGTTGCCGAACAGTGACGAAGATTTCTTTGCGCATTATCACTTTGGGAGACCTGTATATCGATGAATGGATGATTTAATAAATGATTCGACAGATTTTCTAATTTTATACCTGAGTATTTGTCCCGGATGGCTGCGCAATCGCGTCAAGAAAGCGTGGAACAGTCGGTCGCCATGTAACGGTGCGGCTTCTTCGTAAGGTTCGTCATCACATACACCTCCACCACCAACTCGATCAGCTCCACATACTTCTATTTCTGCAATAATTAAAATTGCTTACCATTTGATTGGCATTATTACAGTATTTGATGAAAGATTTTGAGGCTCTACTACACATAGTTTGCCGCCCGGTAAGGACCAGGCCCGAGTCGACGGCGCTTCGTTTTTCACGCGCGCCTCAAGATGTGAACGGGGTCCACGAATACCGATATCTCCGAAACCGTGGCCCTGGCGCACAGGCAAGTGAAGAAACACGGGTGGGTTTTAGTCAGTAAAAGTCTGACACACGCCCTTCCGCACCGCCCAGAGCGGAAAGCCTCTCTTATGTGTTAGGAGAGCCTTTCCCTAGCTTTTTTGTCTTCTAGTTTTTATTGAGCTTTTTTGAGCTACTTAGCGAGGTGGGCTGCAGGCAGTCCAGAGAAGCTATACCATACTTAGATGGCAGGCTAACCAGACATTTCTTACGTTTGCTCAGGAGCAGCCTGCACCTGGAGATAGGGACCACTATGTGATACTGCTTGTTAAGACACATTTGACAAAATTTAAATAATATAAAAAACTTAAATTAACAGTAAAAGTTTTTTAAACACACTTAAATTTGCACCAGGAGCTGACTGATTTGACTGGACAAAACTATTATTTATTTTTTGTCCCCTTCTTAATGAAGAAAAAGATGCACTGAACTGATAAGTTTAATGTGTGAACAAGGAAATCAGTCCCAGTGTATGTTAATCTAGGTGTTTTAATATTCAGCATTCAGGTAAGTATCCATACTAGTACATATTTACCATTCTCAATCTTATATTTATTGAGCAATTCATTGGCTCTATCATCGTTGGCTAGAGACTTTTTCCATTCTTCTTCAACATATATAAATTTCGGCATAAATTGTAATGGTCCACACATCAGTCGACTTCTCAAGTCAGGTGGCAGTTCTGCTGTCTGAAATTTAAAAGTATGGTCACTAAGTATACAGTATGTTACGAAAACCCTGTCCGACCCATAAGGATAATAGAGGTTAGGTAAACACATGACCAAATATAATATAAAATTTTACGTATTCATCATAGTACCAATACAAATGAATTTTGAAATAATCTTTTTTTCCAACGAATTAATTCCAATTTCCCCGAAATTTGGTAATTTTTAAAAAGTGACAACACCGGTATTATTATGAGCGAATAGCGATGCGACCACGTGCCGCGTGTCCTGCCGCCCGCCCCCCGCGGTCGGCAGGCGAAGGGTGGTCAACGCACATTTAATAAGTTACCTCCTTTTGCGAAATAATATTTATTTTTTTTAGGGGGATTTTTTTTTTAAGTAAAGCCCGGTTTTGTATGCATTAGTAGAATCAGTTATCGATACCTAACAACACCTTCACGGGTCGGACAGGGTTTTCGTAACATACTGTATAAACATTAATTTGCATGTTAATTCTATAACCACTGGTCTCAAAATGGTGAAGGAACCCATTGGGGGGGAATGGGCATGTCACAAATAAAAAAAAAAATATAGAAGAAATTTCCAGTTAAGTACAACTCTCACTGGGCCAGCGTGGTGGATTAAGGCTCATTCCCTTTCAATGCAAGGAGGCATGTGATGCAATGAGTATTATGATGATATACTTACTTGGTGCAGCAATGCTTCAACATCATTGTTTGGTGCGGTGGGTGTGTCTACGGTGACCATGCCTGGTTCATCTCCCCCTTCTAGTTCTGCTGCTGCTACAGGCGCTCCAATTGCACCAATTGCACCTGGAAAATTTCACATTCAACAGTTAATTGTAAAAAATTATTTTTGTAAATAAATAAATATATGGTACATAAAGTAAAACTCAAATACCTTGTATAGGTGACATGTTTGCATTGTGTGCATCAAATACTTGGAGATTTCCAAAAGCTTGTTCGACATGTTCCAATTCAATTGAGTTGCTTTCCTCATCTTCATCTGAGTTCCTGATAGGGTGGAGGTTAAAAAATTAATTCATCACTCAAAAATTAGATTTTAGTCATGAAAAGTGTATGCCTATCCAAGAGTTTTCAGATTGTAGAATAGAAAGTGATTGTAAAACCTATATTTATATGTGTGTGTACAATAACAATTAGCATGAATTATAATTAAGTGATCTGCGAACAATGAAAGCATTAATTTATCTATAGATTGTGAGGCTGAATTTAAGTTAAACAATAAATTGACTTTCCGGGTTCTGCAATTAATTTACAGACATATTTGCAAAGTTCAACCAGCATGCTTATTGCATAGTACACTATTACTATCAATTGGTATAATTTTGAAGCATATTGCACATCCATTGTCCCAAATATTAAAAAAAAGTGTCTGCCCAATAATGTAAATAACGAAATGCATGTTGTTGAACTGTCAAAGTGAACCCCATTGCTACTAATAGTGTGTTACACAATTACCCTGCTGCTAGTCAATCGACAAAATAATCAAAAAGATCCATCACCTACCTTTGCACAGCATTGTTGGGGCTAGGAGCATTATCAACATTCATAAAATTCCCATTAGCAGTATCATTATCATTCTCATCCCACTCATCAGAACCCTGGCACCATGATAGATTAGTGTCAGCACTAGGTATAGCAACAATAGCTCTTGATTCCTTCGAGGAGTTCTCCTGGCACTGACTTCGAACACATAACCAACTAAAAACATTTTGCAATTGAGAAAACAAAGAAATTCTAGTTTATTAAGTTTTTTTCTAGAGTTTATAAGGGATATTTACTTATAAATTTACCTTTCAGATTGTATCCAACAATTGGGATTTATACATGCAAAAACGTATAACGTACGATGGTAAACTGAATTTTCGAGTGGCGCATAACATTGTACAATAAGTAGCCTGTGTAATCCACAGAGAGGACACTTAGTAGAAATCTGTAGATTTTCTATTGGCGGCCAGTCCTGTTAAAACATAAAATATTAATAGTCATAAAGAACCTAAACAAAGCATGTGGTCGATAATATTATTTTAAATTTGAAAGGACTGAATAAACTTACCGGCAGTCCTCCAATTTTGTTTACAGTATGGTTAACTAGGGTTTGATTTTTGTCAACAATTGCTTCATCTTCGTAGCCTAGATATATTTTCCCCTGTTGTTTTGCCATTATTTTCACTCAAATTCAGATCAATGAATGTAGAATATCAGTAGGAGCGAAATGTCAAAAGTAACTTTTTCATTGAAGAAATTTTGATACTCTGACATGCAAAGGCAACTTGTTGTACAGCCAGGTACGTTTCGAAAGCAATATTATAATGTATGAAAATGTTGTTTCCGTTTCGATAGGTGTTTGAAAAAATATTTTATCATGCGATAAGAATATCTTTTTATCTAGCACATATTTTAAGAGTACCTACCGCAATGAAACTAAAAACCCTTGTAATTTCGTCATTTCTCTGTCTATGGACTTGTAGTAGGAGACCAGTTTTAAAGGTGGATATCATATCTTCGCTATGAAACTGTATAATGCGAATCCGTTGCATTTCCATCATGAAGTGTAGTGCGGGTGGAGGACCTGTAGTTTAGGTTGCATGCACATGTTGGAAAATGGAACTATCGAACGATAAAATCGCAGCTGTGTGTTGCCACACTTGAAATCAGGACTCCTTATCGCCATAATGTATTCGATATTATCGACGGATAATAACGCATTATACGTGGTACGAACGATGGTTTTATCTATTGAATACAATAGACCATAATCTTTGACTGTACGTGTACGTCAAAGGTGTTTGCGATCCATTCGCAGAACAAAACAACAGCCGTAGTGAATAACTATGTCATAGTCATACCTAATATAAACATTATAGTTGCTATGCTAAAGTAAAAGTGTATTCCATAGGCATGTACGGACTACAGTAGGCCAAGATACCCGACACTGTCAAATATTCCCAGTCAACCTTGAGCCTTAATATTTTAGTGATAAAGTTGAAAATCCAATAAAAATATCGACAGATTGTAGTAGCTTGATGTGCTGTCGTCTCTACTTACTAAATTAATCACACCATGCATTTTCAATTTTTAGTTAACGTCGGTAATCGTATCGTACACGGTACATATGACAGCACATCAAGGTACCACAATCTGTCACATTTCTTTATGTCACAAATGACACCCGACACCTCACGCCATTTTGCCCAAGCTGCGGAAATGCGTGCCCTGACGTCGCAATCAATGTCGCCGGACGCGTGGAGTACAGACCCCAAGTATTTAAACTGGTCTGTGCACTCGACCATGTCACCGCCTATTCGCACGGACATGGGGTCTGTCGTGTTGCTAGCCATATACACGGTCTTCGCCACATTGAGTTTCAGACCTCCGTTCTCGAGCGAGTCCTTTCACACATTCACACGCCGCACCAACCGATCCCTGTCCGCGTCCGCCAGCGCGATATCGTCAGCATACATAAGCAACCAAGGAGGTTGCTCATGTGAATCCTTGATGCTATCCGACAAGGCGTCTAATATCACGCTAAACAGAAACGGACTAAGAACGGAACCCTGGTGGACTCCGACGGTGACGGGGAAGGGTTTAGTGTCACCAACAGCGGTCCTAACAACGGAATCGGAATTGAGGTACATGTCTCGAATTATGTCAACATAGGCTTCTGGTACCCCTTTGGGGACCTCAGTGCCCACCAGATCACCCCCCGAGGGACACAGTCAAAGGCCTTCTGCATATCAAGAAAGAGCAAATGCAGAGGCGTGTTTTTCGATCTGTATCTCTCCATGGCGATCCTTAGTGCGAAGATAGGATCCATGGTTCCGTACCCTGGACGAAACCCATATTGACACTCTGAGACAGCACACTCCTGTCGGATCCAGGAGTCCATAATCCTCTCAAAGATCTTCATGGTGTGGGACAGGACCTTTATACCGCGATAGTTGCTACACTCCTGTACCGAGCCCTTGCCTTTGAAGACTGGAGTAATAATACTCAGTCTCCATTGGCACGGGATTTTGCCGGTCAGGAGCACGCGGTCTAAAAAGCTAGTTAACATGCCCACACCGCGAGGACCCATCGCCTTCCAGGCCTCAATGGGAACTCCATTAGCTCCGACAGCTTTCCGATTTGCCATGCGACGAAGAACCGTATGGACTTCCTCAGGCGTTATCGGGGACACTAATCCAAGATTTGGAGGGAGTTCCGGTGTCTGCACCTCTTGGTGCTGCTTATTCTGCAGCTCGTGGAAGTACGAGCGCCATCTCTCCTTCACCGCGAGGTCTTCGCATAGTAGGTTGCCAACAGGGTCTTTTACACAGCGGCACTTGGATATATCCTGTGCCGCTTTGACCCTAGAACGTGCCAACTTGTAAATGAGCTTTTGCCCCTCAGACGATTCCAGCTTCTCGTAGAGCGGTTGCAAGTGATCTCGTCTGGCTCTGGCTACAGCTCATTTAGTGGCACGTTTGGCAACTTTGT
Organism: Sesamia inferens; assembly: GCA_037179545.1. Classification (NCBI taxonomy): domain Eukaryota; kingdom Metazoa; phylum Arthropoda; class Insecta; order Lepidoptera; family Noctuidae; genus Sesamia; species Sesamia inferens. The sequence goes on from CM073930.1 coordinate 15,391,348, forward strand.
ATGCATCGCGATCTTCAGGGGATCCGGTCGCTTGCCACGTTTTGAAGAGGGCTTTCTTCACCTTAGTCTCCCTCTGGACTGTGTCGTCCCACCACCAGGTCTCCTTGTCACGTTTGCGGCCACCCTTGGAGACGCCGAGCACCACCCGCGCCGCCCCAGTGATAGCTGCCTGGATCCTGTTCCAGTGTTCTTGAACAGGTTCCCCATCGGTACCGGCGCACTTGTCGCCAATAACCGCCGCAAAATCCTGGGACCTGTTTTCATCCAGCAGCCACCACCGGATCTGGCGCGGGCAGCGCTCTACACGTCTGCGTTGGGCCTTTACGCAGAGATCCATGACAAGGAGCCGGTGTTGTGCAGTGAGACTCTCACCGGGTATGACTTTGCAGTAGGCTACTTTGCCGATGTGGTGCCTCCTAGTCAGTAGAAAGTCGATCTGGGTAGTACAACGTCCGCTCCGGTAGGTGACAAGGTGCTCCGGTTTCTTTTTGAAGTAGGTGTTCACGATAGCAAGGTCAGCGGCCGCACACGTTCGGAGAATATTGCTTCCGCCTGCGTTGCGGCTACTGTACCCAAAGCCACCGTGAACACGATCAAACCCGTCACACTTCTCACCCACATGGCCGTTCAAATCACCACCCAGAACGACTCCCTGGGACAACGGGATCCCGCGAAGCAATCCCTCGAGCTGGGTCCAGAACAACGTCCTTTCGGCGTCACCGCACCCCGCCTGCGGAGCGTAGGCACTTATTAAGTGGGTTATAACCCCATTAACAAGCACCCGCAACAACATCAGCCGATCACTGATGCGATTTACCTCCAAGACATCATCCTGGAGCTCGCCAGACAACACCACGGCGACCCCATTCCTCCCACTAGGTGCACCTGTGTAGATCAGCTTGTAGCCATTCCCAATAAGCCGGGATCTGCTGCCTTTCCACCGAGTCTCCTGCAGGAACGCCACGGCCACCCTCCGCCTGTGGAGAGTCTCGGCCAGTTCTCTCGCGCGCCCAGTTAGCGTGCCAACATTCCACGACGCGAAACGGATTTTCTTGGTTTGGGCTCGCTTCTTCAGCCGTGTCCGCCTCTGACACGGTAGCCCTAGCCCACAGGTCACAGGAGTCGGGCGAGGCTCCTGCGCGCCGTTTTGCGGCGGCGCCCTAGCCGTGACATGTGCTCCTATGTTTCTTACCATTGTAGATTGGCTTATTTGGCTAATTACAAATGCGGCTGCCGTCTGACCACTAAACCCCGAAGGGAAAGCCGGCATCAGCGTACCAATATATATATGTATACGACTTATTAAGTTGGAAAGTGCTTTTGCGGAGCAACTTTTCGTAATTTCGTTTAACTTTTCTTTCACTTATGCTTTATGCCTATTATTTTATTTAGTTGCTTTTGCTTATCTGCTTTGGCAGATTCTTCGAATCAGTTCAACTTAATGAATTAGTCAATTATGTTTTTTGAATATGGATGCTTAATGGTAATGGTTAGTGTTGATACGCGTTTGGTTATTGTTTTGTGACTATACCTAGTGTGTTTTTAAATTGCATTGATATAATATTAAACAGATATGATATATTCTAACAAACTAAGTGAGAAAAATGTGCCGAATGCAGCAGTAGCACACATGCAATTTTTTTATTCTGCGTACATGTCACTACATTGGTACAGTGTGAATGAGATGGTGCGCAACTAAAGCATAGAGAAGAAAAGGATGGTTAGTGTTTGTCTTTTACGCTTAAATAGAAACAAAAGACGTCTGCGCACCAATCATGATAAATTTGCCAAAGAATAACAAGAATGCAGAGAGGACATATAACTGATATAACAGAGTTAACGGTAGTTGGTAATTTGCTACCTATAGCTACTACCACCTGCTCAATTTAAAGCATTTTTTTATGAACAGCTTTACACTTCTATCAAGTATTACAAAACTTCAATATCTGTCATTGAAATGTGTGTCGTGTATTTAATGTATCGTCATTTGTAAGAAAGTTTGACAAAGTAATTGAAACCAGGTATATTATTTATCTAAATATTTTGCAATAATTACTTATGATATGTGATTTCATGACTTTTTTGGTTTTTCTAAAATAATTCGTGCATTTACGCATTACCTACAAAAATCGTCATTTGAATGCGAAAAAGGTTATCTTAAGCAGCAGGACAGACGCGAGTACGGAACGAGAGTATCGAAATTCGAAAGTCACTATGTATATGAATTACAATCTTTTGTACGCTTCATGTTTAATGCGCTAGTGACTTATCTACCTTAGTTTAATATTATATTAATGTTAAATTGTGAAAGACTATAGGTATTAATTGAGTACTTAGAGTTTAATTTAAAAAAATTGTGCATTTTTAGGTTAAGTGTAAAATACTTTTTAAAAATATTATTTCATTTAGACTTTTAGAAAATGTCTCGCAATCGTAATAATAACGAGATTTGGAACGTTTTTTAAAAGAAGTTTACTTTCTGACAAAGTAGCGGAATGTAATTTTTGTAGAAAGCAGCAAACAGCAATCATTAACATATACTTTTTTCACTAGAAATTGCTTTCAAAGTTTATAAATAATTAAGCAAATAAGCCATAGATATAGGAAGTAATACATCTATGAAATAAGCAGTTAACAAAAGCTGCTTTTTGAAATAAGTAAAAAGCATAACTGCTTTTTTACTTTTAAACACTTAGTCCCAAGTCTAAATTGTTGAGTAAATACATGAGTAGGTAAATCCGAATGTAAGATTTTATTTAACTAATAAAATTGAACCGACTACTTTTAGTAGATTGTCATATAGGTATTCATTATATGACAACAGTTTGGATTTCTTTTTAAATTAATAACCATAAACTACTACATTCTTCCCTCCTTTCTTAATCTTGAACATAGTAATTCAGGTAGACTGGAGGTCGCTTAAACCGAGTAGAACGACGTGGTTCAACCACTGGTGTTGAGTGGTACGATTCATCAGCAACAGGGGAAGAAGGGGGCATATTTTACGCAAAAGAATCCGTCGTAATTGTAGAGTCTATCTGTTGTTTTGCTTTATCTTCATGGCTAGCGTTGTTATCATTATCATATGGTATAATATTAGGTGTAGCAAGTCGGTGGAATTACATCCCCTCTAGGAGCAAGATGACGATTGAAAACTGTCAATTTTCTACCATTAGAAAGTCTTATGGAACTGTAATATGGATTAGGTTCCAGAAGGTCAACTTCTTCTACCATTGGATATTTGCTAGCTCTAACGAATTTCTTTAAGAGAACCTTTCCTGGTCGCAACCACGACGGCATGGATTGTCCCCAAGACGATCGACGTGGATGGTTAAACATTCTTTCGTGAGGAGTAGTATTAGTTGACGTACATAGAAGTGACCGAATGCAATGGAGTGCTTGAGTAATAACTATCTCCCACTTAACTATTGATAGATTTTTGTCTTTTAGTGCAAGACGTATTGATTGCCAGAGAATTCCGTTTTGGAGTTCTACGTGTCCATTACCTTGCGGGTTATAAGGGGAAGATCGACTTTTAGATATTCCTTTAGAATGTAGAAATTCTTTAATTCCAGCTGACATGAAAGACGCGCCTTGGTTGTATAAATGGTTGCTGGCATTCCAAAAAATGAGAAAATATCAGTAAGATGTTTAATAACTGTCTCCGTGCTCATATCTGGGCATGCGTAGGCAAATGGGAACCTTGAATATTCGTCAATTACTTTTAAAATATATTTATTGTTCTTTGTCGATTGTAAATGGTCCTTCAAAATCCAAAGATAATCTCTCAAAAGGCGTAGTTGCTTTAATTAATAGACGAGTATTTTTTATTAAAATACCTTGGTTTTATCTCCGAACAAGGTGGACAAGAGGTGACACCTTTTCTGACATCGTCACTGGTAAACGGTAGGTTTTTAGATCTTATCCAGTGTGTAAGTCGTGTTGTTCCAGGGTGACAGAGAGATTTATGTAATTCTTGAAGGCTATTTTCTGTTGTGGCTCCACATACTTGCCTTGATAGTGTATCAGCTACAATAAGGTGTCCAGCCCCCTAATCGGCGAACACATTTTTGTCAAATGATTGCGACTATTTACAGGATATTTCTTCTCGCTTTCATTAAAAGATTTTGAAAAAAAATGCTACCAGTCGACCATTTTGTACCAAAAAAGCCGCGATAGAATAACTTGAGGCATCTGTTTCTACAGTGAACGGTTTTGTGAGGTCAACTGCTGCTAAAGACGAATTCAAAATGATCTTTTTTAATTCTTCAAAAACTTCAAAAAGCTGTATCAATGGATGTAATTTGGAAGAAAAATCAGCAACCTATTTTGATTAGTGAGAGAATAATTCTATTACCTACACGTCTTAATGATGCTGAATTAGTGGGTACTGGTAAATCACATATTGGCCGTAGGCGTTCTGGATCTGGCTTAATTATTCCATTGTTTATATTGTACCCAAGAATCCTTACATCAGTTATAGAAAATTCACTTTTGTCCTTGTTTATTGTAAGTCTATATTTATCTGCAATATCCATGAATTTTTGAAGCTTTTCATCGTGATGTTTCTGATCTTTTCCGCAGACGGTAATATCGTCCAAATAAGGATAAATTCCTTCAACAGATGACTTCCGAATGATAGAATCTATGGCGCGCTGAAATCAAGACACTCCGTTGGTCACACCAAACGGAATACGACGAAATTAGTATCAATTTCCAGTGGCTTCGAAAGCAGTAAATGGTTTATTTTCCGATATAATTGCAATTTGATGGTAAGCAGATTTTAAATTAATTTTACTAAATACTCTATATTTAGATATCTCTGCTACGATTTCTTCGATGTTCGGTAATACGGGTATGCATCAAGGTAAGCAAATCTGTTCACAGTCTGTGAATAATCAATGCGCATGCACGGGCCGTCGGGTCGTCCCGTTGAATGTGATGTGTTGCAGCTGGCTGCTAGACAGATAATCTAAGCAGAGGATGGTGTCCATTAAATTGTATTTCTAGTGAGGAGTACTTTCTGAGAACATCGTGTCACAGTATGACATGGCAACAAAGATTTTTCATGACTCGAAATAGTATTGCAGGTATAACTTGATTATTTATCTTTAGTGTTGCTGAACATACTTTAGTTATTTGTGATGTGTGTGATAAGGATGCCATCGATACTTCCTGTCTCCAAGGCATAGTTTTCACATCATACTGCTCTAGAACATTTTCATCAATGAAACTTCCAGTACTTCCTGTGTCCATCAAAGCTTGGAGTGATATTCAGTCGATGGCAACTTGAGTTTTACATTTGTTGATGCCACTGGCTGTCTTCATCTTCCTCAAGTAAAGTGATAGCAGCGTTCACACTGCTACATCTGCAAACCTTCGCAAAACGACCTTGTTTACCACACTTGAGGCAGGTTGCCTGAGAATCCGTGTGCAGTTTCTGGCCTGCCATCGGAAGCGTCCCCAGGTGGCGGATAGGGGAACGGCCCCCAGATATGTGGGTTACCGGTTTACCAGCGCGGACCAAAACCAGAAGTGGGGACCGCTTCAGCGGTCACACGTGCGGCGGGTCGGCCACCACTCCAGGTGGCTGACGCGACCCGAACTCCGGGTCACCGTCGGGCAACCCGGTCTCCTCATTGAGAGGAGCTGGGGGCCCCGTTTGCTTCCAGGCAAACGAGTGGGGCTAAGAGGAAGGACACCTCGCTAAAAAACCCTTGGCTGCTGCGTCTTCTCGCACAAGAAGACGTACCCAGCCGGGCCCCTCCCTATGGAGGGCCCACTGTGGGCCCGCCTTCTGGTGGGAATCGCCGGCGGGGGATTGGTAGGCAGGCTTGCTATTTCCCATGACCCCGCCACTAAGGCGATGTCGGTGTGTCGCTGTTCGGGTTTAGTGGGTATTCCCGGCTTCGGCTGGGCGAGTCCCACACACGCCCTTCGGGGTATGGTGCGTAAACGCATTCCCACAGCGTAAAAAAAAAAAAGAAGGTTGCCTGAGAAGCTGGACATGACCTACGGGGATGACGTGAATTACCACAAAAATAGCATTTATCATTATTTTGTGATTTGGGAGGCTCAATCTTTCGACTTTGATTAGAAGTAGTAGCGGTTGATGGAGTATGTGTTGTAGCAGCAATATGTGAATTGTTGAAACTTTGACTCTGGATCTGAGCAGATTCGAGAGAGCGAGCTTCATTGTGGGCTTCGTCAAGAGTGAGTGTCATATTTTCAAGGAGTCTCTGTTCCATAGTAGGAGAACTTAAACCGGACATGAAAGAATCATGTATTTATTCATTTTCGTATTGACTTGCAGTTACCACTGAAAAACTACATTCTTTGGATAAAAGTTTCAGAGACTGTATGTATTGATCAATTGTCTCGTTCGGCTGTTGTTTCCGAGAAGCCAAACTGTGTGCCAAATTTCACTTTTTGGCTTGATAAATAAAGTGTCTAATAAAGAGATCGCCGAAGAAAAGGTTTGTGCAGAATTTTTGTTTTCAAGCGGCTCCGCTTCGAATCTCTCCGGCTTCAAAAATTTCTCCATCTCGTTTGTTGCATTTATTTGTTGAGTGTGTATAAATATTAGTTAAATAAATTGTTGAATAAATACATGAGTAAACCCGAATGCAAGGTTTTATTTAACTAATAAAATTGAACCGAATACTTTTAGTAGATTGACATGTATCAACAATTTGGACTACTACAAGGGAGCGGGCCATAATCTACCAGGCGGCCTAGTGCGGGTTGGTAGATGTGACATATCTTAGATAATTCTATTATTTTTGGCTCTAGAACATGCAGGTTTCCTAACTATGTTTTCCTTTACCGTTTTGAGAGCAGTGGTGATGAAGTTCGTTCTTTTTCTGAGAATTTGTTTGTTACATTGTCACGCCCAAACAGCTGGACGGATTTTGATGAAATTTGGCACACACATAGAGGGGTGACTTGGATTGAAACATTGGCTACTTTTTATCCGGGTGCGGCAAGTACTTTGCCGGGGATGCGGGTGAAACCGCGGGAAACAGCTTTTATTAGTAGGATTGATAGGTAGGTAATAATATAATGTTTTGAAAGGTTTTACGTCGATTTTTGATTTAATTTTATTATTTCAGAAATATATATTAATATTATAATTTTAGTTTTTTATTAATCTACCTTGAGTAGCAACCTTACAGACCTTTTTACTGTTGTATGGGAGTTTTACAATTAAGTGTTCAACTTTGCCAACCACAGTTAAAAATATGTATGTATTGCAATTACAGACTAACTAAAATCTAAAATAGAAAACAAATTATAAGCAACATAGGCGCCTAATCGTCCCGTTTACATTCATAATAGTCTATGATATTTCTAGCTAGGCAATGTTGCAGTTTGTAACGTAACTTTGCCTACGTTTTTAAATGCTTTTTATGGTGATTAATACGAGGTTTTTTGGCTAATATAAACTCTATCCCGATAGCTTAATGTACAATTTCGAACAGTGATTGAAAACACATATGACTTTCTCTAAATTGAAGAATTTATGGAATAAAAACGTCAAAATACAGGCAATGTTGTAGCATTTTACGGTAACTTCTTTGAATATTATCGATAACCTTATATCGAAATGATACAAACCCTACTACAGTTTTGAGCATTGCCATTTAAAAATATTTTCAAACAAACGTGTAAAAAGAATAATTTTGCTAAAAAACGAAATGCAAACAAAAATTGCAAAACAAAATGCACTTTATGGCCTAAAAGGTCTATTATACTTAAAAATCGCAATAAACTGAGTGTTATAATAATTCGTAAGCAAAACATATATAAAATACGAATAGACGATGTCACGGAAAATGAATAGTATTGAATAAAATTCTGAAACAGTTGTTGATGTTTGTACAAGACAAATTACATTTAATTTGTTTACTTTTCAATATTTATTTACCCGATTTGAACTACATTAAGGTATTAAACCGGATGATCTGGCAAGATAGACCACACTGGCCAACCTACCGGGAAATAGCTGAATATGTTTTATATAAACTTATTTCATTTTAACTTTTGGATGTCTCCAATTGTCGATCTAATTTTGCTTTATTGTACTAGATGACGGAACTGAGACATGACATCACAGTTTTTCTATGCCATTTTGAAACATGCCCTCTCTATTTATCTTAAATCTCTTTGTATGCTATAAAAATGGCATCAGGTACTAATTATCGTTACATAGAACCTTTGACCAAATCTAACTATGATACGTGGAGTCTAAAAGCACAAGTGGTCCTAATCAAAAATGACTATTGGGATATCGTAAGCGGCGACAAAACATTACCACCAGCAACAGATGCGGCGGCGAGATCGGCGTTCAACAAAGAGGACTTAAAGGCAAGAGCTGAAATCCTACTTTTATTGTCAACGTCTGAATTAAAACAAATTAAAGTCTGCACGACATCTAAACCTATATGGGACAAGTTAAAGGCTACTTATCAAAGTACTGGGCCTGCGAGAAAAGCTACCTTATTAAAACAGTTGGTTTTAAAACGAATGACCACTGGTGAAGATGTACGAGACCATATAAATGATTTCATGGACATTGTGGACAAACTCGCAGATATGGATATAAAGGTACCTTCAGAACTGCTAAGCATAATGCTTCTATGTAGTTTGTCAACAAATTTTGAAAATTTTAGGAAAGCCATAGAATCTCGAGACGCCCTGGATAATCCTAAAGATCTAAAAGGAAAGATTCTATAAGAATACCAAGCCAGGAGTGGTTAGGATCAATCTGAAAAACAGAACCATACCATATGAATAAAAATAGGCAAAGGTTGTACTGCAAGGGCTGTTGAAGCAGGTTGGGGTAACAAGAAAACGTTGAAGAAAGAAAGTTGAGGCACTAAAGAAAAAGGCAACGAACGCAAATGCAATTATAACGTTTGCCTGAGCACCGTAAATTCAGATGCTGATAAAAATGTCTGGTGTCTAGATAGCGGCTGCTCATCACTTATGTGCGGAGACAAATCAATATTCTCAACCATGACCCCTGAAACTGGTACCCTAAAATTGGCGTCAAGCAAATATACCAGTAGAATTTATGGCAAAGGCAGAGTCACAATCAATACCGATAATCAGGGCTACAATTTCCATGATACCTTGTATGTGCCTGACATATCAGTAAACCTTTTATCAGTCTTTAAAATAAATGACAGAGGACATAAGGTTATTTTTGAAAAAGAAAAAGCCTACATCGTAAAAAAAAAAAACCGGCAAAAGGACACTGACACCTCGAAAGAAAAATGGGCTTTACTACTTTGAATCTGGAGGACGAGTCTGTAAAGTACACACCGCAAAACGACAGTGACATAATGGAATGGCATCGCAAACTAGGCCACATAAACGAAGGAGATTTAAAGAAAATGTCTACAGATAATCTCATGTATGGCTTGAACTTAAATGATGAACAAATGGAAACATGTGAAACCTGCATAAAAGGAAAATTATCGAGGTTACCCTTCATAAGACAATGATCTATACACAACCGATAACTTGGAAATAATCCTTAGCGACGTTTGTGGGCCATTTGAATGCGATACATTAGCAGGATCAAAGTACTATGTTACTTTCATAGACGACTGTAGTCGCATTAAAATTATTTAACATTTTCAAGGAATGCAAAAACGAAGTTGAGACTTTTCATAACAAGAAGATAAAGAACCCGCAGACCGACAATAGCACTGGCAATGGCAATGGCACAATGACAATATCGCAACAAGGAATTTGATGATTTTCTCAAATCGCATGGCATCAAAAGAAGATTGACCACAGTTTACACCCCTCAACAAAATGGGATTAGCGAGACGAAGAATAGATCCTTGTTGGACAAAGCCAAATGTCTGTTAATCGAGGCCAGGGCACCTAAAAAGCTATGGGCGGAAGCGGTAGCAATTGCAAAGTACCTTATAAACCGCAGCCCTTCTAAAATACTTAACGATGAAACACCATTCAAGAAATGGCTAGGCCGAACACCATCTGGACATCATCTTCACGTGTATGGCAGAAAGACATTTGTTTTAAAAAAGAACAAACTAGGAAATTTGACCCAGAATGCCAAAGAAGGCGTATTCATGGGGTATTCGTTGACATTAAAAGCTTTCAGAGTGTACATACCCGCAGACGAAGATGTTGTGATAAGCAGGGACATAAAAGTCATAGACAAAGTGTACTTCGAAGAAGGAAGCCAGAACTATGACGAACTTGTTAAAGATAAAGATTACTCTCGAATGTCTAAAAAAGAAAACAAAAATAGAGACAAGAAAAATAAAACGGTTCAATCAATAGAAATTGAAATACCGGAGAATAAAAAGGGAAATACGTCACAATACTTCAACAATCAAGAAAATGAGGTTTCCACAGTAGAAGAAATAGTCTTACGATAAAGCATCAGACGTTTTAGAAATACCAGTAAATGCAGTAAATACTCCATACACGAACGGATCTGTGCTTTGTATAACTTTAGATGGTGTCCTGGTGTGAAGTACCGCCGGACCTTTGCGATAACGCCAGGTTTCCTGGCAGCCACCTTGGCTTTGGACTCAATGAACTACCGAAAGTATAGGTACAAGGAAATCTCAACTCCCAAATGCTGAACGCGTTCGATACTTACCTACCTACCCATAACGTTCGCAGAATTTCGAATTTCTCTTTAAATTTGTTCTTATTTAATTCATTACCACAAAATAACTATAGGGTCAGTAATATATTAACTTAATATGTAAGATAATTTTTTACTTAAAAATCTTTAAAATTTTATAGATACCTAAATATTAAGAAGAAATCAAGCGAAACATTATACTTAGCAACCTACGTGTTTACGAAATGGGTGTGCGCTATGTGGGTCTTGGGAATCACGTCTTGCTTAATTGATGACTGTTGCACTTAAAAAGGATTTACTATTACGAAAAGAGCATATAAGTTCAACAGTGCGTATCAGCGTATTGTTATGAAAATGTGTGCCTTTTTCGCGGCGTGTGCAATGTTCTTTTTTAGAGATCTCCGAATCATTAACCTTGACAGGTATCCTATTGAACTTTTCCAATATATCCTATACTGCGAGTTTATTGCGTAACACACTATTAGTGGTAAGAATGCCTTTCATTTTGACAGTTCAACAACATTCATTGCGGTATTTACATTGTTGAGCATATTTTTTTCCAAATATATAGTGCAATGTATCAGCAATATCCTTCAAAATGATTCAGATTGTGATTGATATAGTGAGTTCCTCCTTGGAACCTATTGACATCGACGAAGCAGTTACGCTCTACAAAATTGTATAGTATAGGTAGGCCTACTTGAAATTGGATCGTACGTAGGAACTTATTCATATGTTGTAAGTAGATAGGTATCTACTATTAGAAGCCACTGGTGCTTGACAAATGAGCCAAGGTAAGTTAGAAAGGACAACGATATATATACGTATGTCTCTCATGTCTTATCGACCTATTATAAATACAGAATTCATAGCGGCTTATTAGTTGTTAAACAATTTCATCACCGTCAAAATGTGCCTCATATTCCCAATTTATTTGGGTTCGGCGCAGTATCTTATTCCTAAATCCATCCAATCTTCTCGTTAAAGAAATAAAAATCTCTCTAGAAGATTCTTTTCTTTTTGCATTTTATAAAGACTGAGGTTTTAAGGTTCGGTCATTGCCTAAGATTATAGAAGTCATTTCACTTTTGCCTGTGGCGTGGGTGCTCCCAAGTTGTAGTAAAACACGGTCAGTGTTACACTCAGATACGCGTCGGACACAAAAGCGAAAAGTATTGGATTTGAACAAATTATTTATTATTCTGTTCAGTGATAAAAAAATATGGAGACTATGGAACGATATTTCTTTATATTTTTGTCGGTATGTTGTAGTTTTAAAGCTGGTTTAATTAAATTATTAAGTAGATAGGTCTCTAATAGAATTTCGACTTTTACCTCTATAGGTTTACCTATTCGTGGTTGAGTTGGATGCAGTGACAGTGAGTCCAGCGTTGTGCCCCACGAACAAGATTGCCCCACATCGGCGCCAAGCCAGTTGGGAGGACAGCAGACCTCGAACTCTAGGACTGATATACGATATATTTGGACACGGTAGGCCACAAACGCCACAGTTGGATCCGCTCAATGATTTGCAAGAACAGCCCCAAGAAGATGACCAAGACGACTGCGGTGAAATAGAAAATTATGACGATATGGATCTAAGCTCCGGTTAGTTCATACCTACTTTCATAAATATTTATGTTTAGTGATGATCAAATATTTTTTTGTATACATAAATTACGCTTTTTTTCCAAATATTTTCTTACTAGCTTTCCGTCCGCGGCTTCGCCCGCGTTGTTTTATATTTATTGATTTATTTATTATGGCACTCCAACGATTAATTCACATAAACATAAATAGAAATTAGTCTTAAATACAAAGTTCTACAGTGAATTTATCAATTATAGGTGTGCACAACACTTACACATGTAGTTAAGCTAGGTTTGATAAGTAATTCAACCGATTAAAACAAATAATATTAATAATAAGAAAATCTAATGAGATATTCGAGAAATATGTTTTAAATATCATACAAACAAATGAACAAAATAAATTAAATAAAAATTGTTTTAAATGTCCAATTTTGAAAAATGCAAACAAATGAGCAAAATAAATTAAAATTAAAATAATTACATTGATTAAAAAGTTGAGACAAGCGCAGAACTAACATAAGTGACGGAATTGAGACAAAAGTTATATCGTGCTTTTTAGATTTACCTTGGGAATAACAAAATTTTCCGGGCTAAAAAGTACCTTGTTATTTAATTTAATCCGGACTTTTAACTTTACGTCTGCAAAATTTCAAAGCAATCGGTTCAGTAGTTACGGCGTGAAAGCGGAACAAACAAACTAACTTTCCGATTTATATTATTAATACGGATGACTTTAAATCCATCATTGACAAATAAAAACCATCTCCATTATCCTGGACTCTGCTGCTGTGGCGTCTTTGCTGCTCACCTTCTCAACGTAATCCATTAGTGCTTTTTAACACAAATTAATAAAGTTGTATTATATTTTTCAGTTACGCCAAACAATCCCAGAAGAAAAGTGGATACCGATCGACATTTTTTCGGAAATAACAACAATCCGCCATATTACCCTGGGCCAAGTAGACCACCATTCAGGCCGCATCGACCTCAGAGGCCCACACGACCTCCATCTAATTTTGAGGGTAACTATGGCCCTAACGGTTACAGGCCACCATGGTATCCATATCCAGCAGGTAAGGCTCAAGGCCGAATTTCGTCTATACTTAATCGTAAAAGGGATGTTTCCTAGGTAAAAAAATTGTTTCTATTTAGTCCGTCATTCAGATTATACAAAAATATTGGATACGTATTTTTTGTTTTATCAAATAAATAAAAATTTACAAATACAAAAGGCATCAAAGATCAGAAGTGGTCAGGTGGATCAGGTGGCTGGTGACGTCACTCCTCGCTATAAAGTGTAGGGTGCAGTGACGTCAACGAGTTTTCAACGCGCTGTGTCGTCTTCATTTTTTGTTTATATGAAAAAAGAATAAAAACGTGTCTTGAGTTTTTTGGAAATCTGACTGACGGACTAATTCGTTTTTTTTAGTCAACTACCCTATTTTGTATACGTTCATTAAAGGAGATTCTAAGTAAGTAGGTTGGGTCTGGTCGGGTCGTCGAGTATAGTTGAAGTTTAATTAAAAAGTAATGAATGTTATTGATAGAAACTCCAAAAATTTTGATTATAAAGCAGTTCTATTTTGCAATACTTACATAATCTTTTTTGTAGGCCACATTAAACCTGTGAAGGAGGACATTTTGGAACGTCCACAGGAAGTCTACCGACCGGGTGTCATTGGTGGAGTTATTGGACACGTTGTAGGTTTTCCTACTGTAAGGCCCCCCACAGAAGACCCGCCACTGACAGGAACGGACTCCCCATTTCGTTTCCCCGAAAACTATTCAAATATGAATAGACGCGATAAGAAATCACAACAGACGAATAAGTCTACAAGTATTATTGGATCATTCGTCGATTTGTTATTTAATTAAATAATTTATTGCATATGTCTGTTATTTATTTTTTTACCTAGCTTACTAGGGTATAATGTTGGATCTTAGATTCTTAGCTTACAAAAATAAATAGGCGCTTCAGCACAGGTAGTCTGGAAACAGTCTGTTTACCAAGCAGAAATCGAAACGAACGAACTTTATTGACCTAACTAACCCAGATTTTGATTTAAACAGTCAAAGTTATAGTACATGTAAGTACCTATATAAAATATAACTTAGTAAGTACTGAACTAAGCTGTAATTTATTATATATAGAACTGCATTTCTGTAATAGTTAGGTAGGGCAGCAGGTCAAGCTACAACAACTGTCAAATATTCTCAGTCAACCTTGAGCCTTAACGCTATAGAGATAAAGTTGAAAATCTAATAAAGAAACAGGGCGGCGCTTTACCTAAGCCGGAAAGACCTCAACCGTATGCTCCACCTTGTCCTCATGACGATCCCCACAGTGGTGATACCCTGGAGTTTCCTCCCGCCTTATCCGGTACAGGCACCACCCGAAGCAGCCGTGTCCGGACAGGACCTGCGTCAGGCGGACGGTGAGGGCGCCGTGGCGCCTCTCTAACCACTCCTTAAAGAGGGGACTTACCGCCACTATTGTGGCGTGCCCATAAATTTTATACATACGGGAAGACCGGTGCAGGCAAATTGTTTTTTCCTATGTACGCGATATAAAACTAGAGGCGAAACGGTTCGTTAGTACAGACACTACAGACATATGATCACTCTAATAATTAAGAGATAATTAAACTATGGTACTTATTTAATATCAGGCTACTCAAATTCATGACGTCTCATTAGTCCAACATAGACATTTTAGCCTATGGGTCACTGCCGTTCTACCTACCTACCTAATTACGCGCGTGGTAGAAGATTTTATTATGACGTGTTTTCTTTTGAGAGTGCATTAATCGAATAGTCTGTTTCCATTCGTTAGCGCGCAACTTAATATGGGAAATAGAAGTGAACTAAAGTACTAGGAAGCAACCTTTATCCATGTAAATATTTAACCATGGGCTTCTTGTGTAGGTACTGAGTAGTTGAAGTGTAGAGTAGTAGGCGCCTACATTCATTGCTCACCTACGTAATTCTCTAATGAGAAGCGCGTGACAAACTCTAAAACTGCGGATATAGTCCAAGTCCTGTAGATATATATCTAGCTATTTTTTTTTGTTGATTTGTCTCATTAATTCATTAGAGGAATATAGGTACCTATTATGATATCATCACATGGCGTGCGTTTATAACGACATTAATCGTTTACAAGTGACACTAAAGCGCACATGTGAATACTAAAAGTGGGTGTTATTTTTTAAATTAAATTCAAAATGAATTTATTTACAATATGGATGACAACAATGCTCTGTGTTATGGCTGAAATGGTGTATGAAGGTATGCAATTTAACTCTAATAATCATTAAACTTGAATATTTTCTCAGGACTGGGTGGTTAATATAGACTTGTGTTGTACTAAATAACAGGGAACTGGGAAGTTTGACACTCGACCTGGAATTTGGGCTTAAACTAATTTATGACGTGTGTGACTAAAATTCTGAATTCAGACATTTTAACATAATGTCTATGGTCCACGTGGCGTGGTGTTACTTAAGTAGAGGGTTTAGTATGTACATACATTCATTTTATCATTTATGTTTAGTATTTTTTTTTGCAATGAGAGCCAATTAACCCAAAAATTGGATTGGTTGGTGAAATAAATGCAGCAGAAATCCAAAAACACTGTTCTGTTGGGACCTTGGGTAGATATGTTTGTTCATTAATTTATTGACAACTATTAAGGATGAAATACATACCACTGCTGACTGCTCATAGAAAGGATACCTAATTGGAAGTGTCTGTTTGTTACAGAAGAAAACCCGTATGTGAAAGCTGTAAAAAATAATAAGCAGTGGTCTAATGTACATGGTTACGTGCAAGTGCGTCCAGGAGCTCATATGTTTTACTGGTTTTTCTACGCAAATGGAACACAAATTAACTCAAATCGTAAACCCCTCATAATATGGATACAAGGGGGACCAGGGTTCGCCGCAAGTGGCATAGGAAACTTCGCTGAAATGGGGCCTTTTAACATGGATTTGCAGCCCCGCAATCATACTTGGGTAAGATAACGTTCATAGCTTTATATTCCGCTTGCCAATACCTAAAATTCATTCATTTGAAATATTTGGACAATATCGTATCTCATCATCATCATCATCACCAACCTTTTTATCGTCCCACTGCTGGGCACAGGTCTCCTCTCACACAGAGAAGGATTGAGCGTAATCACCACGCTTGCTCAATGCGGGTTGGCGATTTCAGACTTAAAAGTCCAGGTTTCCTCACGGTGTTTTCCTTCACCTTGTAATCAGTCATTGGTGTCCAAGATATACCTACTTAGAAAGTACATATACCTAACTTACAAAACTTACATTGGTACTTGCCTGACCTGGAATCGAACCCGCACACTCATACTTGAGAGGCTATCCGCCGTCTTATCGCATATATCGATACTACCTAATACTATTAGAACAGAAAGTCATAAGCCTCGAAGTTTTTACAAAGTTATTAGGCATGTAGTGTGAATGAAGTCCCAGGAAGACACCAGTATGTAATAGTTTTTCTTTAATATTATAAACTAGTGCTTGTTTGTTACAATATTATAGTAAATATAATGTAAATTTAACAACGTTAATAGTGTGAACCCGGTCTCAACTTGTCAAAAAATCCTCGTTTTCTCTATATTTTTTGACATTCGTTTGTCGCTAAGATTATCATTTATTTATTCAAAATTTTGTACATTACACCTTAACAGAAAAACGCGAATGCGATGTTACCACAAATATACATTTAAGTTACATTTACAACCTGCAAATGCTATTAAAATACAATAAGACTATCATCAAAATTCGACCATCGACTAGATTTTGAACGTTTTGAATTACGATAATATCAATCTGATACTTATAGTTATATGGTTCAGGGTTTACCGCTATTTATCACTGAGTAAATAATCACTAGATGTCGAGTTTTGTCGGGAAAGTTTTAAGCTGAGTGTCACGCTCATTTTTCATTGGACTTTTTAAATTATTTATAGTGTTGTTTACTAAAAGTTCGTGATTAATGTAGTAAAAAGTGCATTCAATAAATAATTCATAAAGTACATTGATGTATCGCATCATAATGGCCTCATCATGACTTTGCCTCAAATCTTCCTCATAGACGGTTCACTCGGCCGTCTTTTTCGACTGTTATTGGCGATATCCGCCATTATTGTGAAATGAAATTTTCAGAGAATTTCTATAATTTGTTACGTGTTACTGGCAAAATTGTGATATCTATTCTACAGGAGCCATTGATCAAGAGTTGAAGTTGAACGAATTTCGTGGGCTAATTTATGCTAAATTCTCTTAATTAAACATAATCCCCCTTATTCATAAACGTTGCTTAAAGTTAATTAGTGATTAGCAATTATTTAACTATACATTTTTGACCTTTTTATCATCGTTTATGAATAATAATAATAATAATAATAATATTTAAAAACAATCTCACACACACTAGACATGAAAATAATAATAGAAAACCTGAAGAGTTTTTAGATACATTAAAACAGAAATTGGCACTTAAAGTTCATAGGCTTAGAAGATATTTAAAGGCACAACAACGCAAAAAAGATAATGCCATATTTTCCACAAATGAAAAATTATTCTATAGGAATCTACAAAAACCACACACAACAACAGAGAACGATACTGACACACCCTCAAAAGAACACTTGGAAACATTTTGGTCTAACATATGGGAAGAGCAGGCATGTCATAATGATAAAGCATCTTGGATTACAGAAGAAGCAACAAAATGGAGAGCAATAGGTGAAATGGAATTTAAAGAGATAACAGAAGCTGAAATTACATATATAACATCTAGGTTACATAATTGGAAGGCACCGGGTATCGATAAAATACATAATTTCTGGTATAAAAAGTTAACAATACTACACAAACCCATAGCAAAAAATTTAACAGATATAGTATTAGGAGATCAGAATATACCCGAATTCATTGCCACTGGAATAACTTACATGCTACCTAAAACTAAATACACATCAGAACCTTCTCAATACAGACCAATAACATGCCTCCCCACAATATATAAAATTCTAACGTCAGCAATAACTCATAAAATTAACTCACACATTGAACACCACAGTATAATTGCAGAGGAGCAGAAAGGATGCAGGAGAGGCCACATGGGATGCAAAGAACAATTAGTTATCGACTCTACTATCCATAAACATGCCACTACAAAAAATAGAAACCTTCACTGTACCTATATAGATTACCAAAAAGCTTTCGATAGCATCCCACACTCTTGGCTAATACAAATCCTACAAATATATAAAATTAATCCCAAAATAATTGACTTCTTGCGCATTATAATGACAAGATGGAAAACCACACTTCTTATAAATAATCGTCTCAGTTCTCTCATAACTCGACAGATACATATTAGGAAGGGTATCTACCAGGGCGATTCCTTGAGCCCGCTTTGGTTCTGTCTTGCCCTGAACCCCTTGTCTAATTTACTCAATCGGTGCCGGATTGGATACCAGTTTAAAAACAATTCCGAAGAAACTACTATCTCGCATCTCATATATATGGACGACATCAAATTATATGCTAAAACTGAAAAAGAAATGAAGACTTTGATAGACACAACAAAAACATTTAGTCAGGATATTAATATGCAATTTGGATTAGATAAATGTAAGACATTGCATATTATAAAAGGAAAAGTAAAGCCCGGCAACTATACAGTAAGCGACACCGACATAATTGCAGCTATGGAACCATCAGATCTGTACAAATATTTAGGGTACAAGCAACTAAAAAGACTCGAACACACAGCAATTAAACAGACACTAAACACCGAATATCGGAGAAGAATAAATGCAATTTGCAAAACACAGCTATCTGGAAAGCATCTTATAAAAGCTTTGAATACCTTTGCCATACCAATACTGACCTACTCATTTGGCATAATAAAATGGTCAAAAACTGACATCGAACAGTTAGAAAGAATTATACGCACAACACTCACAAAACACAATAACCTACATCCTAAATCTGCGATCGAACGACTCGTCATCAAAAGACAAAATGGAGGAAGAGGCCTAATCGACATACATCAACTTTGGCAGAAACAAATCACTAGGCTACAAACATTTTTCTACACAAAATCTCGCACAAGTAACATACACAAAGCCATTACCTTAAATGATTTTAATTACACTCCGCTGAACTTAAACGAACAAAATACACAAGAGACTAACATCAGAGACCCACAAACGCAAAAAATTGAAAACTGGAAAAAGAAAGCCCTCCACGGTAGACACCCTCATGACCTAGAGCAATCCCACATTAACAAATTAGCATCAAATAAGTGGCTAAAAATAGGAAACCTTTTTCCAGAAACCGAAGGCTTTATTATAGCTATACAAGATCAAGTCATAAACACTAAAAACTACAGAAAATTTATCATAAAAGACCCTAGTATAACAAATGACAAATGCCGCAGATGCCATATTCAAGCAGAAACCATACAACATATAACGGGAGCATGCATAACCCTCACACAGACAGATTACACTCACAGGCATAACCAAATTGCGAACATCATCCATCAAAAATTAGCGCTTAAACACAGTCTCATACAAAACACTAACACTCACTACTATAACTACACACCACACTCTGTCCTAGAAAATGACACATATAAACTATATTATGACCGCGCTATACTTACAGATAGGACTATCCATTACAATAGACCAGACATAACCCTACAGGATAAAGTAAGAAAAATTACTTATTTAATAGACATTGCAGTTCCCAACACCCATAACCTACAAAAAACAATAACAGAAAAAATTAGCAAATACACTGAACTTAAAGAAGAAATAACAAGAATATGGAGACAAGAAAAAGTTTATGTCGTTCCTATCGTCCTTTCCACAACAGGTGTTATCCCCAACCATCTCCTCTGTAGCCTAAAACTAATAGACCTAGAAGAATCCACATATATCAACATGCAGAAAGCAGCCATCCTAAACACCTGTAGAATAGTTAGAAAGTTCATGCAGTTAGAAGAAAACACAACACAATAAACTACACCACACTGCTACATTTACTTGGCTTTGGCCCGTAAATGCAGCTAAAACCAGCATAAGAGCTGAGAAAAAGAACTGTCCCAATAATAATAATGTTTTATTAGCAGTAAAAATGTTACATACGTTACAAAGCAGTAGCAGGTACATCAAAAGGTGCATTGGTTATATCTCCTGGCTCCCAAACTAGGTTTATAGCCTGTGACTTGGGAACCAGTGATTCAATAAGGGTAGACATATGTAGATGATGAAGTGTCATACAAAGACTGTTTTCACCAGTAACATAGTGAACATAACAAAACAATCGTTAATTATATGTATTATACAGGAAAAGTAAAAAATAATAATAATAAAAAACTGTAAAGTGGGTTTTTGAGTGAGTGTAATTATGTAGAAGTGTTGTGTATGAGTAAGTAGTGTGAAAGCGCTGAGTGTGTATAGCTTAGAGTGTCTTGGTAAGTGTGGTACCGGTAGATGTGTGTTAATGGACGGTGTATAGAGTATTTGTATTTAAATAAGAAGAGATCCAACCTAATCATGCGGGAAAAGAAGTTTTTCGATTTCGTCATATGATTTCTCAAGTAGCCATTCTACAAACACTGTGGTGTTTATTCATAAACGATGATTAAAGTTAAGTGACGTGTAAGCGTCTAAAATGTATGGTTAAACAATCGCTTATCACTAGTTAACTTTATGCAACGTTTATGAATAA
Organism: Sesamia inferens; assembly: GCA_037179545.1. Classification (NCBI taxonomy): domain Eukaryota; kingdom Metazoa; phylum Arthropoda; class Insecta; order Lepidoptera; family Noctuidae; genus Sesamia; species Sesamia inferens. The sequence goes on from CM073930.1 coordinate 15,412,347, forward strand.
GGGGGAATATCATCCTGACGGAAGATATTCCTCATGCTGCTGTAACATGATTCGTGAAGTAATTACTTAGTAGATAAGAGGTCTCTTAGGAAATGAATATTGATTTGTTTACAGTAAGATCAAGTTCCAGAAAATGATATGTCGACCTAAATTGCGCGGGAATTAGGTTGAACAAAATACTTATCCTTTGTTTATTTGTGATAAACGCTCAGCTCTCGATTATACCCTAATGAAGAAAAATATAGTTATAAACATAACAAAATATTTTTACAATTGTTATATTTTACTTTTCTTACCTTAGGTCTATTTTTATTGTAAAATAATTGTTTGCGTTTTTCTTTACTTTAAGGTACAAATAAATGATTTTTATTTTTTTTATGTTTATCTGTAATATACAGACAGAGTGGTGCTGACAATACGACAATAAATTAAACATCGTGTACCTCAACACATTCTCAGTCTACCCATAAAAAATCATATAAATATGTGCATTAGTTCAGTTACAGGATATTATTTTTCATTTTTCACATTTTTTACATGATGTACATGTTGATAGGAAAGCGCTTACAGGTTAATGACCGCCGCATCCTGCGGTATTAAATTTTAATAATAATGGTAATAGGTAATGGCGCGAAAAAAGCAAGTCGATACAGGATCGCGCTGCCCTGTGGCCGATCGGAGGTCAGTGAACCAATATTTTTAAAGAATGTTCAATTCCGTTTGCAATTTTATGCGATTTAGTTTGCTTGAAATGTTATTTTTTTTATTTTTGATTCTAGATTTTTTTTTTATGGTTTAGGATTATTCCTATGAACCAGCATTGTTCCTGTTTTCATTTATTGTCGTATTGTCAGCACCACTCTGTATTGTACAGACGACAACACACCAAGCTACTACAATCGATCATATTTCTAAATTAGATTTTCACCTTTATAATTAATGCATTAAGGTTTATGATTGAGTGGGAATATTTGACAGTTTTGGGAGTTTTCTGTCGTCTGTACCTTGAACTTTATTAGCAACACGGAACACGTTGTAGTTACGTTGATATTTGAAATATGATCGAGTTCTATCCAGACAGAACAAGGAGCTCCTATAACAGCATTATACTGGCTTCTTTTCCTTTGACAGTTCGTGGTCGTCTCAGTTTTGTAAAACTATTTTTACAAAAAAAAAAACAACCGACTTCCAAAAAACACTACAAAGTTTTCATTTTACACTTTTTAGTTTTGAAAAGTAGTGTTCTGTTGCATCCGGTTAGACTGGATGCTGACGCTAAAATACTTAATGAAAAAACTTACAAACGCACTGGTTGCCCATACGATTTTTGAAAGTTCCCCTTGATTTCTCTGGTCATCCACCATCAAACACTAATGTCAAGATTTATCAAAATCGGTTCATAAACGACGAAGTTATCCGCGAACAAACATAAAAAAAAAACGAGTGTGCTTATGACCACACGACTGAAGTGAAACTTCTTTCGCTTCTTTCCTCAAATAAACCAGTTACAGGCACTTTTGAATTGTCAGAAGGTCGGTCAGTCAGTAAGGTGAAGCTAGTCGCCCATTCCAAAGAGTAGGTACCTATGGAGAAGAACGGGCAAGAAACTCCATGGACACTCTTTTAAATTATCAAGCTATTGATACAAATATTTGATTACATCATTCATTTTGAAATCAATCGTGTGAGAACGATGCAGAAATATATTGTACGCTGAGAGCGTCCATTATGAAAAAAAAAAAAACAACAATTCAGAATTTAAAATACGCCGTAGCAGCTAAGAGATGACCAGTCCCCTCTGACGGCGTCCGTTCACGAACATGACGTATGGATCAGCATCATTCAGCTCAACCATATTGAAGGGAACCTAATGACCCAACACACACGCCACCACCAGCGAGACATTTGAGTGAGCATGACATACTCTCAACAGCCATAGCACTATCAAGTCAATAAACGACTAACCCAACAAATAGATGCTTTACAGCAAGTAGATCGTGCTCACACGTGTTCCATGCAATTATACAATACTAGGAAATTGAATCTACACAATGCAAAGACAGTTTTGTCCAAGGTTCAGCAGCTCCAACGGTGTTCCCGAATGCTAAGTTTAGCTCCTGTGTAGCTGCATCAGTGCCGAATACCCCTGTCAGCGATGCAATTCTGTAACGTATAATATGCCTGGCTACATAGTGTGTACTGGCTTTGAGTTAAAAAAAAAAAACAAACAATTGCAAATTTAAACTACAAGAGGACAAATCAAAGAACAATCAGTGTAAGCATAGAAATCGGATGCAGCTCAAGCCCATATATATATGCGTGTGTACAATATATACATGTATACACATATACATATATTAATTTTCTATAAATATTTAAATTTATTTCATGGTTTCATTGGTAAATTAATATTTTTGCATAGATCTTCTATTTTTATTGAAAAAAAAAAAAAAAAAAACTCGTTGTAGACCTTGTAGTACCAAGCTCGCGCCACGGGCGCCTCTGTGCTTATATCCCCCACTTAACTTCCGTTTGCCTTGCCCGATCACTTTTCGTAACGCTTACGTCACGCGTTCGCCAGCTTACTCCCCAAGTCAAGCGTGCGTAAAGAAGTTTCACTTCAAAAAGCATATATACCGGTCGAATTGAGTAACCTCTTCCTTTTTGAAGTCGGTTAAAAATAAGGTCACATTTGTTTCATATATCCTACACAAACAAAACTATAAGTACAAGTTTATTTAAATTTCAGGTAAAAGAAAGAAACGTGTTGTTCATAGACCATCCTGTTGGTGCTGGATTTAGTTATGTCACAAACAATTCACTATTGGTGAAAACAGATCGAGAAATGGGTATGTTCTTGAAAAGAAACGATAAAAATGTATCTACCTATTTGAATAGAAAACCAAATATTTTTGTATCATATCCTGAAATTGTTTAATGTTAATTGTTCACAGCTATGGATCTAGCAAGAACAATAAAAGTGTTTTTCAGGCGACACAAAGATTTCCGTAACACGCCAACATATTTATTCAGTCAAAGTTATGGCGGCAAACTGTGTCCAAGACTGGCATATTACTTACACACGGTATGTATCGTAACTACAAAACGAATTACCCAATTTAAAAAAAAAGATCTAGTCTAGAGATGCACAACATTTAATTTTTGAAAAGAATTTATTTTTTTAATAAATAATGGTTTCTACATATTTTAACAACGTGAAGATAATGTTAATAAAGATCACATAATAAAAACAATAACATATAACGAATAAGTAATGAAAATTGGTAAAAAAAAGGATCGAAATGTGTAGGGGTATGACAGTAAAATACAACTAGGTACGTATTTTGCCAGAAGCTATTTTAAACCGGCAAGATAAAAAAAAGCGCAACTGCGGAACATATAACTGGAATAATCCAGTTATATGTTCCGCAGTTGCGTTTTTTTTTATTCCAAATCTGAAATTAATCTTATGATTAATTTCAGATTTGGAATACTTATAATACTGCTTGCTGCTTGCTTTGCTTTACTTATAATGTAAAGCGTTTGAAGTACTGACCACCCCTGCTCTTAAAAGCTGTTTAACATGGACACTAGCCCTCTTATTCATAAACGCCGCTTAAAGTTAACTAGTGATTAGCGATTCTTTAACCATAAATTTTTGACCTTTTGACAGCACTTAACTTTAATCATCCTTTATGAATAAACGCCATAGAGCTTAAGGGGTTTATTCATAAACGATTCTTAAAGTTAAGTGACGTGCAAATGTCTAAAATACTTACATGTTTAAACAACCGCTAATCACTAGTTAACTTTAAGCAGCGTTTATGAATAAGAGGGCTATAGTAGTTTACAAAATAATCAAATAAGTAATTTATTTAAATAGAACTCTTAAAAATTCAACAGATAGATAGTTCAAATGTGTTGATTTAAGTATAATGGTTGTCAAATAAGTTGATGAGATAATAAATTCAAAATCAATCTTAACTGTAACAAACCACAATATACATATCTATATGTATTGTATTACATGTTATCCTAGGTAGGCCTAGGACATGCGCTCCGTATTACGTGACGAATAATCCTTCACTATTCTGAAGGATTTAAAAACAATAAGTACAAGGACAAGTTTTTTTTTGTAACCGACGTTTGACAACTCAAAACCAATCTTATAAGATATGCCGCTGGCGCGTACCCAGGTATGTTAGGGAGCTCCGTAACCGTAACCGAAACTATCGGATATCCGATATAAAAAATCATCCGTAACCGAATCCGAAATAAGAGTTTCACATAGTATCGGATAGGGGCGGAGCCTAATTGAGACACGTTATGACAAGTTGTTTTGCGGCGTACCTACGTTTTAACATAGGTTTATTTTTAATGTAGGTTAATTAGTTATTAAATAATGCTGTTTTCAGGCAATTGAAAAGAAGAGCTTGAAAATAAATTTCAAAGGAATCGGTATTGGCAGTGGTTGGGTAGATCCTAAAGAAAGTGTTTTGGTCCAACCGGAATTTTTGTATCTCACGGTGAGCTACTTTATATTGATTTCTGCAGCAACAAATTAACTATGTTTTTTTTTTTTAAATAATTATAATCTAGCACTTGACCGCAATCCCGCCTGATGGTAAGCAGTGATGCGATCGTTGATGGTAAAGCGCGCTAGTTTATTAAGAGCCTATTCACTCAGAAAAACTGAGCGAATAGGAAGGAAGACGGCAGTTGAGCAAGCTGATGCAATGTTAAACCCAATAACACGACCAACGATGCTGCACCAAAGGGAGATTGATCTGAAGACCCTCCACGACCAAACTCCCAACTCAGACCCGTCCTCCGTACGGCTTCACCAGACATCATGCGGGAAAACGACAAATCGCTTGGCGGTAAGACTTTGTCTGGTGGGTGGTAACTTCTGCCGGCGGCCGATGTTATGGCCTACCACCGAGGAAAATAATTGATACTTATAAGAATATTGTACATATTAATGACATGTTTTATTCCAGGGGGCGATAGATCGGAATTTATATATGTCCTCATCAAAGGTAGCGAAGAAGCTTGCGCGATCCATAGAAACAGAAGAATATTTGGAAGCGGATATTTTAGATGATATTTTGTTCCGGACTCTCAACGGTCACGGAGAGTTAAATTTTAACAATGTGTATGCTCCTAGCCCTTATCCCGCACTTGAAGAATTAGATATCAAAATGAATCTATATGTAAAGCCTACCTTGGCTGGAGTAAATAAAACGATAAGATGGACTTATTTATCAGCAAGTGCTTACCAAAGTTTAAAAAAAAGCTTCCTTGTACCATCTGTTTCATTTTGTAAGTACCGTACAGTGTTAGAAATGTTTAAACATACCTATTTTGCTGATTTAATATTCTGTTTTATTTCTTTTTCATAACAGTAGAAGCTCTATTGGACAAAACAAAGCTGAAGATAGCAATTTATAATGGAAACTTGGACGTAGTTACTCCATTAGGCGGTAAGATTATTTTTTCTTTACTATTGGTACAGACGACAGCAGGTCACATATTCCCAATCAACACTAAGCCATAATACTTTAGTGATAAAGTTAAAAATGTAATAAAGAAATCTGAAAGATTGTAGTAGCTTGATGTGCTGTCGTCTGTATATACCTTCACGCTACCATTATTCTTTTTTTTTTTTTTAATAATCAATGATATTATATGAAAGGCCTCCTCCAACTCATACATTTTTGATCTTGTGTGACTGTTGGCAGGGGAAGGCAGCTGAACCAAAACTGCATGTGACTATAGCGCACAAAGATTACTCACTCTAAAAATTTGACTTACCCTCCCCTAGGCCTGATGTGTCAAGGCCAGAAACTGGGTACGCCCATGGTTTAAGCCTTTTCTGTATGACTACGCTACTTTATGTAGGTAATTGCGTAACATTATTGCTTCTGTAGGCCTAGTACGAGTTTTCATTACGAGATTCGATCGTCGATATCGAGCGCGTTTGGGGCTCTCATTGGTTGAGAGTTCTTACAACCTTGAAGCGGGCCAATCGATGAGTCAAACGCTCTCGATATCGAAGACAGTTTAGTAATGAAAACTCATACTAGGCCTACTGATAGTAGCAATGTGTTTCATTTTGACAGTTCAACAACATTCAATTCATTGCTGACGTTGTTGAGCAAATACCTACATTTATCGAACATATGGAGCAAGCAATGTGTTCAAGTTGTGAAGGATAGTGTGTAAAACACGGGTAAGTATGTACGGGGGTGGTTGCGTAATGCAGACAACCTATAAGTACCTAATTATTGGATTAGAGATCTAATCCAACAGCATATTTATAGGTTAATTTCCTTTTCTTTATGCTAATGTCTAATGAATAATTCATCTGACATTAGCATGAAGAAAAGGAAGTTTTTGATTTAGTCTCAGGCACCTTTATATCAAGGTTATACAATTTAAACAGGGTCAAATTTAATCAGTCAGAATGTATAGAGGTATAGACGAGATGGGTATCGATGTCCGATATTTAATAACGATATCTTTTTATTATACTACTGCCTTTTTGTTCGTAAATAATTCCGATCCAACCTGTCCCTTGTTGCAGTTCCATGCCATGCAGGGGGTGCCCTTGTTCCTTAGTTGTGTAGCCCTGGCTAGGGGCATTAATTTATTGAGGCTTCCACAGTTAAGCTGATGACAAACTCGTAGGCTGAACTAAGAGATAGCACAAAAAAATGGCATATTAAAATGTTCGCGTATTCTCTTACACTCGCCTCATGTTTTGCATCATCTGGTTCGTAAAACATCTTTATAGTAGGTATTACATACGCAGGAGACTGAAATAACATTTCGGGTCTTCGGTGATTCATTGTCGAGAATGTACCTACCTACTTAGAAAATGTTTTCTTTCTTGTTATGACCATTAAATACTCATTATCTAATCGTATTTCACCATTCATTCTTAATTGATCTTTAATGAAATTGTTCACTTTAGCACGACATGACTTTATTATGTAAAATTCAAAACATTTTTTTTTAAGTTCGTAGATATATATTATAAAATGTATTGCGTTCATTTTATATATGGAACAATGTTTGAAATAAAAATAATATTAATTAATTAAATATAACTTAATATAGTATTTGTATTGAATTACTTTCCTTGTAAAAAACTGATTTAATAATGGTCTGTCAATGTGTCCAGATATTCAAAAAGGTGAATTGATATGCTTTACAAAGAACCAAAGAGGACTTGTTTTTTGGATGGGACCTCTCTATGTCTGAGCGGAGCGGAAGGCCGTGTCAGACTTATACTAACTAAAAGCCTTCTGTGTTTCATGACTTGCCACCATAACCATAGCGGATCACGTCCTATAGTTGAATCTCGTTACCGTTTCTTTGTATGACAGAAACAAAATATTTGAAGGCTGGATTAAATACGGATCATAATTATCATTGTTTTCCTTAGGTGCTTCCAACTGGGTCCACAAGTTAAAATGGCACGGTGCAGCTGACTTTGCCAATGCTGAAAGACATTTGATACGTGGAAGCAAAAACGGCTATTATAAAGAAATGAAAAGATTAAGCTTTTGGTCGGTTTTTGGAGCTGGTCATTGGGTAAATAAAACTGTCAAGTCATTTATTCAAATTAGGTTTATACGTAAAATACGTCCAGAGAATATTTATTAAATTTCTTACAGACATCATAACTCCACGGATAGGAGTTAACTGGTAGTGGTAAAAGCAGACCTTAACCGAGGAAGGTTCTTGGAAAGCCATAGTGCCAAATTGGTACTATGACTTTTCAAGAACTAGAGCTGTATCACCACCTTGGTTGACTTAACGTCACATTATTTCCTTCCGTTATCTCGTAAGGTCCTAAAATGTAATTAATTAATTACAAAAAGATCTATTCATAAGGAACTAGGATCGAAATTAAAAAAAAATGGTGTTCTAAATCCATACTAACATTATAAATGCGAAAGTAACTCTGTCTGTCTGTCTGTTACGCTTTCCCGCTTAAACCTCTCGACCGATTTTGAAGAAATTTGGTACAGACAATCTTTAGACCCCGAGAAAGAACATAGGCTACCTTTTATTGAAAAAAAAAAAAAAATGTTATTCCCGAATTCCACGTGGGCAATTCAATGAATATGATTAATGAGTACCTACATCGGTATACTTTGGCTGATTCTAATATTTCTACATACATTACAGGTGCCTGAAGAAAACCCTGAGGCTATGGCACATATCTTGGATTATCTCATGGCAGAAGACGTAGAGGATCCATCAGATTAGAAATTATTGAACAGTCTTTTATTATCCATTGATAAAGCGGTGGTAAAAACAAAACCTAAAAGAGGGCAAAGACAAACATAACTTAGCAGAAAAAAAATTTATATAGTGGAGAGTGGATCGATTTAAATGTAAGAAAGGCTGAACCATTATTTCAAGATACAATTTTCCGATAAGAGATTACTTACTTGTAATTTGTATGAAATAAAAAAAATAAAAACGCAAGTTTAATTCGGTTATTTTTATGTCCAGATTACGTATTCGTGTTTATCATACAAACAGTATTATATATGTACAATATTTAATTATTAATATGTGTATTTTAAAAACAATACAACAATATACACACTCATAATAAAATAAGCACCACACTAACAATAATTATCTATGGATAACAATAAATTTTTGCTCTAAACTTATCTTTCAAATACATTTATTAAGCTAAAGGACACACCCACTTTGTCTGGCGATCAAGGAGAAATATATCTCTGGAAGATAAAGTATAAATAAAAGCTTTATTAACAGCAAGAGTCGTAAGTTGTGTGGGTTTGCAAATGTATATTATAATGGTATATACTGCCAAGTGCTGAGTTAACAGTTGAACACAAAAAGGGTGAAGTCCTTAAAAAAAAATTTTTGGGGCAACACATTTGGCTGGAACAAGAATTATATGAATGAGTTTTAATAGCAATGTATATTATAATGGTATATGCCTGCCAAGTGCTGAGTAAACAGTTGAATACAAAAAGGGTGAAGACCTTAAAAAAAAAAAAAAACTATTTTTGGGGCAACACATTTGGCTGGAACAATAATTATATGGATGAGTTTTAATAGCAAACGACCAATTGAAATGGTAAAATAAACGGATGAAAGCTTCGGATAGAATAGAATACAGTTTATATATGCAGATGACAGCACATTAAGCTACTACAATCTGACAGATTTCCTTATTAGATTTTTAACTTTATCTCTAAAGCATTAAGGCTCAAAGTTGATTGGGAATATCTGATAGTTTGGGGTAGCTTGACCTTACCTTTATACCCAATGTGCGGTCTTGCATATTATATTATATTTTTTTTACAGTTCTTAGCAGTTTAATACTAGTATTTTACATGGAGAGATTACATTAACTTCATAGGAAATAATGGTATTCAAGTTCATCTGGTTAGATCGGAAGCTGACCCCAAGATAGATGGGAAAGGGCAAGGCTGAAGATGAGGCTCCATTCTTAGGCCGATTACAAATGCAATAGCATTTGTATTTTGATCGAGCTCGATTTGAATTAGACATTATAAAACACAAATTGCATTGTTTTAATAATAATTGCTGAAATATAAAAAGTAAATTTGATTATTGTACATATCTGATAGATTTTATATCACAAAATAAAAAAATCATTGTACTAGAAATAAAACATGGTCCTAAAATTTTGGCTAAGACCAAGCCGATATGATGTTTCGATTATACAATATGCAAAGAAAACCCCGTCCGACCCATAAGGATAATAAACGTTAGGTAAATACATGACCAAATAAAATATGAAATTTTACATAATTATTATAGTATCAATACTAATGAATTTTGAAATAATCTTTTTTGCCGCGAATTAATTCCAACTTTCCCAAAATTTGGTAATTTTAAAAAAAGTTACAACACCATTTTAGACAGTATTATTAAGAGTGATACGACCACGTACGGCGTGCCTTACCCCCCCTTCACCCGCACATGTACGCTTACCGTGTTGCCTACGGCACATGTATTAAGTTACCTCGCTTATTCGAAATAATATTTATTTTTAGGGGGATATTTTTTTAAGTTTATCCCGGTTTTGTAGGCATTAGTAGAATCAGTTATCGATACCTAACAATACTTTCACGGATCGGACAGGGTTTTCTTTACATATTGTATAATTTGTAAAAGTGGTTTTGAGCTGGTGTGTTCACCTTTACAATTTGATCTTAAGCATTCTTTACTGTACTTCAATTTGTACGAAATTTAGTATTATGTGCTTCAATACATATTATTTTTTTAAACGGTTTAATAGATGCAAACATTTCTAAAATACTAAATATAAATAACTAACAACTTGATTTAACGACAGCATTAAAATTAATGTACTGAAGAATCGTGTCAGCCTTAAATTTGGTCACCGAATAATCTTTAAAAATAATTACGGTTAAAAACTTTTTCGATGGTAAAATGTTTTTAGAATATTTTTGATCTGACCAATTTTATTTTATGATTTAAAAGTGTTACGTGGAAAAATCACAGCCAATTAAATTATGATTTTTGCGTGCGACATGATACAAAATTACGTACCGTATATATTTTACTAGCTTCGGAATGCTCAACTTGTGTACAATCACTTACAAACGCTGAATAAATGTTGAGCGTTGTAGAAGTCTTAATTCTAACAATGACCCCGATTCTTCTTGTTCACAAACCAAAATAAATTGAAGCGCAGTGAACCTTTTCTTTCTATTTCATTAAGAAAAGGACAGAACCACAGAACCTAACATGTTAGTTTAGACCTGTCAAATTAGTACGCGCTTGACGTAAATTGATGTATTCTTGGTCGCCATGTTTATAATCGCGTCTCAACTGTCTATGGAAAGAGAGTTTTGGCGGGAAAGCCAAGATGAGTGCCACGCTCATTTTTCATTGGACTTTTAAATTATTTATAGTGTCGTTTACTAAATAAAAACGCGTGATTTATGTAGTAAAAAGTGCATTCAGTGAATAATTCATAAAGAACAGTGAAATATTGTAGCATAGTGGCCACATTATGTCTTTACCCCAAACCCCTTCTAGTCGGCCTCACGCGGGAAACGAAAGGAGAAAGGTTAAGTTAAGCTAGGATAAAGTAGGATAAATTAGGATATAAACTTACTCAAGAAAAAGTTACTTAAGACTAGGCTGTATGGCGTACTATGCCTTTGCCTTTTCCGTTCCTATGAACGGAAAGAAGTGAACAAAAAAAAAATGTTTATGGAATATCTTAATTTGACAGGTTTAAACTAAAATGTTATGTATAAAAAACTGTGAACAAGAGAATCGGCGCCTATATCATATCAAACATTACCTTTTTGGCAGGTCTAAGAGTCGGTAAAAAAATTCAATGTTATGAATAAGTACCGAAGCTGACCAGCATTTTCAATTTTACACGTTTTTATAGTCAGTGCGTTGTCTTGGTCAATTTGAATAATTCAAAGCTATTCTACAATAATATATTAGCTACGTTAGTCTCACTTCAGCATAGCAGGCGTCGCATACTCGCACTGGCTTGGTGTTGCCAGCTAACGCGACTGTTTTGTCGCTGCAGGCCGCGCAGAATATATGGCCACACCGACGGCAATGGTGCTGTAAATATAACAAATACAATTAATAATATCACTAAAACAAAGCAGAATAACACGTTTTATTTAATTTACACCCACAAATTTTAGGCGCCGATCTCGTGTCGCCAGTGTGAGATTAAATCAAAACATCATTTTAGACAAATTGTTCTTTTAAAAAAAATATACATATAGAGTCTGGTTGTTCGTGGCAAATGTTGGGCCCATAGACTATGATTGTGTTTGGTTTATTCTATACAACGTGTCCCAAAATTCAACGATAAGCCGGCACCAAAAGGTGTGTCTGCTCATAACTACTCGTGGAAAGAAAGAAAAAAAAAAAAAAAAATTAGGTAAGAAATTTAATTTCTTCGAAAAGTTACACCCCTTATGATATTATTGACTACCAAGACCACAATTCATCAAATATTTCTGACATTATTTTTTTAATCGGTCACCTAAGTAGCCCTTCTATCTATCTATACCTGGAATTTTTACAAAAGAATCAATCAAAATATATTTTTCCTTTAAAATTATAATTTTTTTAATTTTCTGTCCACTTTCTCTCAGCGTGGTGGAAAAAAAAGTATGGACACTACTATGGCAATTTTTTTCCAAATTGAGGCCACTAACCAAGATTCCAAAATGGTATACTATACTATAGGATATATAGCAAAAAAAAAAATTAATATATATATATATATATATATATATATATATATATATATATATATATATATATATATATATTAATATATATACAGTATGTTAAGAAAACCCTGTCCGACCCGTGAAGGTGTTGTTAGGTATCGATAACTGATTCTACTAATGCATACAAAACCGGGCTAAACATAAAAAAAAAATCCCCCTAAAAAAGTAAATATTCTTTCGCAAAAAGAGGTAACTTAATCAATGTGCGATATGCACCCTTCCGCGGGGAGCGGGCGGCAGGGCACGCGGCACGTGGTCGCGTCGCTATTCGCTCATAAAATACCGGTGTTGTCACTTTTTTAAAAATTACCAAATTTCGGGGAAGTTAGAATTAATTCGCGGGAAAAAAAGATTATTTCAAAATTCATTTGTATTGGTACTATGATGATTACGTAAAATTTTATATTATATTTGGACATGTGTATACCTAACCTTTATTATCCTTATGGGTCGGACAGGGTTTTCTTAACATACTGTATATGAGTACAATTTTTGAACCTGTAGGTATTAAATTTCAAATTCTGTTGTTGATAGTCATTATCATTATCAACCTTTCCATCGTCCCACTGCTGGGCACAGGTCTCCTCTCATACAGAGAAGGATTGAGCGTAATCACCACACTTGCTCAATGCGGGTTGGCGATTTCACTTATAAAGTCCAGGTTTCCTCAAGATGTTTTCCTTCACCTTCAGTCATTGGTGTCCAAGATATACTTAGAAAGTACATATAACTTTAGAAAAGTTACATTGGTACTTGCCTGACCTGGAATCGAACCCGCGCACTCATACTTGAGAGGCTGGTGTTTTAACCACTAGGCCACCACGACTTATACGACTTATACGTTGTTGATAGTAACCACTTTTATTGTTGAATTTTGGGACACGTTGTAGAGTAATTACATAACATAATCAGCCTATGTTCCCAATGTTGGGACACAGGCCTCCTCTCTATGAGAAGGAGTGAGCAGTAATCTACCACGCTGCCCCAGTGCGGGTTTGTAAAGTTTTTTTTTTTTTTTTTTAATAATTATAAACTAGCACTTGACCGCATTCCCGCCTGATGGTAAGCAGTGATGCGATCGTTGATGGTAAAGCGCGCTAGTTTATTAAGAGCCTATTCACTCAGAAAAACTGAGCGAATAGGAAGGAAGATAGCAGTTGAGCGAGGTGATGCAATGTTAAACCCAACAACACGACCAACGATGCTGCGCCAAAGGGATATTGATCTGGAGACCCTCCACGACCAAAATCCCGACACAACAACATTTGGCGCATCGTACCCGGCACACATCGCAGCACAGCTGCTCAGACCCGTCCTCCGTACGGCTTCACCAGACATCATGCCGGAACACGACAAATCGCTTGGCGGCAAGGCTTTGCCTGGTGAGTGGTAACTTCCGCCGGCGGCCGATGTTATGGCCTACCACCGAGAAAGTTATCGTAATTTTAACTTATTTACATTTAAATTGACTTTTTTGTTTTTGTTGACTTTAACTGTATGGTCATACAATAATGCATGCACCATGTAGACAGATGTGATACTGTTAACTTGTACAGACAAAAGCACATCAAGCTATCTGTCACATTTCTTTAATAGATTTCCAACTTTATCTATAAAGCATTAAGGTTCAAGGTTGTATGGGATTTTTTTACAGCTTCGGGTAACCTACCCGACCTGCTGTCGTTCGTACGTATATATAATTTATCAGTATCTACATATGTCTACATTAAGGTCTTTATTAACTTACTTTCCTCCTAGCTATTGAGAATTCTTTGGCACACGCGGTACAGGCAGTTGCGTCTTTGTCATGCGTCCACGTAGGCGTTTCTTCCACCGTCTGTGCTTGTGCCGCCTCCCTCTCCAAAAGTTCTGCTAACTGGAGTTTGTTCTCGCTTAGTGTGGCACCTACTTCTTCTAAAGTTTTCTGTGCTTCTACATACTGTGTTTTTAAGACGTGCTGCTCTTCTTGTAGTGTGAGGTACTTCTGTAATGTTTTAATTTAAAGGTTTAAAATAATAATAAATATATTTCCATTAATTAAACGGGATTACCTCAATATTTCTTACAGTTTATTTTTCGGTAAACGTAATTTATTAAAAGAAAAATGGATTACGGTATATTTATTAAAGATAAGATATTTATCTTTTGTTTAAACTATTTAAACTAATTGTAGTCTCTTTTTTCCTTTTATTCTTTTATCTGACTGGTTTTATTTAACGATAACTATTTTACGAAAAGAGCAATATTTTTTTTATTACTTCAGGTTACATTCTCGCCTCACGAGGTTAATGAGAATCGAGGAGATGCTTGTTATGTAATCGCGGCTTCATGAATTTCACATCATGACACAATACATTACACATTTACCACCACACTAATGCCAGCTTACTAGGGAATAGGGATGTATCCAAGGTATGAAAATCAAAAAAATAATTAGTCCGTCTTACAGATAATAAAAAAAATTAAGACCCGTATTTTTTATTTTGTCGTAATTACCAAAAATTACGGAGATATAGCGTATTAAAGTTACAGAGTGGGGGCTAATTACGTCACGCCGTTCTATATTTTGCACCATGGCGTGACGTCATGCGACATTTCAAATCAATATATCTTCCTAAGTATTTGAATAAAAGAAAAAATAAAAAATACGTGTTCAATATTTTTTATAAAGCTATCTGACGGACATTAAATTATTTTTTAGGATACAAGCCAATTAAAACTGTTGACATCATATCAGATTAAAACTATCAGTAGGTA
This sequence comes from Sesamia inferens, assembly GCA_037179545.1. NCBI lineage: Eukaryota > Metazoa > Arthropoda > Insecta > Lepidoptera > Noctuidae > Sesamia > Sesamia inferens. The sequence continues at coordinate 15,427,427 of CM073930.1, forward strand.
CTTTGAGTCAATATTTTAATAGGTATTAGCTTCTGTTCGCGGCTTCGTCCGCGCTAATATTTCCTTTCGGCCTAGTGTAGGTACTTTATAACTAGTTTTCTTTTTGCTCAGCCCCTAAGCAGCAAAACAGCGAGGTCCAACGGCCCCGAGTTGTAGATCGTGGGTTTGAAGCTAGACAGGCGCTTTACTGAGTATATAATAGTTTCATCATTTATGCTCTCAAAAACGATGAAGGAAAATGTATTCTTAATTATTATTATTATTATTTATTTTAGATTGTTCATCTATATGATTTGTTCTGTCATAAAAATTAGTACCTATTAAGTAGTAAATTAAATAAAATAAAATTAAGGTGATATTATTTAGACTAGAAGGACTCCCCGATGTTGCTATCAGTCGCTATTTGACAGCGTGCAGCCGTATCCACAGTGCCAACATCGGAGAATCCCACCGGTCCACCAGTGCGGCCAGAACGGTGTTGGGACTACCGCGCGTGCGGCGCATGATTTCCGCAAAGCTATCGGTCTCAGCCGCCGCGAACATCGCGGAGGCGCTGCAGTAGCGCGGCAGTCCCATCAACACCCGGAACGCGTTGTCGTATTGGATGCAACCAACCGAAAATTCGGTGACATGTCCTTATCTAACATGTGTCACCTTGTTGGTTTAAGGCCCATTTGCTTTCACAATGAGTCTTGTATCCTAGTAATAAGAACGTTAAAGTCCGATTATCCAGTTTCTTAATAGCGTGATTTAAAAAGCCTGGACTTTCCTCAAAAATACAAAGGTATCAAATGTAAAAATAATTTTACAAATACAGTAGTTGTAGAGATTAACGCGTTCAAACAAATAAACAAATAATATAATATTTATTTTAGTATAGTAGTAATGATTATGATTTGTTTACCTGGCCTATTGATTTCAGAGATTCCACTTCTTGTGTCAACATTGATATCTTATCTCGATCCCGCATCATGGATTCCTATAATACAGTGATTATTAATAAACTATAAGGAAAACCAATTAAGTATTTAATGTTTGTTTGTTTTTTCTTAACTCAAAGCCAGTACACACTATGTAGCCAGGCATATTGTACGTTACGGAATTGCATCGCTGACAGGGGTATTCGGCACTGGTGCAGCTGCACAGGAGCTAAACTTAGCATTCGGGAACACCGTTGGAGCTGCTGAACCTTGGACAAAACTGTCTTTGCATTGTGTAGATTCAATTTCTTAGTATTGTATAATTGCATGGAACACGTGTAAGCACGATCTATTTGCTGTAAAGCATCTATTTGTTGGGTTAGTCGTTTATTGACTTGATAGTGCTATGGCTGTTGAGAGTATGTCATGCTCACTCAAATGTCTCGCTGGTGGTGGCGTGTGTGTTGGGTCATTAGGTTCCCTTCAATATGGTTGAGCTGAATGATGCTGATCCATACGTCATGTTCGTGAACGGACGCCGTCAGAGGGGACTGGTCATCTCTTAGCTGCTACGGCGTATTTTAATTTCTAAATTGTTGTTTTTTTTTCCATAATGGACGCTCTCAGCGTACAATATGTTTCAATATGCATCGTTCTCACACGATTGATTTCAAAATGAATGATGTAATCAAATATTTGTATCAATAGCTTGATATTTTAAAAGAGTGTCCATGGAGTTTCTTGCCCGTTCTTCTCCATAGGTACCTACTTTTTGGAATGGGCGACTAGCTTCACCTTACTGACTGACCGAACTTCTGACAATTCAAAAGTGCCTGTAACTGGTTTATTTGAAATAAATGCTTTGATTTGATTTGATTTGAATGTTACAGTCATTCTTTCGTTGCAAATAACAAGTGCATCTCAGGTGAGTTTTACGTCATTGAGATAAGGTTTATAATTCCATTATTGCAGTGCGCAGACAAAATGTAGTAACTTTACTTCAGTTATGGGTAGTAGGTACTTAGGTACGTCAATTATGGGATAAAATATGAATCAAAGAAGATTTTGTATGCAGATACAATACATAAGGTTAGTCGTCTCGTAATGAATATTACGTCACATCTTGCGCAACTCTTTTATGTTTTTTGTTACAGAATTCAAGAGTTATATTTACTGTGTAGGCACTTAAAAAATCGAGATCGAACCGTCGAGAGAATGCGTTCCTGACACCTCGTAGTGCGATGAATAAGTAGTTTATAAAGAACAAATTCGCTAAACACGTGTCAAGAATCCATTGTCTCGTCGGCTGCAATATAGGGTTAGTTCCATCGAAAATTGTGAGATATTTAAGTACTTACTTGTAAAGACACTCTCCACTCCCGTTCTATTCTTAGATCGCCCTCTGCGGCTACAGCCCTCGTTTCTGCTGCGGCCGCCTTCTGGCCCAGCGTACGGGCACTATCTTCTAAACTCCTCCTAGCTAACTTATCTTCTTGCAACCTAGTCAGTGCGCATATATCTTAACACAAGTTCATATGTTTGTACAGCCAGCAAGAAAAATTAACAATAGGCAAAGCTTCCGAAGGGATTTATGAATGAAAACTTTCTAATAGATCCTGTTTTGTGACTAATTATTGATTAATCTAGATATATTTAACCTATTGACTGATGGATTTAATGAGACTCGATTACTTTTGTACTGTATGTAAACGAAAATAATAAGCGTGTCTAAAGACGAGGGGATAACAATTGCTGTGGTCCCAGCACTCAGCTCATTAGACAAAGAAATACCTATGTTCATGGTACGCCTTTGCCGTGTAATGAAATAAAAAGAAAACAAATTTAAGTTCTCAGTCGTATTTATACGACAAAGAAACTTCTCCCATTTTTATACGGCACGAACATGAAAACATTTGCCTTATTATCTCGAATGGGGCGGTAAATAAGTTAAATCAATTTATATGTTCTAGTACTATTGGCTTGAATACTTTTCCAAGAACATAATCTGGTACGGAATTGGGAATACAATCCCAATTCCGTACCAGATTATGTGCATCCTCGGTGAGAACTTCAGAGTCTTGGTGAAGCTACGTCTAAAACTTTTGTGGTAGTGTATATTACATTTCAATACAGCTTTATTAGATATAATCGGCTTTTCCAATGTTTCAGGAGATTTTCAACTCATACTGATTAGTAGATAGTACTTCTAGTAGAATTGAAAAAATATGAGCTCATTGGTTGACCAATGTAGGTAATAAAAATTCGCACTGTAATCATCATAAATTCGACTCTGTTGTTATTTTTTAGTCTAATATTTAACTGTATGCTCTAAATTAATGTAAGTTTCAATCATAAGTCAACTCATATGCTATGCAAAGAAAAAATAAATTTTGATAATATTCCACCGAATTAACTGAGGTTTAATTGGCTTGTATGCTAAAAAATAATTTAATGTCCATCAGATAGATTTCTAAAAAATATTGAACACGTATTTTTTATTTTTTCTTTTATTCAAATACTTAGGAATATATATTGATTTGAAATATCGCATGACGTCACGCCGTCGTACAAAATATACCATGGCGTGACGTAATTAGCTCCCACTCCATAACTTTAATACGCTATATTTCAGTAATTTTCGTTAATTTCGACGAAATAAAAAATACGGGTCTTAATTTTTTTTATTATCTATAAGACGGACTAATTATAATCAGCCTATAATGTTCCCACTGTTGGGCAGGCCTCCTTTTGATAAGAGGGAGTGGACTGTAATCTGCCATGCCGGCTCAGTATAAATTGGTAAATTTCACATGTCTTCGAAGTTTTTGGCTCTAGGACATGTCTTTTTTTTAATAATTATAAACTAGCGCTTGACCGCAATCCCGCTTGATGGTAAGCAGTGATGCGATCGTTGATGGTAAAGCGCGCTAGTTTATTAAGAGCCTATTCAGTCAGAAAAACTGAGCGAATAGGAAGGAAGACAGCAGTTGAGCGAGGTGATGCACTGTTAAACCCAACAACACGACCAACGATGCTGCGCCAAAGGGAGATTGATCTGAAGACCCTCCACGACCAAACTCCCAACCTAATAACATTGGGCGCATCGTACCCGGCACACATCGCAACACAACTGCTCAGCCCCGTCCTCCGTACGGCTTCACCAGACATCATGCCGGAACACGACAAATCGCTTGGCGGCAAGGCTTTGTCTGGTGGGTGGTAACTTCTGCCGGCGGCCAAAATGGTCGCCGTCGGTAATGCCGGTTTCCTCACGATGTTTTCCTTCACCGTTTTGAGAGCAGTGGTGATGAAATAATTTACATACAGTAAAAAGCCTGATGGGTTTCAACCTACGATCTATAACTTGTAAGTCGCGGTCGATACCTACTAGGCCACCACTGCTCTAATAATACTTCAAATTTCCCTGGACAAGTTTTTGACATTTTGTTTGTCGCCGAATTGGGACTGAGACAAAATTTTGAACGTTCTAAATTACGGGAATTAGCCTTCTGATGGTAAAGAATAATGTCAAGAGCAATAGGGCAAAAAAAAAAAAAAAAAAAACTAGACACGTATGTTTTCTTTTTTATATAAACAAAAAATGAAGACGATACAGTGCGTTGAAAACTACTACACTTTTTAGCGAGAAGTGAGTCTTTGATGCGTTTTATATTTGTCAATTTTGTATTGATTTGATAAAACAAAATATACGTATCCAATATTTTTCTATACAGTATGTTAAGAAAACCCTGTCCGACCCATAAGGATAATAAAGGTTAGGTAAACACATGACCAAATATAATATAAAATTTTACGTAATCATCATAGTACCAATACAAATGAATTTTGAAATAATCTTTTTTTCCCGCGAATTAATTCCAACTTCCCCAAAATTTGGTAATTTTTTAAAAAGTGACAACACCGTTATTATTATGAGCGAATAGCGATGCGACCACGTGCCGCGTGCCCTGCCGCCCGCCGCCCGCGGAAGGGTGCATAACGCACATTTATTAAATTACCTCTTTTTGCGAAATAATATTTATTTTTTTAGGGGGATTTTTTTTTAAAAGTTTAGCCCGGTTTTATATGCATTAGTAGAATCAGTTATCGATACCTAACAACACCTTCACGGGTCGGACAGGGTTTTCTTAACATACTGTATATGAATGACGGACTAAATAAACCAATGTTTTTTAACCAAGGAAACACCTCTATTGTTCTGACTTTATCATTGTTTTTGAGGAACAGATGACTGCTTAGTATGTTAATATTTATCAGAATCAAGGTATTGTTTAATCACACAAAGCATGCAAACTTAGGACTGAGATTGATAATGGCAAACCTACACAATAAACATAAAATTAAAACAAGCAAGTCCATTGGAATTTCAATAAAATACAGAATGCGACTGAATATGATTTATTATAAATAAGGCTTTTACACAACTAACGCCTCGTTATTACAAAACTATTAAAAAGAAAATATCTAAAATTGTTTTTATTACATTGCTGCCAGATATAAACGATCACAATATTTGAATACAATCATAAAAATCAAATTTCCAAGCATATGTAGCTACCTAAATGAAATGAGATCAAATACTCTTTAGGAGTAATAATCAAAAATCCCTATACAATGTAACTTTGACAATCATTGGAAAGTATACAAAATACCAATCTTTTTATTAGCGCTACAAATCCGCACGCTCTCTATGCTACTAATACAGGTACTTTTTATTAGTTATTTTACATAATTATCAAAATAAATAACAATTATACTACACAGTGAAATATACTTAACATTACATATTAAATAAGATTAAATTTTGTATGACATAACTTAATAACAGCTTAAATTAACTTTGATCGGAAAGAAAACCTAACATTAACTTAAGGTGAATTAAAAATGGTACAGTTGGATATTTAATTTAATCACAGCAAGTAAGCAAAAGCAACAGTAGCATTAAGTTTAACAATATGATCATTATCATTGGATCACTTAAATAATTTAAAATACTGATTTTTGCATTCACTAAGTTTATTGTGAGGGTTTGCCAATATCGAGCGAATGGAAAGAGATGCCGCTAGTTGATACACGCAAGCTGTGCATTGCTCACCCCTAAGTGCGTTGAGGATTGATATGTCAAGCGCTTAGTTTACATTTAACAGCGTAATACATTATCCAGGCACTCTTTCGATCCTGGCGGGTGAACTCGGGCCGTAACCCGCCTGATGCGATGTCATAGTAAAAATTAGTAAAACCTACTTCTCATCGAGTTGATGTATGGTGCTGCCCATTGATTCAGTCTTTGCTTCCAATTTGGCTATTAGCTCTGTTTTATGTTTCAAGGAACTTTCACATTCCTAAAACAAGGCCAATACAGTTTAGCTGAATAAAATGACAACTCATTTGAGCTAAAGTAAGATTATTTCTGTTAGTTTAAAGCAGACAAGTACAGGACAGATATTATTGTTAAAAGTTTCATAAGAATACATATAATATATTCTGAGGTTAATACAGTGGTTTAATGAATATATATTTTAAAACTATGTAAATGCATTTTTATAACTCGCAACCATTATATTATCCTCAACATCATCAATATCACCATAATATTAGAATGTGTTAGTAGATAATACATTAATAATTTTCTAAGAAACAGGAAACACCACCTATACACCAATATTCATCATATTAGTGAAACAATTTTATGCATAGTTTTGAGTTAGGTATTGTCGAAGATTACTCCGGGATTTGACTGACTGTTTTGTCTCTCATATTACACTTTCTGAAAGGTGGTATTTCCTGGAGATTCAGTTTTTTATGAGGCGGGCCTTCATCCTTCGACTTTGTACCCTTTTGAGCTTGACTTTGTGCTTTCAATTTTTCTAACTTTTCTCCTAGATTACTTTCGGTGGTTGTAGGAGACCTGAGAGCTTTGACTAAGTCGTTATCAGTTCCTAAGAAGTGGTTATATTTCTCAAGGTTGTGAAGTATTTTGCCAATTTGTTCGGCTTTCCCCTGGAGCCTCGACACCATTTCGCCCTTCTGCGTCAGTTCCATCTCGCATTCCTTCCGTACGACAATCGCGGCATTGTGAATACAGCATGTTATTAGTATATGTTATATATATAATATTAGCAGGTTAGTGAGTAATAAAAATAAACGAGATGCAAAAAACAACTAAAGAAAAAAATACGAATACATACATTTTAATAAGTTATAAGCATAACCAGATACAATACAAAAAATGCGATACAAAGGCTAAAGACACAGAGGCATATTATTGTTAATCAAGTTGGTGGGATCATGAGAATGCATGGGCGGGATAATCAAGCAGTGTTAGGTCGCACCCACGCGACGAGCGACCTTCGCGGGTCATCATCAGTACACGACTGTAGCATACACAAAGGTAATGCAAAACTGGTATGAAACATAGTGTGCTATATGCTAAAACCGGAGTAATTTTGATATATTTGCACAAGTTGAATGCAAGGAATTAGTGTCACAGTTAGTTATCTACTTGTTAATCATCAACCGACCATGAAGAACAAAAATGAAGAAACGTTAGCAACGATTGACGCAAGCGCGTGATTGGTCAACCATTAGTGATAGTTTTAAGGGTACAAAATCCTAAAAGATTATAAACAGCATGCTTATTGAACTACGAGTAAATAACTCACCTGTAATTTTTTGTACATCTCTAAGTTAATTAGCTTTATATCGTCAAGTTGTCTTCTCAGCGATATAATTGTGTCTTGTTTATCATGTATATCTTTCTCTAGCAATTTCATAGCGACCTCCATTTCTGCTTTGAGTGAAATCTGAAGTATATGGGTTAAAGAGCATTATTAGAAATTTATTATTAGGTTTTTCGTCTATTATACGGAGAAAATATTTCCGTACGTTATGATTTACAGATTTTGCTAGCCATTAGACAGACAGGTCATTGCCTAATAGAATAAAGTTATTGTGACCCGACAGTGGCCACAGGCCATTATGTATCGACCTTGATTTCAGTTCGAGCAGACGTTTATAAAATAACAGTGTTGACGAAGTATTACGACTGGTAATATTTACTATACCTGTAAATCTAGCTCCCTCTGCAGTTCCAAATACTTCTTCCGTTCTTCCTCCAAACTCTTGCTGGCCTCACTATCATTTTTGGATTTATCAGAAGCGATGCTTTTGACGCTACGTTTCTCCTGGAAATTAAAGTGACACAGTTCTTCAGACTAGTCGCTGGAGTGTTAATTTATTGGCGCTATTTTTAAAATCGCGCGCGTTTTTGTATCTATTTCTAGTTAGTTAAACCACGAAATCATATTCTCTGCTTATTACAAAATTTGTTTTTTTTAAAGTCGTAAACTGTTTTATATTAATGCAGATTTTTTTAAATACATAATGACTGATTATTTCGATGTTAAGTAGTTACTGTTGTAAGTTATATGCCTAAATCGAAATAACTAGAAATAAAGTTGGATGTCACTCTGTAATAAAAGGAAAGAGGTTCTACTTTTTTTGTAACTGAAGTTAGAAAGTGTCTTAGCATCAAGTCTTTCTTATAAAGTCGACAAGACGCACGTGTCATGTCTGTATTAGAACAAATCATTGTAGTATTTTCGCGACAATTGAAGTAACAGTTGCAAACTATGATTACGCTGTCTTATCGTTGGCTATTTAATCACTGATATCACGAAAATAAAGGCATGAGAATATGTGTATCTATTCAGTGGATAGATATATTCCAAGACTTATCTCTTTCAATACGAAAGAAAAATAAAAAATATGAATGCACGGTAGAACCAATGAAACGCAAAAAATCTGTTATAAAGTGGGTAATTAGTAATTAATCTCATCAATATACTGCATTTCAAATAAGGAAAACACAAAAGAAATTTAAATGAAGGAGGAAAACGTATTGCATTAAATGTCATTAAACTTGATTACACCGTCTTAATTTAGACGTATACTGAAATTTGGTATAATTTGTGCAAATTAATGGAAAGGAAAAAAAATTGTCTAATCTTACCTCTTCATCAGACTGCAACTCCGTCACTTTCATCCTCGTATCTTTGGTTATATCTTGCCCTGCACAAAAAATTCACACGTGCTTAGACAATACAAATAAACACAGACTGTAGCGTGTTATATTTACATTGGTGCATAAATAACTCACAGGATTTGGTCCAAAAAGTTTGTTTAGTTTGACTTTTTGATGTAGAATTGCCCATTAATGCTGAGTTATGGTGCATAACGGTTGAAAACCGTGGTTAAATAATTATATGGCGGTAAAATAATGATGCGGGCGTCAGGTCCGGCCCACTGACAAATGCTTACTAAGCTATACAATAGAGACTGACTCATCACCGTAAGCAAGTTGTCTTATCTGTTGGATTTTCTAATATTGTTATTCGCGTGGTGTTTTTGTTAGTAAATAAATACCGATGACCATGAGCAGAAGTACTCTCTCTATCCGGTGATTATTGTAATGTGTTTGGTTAATGTTAATAGCAATGAATATTAGGACCACTGATGACGAAAACGAAACCTAACTAGTGCATAATTTATTTTATAAAGGTGTAAGAAGGTGTAATTCATCGGAGCACAAATTTAAGTAATCATGAATTCAGTATAATATAATTCTTTATTCCCTAGCACAGGTAATATTTATTGTCGGTTAATAATAATAATACTATGTAGGTATATCATTTATTTCAGACACACATGCATATGTAGGTTACACTCACGAGTCAGTAATCATGGGCTGAATTCACAATTCGGTAACTGGTTGCGCGTTGATATCACTGTTTCCCTGTATAATGCACTTTCAGACACGCTACAGATTTGAGTTTAAATTTTCATTCATACAAAACCCATGTTTGACGTAAACGCACAGTTTAATATAAATGTTATGTTTAGTGTCAACCACTGTACTTACCAAGCGCATGTTTCAGCTGATTGTTTTCCTCAACTAACTGAATCATCGTGTTTTTGGAGATCGCCAAGTCTTCTTTCATGAGAGCATTGGTCGTTGTCAAGCTTTCGACCTTGGCTTGAAGATTAGCTACTGTTGCACTAAAACAAAAGATATTTGCATAAGAACACAAATATTAAATTTATTAAAATTTCTTTGCACTGTGGTTTTACTGAAGGCCAAGTGTTCTTGAGAATCAAGCGCTATTAATTATTTTGGGAGAATTTATTTACTGCTAAATGCCCTTGACTTCAATTTTCCTTAGCGAAAAACGATGAATGAAGTCTACGACGGAACGAGCGTGCCCAGAAGATGCACGTTTACACTTGCTTTGAAGCCTGACAGGTTATACGTGGAAGTGAACAGTGAATGTGGAGTAGAGAAAATATCTGACTCGTCTCAAAAATTAGCTAACTGACTATCTATCTCATGCCAAAAGATTTGACTGAATTTTGTTATTTAATTCTTTGGCTGTCTTGTTAACTGACGTTTAGGTATGGACGAGTGCAGGTCAAGCTACCCGAAACTGTAAAATGTTCCCAGTCAACCTTGGGCCTTAATGCTTTAAAAACGAGTGCAGGTCAAGCTACCCGAAACTGTAAAATGTTCCCAGTCAACCTTGGGCCTTAATGCTTTAAAAATAAAGTTATAAATAAATATATACGGACAAATCACACAGATTGAGCTAGCCAACAATGAATTTCGAGACTTTTGTTATGGGATACTAACTCAATTTCAATTTATAATAGATACATATATAGAAAAACATCCAAGACTCAGGCCAATCAGGAAAAGATCGTTTTCCATCATGACCTGTAGGCTTAGTATGAGTTTTCAATACGAAACTCGGTCGTTAATATCGAGCGCGTTTGGCGCTCTCATTGGTTGAGAATTCTTACGACCTTGAAGCGGGCCAATCGCTGAGTCAAACGCGCTCGATATCGACGAACGAGTTTCGTAATGAAAACTCATACTAGGCCTACAGGTCGGGGATCGAACCCGGGGCCTCCACGTCGCAGGCAGGCATGTTGACCGCTGCGCCTCGGAGACCATGGATAATCTAATAAGGAAATCTGACAGATTGTAGCAGCTTGATGTGCTGTCGTCTGTACGTTGATTAGTCTTGTCTGTGAAGATTTAGTATAAATGATTACGTAGTAAACTCTGAGCACCACAACCCAGTTACTGGGTACCTAACACGAAACCCCTTGGTAAGATTGGTTGTCAGACTTTAGAGCTGTAAAGATTGTCAAAGACCTACAAATGACAGCCGGTTTCAACGGGTTACCGTACTTTCCGAGACAATCAAATGCAGCCCACGTAGGATTGTGGTTATACAATTTTAGACAGTTAGTCTATAGTAGTAGGTACCTAGTTAGCTAACGATCGCCACGTAGTACCTATTATATCCAATCGTCATGGGTCTATGAACTGAGTTAAATATAATGTTCGCTCGTGACCCTATTATTTGTGAGTTAACCTTCAACAATAGTATTTATTTACAAAGGTACTAGACGTTGAATGAAATTTTAAATTCCTAGAAGCGTCACGCTCGAAACAATTTTGACGTTAGCCATCATAAAATTATTGTACACTAGCGGCCGCCAGCGACTACGTTCGCGTGGAGTTGGTTATGCTCGGCCCCTATTGGTCGCAGCGTGATGTAATATAACCTAAAGCCTTCCTGGATTAATGGGCTATCTGACGCAAAAAGAATTTCTCAAATCGGACCCGTAGTTCCTGAGATTAGCGTTCAAACAAACAAACTCTTCAGCTTCTATTAGTTTAGACTAAAATATCTAAAAAGAAAGTAATGTAGCACAGACAGGTATTTCAAATGAGTCTGTAAAATGTTAAATGTACCAGAAACACCCATTAACTTTGCATATCATTGGGAGTTAATCGTTCTGTATTATATAGTAGCAGTGAAGTAAAGTTAAAGTCTAGCGAAACACAGGTCTGTTGATTAATGATCTAATTTACTAATGAGACGTATGTGAAAGATATGAAATAGAAACTAATTCGTTAAAAGAAGTAATTAAACTGCATAGATTAACATGAGAATTTGAGAACAATAGACAATACATTCGAAACTCACTTGAGATGTCTGTTCAGCTCCTCGATGTAATTCTTCTGGTCTAGCATTGTGTTGATGTGGCGTTGTTTCGGTTCTGAATCGCCGTTGTTACCATTGCCATTGCCGGCTAGGTCATTGGATGAATTACTGCCGCGTAAGTAAAGCGAGAAATCTATTACACCTTGTTGACTGTCCAAATCTTCCTCCTGTGTGTTTCACAATGAATTTTAAAATTTGATGAATATTAAAAAACTTGAGGTGTCACTTAATACCTACTGCTCCAGTATCAATATTTCTCTGCCTCGAATTTACAAGTCAAGGTGGAAAAAAATTGGTACTTGTGTCAAAAAGTAACATGTGGGTTTGTTGACAAATAATTACCTTCACACACAAATTACAATCCACAACATTCAAGCCGACCAGAAGACCAGTTATAATGACGGCTTCTTCATTCAGCATCAGAGCGTGAGGTTCGAAATATTCCTCCAAAGTATCTTCACGGTGTTCTAAGATAATACGAAGATAGTCAGCAAGTCTTTTCTGCATCAAAGCCAGCCTCAACCAGGCTCGAGCACGACCCATAGCCGTCCTATAAAGATTGCAAAACATTAGAGACTATAATTACGAATGTTTTGCCTTGACTTATCTTTTTGAATTCAAATGTGCAGTATAATTCAGAATAAAATAATGGCGCAGATTCCCTTATTCACAAGCTAAAATAAATTTAAGTTTAGCGTATATTTTTCTTACTATTCCAAATAGACTAAACTAATATTTATCTTCTGTCCTCTTTCTTAAATCTTAATTAACTAAAAATAATATGATGCACTGAAATAAATTTACAAGGGAATTGGCCTTGTTCACAAACTAAATTTATTTAATATTAATATAAATATTATTATAGTCAATGTCAATTATCTAAATAATATCCAAACGAATTTTAAATAGGTACTTGATTAACGAAATTGTCGCATAATAGTAATGAGCGAAAATTATGTAAGTATGATTAATGAAAAATTAAAGTGTTGTCATTAATGTTGTGTGAAGTATATCTGTTTAGATACTGAATCTAATGTTAGGTTTAGTAGTAGGTACTATTATTTGTGACTTACTTGACAGTGGGAAGATCCCTGACGCTAGCCGTGATATCAGCGGCTTCGGGAGAATATTTCTCCACCATTTGCAAGATGTCCCACAGTTCTTTTTTAGGTCCAAGCAAGCCCTGAAAATGCTTATCTTGTAAATAATGGGTTTGCCAAATTAATTATAGGTCTTTAATTGATGTTGTTTGAACTATTTGAAAGGAAACGTTTTACACAGTAATAATAATGACGTCTGCATGTAAATAACCTATTTGAGAATAAATATTAAATGCCAATTATTAATGTTCGTTCATTAAAGTTATACGTATTAGTTTCTATAATTACCTTCTTCGGCTTGAGTCCATGACGCATAACATGCTCGAGTACAATGAAGAAGTGATGCAATGGCAAGTGATCACTGTCAAGCATTCTACCATACCGGAGCGATTGTTCAATCAGCTCCTTCACAATCAGTTTCGAGATGTTCACAAGATTGCTGCGTTCGATCACAACAGGATCCCGTGCTACAACAGATGACAATAATTTGATTTTATTGTCATTACTATTTACACTTACTGCATTTGTTCGGCGCATTAATTTACCCATCAAAGTATTCATTGGATCGTCAGGCGACGTGATGGCGCCTTGCACAGGTGGACGATGGAAGGAATCCTGCATTTCCATATCGTGCAGTTCTTTCAGACAGAGCCACTCGCCATCGACGGAAACGCGGAAATTGCACAGGTAGATAGTGTCCTGTGCGCCGGCCATATCACCGTCCGGGTTGCCGTCACCCTGATGTTGAATGGCCGATGGAATGCCTAATTCGGGCAAGGGATCCACCCCATGAACGGCAGCAAGCGAACGCATAATAAAGCAGCAAATAAACTATCAAGCGAAACAATCAACAGTGTCGGGGAAATTTTGATCACCCCTTTATAATCATTTCACCCGATGCGCCACTTTGAAGGTCAAGTTAGTATCTATTTGTCAAATCACTTGTTTAATCACGAATTAGGTATTAACTAATTAGGTGAAATAGTAACTTATTTTTATAATAATAACTTTTAGCACGAGTAATTTTCGCGTACTACGCTGTGAGCGGAATGGTTTTTCCAGTACCTACGACCAAAATATTGATTTCCCGGCAAGCGCTACTTACTACCTACAACAGCGGGAAAATCAATACTCGGCGCATCTGCTGCCATCTATTTGAAAATTGTGGCAACTTGTAAGAACAAAACTCGCAGCCAACCGATGTTTGTAAAAAAAAAACCCAATGTTTTACTGAAAAAATGGAGAAGATGATTGTTTGTACATTTCATTAAGAAGTTAATATTTATGATGGAATGGTTCTTTATAATAATCGCTCTACAACCAAATCACTGAGGCGATAGCATGTTAGAGTACTTACTTATTGCATTTTTTTTTCAAGTATATTATAGATAAACGAGTTGCATATTTAGGTATTTTAATGCTTTAATAAACTTGCACCTTAATACCATTTATTAAATGAAATTAAGATATAAATTAAAAAAAAAAAATCAAGGACGAAATACGGTACAGACACAAGGAATAAATATAATATTTATTCAAAATTCATTAAAGGAAGAATTGAGACAATTATTTTAATGTAAATCATAATTCTAAGTCTCACATGCCTGAACTAGGAAATTCTGTGTTTCAAGTACCTAATAAGAGCTCTAATAACATTCTAAAGTAATCAATAAATAAAAATAATAACAAACAAAATTAGATGAATGTATATAGCTAGACATAATTACTTCAGCACAATTAGTAAATTCTCTGTATCTTCGTATGACATTTTTTGAAGAGCATCCTTGAGAATTTTCTTACAGTTGGGGTCATTCAAGGAGTTTTGATTTCATGTTTTTATAGAGGAGAGGACTGAGGAACAGGAATATTAATAAATATTTAGTTAAAACTTAGCAGACAATTTGCATAACATTTAGATAGTCTGTTAAAATTTACTGGATCAAATTAAATAAGCATGTCAAATTAAAATATATATATAAAAAAAAAAACAAAATGGAAAGGGAGAATAAGTGTCTCCATTCCAATATTAAGTTGTGGCGTGTTATTTTAAAGGTAATAAATAAAAATGTTATGTTGAGAGAAATGGGATAATATTAAAAATGATCTTAATATAAACAAAAAATTGTGCTTTTGTTTAATTATAAAGATAAATGTTTTTTTTTATCACTTTATTTTATGAACTTTTATATAATTTAGTTAACGGTATTGAAGGCTGAATTTGATAACAAGCACTTTCTAATCCATACTAATATTATAATGCGAAATTATCTCTGTCTGTCTGTCCGGCTTTCACGCCAAAACTACTGAACCGATTGTAATGAAATTTGGTACACAGATAGTCCAGAGCCTGAGAAAGGACATAGCTATATAATATTCCGCTATGACCAATAGGAGCAGAGCAGTAACATAAAATGTTGCGAAAACGGAGGGTAACGCGGGCGTACATATTGCTCCCATTAATTTAACAGGCAGTTATTTTATATCAACACGCGGGAGTTGGGGGCAACAGCTAGTAATATTATAAATGCGAAAGCAAATATTTATCCTGGTAGTATGATATTATGGGATAATTGTAGCGACCTACAAAGATAGTGTATGCTAAAATCAAATTTGAAAGTTGAAGTTGAAATTTGTTATGGCATCATAGGTAAGGTAGGTATGCTGGTGTCCAAACTGCTCATAAGTGTAATAAAAAATGTAAATTTAAATGTACAAACGAGAGCACATCAAGCTAATACAATCTGTCAATTTCTTTATTTGATTTTCAACTTTATCTCTGAAGCATTAAGGCTCAAGGTTGATTTGGAATATTTGACAGTTTGGGGTAGCTTGACCTGCTGTTGTCCATACAAAGTTTTAAACTATTTTTAAATGAAAATACAATCAATACTTATTCATTTAATCTGGAGTTTTAATAGAACAATAATGTTTAAAATGTCACATCTACACATGCCACATACTTATTTATATAAGACTTGAGACGCAGACTATACAAATTGCCTATTGTTCGATAACATATGTCAATGTCCATTTTATTAAAATATCTTATTGTATCCATATTACTCTTATTGATAAAAAGAGTTTCACCGTTTCATGCCAAAATCACTATTTATAGAATATTATGAAAAATTTGTGGAAAAGAAGGTGTTTTCTGCCAACCACAAAATATAGCAATAATTTTATTTTAAGGGCTGATTATTCCATAGCCCGTTTTAAATTTTAATCGAGGAATAATGTTGACATTACAGATATTAACAGTGTTTTGTATAACATAACTGTTCAAATCTCAAAATTATTCCAAAATATTAAAATTTTTAGAGTGGGTAATCTTTGTGCACTGTAGTCACATGCGGTTTATTGGCAATTACACTGTACATTTTGTTAGTGTCTACAGTAGGCCTAGTATGAGTTTTCAATACGAAACTCGTTCGATCGTATCGATCGCGTTTGGCGCTCTCATTGGTTGAGAGTTCTTACGACCTTGAAGCGGGCCAATCGCTGAGTCAAACGCGCTCGATATCGGCGAACGAGTTTCGTAATGAAAACTCATACTAGGCCTACTGTGTGGTTTATTTAAAAGTTAGAAATAAGTCCTCGTTTATACTTTGTATAGTAATTAGGGGAGTTCAAACATGTTCTGCGAGAATTCCAGAGAGGGGTCGCTGCCTCCTCCTGCCCCTACCTGAGTACACCCATGTAAGCAATATAATATATGTATATGGATCCTGTACTTGTACTTACTTGAAACTATTAGGTCAGCATAATTTCAATAGTGTGGATGTAGTGTTACAGTTATTGATTGATGGATGACCATTATTGGCAACAAATTAAAGCCTTTTCTTATAAATATATTTAGAATATAATTTTCTCTATAGACATTGCAACAACAACTGCTCATACTAATTCGATACTAAGCTAAAAAGGAAGATGGCTCTAGTTTGGAACAATCTACAACTGTTTAGTGTAAAAATACCACTATCTTTGTTATGTATGTAGAAAGAGTGTCAGTAACGTTATCAATAGCGGTCACGCGATATCCACAACAACATAATAAACACAGGATTTTGCATATGAAGTTTTTATACTTTGTAAATAGGAATTTGTAAGTTTAAATTAATTTTGTCATAAAGAATTTTGGTTAGGTATATAGAAATAATTATGTACAATACTTACATTTCGAACTATAGAAGTAGGAATTGTATGGCCTGGATAACAGAAGATCCGGCCATTTATCCTCTCTCGATGAAGAAACGGACGGAGATCGTTCAAACAATGTAGTTTTAACTGAAGACGTTGAAGTTGCTGGTGAAACTTCAACATCTCGGTCCTTAGAGGAAGCCATAATTTAGATTTCAAACACAACTTATCACTTTCCACAGTTCCCACATTTCGGGCAAAATACTACAAAAAGTAAACGCGTCAATGTTATGTCACTGTCATGTTATTATCTATAAATTGTCAAAAACGACATTAAGTAAATGTCAAATACTAGAATTTAAATCAATATGATTCTAAACTGTAAACATATCCATAAACGGAATTATAATCATTAAATTATGCAAGGGGCCCAGGGGCAGCAAACTCAATGTTAATAACTACTATAAGACCGTAGCACTGTAGTCACATGCGGTTTATTGGCAATTACACTGTACATTTTGTTAGTGTCTACAGTAGGCCTAGTATGAGTTTTCAATACGAAACTCGTTCGATCGTATCGATCGCGTTTGGCGCTCTCATTGGTTGAGAGTTCTTACGACCTTGAAGCGGGCCAATCGCTGAGTCAAACGCGCTCGATATCGGCGAACGAGTTTCGTAATGAAAACTCATACTAGGCCTACTGTGTGGTTTATTTAAAAGTTAGAAATAAGTCCTCGTTTATACTTTGTATAGTAATTAGGGGAGTTCAAACATGTTCTGCGAGAATTCCAGAGAGGGGTCGCTGCCTCCTCCTGCCCCTACCTGAGTACACCCATGTAAGCAATATAATATATGTATATGGATCCTGTACTTGTACTTACTTGAAACTATTAGGTCAGCATAATTTCAATAGTGTGGATGTAGTGTTACAGTTATTGATTGATGGATGACCATTATTGGCAACAAATTAAAGCCTTTTCTTATAAATATATTTAGAATATAATTTTCTCTATAGACATTGCAACAACAACTGCTCATACTAATTCGATACTAAGCTAAAAAGGAAGATGGCTCTAGTTTGGAACAATCTACAACTGTTTAGTGTAAAAATACCACTATCTTTGTTATGTATGTAGAAAGAGTGTCAGTAACGTTATCAATAGCGGTCACGCGATATCCACAACAACATAATAAACACAGGATTTTGCATATGAAGTTTTTATACTTTGTAAATAGGAATTTGTAAGTTTAAATTAATTTTGTCATAAAGAATTTTGGTTAGGTATATAGAAATAATTATGTACAATACTTACATTTCGAACTATAGAAGTAGGAATTGTATGGCCTGGATAACAGAAGATCCGGCCATTTATCCTCTCTCGATGAAGAAACGGACGGAGATCGTTCAAACAATGTAGTTTTAACTGAAGACGTTGAAGTTGCTGGTGAAACTTCAACATCTCGGTCCTTAGAGGAAGCCATAATTTAGATTTCAAACACAACTTATCACTTTCCACAGTTCCCACATTTCGGGCAAAATACTACAAAAAGTAAACGCGTCAATGTTATGTCACTGTCATGTTATTATCTATAAATTGTCAAAAACGACATTAAGTAAATGTCAAATACTAGAATTTAAATCAATATGATTCTAAACTGTAAACATATCCATAAACGGAATTATAATCATTAAATTATGCAAGGGGCCCAGGGGCAGCAAACTCAATGTTAATAACTACTATAAGACCGATATCGGTCGCTACATTTGTAGTGATATTTGATGGTAGTCTCAAAGTTACAGATTGCCATAGGTATTCTACCGAACTTTGTCGCAAACTTGACGATTTTCGTAATGAAAATAATTAATTGCCTTAAATTATAATCAATTTTTCCTGCATTCAAGGAGTTTTAGTTACGACCAATAATCTATCTTAAAATAAACCGAGCAGTAAAAGGAATACATTCTTCGCTAGAATTCCGAAAATGACATCGGTATCTGCAATGTAGAGACTTGCATTTGTCATAAGGATCGTTTTGATTTCGATTTTAGGTATTATTTAACGATTGAGCAGTCTTATTATTGTTGAAAAACATAATAACTATAATTTCTGAGAATATTTAGCTAATTTTTTGTCAATTTTGCTTGCACGATTGAGGATAGTGTCATCTATTGTTTTAATATACGCAGTACAGTACCCGACATGTCTAGCTTAGTGATGTCTTTGTCGTTCGATAGGTGTCGCTATATGACTGGACCTGTGGACTGTCTGCAATTTAAAAACTTTTAATTTATTCGGCTTTCTAACAAGCATTTGCTTTTGTAGATGAGTGCGTGATTTAATTATTTTTGATCGTGGCTTGTATCTTTTGATGTAGGCTTTTGCAGGCTGCTTTTTGCTATAATTGTTGTACAGACAATAGCACATCAAGCTACATACTAAAATCTACCTTTGACAGTTTCGGGTAGCTTGACCTGCTATCGTCCGTACATATCTCAGGATTGATTTTTAGTAACAATTCATTTATTTTTATCAATTCGTCTAGTACTTGACATTAACAATATTAGCCGAAAGGAACAGCTCGAACGAAAGGAAAAGGGTTTCAGTTAATGCTCAGCTTTCGCACTTTTTACGATCATTTGTTGATACCAAAACACCTAGGTATATGGTTTTGGTTTAGGTATTTACTTTATGTAGATCAAAGTACATACCATCTCTACATAGGTACCTAATGCGTTACTACTCTCGGTCTTTCTGTCTATTAGAATACGACTCCTTAAGAACCACTAGTACGTTAGTTATCTCTAGCGGGTGAAGTGGGCTTTGGTTGACGATGATAATGTTTCAATCTCTAACTAAGGCATAGTTCATAAAAGGGATAATTTTGAATGTGAGGTAGATACCATAAGGCACGTGCTAGACAAAACAAACTGTTTTGTAATTTTTGTTTATTAGGTTTTCACCTCATTTTTATGAACTTTTTTTATTACTTTTCGTATGTTGTTATACTTTTTGCTTTTCGTCCAATGTCAGATAAATGTCGTAACATTTACGAAATTGCGAAATAAGATATTTGTTGGTCATTGGCGAAATCCGCCATTATTGTGAAATAAAATTTTCAAAGAATATCTATAATTTCTTACACGTGTTATTGGCAAAATTGTGGTATCTATTCCACAGAGGCCATTGATCAAGGGTTGAGGTTGAATCACAACTTGAAAAAAGAAGAAGAAAATATTTGTTCCAGGAGAAATGAATTATCAAACCACTAAATTTATGCCTCCTCTGAGGGTTATGATGATAAATCCACTGATACCAGCGTCACAGTTAACCATTACTAAAATATTATGTGGAGTAGTTTTTGGACAAACGCAATTTATTGACTTGATATTATTAGTTTATGAGAATGAAACTAATCAAGCCCGTGAGTTAGCACAAGAGTTCACTGCTTGTGCTTACCCATTACTCAACACAATCAGAATTACGTCGGAAATACCGTGGTAGGTATCCGCTGGGTAGGTAAATGAATTTAATACAGTACCTACCAGTACCTATCTGTGGACTTTATCTTGACAGTCCTGCAATATTCATTCCGTTATTTACGCTGTTCAGCCGGCACATTTAGAAAATATGAAGCAATGATTAATAATAAGTATCTTTCAAAATGATTTCGATTGATAGTGTCTTACGTACTAAGGGTTGGTACTTACATACCTTTTAAGCTCCTATAAATAAATCGCAATGTTCCTTAAAAATGCAATTATTTTTTCAGTTTAACAGACGCTGACGTATTCTGCTTCATGACAAGTTTTGCAAATCCAAATAGTTTTGAATTCGCCAACATAGATTCTAATGAACAGTTTGATAATTTGTACTTAATTATGAAAATTGCTATCAATTTTGCAAAATCTTTGCCATCCGCTAAGGAATCGAGAGATACTAGTCATACGAAAAAATCAAAAGAAGTTAAAGAACCTGCGAAGAAACTTAGAAAACCTATAATTGTTGGTGATGGTTTGTTGGTCATAGATGTTCTGATGATAATAGCAAAGAAAATACCTCCTGAAATAATGTTTTTCGTTACGCCGCTGAGGTCTATTGCAAAAATTACATTGAGTGACTTCCTCAAGGTTACCTTTTTACTTATCTCAATAATTAGGTGCCTATCTCTATTTCTTCTGATATGTATATTAGATTACCCTACTTTATCATTACCTATATTGGAAGATATTTAACTGCGGTGTAATTGCGTTACACACTATAAGTAGCAATGAGTTTCATTTTGACAGTTAAACAACATTCATTGCGTTATTTACGTTGTGAAGCATGACACTTTTGTTGTTATTAAAATTTATTATAGATGGATGCAGTTTTTTGGAATCCTGTGATAAAACAAATACTTACAATAAAATAAAGCAGTTTTCCTTTATTCTCACATGTTCACTATAAAAAATTCTTTTAGACTACTATCCCCCTGTCTACAGAATCTGTCTTCCAAACTTAAATATATTTAATTTATTTATAAACTTTGTAATCAGCTAGAGACAATATAAAATTCCAACCTCAACAACTTTTTTTGAATTAATGAAGCAAAGAATTAGCAATACCTTTCAAAATTATTTAGCAATGACTTAACTATTAGTGATGAGTATGTTTAGAATCTCAAAATATAAATTATTTATCGTTCACTAATAGAGTCACCTTCATTATATTTGAGTCTTCAATAATATTGTATTTTTAGAATACGGGAATTTAAAGAAGTTGTGATTAATTCAATCCCGATTATTACAAAACAAGTTTTTTTTTAGATCAGGCTTAAGCCACGGATCAAATCCGATTTAAAACAAATACTGGCCCAACGGTTTAAGCTTGAACTGAAGCTATATTTTGTGTTTTAATACGATAGTCTATTAAAGTAAACCCTCAAAACTTCTTCATCTGTATTGCTATAGGTGACTAATGTTTCTGCTTTCTAAACTAATTTTCTAAGAGTCATCATTCTTACAGTATTATGGGTTGATGATGAAATGAAATTTCTATTTAAGGTGAAAAGTTCGGAGCTCAATATTGCTTATGTTTGGGCTGCAAACGATACCGTGTTTCATACGGAAATCGGAGTGCCCTATTTAAAGGACGATAATGTAGTATGCACTGACAAAAGATGTGATTGGGATGCAATTTCCAAAGAAATGTTGAAAAAACTTAATATGGAGCACATTCAATTCAATGCTTCTTGGATGAAGAAGGATTTCATTAAGAAGGTATCATTAACCACCAATATTTCAGTCCACACCTTAAAAGGAAACACGGGTCTCATATAGGATCACTCGTCCTACTGTCATATCCTATTTGTTTCTTTCTATTTGATTCTTCTGAACACGAAAGCGTAACCTAAAATAATCTCGGTACCTTGAATATGCGGCCACTTTTGGGGGCAAACTAGAAAATTCTAAACAAAAGTTTTGCAAACTGTATTGTTTAGGTACCTATCACAGAACACAGTTGGCTTGTTGTGAAGAACTTATACATGTTTCATGTATGATTTTTAAATTGTTTACTGTAAGAAAATATGTGAAATATCTTCCATATGTTGAAAACTGATGTGTATATATGAGATAAGTTTCGAACTTAAAAAAAAATTTAGGTATATCAATTAGTTTGAAGTCTATGGTTATAAAAGGCATAGCAAGTCTTTAATTATTGAGCGACCAAATTAACAATTGTATTGTGTGGATTCTCGGTGGTAGGCCATAACATCGGCCGCCGGCAGAAGTTACCACCCACCAGACAAAGTCTTGCCGCCAAGCGATTTGTCGTGTTCCGGCATGATGTCTGGTGAAGCCGTACGGAGGACGGGTCTGAGCAGTTGTGTTGCGATGTGTGCCGGGTACGATGCGCCAAATATTGTTGTGTCGGGAGTTTGGTCGTGGAGGGTCTCCAGATCAATCTCCCTCTGGCGCAGCATCGTTGGTCGTGTTGTTGGGTTTAACATTGCATCACCTCGCTCAACTGCCGTTTTCCTTCCTATTCGCTCAGTTTTTCTGAGTGAATAGGCTCTTAATAAACTAGCACGCTTTACCATCATCAGGCGGGATTGCGGTCAAGCGCTCGTTTATAATTATTTAAAAAAAAACGTATATAAAAAAAAAATGTGACTAAATATATAGGTACTTAGTCCACTTGGAGCTCGGATTGTCGGATAATCCGATGAGAAGGAGTCTTCTAACAAGCTTCGAAATTTCTTCATGACACACTTCATCCATAGATAGCGTAACTCATTTCAAAATGGCGAAGGTAGGTGGCAGCCGTGGCAGGGACCGTTTTTCTTCCTTTACCCCACATCTGGAAGGAATATGGTGAACTACAAGTCATCCTGCATTGCATCATCTAAGTCACACACGTTTATACAGTATGTAACAAAAACCCTGTTGTTCCTTCAACCTACGTTTTAAGAATACGGACGTAATAAAGCAAGTAATTTATACAAATTGTTCAACAAAAATAATTTAAATATATGTTTAATTATTAATATTTATAATCTGTTACTGATTTCTCAGCTCTGCAATTCTGCATGAAGAAACTAGACATAAGTACCTAGAACGTTCCCGCCAATTTATTTAACTTATAAAATCAGATATTCTAAAAAAAAAAAATCGAATTTGTCGGTTTTAATAGATATTTATGACTTCATTAATGATGTGCTTGTAGTTAAAGTTATATGTCCCTGAAAGGAAAAACAGGGTTTTTGTTACATAGTGTATGTATTAAATTCAGCGTGGTATGGTAAAATGGCGAAGGCTTCCGTAGTCGGGCTGAATGTTTTAGCTTGCACAGTATTGGGGATAGCTTCCTGTCTAGCTGACTTCAGCGAAATACCACTATTTTTCATGGAGTCGCTGCCTATCTGACTTCTAAAACTCAGTTACTGATCAATACGATACCCCTTATTGAGACTGGTGGTGAGATTTTTTCGCATTTATTACGACCTGTAGAACTCAAATATCTACGAATGACAGCCGTGACGTCCGTGTTTATGAATAAGGGGGACTGTCGCAATAAGATTATATTTCATAATAGACAGATCTCAAAAAAAAAAAAAATCTGCGGATGGAACCTAGAATATTCCATGGTTATTTTACTAAAATAGGAGTCGTTTATAAACATCCTCTATTTAGTCAATAGATATTGACTGCATTGTATTATTTTTCATCCGTCGGTAACATAATAATATAGGGAGTGCCACCCATTCTTTTTTCCGACCGATCTACCTTCTACTACACCATTGTTTAGCGGTGCACAGAATAAACCTTTCCAATTTTCGTCGAAGTAGTGCGAGTAGTTCCGAGTCAAATAGCTTTATCATATCCGGCAGACAATCATGACGAAATAATAAGGGTTCCGTTTTTACCACGGAACTCTAAAAATATACTTACTGGCCAGATATTAGGCCAGCTAGGGAACCAGCTCAGTTAACAGTTGTGTCACTGGGGCTTCCATTGGTTTTAAGTCCGGACTAGTCCGGAGTCTTTAGGCTCCATGTGGCATATTTAACAGTCACGTAGATTGAAACTCTTTATTTGTGCATGCTAGTGATGCTAGTATTGAAATTATATTTACTTATTTTTCCTCGTTATCAAGATGGGACAAGCTTCATCATCTAACCCGTATGGCTGTATGTTCAAGTCGGCGGAAATGGCTAAAACTTTGAATGGCATTTGGATGCCGCGATCCAGTGATCATGCAAAAGATTCGAAAATAAGCTTGGGGGTCATAAGCGATGGTTCCTTGGGAACTATTAAAGGTAATATAAAATGTTATTATATTATTTGGACTTAAACTGAAATGGTATACGATTTACGAACATCAGTTTTGAACTGCTGATTTTTATAGTATCTATCCTTACGAGTTTGTATGAAGTTTTTACTCCGTCGGGTTATGCAATTTCTTAAAAGTTTTTTGGAATTGCATACAGTTGCTTACCTGTAGCACACGTACGCAAACGCGCGCGTTTTCCAGTTGATATGCGATAATTCCCGCATACGAAGCGCACACTTAGGCGGCGTCCTAATGTGGAGTGATTGAACGATGGCGCGATGTGTTTTTCATCTCACGATCAAAGTGGTCGTGCGATGACCTAATAGGTGTCCTATTAGATCGTGCGATGTCCATCATGTGATGTCGTCGCTCCGCCCCTCGCGCGTTGACTAATCGCGTAGGTAACCAATTAGGACACTCAAAAGAGATCTGTTGCTTTGTTTACATGATCGCACGATCAAACACATCGTACGATCGTTATTAAGCATTTCATGTGCTCGCACGGTTAGTTGCGATGTTCAAATAGGACACTCTGATGAAATCTGTATGTTTGAAATTAGCGCACTACGACGACGACGGAGATCGCACGATAACACGATGCGTCCTGCATCGTGTCATCGTGCGATCTACGCCAATTAGGACAACGCCTTAGGATATCTGTAGTTTGTTAATCTTTCGTATTCGAACGATTGTTTTTGTATTTATGGCATTTAACTTATTAAAACCAGCTGGTTCATTCTGTAGAAATATAACCGTGGATTAAGAAAATATATTTGTAGAGAGTTGTCGGTAGTGTTAATTCCTAGCAGTACTTAGTTGGATTGGCAGCGCCCTTTGCGCTGCTAACTTCACAGTGATATGATTATAGAATCGTACTTCAATGTAGAGAAGCAAGGTGACGTAGAACATGGAACATCCAGCGCCATACACCGAACAAGCGGGTGAATTAATACCTCAAAAAAAAAAACGACATAGACTAGTATTACTACAATAGTAATTCCGCTATTACTGTGCTTTGGACAATCTCAGTACTTAGTATGAATTTCCCGTGGGTGTCGTAAGAGGCAACTAAGGGAACTCGCACCAGGGAAGCGGGCAGCAGCGCTTCTCCTGTGGAATAACAAATTACTGCGATCCCCAACCCGCCTGCCAAGCGTGGGGATTAGGGTAATGCCGTCCAATGGAAAGAAAGCCTTGGGGAGGCGTTGTCCAGCAGTGAACCTCTATAGGCTAATGTAATAAAATAATGATAAGTTATATATTATGAAATATTAAATTTAAGGTTATATAAAAGGAACTCTAAAAATTATAAAATTAAAAAGAAATAAAAATTAATAATAATATATGCATATAAAAAGTTTATTTTTAAGATATGTTAAGAGGAAATTTATTTGAAGACTCATTAGTTTAGTTAGTTATTAATGTCAAATTTATAATACAGCAGTTAGTTAAATTGTGGCGACTTATAATGGAAATTCTTTACCATTGCATGACGGTTGTCAGACACTAAAAACACAAAGTGCGACCGCGGACAGAACAGACCGAGTGACAAGGGCTCTTATCACGTCAGAGGAACACTAAGCAAAGGCAGGAGTGGGTTTTAGCCGGTAGGAGTCCGGCACTGCCCAGACTGGTTCATTAGTGAGGCAGTCTGGGCGTCCATGAGGATTTCCCACTCCTGCCAAATAAAGAACCTCTATATGCTGAGAAGAAGAAGAAGAGTATGCATTATAAATGATTGTTTCAATACTATTAAAACTCTTATCTCTTGTTTAAATATTATTATATTGTCATATTTATTTTTCTGATAAGAATTAACTGCTTATTGAATAACCAGTTCTAAATGGAGTTGCTAAAGTACATTATCATTAGTGAAGATTCGTAGGCACTTACTTAGTACCTACATTTTTTTTGTTAAATGATTATAAACTAGTGGTTGACTGCAATCCCGCCTGATGGTAAGCAGTGATGCAACTGTTGATGGCAAAGCGCGCTAGTTTATTAAGCCTATTCACTTAAAAATACTTAGTGAATAGGAAGGAGGTTGCAGGTGGCGGATAGGGGAACGGCCCCCAGATATGAGGGTTACCGGTTTACCGGCGCGGACCAAAACCAGAAGTGAGGACCGCTTCGGCGGTCACACGTGCGGCGGGTCGGCCACCACTCCAGGTGGCTGACGTGACCCGAACTCCGGGTCACCGTCGGGCAACCCGATCTCCTCACTGAGAGGAGCTGGGGGCCCCGTTTGCTTCCGGGCATACAAGTGGGGCTAAGAGGAAGGACACCTCGCTAAAAAACCCTTGGCTGCTGCGTCTTCTCGCACAGGAAGACGTACCCAGCCGGGTCCCTCCCTATGGAGGGCCCACTGTGGGCCCGCCTTTTGGCGGCAATCGCCGGCGGGGGATTGGTAGTGCAGGCTCTGCTGTTTCCCATGACCCCGCCACTAAGGCGATGTCGGTGTGCCGCTGTTTGGTTTTAGTGGGTATTCCCGGCTTCGGCTGGGCGAGTCCCACACACGCCCTTCGGGGTATGGTGCGTAAAGGCATTTCCACAGCGTCAAGAAAAAAAAATAGGTGATACAATGTTAATCCCAACAGCACGACCTACATGACATGTGAGTTAGAAAGTGGTTATAGAAGGTTGCAATTCGTTGAATTTTATTGATTTTGCAGGGCTACCCTATATTTTACCATTGATCATAACTGAAAATTCGTGGAGTGTTGACCAAATTTATGAAGAAACTAGTCATTTGAGACATGAAATAAAGAGAATTAACGCCGCTGTCCGTGAGCACCATCAAAAGGTAGGATTAAAAAAATGCTATCTTATTTGTTTGACGTTGTTTGACTATGACGTCACCGCGGCATATCCAGGCGTAGATGGCGAGACAAGCTTGCAGCCTATAGGCGAAGTGGTTTACGTTGGTGCTTAAGTGGAAAAAGAGGCCTTAGACCTTTATTTTTCGTTATATAGAATAAGTTTATTTTTATAGCGAGCAGTGTATCTTTTACAGGTCTCCCAAAGTGATAATGCGCATAGAAATCTTCGTCCCTGTTCGGCAACAGTCGTATTCCCCGAGCCGATTCTTCTTCCGAACGCTCGGGGAATACGACCGTTGCCGAACAGTGACGAAGATTTCTATGCGCATTATCACTTTGGGAGACCTGTACTCGATTATCTATCCGGTCATTGTCGAAAACCTTGGGAGATGCCTTTGTATAGCAGTACCAGTGGACCTCTAAAGGTTGAGAAGAAGAAGAAAGAAGTGTATCTATTCTTAGCGATTGAAAGTACTGACATTTTCTGCAGGTTTTAATTTTGACGCACGAAACGGGCGACTGTTAGTTGTAGGAATAAAAGAGTATGATCAAATAACTAATTTAAGTAGTACTTTAGTATCGAAAAACGAAGCAACCTAATGAGGTTGCTTCGTTTTTAATGAATTATTAAGTCACCAATATATACAAGTAGACGGGCATTTCGTACTAGTGATTTTGGAGACCTGCCTGCGCAAGTGAAGGCAGTCAAGAAAAAATGATAGGTAGCAGCGATGAATTTGGAAAGTAGGTAAGTAAAACTGACGTCGACGGAGAATGAATGTTAGTACAAAAATGAACCAAAAACAGTTTTATTGGGCTTTGTACAGCAAAGAATACGTTTAATATAAAATTCAAAGCAACAGATATTAAAATCCCGTTGTTTAACAATAAAATAGACGAAGGTGACTCGGAGACCAGTCTTATATGCAGCGTGCATATTATCATCATCATCAACCTTTATATCGTCCCACTGCTGGGCACAGGTCTCCTCTCAGACAGAGAAAGATTGAGCGTAATCACCACGCTTGCTCAATACGGGTTGACAATTTCAGATTTAAAGTCCAGGTTTCCTCAAGATGTTTTCCTTCACCTTATAATCAGTCATTGGCGTGGATATATATGCACGTCATTGACTGAATGTTTGTTGTGTTATTTTTAGTGAAACTTGGGTGTCCGTACAGTTGTTATTGTGTCACAAGAAAAGGACTACGACGCCTTTGATGTTTATGTTTGTAAGCCACCAATCTTTATGGACGATAACGTGTGGCCTGAAAGTGTTAATTTCAGGAAGTTTATTATTCATTTCGCATGTAAATCTATTGAATCATTACGAGTTAAAAAAACTAAACATTAAACTAACCAGCGAGTTAAACCTAGCATCCATAATGGAAGAAAGTCTACTTCAATTCGTAAGCTGGTGTTGAAATGATCTCACACCATCAATAGATTCACGACACGACGATAAATTCTTAGAGTGGAGCACATTTGAAAAAGAAAATGAAATTGAGCAGAATTTTGCACAATCAGCTGTAATTGCACTTCAGAAAACCTAGCTCCTGTTGCACGACATAGCCTATCTAGGGACTATCCATGAAGATTCTGCATTTGCGGGCAAGTCAGCTACAGATACATCACCCGAGAAACTACTGAGGTGGCCGTGACGTTGGACATTGGTGATTTTGGCGTCCGTTATTGAGTGTAAAAGTATGCGTCTAGTGGCGGATTAAGTTTGTAGTACCAGAGAGAGCGTTTTAGTTTTTCAAGTTACTTGACTACGAACTCGGTAGAAGCTGTACGGAGGACGGGTCTGAGCAGTTGTGTTGCGATGTGTGCCGAGTACGATGCGCCAAGTGTTCTTGTGTCGGGAGTTTGGTCGTGGAGGGTCTCCACATCAATCTCCCTCTGGCGCAGCATCGTTGGTCGTGTTGTTGGGTTTAACATTGCACCACCTCGCTCAACTGCCGTCTTCCTTCCTATTCACTAAGTTTTCTAAGTGAATGGGTTTAATAAACTAGCGCGCTTTACCATCAACGATTGCATCATTGCTTACCATCAGGCGGGATTGCAGTCAAGCTCTAGTTTATAATTACTAAAAAAAAAAAAAAAAAACAATCAGTGGATAACCTTATTAAGTTGGGAAGTAAATGCTATTATTGAGAACTAAAACTTTAAAAGATTATTTGTCTTAGGAGATTTTAATTCAAACGAGCATTTTTTGAATTGCTTAGTTTTTCGTAATAAGCTAAAATGATTAAGTGCAGATATAATGAGACTATCTACCGGCGAGATTGCGGTCTAGCACTATAATTATATATAAATAAAAACAAAATTATGGCAAATGAGCCTGATGTCCACACGGTGTCCATAATTATGTAACCGTAATTATCTTAGCGAATCAAGCGAAGTATTAACAACTCATTCTCTAATATCAATTGTTTCAGCTCGTTCCATATTGCAAAAAGTTTCTACAGGATAATGTTATTGAAAAAGCCTTTATTCCGATATCTACAAGCAGCGAGAGTGTGAGCTCATATTCTTCTTTGGATGTAACTCCAAGCACAGCTAATAACGTAGATGACTAAAAAACAGCTAAGGTATGTCTGTTCAAAAGCTTCCTGATCAATATATAAACAAATGGACGATGCAGGTTCCTGTGGATGCCAATTTATTTTGTTTGATTATTTACACCTTAAAGAGATTTTTCATTTAACAATTATAGTTAATTTTAAACCCTCAATTTCGTCTGTGTTTTTCAATGAAAATGCAATGAGTAATGTTATTCAAACAATAATTGTTAGGGAAATTGCTGAGGTAAGAAGGTGACACCATCTTGGAGAATATAAATGTGTTTCTAATCTCTTTTAATGAGTGATTACGTGAGAGGGTTTGATTACACTTCCGCAATATACTTTTGGAACGGACAATACGTTGATCATTAATGTTTAAATTCGCATTTGCTTACCTGCCTTATATGTCATTAAAATATTTAAAAGGTATGTGTGGTTGTTTTGTATGCTTATGATTTGTTGGTGCTAGTTAAGCTTTTGCTAAGAGCTCGCCTGACGAATACAGAGCATTGTACCTGTTTCTGTCGCAGTTGCCATTATGCCTTTCAATAATTATAGTAAGTATGAAATGAGTAAAATCCACAAAAAAAGAAAAAACTTTGAAACAAAATATACCAGTTTCTAATGATGACAAAGTGTTGGAAGGCCTTTATTCCTTGGGGAAATCCGCATGGATACCCTCCATCTGGAAATAACGGAAGTTTATGTCGGACTCCTACTGACTAAAACCCCAGTATACCTTTCAGGGGCCCGGGAGATAGTATTAAATTCGCCGCACCTCCATCTGGTATCAACCCGTCATCATTAGCGGGCGCCATCGCCAAGTGCGGCCGATACCACGACCGCATATTTTTTTTTGTTGGGATGGGAAATCATCAAATGACTTCATCCGCTCTGGGCGGAGCGGAAGGGCGTGTCACACTTTTACTGACTAAAACCCACCTGTGTTTCTTCACTTGCATGTACGACTGCCAGGGCCACAGTTTCTTTTTTAACCAACCCGCAACCCTGACCCAGGAGGCATCGGTCTTCGTGGATCCTGTCACGATGTGTTGACATATCTTTGAGACGCGCGTGAAAAACAACGCGCCGTCGATTCGGGCCTGGTCCTTACCGAGTAGTGAGCTGCCCACTGCTCATCACCCGCAAGCCTGCGCCTACGGTGGCTGGGAGTTCGATGTCGTCTCCCGACTAGGGCGTCTCCTGCGGCGGCCCATAGCGTGAGGGCGCTGTGATTCCCGTTGCCTCACGCGCTCCGTCTCCTCCTTTGCCTGCATCACTACTTCACAGAAGGAGGTGACGGCCTGTCATGCACTCTCGGTCCGGGCCATGGCCTGGACCAGGATAGGACGCGAGAGATCACCGCCGATCGCCGCTACGAGGACACGACGGTGCTCTACACAAGCCGGGCAGACCTCCACCATATGCACCACCGTGTCCTCAGGGCGATCCACACAATGGTGACATCCTGGCGTTTCCTCCCGCCCTATACAGAACAGGAACCTCCCGAAACGACCGTGTCCGGTGAGGAACTGCGTCAGGCGGAAGGTGAGGGTGCCTTGGCGCCTCTCTAGCCACTCCTCAAAGAGGGGACTTACCGCCGCTATTGTGGCGTGCCCACGACCGCACATCCTTTCACTAAGCAGCACATACTGCATGTCTCTTCCTTGAGCCTTAGCGTTTGAGCAACGACCCGGACCCAATTTCGCCGCCCGCATGGTCCTTCTTATGGTGGCCGTGATCGTTAAGCGACCTTCGACGTCCGGCTGCTCTTCTGGTGAGCGTTGGAAAGCCTCCCACAAGGAGGACTGACCCGTGATCTCTTTGAAAGCTGCCAGATCACTGGATGCGAGAAGCGTGAACCCGGTGGAAGTGTCTGTGGTTGAGGTTGACACAATAGTGGACGTCTTTCGACTGAAAGGTTTAGATGGCTAGCTGGACCAGTCTTAGGGCAGTTATTTTTGTGCCTATATTGTATATCTACTTATGAATTCATGGTAATGATGTTATTACTTAGATAGTCGACTTCAACAGCTCCATTGAAGACATCAGGGCGAGTAGAGGTAACAAATGAATAGTGGTCTATATTAATCTTGGATCGTAAGCGTAGTAAGTTACGAGGAGATATTTGCCTAGTAGTGGGATAATGCAAGCTTACACTAACAGTATCTGGTATATTATATACGAATTGAATTAGATAACAAACTTCTACTGAATAAGTCGTTCTTGGTTCAATGAAGATTGTCACTTATTCACACTGCCTTCACACAGCAGCTAAGGGAAAAACAAATAAAAGCGCATTTACTAAGCGATTAATATTCGACGGACTACGGTCTCGGCTCCTGACCGCATCGTTTGTTTAACCTCTTCTGTCAATTTGATTTCCGACCTCGGGGGTATGTAATTTCCATTACGGAGGCCAGACGCTTTGTTTATCTACGAGCAGTCCAATAAGCCTGGTGAGAATCTCAGTTTCACTTAAATAAATCTTTATGTATTTTTATTTAGTGCTACTTTAGGTGAATATGAAGATAGTTTTTGTTGTTATACGAGTATATATTGTAGTAGTTTTACAATTTTTTTTTTGTTAATCTCAATCCTTTTAGCATAATTGAGCAATCATTTCAAAAGTCTTTTATTCATACTAAGCATATTTTGAATGTCAAAATGACTTGAGATAGTTTTTTTTTTCACTATAAACTAGTGCTTGACTGCAATCCTGCCTGATGGTAAGCAGTGATGCAATCGTTGATGGTAAAGCGCGCTAGTTTATTTAGAGCACATTCACTAAAAAAAAAAAAAAAACAGTGAATAGGACGGAAGACGGCATTTGAGCGAGGTGATGCAATATTAAACATAAAAAACACGATCAACGATGCTGCACCAGTGGGAGATTGATCTGGGGACCCTCTACGGTAAAACTCCCGACACGACAACATTTTGGCCCATCGTACTCCGCACACATCGCAACACAACTGCTCAGACCCGTCCTCCGTACGGTACAGTGCCTCAAAAGGCCTTTCACCTCCTCCTAATCTTTGAACTAGGAAGAACTGGCGCAACAAGCTCCCCAGCAGCACAGTTGTCTATTCTGTTGGGAGAACTCAATTGTATACAATAAGTCCTATTCGATAAGCTAGGACCTTTGAAGTAATTAAATAATCATTTAATATTAATATCAATATCATGGCATGGCAGCGAAAGCCTACCAACCTACCTACCCGTTCAAGAGCGTACCGCATAAATTTGGGTGCAATTATCTTTTTATTTTATCGTGGTAGTTAATGAGTAGGTTACATTAAAACTAGGTACGTTAAATACGAAAGGAAAGTCTTGGATTAGGAACATCGAAAGAAACTCTGTAGGTAAACAAATTTTGTTGAACGGCACAGTCAACAAAACATGTTTTTAATCTAGTTTACCTAAGGAACTAGGTCAAGTGGATAATTCAGAAGAACCTAGTAGGCGAACATAATATTGATCGTATTTCTTATTATAAAAATCCTGATTCTTATTTGCTTGTAAGTAGTAGTCTTGAGCTAGGAGCTATTCAAAGAGGGTGGCTATTCCCAGCGCGGCGGGAATTCGAATCAAACTCGTCTCATTAGCCAGTAAAGGAAAACTTGGATTAGTTGACCAACTTCCAGAAGTAGATTGCGCGGTGCGTTCGGCATGCGGACAGACTGTGTGCTGCAACTTTCCCCCTTAAAATTATAATTAAAGAACCTTCTCAAGATTAAGATTAGAGCTGCCACTAGTATAAATGAGATGTTATTGGTTTCCGTGGTTCTTTGGTTTAATAAGGAAAACTTCCCAGTTTAATCCTCACATATTTGGCAGGTTTTATCTTTATGCTAAGTCTAATTAATATGTTGCAAATATTGGCCAAAGTGGTAGAAATAACGTGAGTTAAAACCATGAAAACATCTGCTTTTCATGGTTTTAACTCACGTAACACGTTAATTCATTATATCGTTATTTCACGTTAAATAATGTGAGTTAAACCAGGAAAAGCATATGTTTTCATGGTTTTAACTCATGTTATTTCATTATTTCGTTATTTCACGTTATTTAGTTGGCGCGGTCACCACCTCCACGAGATATACGTACGATTTCCGCAGGCAATGCGTCGAAAACAGCAATTCATTGTAATACATTTCTTTTGCTTCTGTTTATTGATTTTTGTCCCAATTCTTAATGCCTCAGCGAAAATAATGTGAACGATCACAACCTTATATTTTTTAAATTGTAATTCTTCTCTGAAGCACCATAATATTAATGAAATATATCTGTAAATAAAATATTCAGTGCCATATATATCGTACAAGCAGGTATATTTCTTAAAAAAAAAATGAAACATTACCTCAGAAATCCAATAAAAACTTTATGACGGACTGTCTACCTACTTAGTCCAACTTAGGTAAGTGAGTCAAGTTATCTTTTAAAATAAAAAGTAAGCAAAATAAATATCAAAAAGTTTGTTGGTTGTTTCGTTCCAAACCCTTTTGGGTCGTCGAAGGACTTAGCGTCACATTAGCATGGGGGAGGCGAGGCCGCGTGATTTTTCTACCGTGGCAGCGGTGTCGCGTCTCGTTCGGAGATATTCGTTATCTGTTCCAGCTTGTGCTAGGATTTATTGACTTTTTCTGCCTTAATTTCTAGAGATTCGGTCGAATGGCCCACGCCGGCACCGGAACATTAACGTCACCCTTGGGAAATATCTTTTGTTGTGTACTATTTTTTAAACGTCTTTAATGCTTTTAAGCTTTGTCTTTGTGGTCCTTTTTAATCCAATTAACCTAGAAGTTAATTCAGTTTTTACAAGTGAAGTCACTAACTAGAGAGAAAGAGAATAATGAAATGGGCTAATTAGAACTGTTTTATCTTTCCAATAAAAAAAAATAACAATTATTGTAAAATGGGGGTACTTTGACGGTAGGAAGTGAAAGTGAAGCTGTGTCTCATACCATGCTATATCTCTTATCCTGCTCTTTGTTTGCACTGCCACTACCGACATCATGGAAGTGGAGCTTTGAGCCAATAATATATGTCATATATAGATACGAAGAAAAATAATAAAATAATTGCAGTGTAGTGCTTATAGTATGTTTGCTCTGTTTATTAGTAGATGAGAATATTTTCAAGGCTTGTCACTCACTATCAGCACCATTACTGTTATTAGATTACTATTTTGCTTGTCAATTTTGAATGTTTTTTAATATTTCATTTGGTATTAATTTATGAAATGGTATTCTTCAGTATTACTTATATAGATCTCTATTTCATAAAAATTATGAAAATGTAATCAAGTATAAAACTATCTAACTAAAGAGAATTGTTCATGAAGGTTTAATGGTGTAATAACGTTCTAATCCTATAACATAAAGTGGGTTC
Source organism: Sesamia inferens (assembly GCA_037179545.1). Taxonomy (NCBI): domain Eukaryota; kingdom Metazoa; phylum Arthropoda; class Insecta; order Lepidoptera; family Noctuidae; genus Sesamia; species Sesamia inferens. Next base: position 15,463,271 of record CM073930.1, read on the forward strand.
CCTCGCCTGGGCGGCGGGTCGAAAAATTTGTTTAAAAATTCAATGCCTATAAGAAACTCTGTTCTGAGAACGCAACGGCCTGCGAACATTCCCATTTTCCTTTAATAACATGGGAGAAATTACTCGATTAGTGCGGAAGGGACTCCTTCTATCGATGCTTTCGATTGTGATATGTAGACCGAGACGAAAGCTTCCGATAAATCGATAGGGGCGCCGAAATAATCATCATATTTAATCATGTTGAAACTTTGAACCCTTGTTTATTGAAATCCACTTGAGTTACGGTTTGTTCGATGATCGCTGTCGCTGCCACACAATGGCAACATCAATGATGGCTATTATGAAAATAATGGCAGCAGGGCCTGACTTTACGTTGGCAAAAAATATTTTGTAGGAAAGCACATTAATTACTTTCTTAAATAACGTTACATTAAGGCCTTTCGCCGGTGAACTGCGGACATTATCTGACGGCCACTGCTCTTCTAGAATACCGTAAGCTTTACTTACCTATATGAAACATTTTTTCCGTTGATTTAATATCGAAGACGCAGAGTACAAGTAAAACAAATACTCTGTAAAAAAAAGAAATTTGGTATTCTCGTGAATATACTGAAGTCCATCTGATAGATCCTTTTAATTTTTCGAAATATAAAAGACAAACAACACGAACACAAGATTCGTGTTTTTCCTTCAGTTTATTATCTATATTATATTTTTATTCATGTAAAAACTTGGGTAGGAAAGATAATAAGATGGACGGATTTGTTCTCAAATCAACGCCTCTCCGCTGTCAAAGTAACTAGGTTAGTGATAGTACTAGAGGAGAGGATGAATTACGGACTAGATCATCAGGAGCGAGGTACCTACAGGTAATAAGAAAAGACGTCATATCTTATCTATATCTATCTTATAATTTTTACAACTTTATATACCACTCACTACGTACTCAGTAGAGAATAATATGGACCTATTGGTAAAGGCCGTGACCCAAGCAGGCACTTTGCTTTGTGTAAATTATTTTATCGCTACTATTCTCAAATGCGTAAGATACCGTATGTGCTAGAGTCATAAATTCGAAAACATGTAACATCCGCTAACCTGCTCTTGGCTCGCATGGTGGATTATGGTCCACAACATACATATGTTAAATTTTGTTGGAACGATGGCGCTGAAACAAATGCATTCAATTGTTGACTAGCTTTCGAAAGATTTATTTTTACTGAATTCATGGGTATGGCATCTTTAAACCAAAATTATAAACTGTGGCGTTTGTGACGAGAGAAATATAGATCAGAAGCGTATAAATAGCAGGACCGACAAATATTTTATCGAAGAAAAGAACAATGATTTAAAAAAAAAAACTTTGAATTCGAGGACGCCGCGTACTAAAGCAAAATCCTATCTTAAGAAAAAAGTGGGGGAGTTGGCCGGATTAAAAGCATTCAATTTAAATATCCCAGACCTTTGTCCAGTGAGTTTCCGTAGGCAACCGGCCGTGAAATTTCATTTAATCGCCGGAGAGAAGTGCGTCTCGGCTAATGCAGATTGCGAGCCTGGCCCTCGGGGCCCGGTTAATTTATAGCCCAACAAATTTTTATTCTTTCTTGAACTGCTCAATCGTTCATTTTTTTCTTAATTTAGTAATCCGGACGCCTTAAATTAGTCGTTTTTATCAAAGCTGTTAAAGGTTAAAGTGGAATTACTTAAAACGTTAAATATAGCCGTTATCCATATTATTATTATCTCAGAGTCTTAGTCTGAGCGCTTGAAGGGATCATTTCATTTATTTTTGTAGTTACTTAATTTTTTCTCGTTTCAGTTTCTCTCCCGCTTTTGTGTGTCTTTAGGTGGGCAATAAGTGTGGCTATAAGGCAATAGGTACACGATTAATGCGTGTATAAAGAGAAAGGGCCATAATACTTATTATGGCTCGTTCTACAACTAAATTGTGTAAATTTTCCAATTACGTATGTACTATAGTTAGAGTACTTACTCAGACTATAGACGTGTGGTTGTAAAATTGTGGTTGAACAATGTGCGGCTCAGTATTGATCGATCTTTCAGCTATGATGTCGATTTGCGCCTGTTGTGAGTTTAACATAATCCGATTGTAGCATAAGCCGTGACTGAAGCAGGTTCTGATCGGCTTTGTCGAATGGATGCGCTAAGAATGACTTAGATGTCATTAACCTAAATTATGATTAAGTTATAAATTTGTATATAGTAAAGTCAGGCTCCATAGTCGAAACGATTACTACGGTTTGTGGAGCTTGTTTTAATAAAGTATAAAACTTTTAGTTTCGTTTAAATCGTATTAATACCTATGCATGCACAGCAGGGAATGATTTTGATTTTTTTTTTATAGTTCTGGAGATACATATAACATCTTACATCTACCAATCCGCACTTAAAGAAGCATGGTATAGAACAAACATATGGTGTGCTTACTTAGTTTACGCAATTCGTTACCTTTTTGAAGTTATATTAAATAGAATTAATTATAAGAGAGACATGAACATAAATCCAGGTATATACTCAGTTACAAAGAGCTTGACAATAAAAAACACGAGTTTGCGGAATGTCCCCGCGGAATTGGTGACCTTTTCTTGTTGACATCTTTATCGAACGATTTTCAAGATGTGAAGGCGTGGAAAAGTTAAATAAATCCAACGAGAACATTAGATAAGGAAATGGCTTTTGTAATGTCTTCGGGACGCCGTAAATGCAACCGATGTGCCATAGATATCTGTCGGGGACATATGCTCTAAAGTCTAAATTCAAACATTGTTTCGCGGTATTTGAGTGTAATTATCGCAAATAGTGTGTTGTATTTATTTAAGTAGAGCCTACAATTATGACTACTTTCTTCCATTCAGGCCAATGGATATGTAAGTCTCTGAAATTAAGTTAGTTTTTTGGTTTTAGGTTTGGTTACGTCTAAAAAATGCTGACAAATACCTAATCAGCTCATAAAAAAAGATTTTTATTCTCGTAAACTAATAACCTGACCACGTCATTACTTAACAATTTCCCTTCGGATGCTATTATATGCAAATATTTTACAGGGTTGTGTTCAACTCGCGTGTCGTCATCGGATGACTGCAGTGGACACTCGAGTACAATGATGGAGCTATAAAACAACAGCGCCGGACATGCATCGCAGATAAATCAGACCATTTGTATCTACACGCGTGACAAGAGGCGAGCCTCGGCGATTCGATGTTTTCATTGTGTCCATGCGAGCTAGTATTTTATTGTGAACACGTAGTTTTGTTTGTATCTAATATATGTGTATTGAACTAGGCGAGGATTGTGATTTGATTGTACCGGTTTTATAGATTAAACAGTTTAGCTAGCGCTATGCAAATTGGAACGAGCGAGCCGTTAATCCTTTTCAATTTTTTGTTCACGTTTATTTTTATTTCACAGGTTTAAATATTTTAAATATTTGGACACAGGGAAGGGTAGACTAATAGCTAAGGGCGTGATGCTGCGAACTGTTGTTTATGTCGATAGCTGCGGCTTCAGTTTATCGAACATTTAGAAAGAAGCGACTTTGTTCAAATGAAATTGGTGCAGGACCTTTTAAATTCAAAATTAACAACAGAAAATACGAGTTTTCTAGATTTGCTTGTTTAAGTTTTTATTATTGTGTTTAAAATAAATGACTAAACTACTATAAGTATTATAAATAATTATAGTAAATTGGTACAGCCGATCGAATAATGAGGAATGAGAAATATCCAATTTACCTACTGCGATCTTCAACCCGCCTGCCAGGCGTGGGGTTTATTGCAAAAATGTAATGAAAGCCTTGGGTAGGTCTTTGTCCAGCAGTGGACTTCTATAGACTGAAGAAGAAGAAGAAGAATTTAGAAGAATTAGAGTAGGCTGTCAACAGTGCCAATTCCTTATTATGCTACTGTGCATTAGTTGAAATGACAGCTCAAGTCATGTTACATATTTTAAGTAGCTTGACATCAAAAGCTCCACATCTAAATACAATTATATTTAGTTTTTTTAATTGGGACAAACCCGCCACACTTTTCCCACCCACTGCAACTCCTGAAAGCCAGAGTCAACAGTGGAGACCGCCAGAAAAACGCCGAGCAATGAAGCTCGACGAGTCCCGGAGAAACGATTCAACTGTCTTGGGCCTCGCAACGAAATTAATCAGAAAAGAATAGCGGAGGAGTAAGAAAAAATATATTTTTTCCACTTCCGTCCATAACAAGCAGGAGACAGAACAGAACAGAAATAGGCTAATCGGCACAAAGGGAAATTATTGCAACTGGGACAAGCCCAGATTGCCAAGCACCACGGAATAAAAATTTATTACTTAACACAAATTGCTTTTTATGGTGAACACAGAGTGATGTTTTCTATTCCAACATCATCATTATCTCAGCGTATAATTCCGGTTGCATCCGCGGCTTTCGCGTTGGATCCCGGGGTCCGCTTTCCTTTGCCACCATTTCGCGCGATCTCTAGCATCCTGTGGTGTGAAATTGTTGTCACGCATGTCATCTCTTACTTAGTCATTTATTCCGACAGTAGTAAACTTTTAAATATCGAATCACAGAAAATAATGCCTCGTGTACGAAGTTGCTAACCTACCTACATATGAACAGCCATATACATACCTAGCTAGCCATGTGAAAATTGAGTAAAAATAACCGGGTAATAGCTACGCACTGACTGATTGATGAACGAGTAGATAATGACTTTTATAGTCAGGAGCATTTTTCGAATATAAATCTCTAGTTAAATAAAATGGTCCAGTTGAAATATGTGCATAGTTTCCTTTTGACACTAGGTAATGCACAAAGTTTTTATATAGGTGACCCAAATTGTATGCCATAAATAATGATAAATCCTTCCGACAGATGTTTTGTGTATATACCTATGTTATATAGATGGAGATAAGGATTAAAGTGTACAAGTGTATTGGCAAACATAGTGTATAGGTCTATGAGACATAGTACCTACGATAGGACGGCAGTCTCGGTGGTAGGGCATAACATCGGCCGCCGGCAGAAGTTACCACCCACCAGACAAAGCCTTGCCGCCAAGCGATTTGTCGTGTTCCGGCATGACGTCTGGTGAAGCCGTACGGAGGACGGGTTTGAGCAGTTGTGTTGCGATGTGTGCCGGATACGATGCGCCTAATGTTGTTGTGTTGGGAGTTTGGTCGTGGAGGTTCTTCAAATCAATCTCCCTTTGGCGCAGCATCGTTGGTCGTATTGTTGGGTTTGACAACATTGCATCACCTCGCTCAACTGCCGTCTTCCTTCCTATTCGCTCAGTTTTTCTGAGAGAATAGGCTCTTAATAAACTAGCGCGCTTTACCATCAACGATCGCATCACTGCTTACCATCAGGTAGGATTGCGGTCAAGCGCTAGTTTATTCTTACTAAAAAAAAAAATTGGTTGTCTGTAGAACTCCGTCTACTGCCGATATTTGAACGTGATAACGTCTATTACATGTTTACACATCGGGCGCTCTAGGGGTGGGGGTAAAGTAGGCGTGGACTCCGTGTGGCGTCAGATTCGGCCGTTACGGTGTTTTCGAGAATGACTCCACGCCGTACCAATTTAATAGACGTTGTCACGTCAAAAGTCCAACAAGATCAGGCGTAGGACAAACGGTAACAAACGTGCTTTCCGAGCCACGGGCTGCGCGGGATACGACACCGCTAACTTTCAAACTACGAGCTGTTATTGGGAAATTCCTTACCCTAATAATTTCCAACTTGATGATCAAACTCTGAGTCTAACACTCAGCAGTCGTGCTCAGGCCAACGGGGCAGCCCATTATTATGGTAATGTCATATTATTATAGGTTATCTGACAAAGTATGGTATGTTCATGTACATATTTATTCCCTCTATTATTAAGTTCTAGCCTATGTTTAATTATCACTACACTATTATTTTTGTCCCTAAATAAATCGATTATACAGGGTGGCCAAAAAGTAGTGGATCAAACGAAACAGGGAGATAAAGGAGGTAATTTCCTACAAAAAATCTTCATCCAGCATCGCCATAACTTCATTATACGAAAAGTTATGGATTATTATGTTTTTTTCAATGAAACTGTTTCACAATTTCATCAGTAAAAAAATTAATTGATTAAAAACAATAAAACAAAAGGTGCTGCTGATTTAATGCTGTTTCAAATGAGGTACAACACTTTACTCTTTGACCTTTAGTTTTAATTGTATGGTCGGTTTTTGATATGAAGGTCCAAATTTAATAAAACTTTAGAGAAAAATTTAGATTTTTTCCTCATACATACTACGTAATAATTTCAAAAGCCATCCTGAAATAAAAAGAACGATTATGATTTAATAATTTTATTAAAATATTTTTTTTTTTTACATTAAATGTTCTAGGTTTCTACCTCTGACCATAATACTCGATCTGCACCGCGTAATAAAATTCGCACGTAATCGGCGAAATGCACCTCTGTTATTATGAATTTGTAATTTAGCAAACTCGAGCTTTTGTCGTAGTTCTTGTTCGGTGTTATTCTCTCCCTGATACACTATTTCTTTAAGATAGCCCCAAACAAAAAAGTCTATTCGCATAAGGTCGGGCGACTGGGGTGGCCACGCAATAGGCTCGCCTCGACAAATCCATCGTTTAGGGAAGCGCTCGTTCAAATGTCCTCGAACTACCCGAGCGTTATGAGGCGGGGCGCCGTCTTGTTGCAGCCACATTTCTGCCGCTCTGTCTTCAGGTTATAGGTTCTTCAGGGTATTTGGTTCAAATTATTTTGTAAAAAATTCAAGTACAGAGCACCATTCAGCCTTGGTGGCATTTCATGTAGCACAAGCTGCTGGTCAATTAATCCAGCACACATGTTGATACCAAACATGCTGGAATCGATCATTTCTGGTGATATGTGGGTTCACTCTGGAGTAGAAATGTAAATTGTGCATGTTGAAAATTCCCATTCTTCTAAAATTTGACTAATCAGTCCATAACACTTTGTTGAAGATCTGCGGTTCCTCTCTGTGTCTTCTAAGCATCTCTCTGCAAAATCTCACTCTAGGTGCATAGTCAGCTGGCAGTAAAGCTAGCACCCTTTGTATGTGGTAAATGTGACATTTATTTCTCTTAATAATAAGCTGCTATCGGCTATTTTCACAGAGTTGTGATGAACCTTTTGTTTCCTAGAAAAGATAAATCGTTACCTGAACTAAGATAATTTTTGACAATCGATTAAGTGGTTAGTGTGAAACTATTCATTTCATAAATCCTAAGTGTGACAAGAACAGTTCTAGCGTTAAAACGTATAAATAAATATAGTTAAAAAACTAAAAAAACATGCTTTTAAAGAATCTCAAACTAAAAAGTTAAAAATAATTTTAAAATTTAATTTATGATATTGGTATATAAACAATACTAGTAAAATGAGAAAAAGCGTGAGGCGCTATGTGCCATAATTTTTGTATATCAAGCGACTTTTTAGTTTTTTAAACTATATTTATTTTCAACTTTTTAGTTCGATATTTTTTTTTTAAATAATGTACGGATAATACGAACGCTTAGTGGTGCTCATTTGTTTTTACCAAACTTTCCTTGATCTCCAACAGACAGAATAGCAAGTGCTAAAATTTGTAATGATGCGTTACCCAAGTAACTAAATCTAAAACTAAATCTAAACTAAAAAATACTTTGCCTGCACAAATTAATGTAAGGTAAGGTAAAAAAAAAAATGAGTTAGACAAATAAACAAGCAAACATACATGTGAAGCCAATAAAAAGAATGTAAAAACTAACCGTTTATGATAAACTAATAAATTAAAAATAAGGTTAATTTAATGAAGCTTGCATCTTGATATGAAAAAACGCCCATAAAATTAAAACTAAAGGTCAAAGAGTAAAGTGTTGTATCTCATTTGAATCAGCATTAAATCAGCAAGAATTTTTAATGCAAGGCCATTTTTCCGTAATAAATTTTTTTCCAAACTGTGCTCTGAAAGTGAGAAGTAATTTTTTGCAACACTCCAAAATTTACGGAAAAAAATTAATTGCTCGTTAAATTTGGTACCAAGAGCTGCAATACAATTTTTGTAGTACCTATTGATAAATTATCGAATCATAGTACAACATCTTTAGTTTTATTATTTTTAATCAATTAAATTTTTTACTGATGAAATTGTAAAATAACTCGATAGTTTCATTGAAAAAAACAATAATTCATAACTTTTCGTGCAATGAAGTTATGGCGATGCTGAAGAAAGATGTTTTGTTAGAAATTACCTCCTTTATCTCCCTGTTTCGTTTGATCCAAGATTTTTGGCCACCCTACTATACTTTTCCAGTTTTAGCTGAACTCGCATTGTATAGGTTTTTTGTACAATCAGAAGTCAGCTTAAACTGGTTACATAAACTACCTATAAGCTCAAGCTGTACATAGAGCTTGATGTCTAGCCGTGTGTAAACCAGTTACTGTTTAGAGGATCATGATTATGGTGATTACATTGAAGACATTAGTAGAACTACTGTTGACGTGTGGGTTCATTTGTGGTATTAGATTACCTATACTAGTGTCTTCAACTTATCCGTGTCATTTTGTTTTTCTAACTAGAAACGACTATTATTTAATTATAGATATACCTTGAACTTCATCTTACAACAATTCGTATAGGTAATTAGGGACACTCATATATCGCTTTTTAAGTTAGTTTATAGTCATTACTAGAAACTCACTAACTAAATCATTTTAAGATTGGAATAGTGTTGAAAAACCTGCCTAGTGGTCGTAAGCGCTACTGCTAACTTGGTCCTCAGTTTTGCCGTCAGGAATTTCTTCGAAGCAACCCCTTGTCTGGATTTATGCCCGTCGATGGCAACATGTTCGTCCTAAATTGTACAAGGCTTACCGATAACTCGCGAAATGTGGGTGAACTATAACTCTACATAATCCATCTGAGAAACAGGTGTAATATTTATGTTGAAAACGGAATGAATGGTCTACATCTAACCTATACGATAAAGCTTACGATTATCATACTGGGCGCTTTTCTAAGTTATATGTACTTTATAAGCATATCTTTGACACCAATGACTGATTTAAAAGTAAGGTGAAGGAAAACATCTTGGGGAAACCTGCAAGTCTGAAATCGCTAACCCGTATTGAGCAAGCGTGATGATTAAGCTCAATCCTTATCTGTATGAGAGGAGGCCATTACCCAGCAGTGGGACGATAAAAAGGTTGATGATGATATCATACTGCGTGTTTCAACATTACTGGTAAGTATCCTCATTTGTATAAAAAACACGCACACTACAATTCACAGAAAAAGAATCCAAGCGCGTTCATGCGTGTTTTAAAGTGGTTTGTAAGTATCGCCGTTTGGATAGAAAACAAGCACAGTACAAAAACTGAAAATGCATCCACACGCGTTCATGCGTGTTTTAAAGTTGTATCTAAGTATCTTCATTTGTATAGAAAACACGCACAGTCCATACATAGAAAATGCATTCACGTGCGTTCATGCGTGGCAGTGTGATAATCGCCTTAGTGAAGGCGAGCGATTATTTATGTGCAATGTTCGTCAACGTCAGCTCTAGTGACGCGCGCAGCGCAAGCGACCGATGATACAATACTGGGATAGAGTTGCTAACCCAACACTATGTCATGTTGGAATCAACGTTTACGATTTGTCGGTCGCAACTATTTTGGATAAAATGGAACAAGGAGTGATGTTTTGAATGAAAGAAATACGATACGATCTCTAGCGGGTGGATGTAATTGCTAGACGGAACAGGTGTGCTGGCCTGTTTGTTTTTATTTCGAATAGTACATTTTGCTATTTTTTTCTATCCACTTGCATATATTTCTTACTCCTACGTACTTTCCTGCACTATTTTGATACTATAAAGTAAAAAAGCACATGTGTTAAACTGCAATGTCAATTTTTAAAGACAACAATTTAATATAAACCTTAACTACCTTGACATACGGTCTACAAAAGAAAAATCAAGGAAATGCGCTCCGCCGCGCCTCTAGCAGTGTGCGCTGGGCCTAAGAGTTACTGAAATGAAATGAAATGTAATCGTTTATTAAACAAGTAGGATCACCGATCACTTTTACACGTCATGTTTTTTTTTTTTTAACTAGATGAAGCCGGCATTTCTTAACTGACTACCTCTGAGAAGAAATAGCCGAAACAAACTCAGGGATCATCGTCTTTTTTCAAGTCCAGACATTAAAAATGAAAATGTTTACAATAATTTACGTTATAATAATGCTTAATAACAGTGCTTAACAGAGCGAGCAGCTCAGTCCCAAGCTTTTTTGTCTTCTAAATAATCTGACATTTTATAATACCCCTTTTTGCAAAGTTACTCTACGACAAAGTCTGTTAATATGTCTTTTTAGGTGTAAATTCTGTATATGATGGAGAAAATCGCATCAACGCTTGCTGCGTGTGTATGTAGTTTTGAACAGCACCGCAATCACACAAACGCAAAGGGTAACCATGAAGTTTCTATTCTTCTTTTCCGTAGGAAACGACAAATTGGAACCGTGCACCCTTTTAAGGTTTCATAAATTGGTTTATGTGAAATATTTTTTTTTGGGTTAGATACGAAAAACTGGCTCGATTTTCGATATGCATAGGTAATGGAAAAATATGTTTTTCTTCCTTTTTAGAAGGCAAATAGGTAGAAGTGCTCCAATAAAGTAGAACCAGCTATCTTAAAATTAAATTCTACTGTAGAAAGTGGTGTAAAACATTTTATAAAAAAAAAAATCTTGTGGTTACAAGATGTCACATGAACACCAGCGGCAGATTTTCACATCAGATACGCTCTACCGTCGTAGATATCTCGTATGCATTTCATTCGCCGCTGGTGCGAGATTATGTTTCTGGCTTCGTGCTAACAACGTGTTTCAGAATATTTCGCGTCGAGTTCAGAACAAGCTTCATAAAAAGTTTTTATACAGCGTTCATTTAAGTTGACACATACACACATAGTTTATTATTACATTTACATTCTAAAACTAAGCGGCGATATCAATTTACATACTTTGCAGTATAATTAGTCTATGATATTTCCACTGCTGGGATACCGGACTTTCCTGTGAGATGGAGCGGGCCATAATCCACCAACGAATATACCGGGTTGGTGGATGTCACATATCTTCGAATTCATTGAGTCCAAAACCAAGGTGACTGCCAGGAAACTTGGCGTCATTGCAAAGGTCCGGCGGTACATCACACCAAGACGGCTTCTAATGTTATTCAAAGTGCTCGTCCGTTCGTGTGTGAAGTACAAGAGCCACATTTGGGTTGGTGCTGCAAAATGCTACCTGGCAACTTTGCATTCGACGGAGAGGCGTGCGAAGAGGCTAATTGGTGACCCAGATTTGGTTCTAAACCTTCTCCAAAGCCTGGAGCACAGGTGAGGAGTTGCCAGCTTATCGGTGTTCTATAGGATGCATATTGGAGATTATGCGCGGGAATTGCATGACTTTATTTCTCCATCACCGTTCTATCAACGTACGACCCGTCAGACGAGTATCCACCCTTATGTTGTTGACATCACTACGATCCGGACGAAGCTTTTCGCCTTGTCTTTTATACCGCGTACATCCAGGGAATGGACATGATTTGCCAGAGGCGGTGTTTCCGTCTGACTACAATTTAAATGTCTTCAAGGCTAGAGTGTACAGGCTCTTAATAAACTAGCGCTTTACTATCAAAGATTGCCGGAATTGCCGAACAATTGCCGATGAAATAAAAAATACAAAGTGAAGTGTCTGTCCAGGTTTGAAGTCACGACCTAAATTTGTAAGTCGGGCCTGATGCCATTGAACCACCACACCCATGTGTTCTGGTTTCTCTACTTTGTAGAACGTCTGAACATAAGAACGCCTGTCACTTAATATTTTCAATTTGATTACCTTATAAAAACTTCTTACGTTTTTGTAAGTTCAATAATGGATGTCTGATATTGATTGATACAAGTTGAAACTAAGTTTGTGTTCTTTGTCTATTTCGAGGGGCCCGGGCGCTATAAATTACTGGTCTCCTACCTACAATTACAAATAAGTAAAACAATAGTGTGGTGTTTTCGAAATCCATTTTCTTGAGTCAAGCAATATTAGTCAGCATTGTAATAGCTATATGTAGATAGTACGTAAACATTTAAATGGCGTCCTCATACCTGGATAAATAAACGTATGTGTGCACGTCTGGAAGTGTCCAGCGAAACAGGGTCTCTCAAACTCAATGAGGCTGGCTTTCTCAACGGCGTTTATTGACAACGCTTCAAAGTAGAGGGCTAGGAGAGGGGTCCAGTTATATTGGTGGGCTTACGATGGACCGGTAGCAATTCGTCTCGTCACTCTACCTACAGCTTATCGAGCAGTCCACACTCGCCGGCACATGCTAACTGAAACTGATTTACGACACCGATGACAGTTTATTCAACAAAGGTGGATATTGTTTGTTAATTGCTACAAGGCCTACATGATGAGTCACGTTGTTGTGGTCATTCATAAGGACTCAGAGCGGTTTGGTTATCATGGTAGCTCGGAAAATATAAAAGGGAATTTGCACTACAGATATTACAAACTTGTGGTTCAAAATTGAATGTGTAACATAAGAAAATGGTGCAAATACACGTCATGTACTTTTAGTATGGACAGCATTCGTGGCGTAGTGGTAGCGAACGTCGCCGCTGCTCAAGGTGGCGCGGGTTCGAGTCCCGCGCAATGCAAATATTTGTATGCATGAATATGAATATTTGCACTGGTCTGGTCGTGTCTCAGAAAGCACGTTAAGCTGTTGGTCTCGGTTGCCATACAAAAATCTAATGGCAGTCGTAACGGGTTGTTAGAGCACTCAAAAGTCCTACAATTCCCCTTTACCAGTCTAACTGCAATGCTTCGATATCGCCTTCGGGTAGTGGAGGTCAGACGGCAGTCGCTTCACGGAAAATATCGAAGTTTAGCCAAAATCAGCAGTTAGACTGGTCAAGGGGACCCCAGACTTCAAAAGCTGAAAAAGCTTCGGATACGACTGGGATTAATGCTGAAATGATGATGATGTTCTTTTAGAATGTGCCTTAGTGATCTATATAATGTGTACTAAAGAAAACGTGTGAGTAAGGTATCATAGCAATAAAGTTGTGAAAATTAAGAAAAGGGGTGATGACTGCTTTTATCGCCCCCATCGGCGACACCGTTATGGCAGTAGGGGAACATTTGGATATCGCGATTGGAAGTAGCAAGTTACAAACGCAATAAAGATCACACTTGCTTGATACGGATTCAAGTTTTATTGTTCTGTTTTGTTGATCTTGTATGAACATTAACTGATGGAAATTATTGTAGGTGAAATATTATGTAATTGAATTAGTCTCTTGGGTATTAAAGTAGTCGGCCGTAATGCGGAGGAATTTTTCGAAGCCATATTCTAATTTGTTCATAGTTTTAATTATGTCAGGAAATTACCATTTTATTTTGCGCATAATTAAGAACTTTTAAGTGTTATTTTTTACTACATTAAATTTCATACCAAATACCTCCTTTCTGGGGTGATTAAATTAAGCGTTAAAATTTTATATCTTTAGGTGAACAACTGTTTACCCATTTTGGTCAAAGCCCGAAATAAAATCGAAAAAAAGAAATTATGTTCATATTATAAAGCTTCGATAGCTAAGCAAAAACTTTTTGATGTGAACTAATTGGGCATCAACATCAATGGCGAGTACATAACACACCTTCGGTTTACTGATGATATCGTAGTCATGACTGAGACCGCGGAGGACCTGAGTACAATGCTCGAAGACCTCAGTAGAGCCTCCGAGAGAGTCGGTCTTAAATTGAACATGGACAAGACGATAGTCATGTCTAATGCCCATGTTGTACCGACTCCTATAAAGATTGGAGACTCTGTTCTCGAAGTTGTTGACAGCTACGTATACCTGGGACAAACTATCCAGTTAGGAATGTCCAACTTTGAGAAAGAGGTCAATCGTCGAATCCAACTCGGCTGGGCTGCTTTCGGGAAGCTACGTAACATCTTCTCGTTCGAAATACCGCAGTGTCTCAAGACAAAAGTCTTCGATCAGTGTGTGTTGCCAGTGATGACTTATGGAATTGAGACGTGGTCGCTAACAATGGGCCTTATAAGAAGGCTCAAAGTCACTCAAAGGGCAATGGAGAGGGCTATGCTTGGGGTTTCACTGCGTGATCGAATCAGGAATGACGAGATCCGCAGAAGAACGAGAATAGCCGATATAGCCCAAAGAATTGCAACACTAAAGTGGCAGTGGGCTGGACACATTGCCCATAGGACCGATGCCCGATGGGGCCGACGGGTTCTCGTGTGGCGACCACGCACCGGGAGACGTAGCGTGGGTAGGCCCCCGACAAGGCTGACCGACGACCTGGTGAAGGTCGCAGGAAACCCCTGGATGCGGAAGCCGCAGGACCGGTCGTGGTGGAGAACCTTGGGGGAGGCCTATGTCCAGCAGTGGACGTTTTTCGGCTGAAATGATGATGATGATGAATTGGTGTTATTGACGCCATGTGTCTAGTGTCCATTTTCATTACTATAGCTATAAAGCTGCATCCTAATTGCGTATCATACTTTTACTATTAGCTGTAATCATTTCGAAGCATATTGCTAGTCCACTGTGCCATATGTTCGAAAACGTGTCTGCTGAAAAACGTAAATAACGCAATGAATGCTGTAGAACTGTCAAAATGAAATCCATTGCTGCTGATAATGTGTTACGCAATTATCCTGCTGATGTTTCTATGTACAGATTAAACACATTCTACATGATATGTAATTGTATAAACGTCATCATTTTGTTTTATATTTAAAATCTAATTCGTCTCCTTTCTTAAATGATTTAATTGGTTGCTTTTCCATTACGGACCACACAACTTTTGCAAGTAAACAAAAACAAGACCATATCATTCTCTTAGAATTTAAGTAGATAGATGTACCTAGTAACTTTGAAAAGGCGAAAATATTATGTACATAAAATTAAACATACATATATAACTTTGCATACAGTTGTGGGTGATCTAGTGTAAATTTATAATATGAACAAGCTGATTTATTGTGTTTGTTACTTGTTGTAGTTGCCTTACGAAAATCTTAAGCATACAATTATTAAATATGAAACAAATCACCACAAAGAATTTTTTCTCAGACCCGTCCTCCGAACGGCTTCACCAGCCATCATGCCGGAACACGACGAATCGCTTGGCGGCAAAACTTTGTCTGGTGGGTGGTAACTTCTGCCGACAGCCGATGTTATGGCCTACCACCGAGAGAATAATAATTAAAATACTTTGCCCTCATTAGATGATATCATTTAAATTTATCATATGGTGTCTATATCTACTCGCAAATGTAAATAAATAAAAATGGAATTATATTTGAATTTCAAAGTTTAGTGTTTCAGGCATAGAACTAATAGTACAAGTAGGTACATAGTTCAGAGCCGTGAGTTGAAAATTTAATGTGCAATATTAATGATATTTAGGTATTACACTCGGGTGTTATTAAAACAAGCTACTTACTTAGAATTGAGATAAAGTTGGTTTGAACCCATAATAAATAAATAAAATAAAAAAAAAAAAATAAAAAGCCTTTTATTTCTTGCTTTACATAATACAATTTCAGTATCAGTGTGCATGCAAAAAAAAAAAAAAAAAAAATTAAAATAAATGTGTGATTAGCAATTAGATGATAATAGTTATAATTATTCCAATCCATTATATTTTACAATATTCATTTTAAAAAAGAAAACAATATAAATACGATTAATTAATTTTGGAATATTTGAAGTTAAAGTTAAATTAGGCATAAAATACTTATTTAATATTTTGAGCAAGAACCCTCTCCGTTAAAGGTAAAGGCCTCCTCCAGAGTCTTTTTGGTAGACCTGTGAAGCTTATGATGTAACGTTTTAAATATTTTTTCAATCAGGCTACCTAGTTTTCTAATTTATGAGATATCAGTAATATCAAAGTTTATGTTTATATTTTCCAAACACTCTGTTAAACACTGTTCATTGAGAGTATGTTTACTAAGTTTTAAAGTTATCTTCTTATGTACCTATAGGTATTCAGATGACTGTTGTTTCTACGGTTTGTTATTATTTTTCTCTGGAAGGTTTTGGTCGTAATCCTCCACGGTGACCGGCCGGCTTGGAAGATGTTTTTTATTCTTTATTTGTGTACTTCTCGTATTTTCCACGTGAGAGGGGGGCGGTTGTTGCTGTTGTTTATAGTTTTTATTAAATTGTTCGGTTGGTGGGTTTCCGGGGTTTTTGTTGGTTAAAAAACTAAGTATTCCTGGTTTAAGAACTCCTTCTGATATACTTGATGATCTCTGTAGTCCTTTTGTTGTCTGGGTTTTGTTCTTTTTGTTTACTTGTGTACCTTGTACTGGTCCTGTAGGATCATCCGGTGAAATTGGTAGGGTTCTTTTCTTATTGCCTGATAAATCTGCATTATTGCGGCGTATTATTAATTTATCATATCTGATGGTGGCATAGTTTCCTTTCTCTCTTTCTATTTTCATTTGTTCTAGTAACTCCTTTCTTTTTTCTAAAATGTGTTGTGGCAAGTCTTCGTTTATATAATAATCAGTATTTTTTAATATTTTTCTCTGTTTATAAATTCTTATTTTTGTGCCCAGTGTAGCAAATGTTACAGTGATCGGTCGGGGTTTTTCTCCTTTCTTCCCTATTCTCCTAATTTCTTGTATATCTCGGTTCTCTAGCTCTATAGAGAAGTAGCGTTTAATGAAATGTATGATGTTTTCTTCTGAGTTTTCATAAGATGTTTCCGTCTCCGTTAAGCCGAATATAACGATGTTCCTCTGTCTTGAATGCTTCTCTAGGAAGTATATTCTTTTCTCCTGGTTTTCCAGCTTTTTTTCTAGGCTATCGTGTATTTTTTTCATTATTTTGAATTTTTCTTCCATTTTGAGATTTATGGTATGAGTAACTTGTTGCGTAACGTTGTCCGCTGATTGCACAATGGTCAATTTTTGTTCGTTAAGTTCGCTTTGTATTTTTCGGAGCATATTCATTATTTCTTCCATGGTTTACACAGTATTATCTTTTATATTAGTAAGAAAATGTTTGTTTTGCTACTTGTTCTGCCCTCTATTGGCTTGGTTAGGTACTAGTACGAGGAACGCTAACTTGGTGTACCTCGAGCTTAATCGATGTTGATGTGTTTTTCTGATGTAATTGCCTTAGATTACAGGTACCCTCTTTTTGGTATAATCTAAAGTAGCAAGCTTTTATTATTTTGTTGGTTAGGATTAATTTTTCACTTTATTGGTGATTAATATAATTGTTGAATTACGTACTATTGCTCATGAGTATGCAGTTATGTAGATCAACTTTTTTGCGCATAGAAGTCACTGCCAAAATAGTATTACCGTTGTTTAACTTCACTGTTTTGCATGTATTTAGATGGTTATTCACTGGTTTTGGTGCCTTGTCCACAATATAAGTTAAAATTCCTTTGTTTATGTTTCCACTGCACTTGGTTTTATGCCGAATTTCACCCGTTTATGTATTTTAATCCACAATTATTACGGAGCCGATACGTATCGTGGCTTAGTGGCGCCCTCTCTTAAGATTAACTGAACCCATACCAGTTTGTAAATGATACTTTATTGTGTTTTCATAAGGATTTTTTTAGTAACAAACCGGAGTTTAGAAGATGGTGGTAAGTATGCCTCGGTTAGTGCGTCAAGTCTTTGATCCTATCTTCTTCTTCAGCCTATGGATGTCCCCTGCTGGACAAAGGCCTCCCCCAAGGCTTTCCACGCTGACCGGTCTTGTGCTGCCCGCATCCATCGGCTTCCCGCGACCTTCACCAGGTCATCAGTCCACCTTGTTGGGGGCCTCCCTACGCTGCGCCTTCCAGTACGTGGTCGCCACTCCAGAACCTTACTGCCCCATCGGCCATCGGTTCTACGAGCAATGTGCCCTGCCCACTGCCACTTAAGTTTAGCGACTTGCAGAGCTATGTCGGTGACTTTGGTTCTTCTGCGGATCTCCTCATTTCTGATTCGATCACGCAGAGAAACTCCGAGCATAGCTCTTTCCATTGCCCTTTGCGTGACTTTGAGCCTTCGTATGAAGCCCTTCGTATGTATTGATCCTATGCCTGCAGGGTAATAACGTAACACACTATCAAGATCAAACCCATTCCTACGGGTTTGATCTTGACAGTTCAATAACATATATTGCGTTATTTAAGTTGTTCAGCAGATAATTTTTTTGAATCTATGTAGCAATGGATTAGCAATATGCTTCAAAATGATGTTACGCTATTAGGGTGCGGATCTTTGTCCATTATTATCATCATTTCAAGGATCTCTACGACGACCGGTCCTACGCCTCCCGCATTCAGCGGTTTCCCACGACCTTCACCAGGCCTACCCGGGCTGTGTCTTCCGGTGCGTGGTGATCTTTATCCGGTGATTTTGAATTGACCTCACATCGGACCATGAGAGTGAGAGAAGAAAGAGTCCACTAGATACATAAATAACATTAGTTTTTGTTTATGCGAAACCTGAAACACGTGTCCAGTATTTTTAACAAAAAAATATATGTACAAAATTTCAAAAAGATATCAAGAAAACCACAAATTATTAGCTTGTTATCTTACTTGGTTGTCCCAACAAAAATATGGTCCACGCTCCGGTTGGGCGGGCGACCGGTGCATTGACCTCTGGCGTCAGATGTTGCACGGGCGATGATCTACTGTAAGCTACGTTTCGCGCTCGGTAAACACACTGCAACAATTTTTAAATGTATTTGGGAAAAATTATACCATGGTGTAAAAATTATTGGAATCGTTTCATTCGCATATTCTGAACAAACTATATTCAGGTTTCGCATAAACAAAAAAATACGTTGCCTATATACGTACTTAATACGCACTATGTATAGGTATAACTCCCGCGCCGAAGGGTAGTCTCCGTTGAGATTGGTTGCCTTGTCTGCAAAATGGGCTGAAAGACTATTGGGAACATTACACGTATTGAATATATCTACATAAGTAAAAGCACCTAAGTATGTTGAGCAATTAATTAAGTAATTAATTGCTCTGATTAAAATGAGTTTCCGTTTAACATTTTGTCATTAATTGAATGTAAGTTGTTTTACTTCAGGCTATCTGCAGGGCGATTCTGTAACTATTTCAACGTGAATACTTGGGTGAAGTGCTGACAGCTACCGTGGCGTAGCGATACCGAACGCGGCCGCCGCGCAAGAGGCGCGGGTTCGATCCCCGCACAGTGCAAATATTTGTTTGCATGAATATGAATATTTACACTGGTCCTGGCTGCCACATGATCATCAAATGGAAGTCATTTCAAGTTGTTAGAGCCTTCAAAAGTTCAACAATTGGTCTAACTGCAATGCTTCGATATCGCCTTCGGGCTGTGTAGGTCAGACCGCAATTGCTTCACGGAAAATATCGAAGTTTAGCCAAAAATCAGTAGTTTGACTGGTAAAGCGGACTCCAGACTCCAAAGCTGTAAATGCTTCGGATGCGATTGGGATTAACGCTGAGATGATGATGCTGACTTAGGTGAAGTGTCTGTACCTGTTATTCCAACGAATGCCAATATTGACAGCACACAAAGTTCACTTCATCTAACTTTTACAGTGATATTTATATAAAAAGCCAAAGCCGTAAAATGTACCTAAAGTTTTGTATCTAAAATAAGCCTACTTCGTTTGACTTAGAGGCAGGCAATTCTCATTATATTAATGAGTTCGTACTTAATCCTAATCTGGCTATTTCTTTTTTCTTTGCTGAGACAAAACCCGCCACACTTTTTCCCACCCACTGCAACTCTTGAAAGCCAGAATCAACAGTGGAGACCGCCAGAAAAACGCCGAGCAATGAAGCTCGACGAGTCCCGGAGAAACGATTCAACTGTCTTGGGTCCCGCAACGAAATTAATCAGTAATATAGCGGAGGAGTAAGAAAAAATATATTTTTTCCACTTACCTCCATAACAAACAGAAGATAGAACAGAACTAGGCCGATCGGCACAAAGGGACATTATTGCAACTGGGAGAAGCTGGAAGCGGTGGTAGGCCATAACATCGGCCGCCGGCAGAAGTTACCACCCACCGGACAAAGCCTTGCCGCCAAGCTCTTTGTCGTGTTCCGGCATGATGTCTTGTGAAGCCGTACGGAGGACGGGTCTACGCAGTTGTGTTGTGATGTGTGCCGGGTACAATGTGCCTAATGGTGTTCTGTTGGAAGTTTGGTCGTGGAGGGTCTTCAGATCAATCTCCCTTTGGCGCAGCATCGTTGGTCGTGTTGTTGGGTTTAACATTGCATCACCTCGCTCAACAGCCGTCTTCCTTCATATTCGCTCAGTTTTTCTGAGTGACCTATTCACTCTTAATAAATTAGCGCGCTTTACCATCAACGATCGCATCACTGCTTACCATCAGGCGGGATTGCGTTCAAGCGCTAGTTTATAATTATTAAAAAAATAAAAAAGATTGCCAAGCACCGCAGAATAAAATTTTCTAATCTGGGTATGTTCGCGTGTGGCACTCGTGGGTTGCAGCTGAAAATCAGCGTCAGATGGTACACTTCGTGTTGTCATCTGACATTATGCTGAGCCGAGGCCCTTTTGGCATTACAAGCCAAGTTTTATAGTTTTAAATTTATGTATCTTACTGTAATGTCAATAAATGCATTTTTCTTTTACGTATAAAGTGAAATAATAAAAACAAATTTATTGGATCATCATTTTTTTTTATTCAAACATAAAATATTTTTTTTAATTGCTAGCAATTTTATAATTTAATCCAAAAATTTAGATTATTAAACAAACGACTGGGGGACTAGAACAGGCAACATAAAGTTGGCCATTTGAAAAACACGTCAAAACGTGAAATAATTGCCCTTGGGCTTTGTTGATGGACATAGCAAATGATAAACGCTCAGGATATTGTAATTGTTTGAACTCAAACGGCATATCAGTTGGGATCATAGGGATACGCGGTATCAAACAAACATCTCCTTTTGATTTACCAGTTAAGATCGTAGCTTCAATTAAATTTGGCAATAAGTTTTACACTGCCAATCTGGTGCAATTACACAGTTTTGGTGGATCATAAAATTATAAAGAAAGTGGCATTGAATTTTATATATAGATGAGATGAATGTCCACCGTTCATTGAATTCATTTGTTACAAAAAATGTGCTAAATGAAGAACCGCTGGACCGATTCTGTTCAAACTTCACATAAACCATCTACTAATTAGTCAAAACAAAGCCTAAACATTGTGTTTGGATAGGTGAGTCCGTTCTTAAATTATAAAATTACAATGAAAGTGGCATTGATTTTTATATATAAAGATATTGTAAATACATAAACCATTGAACCCATCATGCTAACTGCAAGTACTTTGTCAGGTATACAGACACAGACATAATAGCTTTCATCACTTAAGAATGTGCCGTTCTTGAGGAAAACAACAAAAACATTATTATGATAATAAATGGCGCCATGTGTCACGCCTCATTAGGGTTTGATTGAACTTGAAATTAAGCAGGTATCTCTACATCAATTAGTGATAGAATAGAAAAGTACAGCAAACTAAGGTCTATTCTTGTCTGCAATACCATATCTAACCATGAGGTACGGACGAAAGCAGGTCAAGCTACCCCAAACTGTCAAAGATTTCCAATCAACCTTGAGCCTCAATGCTTTAGAGATAAAGTTGAAAATCTAATAAGAAATCTGACAGATTGTTGTAGTTTGATGTGCTATCGTTTCGACGTTCTATAGACTTCTTGAGACCATCTTTGATTTATTATGTTATTTGAATTTGCAATCTTTTATCATATTTAGATTTGACATTCAATAGAGGGCTTATCTACGTAAATTCTGAAAGAAATAATTTATTTTGCATTTTTTATTCCTTATTCAAAACCAATGCTTTATAAAAGCACTTTGATAGATGAGGTCACAGGTTGTCTACGTTAATATTGTAAAAAGTTTTTTATGTAGCATAAATCCTGGTGGAAAGTTTATTTGGAGCAATTTAAAGAAAATTCTTTCACATCCAATCTAAATGGGTTATTGAAAAGCTTCTTTGTACAAAGGTTTTAGTGTTACATTATAATTTCCCACGTTCCGTAGAAATTAGCAATTTCTATAGGCAAATGGCCGCATAAAAACGTACTTATATAACGTTTTCTACCTGAAAATTTCCCTATTCATGACTGGCGAAAGGGGCAACGAACAAACAGATGTACCAAAAAGTCGTTCGATTAGATGGGTGTGAAATGAGCCGTTGAAATTGCATCAAGGGCCGTGGAAAGGTGTTACTTTGTTACTATAAGTAGTTTCTATGTGATATATTTTGTATTTTATATAACATTATACATACATAGAATAGAATAGCTTATAACACCTACTTCTTATTAGGTATGTAGGTACACCATATAATTTACAGAGCATAAATAGGACGATTTTACAAGCGGTGACCATATTGTTATAGATACTATTTGGGTAAGCGATTATTGTATGTGTTAAGTAAGGATTCGAATCAGAATTAGTTTTAATATAATTAAAGATAAAAAAATGTATACCCTGTGAGTAGAGTGTGACATTTTTATACTCCCAACTAATAACCTAAGCCTGAGAATAAAGATTTTCTTATCTCGTGGATATCTAATTATGTACAGACGTCAGTAGGTTAACCTACTCGAGACTGACAATCTTTCCCAATCGATAGTGAACCTTAACGCTTTAGCGATAAATTTGAAAATTGAATAAATAATTTGTAGTATCTTGATGTGGTGTCGTCTGTACCTAGGCAAGCTAAACGATTTATGCACGAGGTTAATAGAGTTAACCTGAGCTAAGTTCACATATTATAGTTTCATTCACGTGAAATAAAGGTGTATCTGACATCGACGCACAAACGAGTATAGATAGTTCAATCCACGAAGACGCGCCCCACCAATTTTAGGTTGAGGGGATCGCGGGGCGCGGGGAGTTTTCTCCGAGCGTCAGTCACGGACCGTCAGTGGTTCGATGCACACAAGTAGTACAACCTGTATTTCAAAAATCCAGACTCGACACGAAAGTTGCTCTACTTTATATTTTTTTAAAATGTCGAAAAAATCTCAGCGTGTTGTACTTAAAAGCCAGGTATGTAAATTATTGTTACGAAACACATAAAATAATAAAAGAAAAGTAGTTTAATTCAAAATTAAATTTTACTAACTAGACTTCATTTTATATTTAAAAGTAAGACTAATGTTATTTCTTTTTATTTTTTTTTTAATTGTAGGCAAGAGAAATTATTTCTAAAGTTTACGATTTCATGAAAAAAGAAGCAAGTCAAAATTTTGCAGAAAAACTCACTGATGCTCGATGGAGAACCGCACAGGCTGTTGGAATATCTGAAAGCACAGTGACTAGAATTCTACGCGAAAGAAAGGCTTATACTGAGACAATAAAGCAAACTACAGTATCTACTATGGAGTCTAATATAACTATGGAGACGGATGCGATAGTTTCTGTAGTCCAAAGTGAAGAGCGTACAACAGAGCCGACTACGGAAATGGATATTGATTCTAAAAATGAAGCGAGTACGTCGCATTCGAATTTAGCAGGCAGAAGTGCTTCTATTTTTACATCACCTATGAAGAAGAGAAGGGTAAGACCACGAAAAATTAATTTAGACAAATTTGATATTGGTGTAGTCCGAAGAACTATCCAAAACTGCCATAAAGAACATCATCAATTTCCAACATTATCACGACTTAATACTATTTTGAAAGACCGTATACAATTTAATGGATGTAGAACCACCCTAAGAACATTGTTACTTAAGCTTGGTTATAAATGGAGAAAAACTGAGAATAATAGGAAGGTCCTAACCGAAAAACATGATATTCAAATGTTAAGATTGAAATATTTAAAACAGGTAAAATCTTTTCGTAATGCAGGTAGACCTATAGTGTACACAGATGAATCATATATTCATACCAACCACGTGCAAAAAAAATCTTGGGCCGACAAAGGCTCTAAAACAGCAATGAAACAAAATTTAACAAAGGGTGTGCGCATAATTATAGTACATGCCGGAAGTGCTGAGGGTTTCGTACCAAATGCGTTGTTAACGTACAGAGCAGAGATCAAATCCGGAGACTACCACGATAATATGAACTCGGATAATTACTTAAAGTGGCTTAAGGAGAAACTAATACCAAATCTCCCAAATGATGCCGTGGTAGTCTTGGATAATGCAGCCTATCACAATACTAGTTCGGAAAAAAATACCCACATCCAACTCCAACAAATTAGACATGCAGACTTGGCTGAATGCAAAAAATATCCATTTTGTACCAACCTACAAAAAGCCTGAACTTTATGACCTTATATTAAAAAACAAAGAAAACTTCCGCAAGTACAGAGTTGACGAATTATTAAAGGAATATGGATTCACAGTGCTTCGGCTGCCTCCTTATCACCCAGAGTTAAATCCAATCGAAAACATTTGGGGTATTGTAAAAAAACGACGTTGCTAGCCGCAATATCAATCAAAACTACACTTCGATTATGCCCATTTTAAATGAAGCATTTGATCGAGTAAATAAAGATGTCTGGTTCAATGCTTGTCAGCACGTGGAAAAAATAGAAGACGAATACATGAGACACTGTGATCTTGATTTCAATTTTATTATAAATGTCAGTGATACTTCAAAATCTGAATCAGACATTTCTGAAACTAGTGATTGACGATTTTTATTTCAATAAAAAAAGTTCCATAAAACTTTTTCACGTATTTCATTTATGTCTCTAATTACCTCCTATTATTATATAAAAATGGTATTATAATCGTATATTAACTAATAATCACATAAAATATCCACACCTCAATTTTCCTTGCAGTCGGGTAAAGAGTATAAAATTGAAGTAGAGCATCTTTCACTTTGACCATGACGCTCTCTCCTGATTAGTCAATTTATTGTAGTGTGGGTGTGCACTCATAGATAATTATTGTGTACGGATAACACTCAAACATTGACGGAAGCTTGCACACATATACTATAAACGGTTAGGAGAAATAGTGGGGCGCGTCTTCGTGGATTGAACTATCTATACCATGGCTCCAGTACATGATTCTGAACCCCCTAGTGGTGGAGCTTTTCGTCGGCTTTTTCATGATTAAAAAAAATATATATGTAGTTTTTTTCAAATTTATTAATTCGCTAATTACACAAAAAAGCGCAATGAAAACAAAACTATCTTATCAGCTGATTTAATAGAGTTCACATCAGGGATCAACGTCATACCTACAAACCCGCACGGCGGCACGCTTGCAACGTTCGAAGGCCGAGCAGACACTTTTTTAAACATTGTTATTTCTGTAACCGTTCATCAATGACATAAATGACTATCATAATTTTATTAGTGGCATGCAGCCTAGCCTTTTCGCGAAGTTTGCGTTACGATATCAGATACACCATGTATACGTTTCTTTAACTACTTTTATACTACTTACTAAACATTTTCATGATATCAATGACTTGGCCATGTGAGTAGCGGTAGGAAAGATTTGAGTAAGTAATAGTAGAAAGACTTAGTTGAGGTTATCGTACGTACTTACCTACACCTTTCCTGTCCCCTACTCCTTTCAGCTACCTTCTTCACCACTGTTTTTCATTCCTTTATTTAGTCTACTTACACATATTGTGTGTGTGTGTGTGTGTGATTACACAATCAAAAAATAAAATCAATTATTAATCCTTGGCAAAAAACTAGCCAAAACTGCTCGATCTATAAGCACGAAAGTACTTTAAAAAATAAAATCCTAGGGGATTATTTATGAATCAGCTGTCCTAAAAATGTGTACCTAATTTAAATTAAGTTACCTAGTCTAAGTAAGTAGTTTAGTAAAAATATTTAGTTTTTTCGATCCCGTAGAAATGTCGGGATATAAATTATTGTGGCGGCAACGTGCCTACCACGAAAGATTTTAAACAAGATTCTAATGGACTGTACTTATTTAGGATAGCAATCCATACTAATATTATAAATGCGAAAGTAACTCTGTCTGTCTGTCTGTTACGCTTTCCCGCTTAAAACTCTCGACCGATTTTGATGAAATTTGGCACAGACAATCTTTAGACCCTGAGAAAGAACATAGGCTACCATTTATTGAAGAAAAAAAAAATTCCTGAGGGAAATCTAAAAAGCGCGATATAACCGAATTCCACGCGGGCGAAGCCGCGGGCAGAAAGCTAGTATATTATAAACTATAAGCAAATATGTGATAGAATGATGCCTTCGGAGTTTATCCCTCTGATTAAGGTGTTAAAAGCGGCAAACCACTTATCTCCAACCTACAAATGCGGAGTTCTTAGACCACGAGACCAGATCACGAGGAGGCGCACGTCGACACTATTCATGGCAGACTCCCTAACTTTATTAATTTAGAATTTTGAAGCCTAAATCCCCCCGGGGGTTACTTTAAAATACTTAAAACTTAACACATTTTTGTTACCGTTAAAAGATGGTGGCCATGACTCGCTAGGTTGCCAGTTCGAAAGAAAGTGCGTTCGCTACACCGTTCGGTGATCGACGGAAAAACGCGGTCTACTACGGTCGCGTTCCGTTTACATTAAGTATTCGGCAGCGTTCACCGCCGATAAACACAAAAATCAGAGGAGATATTAAACAAGTATTGTATGTGTTATTCTTAGTTATTACCTATCTGTGTGCCAAATTTCATCCAAATTCATTCAATAGCTTTTGCGTAAAAGAGTAACAAACATCCATCCATCCATCTTCACATACTTTCGTATCCTTTTTTTTTTTAATAATTATAAACTAGTGCTTGACTGTAATCCCGCCTGATGATAAGCAGTGATGCAATCGTTGGTGGTAAGGCGCACTAGTTTATTAAGCCTATTCACTTAAAAAACTTTTGGAATAGGAAGGATGACGGCAGTTGAGCGAGGTGATGCAATGTTAAAACCAAGACCAACACGACCAACGATGCTGCGCCAGAGCGAGATTGATCTGGAGACTCTCCACGACCAAACTCCCGACACAAAAACATTTGGCGCATCGTACCCGGCACACATCGCAACACAACTGCTCAGAGCCTCAGACCCGTCCTCCGTATCTATACTAATATATACTTAAAGCTGAAGAGTTTGTTTGAACGCGCGAATCTCATGAACATTTTTGCGTTGGATAGCTCATTAATCCAGGAAGGCTTTAGGCTATATAACATCACGATGCGACCAATAGGAGCGGGGTATATAAAAGAAAAACATATCGAAACCTAAGCGGGTGAAACCGCGAGGCGCAACTAGTTTATAATAATACTAGCTGGGCCACGCGGATTCACCCGCGTAGCCTAAAGCCTTTCTAGATTAAGGGGCTATTAAACGAAAAAAGAATTTTTCAAATCGGACCAGTAGTTCCTGAGTTTGGCGCGTTCAAACAAACAAACTCTTGAGATTTATATATTAGTAAAGTCCACAATTAAATACCTTTCCTTATGTTCAAATATCCATTTAAAAATCCTATTCAGAGCTTGAAAGTTTTCAGCGGTCCCACAGATTCACTAAATAGCGACTTTGTTTTATAGGATGAAAAGTAATAGATATTTCCGCTCATACATGTAGCTGCTTAGCTAGATGCCAGCCCTCTCCCCCCAGGTGTCATGGTATCCTCAGGGAGGTTTCATTAACCGGTGATATTGCGTTACAATGTGCCTTGCCGAAGACAGGCGCTTCCCGCCGAGCTCACTATGTTTTGACCTAATTAATACATAGCCGAGGGCCAATACGTACACGTCACTAATGTTGATTAATTGTAGTAGGTACATAGAAGCTTTTAAGGTGTTTATTTGTCAGCCAAATTCTTTTGGTCTTCTAGTCTTGTTGTTTGTAATATTTGGTGAAATAACATTCGAATATCTTGTATAAAACAAATATTTAGTCTCGGTGGTAGGCCATAACATCGGCTGCCGGCAGAAGTCTTGCCGCCAAGCGATTAGTCGTGTTCCGGCATGATGTCTATGTGCCGGTTATGATGCGCCAAATGTTGTTGTGTCGGGGGTTTGGTCGTGGAGGATCTCCAGATCAATCTCCCTTTAGCGCAGCATCGTTGGTCGTGTTGTTGAGTTTAAAATTGCATCACCTTGCTCAACTACCGTCTCCCTTCCTATTCACTAATTTTTTTTTAGTGAACTAGCGCGCTTTACTATCAACGATTGCATCACTGCTTACCATCAGGCGGGATTGCGGTCAAGCACTTATTTATAATTATTATAAAAAAAAATTATAAGTAAAATAAACAATTAAGTGTAGTATTTAGGTAAAGTCATTTTATACTTAATTTCTTAATATTACAATATGTGTGTTGCGTGTGTACTAATCTCTGAATATCACAATATGACTTTCCTAAGACCATTTTAGGTACCTTTACAGTCGTGATCAAAGGTTACATCAATAAATTACCTTATACATTTTACCCAAAACGTGTTTCACGGCAAATGTATCACATGTAGAGAGACGCTGTAACGAAATCAAGAGCATAAACCTGTAGGTAAACATCTTTATTTAGGTTGAATAGTGAAAAGTCCGTTAGAATATATTAACTTTATGTTAAAAAAAAAAACCGGCCAAGTGCGAGTCGGACTCGCGCACAAAGGGTTCCGTACCATTGATTTATGAAATTAAAGGATTTAAGTTATTTGTATGAAAGATTACGCGGTAATAAGCGGTTTACGATTCACGAGGTATTAAAAAACTTTATGGCTATTTATACTATTAAAGTATCTATGTATTTATGTATGTATTTGTGTATCTACTTTAGTAAATTGTAACCATGATATTTGGCACCAACGACAGTCCCATATGTGGTTCAGGAGAATCTGTCCATTCTTTGGTTGCCTGGAAGAAATCGCATTAGCGATAAGGCCGCCCATTGTATGTTTTATGTTCTACTAAA
Source organism: Sesamia inferens (assembly GCA_037179545.1). NCBI lineage: Eukaryota > Metazoa > Arthropoda > Insecta > Lepidoptera > Noctuidae > Sesamia > Sesamia inferens. The sequence goes on from CM073930.1 coordinate 15,492,306, forward strand.
TACAATGTAAATACTTACTAGATCTCATTCAAAACAATTTTCATTGGTAGTTTTTATGTACATCATATGTTTTTTTTAGAGTTTTCATTTTCTTATTTTAGAAGTTAGAGGGGGGGGGGACCTACTTTTTTCCACTTTGGAAGCGTCTGTCACGCAAACTATTCGGTTTAGAAAAAAAAATATTTTAGGAACCTCAATATCATTTTTGAAGACCTATCCATTGATACCCCACACGTGAATAAAAAAATGAGTTTCAGTTCTAAGTATGGGAGCCCCCAATATTTATTATTATATTTTTATTTTTGAATGAAAATCTTAATTCGGTTCATAGAATACATCTACCTACCAAGTTTCAAACAGAGCTCTTATAGTTTCGGAAAAAAATGGCTGTGACATACGGACGGACAGACGGACATACAGACATGACGTATCTATAAGTGTTCCGTTTTTTGCCATTTGGCTACGGAACCCTAAAAAGGTAATAAAGGTAAATACCAATCGAATTATTCTGGAATCGATAGCAATTTGAGAGATAATCTTAATAGGTATTTTTGTTGTTGGCACAATGGTTAAGGCTTCATATCTTATACTCGAGGTTGTGTGTTCAAACCTCGGCAAGGACCAAGTGACTTTAGTCTGAGTTTCTATGCGTCATTACTACATCATGACGAAGATATACTTAGAAAGTCATTAGGTATATGTACAGATGACAGCACATTAAGCTACTATAATCTGTCAGATTTCCTTATTAGATTTTCAACTTTATTTGTAAAGCATTAAGGCTTAAGGTTGATTGAGAATATTTGATAATTTGGGGTAGCTTGACTTGATGTCGTCCGTACATCCAATTCGTGTGAGCTACTTTGTGCAGTTGTCGGCGCAGTCTCAATATAAGTCGAAAATCGGCAACCGGTTTTGAGCGAAAGTATTCTATATGACGTGTACATCGTCATTATAAGGGCAATAATAAGATGGTAATATAAGACATATTAATTTTAATATTGGATATGTACCAATTAGATATTTTGGTCTGGGATATAGAGAGAAATTTTAGAAATGAATAATCAAACCTTCAGTTCCTTTCATCTCGGAATGCCAGATTCTCAAAATTACCTTACCGAACTAAAATAACATTGTCTCTATCACCTTAATGACACTTAGTTCTATTACAGTCAAAGTGATAACGGTATCTGAGTAAAGCATCAGCGTGTAAGTTAGTGTGGATAGCTGGTGGATGGCACACATGTAAGTAATCCTATAATTACCTCAGTGGAGAGCGGCTCTATTTTCATTGGCCGTAAAGCTCGATGGTTCTACTACAACACTGGACCTCCCCTATTGCACAATAAAGTGTCGGCTAATAGGGATTACTACACTTTCATGTGCTAGATTTAACTTTGATACAGATTTCGGATACGTACGTAAATAAGACACCATGTTTTAGAAGCTCTCTCTGAGTTATACGGATTTTGTGATAAATAAAATAAACATTTAGAGCCAATGATGTTTTTCTTTCTTTATGATTTTTGTTTATGCAATACATATTATGTTTACGGTCTAGAGTCACAAATTATTATTTGAATAGTTAAGCCATCATCGCGCGAGTACGCAATCACTAATCATCGCGCTCGATTATATGCGAATACGACATAATACGAAAAAAATCTTGATGATTATTTTTGTATATATACTTCCGTAAGATATAGTATACTTTAGTCTCCACACCCAGAAACACAGCTAAGTCAAGGAGATGAATTTATTCAAGAAGGGTTTAAAAACAAAAGTTGTTTAGACTTCCAACCGTATCATCCATATTTCACACAAAGTTCAGGACGTTTTAGGAATTTACAATTTATAAAATATGGTCATGCGCTATTGAGTATTATAAGTGTAATCCCGGTATCGTGCGGCTTAACATTACTTTATTGTTGGCAGGAGATCAGCACGTGAAGGATGAAGGTGCGACGTTAACTTTCATGGAGATAAAACTTGTTTGTTAGTTATGTCTTCGTATTAAACGACCGCCCATTCGCACCACCACCCCGTCCCTTATCAAACCATGGATGAAAATGATTACTATCATTATCTTCTTATATTTTACTATTATGAGAACGAAATTTTAAATTAGAATTAGGAGGGATGCTGTAAAAGTAAAATGAATTAGGATGTAAAATACCTATAAAACAGAATTAGCCCGAAATAAAGATTTTCTTGGGAATTTTCTCCGTTCTCGTTTTCCGCAAGATGTGAACATAGATAGGAAACGGAACTCATTTCCATGATCTCGACACAATTCAGTACAAAATTGTTTATCAATTAAGTGGTGGCGTGTGTAGAATTTCCGTTCGGTCACTGTCTAGTTTAAAGTGTGAATAGAAATTTCGTGGTTGAGGTAAAATTAGCGTGTGAGTTTATACATGCATGTCCATTGCAGTGTTTGGAACAGGTCAGGACAGGCGGCCGACCGCAGTTTGCACTCGCCGCATCGACTGCAACCAACTGGTTTCCCGGCGGACTGACACAGGAAATTAATATAAATTTCTATCGCATAAACTCGAAACGAGCTTTCTATGCTGTCACGCAGACAGTGATGAGGCCTATTGTGTGAAAGTGATTCAATCGAACCATACTTCCCTCGTTTATTCGCATTAGTTTGAATGTGAATGCGGTGTCAACTGGCTTGATAATATTGCGTTATGTATCTTGTTGTATGTTAGTAGCTAATGTATTAAATTTCAGGATAATTTCATGACTGACATTTTGCGGCTAGCGATAGCCTAAAGTATATTTAGATAGGTTTTGTTAAGTACCGTGGAGTACCTAATGTCGTGTATGTCGTAAATTGATACCCTCTTTCTCAGCTTTCCACTCACAAAAGTGTGATTAGTTGTGTATTTATTTGTGTGTTAAGTGGTAGAATCGAGACATCCAAAAGCTAATAAAACACCCATTTCATGTTAAAGTGCACATAGCCAATTTTGCATACCTACTGAGGAAACAAACAAACGTCTCCTAAATAAACACTTTACAACGCAATCCCGCCTACTTAGTGGCAATACCATCTGACAAAAGAGTAGAATTGCTCTTACCTTCAAAATGAAACAGTCGCTTTGTCGATTTTGCGGGGGGATCCTTGTAACGACACCTTTATTGAAAACGTACTGTGTGTGATTCGTGACTCTTTTTACGAGAGATGGTGCTTGCGTACGTGTTCGGTCACGACTTTTATTATACCCAACTATCTTCCACGTATTTTTTATAGCGTTCCATGTCATGAGAAAATTAAGGAAAACTTATTCTACTTGTCAGTCAAGGCAGTCCTCAATCTGTATTTAAATACAACGAGTATAAAATAAGAAGCTTAAGGTTTTCTTAAGCTTTCACTTGAACTCATCTTGACGAAAAACTTCACCTATAAAATCCTTAGCCCGGGATTAAAAAAACACTTAATGGTGGAACTCTTATCAAAGTTTTCTTGGTGTTAAATAGTAGGCGGTGTGTTTAAAGCGTTTATTGGCTTGCTTAACTTTGTCTCTTAATGTCTTGAGGTGTCGTACTTTAAAGTCATTGTAATTGACTTCTCTTGGCATGAAGTTAGATACACTTAACAGAGCTTTGTATACACGGTGATGCAAGCCGGGGGAACTTCGCGGGATGAGAGAGTGTAAAAGTTTGGGATTTCTAAGGTATATCAACATAAATATTAAAATACGTGTTTATCTTTCCAGATTTGAATAGGGAATGAGAAACATGTGATCGTCAAGTTCAATTATTTCAACGACGGGTCCAATACAATAGGTTGTCGAGATTTTTTCAATGGGCCCTTACCATCCAAAATGTAAAACCTTAATCGTTGCACATTAGCGAGAGTAATGGCGTCCGCTGGCCACGGCCATCAAAGTCGCTTATTGTTACGCCACGGTTCTGTAAAAAAGATTAGCACATTTGCCGTTAACGATCCCGAAAACAGGGCCACATCAGACAGCATCGGGGCCGGCGAAATAAAACGAAATAGCAATAAAAGTAAATCGACGGGCCCGGCCCGGGGCCGCTCTACGTGCCGGATTAAATCAAACGTTATTCGTCTTAGCAAATTACGGTTCATGTTTTTGTACATTCCCGAGACTTGATGCGCGGAAATGTAAGCCGGGTGGAAAGTAGATTTAAATGCAATTTGGCAAATCCCATCGAAGGGAATTCCGGTATTCTGTCGTGAAATGAATTAATGGCTATCTGAAAGAAATGTGAATATGTTAATTTAGGGTACATTTCGTCTGGTGCTTTTTAGAATTTGTTTGAAATCTGCCTTATTAAATTACAAGTGAATGTGTTTTGCGTTAATATTTATTTAGAATTTTAAAATGTTGACCTGCTTACGTAAAACATGACTAATAACGTAATTTTGCGACGTATATAACCGGAGTATATATAGGTAAGTAGTTTACAATATAAACTAACTATTGTATGCGCTTACTACATAACTTTCGGCGACCGAGGTTTATACGTTGCGTTTAAGTCCCCACGAACAATATTACACCACGATAAACTTAAAACAAGTTTAATCCGGCTTGCCGCGGACTCCATACCTTCATCCGAGGCAATCTGCCTGCATTGCCGTTGAATTAGTCTGCTTAAACGGATGTGAGCCACTCATTTATTTTTTTTGTCCGGGAATTTAGGTATATGTTATTTAAAAGTCAGGGTCTAGTCTCTTTGGATTGATGGAAAAGCAGAAAATTGTTACGCAATTTCTTTTATCACATTTGATGTATTTATCATAATATCAGTACTCAGTAGCTTTTAGCAACCCCATGGCCCCACTTATTTCTTCCCACAACTATTGACAAATCGGAATCAAATAGGAGAGGTCATCTAATCGACGCACTTTGTCGCTTGGGCGGGCAAGTTTTTACTAAGACATTGATCAGTTCATCTACCCTCAAATCTTCCCTATTCTCGCTTTATACCGTTTATATTTTTATAAGTGCTATTTCTCGTCGCGAAGTCGCGACCCCAGCTAGTAGGTAAATAAACCGGCGACATCAACTAATTTCTAAGCGTACGTGTTTTTCCTAAACTAACTCCATTGTTGTTGTCCTCCAGTAAGTTAGCGAGTTGAGTGTCTGTTAGAAGTTTTCGGGCATCCCGTTGTTTTTGAGGGCTCTAGTGTCTACGTGCGCGGTTACAGGTGATTTTCTACAGTTGAAGTGTTCGCGTGAACTTCCTAAGTATGAGCCGAATCGCAAAGTTTATCTTACTCGGCTTCATTGAGAAGTTGCATTGGCGATGTTTGCGCGGAGACAATGAGTTTGTCTTGTGACTTCGATATGCGTTTGAGACTGCGCTTAAACTATTTAAACTTTTATATAGCTTTGTCTACCGAGAGCCTTTTAATCTGCAAGTTATTCCACAGAATAGGTAAGATCATTTGTTCTTATCTGTCTGGTGGTTATCATAACTTCAGTCATATATTTACAAATACATTTTATTATTTATGTATTCTTTTTTATGATTTTTATTTCGATTATTGTGTGATTGCATTTTTGCTTTTGTTGTAAATAACAACAATAGTATTCTTACTGCATTTATTCAGTAAGCGCACTATTGTTGTTACAGTATAGGCTAACCTACAGTAAATTTGCGTTGCCTTTTCCCAAGTATGTTGATTGTTGGTATTCAGTCTAACCGGATGCACCTGAATATCAGTATTTTACATGGAGCGACTGCCTATCTGGCCTCTATAACCCACTCACTCGGTAATACCTCTTGCTGAGATTGATTGTTAGATACTCGGGCTTCTGATGATGTACCGACTGTTAAAGATCTACGAATGAGAGCTGGAACCAACGGCTTAACGTGTTTTCCGAGTCACGGAAGAGCATCATTATCATCATCATCAACCTTTTTTATCGTCCCACTGCTGGGCACAGGTCTCCTCTCAGACAGAGAAGGATTGAGCGTAATCACCACGCTTGCTCAATGCGGGTTGGCGATTTCAAACTTAAAGTCCAGGTTTCCTCAAGACGTTTTCCTTCACCTTCAGTCATTGATGTCCAAGATAAACTTAGAAAGTACATCTTGGCGGCAAGCATAAATATTTGTATTTACGCTATTTAATATATCTAATAGATTATATAGAGCTTGGACACAAAAATAAATTAACGTACCTAAGGTATTACGGAAGACAAAAAGAATAGCCATGATCTTTTATGCAGCAAGGCACCTTCATAACCGACCAGATTTTAATGAAAAAAGTTTCCTTCAAAGACATTTTAAATGCAAAATATTAGCAGGACCTACTTGTAGCTAGAGAGAATCATTTGCATCTGAATGTCTTAATTGTTTTCTGAACCTAGATTATATCGGCGTTTTCAAAAGGAAAAGGTAAAAAGCTGGTATAGTTAGATGTCAATGTCTTACCGTTACTGTGGTTCGGTTTCCGATTGCATTATGGCGGCAGTCGCTAGACATTACTGAAGCCATTACCTTATCTAAAGTCCCTCTCGGATTTATTTAGTTTTCCCTCGCCGCAATTTATCGAAAACCGCTCGATAAAGTTGTCAACAGGAATGGATCTGGAGCCAATTTTAGAGGAGAAAGCACCGCAAAAAAATAAAACGACTTTTTGGTTCTACGTGCTTGGTTAAACCCTAGATGAGATTTTAGATATTCTTCTATTTTGTATCTCTTCTTATATAGCTTTTATGTTGTATGCATTCACGCAAATGCAGTGGTAAAGCTGTTTCGAGATGATATCGCTAGAGACTTCGGAGATAGCATTTTGTATTTACAGCTTCATATAATGTTTGGCACTCAAAGCCCGGTGTTGTTGCTGCTGTTACATGACACAAACAAAATTATTGTGAAAAAACTTATCGGCTATTTTACTTTCCTAAGCGAAAATCGAATTAGGAGCATTATATCCGCTTTCTGTTTGGCGGACGTCCGGCCGCTCGAGGCGATTATGTCGTCAAATGATGTCCCAAATGTATTCAAAATCAAAAGAATTGTTTGTATTATTATAGACGATGTGTTTTGCTTTACCTAAATCAATTATGTTTAGCAATTTGTTTTGATATTACTCCTATTACGCCTTCTCGGTATCGGGGTGATTTGACAAATCGCCCTGACAAATTACTTCATCTGTATAAATTTTTAGTAAGTAGATAAATCTAAGGGTATAAAGGTAACGACTAGCTTATTGCCCGACCGCGTCCCAGAGGGTCATGGCCGTTCAGCTGGTCCGGTAATACCGCATGGTCTCCGATGAGGCGGCGAACCTCCTTGCCGGATTGCCGCCATGGGATCTGGAGGCCAAAGCAGTCGCCCACATTTGGAGTGGCGAGGAGAGGCAAAACGCCGGGGCACAACTCCTCTGCCGCAAGAAATCGCGGTATGGCGGACAGAGTTTCGGCGGGATCTCATGGCGACATGGAGAGTGCGATTGTCGCAACCCAGTGCTGAGCACGCTACAATAGCGGCGGTAAGTCCTCTCTTTGAGGAGTGCCTAGGGAGGCGCCACGGCGCCCTCATCTTCCGCTTGACGCAGGTATAGGCGGAACGAAACGCCAGGGTGTCAACACTGTAGGGATCGCTCTGAGGTATACGGTGGGGGTCTGCCCGGCTTGGGTAGAGCACCGTCGTATCCTCATGTCCGGTCTCTGGCGTCCGACCCTGGTCCAGGCCATAGTCCGGAGCGAGAGTGCATGGCACGCAATCACCTCCTTCTGCGAAGCAGTGACACTGGCAAAGGAGGAGGCGGAGCCTGTGAGGGAGCGGGAATCCCAGCGCCCTCATGTCTCTAGCCCCCGCAGAAGACGCCCTGGCCGGAGACAACATTGAAAACCGTAGGCGCGGGCTTGCGGGCGGTGAGTTTTGGGCAGCTCGCCGCCCGGTAAGAACCAGGCCCGAGTCGACGACGCGTTATGTTTCAGGCGCGCCTCAAAGACATGTCAACACACCGTGACGGGGTCCACAAAGACCGATGCCTCCTGGTTCAGGGTTATGGGTTGGTTAAAAACGAAACCGTGGCCCTGGCGCACAGAGAAGTGAAGGAACACGATTCCGCTCCGCCCAGAGCGGGTAAGTAAACAGAAAAAGGCTATAAGGTAAAACTTCATTTACCAAGTTGTGATAATTAGTTTGCTAGTTATCCTTAGTCAATGACAACCGGAATTGCTAACGTGAAGACGTAGCTATGATGAAGAAAATGGAGCACCGTCCTGTTTCCATTACCATTAAATTCGAAATAAGGAAAAAAAAAAACAAAAAAACTACACACATCAAAAGTGTCTAGGGATCAACATATATTTTTGCAATAACTTTTCTCCTGATTGATATTAATTAAAATTTTCTTTAAGGATTCATCAAATAAAGTGTTTTCGTTTGTCACAGTAACGATAAACCAAGTCACCTTTGCATTAATAAAGAAATTTGTCATTTTCCTAATAAAGGGATATTTGACATTTGAACCACTAACACAAAAGTTCGAAAAAAAGACTGAAATAACAGTTTTCTCTAAAATTTTATTGGGTAACTTAAACAATTAATAATCCGTGTTTCTACCGCGAACACTAACAACACAAGAACATCGGTTTGGCATACTCAAAATGAGTTCATCCAAATCACGCTGTGGAATGGCCGCCCATGTTCGTTGCAACAACAAAAAAAGGTCTTCTTGCGACTGGATACCCTCCATATTCGGCAGAGCTCTTCTCTGTAGCATATCCCATGCATGCTCAATCGGGTTCAAGTCTGGCGACTGAGCAGGCCAGGGCAGGACATTGATGTTAGCTGCGGCGAGAGTCTGTCTTACAACTCTTGCGGTGTGCGGTCGTGCATTATCATGCATTAACTGAAATAAGGGACCGATTTGCACTTGTAGAGGAACGATGACGTCTGATACAATCGTCTCAGCATAAATTTGAGCGTTGAGGTTGCCTCTGATCCAAATCAACTCAGTTCTTCCGCCGATCCAAATACCCGCCCATACTATGATGGTTCCACCACTATAAGGATGGACTTCCTGGCAGGATTTTAATCGCTGTTGGCGTCCAGGTGTTCTCCAGTGTCGTATACGTCTTGTATCCGGTCTCATACCAAAACGAGACTCATCAGAAAAGCACACGAAACGCCATTGTTCTTCTGCCCAATTTCTGTGTTCAAGAGCCCATTGATATCGAATCCTACGATTGTGCATTGCTATAGGTGGTACCCGTAGCGGTCTTCGGGAATGAAGGTTCACTTCATGCAAGCGGTTTCTGACTGTTTGGTCGCTAATTAAGTTCCCTGAAGAGTGATGAAGCCTCACGGCTAACATCATGGCGGTTATTGTTGGAGCTCTTCGAGTTAAGATTTAAATGTATCGGTCTTGTCTCCGTGTGGTGCAGCGATACCGTCCTCCATGGCGCTCAGCCACAGTACCAGTGCTTCGGTAACGTGTCCAAAGTCGACTGATAACACTCTGACTTGTATTCAGAGCTAAAGCCACAGTACGTTGCCGGGAACCAGCTTCTATCATTCCCACGGCTCTGAGCATTTCTTCCCTGCTTAAATGACGTCGCCGCTCCATAATAACGTTGGTTTTAATCAGTAGTAGGGAAACAGTAGCACTAATAATGTCTTCAATGCGTTGTATGTTTTTATAGGGAAAATATTGACAGCTGATTTTCATCTTTTACTGGAATTTGATTCACAGTTCCTGATTCAAATTATGAAATGCACCAAAAAGGATCCATATAAATTTATAAAATCATAAATTTATTACAAAGCCACATCTCAATCTCAAGAAATCCGCATAAAAATGCTTGATCCCTAGACACTTTTGATGTGTGTATTTACGAGGAGATGGTGGATGTTTACCAAGATTCTTCACCTCTGTTTCAAACGGTTCAAATATGGTTAAGTGATTTTAAAAGAGGTAGTAATACTCTTTGTATTAAAGACCATAATCGCTTGGATAGTCTAGTTGCTGTCTTTACGGGAGAAAACATGAACAAATTGAGAAACTTATTCTGGAGTATGCCCGATTGATGATCAAATTGATAGCGGAGATGACTCACATTTCTCTTGGTTCAGCATGACCTTCTTAACCTTTCGAAAGTCAGTACGAGATGGGCAGTGAATGCTAATAGGGATTTAAAAGCAAGTGCGAATCGAGTGCTGCAGAGTGTTTTTAGATTTCTGTGGGGAAAATCAATTATTTTCAATTAGTTATATATTACAGGAGATAAAATGTGGGTTCATCATTATAATCCTGAAAGTAAACGGAAATCCATTCAGTGGCACAAGAAGGTTACTGCGTCCCCTAAGAAATTCAAAGTCGTTCTGTCTGCTGCAAAAATCATAGTAAGAAAACTGGGAATGTTTTTGATTAATAGGTACACAAAAAGCAACTCCATAAACGCACCATTCTATACATACACTTTACGAATTTTATTGGAAGCAGTTAAAAAAAAAACAGGTTTCATCAGAGTTTTCTTTCTTCACGACTACGCCCCTGTCCACACGGCGCGTGTTTCTAAGGCTGCTGTGTGAGATTGTGGTTTCGAAGAAATTAACCACCCACTCTATAAATATAGATAATAAGCCCGAGTAATTTAATATTATTTGTTCGCTAATTTGAACAATGTCCTTCGTGGGAAATTGTTATCCAATGGTGAAGAAGTTAAGGCGGAACAAAAGCGATTTTTTCAATAATTTTTACAGGGTATTGAAATGCATTAGGTTACTTTCACATTGAAAAATAATATGAATAAGAAACTCATTTTTCCATACCGATACCGACTGTATATTGAACCCCACATGTGAATAAAGAATTGTTGTACGGACGACAGCAGGTCAAGCTATCCGAAACTGTCAAATATTTCCGATCAACCTCGAGCTTTAATGCTTTAAGAAAATAAGCGATATTCATAATATAAATACCAGGAACAAACACAATCTTGCTGTACATCACACTAGTCTCCACAGAGTAGGCAACTTGTTCATGGGTCAATGTATACCTACACTTTTACAACAAGCTTCCCATGGATATTCGAAACTTACCCATTAAATGATATAAAAACTATATAAAGGCCAAACTTTGCAAAATGGGGTATTATAAAATTTCAGATTATTTAGAAGACAAAAAAACTTGGGACTGAGCTGTTCGCTCTGTTAAGCATTGTTATTAAGCAATATGCGTAATTATAACGTAAATTATTGTAAACATTTTCATTTTTCATGTCTGGACTTGAATAATGACGATGATCCCTGAGTTTGTTTCGGCTATTTCTTCTCAGAGGTAGTCAGTTAGGAAATGCCGGCTTCATCTAGTTTAAAAAAAAAGACATGACGTGTAAAAGTGATCAGTGATCCTACTTGCTTAATAAACGATTTCATTTCATTTAGTGATAGAGTTGAAAATTTAATAAAGAAATCTGACAAATTGTAATAGGTTGATGTGCTGTCATCTGTACATGTAATAAGTTGTTATAAAGGAGAGGAATGAACGATAATATTAAAAACAGTTACGTTTTAGCTGAGTGGTTCTGGGAACAAGAAAACTCACTACAAAGCGACTCTATAAAGATATTTTAAATAAAAAATGAAACAATCTCAGAGACAAATTGTTTTATTTCTAGACGTTCATTATTTTTTATGTCTTATTCCGACATAGTTTTTGACGTTTTCATTTATAAAATTACTTTTGTTGTAATCATTAGTAGAAAATTAATTGGAGTACTAATTTGGTTTAAAGGCAGACCACCCTTGAGGAAATAATTTTGATTATTTTACTTGTATAAAGTAAGTAACAATAGAATTTCAGGCATATTTCAATCATATTTCATGATGACATCTTCATCATGACATTTGGATAACATTGATTGTGTATAATTTCTGAAAGTAGTCTAATTTTTACTATACATGTTGTTCTGGGTCTAGTTATTTGTGTATGTGAGTTTACATCTTTATAAACGTACCTACGATACAGGTGAAATTCTCAGTGTGGGATGTTTTTAAAAAATATATATGTAAGATCTTTTATCCCACTGCTGGGCACAGGTCACGCTTGCTCAATGCGGGTTGGCGATTTCAGACTTAAAGTCCAGGTTCCTCCAAGATGTTTTCCTTCAACTATAATCAGTCATTGGTGTCCAAGATATACTAAAAGAAAGAAGATAGAAAGTACATAGGTATAACTAAGAGAAGTTACATTGGTACTTGTCTGACTGATCGAACCCGCACACTGATACTTGAGAGGCTGGTGTTTTAACCAAAAGGCCAACACGACTACTGTACTACGTATAAAATAACAAAATCTCCTTCACCGCATCTGTCTGTCTGATCACGATGAATTCAAAACCTACCGAACGGATTTACATCAACCTTCTTCCTTAGATGGAATGATTCATGAGGATTGTTTTGTGTAAATTGGCTGAAAAATGACGGTTACAAAAAAATGTACCAACTGGTTGCTTAATTAACACATAGATAGTGTATAACCTAGATTTACAGGGATATGGATATGTGCACAAATGCGGGCGGTGCCGCGTGCAAAAGCTAGTAACCATATCGTTACCAGAAAAGGTGATCTCCATACTTTTTTCAGCAATCTATTGGTCAGTATCCCCAGCTATAGCCTATCACGCGGGACACCGGGGTTCGATTCCTCGCCGGAGAGCCTCGATCCCTAACTGATCCCGACGAACCGTACCTAACCTTAATTGATCCAGAAAAACCGAACCGATCCCGACGAATTGAACTGTTCGGGCAAGGTGTCCCCCAGAAAATACCAGTGTTTTCGGTGGATCCTCCCTTTTCTATGGAAGATGAGTGAACTTTATACTCCGTTTCTTATCTATCTAAACTGGTGTCCCTGACGTAATCCCGATGAACCGAACCGACCCTTAATTAATACCGACGTACCGAACCGATCCCTAATTGATCCCGACGAACCGTACCGATCCTTAATTGTTCCGATGTATCGTACCGTATCCTAACTAAACCCGACAAAGCGTACCGATCCCGAACCGATCCTGAACTGATCCCGAAACGATCTCTTTGAAAGTTTATCTATGAACGTTTGTTATGGGGGAGTTTAGCACCAATAGAAAGATTAAGGGTTGGAATGGAGAGACAGAAAGGGTGAGAGAGTAACTGATACAGTAGCTGGTCTCCGGTGAAACCGGCGGCATCTGGTCGCGTGCGGCGTGAAGACCCTTGTCTCTGCACTGCACGTGTTTAGTCTTTGAGTCTTGAAAACACGGACACTCTCACTCAGACACAAAATAAGTAACATTTCTTAGATTATAATATGTTCTATTTCGTTTGGCGGAGCGGGTTAAGACGTACAAACACTTAATGTACAGTACATTAAGTACTCAGCGGTTTTTTAGCGAGTCCAAAATTCGTGACATCTCCCACAGCGATTCAATGCGGACTGGGCGGCGGGGCGCGCGCGCCTGGTTGTGCGCGACGATGTCAAATCGGAGGCGAATAATACTATCTCTCTCACTCAAGGGACAGTAAAGGAAGACAAGGAGAGGGAAGGCATGAATTTAAAATGATAGGTTCAAAGTGGCGCCAACAGATAATTCAAGTCTAATTTGACAGTTAATGCGGTAAGTAATAAAATATAACAATCAATGAAGTAGACTATAAATAAATTTCATAATTATGAACGGCAAGGTAAACTATTTATAGGGAATCTATATATGGGTAGGTACGTCATTACAGCAAATGGAGATTGAGAGTCGGTTATCAGGGCGACACGTCCTTAAATACGTGGGGTTTGCTTTTACCTGCTAAAATTAGTAACCGTTATTGTTTATTGACAATAATACGTGCCCAAGTGAGATTTTAACCGCTCGAGACATAAGTTCTCAGCGCAAGACTTTATTAAGCCATATCAGCATCATTATCAGCCCATAGTAGTTCATCTCAGTTATAGGTCTGTCCTATTTTATGTCATTCAACTTGATCTTGCAAAGATTGTCACTCCACCACTTTGCGAGCTACATGTTTGAGCCGTTTGGGGTTGAAATACTAGGGTCTCAGGGTGCGAGTGCTTAACGAGTAGGTATTATTATATGAGTCTACTTTTCACGTGACCAGAGGACCATGCCTATTTTCAGCCCAAAAAAATCAGATTTTCCATTCGACGTAGTAATGCTCGCAGCCTTTTGAGAACTTATCCCATTGACAGCGAGGCGAACGAATTTTTCGATGCCGAATGAGCTCCTCTATTTTTAACAGACTTTAAAAAAAGCAGGAGCTTCTTAATTCGAATGTATTTTTTTTTTAAAGTTTGTTAGTACTTTACACTGGTTGAAAGGATTATTGGTTGATGATTATTTTTTTATTTCATGATTTATTTATTTATTTAAGATCTCCAACAAAGGATATACACAAATCATGAAAAAAGTAAAAATGGTCGATAATATTATCACGAAGGTGTACTCCTTCACATACAGGAGACCACAGCATGCATAAAATAAATTACAATTAAACAAACAAAATTTAAAAGTTTAAAATAAAAAAATTAAAATTAAAAAACATTCGGTAACATATGAAGAAATATACTCACTTTGGTCCCATAGAAATTTTATCAAAATCGTTAAGTACCTAGTTTGGTTTTCAAACCAAAATTAGAGGTAAATTTCAAGTAAACGTCATTGCGTTGTTTGCTACTTACAACTCATTTCATCATTTATTTATTTTCTCATATATTAGTATAATTCCCCAAATATATTAGAGTCAGCATACAGTCTGACCAGATGCAGCTGTACTTTCCGCAACTAAAAAGTGCAAAATAAATTCTTAAAAAAAAAAACAACAGACACAAAATAAAAAACACTGTAAAGAGTAAAATAACTAATTTCGGAAGTCAGTACTTTTGGATTTTTTTTTTATGCCACCGACTTTATGTTATTTTTCACATTGTAGTGTTTTTGGAAGTCGGATATTTTTTTTTATGTCAAAATTTTTTTTTCTTTCAATTCTTATTATAATTATATACTTGTGAATCATATTCATTTTCACTGTTAAGCTGTATATTGTAATTAAGGCTTTTAGTTTTAACTTAAACATCAAAATCCCACAGGGAAACCGACTTAAATAACGTAATAAATATAAGTTAAAGGATGAGTCTGCTTAGTATAATTTATAGCTGGTTTCCGAAACGCCGCCAATTAAATGTATATTAGTTTACGCTAAAGGCACATTTCTCAACATATAGGCAAAGAAATTCCTCGAACAAACTCGGCGCTCACGTTTCGAAGAGTGCCCGTACGCAAATCCCTTTAGGTGTAAAAAACGAAGGTTTGAAAAGCCAAACTTACCGAAACGTTTTTAAGCTGTTTCCTGGAGATATTGGCGGTCGACGAGGCTTCAAGAACATTTTTCACAGAGTCCCCGGATATCGGTTTGACTAATATATAACATCGGACATTTCGGACGCTGAAATTCGATCGTAGCTATCTTTTAGAATATGTGCACTAATTCCTATTCAAGCTATTCATTCGGGTAGCTTTCTGAAATAGAGCTTTCAAGGTCGGCTTTATAATGATAAAGATGTAGTGGCTAGTGCTTTTTTTTGTTGGGGTGGGAAGCACAGGTCCACTCGTGTGTGGAGTACTGCAGCCACATTTGGATTGGTGCTGCGAAATGTCATCTGGCTACTTTGGATTGAGTGGAGAGGCGTGCCACCATCGGACGACCCGTCGTTCGGCTACTTTCCACCCTTACGTTGTTAACACCACTACGATTAGGACGAAGCGTTTCGCTTCCTCTTTTATATCGCGTACACCGAGGGACTGGAAAAATTTGCCAGCCACTCAAATTGTAGTGTGACAGAAACACCACCTGTTTCTGTCACACTACAATTTGAGTGTCTTTAAGGCTAAAGTGAATAGGCCCTTAATAAACTTGAGCGCTTTACTATCAACGATCGCATCAATGCTTACCATCAGGTGGGATTGCGGTCAAGCGCTAGTTTATAATTTATATATAAAAAAAAAACATCAAATGACTTCTCCCGCTCTATGCGGAGCGGAAGGGCTTGTCAGACTTTTACTGATAAAAACCCACCCGTGTTTCTTCACTTGCCTGTGCGACGGCCAGGGCCACGGTTTCTTGTTTAATCAACCCACAAACCTGACCCAGGAAGCATCGGTTTTAGTGGACCCCGTCATCTGTGCTGACATCTCTATGAGGAGCGCATGAAACACAACGGACCGTCGACTCGGGCCTAGTCCTTACCTGATCTTTACCTTGGCGCGGACCTGCGGGCGGTGAGCAGTGGACAGCTCGCTGTCCACGCTCGTACGGTGACTGAGAGTTGGATGTCGTCTCCCGACCAGGGTGTCTCCTGCGGCGGTCAGTGGCGTGAGGGCACTGGGATTCCCGCTGCCTCACGCGCTCCGCCAGGAGGCACCGATACCGAAGGCAGTGATGCTGGCAAAGGAGGACATTTGTCAGAATCACTGCTTTGCAGGAGGTGGTGACGGCCTGCCATGCACTCTCACTCCGGAACATTTCCTGGACCAGGGTCGGACGCTAGAGATCGCCGCTGCGAGGAAACGGCGGTGCTCTACCCAAGCCGGGCAGACCTCCACCGTATGCTCCACCGTGTCCTCAAGGCGATCCACACAATAGTGACACTCTGGTGTTTCCTCCCGCCTTATACGGAACAGAAACCTCCCGAAACAACCGTGTCCGGTGAGGACCTGTGTCAGGCGGCAGATGAGGGCACCGTGGTGCCTCTCTAGCCACTCCTCAAAGACTTACCGCCGCTATCGTGGCGTGCCCATCACTGGGTTTCGACAATCGCACTCTCCATGCCAAGAGATCCTGCCGGAGCTCTGTCCGCCGTACCGCGATTTCTCGCGGCAGCGGAGTTATGCCCCGGCGTTTTACCTCCTCTCGCCACTCCCACATGTGGGCGAGGGCTTGGCCTTCCGTTCTCATATAGTGGTGCTGTGGTGCGATTTTAGTGATATAGGTGTATGTTGGAAAAAATATGGCATTGTTGAAAAAAAATTTGCGTATATCCCAATAATATTATAGCGAAATATATAAAAGGAGACCGTATTTAGTATTTTTTGGTAGGTATACTGAAAAAGGCTCACGTAATAAATTATATCATATCAGAATGGAATTATAATAAAATGGAAGCAGCTGAGCTAATAAGATGGAGGAGCTGATAAAAAATCTGTTAACGTCCTTTTTCAAGATAGGAATTACGTATGATGAAACGGTTTGGTAGGTTCGACTGTATTTTCTAACCCTCTATTGAATTTAGTTGACTTGTACAAATATAACTTGGGTCGGTTCAAATTACCAATTTTGGGTGTTTAAGAAATGTATAAGGATTAAGATTATATATTTTAAAGGTATCTCAAAAGCAATGGAAACGATTATTTCATTCGTCTAAACGTGAGTTTGTGTCTGGATATCCATTGCAACATTTCTATTGATGTCGCTAAAAGAAGAAAGTGGTTTTACATCAATAACCCAAAATAATTCATAAATATAAGATAAGCGCGGACGAATCCAAGGAGAAACGTTTCAAAGGAGAAAAGTATTGAATAAATAAAGAAATCGACACGTTTTCGCGAACTCTCAATTTATCTAAGAAAATTTTATTCATATCCGGCGAGAGGGGACGGCTTCTGAGGATCTCGACATATGGACACATGTTGAAGACACATAAGCTTTACTTATTATTTTTCCATTCTTTATACGCCCCTTATCCGTCCTGAATACGCTTTGATACGATAATTATGTATCGAGCGCATCGTTTGTGTCTGAAACGGGAGCTCGTTGTCTGGCGAAGTTATTTTGTTACGAGTACATATGTACATGTGAAAAGATTAAAAACTTTCTCCACAACGTCTTTGGAAGCTCTAAGCTCGCTGTCATAAGGCAAGTAAAAGCTCGAGTTGAAAAGCGGATTAGGCCCCTTAAGTTTGTTGCGAGGTAAAGTAATATTCTCGAAGACAACAACAAAAAAGAAAATCCTTAACCGTGCGCTCAGTTCAGAATATTAAAACGTTCTCACTAATACTTCTGATTAAGTTTTCTCTCAATGTTCCTCCCTGCATGCTATCACAACCGTATTATACTTGGTTGAATTATATTGTAATACAATATTCTTTATCTATACATCTGAACTTTGTAGACAGATCCTTGGTTTTTTTTTCAAATAGTATAAGGTGGGTTTATTATATTCCAGAAAATATTATAAAGAACAATGAAACTATTCAGAACACTGTTGCTACGTAAGCCTTTTTATCCGAGGGGATTCTCTCAGAGGGTACGCGAATCCGTGCCCTGTTCTTATAATTTCCTTGAATGGTGAACATTTGATTTAAGTACCGTCCCAGGGCTAACAACGACTCTCTGGGGACCGCCCCGACTATTTCCTTTTGTTTTTGTGCCGTTTTTTAACAACTTTTTCTCAAAAGGATTCGCTAAGAGGCCTGTACGAATGCGGACGTTTAAAGCAAATCCAGTGATTAGAGTCAAGCGAATGACGTTCACTATGGGATTTGGTGAGAAGATTAATGGCAGCTATTGAATTGTAATTACGGAAATGAAACGTGTAAGTTATGCAAATGGTGACCAGCAAGCTTTCGCATTCGAAACTAATAGTTTGAAAGATCAATTTAGTTAAGATACGGCTTTTCAGTACTATGTTTTGTACAGCTTTTCATCAACTAACAATGCTCGGTAATATAAATATACATATTACAGCAGATGTTGTTATTAGGTTATATTAGGTATTGTGTTATCGTTTGCACATTGATAGGAAGTTACAATTGAGCAGATGTGAGTGGTACTCAGCACAACGGCTTAACAAGCCAACTTGCTCGGTTTTGTGCATACATAACCCCGCCGTTATTAATAGTACGGCGGCAAGTTTATGCTGAGCCCGCACTTACCTTGCGATTCGGTACTGCATTGTTAAAACTACAGCACGGAAAACACCGCGCTGCATTTTCTTGTTACGTATGACCAGCGTACATTATTAAAGAACTTTCGCTGTTTTTATTAATTTAAACAATGCTACTTGTTTCAAACTTAACATACCATCTCCATCTACTTAGTAATGTCCATAGCGTTACTATTTTCAAAATTAACAAGAAATAAGCATCTTTATTCGGGTAAAACCACACTGTTTTACAAACCTGCATAGAAACCTATGTTAGGATCAAATACTAAAATAAATTCATAGCACGAAGTTTGTAGATAAACGATTTGGCAACCTCGCCAAAAATATCACGATTGTTTTCCATGACAATGCCGTGGGTAAATGAATATGCAATAATCAATTATTATACCTTTAAGTTTAGACTAAAGTTTTTGTGTTGTTTTTCCTGATTTGTGAACATACATAGGTATTCATAGTTAAGTGCGTATAGTTTTACGTTTTTAAGAAATAAAAGAGGTCGGTGTGGCAACGCAACCGTGCAGTGTGGTAGGTAGATTTCTACCGATGGTTGAATTTGCACTTATGTCGTACACTGCGCGGCCGGCGAGCCGTGTCCCTGTGTGCGCCCAGTTTGTTACCGCAGATGTAAAGGTTACTTGTTAAGCGGAACACATAGTGAAAAACAAACGTTGCCGTCGTTTACCTACATGGCTTTCGGATTTTACTGTCGAAATCAAGCTGCGCTTTTTTGGTGCGAGCTTACAACAAAATTAGTACCTAGAATGTTAAACATTACTAATTACGGGTCAAATGTTTCTAAAACCTTTCATGAATAATAAATGATTTTATTTAGAAAGTTTTGTACTAACACATTTATACGCTGATCAAATCATAGTTTTAAAAACTAGGTAAGGTCGTCTTTTTATCATGTATAAACCATGCAGTTTAGTTTTTGAAATGGTATTTTGAGGAATCAGACAAAACAAAGTACGATTCGTAACTATAAAAAAAATAGACAGCAGATACAATAGCATCATGTGACGAGATACGAGACAGCTCGATTGATAGCGGCATTGGCTCGTGTTATTCACGTTCATGGTCCACCGACTGCTGTCCATCCAACCATTTGCCTATAACGCCTACTACGGAGAATTGCTGCATTTGAAATTCACTACAAGTACTGCCCACAACAACCATGACAAATTTACTGCTTACTCCATAGAGTTTGAAATACTTTTTCGTTAATAAGTAAATTATTAATAAACAAAATCCACTTATTTTTGTAGGCCAAATTTT
This sequence comes from Sesamia inferens, assembly GCA_037179545.1. Taxonomy (NCBI): domain Eukaryota; kingdom Metazoa; phylum Arthropoda; class Insecta; order Lepidoptera; family Noctuidae; genus Sesamia; species Sesamia inferens. Next base: position 15,512,518 of record CM073930.1, read on the forward strand.
TTTATGCAATTGAAACTTTTAAATCAGAATAATAAAGATCTTGATGAAGTTACCCTGATTCAAATTATGTATGTAAATATTTTCTTGAAATCATTATTATCAAAAGCAGATTTGCTACGGCGTAGCCCAATGTTCGTAGTGGCGCGGTGTTATAAAAGCTACGATTTTAGAAAATAACTGTGTGTGTGTATTATATATCGTGGTATTATCGTGGATCAATCATCGTGATTGATTCTTTAGTTATCAATACTATCTTGGTTTATAGGTCTTCATTTTAACAATTTGAAACGTCGTTAAAATTTAATTGCCTTTGTCAAATAGTGCCTTCTTCGAAACCTATTTCAATTCTTTGATCTTGAAGAACAAATGACAATTTCTGAAATAGAGGATCACACAAAATCTTTATAAGAAGGAATATAAATATTGAAGTAGTTAAGTTGCTCGCCTAGTTTTACTAAATAAACAATCAGTTTTTGAAGAAATATCGATTGTGATTGTATTTAGACAAAGTTGATAGAAACAAGTTGTAAATTCTACTTGGATCAAAATGAATATACTGTAAAAATCATTTACATATTTTCGTAGTTTTAGAAGTATTAATTAAAATACTTTTTAATTTTAATTAAAAAAAAAGCCCACTTGGAATTACTCCTATATCGTGGATGCGATTACTAACATTTATACTCACATACATACGCAACGGGAAGCTACGTAGAATCTTCTCGTCCGAAATACCGCAGTGTCTCAAGACAAAAGTCTTCGACCAGTGTGTGTTGCCAGTGATGACTTATGGAATTGAGACGTGGTCGCTAACAATGGGCCTTATAAGAAGGCTCAAAGTCACTCAAAGGGCAATGGAGAGGGCTATGCTTGGTGTTTCACTGCGCGATCGAATCAGGAATGAGGAGATCCGCAGAAGAACGAGAGTAACCGACATAGCCCGAAGAATTGCAACACTAAAGTGGCAGTGGGCTGGACACATTGCCCGTAGGACCGATGCCCGATGGGGCCGACGGGTTCTCGAGTGGCGACCACGCACGGGAAGACGTAGCGTGGGTAGGCCCCCGACAAGGTGGACCGACGACCTGGTGAAGGTCGCGGGAAACCGATGGATGCGGGAGGCGCAGGACCCGTCGTCGTAGAGAACCTTGGGGGAGGCCTATGTCCAGCAGTGGACGTCTTTCGGCTGAAATGATGATGATGATGATGACAAACCACTACTAATAGATTATACAAATATTTGTTCATACATATTTAATAATAATAATAATAATTTATTTGCATAGATAGTATTGTAAAATATTATATTTATTTCCTGTAATCTATATGGTGTACAAAATGAAGACGCACGCGACACGCAGCGCCGCAGTCAATAGTTTAACCGTGCCGTCAATACTACGTCAAAACTCAAAAAAAAAAATGATCATATTTAAACAAGGGGCAGTAATACTTATTATTGCTACCAGTTCTTAAAATATGATTATTTTTTTGAATTTGTGTAGGGAGGTATTTGTTAAGAAAAATTGCTGGAAAATTTCTTTGAATATTGTTTCAGACTAATAAAAAACTGAAAACAGATTTAGGAGTACGTACCTCTCCTTTTGTTTTCTCTTGAACCTTTTATACCCTCTTTGTCCGTGGAACAAACGGTTCTTAAATCTTTAAAGCCAGCGAAATTTTTTGGGAGATTTAAAAGTATTGTAGTTATGGATTTATTTGCTCTTCATTACATGCTGAATTTAAATTTATTGGCCAGTTGTTGCAGGTTTTGAAATGGCAGTCGGTAATTTATTTGCTTAGTAATCACTATTACTTAGGTACTCAATTGTTCATTCGTAGATTCACCATTACGTACGTTTGCAGATATCTCTGATTTTACATCACTGTAAATATTACAGTGATCTTTAATTTCGTGGCAATAAGCTTGCTTTTTGGTTGCTGCTACTGTTAACATAACAGTCATCTTTTGCTGTTATAATAGGGTTGTTGTTGGACTATAGCTTTTAGAAGTAAGATACTTTGAAAGGATTGTAGCTGTCTAATACGCATTATACTTTTTTAATTTTAATGATGATTGATTTGACAGATATCCAAAAAGGCTTTTTCATTAACGATGTACGCAAATTTTATGTTCAGGTAAAATCGACACTTCTTACTTCAAAATGAATGTATAATCTATGTACAATATGTAAAGAAAACCCCGTCCGACCCATAAGGATAATAAAGGTAGGTAGGTAAACACATGACCAAATACAATATAAAATTTTACGAAATTTCATCAAAGTAACAATATTAATGAATTTTGAAATAATCTTTTTTTCCCGCGAATATATTCCAACTTCCCCGAAATTCGGTAATTTTTAAAAAGTGACAACACCATTTTGACGGTATTATTATAAGAGCGATGCGACCACGTGACGCGTGCCCAGGCCCCGTCACCCGCGGAGGGGTTGTCTACCGCACATGTATTAAGTTACCTCTTTTTGCGAATTAATATTTATTTTTTTAGGGGGATTTTTTTTTAAATTTAGCCCGGCTTTGTATCCATTAGTAGAATTAGTTTCTTTACATATTGTATATATATACACACATCAAAAGTGTCTAGGGATCAACATATATTTTTGCAATAACTTTTCTCCTGATTGATATTAATTAAAATTTTCTTTAAGGATTCATCAAATAAAGTGTTTTCGTTTGTCACAGTAACGATAAACCAAGTCACCTTTGCATTAATAAAGAAATTTGCCATTTTCCTAATAAAGGGATATTTGACATTTGAACCACTAACACAAAAGTTCGAAAAAAAAGACTGAAATAACAGTTTTCTCTAAAATTTTATTGGGTAACTTAAACAATTAATAATCCGTGTTTCTACCGCGAACACTAACAACACAAGAACATCGGTTTGGCATACTCAAAATGAGTTCATCCAAATCACGCTGTGGAATGGCCGCCCATGTTCGTTGCAACAACAAAAAAAGGTCTTCTTGCGACTGGATACCCTCCATATTCGGCAGAGCTCTTCTCTGTAGCATATCCCATGCATGCTCAATCGGGTTCAAGTCTGGCGACTGAGCAGGCCAGGGCAGGACATTGATGTTAGCTGCGGCGAGAGTCTGTCTTACAACTCTTGCGGTGTGCGGTCGTGCATTATCATGCATTAACTGAAATAAGGGACCGATTTGCACTTGTAGAGGAACGATGACGTCTGATACAATCGTCTCAGCATAAATTTGAGCGTTGAGGTTGCCTCTGATCCAAATCAACTCAGTTCTTCCGCCGATCCAAATACCCGCCCATACCATGATGGTTCCACCACTATAAGGATGGACTTCCTGGCAGGATTTTAATCGCTGCTGGCGTCCAGGGGTTCTCCAGTGTCGTATACGTCTTGTATCCGGTCTCATACCAAAACGAGACTCATCAGAAAAGCACACGAAACGCCATTGTTCTTCTGCCCAATTTCTGTGTTCAAGAGCCCATTGATATCGAATCCTACGATTGTGCATTGCTATAGGTGGTACCCGTAGCGGTCTTCGGGAATGAAGGTTCACTTCATGCAAGCGGTTTCTGACTGTTTGGTCGCTAATTAAGTTCCCTGAAGAGTGATGAAGCCTCACGGCTAACATCATGGCGGTTATTGTTGGAGCTCTTCGAGTTAAGATTTGAATGTATCGGTCTTGTCTCCGTGTGGTGCAGCGATACCGTCCTCCATGGCGCTCAGCCACGGTACCAGTGCTTCGGTAACGTGTCCAAAGTCGACTGATAACACTCTGACTTGTATTCAGAGCTAAAGCCACAGTACGTTGCCAGGAACCAGCTTCTATCATTCCCACGGCTCTGAGCATTTCTTCCCTGCTTAAATGACGTCGCCGCTCCATAATAACGTTGGTTTTAATCAGTAGTAGGGAAACAGTAGCACTAATAATGTTTTCAATGCGTTGTATGTTTTTATAGGGAAAATATTGACAGCTGATTTTCATCTTTTACTCGAATTTGATTCACAGTTCCTGATTCAAATTATGAAATGCACCAAAAAGGATCCATATAAATTTATAAAATCATAAATTTATTACAAAGCCACATCTCAATCTCAAGAAATCCGCATAAAAATTCTTGATCCCTAGACACTTTTCATGTGTGTATTATATATAAATCATTGACATTTTCTTTGTAATAGTACAGTCACTTTAGGGTTTCACCTCGGAATTTGAGATAATAAGCTGGAAACTCGTATACAGCTTCATTTTGGCGTTCTAAAAGTTGTCTGAAAAGCCTCATATTATCTCGTGTCTGCGGCGTAAGTTATTCGAGGTCAAAGGTCACGAAAATAGTTTTTTTGCAATTTTACCTCCGTTTTTATTGCTCCAATGATGTTAGCACCTATTATCAAATTGTAGAACATAGAATTTGCGATAAATTGTGTTGTAAATATTTTTTTATAAAGTCAACCGTTTTTGAGATAGAGAGCGGAGAGTACCCAGTACTCAGGTAACAAATGAATCCAATAAATGGTGGATCATCATCTCATCTTTTTTTTTTTTTTTTTTATATATATAAAAATCAATGCCACTTTCTTTGTAATTTTATAACTCAAGAACGGACTCACCTATCCGAACCAAATGTTTAGGCTTTGTTTTGACTAATTAGTAGATGGTTTATGTGAAGTTTGAACAGAATCGGCCGAGCGGTTCTTCATTTAAAATGAATGCCACTTTCTTTGTAATTTTATAATCCACCAAAACTGTGTAGTGGCACCAGATTGGCAGTGAAAAACTTATTGCCAAATTTAATTGAAACTACGATCTTAACTGGTAAATCAAAAGGAGGAGTTTATTTGACACCGCGTAACCCTATGATCCCAACTGATATGCCATTTGAATTCTAACGATTACAATATCCTGTGCGTTTATCATTTGCTATGTCCATCAACAAATCCGAAGGGCGAACATTTCACGCTTGTGGTCTGAATTTGGAGGAATTATGTTTTTCAAATGGCCAACTTTATGTTGCCTGTTCGAGAGTCGGTACCCCCAGTCGTTTCTTTAATAATCTAAATGTTTTAGATTAAGTTTTAAAATTGCTAGCAATTAAAAAACATATTTTATGTTTGAATAAATAATTTTGATGATCCAATATTTTTTTTTTTTATTATTTCTCTTTATACGCAGCGAAGGACGTATCGGGCCGCTAGTGATGAATAAATAGTAAATCCAAAATAAGAATTTAACATATGGTAGACGACAAATTTGTCGTCCTCCGTGGCGCAGCGGTCAACACGCCTGCCTGCGACGCGGAGGCCCCGGGTTCGATCCCCGGCCAGGTCATGATGGAAAACGATCTTTTCCTGATTGACCTGGGTCTTGGATGTTTATCTATATATGTATCTGTTATAAATATACACACATCAAAAGTGTCTAGGGATCAACATATATTTTTGCAATAACTTTTCTCCTGATTGATATTAATTAAAATTTTCTTTAAGGATTCATCAAATAAAGTGTTTTCGTTTGTCACAGTAACGATAAACCAAGTCACCTTTGCATTAATAAAGAAATTTGCCATTTTCCTAATAAAGGGACATTTGACATTTGAACCACTAACACAAAAGTTCGAAAAAAAGACTGAAATAACAGTTTTCTCTAAAATTTTATTGGGTTACTTAAACAATTAATAATCCGTGTTTCTACCGCGAACACTAACAACACAAGAACATCGGTTTGGCATACTCAAAATGAGTTCATCCAAATCACGCTGTGGAATGGCCGCCCATGTTCGTTGCAACAACAAAAAAAGGTCTTCTTGCGACTGGATACCCTCCATATTCGGCAGAGCTCTTCTCTGTAGCATATCCCATGCATGCTCAATCGGGTTCAAGTCTGGCGACTGAGCATGCCAGGGCAGGACATTGATGTTAGCTGCGGCGAGAGTCTGTCTTACAACTCTTGCGGTGTGCGGTCGTGCATTATCATGCATTAACTGAAATAAGGGACCGATTTGCACTTGTAGAGGAACGATGACGTCTGATACAATCGTCTCAGCATAAATTTGAGCGTTGAGGTTGCCTCTGATCCAAATCAACTCAGTTCTTCCGCCGATCCAAATACCCGCCCATACCATGATGGTTCCACCACTATAAGGATGGACTTCCTGGCAGGATTTTAATCGCTGTTGGCGTCCAGGAGTTCTCCAGTGTCGTATACGTCTTGTATCCGGTCTCATACCAAAACGAGACTCATCAGAAAAGCACACGAAACGCCATTGTTCTTCTGCCCAATTTCTGTGTTCAAGAGCCCATTGATATCGAATCCTACGATTGTGCATTGCTATAGGTGGTACCCGTAGCGGTCTTCGGGAATGAAGGTTCACTTCATGCAAGCGGTTTCTGACTGTTTGGTCGCTAATTAAGTTCCCTGAAGAGTGATGAAGCCTCACGGCTAACATCATGGCGGTTATTGTTGGAGCTCTTCGAGTTAAGATTTGAATGTATCGGTCTTGTCTCCGTGTGGTGCAGCGATACCGTCCTCCATGGCGCTCAGCCACGGTACCAGTGCTTCGGTAACGTGTCCAAAGTCGACTGATAACACTCTGACTTGTATTCAGAGCTAAAGCCACAGTACGTTGCCGGGAACCAGCTTCTATCATTCCCACGGCTCTGAGCATTTCTTCCCTGCTTAAATGACGTGGCCGCTCCATAATAACGTTGGTTTTAATCAGTAGTAGGGAAACAGTAGCACTAATAATGTCTTCAATGCGTTGTATGTTTTTATAGGGAAAATATTGACAGCTGATTTTCATCTTTTACTCGAATTTGATTCACAGTTCCTGATTCAAATTATGAAATGCACCAAAAAGGATCCATATAAATTTATAAAATCATAAATTTATTACAAAGCCACATCTCAATCTCAAGAAATCCGCATAAAAATGCTTGATCCCTAGACACTTTTGATGTGTGTAGTATCGTTGACTTAGTATCCCATAACACAAGTCTCGAACTTATTTTAGGGCTAGCTCAATCTGTGTGATTTGTCCGTATATATTTATTTTATTTTATTTTTAGAACATAAGTCATGTATATGTACTTAAGTATAAAATAACTTAATTGTTGTTATATATGTGGGTTTCACATTCAAAAGTACCGTAATTCTTCTTCTTCTTCAGTCTATAGAGGCCCATTGCTGGACTAGGGCCTTCCCTAAGGCTTTCCACGATGACCGGTCTTGTGCTGCCTGAATCCATCGGCTTCCCGCGATCTTCACCAGGTTATCGGTCCTCCAGTACGTGGCCGCCACTTCAGAACCTTACTGGTCCATCGGCCATCGGTTCTGCGAGCAACGTGCCCCGTCCACTGCTACTTAATTTTACTCGAAGAGCTATTTCGGTAACTTTGGTTGTTCCGCGGAGCTCCTACCGTAATTAATTTACTTGAAGTCAGTCGCTTGATTTTTATTTTTGTTTGTGCTATTCACACACCTCTGTCCAACATTCGGGTAACACAATATCTATCTTAAATCTCTTTGGTCAAATAAGAGTGATGTTACCTACTATATAAAATATATTTACTTATTTACCTGTCTTATGTTACAACAACACCAATAAATAAACAATAGACAATGTTCAAAGAACTTGATATAAGCGTGTTAAAAAGAAACACCTACATTTTCTGTTAAGATAAATATGGCAATTTTCCAGACAGATCTCTTTATTAAACAAGCTAAAATAGGTCACATACGGGATGCGAGGACTTACAAATAGACAAACAGCGAACATACAAAAGGTGGATGTTTATATTTTATTATTATCATTTTAGTTTTATAATTTATTTTTCCGAAAATTACATTGAAGTATAGTTTTTCGGGAATGTCATTCCGCTTGGGTGGTTATTTTCTACTTATGGCGTAGTTGAACTCGAATAGAGTGATGACTCATGTTAAACTTTTTCAATAAATAATATAATATAATATCAAAGAAGGCATATAGTAAAATAAGATACCTAATGAAATAAATCCGTGAAATCGATGGAAACCGCTTTCTGCTCAAATTACTAAATGCATTTCAAGCTAAACGACTCTAAAACATCGTTCCGATTCTGACAATTGTTTGAAAATGACAGAGACAGTCAGACAGATCTATGTTCAAATTATATGTACTTTACTGAACACTAGGAAATAAAAAAAAATACATTTAACACTAGAAAATGAAATGAAATGGGAGGAGAGAGAAATTTTTGGAGAAGATACATATCCGCTTTTAGAAGGAATTTTCTCCGTCCTAAGCCTTTTTTAATTTTTTATACTTTTAAGATGTAACGTTGGAAAGCCTCCAACAACGTGAACCTTGTGATGACCGCAGAATCCCGTTGCATATGCTAGATTAATTTCAGTAAATACTAAAAGTATATATACCTATATCTCTATATCTAAATAGTTACTGTTAGTTATTTGCTGTGTACGAAGGTTCTTATAATAAATAAATAAATTTAGTTTATTTCAAGTACCCAAGATTCATACAAACAGATATATAAAAGATGAGACAACAACCTCACTCAGCAGTAATATGTCTGCCGCAGCATTACTGGATGTAAGAGCAATTTAGTTTGTTGGAAATCATCGCGAGGACGAAGTTGGCGCTGCCTGGCACTCTGTGCACCAGAGACGCGCACCGCTTGCGCATTGTCATGTAAAAGCAGTCGGCACGCACCTCCGCGAACATGCCCGATACGCTGCAGTGGTGGGGAAGCCTCAACGCCGGCTTTATGGATATGGTTTCAAAGGAAACGGTTTCATAAAATAAGGCACAGATTGAAAATGTTATATATTTATTCCAATTTAGGCTTTTCAGTAATCAATCAGAAAACTAGTCGCCCGTTCGTAAAGTAAGTCATTATTAAGAAGAAGGACAAGAAACCCAATGGAAACAATATTAAATTTTTCTATCAGGACATTTCTTATGTTGCCTTAAGCTGTCAGTAAGCTGATCCTGGCGAAACAACATAAACATTGTCTTGAGTTAATTAGGGCGACCCACTATTCTTATCGTTTAAATTGTCATTGTTAGAATAGTACACCTTTAAACAGAGGTTGAATTGTTTTCTTGTGCTTTAAACACAATAAAAGGCAAGCCTAGCAAAGAAGAGGGTATCTCGTTATAAAAGGTTATAACGAGCCCAACAAATGAGTTATGAACCTTATGAAGCCGGTCAAAGAGGGCCCGTAATTTGTCCTTATTTCTGGCGTCAGCATTATGAATATCATAGTTTTTAGTGTACATAAATTTATACACTTTTGCCTACACATACTAAATACACAACAGTATAGTCATACGAACATCTAATGACAGTCGTTACGGGTTGTTGGAGCCCTCAAAAGTCCTACAATTGGTCTAACTGCAATGTTTCGATATCGCCTTCGGGTTGTGGAGTTAAACGGCAGTCGCTTCACGGAAAATATCGAAGTTTAGCCAAAATTAGCAGTTAGACTGGTAAAGCGGACCCTAGACTCCAAAGCTGAAAAGCTTCGGATACGACTGGGATTAACGCTGAGATGAAGAAGAAGTATAGTCATAGGAAGCAATAATCAAGGTATAACGTCAAGATAGTTAACATACGCGACATGTTTTTTTTTAATTTGGGATGGGTAATCATCAAATGATTTCTCCCGCTTTGGGCGGAGCAGAAGGGCGAGTTAGACTTTTACTGACTAAAACCTACCCGTGTTTCTTCACTTGCCTGTAGGCCAGGGCCACGGTTTTTTTTAATCAACCCGCAACTCTGACCCAGGCGGCCTCCTGGGTGCACCGTGACGTGACACCGTGTCACGGTTTGCTGACATCTCATTGAGGCGCGCGTGAAACACAACGCGCTGTCGACTCGGGCCTGGTCCTTACCGCAAGCCCGCACCTACGGTGGCCGGGAGTCCGATGTTGGGTCCCGTCCAGGGCGCCTCCTGCGGCGGCTAGTGGCGTGAGGGCGCTGGGATTCCAGTTGCCACATGCGCTCCGCCTCCTCCTTTGAAAGCATCACTGCTTCGGAGACTCAGACGGAGTTGACAGCCTGCCATGCACTCTCGCTCCAGACCATGGCCTGGACCAGGGTCAGACGCGAGAGATCGTCGCCGATCGCCGCTACGAGGACACGGTCCTCTACCCGCCGGGTAGACCTCCACCGTATGCTCCACCGTGTCCTCAGAGCGATACATACGTGACATCTGAGGGACAATTCTCGTAATTTTAAGTAGGTTTGCTGTCTAATTTTTTTTAAACGTTGTCCCTCTCTAGAAATTACTCCTGTATCGTGATTGACCGATTTGCCTCAATCGGACAAAAATACTTCGAATTTCTCTACATTTAGACATTTGTTTATTATCGAGACGGTTACAAGATTTTGAAATTTTTTAATAATGCGAATTGGCCTTCTATAAAACAACTTTACATATGGAATTGGCGTTGTGTCGTACTAGCCACTTTGATCTTAAATATCTCCTGTTTAGTAAGGCAATCCAATTTTAAATTTATTCAGCTATTTAATCATGACTTTGTGTTTTGAAAACCGTACTTCATTTCTTTTTTTGTTCTATTGGTTTTTCCTTTGTGTTACTCAGCTTACAAAATGGATTTTACGAGTACGAGTTCCATCGTGGTACCAGTGCTGCAGAAACTTCTTGAACGATTAATGATGTGTATGGCGGAGGTTTTTCTAAAGAAAACACATTGCGTTTATGGGTCCAACGTTTTCGTTTTGGAAATTTTAACCTGCAGAACAAGCCATGTGAACTGTCGGAGTGTCGGAGATCAAATGAAATGAAATGAAATGAAATGAAATGAAATGAAATGAAATGAAATCGTTTATTAAGCAAGTAGGATCACCGATCACTTTTACACGTCATATATATTTTTTTTTTAACTAGATGAAGCCGGCATTTCCTAACTGACTACCTCTGAGAAGAAATAGCCGAAACAAACTCAGGGATCATCGTCTTTTTTCAAGTCCAGACATTAAAAATGAGAATGTTTACAATAATTTACCTTATAATTACGTATATTGCTAATAACAATGCTTATCAGAGCGAACAGCTCAGTCCCAAGCTTTTTTGTCTTCTAAATAATCTGTGATTTTATAATACCCCTTTTTGCAAAGTTTGGCCTTTATATACTTTTTAAATCGTTTAATGGGTAAGTTTCGAATGTCCATGGGAAGCTTGTTGTAAAAGTGTATACATTGACCCATGAATGAGTTGCCTACTCTGTGGAGACGAGTGTGATGTACAGCAAGATTGTGTTTGTTCCTGGTATTTATATTATGAATATCGCTTATTTTCTTAAAATCCGATATATTTTTATGTACGTACATAAGATTTTCAAATATATACTGTGAAGCTACAGTCAGAATGTCCACCTCTCTGAATTTTTCTCTAAGAGAATCTCTAGGACCAAGGTTGTAAATGGCTCGAACAGCAAAGTTGATAATGAAGAATTGAAGGCTATTCTGAAAGCGGATCCTTTGCAAACCACGTATCAGTTCGCTGCAGGCTGACGTGTTAGTGATAAAACTGTGTTAATGCACTTGAAGCAAATTGGAAAAGTGAAAAAAAAACTTCAAAGGTGCGATACCTCATGAATGGTGTACAGCAAACCGACAAACGCGTATCGACTGCTGTGTTACTTAACAAAACCGGCACTACAATGAAGGGTTTTTAACCGAAGTATTACCTGTGGATGTCTGTGGTGTCCCGCTGGATGCGGGAGGCGCAGGACCGGTCGTCGTGGAGAACCTTGGGGGAGGCCTATGTCCAGCAGTGGACGTCTTTCGGCTGAAATGATGATGATGATGATGATGATTACCTGTGATGAAAAGTGAATCCATTACAATAAACGGAAACGTTTATCTCTAAGAATTGAACCCTGGCGATCCAGCCAAATCTGATCAAAGCAAAAATTGACTCAAAAAAATTTGTTGTTAGTGTATTAGTAGGTACCAGCGTCGTTCACTACAGTTTTACAGATGATTACGGCAGATGTCTATTGTTAGCAATTGCAAATAATGATGGAAAAGCTGGCCGCTAAACTAAGTTACCACCAACCAGGCAAAGTCTTGCAGACGAATCGCTCAGATTCGTCATATTCCGGCATGATGACTGGTGAAGCCGTACGGAGGACTGGTCTGAGCAGTTGTGTTGCGATGTGTGCTGGGTACGATGCGCCAAATGTTGTTGTGTCAGGAGTTTCGTCAGATCAATTTCCCTCTGGCGCAGCATCGGTTGGTGGTATTGTTGGGTTTAGCATTGCATCACTTCACTCAACTGCCGTATTCCTACCTATTCATCCAGTTTTTTTTTGAGTGAATAGGTTCTTAATAAACTAGCGCGCTTTACCATCAACAATTGCATCAGGCAGGATTGCGGTCAAGCGCTAGTTTATAGTTATTAAATAATCGCGGACAACACTAGATCACATACTGCAAAACAGAGAGCTACCAAACTAGAAGAGCTTCAATTGGATTGTCTAAGCTAAGACATCACCGTACACCCCCAGATCTTGCTTCAACAGACTACCACTTATTTGGATAACTTCTTGCAAGGAAAAAAAAAAACAGCTCGGATGAGGCAGTCCAAAGCGCCGAAAACAACCCGAATTATTTTTTAATTATTGGGATCAGTGACCTATAAGATGGCAAAATATCATAGATAGTAATGGTACTTTGTACTGGTACTAATAATAGTACATTAATTATAATATGTTATAAAAAAAATTACTTACATTCTCCCTTAGAAAACACCAATTTCATATGTAAGGATATACATACCTATATCCGAACACAGGAATGAACAAAACTTATGTACTTATACCATTTTAAAATATTGTAAGACTTAATCAATTTAATTAGGGTACTGTTTAACGATGTCAACTGACAAAGTGCTTCTTCTCTCCTAGCTTCACTTATTTTGTTGTGTCCGTTTTTTTTTCTTTTCAACTAATTTTAAGTATTACCTGCATGTGCAAAACATTAAAAGTATTAACTATTGAGTATTGTGCCAATTGTTTGAAATAATCAATTATAATAAAATAGCATTAATCTAACTTCGAGTGCAGAGCAACAAACTAGAATTGGAGTGGGTGTGATATGAGAGTTTGACATGATCTTCGTCTTATCCATGTTCATCCTTAGATCCACTTGTTGGGAAGCTCTGCTGAGGTCATTGAGCATTTTGCTCAAGTCTTCCAGGCGTCTGGTCTCCGCCATGACCACGATATCATCTGCAAAACGGAGATTAATGATGTACTCACCGTTGATGTTAATGCCAAGTCCTTTCCAGTCCAGGAGCTTGAAGACATCTTCCAACGCAGCAGTGAACAATTTGGGAAATATGACATCTCCTTGTCTTACTCTACGTTGCAGTTGGTTCGGTTTCGAATCCTGATCCTGGAGACGGACTGACATGGTGGCGTTTTTGTACAGTCACTTTATCACCTCAATGTATTGAAGGTCTATTTGGTCTGTAGGTTTTCAGGAGGGTATTGTCACCTTTTTTGAAAAACAATACCACCACGCTCCTGTGCCACGCCTTAGATGCCTGTAAGAATGACGGAATTAAATAGCATCTGAAGCGCTCTAAGAACCGGTTTGCTACCCGCTTTCAGAGCTTATCCGTAATTCCATCATCTCCAGCCGCCTTATTGTTCTTGAGCTGTTTCAGGGCCATACCAATCTCGTACAGGCTGACGTCCGCGATATCGTCGGTGTAGTGTCGGTTTAGTCTGGCTCTAGGATCATTAGCCAGGCTTACAACAAGTACGTGTGTTGATGTGTATAACTCTCCGTAGAATTTCTCATTCTCATCCAAAAGCTTGGGCATGGAAGTGAGGATTCTACCATCCCTAGTCTTCATCTTCGCAAGTAGACTCTGTTCAACAGACAAATCTCGTGCGAACACTTTGGAGCCTTTGTTCCGCTCGATAGCCTCTTTAATACAATTTGTATTAAATTGTGTATCGCGAGTCAGAGACTTTGAGATTTGTCTGTTACGGCATCTGGTACTCGAAGCGTCATCAGGGGATTTTAAGACCACCTCCCGTCTTTCTTCCTTTAGCCGACGGGTGGGACTGGAGATCCTGCTTGCGCGTTCAAACTAACAAACTCTTCAGCTCTATTAGCAGATATATTAGTATAGAGTATAGATGTAAAGAAAACCCTGTCTGATCTGTAAAGGTATTGTTAGGTAACTGATTCTACTAATGCCTTCAAAGCTGGGCTAAACTTAAAAAAAAAAATCCCCTAAAAAAATTAATCATATTTCGCAAAATGAGGTAACTTAAGAGGGAACTCTAGTGGTACTTTCTCTATATAAACGTATTCCGCTGTTTTCTTCGTGGATAATGCTTTTAGAGCAATTTTTTTTTTACAATTTTACACCGTGATTATACTTGCCCCTATCATTCGTTTTTTTCCGAAACTTAATTAATAAAAAAAAAACGATACTTCAAAATTGCGAAAAATAACCCATTTTTACCGTCATGTTCAGGTGACTATTAGACAAACGTGATAAGTTTTTGACAAAAAAGAAAATAATAGAAAGATAGGTATACTTTTTCTCTAATTTTGATTTAAAAATTATTGAGATTTGTCGTGTTTTGAAAAAGAAAGCAGCGGAATACGAAACTTCTTTTGGTCAATGTTTTTGTAGGTAAAATCAGCCTGAGCGGCAACTGTCCATTTCGCATTTTACCGGGAGAGGTTGGAAGCAGCGCGACGGCAATAGTTTCTTAAAATTTCTATTTTCCAAATTTCTCAGCACTAGAGTCCTCTCTTAATACATGTGCGGAAGGCTATACATGCGCGGGCGAAGGGAGGCAGAGCACGCGTCACGCGTTCGCATCGCTCATAATAATATCGTCGAAAACGGTGTTGTCACTTAAAAAAAAAAAAAAAAATTTGGGGAAGTTGGAATTAATTCGCGGAAAAAAAAAAGATTATTTCAAAATTCATCAGTATTGTTACTATGATGATTGTGCAAAAAAAGAACAACAGTTCAGAAATTAAAATAACGGCGTATTTTAATTTCTGAATTATTGTTCTTTTTTTTTGTGTTTTCCATAATGGACGCCATAATATGTATTTCATATTACTGACTGACCGACCTTCAGACAATTCAAAAGTACCTGTAACTGGTTTATTTAAAATAAATGCTTTGATTTTTGATTTTGACCAAATAATACAGGGTGCCAGGGAAACGCTTCCGAAAACGAAGACAGGTGATAAGCCTAGTGATTCTCGATACGATACCATCAAAAAATGAGGATTTGTTTTTACAATTTTACTTAAGCATTTTTCGTACACTATGCTGTGGGAACAGTTAAATGAGTTAAATGAAACCATTATTTGCGATTAAACATTTTTTTTTTCTATACAACTCTAACAAGTAATGTATTCGTAAATAAATAATCAGCTGACAGCTGACGCTCGCGCATAGACTCGAGTTCAAAGGCCGCGTGCGGTCACCGACATCGCGACGCGCGACGGGCGATGCGCCGGCTGACTTAGTGCGGCGGGCCCATGTGATCGGACTATCTTCCTAAACTACTAACCTTCACTCGATCGCTTGAAGCAAATGTCTTTTCAGTTCACTTCTACCTAGTTGTGGGATATCTGCTTACGGGTTCCATTCGTGCAAGGATCGTAATGATTTTCCCCTTGAACAGGGTTACAATTTTATTTTGATCTGAACGTTCAAATTTACAAATCAGAAAAATCCAGTTTACTTTGCTTAACCTTGAGGCCCATATCGAAGGTACTTAGATACCTACAGCCGGCAGTGTGGCTGTAAGGCCATAAAAATCCTTTGTAAAGCGCCGCTAAAATAAAGAAAAATAAACATTACAGAGGCGTCAACAGTTTTAATTGATTGATCGTGAATTTAATAACAGTTTTGTATTATGTCGATAATCGATAGTAAATGAAATAAAGCAAAAGATCGCTGACATCAGCTGTAATTGACTAAAATTTTTTCATCGCATGTGAATCAATTTAATTTGAACTTTATAATAATGTAATTAAAGTCACACGATGCGTGCTCGTTTATTGCAAGAACTGGATCCTTCATTTAGTAAGTAAACCTAATCAATTTAAAGTGAATAATTAAATTAATTGAATCTAAGAAACCAGTTAAATCTTATTTAAAAGTTAGAAAATGAAAACAGTTTGTAATAAAGCATAAGTACAATTTCCTAACAATTAAAATCAATTGATTTCTGATCTCGTAATTATTCTTTCGTTCACGCGGGGATGTCCCCAATGCGTTTGTCGACGTCCGCGCGGGCTTGTTTGACCTTCATAGTACTTCTTTAGTAAATAATTAATCAGTTCATTCCCGACTCGGTTCGTGAGCGGTTACGTTTTTAATCGATTATTTAATTATTGTTTTGTTAGTTTTAAATTTGTGTTTAGTTATTAGGTATTGTTACGTTTTTAGTGCTGTTTTATTCTTTTTAGTTATAACTTTTTGTTGTTTTAGACAATGCCTGAGGCATACGTGTACAGTGCTCGTGAATACGGCAACATGTTGATGTGTTTAGGAGAAGAATTCTAGGACCAGTGTTTCTACCGCAGCGTCTCAATGGATCAGCATATCTTAATTTTATAAATGGACATTTAAATGATATGCTAGAATGTGTCTGTGGCTGAATTTCGTCGAGCATGGTTCCAGCACGATGGAAGCATGCTCGTTACGCGTCCCGTCCGCGAGCGTCTCACTGAGCTTTTTAATGACTGCTGGATCGGAAGGCTGGGGCCGCACGCCTGGCCGTTCACCCGACTTAACGCCGTTGGACTTCTTTTTATGGGGGTATGTGAAAGAAAGAGTGTTTGATCGGGAATGTGACAGTGCTGATGAAATGCGGGGCAGAATAGTGAGTGTTTTTAATAAACTACGTGAAGAATGTGTTGAGGAATACTGATGCCTCGTGTTCACGGATCGACACAGCGACGGGCCCGGCTTTGTATTGAAATGAATGGAACTCAGTTCGAGCCAAACCTCATAAGGTCGCAAAGGATTTAGACAGGTACGTAAAATGCCTCTGTCAGCTTTTTACAATGGACTACAATTGCGATTTTGAAAGTGATGTTTGTAAATTGCGTATAAATCGGCTCTTTTCGGCGGCGGATAAGCGCGGACGCGGTAGTGCGACGTCACCTTGCGTGTCAGTGACCTCACGTTTCGTACACTATCCAATGCTTGTTTACGAAATATGAAGTCTTGAAAATAATCAATTTAAAGCGAAAGGTTATTGGTATCCGTTTGCATTTAGGTTGTATATAATCTACGTTCTGGCTTCGGAAGCGTTCTCCTTACACCCTGTATATGAAATTTTGTACAATCATCATAGTAACAATACTGATGAATTTTGAAATAATCTTTTTTTTTCTGCGAATTAATTCCAATTTCCCCAAAATTTGGTTTTTTTTTTAAGTGGCAGCTAAGAGATGATCAGTCCCCTCTGACGGCGTCCGTTCACGACCATGTCGTATGGATCAGCATCATTCAGATCAACCATATTGAAGGGGACCTAATGACCCAACACATACGCCACCACCAGCGAGACATTTGAGTGAGCATGACATAGTGACAGACAGAGCGGTCATGTGTTTACCTAAACTTTATTATCCTTATGGGACGGATGAGGTTTTATTGGGGGATGGTGTAAATTAAATAATTAAATAATTTACCCAAACTGTATATTTTTTGATATTTTCAGGCGTATTAATCGGAACATTTACCGAAGTCGACCATGATGGAAATAATCACGAATTCTGTAGTATGTATGTAAATGTTTATCATCGGCACTCTGTAAAGCTATAAGCCTATGGATGTTTTAAGCATTACTGGCATGTCTATTTGTACACAAATAGTAGCTTTCATCTGTACCTTCATTCGCACGGATTTGTGGCTTTCGAGCTGCGACGACGTTATTGATCAGTTGAACGTGATTGAGAAACAAAGAGAAATATATTCAACAATAACATTTTCGGATTTATGATAATATTGAGGATAAACAGATTTGCAATATATGAAGGATTGAAGTGACGTGCAAGGAATTGGCTGCGTAAACTTGTCTCGTGGCCTCGCGGGTTTTATCACTTATGACATCAAATGATGTAAGAGTTTTATATTATTAAATAAATATAAAGTAAAATGACAGACATAATAACCTTTTACGAAGCAGATGGAGATAATAATCGTAGCTCGTGGTGATCTGTAGTTTCTGACCCCATGGGAAGACGACATGAGTTTATGTGTCTAAGCTATTGTGAAATAGTGTCTTATCCCATACACTAACAAGCAGCATTATCAATATCACGCAGTTTTATAAAATAACGGGCATATAATGGAAATTTACACATCAACAAACGAAAATACTAGCCACCTTTTCCTACATTTAAGTAGCGTGCCATTTTAAGCAGAGCGGGTTAAATCTGAAGCTTTGGAGTGGGCGGAGGTTACTGTAGTAGTCCATACAGATTTGAGGTTTGATAAATGAGATCTTAAATGTTCAAGTATTTACTGGACATTACTCAATCTTCTAGAGAACTCAATACTGAAACACGGTCAATATTATTCCACCATTAAAGCTGAAACAATGTAATATATATTTTACAAATTATTTACCAATTGACCGTGACTTTAACGTGTAATTAACTCTCCTTAATTACTTGACTGTTCTAAATCGGGGGGCTAACCTGAAACCCTAATTGCGTAATAATACATTTAATAATTTTGTATGCGCTACCGGTATTAACTTTGATGTTATAGCAACATTGGGATCCGTGTTAGAATTTCCAATAGGCGTTCTTTTTTATATCTGACAGCCTCCGTGGCGTAGCGGTAGCGAACGCGGAGATTGCGCAAGGAGGCGCGGCTTCGAACCCCGCACAGTGCAAATATTTGTATGCATGAATATGAATCTGTGCACTGGTTTGGTCGTGCCTCGGAAATCACGTTAAGCCGTTGGTCCCGGTTGCCATACGAACATATAATGGCAGTCGTTACGGGTTGTTGGAGCCCTCAAAACTCTAACAATTGGTTTAAATGCAATGTTTAGATATCGACTTCGGGTTGTGGAGGTCAGACGGCAGTCACTTCATGGAAAATATTGAAGTTTAGCCAAAATCAGCAGTTAGACTGGAAAAGCGGACCCCAGACTCCAAAGCTGAAAAGCTACCGATGCGATTGGGATTAACGCTGAGATGATGATGATTTTTTTCATATCAATGCAGTTCATTTTACGCAAAATAATTCAGGTTTTAATAGGAGGAGAATGAAGGACTCCTCAAAAGACAGTTTGAGGATAACCGATAAAATTGAATCTATACTAATATAAGAAGCTGAAGAGTTTGTTTGTTTGAACGCGCTAATCTCAGGAACTACTGGTCCGATTTGAAAAATCTTTTTGCGTTGGATAGCCCATTAATCCAGGAAGGCTTTAGGCTATATAACATCACGCTGCGACCAATAGGAGCGTAGCATAACTAACTCCAGGCGAACGAAGTCGCTGGCGGCCGCTAGTAAAATAATATGTCAGGTTGTTTTTTTAAAGCGTGTTTGTTTGCTTGTTATGGTTTTATTTAAGCATTTATGGTAGTTATTTAAGCAAAGTTTTGTTATGTCTGTTCGGTTACAGCTAAAAAGATAAAACGAATATGTGTTTTTACTGCGTCGAAAAAATGGTTTACCTCCCGCGTCTATCACATAGTTCAAGTTCATCATATGGGCTACCACGTGATAAATTAAATAACTTTTGCTTAAATAACTTTCTTAGTTCAGTAGTGTTATGAAGGCGTAACACGTAAAAAACACTTACCTACTTGGAAAACTTCGTAGAAAAGTAACTAAATAAAACTATCTAACTATTATTTATTATTATTATATATATTTGATTAGTCTATAAAGATAAATAAAATTAGGGGCTTAATAAATTTATAATGATATTCTATAGATGGCGTTGTGCATTTATTCCAGATTCCCTGAAAAGCGATATAGTTTCGTTACAATACGAGCTATATAAGTAAAATAGAATTTTATTAGAGTTTAGAATACATTAAGACAAACCATTCCTTGCAGAGATTTAATTTTCTGTAACTTGGTGGTAGGCCATTACATCGGCTGCCGGCAGAAGCTACCACCCACTAGACAAAGTATTTCCACCAATTGATTCATCGTGCTCCGGCATGATGTCTGGTGAAGCCGTACGGAGGATGTTTTTGAACAGTTGTGTTGCTATGTGTGCCGGGTACGATGCGCCGTGGAAGCTCTCCAGATCGATCTCCCTCTAGCACAAGTTTAACATTGCATCACCTCGCTCAACTGCCGTCTTCCTTTTCATTCAGTTTTTTTTTTTTGTATGAATAAGCTCTTAATAAACTAGCGCGCTTTACCATAAACGATTGCACCACAGCTTACCATCAGGCGGGATTGCAGTCAAGCACCAGTTTATAATTGTAAGAAAAACTTTTAATTTTTTTAAATGCTAGTATGATTTATTATGAGCAAATATGGACAATCATATTTGCTCATAATAAATCATACTAGCATTTGCACTGCATTTGCATTGCATTTGGCACGTGTGGGTGCTTAATCTACGGAGGTTAAAAACACTTTTTAGAGCCTTCTTTCCTCATTTTATACCTCCGGCCTATGCGTATATTTTACGCAAAGATGGTACAGTGCCCTTCGTGTGTAGTGCAGCAATGCTTTCAGGATGTTGATGGGGCCACCTCGCCTCTGTAAAGCAACAGGGAAGTTTGCCGAATTGCTTTTATGCGCTAATGCGTAAAAGATATGCATTTTTGGTGTGCAGGGTATGAGCCAGTTCCAATAGCGTCCTGAGGGTTATTGCAGACAGAATTTTGACTTGCTGCAGTATATCGTCAGGATTGCAGAAGCTATCTGTTGTGCTACTAACGTACTTGTAACTTTATTTTATTGTTACTAACACTGTGAAACTCATTGTTACTCGTAATGAAGAATTTATTGTCATTTTCTTTTATTTCACTTTATACATATTAATTACGTTTTTAAATATTTGCATATAAGAATATAAAAATAGTAGCCCACCGATATCGGGAACAGGATCCAAGCTACCGGTCATGGCTCCAGAGAGAGGAACCTGCTGACAATGTGAGCAGTGTCGAGAAGTACCGCTTTCTGAATCTGAATCTATCAAGAGCCTTATAAATTCCTTCCAATTTACTCAGTTTTCTTGAGTGAATAGGCTTAATAAGCGCGCATCTCTGCTGACTATAAGGCGGGATTGCGGTCAAGCACTAGTTTATAATCATTAAAAAAAAGCCACCTAAAGTTTTGGTCGAGGCCCTTGGCTATTAAGCTATTGGCGGTCAAGACTATCGGTATAATGATTGCTGAATCCACATCCCAAATATCAACAACCTCACGAACTAAATCAAGATACTTGATCCGTTTATCTTTCTCGGCTTTCAAGAGGTTCTCATGCAGAACGGTTATGTCGACAGTCATTGCACGCCGCCCTGATCGATCTACCATCACTGTATCAGGCTTATTGGCAACAATAGTCCTGTCAGTGATGACGGATCGATCCCGCTACAATGTGATATTGCGATTTACGAGAACTGCTGAAGAGCATATTGCTGGTGAATTATCCTGGCTACAAGGTTGTTTATGCAAGTACTCTCCGTTAGCTAGACGAGAACACCCATAGATACTATACCTTATTGATTACTCCGACCGGTGACATGCTCAACAAATGTCAACTGTGTCATCTTCCACGATAATGGAAGATGACACAGTTCGGTCTTCATTCAATTGCAGACAAAACTTCCGATTTCCCCAAAAAGGTCACCGAAACGCAGCCAGGCTACGAACGCTCTTAAATCTACATGGGGCCCGTGTAGGGCTCGGAAAAAAAGGGAAAACGTTAGGGAAGCTCCTTGCTTCTCCTTTATGTGATCATTAGTGTCAAGCACTTACTGACTTGCGCCAGTTCTCTTTAGCCAAGGAGAGCGGGGTGAGGTTCTTCTCAACCGCGACCACATTTGTTATTATTTCCTTAACCTTTCCTGTGTGATTCCATCTCGCTCATTCGAAAAATAGAGAAACAGTTTTTAGAAGGAGGATGTCTATATATAGATCAAAGTAATAGGATCATGACTTCAAAAGTCATTCCTTTTACCTGGAACCGCTCTTGGTTTATTCGAGATTATTGCTAATGCTTAAATATTTCTTAAGAGTATAAACTTGAGTACTTGTGTAATAAACATGGAATTTTACTTCCATCTAACCTTCAAAAGGTATATCACTTAGCACTCTTAAGTGTCTTTATTGACAATTGGTTGACCCCATATTAAGTTACTTCTTTGACTGTTACGGTCTCATTTTTTTAACATTATAAGCTAGGGCTTGACCGCTATCCCGCCTGATGGTAAGAAGTGATGCAATCGTTGATGGTGCAGCGCGCTAGTTTATTAAGAGCTTATTCACTCAAGCCTTGAAGACACTTAAATTGTAGACAGACGAAAAGATCGCCGCAGGCAAATTGTTTCAGTTTTCGACGTACTTGGTATAAAAGATAAGCCGAAATCCTTCGTCCAGATTCCAACGTAAATAAGAAGCACAGCAAATCAGATTATGGTAAAATTCTTCCAGTCAGCTTAAAACATGAATACCTCCTTTTTTTGATATGGTAGCTAAGTCTGGCCTGGCCAGTTACCTGGCATTACTTGCTAGTTACCCGTAACCACGCAACTAGGATGGTATTAGCAAGTAAATTTGAGGTACCTAGAATAAGGTATTATTAAATCGACCGAACGCTACAGTGCCATACTTGGTCAACCAATTGCCAGCGGATATAACAGGCCAGAAAACAAAAGGTAAATTTGCCTAATATCTTAAACTGTTCTTCCTCAGGGATTTGTAGGCAATTTTCTTAGGAAACTGGTCTGCAGATTGTTGAGGGAGAGGGGGTGACTATAGGATGTGTATATGTATGGTGATTGATTGTACTACTTAGTTATCATATTGATAACTTACTATTATATTTTATGATACAAGTATAGAATAGTTGCGCTTTCTTCTGTACATCATAATAATATGTAAGATTTTTACCATCTTTACACAAAAGATCATAGTTACTATATAAGCAAGGGACCATTTAAATGTCCGTTCTAATAAAATTAATTGTTATACGGTCTGTTCCGTTCCCACACACAAACCGTGCGAAACGGTTTGGAGCATATTTTTAAATTTAAAATTATTATGTAAACTTATTTAATAGTACAAAGATAAAAAATACAACAGGCCTTCGCTATTTCAAGACAGGAAGCAACACTCTTCCTTGATGTTAAGTAGTCCAGGCTATTGTAAGTCGCAATACAACAGTTAGCCTTAATTATTGTCCTCTAGGGTAACATAGACGGTACTTACACGAGTAACTAGAGAATTAAATAATGTAAAACGAATCTAAATACGTATAGTGCGGCGTGTAACTGGGTTAATTAGTGATGTTTACTTGCATCAGTCGTGTAATGTTACGGCACTACTGCACTTTCCTCAATGAATAAATTAGTCTGTGACCAAAGTAGCACATCCACCTTGTCTAGAAATCTAGACAAATTATTATGCCAAATGTTTGTGTTTATGTATAATTAAAATGCAAATATGTTGCCGCAAAAACAAAATAGATGTTTGCGGTCGTTTTTATACGTGAAACAAGTATCTTTAGTAATTTATTTTGTAACACCTTTGCTCGTAATATTTCTCTCATTTCACTGATTATAATATCGTATTATACGCACTTGTGCGTTATTGTAATGTACCAATGCATGCTTGATCAAGATACTGCGTTTAAGAACCAATGATACTTTTGAAATCTTAGCAAAGAGTTTTTATGTCAGAAAAGTGATTAGCAGAGCCATTAAAACCAAGAAGAAGAAGAAAGTGATTAGCATTTTATGAATAAAATTTACTCTGGGAGATAAACTACAGATAACAGTTTACAAGTTAATAAAGAGACAGACAGACGGAGACAGCGACGGCAGAGCGGTAGGGTCGACAGCATCTTGGTGTGGTGGTACAGGTTCCATTTCGTAGGTGAGTTTTTGAATTAAAGCACGACGTGTAGATATACCCTCCAATCTTCATAATAACAATTTGAATAGGCAAACCGACAGTTTCGGTTCGGAGGAGTGCCTTGGTCCGCGTCTCGATGCAAAGTCTCCGTTCGACGAACCCCACTTTCCAAAGCGACTCTGTCCATGTGACGCCATCACAAAATAACGTCACAAGCGTTCGCCCCTCTACTACGTAAATCAAATCAGCAACTTCTATTAAAATTATATCGACGATCTCCGACATATATAAATATTTTTATTTTAATTTTGACAATAAATTACAACTATTTATCTGTAACAAAAGCACAACATATTAATTATCTTTAAATAACCCTGAAGCGCGCGCATCAAAAATTTGAGCACAAGTAATAAAAAAATATATTATGACTGTCTTAGATTTATTTCTTTCCTCGCAAAATATTTTATAAAAACTCGTATGTCATACGTTTATACGCACAAGAAAGCAAAGCTTGTAATATCAAATAGGCTCTGCTTTTTTGTAGCCCGAGTCGCAGGCGAAGGCCAGCTAAATTTTTCAGTCAATCGCACTTATATCGTAACGTACTATTTATTAATTTTATTTACTTTTTAATATATCCCTACTCATTTAAAGTGAATAAGCGACCTACATGTACAGTCAGAAGTCAGAAGTCCCCTTCCACCTTAAAGACTACTGTCGCTTGCGCTAAACCGGCCACGCACACTAACGCATTATGTTTTTAAAGTAATGCAAAATTTCTTTACTTCATTTCAAGTTAAGTTAGCGGCCGCACTTACTAATGGTGCTATCATAAGCTTGCGATTGTGGGTTCGATCCTTAATAATGGCAAATCTTTTTGTTGTTTCATATAATTTAAAATTATGATAATTGATTTGTATTTTAAAGTAAAAATGTTTGCAAATAATATTTAAACGAATAGGAAAATTTATTAAATATTTATTGGTATGAATATTTATACCAAAAAAGGTTTTTATTATATGTTTTAGTTTACTATAAATGTTATATAAACAAAAAGAAATGTTACAAACAATAAACATATTATAATGCAATATATTATAAAATTATATATGATATAGCAGCATTGTAATATTTTATATAAAAGTGATCCCTGACAACTTATAAATAAATAAATCATTTTTATTTCGGACATAAAAATCCATAAGAGTGTTAGTAACATACAAAGAAAAACAAAAACTTATTGCCTAGTGTTAGTAATTATTAAAGTGTGCACAATTTTTTTAATTATTGGAGAGCCGAAGCTCTCAGCTACAGTTTTCAGGATGCTGTTCCGACTGTCCCTCACTCTTCTCAGCAACGACGCGGTCTTTTTGCGTATGATTGCATGAAAACCGTCGGTACGGGCTTGCGCAAACATTTCCGACGCACTACAGTAACGAGGTAGTCTCAACAACATCCTGAAAGCATTATTATATTGGACACGCAGGACGTCCAGCGATCTTTTAGTACAATTGACCCACAGACTGCCCGTGTACAGACTTTGACAATAAGCCTTGAACAGTGTTATTTTTACTTGGTCTGTACACCTGGCAAATCTACGGGACAACATATTACTCCGGACCGCAAGTGCCCTGCGCTCCCTTTCAATATCTGCATCGTCCTTGAGATCAGCTGTAAGAAGATGCCCTAGGTATTTAAAAGTTGTACCCCTACTAATTGATGACCCGTTCAGCAGCAACTCCGGTCCTTCTCCACGGCATTTCCCGCTGACCTCAAAGATAATGTACTCACATTTTTTTACATTATAAATTAACCCATGCGCGGCAGCGTAGGCCTCGCACGTTTTAAGCAGCTCTCTGATTGCTCCCGCCGACGGACCCAGCAGCACCATGTCATCTGCATAGTTGATGTTGTTTATTGTAACCCCATCAACACTGCATCCGACACGCATTCTGTTGAGTGCAACCAGCAGGTCATCCACGTAGAGGTTGAAGAGTCTGGGAGACACCCCACACTCCAACCTGTACGGCTCAGAAACCGTATCGTCCCATTTCACATGAATAACTTGGTTACCATACCAATACTGGAGTAGCCCACATAATTCCGCTGGTATATCCCTGTCTCCCATCTTTCTCCAAAGCACATCGTACGAGACAAGATCGAACGCCTTGGAGAGATCAAGGAAACAGGCGTACACCGGCGTACCGCGATCTTTATAATATTGAACGGTGTGCTTGAGGCTCAAAATAGCACTTTCAGTTGATACTCTGTGTCGAAACCCGAACTGTGCATCATGAAGATGTATATATTTACTTAAATAAGAATCAAGCACACCATCCAACACCTTTGCTATTACAGTCGCATTATGTTATAAATTATAAAAATCATTCTTGGTTTTTAGATGTGATAATTATTATATTATATGTTATCATTAAAGTGGTTATAGCTTAATTATTCATTTTCTTTAAGAAAAGAGGATTGAAGCTTAACTTGAATATTATTACAACCATAAAATAATCTATAGAACACAAAACAGTACTTTTTACATTTACAATTTTTTTGTGTAGTACTTAACAATCATAAGCGGGCAGCAAGTTATCAAAGTGTATGAGTGTGTATCAAACTTTATTATAGAAGAAGGTCGTAACTACAACTAGGATTGCTTGGCCATAGTTTTTTGAGATTGTAACTCGACTTTTGGTCTTGTTCGTACCTATACAAGTGGCAGTACATATTAAGCTCTCTCTCTAAACGATTGTTTTAGCTTGTTACGTCTCGTCTACTGTAAGAGGCAGCTAAGTCAGGTAATAAAATTTAGTCCGGCGAACAATTCAGACGACGTCGGTACTAAATGAATGCTCTAGTTCTATCATAAATCACAAGTTTTAATGGTTATTTATTCCGTACGAATCGAGCGATGGCAATCAGTCGGGAGACTATTTTTATGACCTGTACCGGATGCGCCATAAAGCGAAGCATAAAATCAGTAAGCCTCCGAGGGAGAAATATAAAAGTAAATAACACTTAGATTGGAGATTTAGGCACCGGTGCAGAGGGCGAGACATCCGCTCGCCGCTCCAATGAGCCGTTAACTCAGGAAACTCCATATTACATTGACCCGCACTTTTGATCATTTTAATGTACCAGATGAGGAAAATATTATAGATATTTTTCCTGATTCCGAATATATATGGAGGTGAGTCTTCGATATCGCCTACTTCAACGTAGAATATTTTTTTGTTTTATATACGTACTTGACTGACAAGGGTTATCGAAACAAGGTCGAGAGAGAGAGAGAGAGAGAGAGAGAGAAAAAGAGGGAAAAGGAGAGTCAGTAAATTACTGATATACAATAATTAATTATTATTAATTTTATTACCTTTACAAATTCATTTTTTTACTGAAAGTGTTGACAGTTCTCTAAGACTCGTCTTTCTTAGAAGATATAGCTTAACGAAGAAACAAACAAGAAAAAATCTATGTTTTATCTCTAACTTTCCTGCCAACTACTGACCTCTGGGACAGTCCCCGTGGACGTTACAAACCCTATGATAATCAGGACGGTACTACTAAGCCGATAGTAAAGGTTCATATCAGTCTGATAAGCTGAATTTATGTGAACCCCTAACCAACAAACAAATGAACATCGATATTTATAACAGTGTTGCTGATATCATTAAAGTAACCTAGATACAACACTATTGATTCAAACAAAGTTTTGGATAGAGATACGTTTATGAACTCGTAAATTATGTTTTCCTTGTATTTGACGTCCCCACAAAGATAAGTAAATTGTTTTGACTAACGAATCATATTTCCAGTCAAACTTATATCTACTTCTTACTATACATAAACCATGAACCACTCCTCGATAAAGCCCTAAAAGCTCATGAATCTGTCTTTCGCTCAATTAAGTGGTTTCGTTTAAACTTTGGTAATGATTACGTATTCATTGAAAATCTCACTGGATCTGTGAACGCCGTAATAAACTTCAAAACAGATAGGTATCTATTTGCCTTTAGCTTGTGGCAACCGACTGTAAATATCCATGTTTCCTCGTCTGTCATTGACATTCACGGCGTTCTTAATGGTTCGTTAATTCGAGCTTCGCTAAGCGTTCGTATTGATTGGTTTTATTGTTTTGACACAAATCAAGCAGGGTTTGTAAAAATACGTGTCTGTTTATATAAGAAAACAGGCAATCTTCATGAATATTACATCATCTAGATAACATGTTGTGTACGTATAGGCAAACTATCACTATGTTCACCTTCATTGTGTACACATTAGCAGCTCAAGTTTTCGGGACCGCTTGTCAAAGAGCCGTAGATAAAGTCGCCGCGCGGATCACCTCGTAGGTACCTACATCAATCACCCTGACATGACTCCAGTTGTTCGCCCAAATGGATTATAGGAAGTCGGCGCCCCGCCCGCCCGAGGTGAGTTTCAGATTTGCCTCGCGTCACCTATATGTAAACATTATTTGGCAAAGTGATGCGGTGACACGGCTAACTTTACCGAAGGATATCTTTACACCATTTTTTGGGTATCGTCATCTTTATGGGAGACAAGGACATGTGTACATAACAGATACTTTGAGTCCTTTTATTCATACCCTTTGTTGACACTTCGTCGGAAGAAAAGTGAACGGAAGAAAGTTGTAAAGGGTCGTGGTTATTTATGAGATCATTAGCGGGCCACTCCATGTCTTCGAATCTTGATCACGTTTTCAAACGGGATTCGATTGGGATTCGGATTCGAGGTCGACCAATTATCATAATAAAGTGGCGCATTTCCTTTATAAAGTAGGTTCGTGTTATTACCGGGGACAATCGTAAATTATTCAGTGAATTTATATATTATTACTTCAACAAGAATGAGTTCGTGGTTAGCCAGGTCACGGGTTTAGGGTTCAAGGTCTGCTCAGTTGTACATTTTCAATATTTTTCTAAGCCCTGCGGGAAAAAGGTATTTTGTTCAATGTTGAAAAACTCCAAAGATGAAAAGGCCGTACATATAAAACAATTGAAGGACTAGGTCGTGTACACATATTGTATTGTTATTTTCTTTGTACTTATGTTTTTTGCAAATTTCAAATATCTAGTAGATGTAAGTAGGTTCCAGGAAGGATATTTAGTAATTAATGAAAATAGCAAGTATTAATACTCTACGCTATTACTTTTGTAGGGTGTACACATTAATTGCTTGATGCCTGTCTGTACTTATATGAGTGGACATTAGTCAAACCAGCTGTTAAGGCTCGAGGTAGCCACACGTCACTGCACGTTAATAGCGAGATAGGGAGTGGAACAATTAGGTACGTGTGTAATACAGTGGTAATACATCATCGCCAGATATATGTTCAATAATTTGCGAAGCAGATAAACAATCAAATCTAATTACTCTGGCACTTCACATAACAAAATTAATGTCCGTGTTTGCCTATTCTGTTGTTCACTTAGCTCCGGCCTACACTATTTTAGTATAATATGTAAATATAAGCATATAAACAATTTAAAATCGTTTTCAGATTTCTTAATGTAAACATCTCAAATTTGTAGTAAACTTCAAAGGCATATTTGCATGCCAAACAAGCGCAAATTACGCGGCAAAATGATAGACGAAAAATTATTTTCGAAAAAATTCAAAAGATCCAATTAGCCCCGAGCACTCGAAAGGGTTTGCGGAATAGAACGAGCAGTGACTAGCGAATATGGACGACGCTAAAAACGAGACGAATTTATATCCACAGCCATAACCGATAGAATAAATTATCATGGGAAAAGTTTTTTGATATACCATCGGCTGCTTTGTATAGTGAAATTTAGGGATAATAAACTTGATCCACTTTATATCCCTTTCACTGACTAGCCTTATTTACCATTATAAAAAAAAACTTGAACGGCAGCTTACAACTGAACTAGGGAGGTAACTTCGATGACTGCAAGTATTTAACTTTAACGATAATTCGTTTCAGTAAAGTGTAAAGTTTTGTGATCTGAAAATTCACGGTAATATGTAGTATGTACCTACATATACAATATATTAAGAAAACCCTGTTCGACCCATAAGGAAAATAAAGGTCAGGTAAACACATGACCAAATATAATATAATATTTTACGTAATCATCATAGAAACAATACTAATGAATATCTTTTTTTCGCGCGAATTTTAAAAAAGTGACAACACCGGTATTATTATGAGCGAATAGCGATGTGACCACGTGCCGCGTGCCCTGCCGCCCGCCGCCCGCGGAATGGTGCTTAACGCACATGTATTAAGTTACCTCTTTTTGCGAAATAATATTTATTTTTTTAGGGGGATTTTTTTTTTTAAGTTTAGCCCGGTTTTGTATCCATTAATAGAATCAGTTATTGATACCTAACAATACCTTTACGGATCGGACAGGGTTTTCTTTACATATTGTATATCACGAAGTTAAAAGGAATACTATCACCCCTAAGTAGGCTTTACAAGTTTACGGATATACTCAATAGGTACTCAATAATTTATTGCATTCCATGTGTACATAGTAGTTGATATATTAAAACATTTTGTTTTTTAATAGGAGTTATTTATCTATACTAATATATAAAGCTGAAGGGTTTGTTTGTTTGTTTGAACACGTTAATCTCAGGCAATACTGGTCCGATTTGAAAAATTCTATTTGCGGTGGATAGCCCATAAATCCAGGAGGCTATATAACATCACGCTGCGACCAATAGGAGCATAGCATTACTAACTCCACGCGAACGAAGTCGCTGGCGGCCGCTAGTTATATTAACAGACAAATCACACAGATTGAGCTAGGTCCAAAGTTAGTCCGAGACATGTGTTATGGGATACTAACTCAACGATACTATATTTATAATAGATACATATATAGATAAACATCCAAGTCCCAGGTCAACCAGGAAAAGATCTTTTTCCATCATGACCTGGCTGGGGATCGAATCCGGGGCCTCCACGTCGCAGGCAGGCGTGTTGACCGCTGCGCCACGGAGGAGGACAAATTATAGGAACATATGTATAATCCACCAAGTTACATTTGTATTTGCGATGTATTAGAGAACAATATGATTTTCAAGTATTATATTAAGTTTGATCTCAGGCTAAATGCATTCTAACTACGAAACTTTACATTGTGTGTTGCCCGACATTCAGTCGACCGGTTTTTACTATTAGGTAGTAAAAAAAAAAAATAGTACCACTATACTAAATAGGTAATATTCAAAGTAGTTACAATTTACGCAAATATGTGATTTCTTATATTTTGTATTTAGGAACCAACCAATAGGAACCAATCAATAATATATTTTATGCATTGCATCGATAACCAGTTAGTGCACAATGGACACTCAACAAGGGTCAAGTGGTCGCGAGGGGAAAATTTAATTTACTGTCGGGAATCGGGATCCCCTGTCGGAGTTTGTGCCGCAACCGACTTAATTATTTTCGCATCTATGAATTACAACAATATCGTATTGTTGTTGCTTCGCCCAGACATTTTGAATTACAAATATTTGCAGGAATATTAAAATAATGTCAACAGTTTTACTACGTACTTACATACTTCTTAACTTCTAGAGGTTATTTTATTTTTAAAATATCTATACCCCGCGATTTTATTCGCATCAGTTTCGATTCAGTACGAACTTCGGGATAAAAAGTATTTTATGGAATATTCCTGATTCTAAACTATTGTTACGGGCTAGGGGTACTAAAATACCCGTTAAAGGTTACGAAGTTTTATGGCAACGAAGGTACAGTCGATTGTAGGCAATGACAAGTAGAATGTTGCTGACGTTGCACCGAAGTCACTTACGTCCACGAAGTCCGTATTGTAAACACACAATAACACTACAGATGTTACTACACGTAGTACTCAAAGTTCTCTTTACAGTTGCCGCAGTAAGTATTCTCAAAGATCGCTTCTTAACTGTCGCTTGTTCTCGTATCGCTAGTCGAATGCAGACTGACTCTGCGCTTTGTTTTTTTTTTTTTGATATGGCATCTCGTAGTTGACCTTGAGAGGCCGTGACTACTTAACCGGACTTTCCTGTGGATGCCTTAAATGAATTTAAAGCCTCCAGCCAGGGCTACTAAAAACTAAAAACTATGCCTACGCGCTAAGGGCACCCCCTGTGGGGTACAAACTTCGGCTTAGGGCGTCGCTGGAGAGAACAGCAAGGGAAGGCTGGATCGAATATTTATTTACATTCGGTTTGATGACCGCGGCATTTCCTAGTACTAGCTCTGAGAAGAAACGTCCGAAACAAACTCAGAGGTCATGGTTGGGAAGTTATATTTACTGGCTCGGCTGCGGCGCGGGCTGGCCTTCATCGGACGAGTGACTCTGCTCTGGCCTCACGGCGCTATACAGTATGTTAAGAAAACCCTGTCCGACCCATAAGGATAATAAAGGTTAGGTAAACACATGACCAAATATAATATAAAATTTTACGTAATCATCATAGTACCAATACAACTGACTTTTGAAATAATCTTTTTTTCCCGCGAATTAATTCCAATTTCCCCGAAATTTGGTAATTTTTAAAAAGTGACAACACCAGTATTATTATGAGCGAATAGCGATGCGACCACGTGCCGCATGCCCTGCCGCCCGCCCCCCGCGGGCGGCAGGCGAAGGGTGGTTATCGCGCATTTATTAAGTTACCTCTTTTTGCGAAATAATATTTATTTTTTTAGGGGGATTTTTTTTTTAAGTTTAGCCCGGTTTTGTATGCATTAGTAGAATCAGTTATCGATACCTAACAACACCTTCACGGGTCGGACAGG
The DNA here is from genome assembly GCA_037179545.1 of Sesamia inferens. Taxonomy (NCBI): domain Eukaryota; kingdom Metazoa; phylum Arthropoda; class Insecta; order Lepidoptera; family Noctuidae; genus Sesamia; species Sesamia inferens. Next base: position 15,545,410 of record CM073930.1, read on the forward strand.
GTTTTCTTAACATACTGTATATAGGCCAGCTGATCGAACCAGAATATTCTAGACGTAATAATAATAGCGCATAACTTCGAGTACATTCAGTAGGTACGGTAATTCTCGAAAACGGGTTTCTAGAAATTTCGATGTCGTTCATTCGATAGGCCTCCCTAGGTCTAGGTCCTAGGTCTAGGTATCTAGGTCCTAGCAATGCGTTTTAATATTGCACCTATACAATGTCTAGGTCTCGAGTAATAGGGCTTAAACGTTACGCACTGCATGTCACGCGATATTGAACCTTATGGCCTCGACATAAGGTGCATTCGTAACACTATTATATTACACACAATCACTTACTAATGTATTTTTATTTTTTGATGGGTATGTTTATTGTAATGTGTTGTATTGTATTGTATGTGTGTATAGTTAGATATAAATATATTTAAATGGTACAACCATTGCATTAGATTAAGGGTACCTGTAATGATGGCTGTATACGTTAATAAATAAATATTTGTCTGTCTGCCAAATGTCATCTAAATCTATTAATATAATTTTTGCGTGAAAAAACCGACCATATTCGTAAAATTTGCTGTTTTTTTACCACCCACACAACATTATAGAAATGAATGAAAACAAATAATACGAGTGGAGGCGGTTTTTTGTTAGAACATCATTTGTCTCTAGAGACTGATCGGAAAATAGTCAAAGGTCAAAAAATGCTGAAAACTTATTTCAGGCATTATTTACTCACTCATAGACAACCAAAGTCAGCCCTGACCTGAAACTTGGAATAGATTTGTGAAAATTTGTTGATACCAAGATGGTAAAAGTAGGTATCCTCTCAAGGGAAAACCCTAATATCTACAAGATAAAAAATTAGGGCTCCCTTGAGTTAAGCACTGAATCAAATTTTCGCGAACGAAGCTGAGGGATCTAATTATGATGTATATTTAAACTACTTGTTATCTCCTCCTTAATATTTTGTTATGCAATTATACAAAAGGCTTAGAAGCGGCTGGAAAGGATAAATGGAGACAGTCAATCTCGGTTCGTTTATTGAAGAAATCCCGACGCGGATTTTTTTTTTAAATAATTGTAAACTAGCGCTTGACCGCAATCCCGCCTGATGGTGAGCAGTGATGCGATCGTTGATGGTAAAGCGCGCTAGTTTATTAAGAGCCTATTCGCTCAGTTTTTCTGAGTTGCCGAAGACGGCAGTTGAGCGAGGTGATGCAATGTTAAACCCAACAACACGACAAACGATGCTGCACCAAAGGGAGATTGAACTGAAGACCCTCCACGACCAAACTCCCAACACAACAACATTAGGCGCATCGTACCCGACACACATCGCAACACAACTGCTCAGACCCGTCCTCCGTACAACATCATGCCGGAACACGACAAATCGCTTGGCGGCAAGGCTTTGTCTGGTGGGTGGTAACTTCTGCCGGCGGCCGATGTTATGGCCTACCACCGAGTAAATTGGATTTGGAAGTATTTTAGATAGTGTGAAAATATGAATAATACTTATCTTGAAACCACGTCTATTCTACAGGTTTTTTCACTAAAAATAACCTATAATGAGAACACATAAATTGCCTATACTGTATACTAGAAGTTTTACATCGTTATAGCACGTATCCAAGCTATAGCGAGATATATAAAATATATGCATCTGGCGAAGCTGCGGGCGAGAAAAGCGAGCGCTCAAATTGTGTTCGTACAATTCTAAAAGCCCCGTTGCGAATACGGCACAACAAAGTTTGTAGATATTTATCAAATCGTCTTTTCTGTTTCGACCAAACCGATCGAAACAGGTATTTTACATTTTGGTACTGTTGTGATACGGATGGCTTGGGTTATAAATGCCACAAAGTAGACATTGGTTTATTTTTTTTCATTTTATAGATTTGAGCATATTGAAGTAGTGTAGTAAAATGGATGAAGTAGATAGATGATAAGTGGACTTTAGCCATTGAATTAAAATTATAAAATAGGTACATGCTTTTATTTGATAGGTACACGTTATTATTTGATAATACCAAAGTGCTAAGATGTATGTCAAAAAGCTACACCTAAATGGAAATGGGCAAGCCACGTAAGGTTAAGTTGGTCTGTAACCAGGGATGGCCTCAAGAAAACAAAGGAAGATCACTGACACTTTGGGAAGACGAGATCAGTATACCGATCCAAACTAGAACAACAATTAGCACATGACCGAGGCAATAGGGCGTGTTTAGAGGGGAGGCCTAAAGGAGGCCAAAAGTGTTTGCAGAAAAAAAAATGGAAAAACCTGCTAAGTCCGAGTCTGATTCGGGCTCCGAGGTTTCCGTACAAACCTGTATTAATATTATTTGTAACTATAAATTTATGGTTTTGCAATTATTCTTCATGTGTGCTATAAAACGTTGCGTCGTACTAAATTTCAAGATTCCAAGTTTACAGGAAGTACTCTGTAGGTTTTGATTCCCCTTCAAGTGTCGAAAATTCGCGAGCGGCATAAATGGCATAAAGGTTTTGATTCCGTTAGTTTAGAAGTTTGATTGTTTTACAGCTCTAAGGGACAGCAGACATGAGTATTTGACATAATTTCCAGCTAAATATTGCTTTCCTAATTTATGCTTTCCTAAGAAAAAGGGTCTTGAAACATAGACAGACGGGCGGACAACAAAGTGAACGTATAAGGGTTCCATATTTTCCTTTCGTTGTACGGAACCCTAAAAAGTAATAAAACTAAAAAGTAAATTAAATTAATCCATGTAATCTTAACCCATTAGGACACCAGATATAAAAAAATCGTGTAGAAGGGAATAAAAAATGGTAATATTTATTTTGCTACAGAGTGATTAAAACTGTAATGGACTTAATTATTAAAACTTATTTCTAACGGTATAAGCGCATCTCCTAGAATGATATCTATATATTATTAAAACGGCTACTACTAAAAGTTTCGTAAATCGCAGTTATAAAACTAACTACAAGTTTTATTTGTTATTTAATTTTGTTTTCATGTGCTGTCTATGTCTCGCTTTCATTTTATTTTATATATTCTCTTGCTATCCTATTCAATATAAAATTTTTATATTTTATATGATATTAGAAACATTAACCGTAATAACGAATTAAATATATAATACTTAGTTCCCTTATAATCGTTTGAACCTCCTTGGGGCTTACTGTTTTGGTTTCAAACGCATCTCTAATTATTTTTCAAGGCATTTGCTTCCAGTCTTAGTTAACAGAAAAAAATATTTCAAATGACCATAGTTACTGCATATCAAATTTCTGTGGTATTTTAGCAATAGGGATGTATCCAACGTATGAAAATCAAAAAAATAATTAGTCCGTCTTATAGATAATAAAAAAAATTAAGACGCGTATTTTTTTATTTTGTCGAAATTACTAAAAACTACTGAGATATAACGTATTAAAGTCACTACCCACTACCACGGCGTGACGTCATGCGACAACTTTCAAATCAATATATCTGCCTAAGTATTTGAATAAAATAAAAAATACGTGTTCAATATTTTTTATAAATTTATCTGATGGACATTAAATTATTTTTTTGGATACAACCCAATTGCCTCTATGTTTATTTTATATGGAATAATGAGTCTCTAATGTACTCATTGCTGCGACACAAGAGTCCTCTCATCCAGAGGATGTGACCTGTAACCTACCACGCAAGCCCAGTGCGGTTTGGTACATATCTTTAAATTTTTGGCCTTAGGTCGATGTATTTTTTCATAATTTTGAGACACATAGATGATGAAATGATTTACATAAAGCGCCTAGTTAGGTTCGATCTTACGACGATGAATAAATGGATTATAAATTCTCAATGACTGTGTGTACATACTATATTTGTGTTAGGCAAATGTTATGTGGTGGGCTAGTGGTTAAAACGCCAGCCTCTCGAGTATGAGTGCGCGGGTTCGACTCCAGGTCAGGCAAGTACCAATGTAACTTTTCTAAAGTTATATGTACTGTCTAAGTATATCTTGGACACCAATGACTAAAGGTGAAGGAAAACATCTTGAGGAAACCTGGACTTTTAAGTCTGAAATCGCCAACCCGCATTGAGCAAGCGTGGTGATTACGCTCAATCCTTCTCTGTATGAGAGGAGACCTCTGCCCAGCAGTGGGACGATAAAAGGTTGATAATGATAAAGTTCTAGATGACCCTACCACTGCTAATTTTTATATAACTGTGTGTACATACATATTTGTGTTAGGCAAATGTTTCCTTTAAGCACGTACATTTCCCTGTTCAGGCATGGTGTTTGTTTGATTTGAAAGCACATCTAACGGATTTATTTGTTCCACGTAAACGACATGTAAAAGCACTTATATGTAAGGTAATGTTTTTTCATAGACATTTTATTTGATATACTCTCAACATGATTCAGTTTTAGAAAATATTATCTGTGAGATGTTTGGAAAAACGGGTGACATGGTACCTTCTTGTATCGTGCCTAGTTCTTGCTGTAGTTGCCTTTGGCATAATTACGACGCTATTGTTATATATCTTCATGCTGTAATTACTTTTGTTTTAAATACGTAATTAAGTATGTAGTAACTGCAAACACAAACTAATATACTAATTCTACGTAAGCACCGTGGGCTTTCTGGCTTTCTCTGCCATTAGAATCAACGAGATGCAGGGACTACAAGCCTCCATGGCTTTTACCCCTACTAGAAGTAGGTAAGTATATACTTCATATCTACTTCATAGTGTCTATAGATTTATATTGCATAATATATCCATTACAAACTGCACTGATTGCCCCGAAGAGAGAAAAGCCGTTTTTTTTCTTGAGAGTGTTTTTTTTGCTGCTGTTGTATTTTTTTGCTCCTAGTTGCCTCTTGTTGCGATGTTGCCATACATGTCGACCGAAGTCCGACCAGCCTTGCACGGGGTAGTTTAACGCCCCACTACCCCGTGCAGGAGAGGAGGCCCGGACAGACCGGGCCAGCACGAGGGTGGGGCCGTGGAAGAATTTAGACTCCCGCGGCCCCACGCGCGCTCGTGATAGAAGACACACCGGGGTGGTTTTAGTCAGTAAAAGTCTGACATACCCCGTCGCCCACCCCAGGGCGGCGGGCATCCTATGAGGATTTCCACCCAGGCAAAAAAAAAAAAAAAGGTAACACCAATATAGTAAAAGAAACACTAAACGCAAAATAATGTTTTATAAATTGTCAATAAATCAATGACATTTTATGTATGAGTCATGAAGAACAGTGTCAGTCGAAGCAAGTTATAAATAAAATGTTATCGACACTAGATATAAATATGTGTTGTATTATTGCATGTTGTCTTGACTTTTTTGTTTTCAACGCTGTAAATTACTTGTATATATTTGAATCAGGTTGTTTCGTGTTTTAAAAGCATTTCATTGTTCGAAGCGTGCAACGTAGTTACGTCGAGAAAATGGAATGGTGCATTTCGCTTCCTGCGCCTTGGGCTGCAAATGAAATGGTTACGGAAGAATTTTATGTTCACATTGTTTTCTACAACCAAATCTGTTTGTTGTCATATAGGTTTAACAACAAAATTTTCATTTTAAATATATGATAATGGTTATTTTTTTAAGCTTCTTATCTAGGTGAATTCGGCGACGTAATAGTGTAGACAAACCTAAACCTTACCTATCCGTTACCCTTTGGGTGATCTAAAGAAAAGAAAAGAAATACGCGATACCGCTATACAAAAAAGATTTGATATATCCTTGTTCTGGCAGTTACATCAATCACGCGCCGCATTCTCGTCGCCGTCACTTGTGAAGCATAAATAAAGCATTGGAGGCTTCCGACATCCCCCGTATTGATGTATTCACAACACAAACTGGTTCCTACTTATTGTCAGAAACACCGTTTCTATAATGTAAAGGGATACATTAGATTCATCGCTTTCCGGTAACATTCGTATGAAATCATTATAGACGGATTTTAATACGATAGAATTCTTTTCTTATTATTTGTGTGCGGTTTTTCACATTTATATTTAACAAACTTCTCTATTTGGGATCGTATTTTCTTTCTTTATTTTTTCAATATGTTAAGCTTTATTAGAGCAATAGAGCTTAACATATTTCGGAATGTGTATAAGGGAATTGGATGTCTTTACCGAAATACTTTTGTTTTCCTTTTATTTACTTACTACATTATAATATCTACTTATGTATATCGAAATACATACTAGAGAATTATTGGAACACGCTATCACCTAGCAATATTGAGGGCGAATATTCACTGTAAAAATGATGCAGAGCAGAATGTTTGTCCAGATCGAAGTGTCGGCGAAGCGATCTGGGTTAGACTACGATTATACGAATTTTATACCAGCGTTGGCTTTGGCTTAGGATTTTCAACTTTAAATATAATGTGAAAAGGTATTCAATGCAATGAATGCTCTCTAAAGTAGCTTTAGGCGAATATACCAAATACCAAGAATTCAAGTACAATTATTTTGTACCTGGGCTACTCAAATGCACCTTTGCCATGTTTTCAGCTATATTTAAGTGTTATCTGATTAACCTACAGTCTATTTTGGTGGACAAATTTTCAGGTTACTTGCCGTCAGGGTATTTATTTAGCGATGAATGACGTGAATGGCAAATATAATAATGAATTTGTTTGAATTACAGGTTTTGATGTAACGATGTTATTATTCTTGTAACGAAACACTTTTGTTAGAACTTGGAACATTATAATTACGAGTACAAAAGATCTTTGTTCGGCGTATCTGTTACGTCTGGCTCGTGTCGGTAGTTACTTTACGTTACAGATACTAAAATAATGTCTATTCAAACATCAGCAGCATGCTTTTTTATTTATTTAAGAAATAGATAAAACTAATTTTGCATTATTTATTTATAATTATATTATATATTGTACACCAATCAAACATCGAACAAAATACTTTCAACAAAGTAAAACATACAAGGGCGGCCTTATCGCTAATGCGATCACTTCCAGGCAACCAAAGAATGGACAGATTCTCCCTAACCACAAATGGGATTGTCATTTGTGCAAATATTGTTATTGCAATATACTTAAATAGACACACAAAGCAATACATTTCACCTATTAGGGTTTAGTTAGTTTCAACAATCTTAAAGTCTAGGGGCAGGAGAGAATCCTCGAGCAATGTCCAGGGACCTCCAAACTTCGAGAGTTCACAGAATAAAACGAACGAGAACGAATTGACTTGATTTTGGGCCCGATGCGATATATGAATATAAAAAAGGCCATTTGTTTGTGATTTTTATTATAATTTTACCAGACAAGGAAAAAACTCTTTGCTTTTCAACTGATGTCAGTATTATTGTGCTTAAAGCTTTGTAAAGTAGTTTTCCGGTTACTTCAAACAACCGAAACTTCTTTTTTAATGTTACTCTTTATCAAAATCCATCTGGTCGGTTTCGTTGTATACCGTAAAGCTACTGCGACTAGTTAGTTCGGCGAACATTATTTCCATATCTGTTTGGTTATAAGGGATATTTTCAAAAAGTACAGATTATACAAGATGACAGAAACCATCTTCAGGAAATCTGGACTTTTAGTCTGAAATCGCCAACCCGCATTGAGCAAGCGTGGTGATTACGCCCAATCCTTCTCTGTATGAGAGGAGACCTGTGCTCAGCAGTGGGACGATAAAAAAAGGTTGATGATGATATATTATATAACTTTTCATCCTATTTTACGTATAGTTTCATAATAAATGGCGTAGGAATGGATGTCAGAAGATTTTAATTTACATTCATTGTAATTGTAATGGATTGTGGTGTGATAGGTCTTCTTTGTGGGAGCACTGCCGTGGCTGGATATACCAAATCCGACTGCTGTAGATTTAAATATATGCTGCATAGAGTCTCGCTAAATAATTTTTTGCGAATATGAGCTGAACAACAATGAGAAAGAATGAATAGAGAAAAGGCTTTTGAACGGAACGACGTTTTCTCATAAAAATTAAATGTTTATGAAAAGAGAGAGTTAATACGGGAGATATACGCAGAATGCCAATACTGCTTGTGGCATGTTGTCATCAAAAATAAACTGGTTGATCGATTATAATCTTGTACCCTTGCATTTGCTACGTGCCACTGGTATTTGACCACATTGACACGTGGAAAATTCAATACAACTATATTTTGTATTGAAAATACGTGTATAATTGTGTGGTATAATTACGTGTATATATGTGTGTTTTCCGAAATGTTCTGCTGAGGTATAAATTGTACACCCATAGTTCGTGATGTAGTGCTAAAGAATATTTACCATTAAAACATAATCAGCATATAATAGAATAGAATACTCTTTATTATGAACACCGTATAGATTACAGAACATAAATATAAAGATTTTACAAAGGATGTAATATTTCTACTGCAGGAACATAGGCTTTCTTTTAAAGATGAAGTGGGCTGTAATCACGCGGATCCAGTGTGGGCTCAATGCGGGTTTATAGATGTGACGTCTTTGTTCTTTTGGTTCCAGGACAAGCTTCTTCGCGATGTGATTCTTCACCGTTTTCAGACTAGTGGCGATGAATTTTTTTACACAAAGTTAAACTTATTCTGTCTCGTAAGTCCCGGCCTCTGGGCCGTTAGGTACTGTACTTCATTCTAACCATTAAAGGCCACTAATAAAATGTTTAATAGGCACAACACAATTTTCATTGAACACGTGATTATAAATAAAATAATAAAGATTGAAAATTTGTAAGCGAATAAAGTTGTAACTACACACATCAAAAGTGTCTAGGGATCAACATATATTTTTGCAATAACTTTTCTCCTGATTGATATTAATTAAAATTTTCTTTAAGGATTCATCAAATAAAGTGTTTTCGTTTGTCACAGTAACGATAAACCAAGTCACCTTTGCATTAATAAAGAAATTTGCCATTTTCCTAATAAAGGGATATTTGACATTTGAACCACTAACACAAAAGTTCGAAAAAAAGACTGAAATAACAGTTTTCTCTAAAATTTTATTGGGTAACTTAAACAATTAATAATCCGTGTTTCTACCGCGAACACTAACAACACAAGAACATCGGTTTGGCATACTCAAAATGAGTTCATCCAAATCACGCTGTGGAATGGCCGCCCATGTTCGTTGCAACAACAAAAAAAGGTCTTCTTGCGACTGGATACCCTCCATATTCGGCAGAGCTCTTCTCTGTAGCATATCCCATGCATGCTCAATCGGGTTCAAGTCTGGCGACTGAGCAGGCCAGGGAAGGACATTGATGTTAGCTGCGGCGAGAGTCTGTCTTACAACTCTTGCGGTGTGCGGTCGTGCATTATCATGCATTAACCGAAATAAGGGACCGATTTGCACTTGTAGAGGAACGATGACGTCTGGTACAATCGTCTCAGCATAAATTTGAGCGTTGAGGTTGCCTCTGATCCAAATCAACTCAGTTCTTCCGCCGATCCAAATACCCGCCCATACCATGATGGTTCCACAACTATAAGGATGGACTTCCTGGCAGGATTTTAATCGCTGTTGGCGTCCAGGGGTTCTCCAGTGTCGTATACGTCTTGTATCCGGTCTCATACCAAAACGAGACTCATCAGAAAAGCACACGAAACGCCATTGTTCTTCTGCCCAATTTCTGTGTTCAAGAGCCCATTGATATCGAATCCTACGATTGTGCATTGCTATAGGTGGTACACGTAGCGGTCTTCGGGAATGAAGGTTCACTTCATGCAAGCGGTTTCTGACTGTTTGGTCGCTAATTAAGTTCCCTGAAGAGTGATGAAGCCTCACGGCTAACATCATGGCGGTTATTGTTGGAGCTCTTCGAATTAAGATTTGAATGTATCGGTCTTGTCTCCGTGTGGTACAGCGATACCGTCCTCCATGGCGCTCAGCCACGGTACCAGTGCTTCGGTAACGTGTCCAAAGTCGACTAATAACACTCTGACTTGTATTCAGAGCTAAAGCCACAGTACGTTGCCGGGAACCAGCTTCTATCATTCCCACGGCTCTGAGCATTTCTTCCCTGCTTAAATGACGTCGCCGCTCCATAATAACGTTGGTTTTAATCAGTAGTAGGGAAACAGTAGCACTAATAATGTCTTCAATGCGTTATACGTTTTTATAGGGAAAATATTGACAGCTGATTTTCATCTTTTACTCGAATTTGATTCACAGTTCCTGATTCAAATTATGAAATGCACCAAAAAGGATCCATATAAATTTATAAAATCATAAATTTATTACAAAGCCACATCTCAATCTCAAGAAATCCGCATAAAAATGCTTGATCCCTAGACACTTTTGATGTGTGTAGTTTAATAAAATCGATGAAAAGTTAAGTGAACATATTTCGCGGCATGAATATGTATAGTATGTCCTTTGAAAAGCACATAAAATTTGCGATTGTGTTTATTGGAATTGCATGCTACAGCTTCGGCTCATCTCACGTTATGAACACGAAATGAGTAAATACGAACTTTTGGGGGGTGAACAACAATGAAAATGTCACTTTATGAAATGGTCCCGCTGTTGATTAATGGAGTTAAAGTGGGGTGTTCGGACCTTCTTACTTGTATATTCATTCGTTTCGGAAGACTGTGTGGTGGAGCCGTGAATATAAATATCAACAATGACGCAGTACGACTATATTGCAGTGTAATTAAGTGACGAATTGTTTCAGAAAAAATGTACTTACTTTCGTTTACGTGTTCATTGATTTAAGGCATTATAAAATGTATTATGCACAAAAACGGGTCAGATTAATTTTAACTCTACCCACTTAATGTAAAGTGAGAAATATTTGACTTTTGTAAAGTATTGCCAATGTATAAGTGTAGGAAATTTATTCACGAAATTTACTAATAAATTTTGACTTATATCAATGATTGCACTACAATGCTATTAGCTACATATTTAACGGAACACCTTTTGTGTATACGGCAATTTCTGCTCCATTATGCAATTGTTACATTTCTGTACAGTCTAAGCATTTATCAGTTCCGCTTTGACAATATATTTCGTAATGTACCTAATGTTTGAAAATCGGTTTCCATAATGGCTAACATTATTCAAAATGGAAACTTGTATATAACTTGCTTACATCAATTACAAAGAGCCAATAGTAGAGCATTGAGATTAGATACACAAATCTTAGTAAACGTCTAGAAAATATAGCAATCTATCAAGTTTCTATATGAAACTTGGGTGTTAGGGAATTCGACAAATTTCAAACTACCCGAGTTTACAGAGATAGCGAAATACAACGGTCTTACTTCATCTTTGACACGCTTATCTGTTCTATAAATACTGTATTGTGCCTAAAGTTATGTTTGACAGAAGGAACATGGGTATCTTCTTCAGATTCGTATATATTATGAATAATAAATCCCGGCGTTCCCTTTAAACATTGATTATTTAATCAGAGCGAACCGGGGTAGGACAGTAACTATAAATGTCGTATGACGTGATAACAATGCGATAGACGGTTTATGAAACAGCTACGGACTTGATAAATGACCCGAGCTGGTTTGAGGCGGACGCACCAATTTATGCATAGCCGTCATCGGCAGGATTACAATGCTTCATAGTAAAATAACGTTGGGACCTAAAGAGTACATGGGCCTTTGTTTACAAAGACTTTTACACGAAATCCAAGGAAAAATCAAAGAGTAAAGTGAGCAATCTATCTACATTCAAACCTTTTCTATTTCTCATATTTACAACACAATAGCGAGTAGTTTCTTAAACTAACTTGCAATAAAGGAAGCTATTATTTCCACATATTTTCCCCCAATTTATATATTTTTTGGTTATGAAGTCGCGAAAGGGGAAAACCTTTTGTAAAAGGGGACCTCGGAGGTTCATAACTCTCAGTGGAAGCGTTGAATTAAAAAAAAAAGAGATCTCAATTGGGCGGGGAAAATGTTGTGCTTCTTCATAAGCAGGGATTTGTGATAGTTCCGGCTGAGCACCATTGCTTTATGTACAGTTATATTTATCTAAATTTACATAGGTTGTCTGTAAATAGTATGACTATCATTACCTATATTCAATAGTTTATACATATGTAGCTATCGTGCAATTTTGCTACCGTGGGTCACGACGTCGTGTGGTCGTGTGCAGTAACTGTGTTCCCCAGTAACTCTTTGATTTTTGTGCTGTCGTCTGATTGCTTTAAAATTCCAATTCCTTGTCACACCTTAAGTGTTCTAATAGACAGGCGCCGCCTTTTGGGCGGTCATAGAGTGAAACAAATAGATTTTATCGTGTCATCTAAATCTGTGGCGCTCTAATTTGCTCCCGAGAGTGGTGGCTTTGAGCTTGTGACCGCTGCATCGGTGGCCACGCGCTACCGCCCCGAACCAAACGAACTAGCCACCGAGTGACGAAGTTGCGGTGCCGGTGTGTGAACAGTGCTACGGGCTGACGTCATCGCGAGTGCTACGGCGTGCTTGACTGCTACGAGCCTACGATCTTGCGCATCGGCTACGCGCTGTGCCGCTTCGAGATTACCTGAGACCCACGCATACTCGTACATATTGCTTCTTTGGTTCCTGCTTTCTAAAGTCGAGTGTCGGCTGGCGCTTGGAAATGCCTCGCTTAAAACGCACTCCCCCAGCGACTCCCGCGTCTACAGCTGCTAGTAGCATGGTTCAGTCAATGTCTGATTCGGACATTCCTCAGGCTATCACAAGCAGCCCCTATGAAAATGTCAACACCACCTCGCGATACAAACGTCCACGTCAAGCTTTTTCACCCGGTAGTGAACTGCTGGACTTCAAACAGGAAATTTTAGATATGCTAAATTATTGGAAGGCGGAGGAACAGGCAAATTTCCAAAAGTTTTCTCAAGAACAAAGCTCATCCCTCGCCAAACTATTTTCAGAAGTAGCAGAGCTTAAATTGCAGAACGTAGCCATTCAAAAGGCAAATAATGAAATTGAGAAGTCAATAAGTTTCATTAATAAACAATACGACGACATGATGACGCAGATTAATGTGATGAAAAGAGAAAAACAAATTTATAGGGATTGCATATAAAACTTAGAGATGCGTGTCGAAGATTTGCAACAGTTGTCACGCTCTCCTTGCATAGAGATTCGTAACATTCCATTCAAAGAAAATGAGCGGGCTAAAGATCTATCAGTGATAGTTGCTCGTGTGAGTGCTGCCGTTAACATGCCTCTTAAAGACAACGATATCCGCGACGTTTATCGACTGCCTGGGAAACCTGGTACCGCCAGACCAGTCGATGCTGAATTTGCCGCAATGGAAACTAAAAACTTATTATTGAATTCTGTGCGCAACTTCAACAACAAGCAACCAAAGGAGTCCCGACTCAGCACTACAAATATAGGAGTTTTTGGAGACGAACGTCCGTTATGTGTTAGTGAGTACCTCCCAGCCAGCGCAAGGAAACTATTCTTTGCTGATCGCGAGTTTGCAAAACTTAAAAATTATAAATTCTGTTGGACGGCAAACGGTAACATACTATTGCGGAAGGAAGAGGGAGTCAAACCAATACGGGTCAAATCCGAGCAGACGTTACGTGATCTGGCACAAATTAATCTGTGACTATAATAATAACCTGCTATACATTATTGTTTTTTTATACTGGTTTCATAAAAGCTAACTTCTGTTTTGTTGTAAGTTTTATCACCTGTATGTTTATTATTGTTAATACTGTTTGTTTTAAGTATATATTAAGAACTACTCACCACCACAATCATCCTCCACACACACGTAATCCTCAATACGTACACTCTCCATCCATAAACCTGGTTACTCACACTGTTATTCCTCACACACTTATTCGCGCTCTCAATACTATTATTCTTAACGATTTATATCCACGAGTACATAACAATTATTGAAGAAGAGAAGCTTAACTTGAACTCTTCGGTTGACAAAGAATGCCTCTACACGGTAAATGTAGCTGACATAGTTGCTGTCTGCTTAATCTGCTCATGCATAAATATGTGCATTCACTTTATATTAGAATATATTATTTTCTTCAATGGCTAACCACATTAATACCTTTGAATTAGAATTAGATGCCTACTAGGTATCAAAATCTTACAAATTACCATTAAGTAAATGCATAAATAAAATACCGAAGACGCAAAGAAATTTATCCATACTACAACTCAATATCCGTAGCTTAAATAAGAACTTCAATAGCTTTATAGCATTCTTACATCTCTTTAAAATTCATTGTGATATTATAGTATTGACCGAGTGCTGGCTAAAGTTTGCTGTAATTCCCAACATGAATGGTTACAATGTCCACTTCACAAAAAACACAAAAAACCAGAATGATGGGGTGGTCATGTATATTAGGTCTTCATTGCACTGTATCGTCTACTTTGCAAAATTGACAACAATATTGGCATCTTAGCCCTATATAGATCACCGACCTTCGTCCACGTTGATAGTTTTCTGAACAGCTTGGATTCCATTTTAAAACCTCTAGCAAGATTTAAACACGTTGCATTAGTCGGTGATATCAATATTGATATCAAACCGAACAATAAAGATAGACATTCGTACGAATACCTCACTTTCACTGCTTCTCATGGTTTATTACCGGCGCATTTATATCCTACACGAGTAAATAACTGTTTAGATCATATTCTGCTAAAAACAAATCACCCAGGAACATCCATTGTCATAGATTCACCTATTACCGACCATCTACCTGTATTCCTAAGTATCAACCTATATATTCCTAGGCCTAAGCCCACCTACACGTCCAAAGTTGTTGATATCTCAAACATTCAAAACGTTATTCAGAGCACTGATTTCTCCCCAATCCTTCTTTCAAATGACGCTAATGAAGCAGCAGACATGTTAACAACTTTATTGACACAAATTATTGACAAGAACACACGCGTCTCCAAAGTCTCTCGTAGGAACCGCAACATCAAGCCCTGGATCACGCCCGGATTACTTCGCTGTATTAGAAACAGGGATAAAATGCATCTTAATTTAAAAACAGATCCAAATAACCCTATCCTCAAATTAACGTATTCCCGCTATCGCAATTACTGTAATTCTTTACTCCGGAAATTGAAAATATTATACGAGAAAAGTGAATTTTTGAAAAGAAAAAACAACTCCAGAGCTACATGGGATCTAATTAAATTCATAACGCACTCGAAATCCACAGACATGACAAACTAGCATCAACAGAGTAAACAATTACTTTGTAAATGTAGGTAAACTCCTAGCTACAAATATACGGCAGGGTGTGAATATAACATCACACCCATCAAGTTTAGCTTCAACTTGTGACCTTATGTGTCTTCTGGAAACCGACGACTCGGAAGTAGAGCGAATTATAATCAACTTGAAATCTAGTTCTGTGGCTGGAATTGACGGGATTTCGGGACATGTATTGAAGTTGACACGCAGTATTCTAATACCCTACATCACTCATATCTGCAATCTAGCGACAAATACTGGTGTTTTCCCGGACAGTCTCAAAATAGCTCTAGTACACCCTATTCATAAAGGGGGGAACAGAGGTTGTGTCGAGAATTATAGACCTATATCTATTCTACCAACCATTTCAAAGATTCTGGAGAAGATACTGAACAACCGCTTGCTTAAATTTTTGAATGCTCACCATCTTCTCTCCGTCAACCAATATGGTTTCAGAGCCGGAATTGCAACAGACGATGCAGTTATTGCACTCTCTGAAAAAGTGACTCAGCTCATGGACAAAAAGCAGCGGTGTCTGGGTTTATTTCTTGATATCTCGAAGGCTTTTGACACCGTCTCTGCGCCCATACTTCTGACAAAACTGGAACGCATGGGAATTCGCGGCCCTGCATTTGACATCTTCTCAAGTTACCTGGAGAATCGTTTCAACATGTTCAATTGGATGAGGTAACAAGTGATAAAACTAGAATAGAATATGGCGTGCCGCAAGGCAGCATTCTAGATCCAAACTTGTTCCTCATCTACATCAATGATCTGTGTTCACTCCCCTTAATTAATTGTTCCATATTTACCTATGCTGATGATACAGCTCTACTTGTTCATGGGAATGATTGGAGTGAAACAGAAAAATATGCTCAGATGGTATTGGACATTGTCATGAACTGGTTTAATGATAATTTATTAACTTTAAATGCAGAAAAAACGAAGCTTATTTCTTTCTCCCTAAGTAATAGAACTCAGCCAATCATATCACCTGTTGTTAAAGTACATAGTTATTCTTCAAACTCCAGCTGTACCTGTCCCACTCTGGCAACCACATCTTGCATAAAATACTTGGGTGTCCAAATTGATAAACACCTGAACTGGTACAGTCACATAGATAATCTCGTTACCCGAACGCGCAAACTCATCTCCATCTTTAAGAAACTCCGTTGTTCAGCTGATTCACAAACACTCATGATGGTCTATTACTCACTCTGTCAGTCTCTTCTCCTATATTGTTTGCCTGCTTGAGGTGGCGCCCGCAAAACATACTTACGAAAATTAGAACAAGCTCAACGAGCAGTCCTTAAAGTTATGTTCTGCAAGCCCTATAGATACCCCACTTTTGAACTTTTTAGAGAAAGCAAGGTTTTGCCAGTGAGAGGATTATATGTGCTACAATGTATTTTAAGGAAACATCGACTGCCGTATACAGAAAGTACTAAGCGTTGTACAGACATTGCCCTTCCACCAGTTAGACATAAAACCACCTTCGCTAAACACCAATTCGCCTACCTCAGCTATATTCTGTACAATACAATCAATAAACTTCTCCATATCCACAGTTTCAATTATCACAAATGTAAAAACGCAGTTAAAGAATGGCTACTTGAGAAATCATATGATGAGATCGAAAAACTTCTTTTCCCGCATGCTTAGGTTGGATCTCTTCTTATTTAAATACAAATACTCTACACACCGTCCATTAACACACATCTACCAGTACCACACTTACCAAGACACTCTAAGCTATACACACTCAGCGCTTTCAAACTACTTACTCATACACAACACTTCTACATAATTTACCATCACTCAAACACCCACTTTACAGTTTTTATTATTATTATTATTTTTTACTTTTCCTGTATAATACATATAATTAATGATTGTTTTGTTATGTTCACTATGTTACTGGTGAAAACAGTCTTTGTATGACATTTCATCATCTACATATGTCTACCCTTATGGAATCACTGGTTCCCAAGTCACAGGCTATAAACCTAGTTTGGGAGCCAGGAGATATATAATCAATGCACCTTTTGTTGTACCATGCTACTGTACTTGTAACGTATGTTGTTACATACTGCTGTTTACTGGTAATAAACATTATTATTATTATTATTAACTAGCTTTCCGCCCGCGGCTTCGCCCGCGTTAACTTCGGTTATATCGCGCGTTTTAGATTTCTCTCGGGAATATCAATTTTTTTCGGGATAAAAAGTACCCTATTATTTAATCCGGACTCCGACCAGTATGGGTAGTCCAGTATGGGTGGGTTATGGGTAGTAGAGGTAACAAACATATAAATAATTACACTGTTAGTAGCCCGCCCGTGTTAATTTAGATCCCACGGGAACAGATAAAAGGTGTCCTATGTCCTTTCTCGTTCCGCAGACTATGTGTATGCAAATATTAAATATTATTAAATAATTATATTGTTATTTCTTGCCCGTGGCTCCGCCCGTCGTTGCTCCGTCCGCGTTAATTTCGATCCCACGGGAACAGTAGCTACTTTCTTCCGGGATAAAATGTGATATCCTTCCCCGTACCCTAGACTATGTGTATGCAAATTTTCGTGATGATCGGTGCAGTAGTTTAAGCGTGAAGAGGTAACAAACAAACAAACAAACAAATAAACAAACAAACAAACGAACACACTTTCGCATTTATAATATTAGTTGGGATTAAGGACCCTGTAGGATACAGCAAAAAATATTTATTGTATTATTTTTTAGGGAAAAGGTTTTTAAATATATAGATAACTAGCGGCCTGATACGTACTTCGCTACATATAAAGTGAAGTAATATTTTTCACTACCAATCTGGTGTAATTACAGTTTTGGGTAGTTATAAAATTACAAAGAAAGTGGCATTGATTTTTATAATATAGGAGTTATATAATTATAGATGAGATGATGATCCACAGTTCATTGAATTCATTTGTTACAAAAAAATGTGATAAATGAAGAGCCGCTGGACCGATTCTGTTCAAACTTCACATAAACCATCTACTAATTAGTCACAACAAAGCCTAAACATTTGGTTTGGATAGGTGAGCCCGTTCTTGAGTTATAAAATTACAAAGAAAGTGGCATTGGTTTACATAAAATGTATAAAAAATGAGGGAATAATTAAAGCGTATCAAAAAATTTGTACGCCTCGCTGTCAATAGGAAACGTGTCCAAAATGTTGGCAGCATTACCACGTTGTAGGGCAATGCTGATTCTTTGGCAAAAAAGGCCAGTCACGTGAAGAGTCGAGTAAATGTCTCGGAATACTAAGTGTGCAATTTCAATCCTAAACTGATCAAACTATATAAATAATAAAATAAATATATACGGACAAATCACAGATTGAGCTAGCCCCAAAGTAAGTTCGAGACTTGTGTTATGGGATACTAACTCAACGATACTATATTTATAATAGATACATATATAGATAAACATCCAAGACCCAGGCCAATCAGGAAAAGATCGTTTTCCATGACCTGGCCGGGGATTATTCATCTCGTTTGATGTATTCGGCACCTGCAGCAGCCGCCCCAGCACAGCCCACCATGCTTGAAAGAAGGCGGATGGTGCAAGGGTGGCGACATGCGTTGCATCCTACACCAAAGGTCTGTCTACCTTCCAAAGCATTATGGTCATTCTATCTGGTATTTTTCCATCGTCGTGTGCCAAACCATTGGGTTCTAAAACAGCTAGCACCCAGTGACAAGAGCACAACAGATAATATTATTGATGTTGGCGTACCTTACCACACGGCCTTCGTTTTTATTGTAGGATAAGCCATGTTGTCCGAGGCAGTTGACATCTTCACCGCATTGGCAAATTGGCATTGGCACACAAGTAAGAGAGAGCCGAGACGCAGACAAGAAAATAAACCAAATTAATTTTTGTTTTATTTATGTGATCGCATAGATGAAAAATTAAATATGAATAATAATAATATAATTTAGTATAAGTTGATGTAGTGAAAAGATTAATGCAGCACTTAGGTACTAAAATATTTATTATTTGAGGGAACATTGCCCTAAAAGAAAATACAAAATTGATTCTCTAATATCCAAGAAAGAGCTTAGGCAATAATCCCAAGGTGTTCAAGTTCACTACAGAATTAAAAAGGTTCAGTAAATATTATGACGGGTTGCTTTGAATGATATTGTATTTCGATATGACGCTGCAGAGCATTGAAAGTGATGTTTAAATAGGTTGCTAATCCCACCAATATTGAAATATCTGCGACAATATTCAGCCAGCGAGCTGTGATCCGCTTTTATTAAAACACCGTTTTATATGAGCAACGGTAGGAAAAAATATTGTCTCCGGTTTTTACGACACTGTTAACAATATATCCGACCTAGGTAGCGATTTGGAGAAAGTGTGATTTTATTTTACTTCTGGCGAAATGTTAGAAAAATATGCCATTTACTTTTTATATTGACGTTATTAAATTATACTGTCAGTTATAAAATATGCAATTTCGCTTTATCTACACTTAATCTAGAATAAATAGCTTTTCTACGTATATTTAACATTAACTACGCCCCGCAATTTCACCAGGATAAATTTGGCTCCCGATATCCCCAATATTGGGATAAAACTGGGTAGTTTTATCCCATACCCAATGTCAATCTATTCTTGGTTATAAGTCAGCTGTATGCCAAAATCTATCCAAATCCGTTCAGTAGTTTTTGCGTGAAAGAATTACAAACATTCATCCATTCATTTTTAATATTTGTATGATTGATATAAATATATGTATGCATACATATGTTTAATCAAATGGATGTATATTTAAACTGGTAGGCTTGCAAATATGTACGTAATTCGGTTAAGTAAATGTAATATACAAATTACACTGAAGTATCCACAATGTGTGTTTAAATTGTTTATTTTATTTATCCATTTATTCCAGGCATCAAGGCCCATACAAATATATACAATACTATGTTAATATAAAAACTTACAATACTATAAATACATATAACATAATTAACTTCACCTAATGTACACGAAGTGTCGGTATCGTGTTTTGCTGCCTGGAGTCACTTAGCTGGCCACGAAACCGGCAGTAGACAACACCTATCGGCCAGAACTTTTCTTAGAGGAACTTCCCATGATGATGTGTTGGAACGCGCACCACGAACGACTTGAAATTCGTGTTGTGACGCGGCTCCAGCCTCTGGACCCTCAAAGTCCAGTTAGTCTTGACACGCAGATACTCCACGACCTCCTCAATCTTCGTGGAGTGGTCCGGCTGTATAGAAACATTTTGTTTATGCTCTGCAAGAAATGCAATGGTTTTCTTTATCCATTATTCAAATTACATTGAAACTGTGTATAATTCATATGGTCTTTAGAGGTATTATTCATTTCAGTAAAACTGGTAACTTATAGCAGCTGTGCAAAGCTTATGGTGTGTGAAACAATGTGAAACGTTATCTGGCGCTATTGTGATAAGTCCTCTCCAAAATGTTATTGTAAGTTAAAGCAATGTTTTGGAAGTGTTATCTAGTGTAGTTTATATCGGGGGTAGTAGCAGAGTTCAATTTGTTTTCATGAATTTATTACCTACCGGTATAATTCTATTTTGAATCGATTGCAATATTGGTCGGCTTTCCTTTTGGTAGTTCTTTATCTAATCAATTTACTTTTATGTAATTAAATAGGTGAGATAAGTTAATAAAAATAATAAGCGTAAATGCACATTGTTCAAAATTAATTAATTTAATTCATATTGTGGCACCGATTGCCTTATTCACAAGCTAAACTAAATTTAAGTTCGGGCATCTATTTTTTTTTAATTCATTCCGAAAGCTACAGAAGATAAACATTCATTTAGTTCTGTTAAATTAGTATGCGCCTGACTGAGGAGGCCTGGCTGAGGAGGACTGATAGAGGTATTTTTAGTAGCCTCGTTTTTCACCGCGTCTAAACTGTCTATGGAATATCTTAATTTGACAGGAGTAAACTAACATTTTATCTTCTGTCCTTTTCATAATGAAATAGAAAGAAAAAGATGCACTGTACCTATTTAACTAAATTTAATTTTTTGGCGAGAGCCAATTGGGTTGTATCCTAAAAAAATAATTTAATGTCCATCAAATAGATTTATAAAAACTATTGAACACGTATTTTTTATTTTTTCTTTCATTTAAATACTTAAGAAGATTTATATCGATTTGAAATGTCGCATGACGTGACGCCGTGGTACAAAATATACCACGGCGTTACGTAATTAGCCCCCACTCCGTAACTTTAATACGCTATATTTTGATTTTCATACCTTCCATACATCCCTATTGGATTGCATTGAATAACAAATTGTTACATTGTAACTTTACAAGCAAAATACAAGCGTAGTGTACCTAGAACACGATGTGATAGACGGGCAAGCAAACTTAGTTTCGTTTATGATTAAAGGAATCGAGACCATTATTTCATTATAACAATATCTTATTTAAGTTTTTATCAGCGACAATATGCCTGCGTTTGTAAAAAGAAGTGGGTTAAAATTGGAAAATTAAGCAGACGAGTCAAAAAGAGCAGCCATGGCCTAGTGGTATTGGCTATGAGTTACAAGTTTGTATGTCGTAGGTTCGAACCCCGACAGGCGCTTTATTTTGTGTAAATTATTTCATCACCACTGCTCTGAAAACGGTGAAGGAAAACATCGTAAGAAAATTGACATATCCTAGAGGGATTACTTCAAAGATATGTAACATCTACCAACCTGCTTTGAGTTCGCGTGCCTACTCCCTCTCACTCAGAGGAGGTCCGTATCCAAGAAGTGGGAACATTATAGGTTAATTATGATTATGACGAGTCAAAAAGATTTACGTTGCCTGCTATGACTAATTGCTTAAAAGTAATACCTGGTTATCTAAGTTTTTATATACTATAGTGTCAGTTATTTAAATACTCGTATTTTCTTCAAACTGTAATTTTTCCTATAAAACTCTTGCAAATATTTTCCTTACGCAAATATTTACGAACGCCGATAAAGCTAATTTTGTTTATGGAAGGTACTCGAATATATCTAAGCCTTTTGGTGAGTCCCTGTAATTGCTACAATCTGTGGCATCGTAGAATATTAGGTGAATGCATAATTTTTCCGTAAAGACGGGAATGATTCCTTTTATGTTCGTCCTAACAAGTATTAATGGTCTCGACCGCACTACCTTTGCAGAGATTCTGTCATTTGCGAGCAATTACCGCCGCCCTCGTTTAGTAAATTGTGTTAGATATGATTAATAACGTTTTTGTTAAGAATCCACTTAGTTTTTCTTTGCAAGGGTAGGTACTTAAGGCGGTGATGGTGTCTTACAACTTGACTAGAAGCAACGGCTGTTTGGCATGTCTTTTGGGATGACTATCTAAATAACTATGCGTGCTGACGGTCCCTCTGGTTCCCGAGCGTTCGAAGAACGAAGGAATGAGCTCAAGATTATAGATGTTTAATGTAAGGAGCGACTTGCGCAACTCAGATGGAGGAATGGCTGGAGAGGCGGCATGGGGCCCTGAATTTCAAGCTGACTCACGTACTTACTGACACGTATGTTTCGGCATGAATGACCCGACGCCCGCTCATCACTATGTGGACTGCCACGAGGTCACGACGCAATAACGCTGGAGGAGTGCTTAACTTAGGTTCAAAAGCGCCGTGCCGGGATCACATATCGTGGTCAGTGGGGCCCGGATAGCTGTCGAGTTCACCATGAAGTACCTGGGATTGGTGCTCGACAGCCGGTGGGATTTCGGACCCCACTTCCGGCGGCTGGCGCCCAAGCTGATGGGTGCAGCAGGCGCGCTATCAACGCTGCTTCCCAACATGGGGGGCCCGAGCGCCGCCTGTAGGCGGTTATACGTAGGAATCGTGCGGTCCATGGCCCTATATGGGGCCCCTGTGTGGGCGATGGACCTGACGGCCGGAACACTCGCCATTCTGCGCAAGCCGCAGAGGGCGATGGCCGTCAGGGTCGTCCGCGGGTATCGCACGATATCCTACGAGGCGGCTTGCGTCCTGGCCGGATCCCCGCCCTGGGACCTAGAGGCGAAAGTACTCGCGTCATTGTACCGATGGCGCGAGGAAGAACGGACACGGGGCTCCAGTCCGGTGCAGCGGCAGATAGAGCTGCGCCGAGAGGAGCTCCGTCAGGTCCTGGTGGCGGACTGGCGGCAGAGGCTTATGCGCCCTACCGCCGGCCTCGCTACCGTCGAGGCGATCCGGCCAGTACTCGACAACTGGCTCGGGAGGAGGCACGGCTCCCTGTCGTTCAGGGTGACGCAGGTACTGTCGGGGCATGGCTGCTTCGGCAAGTACCTGCGTCGCTTAGGCAGGGAGCCGGACGCTCGGTGCCACCACTGCGTCCAATGCGGGGAGGACACGGCGCAGCACACGCTCTCCGAGTGTGTAGCTTGGGAGGAGCAGCGCCGTGTCCTCACAAATGAAGTAGGAGGCGACCTGACGCTGCCGGCAGTAGTGCGGAGGATGGTCGGCAGCTCAGAGTCGTGGGACGCGGTGGTGTCCTTCTGCGAAGACGTGATGTCGCAGAAGGAAGCTGCGGAACGGGAGAGGGAGATATCAACTCCCTTCCCGGGCCGCAGAAGACGCACCGGGCGCCGAGGAAGGGCGGATAACGCCCTCTTCCGCCCCCCATGATTGGGTCCAGGGGCGAGGGACATGGGGAAGTCCCCGCCCCCCATTGATGGACCCCGAGGCGGAGGCGCGCGCGAGTGTCGGCGCGCGCCTTTGAGGCGATGCACGGGGTAGTTTAACACCCCACTACCCCGTGCAGGAGACGAGGCCCGGACAGACCGGGCCAGCACGAGGATGTGGGGCCGTGGAAGAATTTAGACTCCCGCGGCCCCACGCGCGCTCGTGATAGAAGACACACCGGGGTGGTTTTAGTCAGTAAAAGTCTGACATACCCCGTCGCCCACCCCAGGGCGGCGGGCATCCTATGAGGATTTCCACCCCGGCAAAAAAAAAAAAAAAAAAAAAAAAGGTTCAAAAGCGCCGTGTCCTTATCGGGATACTTGCTATGCTATCTCTTACTTCTAACCGCGGTTCAGTCCATGGTCGTTGCAATGACCTCTTTTTGCGAGGACGTAATGCAAAGGAGGCGGGGAAAGGGAAAGGTAGCATACCTCTTATTTCACCCCCGCCTAAAGAGCAGCCGGTATCGAAGAACGCTCACCGTTGTCTGACCAACATAGTATCAGGCCCGTAAGCGACGAAATTGGCATTGACATCGTTTTTTTTGTTCTGGATGGAAAATCATCAAATGACCTCGCCCGCTCGGGCGGAGCGGAAAGGTGTGTCAGACTTTCACAGACTAAAACCCACCCGTGTTTCTTTACTTGCCTGTGCGCCAGGGACATGGTTTCTTTCTTAACCAACCCGCAACCCTGTCCATACTAAAGCAATTTGACACCCTAATTGGACTTTAGTTGGTGGAGTCTCAGCTAAAACCCCTACGTACTTCTTAGGCGGAAAAATAGTCGGTGTCTGACGTAATTTGATGTATTTTTACTCGTCATGTTTTTAATCTCGTCTAAGCTGCCTATGGAATATCTTAATTTGACAGGACAAAAGTGATATTTTAACTTCTGTTCTTTTTTTTTTTAATAATTATAAACTAGCACTTGACTGCAATCCCGCCTGATGGTAAGCAGTGATGCGATCGTTGATGGTAAAGCGCGCTAGTTTATTAAGAGCCTATTCACTCACAAAAAACTGAGCGAATAGGAAGGAAGACGGCAGTTGAGCGAGGTGATGCAATGTTAAACCCAACAACACGATCAACGATGCTGCGCCAAAGGGAGATTGATCTGAAGACCCTCCACGACCAAACTCCCAACACAACAACATTTGGCGCATCGTACCCGGCACACATCGCAACACAACTGCTCAGACACGTCCTCCGTACGGCTTCACCAGACATCATGCCGGAACACGCAAATCGCTTGGCGGCAAGACTTTGTCTGATGTCTTTTTTACAATGAAACAGAAAGAAAAAGATGCACAAAAAACTTGATGTTAGTTTAGTTGTTGAACAAAGGAATTGAGCCATAATATATCTTTCGGGTAGGTAAAATAAAATCGTTATGCCTATTGGTATCTATAATGGTCGCAGAAAGTGAGATTCCGGGTTCGATTTCCAAGTTGGGCAAAGTGTTATTAGATTTTTCCATTAGGAGTTTTTCAGTAAGAGCCTGTGAAAATATATGGGAACTACCCCTATTATAACTACAGACGGTCTATTCTGTATCCAACTCACAGTGAACCATTCTTTTTTTTTAATAATTATAAACTAGTGCTTGACCGTGATCCCGTCTGATGGTAAACAGTGATGCAATCGTTGATGGTAAAGCGCGCTAGTTTTTTAAGCCTATTCACTTAAAAAACTTACTGAATAGGAATGAAGACGGCAGTTGAGCGAGGTGATGCAATGTTAAACCCAACCACACGACCCACGATGCTGCGCCAGAGGGAGATTGATCTGGAGATCCTCCACGACCAAACTCACTACATAACAAAATTTGGTGCATCGTACCCGGTATAAATCGCAACACAGCTGCTCAGATCCATCCTCCGTACGACATCATTAGACACCATGCCGGACCACGACTAATCACTTGGCGGGAAGACTTTATCTATTGGGTGGTTACTTCTGCCGGCAGCCGATGTTATGGCCTACCACCGAGAAACTTCACATAACTTTTGCACAGTGAGATTTTTACAGAATCGATTAGCTTTTACACCCCTGCATGAAGAATACAGATGAAATTTTATTGGACTCTTCCCTATTATTCATTATCTTCTTAAATTAGTCTAAAAATAGTCACAAGGAAGAGGAAATCTATCAATACTTTATTCCGAAGGGCAGACATCTAATCTCTTCAACCCAATTAGTAGTGGAGTATTTCAGTAATCCAGCTACTCCTCAGCTAAATGCTATAAACATTATGTACCTATCAGAAATTACCTTTTATCTATATTCTATACTAATATATAAAGCTGAAGAATTTGTTTGTTTGAACGCGCTAATCTCAGGAACTATTGACCAATAGTTCCTGAGAAAGAGTGAATAGTAGAATTTTAGTAGAACTGTAGTAGAATTTTTCAAATCGGACCCGATTTGAAAAATTCTTTTTGCGTTGGGTAGCCGAATAATCCAGGAAGGTTTTAGGTTATATAACATCACGCTGCGACTAATAGGAGCGGAGGAAATAAAAAAAATATATCGAAACCTACGCGGGTGAAACCGATACACACAAACGATCATATAATAAAGTGATCTGCAATATGATGTCCAGAATCGATAAGTAGGTTTAAACCTAATACTGAGTTCATGTACTTAGGCATACAAATGCAGTAGTCGAACCCACGCCCCTTGATTCAAATTCAGACAGACACTGCTCTTAGAGGCTTAAGAGTCATTTATCGTAGACTTACCGTTGAGTTCAAGCTTTATATAACGACGTTTTTAGGTTGAAAAAGATGGCTCTTATTACATACTTAACTATAATCTTAGTATGAGTAACTGGGTATATTGTATATGTTACCGGAAATGTATGAAACCTAGGAATTATATACAATTCTAGTAATTGTATATAATTCCGAAGCTATATAGGAAATGTGTAAAATATTGTTCCAAACATTATTTAATACACACATATCCTGGGAAATGTATACATTTCCTAGAAATTGTATAAAATTCCTATATCGTATTAGGAAATATATAAAACCATGCTTTCTATGAATAAAATTAATAAAACACGTTGTTAAACTTAGAAACAGATTTATTATTAAGACTCCGGTTGAAACAATTAGGTTAGGTTAGGTTAGGTTAGTTTTGTTATAATCCCCGCATACTAATGGAAGGACATCTTTAAAGTAATACATTTCCGTTAGCTATTTAGGAAATGTATAGATTTACTAGGAAATGTGTGTTATAAAATTTATTTCACACATTTCCGAGCAAATTTAGGAATTATATAAATTTCCTAGGAATTGTATACAATGACGCATTACATACATTTCCGTTAACATATATAAGTATACTGATCTCGTCATATGTCTAGTTTTTTTCCAAACTATGTTAAGTTCGGTTTTCAGTCTAACTGGATCTGAAAGTCGGTATTTTACTTGGAAATTGTTAGACTTTTAGGCTTCAGACCCATATTTAGACTGACCTATTCTGTTGAAATATACATAGCAGATAAGTTTAAAAAACTGTGTATTAATTAACCTCCTTTTAAAATATAAATTCCTATTTCTATACTCTTCATACAATACGAAATGACATCCATAGAATTGTTGGGTGCTACAATCTGAACTCTTTCTAAATGGAAAATATCTTTTGTTTGCGTGTCTAGAGGAGTTTATTTTCGGCGCCAGACCAATGTGCAATATAAATGTAGTTTGCTTCAACATAAAAATATGAAACAATTTTTATCTTCACTAGGTACCTTGGTACCCACGTTTCTAAGAAATGGTAAATGAAAAATAAAGCAGAGCTTACGCCATCTTCGCGAGTCAGCCGCGGCGACCGGCGAGTCTCGTCAGAAAGCCGAACTCACTCTCCGCTACCATCTTATTAACGATAATGTTGACTTGCTCGCTTTGTGCTACTCGGTTTACGCAAACTTGGGCTCATGTTTCAGTGGTTTATCTTCATGATGTGATGTAACGTCGTTCAATTTTCCAACTGATTAATTGTTGTTTAACTTTGCGTTCAACTTGTTTTACTCAATGCGGCTTACAACGCATATCTAGATACTTATTAAAAAGTTTTGTAAGGCTTGATATCGACTTTTGTTGATAATACAACTTAACACATTCTCGTTGAATTATACGTGTAATATTTTGTTGCATTTTGATGTTAATTGTCGTTGTATTTATAACATTTCGTGCCATATTCTGTTACATATTATTTTCACAGTATAATCCTAAAAAATAAAAATAAAAGAAATACTATGTCACAATATTCATATTTGGGTCGTTACTGAAAAGCACAACAGGGAGGAAGTTATTATTTTAATGGTGGACTGCGAAGTTTTAAAAATATTGTAGTTGCTTTCATCGTTAATGTGATGGGCACGAAAACTATTTTTTTCTGATGGAATCCGAGGAAAACGTTATGCGCTGCTTTATATAAATTATACCAGATAAAAGAAGACATTTTTACTTCGCATTTTGTAATGTACCAACAATTGAAAAACTTGAGAAGCGTTATTTAACAGCTCGCTTTAATGAGAGAAAGCTGTGTAAGTAGAAAGGAGATAAATAAATGACTGAAACTTGTTGACGTTCATTGCATGACTACTAGAAATATTGCGTTTTATTAAAAACCATAATGAGCAGAAAATAAATAACAACGTGAATAGGTAGCACTTAGATATGTTGAAGATTAATTAGATACGTTACTGTAGGTAATACGGCCACAATAGTCGGATTAAGGGGATTAATTATGTTTGATGTTAAAAGTTAAATTAATAGTTGATAAATGGCAATACAGTCGCGAGTCAGTCAAATAACTTATTAGATAATTTGACATACAACAGCAAATAATTGGATTAATCAAAATGTCACCGCTCATCATGTTGTCATTTGGAACCTTGAGTTATGAAATGATAGCTTCAAATTGTATATAGCGCATAGGTCTGACTTGTTACGTCGGTATTACTTCGGTATAGTATTACAGAGCTTGTTCTACAAATGAAGGTTCAGTATGAAAGTATTTCTCTGACCCTGATCAGACAAACAGGACATTGTCGGCTCAGACGGGTCGATCATGGGTCGAAAATTGGCCGAATAGTTCGGAGGCGCAAAGAGAAGGCAATAATATGAAACAAGGACCAATTTGGGTCCTTCCAAGGATTTTACGTAATAAGGTACTGCTGATTCCGGTGACTTTATTAAGTATTGTTAATTATGAAGTGAAGTTAATGCGAACTTTCTTTGGAAAAGAATTTATCCATCATATTTTATATGTATTTATGAATGGGTCCGCCATTAACCTCCATCACGCCCGCCCGGTGGAAAGCGATTGTTAAGGTATACACCTTAACAACGATACTATAGGACGAGTGTGGCAGGAGATAGATCTATGTATACACTCATGTTATAAGTTGTATCTCATAACACAAGTCTCGAACTTACTTTGGGGCTAGCTCAATCTGTGTAATGTGATGGGTGATCATGGTTTATTTTTTGCCGTTAACTATATCTTGTAGTCACTCAATAGTATAGTTTTTTTTTTTATAAATTATAAACCTGCGCTTGACCGCAATCCCGCCTAATGGTAAGCAGTGATGCGATCGTTGATGGTAAAGCGCGCTAGTTTATTAAGAGCCTATTCACTCTAGCCTTGAAGACACTCAAATTGTAGTGTGACGGAAACACCGTCGCTGGCAAATTGTTCCAGTCCCTCGATGTACGTGGTATAAAAGAGGAAGCGAAACGCTTCGTCCGGATCGCAGCGGTGTCAACAACGTAAGGGTGGAAACTTGCCGTACGACGGGTCGTCCGATGATGGAACGGAGCTGGGGGAATTAAATCATGCAATTCCCTTGCACACTCACCAGAATGCATCCTATAGAAGACCGAAAGGCTGGCTACTCTACGCCTGTGCTCCAGGCTTTGGAGACCGTTTCGAGTTAAGTCTGGGTCGCCAATCAGCCTCTTCGCACGCCTCTCCACCGAATCCAAAGTGGCAAGGTGACATTTCGCAGCACCAGCCCAAATGTGGCTGCAGTACTCCACACACGAGTGGACCTGTGCTTTGTACAACATTAGAAGCTGCCCTGGTGTGAAGTACCGCCGGACCTTCGCGATGACGCCTAGTTTTCTGGCAGCCACCCTGGCCTTGGTCTCAATGAACCGCCCAAAGTTAAGGTTCGAGGAAATCTCAACTCCCAAAAGCTGAAGGCGGTCGGTGCACTCCAAGGATACATTCTGAAAAGTAGGAGCTAAGGTGAACGGGCTCCTTTTGGCGGTGTAAAGACACGCCTGTGTTTTATCCAATAAATAGTAAAGTAGATACAATCAAAAAGAGTAACACTCAAAAGGCGACAACATCCGTTTTCCTGCAGTTGACTTTTATAACGTACATACATCGTGATAAGAAGCTGTTACACAGTTCTTATTTTTTCCTTTCAAGATCATCACAGAAATAAACATTTTTATTGACATTACACGGTGTAACAGATATCAGAGCGGCGTCAAATATCGTCGACCGCGATACAATAAACAGACCAATATTGCTCTACGACAGAACGGAGCAGATAAATCCTTGTAAACAAAATTGTGCCTGTCATCGATATTGTACTTTATGATTGGAAAGCTGAAGGCAACATGAAATTCAAATCGTACAAAATTGACCGCATACCCTTTTCCATATCGTATACTTATGTAATCCTAAAACACACCCTAAATCCTTTCAAGCCGTTGGACAATGACTTTGACGGCACGCTATTATTATATTTTATTTTCCCTCGACGACTCCTTATTATTTTTATACTTTTCTTTATACGAGGATATCGGCAATAAAAACGAAATGTTTGTTACTTGATTGAAGCGCTGTGTGGCGTGTTTTTTATTTCATGTCTACTTGGCTGGAGACAGTGATCGTATCTTGATTGCAACCTATCAAAAGTCAAAATCAAATTGATCGCATAAAGTAGTACCTAATAAAAAAAAAATTGGCTTTTTCATCTTCGCTTGTCAATTTCTGTTTATTTTTCTGAATAAGTTTAATTTAGCAGATACTTGGTGACAGTTGACGTCTACTTAGTCTGATCGATCATCGGTACTATTACATACCTATAGCTACTTACCTCATCATCATCATCATCAACCTTTTTATCGTCCCACTGCTGGGCACAAGTCTTCTCTCATTCGGAGAAGGATTGAGCGTAATCACCACGCTTGCTCAATGCGGGTTGGCGATTTCAGACTTAAAGTCCAGGTTTCCTCAAGATGTTTTCCTTCACCTTCAGTCATTGGTGTCCAAGATATATTTAGAAAGTACATATAACTTTAGAAAAGTTACATTGGTACTTGCCTGACCTGGAATCGAACCCGCGCACTCATACTTGAGAGGCTGGTGTTCTAACCACTAGTCCACCACGACTTCCTACTTACCTAAATATTACATATTATGTACCGCTCTGTTCTTCACTATCACGTCATATTAAGTCATCGATTAAGCTTAATGTTCTGAAGTGCCATTTACTGTTTTCTGGCGTCAGGGCGTCACGTAACTTAGGCACTTTGCTAGGTGACACCACCTTTTAGCACGCTACTTGTCTGCGTTTGGGCGCCCCTTGTATGGTTCCCCATCGCTGCTAATGCGGAAGGTGGCGACTGCCTCCGACACAATGGCTTAACCACAATAAAAGAGCAGGCCGGTTAGAACGACATGTCTTTAGAACTCAATAGCTTGTTGCGTAAGATAGGAAGGGATGGAAAGGGAGAGAATGAATGACCATAATGCCTTGGCTGGTAGGACTATTGCAAGGCCACAGGTTGTTCGAAAAAGATACCGTGCCTTCTGGCGCACAGGCAAGTATAGGAACACTGGTGGGTTTTAGTCAGTATAAGTCTGACACGCCCTTCTGCTCCACCCAGAGTGGAAGAGGTCATTGTCGGCACCCTTGTCTTATGTTATCATTAGAGCACAGTGGGCTGACCTGGGTTTGGCTGCAGCTACCTCAAAAACTAACTTCAATGTCTTCGGAACTTATATATTCAAGCCATTTGAAGATGGAACACAAGGGCCATTGGGTCCGAGTGGACACATAGTATTTCGAGACATCACCAAGCGTTTCGTCGACGTCTCACGTGATGGCTATGTATTACGATGCAGCATTTAAATCATACACGATTCGAACGATTGATCTTGAAAAAGGAATTACTTATATGGGTATGATTGCAAGATATTATGGGTAAGTAAAACTTAAATGCTTTAAAAATAATATAATGTAGTTAGGTCGACCGGCATCTGCAGTTTCACAACACCAATTTATAAGGATGATTCGATAAGTAGGTCAGTACATAGGTACTATAAATTGATGGCTTATTTTATAATAATAAAGCGCTCAGTGTTGGCAAAATAAGCACAGTTTATGGCTAATATAGCACAGTCTATTTGCATCGAGAAACTTTGTTGCATTTTGCATAAAATCGATATACCATCATAGGCGGTCGTAACCTCGGAAATGTTCATATCATTATAATACTCTACTATGAATATAAGTGACTTATCACATTACTTATATTTTTACCCATACGTTTTGATATAAGAATCCAGAAGAACTATTGAAATCGGTTCAGAACTTTACTAGTGGAAATGTCTTAGAAAGACACATAAACTCGCATAGTTTTTTTGTAAATTGCACAATAAGTAAACATAGCTGCCAAAATATCTTTTTAAAGTGTACGGTGTAGATATTATTCTACTATAATTGATGGATGGCTAACATGGTAGTTCGTCGACTGCACTTAGGTAAATATCAGTGAAAAGACATATAAAAAAGCCGACGTGTGTTCACGCATACGAGTCGAGTGCATCCATACGTCAGCCGACCGAATTTTGAATAGACGGTGATTCCAGGAATTTTAAAACCGGTAAAGCTATATTCACGCTCGTCAGCGAATTTTGGCAGTAAGTGCATTAAAGTGTCTGTGCCGGCCGCGGGGTGCCTTGTTACCCAGGTACCGCTTTCGCGGCCATTATTTTATGCAAAATAAGCCCGAGTGGGAGAGCTGTAATAATTTTGTAAACAATAGAGCTTTGCTGCTAGTCTACGGTAACGTTTCGCAGTGTCGTGGTGATAGCTTTGCACTGTTTCTGTATGTGCGAAGAGGTGATTTTAACCCCAAAAGTCTTTTAGTTTTGTACCCATAAATGTCAAGTGTATACTACAATAACGTAAAATGCAGGTTAAAAAATAAATTACATTTACAGCTTCATCCCAGTTGTGAACAATAATTCATTAAGAACACAGTTCATTTGTTATCTTTCAGAAAGTCCCTCTCAGTCTGGAGTAATTTCAGTGACAAATTATACTCAAAGGATTTAAGAAATTTCATTTATTTTATAACTTTACATAAACAGCTAACTGCAACGGTCACTATACAAAGTTTTCAACGCAGTAATAGACCATTTCCAAGATATGTAGATCTTATATTATATATCTATTTATTTTAATTTATTTCAAGTTCAAGTCTACAGAAATGAAAATCATTTCTTCTATTATTTTCTATAATGATCCTGGAAATGGTTCAAACAATAACCAATGTTCTATAGAAGGAGGTACATTAATAAGTAACGCAAGCTTCGAAGTATGTATGTATGTTGAAATATTACATAGCTATTTATTTATATTACAAAGCACGCCATATTGTCTTTATTGCAGAAGTGATGGGCTTATTTACAAAACGTATTGGGGTTTATTCATATATGATGATTAAAAGTTAATGGACGTTCCAACTTCTAAAATGTATGGTTGACTAATCACTGTTAACTTTAATCAACGATTATGAACAAAGGGGATAAGGTTTACAATGATAAGGAAGAAGTAACGATATATTCGTTTGATATTACACATACGTAACTTCTTTATATTTAATGTATAAAGCTTTGATTTAAGGAACCAATTATTTACGTATTTTTATAGAAGTTCATTGTTGAAACTCATATTCTTTTGCACTAAATAGGAATTTTACACAGAATAGGTACATATAAATAAAAATGGTGTAAATCTGCAATGATTTAGAATCATAATTATAAATATAATTTACAGTATTTTTCAGTGTTCTGTTTTACGTGAAAAAGAAAGGCGTGACTTGATTTCTGGATTAGGTTACATGAGCTATAAAATCGAATACAATATGTGGGATTCACGGAGTCACGTGATCACATCAATAGAATAATGGACCACTTAAATCACACGTACCGTAATATACCATTTTGAATTGTGAGTGAATATTAGAGAAATCGAATTGAAGTTGCAGAATAACACCATCTACAAATCCATTTAAGCTACATTTTATAGAACAATTTTTGGAAATGGAAGTCCGGGCAATCAATAACATAATTACAATATATAATTAAAACTTAAACTCTATCATACACTTTACTAGCAACTTAAAAAACATTCTTAAAATGTAAATACATTAGTCAAAACAAAGTGGACAAATTGAATAAAAAACACAGTCTGATACTTGAGCTTATATAGCTTACAACTTTGTAAGAATGCGATAAAATAAAATACTAAGCAAAGAATTGATTTTCTTTGTCAGACTACAATGTGGCAAGATGGTCGAGTTTAACAGACGACCAACCTGAAATATCTTTCTTCATTTCATTTACTTTTTAGAAAGCGGGAAATTAATGAGGTCATAACTTAATTGATGGTATTTTAACTAGCTGGTGAGTAATTGTAACGAGTGTTAATAGTGATATAGTATCTTAATCCTCACAAGTACGTATGTTTCGCAGACATTGTGGCGTGTACAGTATTACTGTACATCGTAGAAACGTATGCTGTACTTAGTACTTAAGCCGTTTAAATCCACAAACGGTGAAATGAATTAGTGTTTAGGATAGTTGTTATAGATTTTGAAAACAATGCTTAGTATTTTGTAGAATGGGCGTATTACACTTAAAACCAAATAATCCAAATATCATTCCAAATAGGGTGAGGGTAGTGATGGGACATTAGTTCAGGGAGTTTTAATCTATTGTCGTAGTTTATAATAGTAGGGTAGATCCTTAAAAACCTAAACACAATATTGTTATGCGATTACTTGATTAGATATGGCACATTAATCGTACAATCCTATCAGTCTTTCAATTATATCGAAAAATATTTACAATTCTATCAGATAGACACTATGTCTCCATAAAAATATGCTTACAGATAAACTAAACCATTTAATGTTAATTAAATTAGCATTTTCGATGTGTTAAACAATATTTATTGATGACATAACTGCAATTAAATTATTTAATATACAGACATAGTTATGACTGAGACAGCACCTATCCTATTGTTATCACTGCTATTTATCGTATCTCTTTTAGCAAAGTCTTATTGGCACTATGATATGATATGAACATCAATGATGTCCGTATGTCAGCTGGCAATAATCAGACCTCCGAAGATGATGAATAAAACTCCTCGGCTGATGGTGGAACTGGAAGACTGAGTCGACTCGTAATCTAAACGACAGAGTCAAAGGAAACATACTATTAAACCCAATAATTTGCAAAATTGCTAAAGTTAATATTACAAAAGTAAATGAGATTAGTGACTTATTACGTAAATTTTCCAGCGAAGTTATTTTCAGTCAGCATACTAAGGACCTCTGTATAGTAAAATATTTTACCAATTTGCATCTCTCTATCGTACCAATTATCTCTCGTTGGCTACTTTATCAAGATAGAGCGGTACTCTGGAACACTAAAAGGCTTTTAAACTACTCAATAATGTAAGTAGGCATGTATTACACTTACCGACATCTTTCCACTCTTCCACTTCGTAGTCGCCTATGACTCTGTTTTCGGCGGAGCTGTCCCGCCATCGGTTTTTATGTTTACCTGACAGAAACAAGGTACATGTGATAGAAATGTCCCATGAGCAAAAACGATGTGGAAAATGATTGCGTCATAAAATTTTCTTACATGCTGCTATGAAGGCTATGAATGTAGGCTTTCAAGTGTGAACGAAACATACGACGCCGTAAAGAGTATAAAAGAAAACCCAAATCTATAACAATAGGAAGGTATATTGGAAGTCAAAGCGCAAACAAAATCGCTTTCCTCACAATAATATTACTAACGATCCAATTGTACGGAAGCATTGGGCTGTGGCGCAAAACCGATAAATACGAATTCGCCATCGACCCTTCCATAAGGTATTTGTGACTCTGCAATGAATGTATAACCATGGCACGCCATGGATTGCACTCAACTTTTCGCTATCGACGACCTTTATTGACTCACAGGTGCCAAAACTGATAATATCAGTTTCTGTTCGCCCAAAATGACACTTTTGCTCTTGGAGACTTTTTAGACTAGCTTTATAATTGTTTAATTCAGAATTCTCGAATGGTTATATTGGAAATGAATTAATTATTCAAATAAAAGTGACTATAAGTAGCTCTAGAGGAAAAAGTATGAAAAATGAGACGAAATTAAAAAATTACCTTTTTTTCTTTGCGGATATGTGGGGACGTTATTATCCGTGGTACTTGTAGTTGAAGGCGCGGGAATTTCTGTGAAAAATGTCTTAGTTAATTACTTGGAAGAAAACTTAAATTACTTGAAATATTGAATTATTTCCATATTAACTGGCTAGCTATGCATTATGAATAATGTCGTGTACCGTCAAGCCGGATGAGTCCATCCGTCTCGCCGAGGGAATTCTTCGCGACGCAGCGGTAAGATGAAAAATCTCTTGAGGACACTCTCCGTATAGTCAATTTCATTTTCCGACTGTAACTGTCGTCGCTCAGTGAAGTGATGTATTTATTTCCTGCAGATATACGAAGTCATTAATAATTCGATTAATTCGCTCATTCCGGAAAGCCGTCAGGCTAAGTTATCAATTACGCAGTGAATTAATTATTTAAAGGACGAAATGTTTTTTGAGGTAACCACTTTTGTTATTTGAGTTTTAGAAACTAAAGAATAAAAATATTGTATAAGATATATGTATAAAACGCGGTGGTCTTGGAAAATGCGACTTTCATTTTTAAGACTAGCATTTATAAGCATTGAAAAGTTTTTTTGCGTCCCAATAGAAATCGAATCAATAATAGAATTTTAACAACGCTGGTCTTTATATAATTTAACCATTGCTATTCTTGAATCATCGTAACTTAGCTTCTAATTTCGTTACGCTGACAGTGTCTCGTGTAAGGAACCGTATTCAGGTTGCAAGGGCGCCAGGGACTTAATTAACTTGCGCCACGGTTAGTTTGCCAGCATACACGGTGGCCATTTTTCAACGCCAGGCTGTATTGTACTCGCAACCATTAGAATGAAAACATTTAAATTTTTTGCGATGTTGTAATCTGTCGTATTGTGATACTCGATTTTTTTTTCATACTCATCGTTTGTTAATCTTATATATTACAGGTAATTCACCCGACAGCTTTATAATTTTATAAATATTGGGTTAACACGGCAGTAATCATATAATACTTCATTCTAACGGTAGAGTAGAATATAATACTCTTTATTATGTACACCATATTAATTACTGAACATAAATATAAAGATTTTACAAATGGGTAACTCAATGGGCGGTCTTTTCGCTAAGAGCGATCTTTTCAGACAACCTTTGGATGACTCTATCCAAGGGGAAAAAGAGACAAATAGTGTAGTGTAGTGTGTGTGTGTAGTGTAGTCTTAGGTGTATTACACGGCACTTATCAATAGCAGGACACTTCTAAGAGAACCTAGCCAGCAAAAAATATGCTAAGTGAACTGTAATCATAGTGTTTTAAAACGCAACAATAGAGATGTATCCAAGGTATGAAAATCAAAAAAATAATTAGTCCGTCTTATAGATAATAAAAAAAATTAAGACCCGTATCGTATTTTGTCAAAATTACCAAAAACTATTGAGATATAGCGTAATAAAGTTACGGAATGGGAGCTAATTACCACAGTGTGAAGTCATGCGACATTTCAAATCAATATAATATTCCTAAGTATTTGAATGAAATAAAAAATACGTGTTCAATAATTTTTACAAATCTATCTCATGGACATTAAATTATGTTTTAGGATACAACCCAATTGTCTATTTGTCTATTAGGACGCATATAAAATCGAGAAATTACTTGGTTACAATCTGTGTTTTTGTGTTAAGTACCTGATATGATCATATCCCCTCGGTCCGTGGTCCAGTAATTGATTGAGGAGGGGTACGCCTCGGTGTGGCACTCCAGCGTCACGTCCTGCCCGATGTATGCAGCTTCCAGCTGGTTGGGGATGGACAGCATTGGTGGAACTATATTGTGAAGACATAATTTTATAAAAGAAGATCGTTGACAAGTCGCAGATGCATAGGTACAGAAATAATTAGAGATACAAGTGATTTTTATTAGACTTAAAATATATTTTCTTTCGTGAGAGTTTAGCTTATTTGACGAAATGTGGACGTAAACTAAATAGGTACGTAGACTAAATCCATACCCTCCAGGGTTATGGACGTGAACTTATTTGTTACTTTGATAACCCCTCAAAATAATCGACTGTAAAATTCAGAAATTACCTAATACCGGTTCACAGTCCAACTTTCTCAACTAATACCATTTATGCCGAAACCTACTTAATAATACAAATGCGATTGAAAATGGAGGGACTCCATAGAATTTAAAGCAATTTTTAGAATATTTGGAGCGTTCTTTAAGTAAGATTTTCTGTATAAATTATTAAGTAAATGACAAAAGGGATTGATGCTGTAAAGGCTAACGTGAAGTGTTGCGCGGGTTCTTGGTAATATTTAATTTGCATCTTCAAGTTATGTTGAAAATGTTTACGACATTTTTATGACGAGAATGCCAAAAATGAGAAGCATACAGGCGCTTTTTACCTTACCTATAACTACATATATAGATAATAATGTGTCTACAAGACTAACATTAAGGTTCTTTTGTAGTATCAAAGTCATAGTTACAAATTCAGCCAAAATCGTGTGGATTAGAAAAACATTTTCCTTTTTGCAGTCGGTTGAAAAGAAGCATCTATGGAAACAAAGCTCAACGTTATTGTATTTTTTCATTTAGGGCTTGTAACTTAGTGACCACGAGGCCGTGGCTTGTTTTCATAAAAAGTTATAGAAATCTATTCTAAAATTTTTATACTTATCCCAATTGTTCTAGTTTATGTGTGTTGCAGATAAACCTCATCTGCTTTTACGTAAAAAACTGCGGTTTTCGTGTCATGCCACACTGATGGCGTAGTCGCTGCGTCCCGCTCTACGCCGTAGCAGTAACTCGCAGCATAACGTATTAACAAAAAATAAACTTTTAAAATGCGTAGATATTTATTATTACAATTTAAAATTCAGATTTTCCACTGGAGATTTGTAATGATGTTTTTTTTGAGCAAAAAATTATGTTGTTCATAGGATGGATTTTAGGCTTTTTCAATACTTTATTACTGAGAAGAGCATTATTACTTTTGGTTACTTTATAAGTAGATTCGAACAATAGCGTTAAACTACGTACCACGCACGCACAGGTACGTAGTTAACGCACGCACAGCTAAGAATGAAAAATGTTCCTATTCACAAAAACTTTGTCGTAATACTTATTACATAAATAACACAAGGTATAAATAATACATATCACTAACCAAAACAGAAAAATGGTTCCCTACACACAATTTACACATAGTTCCATCAGTGCATGTATTATATTATCAGCGAAGAGTTATGAAAGAATAAAAGCAGGCAGCAACGCGCGTAAAGAATAATATTGTCATAAAGATTTGTCTTCGCTACTACCTAAATGTAATGAAAACTGACAGTGAATTCATAAGGAAGGCTCGTTGTTTAATCGAGTGAAAGTTACGTGAGCGTTCCACGTCTCTCGTAAGAAATGGAGAGGACTGCGAACGCGTTCAGATACGGAATGTGAATTAGGGGAAAGAAAAGCATTCCATTGGGTTCAGTAGCGAGGTGGCGAGGGCGACGGGAACACAGATAGTATCGCCATTATCGCGTCCGTACCGTATTCACGTCAGCATAATGCCCTAATTGGGTGCAATTACGGCCGATCCGGCGGAAGGCACCGCCGTCAGGTAGAGACGCTCGTGTCCTCGTAAATACTCGTTAACGACACCCACCCGCAAGAAAAATAATATTTCTCGACGCTGACTCCCGACTAAGAAAATGACTGTGTTTGAAATGCTCACGTATTTACGAATGGAAGAATTTGAGGCTAAGTTAACGGGCCCGGGACAAATGAGCAGACATACCGTTGGCTTGATTATGATATCCGAATGTATTCGGGTGTATGTATTATTTCGAATCGATTACTGTCTCAGATTACTAATATAAGCAACGTGTAATCGACTTGATGGCAATAATATGTACGTTTATGTATTCTCGTTTTATTTTGCAGCAACTGCGGTTAGATCACTGTATAGTAAATTAGCTGCGCCACGCGGTTTCATCCGCGTAGATTTCGATATGTTTTTTATATGCTCCGCTCCTATTGGTTGCAGCATGATGGTATATAGCCTAAAGCCTTCCGGGATTAATGGACTATCCAACGTAAAAATAATTTTTCAAATCGGACCTGTAGTTCCTGAGATTACCGCGTTCATACAAACAAACTCGTCAGCTTTATATATTAGTATAGATTAAATACATATTTTTGGTAGAAATATTCTATACAATTTTATTATAATGTACATTCTGTTTAGTGCATGTATAACAATTTGGTCACTACACAGGTTTGTTTAAAAAATTGTGCTCAACTCTGTGAGCTATGTAAAAATGCTTATTGAAAACACTGTTTTCTTATAGGCGAGGTAAGGTATATAAATAAATCGCCCGACTTACTAAGCACATTATAAGTTCTACTATTTCTTAGTTAGTATCTGTAAACAAAAAATATTCAAAACTATCAGAAAAAAAAATCTTGGAACAAGTGTATAATCTTCTATATTTTCTATATCTATTAAACTGAAGAACTTGTCCTTTATTTATTTTTTTATTTGAACGCAATAATTTATGGTAAGACCAGTCGGATTTGAAAGCTTTTCTTAGTGTTTCTTTAACCATTACTTGAGAAAGGCTACTTGGGAACACATAAAGCTCAGAAAGAACACTGAGCGAAAATTAAGTAACTGCGTGGGGAGGTAACAGGTCGGGGGACAAGTAATTTTACGGGGATGAAGAATGGAGTCGCGGACTGAATTTCGCGTAGAATAATTTGAGTAAGAGTGAAACAGTCAACATCAAACAGTGAGTGTTAACAATTATGGTAAAATAAACAATTAGCAAATGTGATGGATCGGCTACAAATGGATGAGTGCACATACGAGCGCAATGATGTGGAAACACGATGGGTAGCTGTTAATTATCACGCAGAGCAGCAGCTACATAAATATATAGCAGCATATTGTGGTAACATCCATTGCCAAAAATATGTCACAAATGACAACCAATGATTTGCCTATTTTGGCGAATTGCTTTAGAGCATACATGTAGATATATAAGAAGTCTTATTACAAAAAAAAAACTCGCTTTTTTTGTAATGTGGCAGTAGTTACCTATGACTTTGTGCCAATTTCAAGTAAAAGGTAGGGAAAAGTTATTTATTTCTTTCTTCTTTGACTTCGTATGGTTTATGCATTTAGCCAATGTTACGTAATTATTTTTTTTCATGTCGAAAAAGACGGCCGCGTGAACCGTCTACAAGGGAAGTTTGAGGAAAAGTCATAATGAGGTCACTATGCTGCGATATCTCAATGTTCTTTATGACTTATTTACTGAATGCATTTTTTACTACATAAATCACGCACGTATATTTAGTAAACAAATCTATAAATAATTTAAAAGTCCAATGTAAAATTAGCGTGACACTCAGCTTAACTTTCCCGCCAAAACTCTACAAACTCGCTTACTAATAGGTATCTATACCAGGTCACTCAGAAAGTATTGCAACAAAAAATTTTTATGTACGAGAAACTGGCCAGTTATAATTTATTTCAAAAATATGATAATTTATAACTAATAATAGCCTACGTTCCAAATTCAAAACTTCACTCCACATTTTTTCGAGCTAATTGCGTGCCTCTTTGAAAAATGGATTTGCGTCGAGACCATTTTTGCGCTATGATTTTTTATGATTTCAAATGTCGCCTGAAACCGAATCGTACGGTCAAATGGCATTCATAGATGAAGACCTTTCTAAGGCAAACGTGTATTGGTAGTAGATAGTATAATGAATTTAGGTGCGGTCGACTAACTTTGGGAGATGAAGAAAGAAGCGGTCGCCCTTTGACGGTTGTTACAGAAGAAAACGTGCTAGCAGTGAAAAGTTTGATCCAAGACCATAGACAAATTACTTATTAAGAAATTGAGCATAAATTGCATATTCTACTACACGTGCATCTTCGGTTGCGGAGCGATAGTTTCATGCTGGGTGGCCCGCACAATCTCACCGATGCTCAGAAGCAGACACGGGTTGAATGGTGCCATGATATGATAGAAAAATTTAAAGCAGGCTTGTCTCGGCATGTTTAGGGTATCGTTACAGGTGTTGAATCTTGAATTTATCAATACGATTCAGAAACCAAGTGCCAGTCGATGGTTTGGGTGTTTCAAAACGAATCAACGCCTACCAAAGTGACGCGATCTAGAAGCGGGGGTAAGATTTTGATCGCGAGCTTTTCAGTTTGACTGGCTACTGCTGGCTTTACGAAACCAAAGAAACATTAACGTTGAAAGGTATACTACTAAATGTTTGATAGACGTTTTCTCTGTTG
This sequence comes from Sesamia inferens, assembly GCA_037179545.1. Lineage (NCBI taxonomy): Eukaryota > Metazoa > Arthropoda > Insecta > Lepidoptera > Noctuidae > Sesamia > Sesamia inferens. The sequence goes on from CM073930.1 coordinate 15,588,140, forward strand.
TGAGCAACAAGCGACCAAACACACGGGGTACTGCTTCACTACGACAAGGCCCCGCCCACACTGCAATCAAAACGAGGGACTTCCTGGACAGTACACTGATCAAAATCCTGGGTCACCCTATTTACAGCCATGCCCTAGCACCGTGTGACTTCTTCTTATCCCTAAAAATAAAAGATCAGCTCTAAGGGATACAATTTTCATCGCAGGATGATGCACTGTCAGCGTTCGAGCAGGCTGTAAACGAGGTATCTGCGGCGGACTGGAAAAAGTGTTTCGAAAACTGGTTCAGACGGATGAAACTTTATATAGAGGCTGGTGGAGAATACTTTGAAAAGTTGTAATAAAAATATATGTACCTATAGAACATTTTTTTAATACTTGAACTTTCTGAGTGTCCCACGTATATTTATAATATTCATGAACATTCGTTAAAGAAACAATCTACTTCAGCCTATGGATGTCCACTGCTGGACAAAGGCCTCCCCCAAGGCTTTCCACGCTGACCGGTCTTGCGCTGCCCGCATCCATCGACTTCCCGCGACCTTCACCAGGTCATCGGTCCACCTTGTTGGGGGCCTCCCTACGCTGCATCTTCCAGTACGTGTCCGACACTCCAGAACCAGTAAGGTTCCCCATCGGCCATCGGTTCTACGAGCAATGTGCCCAGCCCACTGCCACTTCAGTTTAGCGACTCGCAGAGCTATGTCAGTGACTTTGGTTCTTCTGCGGATCTCCTCATTTCTGATTCCATCACGCAGAGAAACTCCGAGCATAGCTCTTTCCACTGCCCTTTGTGTGACTCTGAGCCTTCCTATGAGGCCCATTGTGAGCGACCACGTTTCAGTTCCGTAAGTCATCACTGGCAACACACACTGGTCAAAGATTTTAGTCTTGAGACACTGTGGTATCTTGGACGACGAGAAGAGCATCGTAGCTTCCCGAACGCTGCCCAGCCGAGCTGGATTCGACGAGACACCTCTTTCTCGAAGTTGGACCTACCTAGTTGGACTGTTTGTCCCAGGTATATGAACTCGTCAACAACTTCGAGTGCAGAGCAACCAACTAGAATTGGAGTGGCTACGACATGAGAGTTCGACATGATCTTCGTCTTATCCATGTTCATCTTTAGACCCATTTGTTGGGAAGCTCTGCTGAGGGCATTGAGCATTTTGCCCAAGTCTTCCAGGGTCTCAGCCATGACCACGATATCATCTGCAAAACGGAGATTAGTGATGTACTCGCCGTTGATGTTGATGCCAAGTCTTTTCCAGTCCAGGAGCTTAAAGACATCTTCCAACGCAGCAGTGAACAATTTAGGAGATATGACATCTCCTTGTCTCACTCCACGCTGGAGTTGGATCGGTTTCGAGTCCTGATCCTGGAGACGGACTGACATGGTGGCGTTTTTGTACAAACACTTTATCACCTCAATGTATCGATGGTCAATTTGGCACCGCTGGAGAGACTGTAGCACCGCCCAAGTCTCGATCGAATCGAAGGCCTTCTCATAGTCCACAAACGCCAAGCATAGTGGTTTATTATACTCCTCAGACTTCTGTATAACTTGCCGCAGCGTATGTGGTCTATGGTGCTAAAGCCTTTTCGGAAGCCTGCTTGTTCGGGAGGCTGGAAGTCGTCGAACCTGCGAGCGAGACGATTCGTGATGACCCTAGAAAACAGCTTATAGACATGGCTCAGGAGGGATATCGGTCTGTAGTTTTTCAGGAGGGTATTGTCACCTTTTTTGAAAAACAACACCACCACGCTCCTGTGCCATGCCTTAGGCGTTTCGCCTTTAATAATGTCGGAATTAAATAGCTTCTCAAGCGCTTTAAGAACCGGTTTACCACCCGCTTTCAGAAGCTCAGTCGTAATTCCATCATCTCCAGCCGCCTTATCGTTCTTGAGCTGTTTCAAGGCCATACTAATCTCGTACAGGCTGACATCCGGGATATCGTCGGTGTAGTGTCGGGTTAGTCTGGCTCTAGGATCATTAGCCAGGCTTACAACAGGTGCGTGTGTTGATGTGCATAACTCTCCGTAGAATTTCTCAATCTCACCCAAAATCTCGGGCTTAGAAGTGACGATCCTACCATCCCCAGTCTTCATCTTTGCAAGTAGGCTCTGTCCAACAGACAAATCTCGTGCGAACACTTTGGAGCCTTTGTTCCGCTCGACAGCCTCTTTAATACAATTTGTATTAAATTAGCGTATATCTTTTCAGGGACTTTGAGATTTGTCTGTTAAGGCATCTGATACGCGAAGCGTCATCAGGGGATTTTAAGATCACCTCCCGTCTTTCTTCCATTAGCCGACGGGTGGGGCCGGAGATCTTCTTCTGTCCTTTTGAAAGGAGGGTTTTGTAAAATTTGGACCCTTCCGTTTGGAGAGTTTCCACAAACCTGTTGTTATAGTCGTCCACATCTACGCATTCACCGAGGCATTTGAAGCGATTTTGCAATTCGATCTGAAAGCTTTCGGGGTTTTGGAGTTGGGTTGACGCTAAACGGAGCGTAGACTTCATAAGTCGAGAGCGTTCGTGCCTAATGTTCAAGATGCCTCTAACAATACGGTGATCACTCCCGGTTTTAACCGCATGGATCACGGAAACATCATAGAACACTTGCCTTCTCGTAGACATTATGAAGTCTATCTCATTTTTGGTCTGACCGTCGGGGCTAATCCAGGTCCACTTCCGGTGCAATGGTTTCTTGAAAAAAGAATTCATCTCAAAGAGTCCTTCCTTTTCCATTAAATCCATTAGCATCTGACCTCGGAGATTTCGTTTTCCAACTCCAAATTGCCCCACTTTCGTCTCGTCCGCCTCTCGCATGCCCAGTTTTGCGTTAAAGTCCCCCATGACAACAGTGTAGTGGGTTTTGGAGGAATGTATGGCTCTAGTGACGTCCTCATACATAGCCTCCACCTCATCGTCGGAGTGTTTAGACGTCGGAGCGTAAACCTGTATAACCTTTAACGAATATCGTTTGGTTATTCTGAGTACAAGGTACGCCACCCGAGTCGAAAAGCTCCCGACTATAACAACGTTGTTCACGAGGGACTTGTGGACAATAAGCCCGACGCCACCCTGGGACAGCTGGTCGCCTTCCCGGAAATAGAGCAGGTTGCCAGACTTCAGGATTATCGAGTCCTCTCCCTCTCTTCGGACTTCAGATAACCCCACGATGTCCCAGCGCAACTGGAAACTAGAACCAATTTCCGTGCGTTCAGGCGCTTTTGCCATACCTATTATTGGAATCAATTGTAACAGCTAATACCTACTTAGGACCCATTAACTTAATCAAATTTTATTCCGTGGTGTTTGGCAATCTGGGCTTCTCCCAGTTGCAATAATGTCCCTTTGTGCCGATTGGCCTAGTTCTGTTCTGTCTCCTGCTTGTTATGGAGGGAAGTGGAAAAAATATCTTTTTTCTTACTCCTCCGCTATTCTTTTCTGATTAATTTCGTTGCGGGACCCAAGACAGTTGAATCGTTTCTCCGGGACTGGTCGAGCTTCATTGCTCGGCGTTTTTCTGGCGGTCGCCACTGTTGATTCTGGCTTTCAGGAGTTGCAGTGGTTGGGAAAAGTGTGGCGGGTTTTGTCCCATAAAAAAAAAAAATCTTCTCATCGGTCCGTAGTATGCGCGTGTTATATGTTGCCAGGGCCAAAGGTCGTCGTTGGTGATGGTAGCCGGATCTCTTCCGGAGATTCTTAGCACCCCTTGCTCTGCCGTAACCGAGTCCGCTACCGTAGACTGGAATAGCGGAGCTGCCGGGGACTAGGGGCCTGGGCTGTGTCGTGTGCATCATTGGGGGGGTTTGCCATAATCCCCACGCTTGGCAGGCGGGTTGGGGATCGCAGTGATTTGATATTACACAGAAGAAGCGCTGCTGCCCGCTTCCCTGGTGAGTTCCCTTAGTCGCCTCTTACGACACCCACGGGAGGATATGGGTTGGTACTATTCTAAGCCCAAAAAAACATGAATATATAAAATATACTCTTAGATCCATTAATAATCATGATCAAAATATATTGCATATGTGTATTATTCTATTTTATTTCCCTTAGAATCAATAACAATAAAATACAAATATACCACATCTTTCGCTGAAAAAGATCACAGAATACCAGCGAATACCTTTTCTAAGCAGATTATAATATACTTGTTTTGTTTACTGAGATCATAGATCGTGAAGCGTGAAGAATAAAGTTTGCTAAAGTTGTCTTAGAGCATTGAAGACAGCCCTATACCGTGCAGTTGCCCGGGTCGACAGTGAACTGAATTAATGTCTTTCTTACCGGACAAATCTTAGTTGGAAATATTTAAATTAAATAAGCAGCTGCTAAAGATATTAATTTTGTTAGTCCTAAAAGTTAATATTTTTCTTAAGTCTTTTTAGTCTTTCCATCTCCAAAGTTTGAATACTTTTAGTAGCATAATTTATATTTAATTAGCCAGCTAACCAAGTAATTGCATAAATTTCGTGTACAATTTTAAGTATAAAAGTGTTTTTAATTTATACATTTTTCGTACCAAACCTATGTTTATTAAATATAATATTGCACACAAAATACTACATAAAAGCTTCGGAAGTCTTTAAAGTAGACTTTCTTGTGCATTTTATTGCTATATTTAAAGCTGATATAATAAAAGTTTTGTGTAAAATGAGGAAACTGCGAGAGAAAGGTAAGTAGAGAAAATTCTTAGTACATAAATTTTAAGTAGGTACAGGTGGGTTCTGTATATTTCCATGTTGATGTGTTAATGAAAGCCGCTGTTCGCTTCGCCCAGGGTTTTACAGTCAACCAAGGAATACCGGGCAGCGGTTGCTACTGCGTTAGATATAACCGGCGGATTAGTTAACTAAAATATGTATCGTGCAGAGTATTTGAGCGGTATATTGCTATTATGACAAAATAGAGATAAAATATATGTTAACGTTATCACGATATTAGGAATATTAGGTCCTTACATATGAAATTGGCGTGAAATGCTACAAGATTGGCTTTGCCTGATTCGAAGGCTGCCTGTAGTGCACTCGTACGCTCTACCATAGTCTCTCTTTCGGACTGGAGTGATTCCTTACTAGCCCGAGCTTCCGGCAGGTATTTTTCCACAACTTTGCTGTCATCTGCATACCCATAGATACTGGGTATCAGCAGATCGTTAATATGCAGCAGGAATAGAGTTGCAGAGGGAACAGGCACCTGAGGAACACCGGCATTGGTCGACATGGGCTCTGACGAGCATCCGGTGATAAGAACTCGGAGGGACCTTTCAGTTGGGAAGTCTTTTACCCAGCCAGTCAGGCCAGCGGAAATGCCGTACGCAGGGAGCTTACTCAAAAGGCCAGCGTGCCATACCCGGTCGAAAGCCTTCGCCCCACAAGTGAGCGGCATACACTAGTAGGTCACCAGTTGACCGACTTACTTACTTTACGTTACTGTCGGTCACTGAGGAGATCATTACCTTCCAGGTAAGCCAAGAGGCGCGAGTTCAATACACGCTCCATAATCTTGCAAGGTATGGAGGTTATTGAAATCGGCCGATAGTTGTTAGGACCGGCACGACTATCCTTTTTGGGCACGGGCTGCACGTTGGCAAGCTTCCAGGACTTGGGCACTATACCAATCCTAAATGAGAGGCGATACAAGCACGTCAATACAGGAGACAAATCGGGGCACATGCCTTAAAAACAATCGCTGGTATACCACCCGGACCACTAGCCTTATTCACGTCCAGACGACATAATACTCTCAGAACCTCCTTGTTCCTAATGCGAACCTTCGGCATTGAAGTTCCACAATGAGGTAATTTAAGTGGAGTAGCACTGTTAGTGTCGAGACGCGAATTATGGGCAAGGAGAGATGCAAAGAGACCTGCTTTCTCTCTCTCGCCGTATGTTCCAGTGCTCCATCAGGCTTAACCAGCGGAGGCAGTGTTGACAGAAGTTCGCCGCGACCAATTTGGCTAGGCACCAGAAAGATCTGCTACCGGATGATTGCGCAGAGAGCTTGTTGCCATTATGAGTAATGCGGTCGAAGCGAGCCTTCTTAAGGGCCTTTTTGTAGGACTTGGCAGCATGGTTAAAGGCTCTCTTCTTTGAGCTTAGATCCGGAGCTCTGCGGTCACGAGCGTTAACCCTGGTGAGAAATGCCGTATTCTTACGCTGTTCAGTTTGCACGCAGTCGGCGTTGAACCATGGGCGAGTCGAGCCACCGACGGGCATGTCACTGAAGGGGATAAAATACTCCATAGCTTGACACACCGTATCGTATATAGCGTCCGCACAGCTCGACGGATTGTCAGAAGAGAAGCAGACCTGCTGCCATGGATAAAACGCAAAGAATCTGCTGACTTGTATCGCCACATTCGCCGCTAACCACGCGAGTCGCAATTAGGTGGGGAGAAAAATGAACAGACTTCACCAGACAGTGGTCTGAAGTTCCTAACGGTGAGGAAACTATAACAATACATCTATCCGGATCAGTGGTCAGCAGAAGGTTCAGACAATTGGCGATATGACCTGCTACATCAGGCACCCTAGTCGCTGCGTCCCACCAGCTGGGAAAAGCCCACTGATAGCGCAAAGTTTCGTGCTTCTCTCCCAGCGTGGTCGGTCCTCTGGTATGGGAAAAGCCAGTCCTGGGAGCAGGCGTTGAAGTCCCACAGAGCGACGAACTGTGTGTCAGGGTGCCGATGCAGCGTATTGTCAGAAGCTTCACCGAGGTGGTCAAATAGCCGAGTTGTCTCCTGGCCACCGCTGTGCGATCAGTAGACACAGGTGTAGACAATTTTGTCAACACCAGTAACAACCAACAGCCATAAGGACGAAAAATGAGGGTCTTCGAGGTGACGGAGAGCAACAGATGTCATTGCAAACATGCACACAGACCCCGGGACGCTCCTGGAAATGATGAGCCAAAGAGTATCCCGGGTAGCTGAGGTATGCCACATCAGACGGACATTTGATCTGGATCTCCGTCAAGAAAAGTAGGTGGAGCTTTTCAGTCTTAAAGTGATGAATTGCATCGATATTGTAGTGCAAACCTCGAATGTTCATCTCATCGAAGTTGAATTTTTTCTCCTACAAAAAGTTGTACAAATTTCTAAAAAAATGGTAGTCTGTTGGAGCAAGGTCCGGGGAGTACGGTGGATGTATTAAACATTCCAATTGAAGCATCTCTAATTTGGTAGCAGTCTGTTGTGCAGTGGTGGTCTCGCGTTGTCCTGAAGCAGCAGTGGCCTTGTGTGATTAACCAGTCTCGGTTGTATAGCGGCTAGTTTATCTATCATTATGTGGAGCTGCTCACAGTAGAGATCTGCAGTAATTGTCTGGCCAATAACTTTTTTCTAGGCAATTTTCTCTTGGGGCAGAATTTGGATGGTTCAGCCATTGGGATGTGCGCTTCCTATTGTTGTGGAGTATCGATTTTTCATCACAGGTAATGATTCAATTTAAAATCCCTTCATTATTGTGCCGATTCAGTAATGTAAAGCAGCAGTCGACGCGCGTTTGTCGGTTTGCTTCACTCAATTCATGAGGTACCCACCTTTCGAGCTTTCTTATCTTCCCAATTTGTTTCAAGTGTATTAAAACAGTTTTATCACTAACACCGCAGCCTGCAGCTAACTCGAACCTAGTTTGCGATAGACGCGCTTCCATAATAGCCTTCAATTCTTCATTGTTGACTTTGGTCTCCGGCCGTCCACGGGGATTGTTATGTAGGTTGAAATTTCCAGAACGAAAACGTTGGAACGAAAAACGCATTGTGCTTTCTCTAGCGACACCGCTGCCATACACATCATTAATTCTTCGAGCCGTTTCTGCAGCACTGGTGCCACGGCGGAACTCATATTTGTAAATAACGCGAAATTTTAAATTTTCCGTTTTGTAATCTCAATGACGCAGAGAAAAAACCTCCACAGAAAACCTCATCGCGAAAATAGCTGTATAAATTTGAATTTGGAATTCTAAACCAAAGAAGAGATATTTCAGGTCAAAGTGGCTAGTACGAGAAAAGGACAATTTCATATGTAAGGACCTAATATTTAAATTGTCCGAATTGAACATTTTAATGATGTCATTCCTGTGCCACACATACAGTTTTTTTTTTAATCATTATAAACTAGTGCTTGACTGCAATCCCGCCTGTAAGCAGTAATGCATCGTTGTTGGTAAAGCGCACTAGTTAATTAAGCCTATTCACTTAAAAAAACTTAGTGAATAGGAAGGAAGACGGTAGTTGAGCGAAGTGATGCAATGTTAAACCCAACAGCACGACCAACGATGCTGCGCCAGAGGGAGACTGATCTGGAGACCCTCCATGACCAAACTCCCGATACAATAACATTTAGTGCATCGTACCTGGCACACATAGCAACACATTTGCTCAGACCCGTCCTCCGTACGGCTTCACAAGACATCATGCCGGAACACGACGAATCGCTTGGCGGCAAGACTTTGTCTGATGGGTGGTAACTTCTGCCGGCGGCCGATATTATGCCTACCACCGAGAAACCAGTACTTTCACCAAACAACAAAAAAGCAAAGAGAAGTTACTTTGTTAAAATACCTATCATTTTTCAAGGAGAGTAATGATGTTACTTACACTGCACCATGAGCACGACTCGCTTGCTGATCGATGGCGGAACTCCATTGGAAGCAATGCACAAGTAGGCACCCATGTGAAGTCGAGACACTTTGGATATGGTTAAGTTCTCACCGTCTACCACGTTCACTGCAACCAAATAACACAAGTGTAAAGAAAAAGCAAAGAATGACGCTATTTTAGAGGAATATACCGCTGGTGGTAGTTGCAGAAGGTTTTCAACCTTGATTACCTATATTTAGAATCTACGACGCTACAATGTAGGCACTTGTTACAAATAATCGCGAAGGTAACACACAACCTACTCGTGTTCATAAATACTTACCTCCATTTCATTTAGACAAAAATGATGTCAAAATGGAAAGCCATAAAATATGGCATTGTTCTGTGGATATAACTGAATTATGGCCTGCTTTCGTAATTATTCGCGTTCGATAGTCCATTGTTAATTCAATTGTGAAAATATTTCTGTTATGCGCTGGTTGCCGGTACAATTTAATAGTATTGTATGGAACAATCCCTGCTATTTTGGACACTTTGCTGAACCTTCACTGGAGGTTTGGTGTTTTTTAGAAAATATTCGTAATTTTCCCCATCCTATACTATAAGACTAAAAACTTAGTTAATATCAAAACGTTAAACATTAGGTGTAGGGTGGCGTCACTTTAAATCAACATTTTGGGCTATTAAAGTATAAATATATATTGACTGTATAAAAAGTATTCTCAAAGTATCGCCCGTACCGTACGTTTATAAAATTTGGTTCCATAAAATTAGTTTCCCACAAATGTTAATTAAATTGGAATAAAGCGACGAATTCTAACACAATTTAAGCTCATTTATCGTGGGAAAATAATTTGTTGGGAATTCGTTTCCAACGTAGGTACGTTTGTTAGGGCGATACACGCGAGTGGTATCCCAGTGGGTCCATTCCACTCCATTTCTCGCTTCAGGGATTTCTTTCTTTCATCTGCTTTGTTTCTCAGAGAGGGCGTCAACATAATGAGCGTCCGGAACGAATGTTTTGACCGGATATTTGTAAGAGTACCAAAATCTTTTGTTAACAATGTTGACTGTCCTTTCTGTTTCCATTTAAGAGGACATAATAGACCTTTAACCTTACAAACACAAAGTGTTTGGATGTAAAAGTACCTAAAAGACACGAATTAGATCGTCATTTTGAATGAGCTTTCAGAAGTTTTTTTGGAGATTGCTTAGGACGCCATGTTTTATACTCTAATAAAAGTGGTATGTAAACATTGGATAGGCGTAATCATTTCAAAATCGTCGTATCAAATAATAGCCTTTACCTTTATTAATTATTCATGAATATTAAAGATGTTCTGGAGTGCCCGATTGCTGAACATAGGGACGCGGAACATTTAGTTCGAAGTAAAACATAACTGGTCAAATGTGGGTGTACTACGGTCTACGTTAAACCCTTTGGAGGATACAGGGGTTTTATTTCTTTTCTAAATTATATATGTTTTTCTATTAATGACTGAGTTTTGTTTAGCTTGTGATCTTCTTGGACAAGTCACAATAAATATTTCTGTTTTCATTCTTTCTTTTCTTTGTTGCTATGTTATTAAAGGTCTTACCCGATTCACCATTACAATTAAACTCCTGTCCGTCTTCTCGTCTCCACATGACATAAGGTTCAGGATAGCCAGTAGCACGGCAGACCATCGTCACATTGGTACCTTCGCGGACCACCATGTCTGTTGATGTCATGTTATCAATGATCACGGGCGGCACTGGTGACAAAAAGAAGGTTGTAGTGGTATATCATTTTTTTATATTTTTTTAAAGAATGGGCCTTGAATGGAATCTCTTTGCATCACACCCGATAGAAAGCGACGGATGTCTATCTTTTTCTTACCTATATTCATATCAAATAAATCAAATCAAAGCATATATAGGTTTGCCTATAATAGGTTTAATTATAATATATTTAAGTAATTCAAAAATGCCTCTAATTGGTTTGTTTCAAATCAAATCAAATAAACAAATTACAGACAGGCAAGTTTTTATTTTTTTATTATTATAAACCAGTGCTTGATCGCAATCCCGCCTGATGGTAAGCAGTGATGCAATCGTTGATGGTAAAGCACGCTAGTTTATTAAGAGCCTATTCACTAAAAAAAACTAAGTGAATTTGTCGGTCTCCGTGGCGCAGCGGTCAACACGCCTGCCTGCGACGTGGAGGCCCCGGGTTCGATCCCCGGCCAGGTCATGATAGAAAACGATCTTTTCCTGATTGGCCTGGGTCTTGGGTGTTTATCTATATATGTATCTATTATAAAATATAGTATCGTTGAGTTAGTATCCCATAACACAAGTCTTGAACTTACTTTGGGGCTAGATCAATCTGTGTGATTTGTACGTATATATTTAGGAAGACGGCAGTTGAACGAGGTAATGCAATATTAAACCCAACAACATGAAGTTGCCCATTCCAAAACGTAGGATCCTATGGATAATAACGAACAAAAAACTACACGGATACTCTTTTAAAATCATAAAAATATATATTACTAAACATTTGTTTACGTCATTCGTCCACGCACAATGGTCCACTGGAGGGACTGAGTGCGGAAACCAAACCAGTAACATAGAACATTACGTCACCATTATATCAGAACCATGCAGAAAGACGTGCACGTTAAAAGCGTCCGTTATAGAAAACATAAAATATTTTTTTTATTATTAAGGTCTTGGTTTTAAGAATTATAACCATAACATCGGCTGCCGGCTGAAGTTACCACCCACTAGGCAAAGTCGTGCCGCCAATCGTTTCGTCGTGTTCCGGTCTGGTGAAGCCATACGGAGGACGGGTCTGAGCAGTTGTGTTGCGATGTGTGTCGGGTACGATGCGCCAAATGTTGTTGTGTCGGGAGTTGGGTAGTCGAGGGTCTCCAGATCAATCTCCCTCTGACGCAGCAGCGTTGGTTGTGTTGTTGGTTTAACATTCCATCACCTCGCTCAACTGCCGTCTTCCTTCTTATTCACTCAATTTTTTTAAGAGTAAATAGGCTTAATAAACTAGCGCACTTTACCATCAACATTTGCATCACTGCTTACCACCAGGTGGGATTGCGTTCAAGCACTATACCATCGCCTAGCTCCATAAAGAATAGAGGTAAACAAACGAATTTAGGGTTATCACAACTCACGTTTTACAAATCTCCTGTTATTTACATGATTATCGACTTTTACATGCTAACTATTTATCAACAATTCCTATTGCAGCATATTACAATAGAATGACTAAAATAACATGCAAAATAACTTGGTATTTCGAAAAACCATTAAAAAGTCGACATTAATTTTACGTGATATCCCTACAAAAAAAGAAAGATGGATGAAATCCAGGTATTAAACACATTTTGTGGAATTCAACCAATGAATAAAGTTGAGGCATTTGTCAATACAATTTTGCGTATTTTAATTACTTTCAAATCAACTTTTTAACACATGCATTATAGTACTTTCAAGGTTGGACTAATTATAATATATATGTATCAAAAAACTTAACCTATTAGGAAATTAGATTACATGTGTGTCATAATACATTCAAATCGGTTAAGCGTTCTACGCAAATCATAGATATCTAAACATAAATAAACTGTTTAGATTAGTAAGAAGTAGGATTATTACTTTTATGAAAATCATCAATGTAGAAGGAGGCTTAAGAAGGCTGTTAACATCTGTTTTTAGACGTAAATTACTCGTTGCCTAGCGACGGTTTATTTACCTCTATTCTTTATCGAATTTGACTCAAATATAGTTTATAATTGATAAACATAAAAAACTACAGTCATCGACGCACAACCGGTTACCATGGAATCAGTAGGTATATTATTTTATGTACCCGTATGGGAAGACTAGGTCGGGTATTGAAAAATAATTTGTCCGCGTCGGCATTGCAGTTTTCCATGAAAAGCAGATTTCAGTTTTAATAATTGAGGAAAATTTTCCTAGAAACATGTGCTGAATTTTCAAACTTTACCACGTTGTTTTTTTAACAGAACACAGTCCCTCTAAAATCTCAATGGACACGAATAATAAAAGTGTACTTCCAATCATGGTTTCATAATAATAATTGATTTAGTCCATGATTTTCTTATTTAGGTTAAGCTTAAAATCCCGCTACCTGCTCTTTGGACGGGTCCGAACCGCAACCACAGCAATGCTTAATAAATTTGCAACCTTATTACACCTGAACTAGGGTCGGTATACAAAGGTATTTAGTTTGGGTATTTTAATGTCAAAATATCAAAATTGCTCTTAGCTCAGGTTTGATAGTATGTAAAGCTTTTAGGTGAATAAAAATTCTATGTCGGAATGCCACGTTTGCTTCGCTATGTAGCCAATAAAACCCGACAGGGTAACCTGTAGAGTGGATTTGCAATTAGATAAGTGAGTCTGTAAAATTTGCAGGACTGTAGGGAAGTTTACACTGCAGCTCTGTGTACAACACTGAAAGCAAGTAGATTTAGCAACTAGAACGTTTTGGTTTGCGTACGATTTTGAGCGGTGGTCATTGTACGACACATTGACCGAGGTAGTGTACTCACCCACAACCTGTAGGTATCCCTTTCTGGAGCGCATGGGGTCGGTGTTGACCTGACACATGTACCAGCCGCGGTCCACCTCCTGCACGTTCTTGATGTGCAGGTACCACGAGCGGTGGTCGTTGTACGATAGACTGATGCGCGCGTTCTGAGTTATTATGTTGTGGTGGATGCTCAGGATCGTCTGTGTGTCTACGCGGACCCACGCCACCTATGAGAAGCATGTGACAATATTAGGTTTTGATACGACGAAAGTAAAAAAAGCCATTACTGGGTTTAAACATCTAACTTAAGACATGTAAAATTTGTTTTTCTAAATAAAAGCAAGAATCAATGACCTTGGCCCTAATTTTTTTATTGTTATACCTAAAATCAATTTAATGGTTTGTTGTACTTATAAGTCAAGATTTTCGAAGTAAGAAATATAGTGCAAACGCGCAGTCACTGTGTAGAAATGAATTTCTTCGTAGCGCAAACATGGTTACATTAGAAGGACATTCGCGGCTGAACGAGCAGTACAACGATTGTAAAAGTGCGCCAAACCAGAGAAGTACGAGTAGATATTTCTTTTAAAACATTTCCAAGAATTTATAGATGCGCATAAAGTTTTAAGTATACCTACGCAGAAACTTATATTTTTACGAGAGTGACAAACACATTTAGGGTTCCTTGAGATAGTGATCTTTTACACAAAGTTACAAGTTTTTTCCAGCTGAGTCACATCCACACGCAAGCTAACTTTTTCTACAAAAACTACATTAGAACCCTTATCAATCTTGTGTTGGAATCTTAAAACTAGAGCTGTCCTTAATAATATATTATTTCTTAGTTTTGACCATCACAGGTCATGCACTCTGTCAAAACGTGTTAATAGATGAATTTTGAATACATAAATTGATTTTTCGTAAATAGAATTCTTAATGCTACTTGAATATACCTAAAGATTGTCATTTTGTATAAAATTGTTTGTTACTGTGAGACTGAGTAATATTTTTTTTTTTTTAATTAATTTATAAACCAGTGCTTGACCGCAATCCCGCCTGATGGTAAGCAGTGACGCAATCGTTGATGGTAAAGCGCACTAGTTTATTAAGAGCCTATTCACTCTAGCCTTGAAGACACTCAAATTGTAGTCCGACGGAAACACCGCCGCCGGCAGATTGTTCCGGTCCCTTGATGTACGCGGTATAAAGGAGGAGGCGAAACTCTTCGTCCGGATCGTAGAGGTGTTAACAACATAAGGGTGGAAATTCGCCGTACGACGGGTCGTCCGATGGTGGAACGGAGATGGGGGAATTAAATCGAGCAATTCCCTCGCACACTCCCCAAAATGTATCCTATAGAACACCGAAAGGCTGGCTACTCTACGCCTGTGCTCTAGGCTTTGGAGACCAACTCGAGTTAAATCAAGGTCACCAATCAGCCTCTTCGCACGCAACTCATTTTCGATTTTGAACATGAGTCAAAACTAGTTGTCCTCTTTTAAAATCGGGATGATTTTTTTATTGTCTCAAGCAAGTAACAAGACACGAAGTATGATTAGCTTAATCTTTTTTTTTATTAATTACAAGCTTTTTATTAGCTTTCAATTTAAGTATGTTCGGTTGATAGCTTGAAACTCTATTTTGATGCAGATGTATTTGATCTATTACAGATGAAATTTTGTATACACGATAAGTTTTGATGATTGTCATCCAAACTGAACGTGTATACAAAATTTGTATGGTTAACTATGTGATTTTTTTTTTTATTAATTTATAAACCAGCGCTTGACCGCAATCCCGCCTGATGGTAAGCAGTGACGCAATCGTTGATGGTAAAGCGCACTAGTTTATTAAGAGCCTATTCACTCTAGCCTTGAAGACACTCAAATTGTAGTCCGACGGAAACACCGCCGCTGGCAGATTGTTCCATTTGTGATGTCATTGTGATGTATTTGTGTCGTGTCGCGGGTTCAATTCCCGCACGGAGCTAATATTTGTATGACCTCCATTAGTTGTTCCGGGTCTGGCTGTTTATGTATGTGATTTTATATGTTTGTAAATGCACCCACCATACAGGAGAAACTCTTAGTGTGGGGTTAGTAAAAAAAAAAAACCCAAGACGGCGAACCAATTATTCTTAATGCATACCTACAACATGGGTATCAAATAAAAGGGCTTGCTGAGAATAGGTCAAAAAATAAATTGACGTCACTCTATACCAATATCGCGGAGTAGGGTTATACGAGGGTATATGGGGCATTACAAGGGGGGGGGGGACGGGGGGGGAGAGGGGTCAGGGGGTAGTGTTAAGTAATTATTGGTTGTCCTTTAACGATGACGGAGTAAGTACTCTTATTTCTTTAGTTTGAAAATTTGAATAGATAAAATTATTCACAAAAAACATGGCATCCTACATGGTCGCCATCCTAGATCCTGGCGAACTACCCAAGATGGCGGCTAATGGTCATGGAATTAAAGAATCATTAGAAGGTCATCTTATTGAAGAGCTACACTGTCCGAAATTAAGCGGTAAACGACCTTGCAACAATGATGCGTCGAATGAAATGAACAGACTGAAAAATGTGTCCAGAGATAACTAAACAATAAATTAAAAGTAAAAAATCTTTTTAAAAACAAGCTCTTTGTCTCATCATCATCATCTCAGCGTTAATCCCAATCGCATCCGAAGCTTTTTTTTTTCAGCTTAGGAGTCTGGGGTCCGCTTTACCAGTCTAACTGCTGGTTTTGGCTAAACTTCGACATTTTCCGTGAAGCGACTGCCGTCTGACCTCCACAACTCGAAGGCGATATCAAAGCATTGCTGTTAGACCAATTGTTTGACTTTTGAGGGCTCCAACAACCCGTAACGACTGCCATTAGATGTTCGTATGGCAACCGGGACCAACGGGTTAACGTGCTTTCCGAGGCACAACCAGACCAATGCAAATATTCATATTCATGCATACAAATTTTTGCGCAGCGGCCGCGTTCGTTACCGCTACGCCACGGAGGCTGTCAAGCTCTTTGTCTATCTAGTCTATTAAATAAGGAATTAATTATTTTTAATGAGTAATTGGACAATGTGTAAATGATTATTTTCATTAATAAGTAAATATAATATTTTACTGATACCTATTTGTAATTATGAACCGTTTTATGACATTTCAATTTACTGAATGACATTTTAGATTTTTTTTTTTATAATTAAATGCTGGAGCTTGACCGCAATCCCGCCTTATGATAAACGGTATTACAATCGTTAATGATAAAGCGCGCTAGTTTA
Organism: Sesamia inferens; assembly: GCA_037179545.1. NCBI lineage: Eukaryota > Metazoa > Arthropoda > Insecta > Lepidoptera > Noctuidae > Sesamia > Sesamia inferens. The sequence goes on from CM073930.1 coordinate 15,604,598, forward strand.
TTAAGAGCCCATGCACTAAAAAAAAACTGAGTGAAAATAAAGGAAGACTGCAGTTGAGCGAGGTGATGATGCAATTTTATACCCAATAACACGATTAACAAAGCTGCGCCAGAGAGGGATTGATCTGGAGACCCTCTACGACCAAATTTCCGACACAACAACATTTGTTTCATCGTACCCAGTACACATAGCAACACAACTGCTCAGATCCGTCCGCCGTACGGCTTCACCAGACATAATGCCGGATCATGACGAATTGCTTGGCGGCAAGATGATGTCTGATGGGTGGTAACTTCTGCCGGCAGCCGATGTTTCACATTAAAGTATTTTTTTTTGCTATTAACTACTGTAATTTAGGTAGGTAATACTGTAATTTTATCGGTGGTAGGCCATAACATCGGCCGCCGGCAGAAGTTACCACCCACCAGACAAAGTCTTGCAACAGTCTTGACAAAGTCGTGTTCCGGCATGATGTCTGGTGAAGCCGTATGGAGGACGGGTCTGAGCAGTTGTGTTGCGATGTGTGCCGGGTACGATGCGCCAAATGTTGTTGTGTTGGGAGTTTGGTCGTGGAAGGTCTTCGGATCAATCTCCCTTTGGCGCAGCATCGTTGGTCGTATTGTTGGGTTTAACATTGCATCACCTCGCTCAACTGCCATCTTCCTTCCTATTCGCTCAGTTTTTCTGAGTGAATAGGCTGTTAATAAACTAGCGCGATTTACCATCAACGATCGCATCACTGCTTACCATCAGGCGGAATTGCGGTCAAGAGCTAGTTTATAATTATAAAAAAAAGGTACTGTATTTATCCGCTGTATCTAATACCGTATTTCATTACTGTGATTTACACGCTTGCTCGCAGACCGAATATAAATACATAATTATATAACTCTTTGGCCTTAAGATCTTCTCATTTTAAATAATGTATTATTTGGTAAATAAATATTTTGTATTTCAAATCGAAAGGATATCAAAGAAGTTGACGGTACGTGTGGCGAGTACCTATCGGCCGGCTTCAAAGGATAGGATTACGCTACGAATTCATTGTTAAATTACATGCATTCAGTGGGGTGCGTATGATTTGAATTTCGTTATTGTTATATATATTTTTTTCCATATTGTGTATATTATTGTTTTAATATGGAAAAAAGAACATCAATAGTGTCGTATTTTTTGCTAGATAAATTTCTTTAAATGTAAAATAATGGTGTAATTTCTTCTACTCCGCTCACCTATCTGTTATGCCCTATTATTTTCGAGACACTAAAAAAAGGCATTCGGTATCTAAACTTCAAGTTCCTGATTGATTGGATGACTGATACATTAACGCACAGCATATATCGCTAGTTCTGGAGACGTGAAACTTAGAGGGTGTGTTCTTCACGAAGAGTAAGTATCTAATACAAAAGAATTTTGCGAAATTCCATCCCTAAAATGGTGAATAGGGGATTTTGTATGTATGGAAAAATTATATGATTTATGTAAGGTTTGGCATTTTTGATTTTTGTGTTTGTTTTCTGAAGTAAACGCGCAAAAGCTCGCCCTGCTGCGGAGGGACGCTGATGGCGAATTTAGTGAGATCTTTCCATTTATTTCGAGAATTGTGTTATTGCTAAGTTGGATTACTGAAACCACCATGCGCAAATTTAACAGCAATTGCTATATTTTTGGCTGTGGTTGTCCTTACTTGTAAGAGCTGGGAGAATGATGGCTACGGGTAATGGCACACGTGCCAGTGCGCTTGCGCATTGTTGCACAGACCTCACTTGCGTCAACATCTTGTGTAACCACGTGCGTTATATAACACTAAGGCAACTGGAGCTATCACAATTGACAGAATAGGGATGTTCGCTGGGTAAAAAAAAAATCCTATTTAGTCCGTCATTCAGATTATAGAAAAATATTGGATACGTATATTTTATTTTATCAAATCAATAAAAATTGACAAATATAAAAGGCATCAAAGATCAGGAGTGGTGGCTGGTGACGTCACTGCTCTCTAAAAAGTGTAGCGTGCAGTGACGTCACACGAGTTTTCAACGCACTGTGTCGCCTTCATTTTTTGTTTATATGAAAAAAGAAAAAAATACGTGTCAAGTATTTTTTGGAAATCTGACTGACGGACTAATTAATTTTTTTTTTAGTTAACTACCCTATTGTGTACATTCCGAAACTTTACATCTTGCTTCGTGTGTGTAGAGGTAGCGGGACTGGATTCGCCAAATAAGAAAAAATAAAAAAAAAACAAATATAAATAAAACACATATAAGTGACATACAAGTGTTTCTCCCTAACAAGAGTCTCTTTCAGGAGCAGACAGACAATGAAGTGCATAGCCATATAGTTCAACATACGTACTGGAATGGACAGAATTTAGTCGCCGTATACGATCAACACGCCCTTCCTTTACAAAGACCAACATTGTGTTTTCTGGGCTATGGCTTGCGATGAATACTTATAACAATGTTGTATCATACATCACTACTCTGTAGTCGAGTAACTAATACCATCTCTATGTATTAGTGTCTATGAATATAGTCTATAGTCTTGTCATTGTAACTTAGGATCTGACCTGGAAGATGTCGATTATAAAGTAATAATTATACAAATGAAATAAACCAGTCTAATTATCTAAAGTCTTTAATATTTACCAACGCAAGAATCATACATGGTGTCAGAAGTGGAAAAACACATACATGGTGTCAGAAGTGGAAAAACACATACATGGTGTCAGAAGAGTGAAAAAACCCAAAACGAAGAAAGAAAATTCATAAAATGCAAAAGTCGGATGGCGTCGGTGGCGGCCATGACACCGAAGCTACAATGAACAGTGGCTTGAAGGCGCTTAAAATATCGTCAGATGCAACAAACAACAATTACGAAACCTGGAAGCGCTGGTGGCAACAGTTCGAATTATACTTGTTGGCAATGGGTTTAGACAAGTCCGGTGAGAAACGCAAGATCGCCATTTTATTACATCACATTGGTGAAAAATGCTTAAATATTTTCAACACATTCAACATAAATATTGGAGAAAGCACATTACATGACGTCAAAGCCAAATTCGACGAATTTTTTCAACCCAGAAAAAATATTACCATGTGTCGTTACATGTTTTTTACCACACGTCAACAGAAATCGGAAAGCATCGAGGATTTCTTAACCGATCTCGAAAATAAGAGCCAAGATTGCGAATTTGGAACGCTCAGAGAATCTCTTATCAGAGATATTTTTATCGCCAATTTGAGTTTGGACTTAGCACATGTACGTCAGAGACTGCTGCAGGAACCTGATCTGACATATCAGAGGATGCGAGAGCTAGCTAGGACACTCATCGTCGCACAGCAGGATGCAGACCAAATTGTCAAGAGGTCCACTAGTGAAGAGTCTGAAAAAGTCATGCATCTGCGTCGGAGGAGCCGTGGTCGAGCGGAGCGTCAGCGACGGCGAGCTTCACCAGTCAGTCAGCAGGGATCCAGCGCAGGGAGGTCAAAGTCAAGTCCCAGTCCTGAGAAGCGCTCGAGGACGTGTAGCCGCTGTGGACAACACCACCGCTACAAATGTCCAGCGCAGGGAGCTAAATGCAGGTCATGTAACTCTTATGGTCATTTTGCAAAATTTTGTTACTCCAATAATAAAAAAGTCAGTCATTTAGAGTCTTTTAGTTCAACTGGTAGTCAAGATAATTTTGTTGGAATTTTAAATTGTCATAACTTCAGTCATAGTTATAAGTCTAGTCAATATAATTGTCATTTAGAGTCACAAGGTCATCACAATCGGAATCATTACAGACATAGCAGGTTGTCATACACACAGTCACATCCAAAGTTACAATCAACGGTCAGGTCGCACATAGGCCAGTCGCAGTCAAAGTCTAAGAGATCTCATGAAGACTCATCTTGTCATAAAAAATATCCTGTGTCATATTTCTGTGATGAAAGTGGTGATAATGTCATATCTGAGAGGTCTAATAAAAAATGCCTCAGTGATGAAAAAAGTCTGGTGACTGATAAGTCTAAGAGATCTCATGAAGACTCATCTTGTCATATGTCGTATCTCAATGATGAAAACACTAAACAGTCTGAGAGATTCACAGTCAAGTCAAAAAAGTCAAAAAGTCTTAGTCGAGATTCATATCTTAATGATGAGTACAGACACAAGTCTGAGGAATCTCACACAACAAACACTTGTAGAATTATTACAGCAAAGTCAGCACATAGTAAACAGGTCAATACAGTCGAGTCAAAACAAAACAAATACTATTCTAAACAGTCATGGAACATAAACATTTTAGTTGGTCATACACAAATTAATTGCATTATTGACTCGGGAGCTGATATCAATATTATGTCAAAGAGAACTTTTCAATTTTTGAAATGTCAAAGTCAAATGACACTTGAGAAATGTCAAATAAACGTTAGTGGGTTTGGTGGTATATCAATACCCATTATGGGCAAAGTCAATATAAAATGTAGTTTATCTTTAAATAATAGCACTATTAGTGTAAATATAGTGTTTATAGTCGCAGATTTAGTTTGTCCGAATGTTTTAGGTCTACCAACTTGTGAAAAATTAGGTATAATTCAAAGAGTTTTCTCTGTGTCTCAACAAAATTTTAGTGAACAAATTCTTACACAATACAATGATGTATTTCAGGGTCTTGGATGTCTACCTCAAGTCTGTCGCCTGAAACTCAAACCTGAAGCAGTGCCATGCGTGGATGCTCCGAGAAGGGTACCCTTCGCTTTACTGAACAAACTGCGCGATGAATTGGATCGCATGGAGAAAATGCAGGTCATTGAAAAGGTTATTAAACCTACAGAATGGGTGAACAGTATAGTGATAACAGTCAAAAGCACGGGTCAGTTACGAATTTGTTTAGATCCTAGAAATTTGAATAAGAATATTATAAGGGAAATTTATCCACTTAAGTCAATAGATGAGATCAGATCTCAACTAGCAGGAGCTGTTTGTTTTTCTCATTTAGATGCATTTTCAGGATTTTGGATGCTAAAACTAGATGAATATAGTTCTGATTTATGTACATTTCAAACACCTTTCGGTAGATATAAATATTTAAGGTTACCTTTTGGTATTAATGCATCGTCTGAAATTTTTCAAAGAGTCATGATGAATTTGTTCGGTGATTTAGAAGGAGTTCTAATATTCATCGATGATATTTTGGTATATGGACCAAACGAGTCAGTACATAATGAGAGAGTACATAAAGTCATGCAACGAGCACGTGAAGTCAATTTAAAGTTCAATAAGTCTAAATGTAAATTTTTAGTATCAGAAGTCTGTTTTTTAGGGTATGTTTTTAGTAAAGATGGTGCTAGGGTTGATGAAGAGAAAGTAAAAGCAATTGTCAATATGCCCACACCAAAAAATGTCAAAGAATTGCAAAGAATATTAGGTATGATCAATTATTTAGGTCCCTTTATTAGCAATTTGTCTCAAAAAACTCAAATTTTAAGAAATCTTTTGAAGAAAGATTCAGTCTGGACTTGGGATGAAAATCATAGTCAATGTCTTAAGAGTTTAATCGATGAAATTACAAATTCACCAGTTTTAGCTCATTATAATCCCAATGTACCATTAGTCTTGTCAGTCGATTCGTCAAAGTCAGCATTAGGAGCAGTCATTATGCAGAATAATAAACCTATTGCTTATAGTTCAAAAACATTAACTCAAACTCAGTCAAGGTATGCTCAAATTGAGAAAGAATTGTTAGCCATTCAGTTTGGTTGTGAAAAATTTCACCAGTATGTGTACGGTCATAAAGTAACTGTTCATACTGATCATAAACCTTTAGTCTATCTTTTTAAAAGCCATTACATGATGTACCAGCAAGATTGCAACGCATGATGTTAACTTTACAAAAATATGATTTGGAAGTTATACATGTTCCAGGTAAAGAAATGTTTATATCTGACACTCTGTCTAGAGCAGCATTGAAAGAACATTATATACCTGAGAATGAGTCAGAAATATCTTGTCATGTCAATTTAATGCATTCAAGTCTAGCAGTCACAAAGGAGTACTGTACAAAATTGTTACAGAACACTAAGAAAGATGATACTTTGCAATTGTTAAAAAAGTATTATTATGAAGGTTGGCCAAAAAATAAAAATAATGTCAGTCTGTCAATAAAACCATTTTGGAACATACAAGCTGAAATTCATGTAGTCAAAGATTTGTTGTTCAAAGGGTCAAAATTAATAGTACCACAGTCAATGTATAAGGAAATGTTAGGTAAAATTCATGAAGGTCACCAAGGTATAAATAAATGCTTAAAACTGGCTAGAGAGTCTTTGTACTGGCCAAGCATGTCAGCTGATATTAAAAACTTGGTAGAACAATGTTATGTATGTGCACAATTTAAACCTAATAATCCAAAGGAACCACTAAAAAATTTTGAAATAAATAAATATCCATGGCAACAAGTAGGTGTTGATTTGATGTATTTTGATAACCTTACTTATTTAATTGTCACAGATTATTATTCTAAATTTATAGAAATAGCTTTGTTAAATAAAAACAGTACAGCAAAGAATGTAATAACACATTTAAAGTCCATTTTTGCTCGTCATGGAATACCTTTATCTTTAGTGTCTGATGGTGGTCCTCCTTTTCAGTCATTAGAATTTAAAAATTTTATGCATGAATGGGACATAGAACACATTGTAACTAGCCCATATCATCCACAGTCAAATGGTCAAGCAGAGAGTTCAGTCAAAATTATCAAAAATATGTTAAAAAAATGTAAAAGAAACTCATCTGATCCATACATAGCTTTATTACAGTATAGAAACACACCTAAGAATAATTTACCATCTCCAGCTCAATTGTTAATGTCCAGGAATTTAAGAAATAACATTCCTATGTCTTATAAGAAATTAAAACCTAAAGTGGTTACATTCAAAAATTATGAAGAATGTGTCAAGCAAAATAATAAAAATAAGTCTAAATATTATAATAGAAATACAAAGTCATTGTCATTACTGTATCCCAATGATCATGTATACTTTAAAAGAAAGCCTGATAGCAATTGGGAACAAGCCATTGTCAAGCTAAGGTTGGCTAATAATAGGTCATATGTCGTTGAGGATGTCAATGGAGTTAGGTATAGGAGGAATAGGGTTCATTTAAGATACAAATATTCTCCTATGCTATCCAATTCGTCGCAGGGGAGAGAGGAAGGTAACAGGCAGGAGTCTAGACCTCAAGAGCTCTCATCTCAATCCTCAGTCAGTCAACATGTAACTCGTTCTGGAAGAGTTGTAAAGCCAACCAGAAGGCTAATTGATGAAATAGATTAAGTAGAACATTGTATCCTAGATTAAGACCTAACCATAGGCTTAAGTCATTGTCTAAATTGTAACTGGGTCAGGTCTCTATAATATTGTTTGTCAAGGGTTAATTTAAACTTAAACAGGGGGGATGTTGTATCATACATCACTACTCTGTAGTCGAGTAACTAATACCATCTCTATGTATTAGTGTCTATGAATATAGTCTATAGTCTTGTCATTGTAACTTAGGATCTGACCTGGAAGATGTCGATTATAAAGTAATAATTATACAAATGAAATAAACCAGTCTAATTATCTAAAGTCTTTAATATTTACCAACGCAAGAATCATACATGGTGTCAGAAGTGGAAAAACACATACAAACAACAGTAACCCGATAGTTCTAAGCCAACCATAACCAACCAAATTCAAATGTCACAACACATTAAGTCGTTAGTTAACCAGTATAACACACATGAAGAGCAAGAACAATCCATGAAGCTCACTCTCAAGCGAACTACCTCAATTAGTTAGCTTACTACACATCATGAACAATAAAAACGCAATGGCGTAAAATAATAAAATGCACAACGAGACAGCTGCAGGAACCGACCAAGTGGTAATTGAATCTTATAAAGCAGTATCCCGAATATTACAGGTCACTGGCATCACCAAACTCATCAACAAAGCTTAGGCACCAAACAAGCGGCTGCTGAATATATATATACCAATTCCAAAATGCCAATGACATCAATGTCATAGGCATTCTGGAGTGGCATTTTTTTTTAACAATTATAAACTAGCGCTTGACCGCAATTCCGCCTGATGGTAAGCAGTGATGCGATCGTTGATGGTAAAGCGCGCTAGTTTATTAAGAGCCTATTCACTCAGAAAAACTGAGCGAATAGGAAGGAAGACGGCAGTTGAGCGAGGTGATGCAATGTTAAACCCAACAACACGAGCAACGATGCTGCGCCAAAGGGAGATTGATCTGAAGACCCTCCACGACCAAACTCCCAACACAACAATATTAGGGGCATCGTACCCGGCACACATCGCAACATAACTGCTCAGACCCGTCCTCCGTACGGCTTCACCAGACATCATGCCGGAACACGACAAATCGCTTGGCGGCAAGGCTTTGTCTGGTGGGTGGTAACTTCTGCCGGAGGCCGATGTTATGGCCTACCACCGACAAATTTGCTACATATACGCAAGCGCGGTGCTCGCAAGACGGGTTACAGAATTTACGCCTAATAAATAGGTAGTAAAAATTTGATAATATAATAAGAGGACCATAGCTTTCAAAACAATGGTATAACGGACGCCACATCTTTATGTATATATATCTGGCTCCTGGACAAAGAGAGGCGCGCAGGTAAATGAACTTAGATACTCGCTGAAGGATACATGAAGCTTTTGACAACTTCGAATTTAAATCAATAAGAGATATCATTGTGTTATGAAAAAATAAAACGCTGATCAACAGGATAATCAAGCTATGCATGAATGAAAAAACATATGTGCATTAAATGGTGCGTGATACGTTGACGGAAAGTATGGGCTCTAACTGAAGCTAACAGGTCGGGACCCAGAAGATATAAACGAGTTACCATGATTGACTCGATTGAGTACGCTAGAAATAAACGAGGACAAAAAGGGCAGGAAATATTAGAGACCACCAGTAGAAGTATTTGGCGGTTTGTGTATGTGAGTTTAAGTGTTTGTAAACGTGAACACGATACAGGAATTATTAGTGTAGGACATCGTTTTCTAAGAATAACGCATTAGTAAATACAAGATGTGCTACACAGGACGTAGATTTTTTTATGGAAGTGTTGGATTTCGGAAGTAAGACCAAGAAAGCTGCGCGAGATTAAAAAAAACAGAACACATAAGACGAAAGTTAACAGACACAGCTAGCGACATGGTTGCTAAGGCAATGTCCGATATACGGGCAATCAAATCTCCCGGCTTTCATCGCTAAAACTGTATTGGAGCTGCCTCACATTCGGCACTCCAAGGACGCAACCCGCTGGCTCAGCTGTGGTGTGTAAAGTGCACTGCAGAAGCGGAGCAGCACCAAAACCACTCGGGACGCGTTATTGTACTGAACTCGGAGGGAAATATAAGCCGCTCGTGTGTATGAAACCCACAGGCTACAAATGAGTAACGAGGTAAAAATGCTTTAAAAAGCATGATTTTAACATGATTTGTTAACCTACGGGATATTTGCTCTTTTAGATAGTGTCTTCCGCTCCCTTTCTATATCGACATGGTCCCTCAAGTCGGCTGTTTGTGACCCAATGTCCCAAATATTTAAATTTATACACCCGTTTCAAAGGTCCACCTCATTCAGGCGAATTGCGAACATTTGGCGTTGGTCTGGCGCTGGTCTGGAAGTCTATGTATTGAATTTTTGCAGTATTATACATAAGGCCATGTGTGTTCTCATGAACTTCACATACTTGCAATAGCTTGCGTATTCCACAAACCGATGCGCTCAATAGCATCATGTCGTCTGCGTAACTAATATTGTTCACATATGCTCCATCAACGTGGCAGCCAACATATTGGTTACTGAGCGCAATGATGAGTGCCCCCTATATAGATTGGACAGTGTGGGTGAGGTTAACCCACCTTGTCTCACTCCACATTCGAGCCCGTTCTGGCTCCGACAATACCTGCCCATCTGACATGTGTTAACCTGGTGTGAATACCGATGATGTTAACTAGATACCAATGGCCTCTGTAGCAAGCTTCATGAGACGGTGAAAGACGGGTTTTTTTTTTATAAATTATAAACCAGCGCTTGACCGCAATCCCACCTGATGGTAAGCAGTGATGCGATCGTTGATGGTAAAGCGCGCTAGTTTATTCACTCTAGCCTATTCACTCTAGCCTTGAAGACACTCAAATTGTAATGTGACGGAAACACCGACGCCGGCAAAGTCCCTCGATGTACGCGGTATAAAGGAGGAAGCAAAACGCTTCATCCGGATCGCAGTGGTGTCAACAACGTAAGGGTGGAAACTCGCCGTACGACGGGTCGTCCGATGATGGAACGGAGATGGCGGAATTAAATCATGCAATTCCCTTTCACACTCACCAGAATGCATCCTATAGAAGACCGAAAGGCTGGCTACTCTACGCCTGTGCTCCAGGCTTTGGAGACCGTTTCGAGCTAAGTCTGGGTCGCCAATCAGCCTCTTCGCACGCCTCTCCACCGAATCCAAAGTGGCAAGGTGACATTTCGCAGCACCAGCCCAAATGTGGCTGCAGTACTCCACACACGAGCGGACCTGTGCTTTGTATAAAATTAGAAGCTGCCCTGATATGAAGTACCGCCGGACCTTCGCGATGACGCCTAGTTTTCTGGCAGCCACCCCGGCTTTGGACTCAATGAACCGCCCAAAGTTAAGGCTCGAGGAAATCTCAACTCCCAAAAGCTGAAGGCGGTCGGTACACTCCAAGGATACATTCTGAAAAGTAGGAGCCAAGGTGAACGGGCTCCTTTTGGCGGTGAAAAGACACGCCTGTGTTTTGGCGGCATTGAATGGTACAAGATTGGCATTGCCTCATTCGGAGACTGCAGTGTAGCACTCACACGCCCTACCATGGCCTCTCTTTCGGACCGGATTGTTTCCTTACTAGCCCGAGCTTCCGGCAGGTATCTCTCCACAACTGTGCTGTCATCTGCATACCCATAGATAAAGGGCATCAGCAGATCGTTAATATGCAGCAGGAACAGAGTTGCAGAGAGAACAGACCCCTGAGGAACACCGGCATTTGGTCGACATGGGCTCAGATGAGCATCCGTCGACAACAACTCGGAGGGACCGTTCAGTCAGGAAGTCTTTTACCCAGCCAGTCAGGTCAGCGGAAATGCCGTACGCTGGAAGCTTACTCAAAAGGCCAGCGTGCCATACCCGGTCGAAGGTCTTCGAGACATCAAGGGAGACGGCAATCGCTTCCCCATTTTTCTCGAGGGCCTCGAGATATAGTCAATATGAAATATTTTTTTCTTTACGTTAATTTACTGGGTAATATTATTGTGGTAATATTTGCCTTGGTAAATTACACAAAAAAAAAACACTTTTATAAACAACTAGCGACCCGCCCTGCGGTGCAATGCTTATACTCACACTACAGAAAAACTGTGAACGTTTATATAGCGTGGAATTTTAATGGTTGTTTTCCCGCAGCGAAACGGTTTTGTCTTAGTAATACAATCGTTTTATCAATAAATATTAGAAACATAAAATGGCAGATTTAACATAGTGATAAAAAAACTCGAAAGTGAGTACGAACCAATAGTAAACTTCTGATAATCTACAGCTGAATGGCGTGGGGCCATTGCCCGCGTGCTTCAACTATTATCCATTCATACTTTTACGGGTTACGATTTTCATAAATACTTTTTAGCTGCAATTTACTGAACACGAAAATAAAATTATTATCTAAGATAATTGTTTGTAATTTTTGCGCGCAGACTACTTTATGTCGTATCACTAGAGTCGAGAGCTTATTTTACTTTGAACATTTATAAAGCGGCAACGCCTTTGAACGGTAGTTTTTTGAATGCTAGTTTGAGCGGTATTTTTTTTGTATTGGTACATTTAAGTTATTTTATACTTTATTAACGCACATGACAGATTTTTTTGTATGAACATTTTTTTCTTTTGTCGGCATGCCGGCGAATTTTCGGATTGTTGCCTACAAGCTGTTTTATGCCCTATCACTGCGCGAGCTTATTATGGTTTGAACATTAAATGTATTGCTTTCCATTGAGGCGGTTTCATGCCCATTCCGAGTAGTACCTACAACTTGTACGTAGCGAAACTAACTTTTCTCACTTTTTCGAGTTGATGATTTTTTTTAAATTATTTTTTATCATTTTATAACACAAATATTTTTATTTTTTACTCTATTCATCGAAAGTACTCCTTAAAGCAATTCGTTCTGCCGCGGGAAAATAACCATTAAAATTCCGCCCGGTCGATACTACGCAATTTTTAAATCTGTAATATCTGCAAAAACATTCTTTTAAATCATATGCTGTAAAGGGCGATATCCATACTAATATTATAAATGTGAAAGTGTGTTTGTTTGTTTGTTTGTCCTTCCTTCACGCCGTCGCTATGCAATCAATCGACCTGATTTTTGGCATACAGTTACTTGAAAAGATGGAGAGTAACATAGGCTACTTTTGGTCCTAAAAAAACACCAAGTTCCCAAGGGAGATTACTGGAATATTTGTATGTGTACACCAAATATCCTAATATTATAAATCGGAAAGTGAGTTTGTTTGTTTGTTTGTTCTGCTTTCACGCCGTAACTACTAAGCAGATTGTTTTGAAATTTTGCAGACGTAAAGTTAGAAGTCCGGATTAAATAATAGGGTACTTTTTTATCCCGGAAAAAAATTATATTCACGAGGGAAATATAAAACCGCGATATAACCGATCTCCACGCGAGTGAAGCCGCGGACGGAAAGCTAGTAGATCTATATGTTAAATCAACAATTTGTTTAAGATATTAAATTGGATAAGGATTCATGCTGTATTGGTTTTCTGTAGACATTTTCAATGTGTACAATATTTAGTACATTATTTCGATAAATTTCATAGGGTTCAGCCTACGTTGCATTGCCAACGCGGAAAAATTTAATTATTTACGACATCACATTAGTAACTTCAAAAATTAAAGTATGCCTCAACTATTTAATGGATGTTATTATACATATAAACCTTCCACTATAATCACTCTATGTATTAAAAAACCACACCAAAATTCGTTGCGGAATTTTAAAGATTTAATCATATATTGGGACATAGGGACAGAGAAAGCCACTTTGTTTTATACTATGCAGTGAAAAAAAAAAATCACATAGGTTAAGAGGTAAGAAAACAAATTTAAACCACTCGAAACAGTTCTAATATTATAAAATAAAATGTAACTCTGTCTGTGTTATATTTTTAAGCCTGAACCACTCAGCGGATTTGAATAAAGCAAAAAGGTAGATGACATCCTGGGGAAGGGCATACTTTTTATCTCGGTATTATTTGCGACATTCACGCGGGCAGAATCTAGTAAAATATCTTCATCTTCAGCCTATAGATGTCCACTGCTGGACAAAGGCCTCCAAGGCTTCCCGCGACCTTCACCAGGTCATCGGTCCACTTTGTTGGGGGTCGCTACGCTACGTCTTCCAGTATGTGGCCCCCACTCCAGACCCTTTTTTTATTGTTGGGATGGGAAATCATCAAATGACTTCTCCCGCTCTGGGCCCCACTCCAGACCCTTACTGCCCCATCGGCCATCGGTTCTACGAGCAATGTGCCCTGCCCACTGCCACTTAAGTTTAGCGACTCGAAGAGCTATGTCGGTGACTTTGGTTCTTCTGCGGATCTCTTCATTTCTGATGATCTTCGTCTTATCCCTGTTCATCTTTAGACCCATTTGTTCGGAAGCTCTGCTGAGGTCATTGAGTGATTGAGATTGGTCATTGGTTATTCACTCGCCGTTGATGTTGATGCCAAGTCCTTTCCAGTTCAGGAGTTTGAAGACATCTTCCAACGCAGTAGTAAATAATTTGGGAGATATGACATCTCCTTGTCTCACTCCACGCTGGAGTTGGATCGGTTTCGAGTCCTAATCCTGGAGACGGACTAACATAGTGACGTTTTTCTACAAACACTATCACCTCAATGTATCGATGGTCAATTCGGCACCGCTGGAGAGGCTGTAGCATCGCCCAAGTCTCGATCGAATCGAAGGCCTTGTCATAGTTCACAAACGCCAATCATAGTGGTTTGTTATACATCTCGTACTTCTGTATAACTTAGCTCAGCGTTTGTATGTGATCTATGGGGCTAAAGCCTTTTCGGAAGCTTGCTTGTTCGGGAGGCTGGAAGTCGTCGAACCTGCGAGCGAGACGATTCGTGATGACCCTAGAAAACAGCTTATAGACATGGCTCAGGAGGGATATCGGTCTGTAGTTTTTCAGGAGGGTACTGTAGTCCTTTTTTGAAAAACTATATCACCACGCTCCTGTGCCTCGCCTTAGGCGTTTCGCCTTTAAGAATGACGGAATGACATAGCTTCTGAAGCGCTTTAAGAACCGGTTTGCCACCCGCTTTCAGAAGCTCAGCCATCATCTCCAGCCGCCTTATCGTTCTTGAACTATTTTGGGGCCATGCCAATCTCGTACAGGCTGACGTCCGTTATATCATCGGTGTAGTGTCGGCTGAGTCTGGCTCTAGGATCATTAGCCAGGCTTACAACAGGTGCGTGTGTTGATGTGTATAACTCTCCGTAGAATTTCTCAATCTCACCCAAAAGCTCAGGCTTGAAAGTGACGATCCTACCATTCCCAGTCTTCAGTTCACAAGTAGGCTCTGTCCAACAGGCAAATCTGGTGCGAACACTTTGGAGCCTTTGTTCCGCTCCATAACCTTTGTATTAAATTGGCGTATATCGCGAGTCAGAGATTTTGAGATTTGTCTGTTAAGGCATCTGATACGCGAAGCGTCATAAGGGGATTTTAAGACCACCTCCCGTCTTTCTTCCAGTAGCCGACGGGTGGGACCGGAGATCTTCTTCTGTCCTTTTGAACGGAGGGTTTTGTAAACCTTGGAACTTTCCGTTTGGAGAGTTTCCACAAACCTGTTGTTATAGTCGTCCACATGTACGCATTCGCTGAGGCATTTGAAGTGATTTTGCAGTTCATTCTGAAAGCTTTCGGGGTTTTGGAGTTGGGTGGACGCTGGCCGGAGCGTTGACTTCATAAGTCGAGAGCGGTCGAGCCTATTGTTGAGGTTCAAGATGCCTCTAACAATACGGTGATCACTCCCGGTTTTAACTGCATGGATCACGAAGACATCGTTGAATACTTGCCTTTTCGTTGACATTATGAAGTCTATCTCGTTTTTGGTCTGACCATCGGGGCTAATCCAGGTCCACTTGCGGTGCAATGGTTTCTTTAAAAAAGAATCCGCCACAAAGAGTCCTACTTTATCCAAGAAATCCATTAGCATCTGACCTTCGGGGATTCCAATTTCCAACTCCAAATTGCCCCACTTTCGTCTCGTCCGCCTCTCGCATGCCCAGTTTTGCGTTAAAGTCCCCCATGATAACAGTGTAGTGGGTTTTGGAGGAATGTGTGGCTCTACTGACGTCCTCATACATAGCCTCCGCCTCATCGTCGGAGTGTTTAGACGTCGGAGCGTAGACCTGTATAACCTTTAACGAGTATCGTTTGGTTATTCTGAGTACAAGGTACGCCACCCGAGTCGAAAAGCTCCTGAATTTAACAACGTTGTTCACGAGGGACTTGTGGACAATAAACCCGACGCCACCTTGGGACAGCTTGTCGCCTTCTCGGAAATAAAGCAGGTTGCCAGACTTCAGAATTATCGAGTCCTCTCCCTCTCTTCGGACTTCAGATATCCCCACAATGTTCCAGCGCAACCGGCTCAGTTAAATAAATAAATATATACGGACAAATCACACAGATTGAGCTAGCCCCAAAGTAAGTTCGAGACTTGTGTTATAGGATACTAACTCAACGATAGTATATTTATAATAGATACATATATAGATAAACAACCAAGACCCAGGCCAATTAGGAAAAGATCGTTTTCCATCAGGACCTGGCCGGGGATCGAACCCGGGGCCTCCACGTCGCAGGCAGACGTGTTGACCGCTGCGCTATGAAGGCCGACAAAAGAAGTTCTTCTTCTTTTCTTCTTCATCCCAGTTCTTCCTCCAGTTCGACAATCTTCACATCGGTCCATAGTGTGTACGTGTTATATGTTGCCAGGGCCAAAGTTCGTCCCCCCTTGCTCCGCCGTAACCGAGTCCTCTACCGTAGACTGGAAAAGCGGAGCTGCTGGGGACTAGGCCTGGGCTGTGTCGTGTATATCATTTGTGGATTGCCATAATCCCCACGCTTAGCAGGCGTGTTGGGGATCGCAGTGATTTGATATTCCACAGGAGAAGCGCTGCTACCCGCTTCCTTGGTGAGAGTTCCCTTAGTCGCCTCTTACGACACCCACGAGAGGATATGGGTTGGTACTATTCTAAGCCCAGCACTACACGGGGCATTTTAGTAAAATATGTTACAATTTAATTTTAATTGTTTCTACTTTTACACTTACAATCTAATTCTCCGATGTGGATATTATCCAAACCAATTAATTTTCATCTCCCAAATATGTACCTAATATCTGCACTACATAACACTGCAATTTCACTAACTAGCCATCTTGCATGATTAATAACTGGCGAATCGTGCATTCTGAGCAAAGTGATATTAAGTTGGCTTGTTAAAACTTTACGCTGTGCACCGCAGGAATATAGTTGTATAAAGTTCTGGCGGAACGGATCCGTTCATAGAATTGCACAGCCTTCGTTCATCACGTCCGCTGACGTTGTGATGGCCCTAGGCAACAGTTGTTTGCTTTCTTAATTGTTTGTCAATATAAACTCGCAGCTATCTTATAAATAGAATAAAAAACCATTGTACTCTACGATGCAGCCTGTTAACTAGAAAGCGGCATCAAGCTTTTTTACTAAAAGTTAATATTCTTAAATAGAAAGTTCCTCTGCCTTAGTTGTTTTATTCTTCTGTTAAGAGACGGGGCGGGGCATGACGTAGCGTATTGAAGCTCGCTGACGTAACGTTACATATAGGTACGCATACAGTTTGACATCTATCCAAGCTGTCTTTACGTACCTACTTTAATATGAAGGAACTTATATAACATCGATACGGAGCAAATTTTATCAAGAAACTGAACAGCTGAACAACACAACCACCAGAATATGACAGATGGATCCGTTATTATGGTATGACGTCATAGTTAACAGCTAAACACATAGACATTGTCTAACCTTTTACCTATATGTATAAATTTGTTCAACTGACTGATGGGTTGATTGGTTGATATGGCATTTTTGATGTAATGTTTTTTTGGTTCAGCCGCGAGGCCCACTTTACTGCTATTTTTTACATTAGGGTTTTTACTTTTCTATGTCACTTGCCACCAAGTGAGTTACTTGTATGCTTATTTTAGATGTATTGTATGTCTTTAAGTCTGTGCTGAATAAATGTATTTTCTTTCTTTCTTTCATATGCAACGTAAACCCTGAAGCACTCAAAGTAATAAATTAAAATTGTAATTGGTCATCATCGCTTGTTCTGTCAACTGTTTCAAATATACTTTAAATTTAAGATGCCCGATTGGTTCCAAAGGCAAGATTCATCGATACATGTCCCTTTGCAATGATAGTGTAACATCTCAAAAACCGTAATTTTATATAAAAAAAAAAAAAACGATTTCTAAACTTCTAACAGAGACTCATGAATTGTTGTATAAATAGTTTTATTTTATATGACGCGATTAGATTATATAACTAATAATTAAAGGAAATGTCTACAAAAAAAAAAAAAAAACATATTTAGAACCAAATTAACTTCAAATATAGGTTTTGAAAAAATAAAAGGAAAGTTATCACACTGTTCCAAAAAAAAAGAAAGAAATTCACACGTTGTAGATGTTGTAAAAATTACATTTAATTAGTTATTTTAAAATAAAACATTATATTTTTTTTTAGTTTGGCGTTTGCTGACTCGCATTTGCCGGAATATTATAGCTCAATTCAATTAGTGATAAAACAGGTCGGCGGCGTGCTTCTTGAATCTGCTGTTGACGAGCTACTTGAAAAAGACGCTACACTGCAAAGGCCATTTTGTCTTGTTTATTGATTATCGGTGTTTCCGTCGGACTACAATTTGAGTGTCTTCAAGGCTAGAGTGAATAGGCTCTTAATAAACTAGTGCGCTTTACCATCAACGATTGCGTCACTGCTTACCATCAGGCAGGATTGCGGTCAAGCGCTGGTTTATACATTAATAAAAAAAAAAAAAAAATTGATCATGTGCTGTTGTCCTACCGTCGTTAACAGTTTTAGAATCCGGGTTATTACGATCAACTGAGTTACTTGAAGTAGATGCGCCGGTTAACACAGTAATTGAGGTGAGTCTGTGTCGGTGTTGGTAATCAATGGTTTCAAAGTCATTAACAGTTTTTGAACCTTACTTTAAGCAACCCAGTTGCTCGTAACAGACCGCGTTACGAGCAACTGGGTTGCTACTCGCCAAAATCTCGTTGTGTTTGTGCTAATTGTAATATTAGTTTAGACTTCGTCCTAATCACTAAAGTTAACTGGAGTTTTATACTTCTGATTAGTGTATACAACGTTACACTGGACATAAACATTTATCATCTTCGACGTTACAATTCAGGATAACTCGGTGTATTGTAAGTTTCTCACAAGAGTGGCATCACAAACATAACGTGTTGGCTTTGGTTTTAAAGTAACACTGTGATGAATATGACATGACGTAGGGCCTTCACGGAGGCCCCTCACCCCGCCAGTGAGCCAGATGTTGATTACCAGTGTCTGGAGAATATGCTCCCCGAAACTGTGGCTCAGCTACAGCTCCCCGCTCATCTGATTTACACAGACGGTAGTAAATCGGATGAGGGGGTCGGGGCGGCATATTCATACTGGCGGGATGGGTCCGAGATTCGGACCAAGCGAATGAGGTTGGAGCCGATGTGTACCGTCTTTCAGGCGGAGCTGCTCGCGATAGCCAGGGCTACGGACCTGGTTGTCCTGAGAGGCTTCGACTGCGCGGCGGTGCTCAGCGACTCTCGATCCTCGCTCGACTTGATCCGAAACCCGGAAACGCACCACCCCCTTGCTACCCATATTCGTAAGAATATCAGGGAGCAAGAGGGGAGTGGTAAAATCCTCCGGTTCTTCTGGGTGAAAGCTCATGTCGGGATCCCCGGCAATGAGCGCGCCGACGAATTGGCTAGGCAGGCGGCGGCCCAGTCCAGGGTCGCCCCAGCGTATGACAGGTGTCCAGTCTCATACGTCAAGCGACGTTTGAGAGAGGGCACAGTAGCTGTCTGGAACGGGAGGTACACCGGCGGGGCCACGGCTGGGGTCACGCGAATGTTCTTCCCCGATGTGGTGCGCGCGCGCAAGGTCCTGAAGTGCCTCGACAGGACGTCTATCTGGGCGCAAATTTTGACGGGTCACGGCGGCTTCGCCGCGTACCTGCACAAATTTAAATTAAAATAGAGTCCAGCCTGTGTGTGTGACACACAGGCGTCCGAGACGATACAGCACCTGTTATTCGAGTGTCCGAGGCATAACCGCGACAGATACGACCTGGATATAAGTACAGGCATAACCTTGTCGGAAACTACCATTGCCGGAATCATGGCAGACAAGCACTCCAGGCCGTATCTGGAGCGGTTTTGCCTCAAAGTAGCTAAGCAAGCAATCGAAAGAAACCGGACGAGGGCAGCACAGCCCAGCAACGTGCCGCTGGCAAGAATAAATTAAGAATGTAAGTAATAAATAAGACTAGTACATAAGGAATGTATAATTATAGCATAAAAAAGAGAAAGAGATAAAAATGACAAAAAGATAAAAATAGACACGGGAAAAGAAAAACCCAAGTAAAAATGACAAGCCGCAAAAGACGTAGCGGCAAAAGATAAAAAAAGGAAATATAAAATAACGGCAAAAAAGAATTCTTGCCAAGCAAGAAGGGACAGAGGGCTAAACTAAAAAAAAAAAAAAAAAGAATATGACATGACACATTTTCGATTTGAAGAAAATTAAAATAAGAGACTCACTTTTATTACTTAAGCCCGAATGTCACGTTTTTTAATGGAAACCGAAAGTACTTCACTCCGAAGTCCAGGTGACAACGGAAACTCTGTCTATGTCAACTGGATTGCAAAACAAGACAAAACAAGACTATATGAAAGTATAACCCTGTCATTATAAAAATATCAGTGATAGCATAGTGGCCACATCATGACTTTGCCTCCAACCTCCCTCGTAGACGCTTCACGCTGTCGTCTTTTTCGACTGTCATCGACGATATCCGCCATTATTCTGCAGTAAAATTTTCGAAGAATTTCTATAACTTTTTACACGTGTTATTGGCAAAATTGTCGTGTATCTTCCACAGGGGCCATTGATCAAGAGTTCAAGTTGAAATTAGTCTCTTTCCTTCATTATTTTCCTGTTTATGTAGAAAAAATATACCGTTTTTGGAGATGGTGGAATGCATGATCATGGTTCAGAATATAAGGAAAACGAAAAATCGTATAACTCGAAATGTCACACTGTCGTTGTAAATGGGAGCGTCATGTGTATTTATTCTATTCTAACCGCGCGGTTCAAAGTGGGTTTCTGACCAACTTTCAAAAATACGAACTCAAGTGTGAACGGTGGATGGAGCCTATTTATGTTCAGCGACCGAACAGGTACGAAATACGACTATAAAGTCATAGTCTGGAGGAAATGGGATGAAATCCTTTATGCTTACAAAAAACATCAGGATAAATGAGTATGCGTCAAAACGCAATGGCTGCTAAAGAGTACGGGCCGTTACAATGGATAAGTATGGTAGCTTTTAACAAAGCTGATTAAGGAGTTATGAATAGTGCTTTTGAAGCCTTCTCCTGGAATCATTGTCCAACAATTACATTGTTTAAAAAAACCGGCCAAGTGCGTGTTGGACTCACGCACAAAAGGTTCCGTACCATGGATTTATGAAGTTAAAGGATTTAAGTTATTAGTATGAAAGGTTACGCGGTAATAAGCGGTTTACGATTTACGAGGTATTAAAAAAAAAACTACTAACTAGATCTCGTTCAAAACAATTTTCGTTGGAAGTTTTTATAGTAATGTACATCATATGTTTTTGTTTTATTTTCTTCTTTTAGAAGTTAGAGGGGCGGCCCAACTTTTTTCCACTTTGGAAGCGTCTGTCACACAAACTATTCGGTTTAGAAAAAAAATATTTTAGAAACCTCGATATCATTTTTGAAGAACTATCTATATACAGTATGTTACAAAAACCCTGTCCGACCCGTGAAGGTGTTGTTAGGTATCGTTAGCTGATTCTACTAATGCGTACATAACCTGGCTAAACTAAAAAAAAAAAATACCCCCTTAAAAATAAATAACTTAAATAAAATAAATAAGTAATTTCATGGCAACACAGGCACAGGCCATGACCTCAGTTGACCTCATGCATGTAGGTATTGGTAGTCTAACCACGTTTATCGACTCTAGAAAGAAACAATGATACCTACTTACGCAGCTCGTGAAAAGAACTTTTTTTTAAGTAGGAAGGTCGTCTGACCCTCCGAATGTATCTTCGAATTTCATTCGATGAGCACAATGGCTGTGGCGGAAATGTTGTTCCATATTTCGTTCACTAAGAACGATATCGGCACCGTCCCACGAGATTAGCACGGTGTTTCACAACGTTAGTCCACTCCTACCAATCCACTGCTCGCCGAACTGATAGTGGAGGTACTCACGTACAGGTCGGCAAAAATATGATGGGGCACCGTCATGCTGGAACCACATTGACCAAGAAGTAGTCACATCCGAATCGTTCAACACCTGATCACAACACAACACAATTGCATTTTTACTAGGTACCTTCCATCAGCAGGTTACATTACGTTAGAAAACTATTATGATCACACAATAAACGATACGTCTACACGGACTCAATGTCTACGCGAAACTAATAAATTTAAAATAAAAATGATTTTTATTTCATAAAAATAGGTACTCTAACTGCACGGCGGTGCCCTTTGACTAGAGGTGTGAAAGTATTCAAAATATTTCTCGTATCGATTTTTGGTATCAATTTTGTATTTCAGAATTTCACGCATCGATTCAACATCGCATGGCATTCTTTAGATTTTAGAACTTTCACATAACTTAAATCAGGTGAACTTAAATGCTTTAAATTGTTTAAAATATTCTCCTAAAATCGTATTTCATAAGACCTTTCTAGTTCCTATTTACTAATAATAGGTACTTGTGTTACAATATTGTTATGAATAATTAATCGATAATCAAAAAAAGTACTTTTACCATTAGGTAATCTGCGTTTTTACAACAAATCATTCGAGCAGTTAGTATCGACAAAAACAAAACGATATTACGTAAAAACTAGTACAGCTCTAATTATTCCTTTGCGCGTCGGCGGCTAGACACACTGACGCCGCCGACAGTTTCAAGGTCTAAAATGGTGTTTACACTTTTTTAAATTTCCCGAATTTTGGGGAAGTTACAGTAAATTCGCTGGTAAAAAAGATTATTTCAAAATTCATTAGTATTGTTACTATGATGATTATGCAAAATTTTATATTTTATTTGGTCATTTGTTTACCTAACCCTTATTATCCTTGTGGGTCGGACAGGGTTTTCGTAACATACTGTATAACCCACAAAAATGTGTTTGATGAAAAAAAAAAAAAAATGTTTGCGTTTCAGTTCTAAGTACGGGGAGCCCCCAGTATTTATTATTATTTTTTTACTTTTGTATCAAAATCTTAATGCGGTTCACAGAATACATCTACCTACCAAGTTTCAACAGTAGAGTCCTTATAGTTTCGGAAAAAAAATGGCTGTGACATACGGACGGACAGACGGACAGACAGACATGACCAATCTATAAGGGTTCTGTTTTTTGCTACGGCTTGATGTCTGGTGAAGCCGTTCGGAGGACGGGTATGAGCAGTTGTGTTGCGATGTGTGCCGGGTACGATGCGCCTAATGTTGTTGTGTTGGGAGTTTGGTCGTGGAGGGTCTTCAGATCAATCTCCCTTTGGCGCAGCATCGTTGGTCGTGTTGTTGGGTTTAACATTGCATCACCTCGCTCAACTGCCGTCTTCCTTCCTATTAGCTCAGTTTTTCTGAGTGAATAGGCTCTTAATAAACTAGCGCGCTTTACCGTCAACGATCGCATCACCGCTTACCATCAGGCGGGAATGCGGTCAAGTGCTAGTTTATAATTATAAAAAAAAAAAGTTCTTTTGTTTTTCATTTATTTTTAGTTTGTGAAAATAGTCCTTATGAATGGATAGGGAAGGATGTTATGAGTGAACGTCTAGTTTACCTTGTACCCTCGTAAGTCTTCGACGACGCAGGCGAGTAGCGCGTCTCGTCCCACAGTCACCGTCACGTTCGTGACCGGCTCCACGAAACGAGGAAACAATGATTCTGAAACAAATACAACAGATAAATGTTTCTGTTTTGCAATGTTTTGGTTGTATATCTATCTATTTTATAGTAACGTGCTTAGAAATTAGCTGGTTATCAAAACAGTCAGATAGATTTTAAATTATAAGCTCAAAATCATAATTATATCCTCAAAGTTATGTTCTATCTAGCTTTGTTTAAATTTTCACTTGTTTCCTAAGATATGTTGAGTAAATTTAAATAATCGTTAACATGAATGTATCACAAACATAAAAATACATATTGAAAAACACCAATTTTGACAACGTGCATACCTTCCAAGGTAGTCTCATAACCTTCTAGATTTAAATTCATCAATCACATTGTGGAATAACGTCGAGTCGTCATTAATGCATACAATGAGTTAAGGCTAACATTTGACAGGATAAGTGTAATCTATAATAGCCATTGATTCTTCAATACAATGATTCTTAGCAAGGTGCTTATTAAGGTTGGGTTGGAGCGAAATCTAGTTTCTTTATAAAAGAGTATTTTTTAGTAATAGTGAAAAACATGTTATCCATTTTAGGTGAATGTCCCTTTCCGCGCGAATACAGCCTCAGAAATACACATTAATTTAATCATCGACACACGTCACGTGATGTGTGTGGATCTTGTAAACTAAACAGTCAATAGCAGTTCCTAGATCTTGTACTTCGTAGCCTTATTTACATTATAGCTATAGTGGACTGGGTGCTCTGTGCGCGGCGGCTTGTAAAACCACAAGTAGCCCATTTGGTTATCTGCGAAGTGTGTACCAAATGTCGGTTAGAGGTGGTCGCACTGCGGCCTGTGGTTATACCCTTATTATATGACCAGTCATTGCTTTGGAATTACGCCTCATCGTGATTATATTAGCCAAGCTACTTATTTACTGTCAACACAAACTTTGATGATTTTAAACCCAAACTTATAATTGAAATATAGTATTAAAGGAAAGTAAACATTTCCGAATTGTGTTAGCCGTTAAACGGTGTTCAGGATTACTTAGTAACTGATAAACTAAATAGCAGAATAAGGATTAAGTTGTTAAATTTCCAAAATCAGCTTCTAAAACATGAATAATACATGTCGACAAAGTTGAATAATGTCCATCACTTTGAAAGTGAGAAGACTTACGTGTGTAGACGTCAATACTAACTCGATCGATATGAGCGATGCTTCAATGCTGCAACAATCTATTTAGGCTAAACAACCTGAGACACGGAAAAATATCCGCGAATGATTGATGAGTAAGTACGCGAATAGAACAAATCCATCCAGCGCCCATCAATCTTAGCGGTACAGCGGTGCGAGCGCTGTGCAAGCGACGTCGTCGTCTCTAATGAAAGAAGAGCTTACCGAGCACGTATAAACAATCGGAAAATGTTGTTTCTAATATCCCACAAGATAGATGGCCCGTGAAATGTGTTCTTAGCTGAGATCAAGCCTTTTTTTTAATAGAAAAATGATTGTGCTACGTCTTTTGTTCAACTGAGGAATGGCTACATAATAGTATACAATGTTAGACGGTCAATTCTCTAACGTCACATTGTCGAAAACTGTGTTACAAAGCGAGGAAAGCGACAAAGCGTTTGCTGCATCGTTGTGTTCTACGATATGTGACCTTAGAGAATGGTATCGTAGAAAGACCTTTGCACTGAATTTTGAATTAATGATACGAATAAAAAGCATGAGATACAGTATTTTTAGTTCTTTCTTTTCTTAATTGCAGGACTGAAATGGAGCCTCTATTTAACAAACTTATACAAAAAGCTACCTATATATCTCGAGCCATATCATACCCAACGGTAACATTCATAAAAATAACTCTTTTACATAATTATTTGTCTGGATGAATAAATAGGTATGACGATTTCGTTTTCCTCACGCTTACAGAGTTTGAATGAAAAATGAGGAGACAACAAATTGACCTTCTGAACTAAATAGACTAGGTACCTACATTACATTACGTCATCTGCCTTTTTCCTTACGAAATTCGTGGAATGTGCACAATACCCAAGTCTACGTAAATATAAGAGCCAGTTGGACAAACTACATTTGATCAACCTGACAATATTATGACATCGCTTCGTTTCCAACTAATACAGTCACGTGATTACCTACAAATCGTTCGTAATAGGCAACCTCCATAACTTAAAAGCCGTCAAAGACAGTAAAGTCCTACTGTAAAGGGTTTAATTACTTTAATAAGCGCTAATACAGTGTAACGTGTTAATAATGTACTCAGTGTTGATGAGACAACGAGATTACCCGGCCACTTGAAATATGATTACGGGCGGGCCGCTCATCAGGCCGTAAGTGTTTACGGATGCACGTGACGGGTCGCGCCTCCCACCCGTCCAGTCGGGCCGCCTCGTCCACTGCTCGCGTATTTACCTAATTGGCGCAGTACGTTGTGACAAAAGTCCGTGTTGGGCTCCCGGCAAATTAGATTCCCTGCCCACCCACCGCCCGCCAATGCCCGGCGCCCGCCATCGCTGCCGCTCGCTTTACTTACCTCTTTCACCCTAAATTGACTTTCCTCTAATTGAAATACACGTCAAAGACTCATTCCGCGATTAATCTTTTTTGTTTGTCTTTATTAGTTACTGCACTGTTAGGGAGGAGCTATTAATCCACGCCGCCACCTTTAAAGGATTTATGAGTTTAGGATGATGGTTGTTCGTGTGCGTTGACGTTTATTCAAATGTAAAAAGATGTGATCAAATAGTTTCAATATAAAAAATAAATGATAAAAACTATTCCGATTATATATACAAATGAAAATGTACTTACTGCATACAAAAATCACTTGTTTCATTTAGTTTTTATTACTGAGAGCCAAAGTTCTTAGTAATTGATTATAATCTAGCCTAATTATAGCGAATTAAGTCTGAAATCGCCAACCCGCATTGAGCAAGCGTTGTGATTACGCTCAATCCATCTCTGTATGGGAGGAGACCTGTGCCCAGCAGTGGGACGATAAAAAGGTTGATGATGATGATAGTCAATTAAGATAGATCGTAAAATAGGCAATTTTACTCTAGTTAAAGATATTACATTTTTACACAATTACGTACATTTTTGCCCAATTAAGTACATTATTATTTATTTCACATTTGTACACAATTTCGAAATACGCTTCATATCTTAGGGTTTGAAGAATTCTTTTTTTACTTTTTTCATTTATAGTAAAATAATCTTCAAAAATATATACCCCACATTGACCCCACACCACGTGCCACACGTTAATTTTGAAATATTAAAACCAAATTGGATAAAAATTACCTTATCCGTTGGAATACAGGTGCGGGAAAATATGATGTGATTTAAAATTGAATTATCCATTTTCAACACGGGAATTGGTGCCCATCTAAAAATAAAACCGATTGTAGCAAATTCGAGTTGCCGAGTCTCACGGCGGCTTCGCTGTGGCTGTGGGTATTCATGAGTATCGATTTTATGCAAAATGCAACAAGATTCACTTGAACATGTCGGCTATACGATACGCAATATGTGAGGAACCGATCTACTCTACAATTACATTGGTGAAGATACGGCCGCTTGTAAATGGGTGCGTACGTTGTCGAGTTCGCCGAATGAGCCCTGTTGGGATATTGAGAGCGTCGGAGGGGTGTACATATAAACATGTAACACAATTAGCGGTCAGGTGTTGGAGGCGACGCCAGCCCTTCGCAATAAGAGCTTGATAAAGCCAATTTAACCAGAGATTCGATTTCTCTGCCTGTTTATTATGATCAGTCTCGCCTAATTTCAGTTCTCCGGTTTCCATTGTGTTAACTGAATGAACAAATAACTAATGCAAATTTTCGTTGGTAAACAAATTTGTAGTGCGCAGATAGATCACGACACTATCTAGAATGAGACACAATTTGTGGTATTTGAGTTCATCGGAACATCTTAAGAGTGGATCATTAATTGTGAGTTGAATTAAATTTTGGTTACACCATTAATCTTTCTAAGTTATTGTACCTGACAAATAGTATGACGGGTACTGGGAACGTCAAAATTTTTTTGTCTTCATATTAATTGGATTGTGCCTAGCATATCCTCGTTTGTAATTGTGTCGCGCATATTGTTACATTAAAGTTTAATTGTTAGCATTAATACGTGTGATGCCAATTAGCACAGATGCTTGAGTATAATCGCTTCACGGCCTGAGTTTGTAGGACTTCGTTACATCATTGTTAAGTGCACCTAATGCGACTTGTTCCGTACTTGCTCCCGTAGTTATAGATATATTACTTTAGCTTTAATTTATGTACCACGTTCTTGAAGTTATTAACTATATTAATCTAAATATTCATTATTTTGAACACAGACTGATAATATGATAGCTTGCATTTATAATTGATAGAATGACCTAATGGTATCTGAACTATACTAACATGAAGGTAATTTAACCTGAAAAATGTATATAATCGAATTGTAGTCCAAAGAAGATATTAAAATAACCGACATAAAAGTGTGCGGAGTACGGCGCTATGAAAGTTTGTAGCATTTATGTTTTTATCCACTGTTAAGTTACCTGTCCTTATAATTTAAATTGGGAATCTTCATATATAGAGCAATTGTTAACCGAGAAACGTTCAAAGTGATAGAGGAAACAGCATTAAAATCTACTTAATATAATTCGAGATTAGCTCGAAGTAGAGACAAATGTGGTCGGAAACTTAGTTGCATGAGTTTGTGTAGCTAGTACTAAAACCTTAAGTACTGTTACAAAATACCTCCGGGTATTCGTTCGATACATGCATTATTAGTATACTTTTGGATAACGGGGCTATTCTGTAATAAAATTTTATGGTTGCATTACACTTTCCTAAAGTTATAAATGTAGGTATGTTATTATATGTATTTTAAAACCAGGTTGGGTTTATGTTTAGCTATAAGTATTATGAAAGAAACTTTTACAGAGTTAAGAAAATCAATCAGTTTGACTAGTCTTTACCCAACTATATTGAAGACATCTTCCAGTCTAACCTGCTTCACCTAAATTGAACAGATAGGCAGTTCCATGAAAATTATTATTTTATGGTATTTAGTTGTAATGTGCGTTGTGTTTGTGCGGAATAAAAAATATTTCTTTCTTTCTTTCTAAAATAACTGCACGTTATTGCACTGCATATCTTGTCTCCACAGCCCAGTTACTGGACAATATAAGCTACATCTTGATAAGATTGGTTTGTTTGAATTTCGGAATTCTGGCTACAGCAAGCATAGTTAGCTTAACTTGATCGAACGACCCGTGCGGCTATTATTGACTTTAAATAGATTATATGTAAGGAAAATTACGCTTAGTTATCCAAAAAACAATACTTTACCAGATCAAAGAAAATCAGCGCTAAACAACGAAACAAACAAAGCAATATCTACCATTGTTTTACATCACTAGGTCAAAATCAAAGCGTAAATGTCGCGAAAGAATACGAAGTTAGTATGAAGGTTATAAAAATATCTGGAGGACAGGTTGGCGTTATATTGCTGTTATAAATCAGCGTTTGCGACAGGCGAGCGTGGCGGCGGCGACGCGGCAGCGTGACGGCGCGTGGCGTGCACGGCAGTGCCGCCTCGTGTCGCTTGCCGACATTCTAAATATGCATAAATATTCCAACAATGCCTATTTGTATATATTCAGTATTCAGTATGGTGTAGCTATTTATATGTTTTATTTTAACTTCTTGTTTTCTTTATTTTAGTTGCTTGCTTTTGGCAGAAAACAGGGAAGGCTGGAGTTTCATTGGGGGATATATTGGGAAGTTATAGAAATCTCCGTATTCCATAAATTAGTTTTAAAATTCTTTTTCTCCAGCCTATAGAGGTCCACTGTTAGACAAAGGCCTCCCTCAAGGCTTTCCACGATGACCGGTCTTGTGCTGCCCGCATACATCGGCTTCCCGCGACCTTCACCAGGTCATCGGTCTGCCTTGTTGGGGGCCTCCCTACGCTGCGTGTTCCGATATGTGGCCGCCACTCGCCAAAATTCTATTTTAGTTAAATAGTTCTCAGTCAAATAATTAAGTAGTAGACTACGATTAGATTTATGTTGTAACAATAGTAGGTACCTCACTACTCCCTGAAAACTTTTAGTCATTATCATCTGTCTCGTCTTTTTCAAAGTATGTTGTGGTCAGCCTCCAGTCTTACCGGGTGCAGCTGAATATGAGTATTTTAAATAGAGAGTCTGCCTATCTGACCTCCACAACCCAATTAGTCGGTAATGCGGAACCCGTTGGTAAGACTGGTTGTCAGATCTTCCCTGATTACTTTTAGTCTTAACATTAGTTTAACAGAGAATATTTTATTTTTGTTACTATATAAAACTAAAGTTTTTTGAGGCTATTAACCTTAGTAAATTTTACTTAGTAGGTTTTACAAACCTACATATTTTCTATCAATGTTTTATCCGGTGTTGGACGGTTGCAATAAACTTATATTGAGTTCATATGATTGAAAAACACTTTGGTCGTTACGCCTTTCTATACGTTGCAATATGTAGGTATAAAACTATGTTATAATGATATAAACTATCAATTTATGAGAATGGATGTCCCGCCAACTAGTTTTTTTTTTATAATCTCTCAGAAAATTGTTAGTGGCCAATAACTAGTAGCACTACTTAAATGGAAACTCATTAGATGTTTTTATTTTTTCTTCGGGGTCCTTACAGGTCATATACTGTATATCGTGATTTCGAGAAGATTAAATCGATAAAAAAAATCATGACCTTTTCCACGAGAAGTGCTTAGTATCAGCTATTTATCTGCTATACCATCGTTAGAACTATTATAATACTTAGAAGTCTATTGTTAACAGGGTATTATAATGGCGCTATTTAAAGTTCAAATGTGAATTCTTTGTTGTTTATAACTAAGCGCATAATCTTCGTGGCGATATAAATATACATGCCTCCTCTCCTTCTCTCTCTCTCTCCTCCACACCTTCTCTCGGTGGTATGCCATAACATCGGCCGCCGGCAGAATTTATCACCCACCAGACAGGGTCTTGCCGCCAAGCGATTCGTCGTGTTTCGGCATGATCTCTGGTGAAGCCGTACGGAGGACGGGTCTGACCAGTTGTGTTGCGATGTGTGCCGGGTACCACGCGCCAAATGTGTCGGGAGTTTGGTCGTGGAGAATCTCCAGATCAATCTCCCTTTGGCGCAGCATCGTTGGTCGTGTTGGTCTTGGGTTTAACATTGCATCACCTCGCTCAACTGCCGTCATCCTTGCTATTCCTAAGTTTTTTAAGTGAATAGGTTTAATAAACTAGTGCGTTTTACCATCAACGATTGCATTACTGCTTACCATCAGGCTGGGATTGCTGTCAAGCACTAGTTTATAATTATTAAAAAAAAAAAAGAAAAAACATACGAGTGCAGTAAATAGTTAACTACTCTCTGGAATTATAAATATAAAGTGCTACATTTCATATGTATACCCAATTACCTTTAATTGAGTGATTGCCAGTAAATAAACGAGATACAAATAAAATGGATAGCGGATACTTCTTCGGTCCATTTCATAACGGGTGCGGAAATACGATGATTTATGCGGTCATCCATAAATGAATCGGATTTTCTGTGACGGCAGTTTTTATTTATGAAACAATTAAAATTAATTGCCTCGTTACGGCTTTCAGGTAGTTAAACATCGCTTGTTACTTATAAAGTGAATTTTTGCATATTTTTTGTTATGGAAGGTATAAAAAATAACCTTAAAGTTCTTACACACTATTGTCTACATTGCTGTTTTACTTCTCCTTTCGCAGGTCTGCTGGAAGAAATTTCTTAAGAAATAAACAGCACCTTTGTACTCACATCTTAATTTTGTCGTATCTTTATTTATTTTATTGTGTGTACATATGTAATAAAATAAATAAATAAATAAGTTATTTTAAAGTTAACCCACATAATTTAATTTAACCCATATGCATTATTTTGTGTTAAGAAGCTAAAGCTCGTACTTTTGTTTACATGTATGCAACACGAATATAATGGTTGATGATATTGAATTAAGTCAGAAAATACAAACAAGAATTGCTGGAACTGTTAATTAATTTTGTACTGTGAATGAAGCGGAGTGAGTGAAAAACACGAGTAGTCCATATTCCATTTAGGGTATATACGTACTTAGTTTAATAAAACAGTTTCAGTGAATTTGAACAAACTATTTCGAATACGGAATCCTTTGTTACCTAAGTCCGAAAGAACATCCCACAGAAATTGGAAAATATTTCGAATTGGTTTACAGCAACAACAACTGGTAACAGCAAGTAAAATTTTAAAGCGTGTGTAGTGCAGATCGAGTGGCTTGCAATGGTTTCCAGCTCATATCGCCAGATTGGAAACGTAAGCGCGCCTGACCAGGGTGAATTACGCGAAACGGCGTGAACGGTGACGGTGCGAGCGCCAGATTCACTTACTTACATCGCTTCGTGACTGAACTCCATAGAGCTATGTGCAGTTCAGCCGTAAATAAAATGGTATTGTCGCGCGGAAACCGCACATCGAAAAACCGGGGAACGTCGCGTGAAATGCTACCGGTGCCAGCATCGGCATATACGCTGAGAAATATGGCCAAACGTACCGCACATACGAAATATGGGCTATAGGCAGCGGTGTCGGCTCGTGCCGGGTCGCCGAAACATGTTACATATATGTAGCTATCGTACAATTATAACTAGTACTTGCCAACTAACAGGTTATTCATGTGTACCTTTTAGATCGCTTGTAACAATATTAATTATATTGTGATTTCCCACATAACAATTTGACACAATACCTAGTGTTCGTTTAATTCTGTGAAGTGCTTTAATTCATTACAAAACAGAAACAAGTCTACGTAGTAAGTACGGCATTGCTTTTAAAATAGCTTATTTTTTATTATTTATGGACACACAATGGAAATACATAAGAATATGACAAAATTAAGATCTGAGTAAAAAGGTGCTGCTTATTTCTTAAGAAATTTCTTCCAGCACACCTGCGAAAGGTGAAGTAAAACAGAAATGTAGACAATAGTGTGTAAGAACAAAGAGAAAAAATATGAATGTGATAAGTATAAAGTAACAATATTAAATATACATAAATAACCAAAAAGTAATCACATAAGTATTCTTAACTGAATACAGAATTGTAAGAATTTGTACATATTTAATGTACAAATTCTCACAATTTTCTATGTTATGATTAAAATGCACAGTTATACTTAAGTCTTATTAAATAACTATTTGTGGTCTTAATATATTATATTGTGTTGTTTAACATTTCTTACATTTAAAAAATATTAGGTACTTCTATAAAATTACTTAGTTTTTTAACTGTACTAATCTCTACTACTGTGTCAAATTTTACATGAAAAATATGGCATAGGGGATAATTTTTCAATTATTTGTTAACATTTGGATGAATAATTTTGAAATGTATACAGTCATTTCATACAAAAAACTCAAGTCAGACGTTAATTTTATTTCTTGAATAAAAGTTATCTGGATTATTTTTACTAAATAATTATACTAAAGAAAGAATGAAAGCACTAATCACAAGCGTTGTCTTTATTTAAATCATAAATGATGCAAAATAAATAATGTACCATTTGTGTGGACTGCAATTCCTAAGGAAAGCGTAAACGTGGTCACCCTAAGCATATCTGCCGGCGAACAGTCATCCCAGAAGCGAAGACCATAGGGAAGATATGGGGCGAAATAAAACGTGAAGCTCAAGACCGAACGGGATGGCGGCGCACTGTGGTCGCCCCCTGCCCCATTTAGTGGACACAGGAACAGTTAATATCTCATTTTATTATATTTATATATTTTTTTATTTTTTAGCTTATTTTTTATTTTAATGGTTATTTATCTTAACTTTTGTTTTCTATTTTTGATATTGGCGCCGATTCTGTTGTTCACAAACTAAACTAATTATAAGTTATATGCATCTTTTTCTTTCCATTTCGTTGAGACAAGGATAGTAGATAACATCATCATCATCATCATCATTTCAGCCGAAAGACGTCCACTGCTGGACATAGGCCTCCCCCAAGGTTCTCCACGACGACCGGTCCTGCGCCTCCCGCATCCAGCGGTTTCCCGCGACCTTCACCAGGTCGTCGGTCCACCTTGTCGGGGGCCTACCCACGCTACGTCTTCCGGTGCGTGGTCGCCACTCGAGAACCCGTCGGCCCCATCGGGCATCGGTCCTACGGGCAATGTGTCCAGCCCATTGCCACTTCAGTGTTGCAATTCTTCGGGCTATGTCGGTTACTCTCGTTCTTCTGCGGATCTCCTCATTCCTGATTCGATCGCGCAGTGAAACCCCAAGCATAGCCCTCTCCATTGCCCTTTGAGCGACTTTGAGCCTTCTTATAAGGCCCATTGTTAGCGACCACGTCTCAATTCCATAAGTCATCACTGGCAACACACACTGGCACTGGCAACTCCGAGAGTTTCCAGCTCGAGCTCCAAAATCGCTTCGAATGCCTAAGTGGCGACGTGGACGAATATAATGACGGGTTTGTAGAAGCTGTCCGTACGGTCGGGACTAAGTATTTTAGGACCCGCCGTACAAATAGAACTAAAAAGCTCTCGGACTACACTCTCGAGCTCATGGAGGACAGACGTGAGATGATTTTGCGTTCGTCAAGTGATGCTTGCAGATACCGGCAGCTCAATAAGCAGATCTCAAAGTCTCTGAAGCGCGACCTACGTCGGTATAATACCGAGCGTATAACGGAGGCTATAGAGCGAAACAGAGGCTCTAAAGTTTTCGCTAGAGATCTGACTATTGGGCATAGCCGGCTAAGCAAGCTGAAGACTGACGACGGCAAGATCTTAACGTCCGGGCCCGAGCTTT
The DNA here is from genome assembly GCA_037179545.1 of Sesamia inferens. Taxonomy (NCBI): domain Eukaryota; kingdom Metazoa; phylum Arthropoda; class Insecta; order Lepidoptera; family Noctuidae; genus Sesamia; species Sesamia inferens. Next base: position 15,638,891 of record CM073930.1, read on the forward strand.
TGAGGGAAGTCGAGAATTTCTATGGACAGCTCTACACTTCAACGACAAGACCCGCATTAAATCTTGCTGAAGACCCTAGAGCAAGATTAACCCGACACTACACTGAAGATATCCCGGACGTCAGCCTGCAGGAGATTCGATTGGCTCTGAAACAGCTTAAAAAAAACAAGGCGCCAGGCGATGACGGAATAACGGCAGAGTTACTGAAGGCGGGTGGTGAACCGATCCTTAGGGCCCTTCAGAAGTTATTTAATTCCGTCATAGATAAGGGAAAAACGCCACAGGCATGGCACAGAAGTGTGGTGGTACTCTTTTTCAAAAAGGGTGACAACACCCTTTTGAAAAACTACAGACCCATCTCACTTCTGAGTCATGTCTATAAGTTGTTTTCAAGAGTCCTCACAAATCGTCTCGCCTGCAGGTTTGACGACTTCCAGCCGCCCGAACAAGCCGGTTTCCGAAAAGGCTACAGCACAGTAGACCACATACATACGCTGCGGCAGGTTATACAGAAGGCCGAGGAGTATAACCTACCCCTTTGCTTGGCGTTTGTGGACTACGAAAAAGCCTTTGATTCGATCGAGACCTGGGCTGTACTGCAGTCTCTCCAGCGGTGCCAAGTAGACTATCGATATATTGAAGCGCTGAAGGGTTTGTACGAAAACGCCACCATGTCAGTCCGAATACAGAACCAGACCTCGAAACCAATACCTCTGCAGCGTGGTGTCAGACAGGGAGATGTTATCTCTCCGAAACTGTTCACCGCTGCATTGGAGGATGTCTTCAAGGTTCTGGACTGGAAAGGACTGGGCATCAACATCAATGGCGAATACATGACACACCTTCGGTTTGCTGATGATATCGTAGTCATGGCTGAGACCGCGGAGGACCTGAGTACAATGCTCGAAGACCTCAGTAGGGCCTCCAAGCGAGTCGGTCTTAAAATGAACATGGGCAAGACGAAAGTCATGTCTAATGCCCATGCTGTACCGACTCCTATAAAGATTGGAGACTCTGTTCTCGAAGTTGTTGACAGCTACGTGTACCTGGGACAAACTAGTAGATAACATTTTAATTTAATCCTGTCATTAAGATACTCCATAGACAGTTTAGACAAGATTAAAAATATGTCGACTAAAGATACGCCAGTTTACGTCAGGAGCGCACTAATTTGACAGGTCTAAACTGACATTTTATCTTCTATCCTTTTCTTAACGAAATGGAAAGAAAAAGATGCACATAGCTTAAAATTAGTTTAGTTTGTGAACAACAGAATCGGTTACAATTTTATTTCTATGTTTTATATAAATTTTCCAATCTAATTTTAATATCATGCTAATTTTATGCGAATTGCGTTTGCTGTTAATTTATGACTACTTTTGATTTAAACTATTTAAGTAGTTTAATCCCTTTTATATTTTGGCTGGTCACTGCAAAAAAAACAAAAAAAAATCGAATCAAATTGGGGATTATGACATTTATGATACATTAATAAAAATAACAAAAGAATGATTATTACAGTTACTAATGAAGCCATTAATATTTTAGAATGAAATGGCTTTTGATGGAATCATAGTTTTATTTATAGTTGTGTAACTATTGTTATATTGATTACCCGTAATATGTACTATCAAGACCAAAAGTCGAGTTACAATCTCAAGAAACTATGGCCAAGCAATACTAGTTGTAGTTACGACCTTCTTCTATAATAAAGTTTGATACACACTCAAACACTTTGACAACTTGCTGCCCGCTTATGATTGTTAGGTACTACTAATTTCAACATTCACAGTAATTGTTTCGATGGCCAAGCGGATAACGCCGTGATTAGCGTTTGAGGTGGTTCGAGTTCAAATCTAATAACTAACAAAAATTTTTTTAAATATTAATATTGGTGATTTATGAATGCTGACAATAAAAATATGTAAAAATACCGATCCGCAACTTAACGACGATACTTTCTTTTAAGATTTTTCTATATTAGGGTCATTATAAAAAGATGAGGGTAGATTTGAAACAAAGTCAATCACTAGTTCACATAAAATATTCTACTACCTATTAGCTGCAAAAAGTAATCTCAAATAATATTAGCTGTCGTTGGTTGGTGAGTATATAGTTACGAGTCATCATCATCATCTCAGCGCATAATCCCGGTCGCATCCGCGGCCTTCGCGTTGGAGCCCGGGGTCCGCTTTCCTACTATTACGCCTCCATTTCGCACGATCTCTGGCATCCTGTGGTGTGAGATTGTTGGCACGCATGTCATCTCTTACAACGTCAAGCCAGCACTTCTTTGGCCTGCCTCGCTTGTTCCGGCCCGGCGGAGGCGCCATGGCAAGACATTTGTTACCCACGTAACATGCCGGTTTACGTAAGACGTGGCCGTACCATCGTAGGCGACTCTCTTGCAGTTTGTCTGCTATGTCACGGACATGGAGACTGCCACGAATGCGGGAGTTCCTGATGCGGTCTTTCCGCGTAACTCCACACATCCACCGCAGCATACTCATCTCCGTGACACGCAGCTCCTGCTTGTGTCGCTCAAGCACAGGCCACGCCTCACTGCCATACAGAAGGACAGGTCTAATGATGGTCTTATAGACCTGTCCCTTAAGCTTAACCGGCATTTTGGGGTCACAAATGACACCTGTCATCTCACGCCATTTTGCCCAAGCTGCGGAAATGCGTGCTTTAACGTCGCAATCAATGTCGCCGGACGCGTGGAGCACAGACCCCAAGTATTTAAATTGGTCTGTGCACTCGACCTTGTCTCCGCCTATGCACACAGGCATAGGGTCTGTGGTGTTGCTGGCCATGTACACAGTCTTCGCCACATTGAGTTCAAGACCACCGCTCTCAAGCGAGTTCTTCCACGCATTTACCCGCCGCACCAATCGTTCCCTGTCCGCGTCTGCCAGCGCGATATCATCAGCATACATGAGCAACCAGGGTGGTTGCTCATGTGAATTCTTGATGCTGTCTGACAAGACGTCTAATATCACGCTGAACAGGAACGGACTAAGGACGGATCCCTGGTGTACACCGACGGTGATCGGGAAGGGTTTAGTGTCGCCAACAGCGGTCTTAACAACGGAATCGGAATTGAGGTACATGTCTCGAATTATGTCAACATAGGCTTCTGGTACCCCTTTGGACCTCAGTGCCCACCAGATCACCCCCCGAGGGACACAGTCGAAGGCCTTCTGCATGTCTAAAAAGAGCATATGCAGAGGCGTGTTCTTCGATCTATATCTCTCCATGGTGATCCTTAGGGCGAAGATAGGGTCCATGGTTCCGTACCCTGGACGGAACCCATATTGACACGTCGAGACAGCACACTCCTGCCGGATCCGGGAGTCTAAAATCCTCTCAAAGATCTTCATGGTGTGGGACATGACCTTTATACCGCGGTAGTTACCACACTCCTGTACGGAGCCCTTGCCTTTAAAGACTGGAGTGATAATACTCAGCCTCCATTGGCTCGGGATTTTCCCGGACAGGAGCACGCGGTTCAGAAAGTTAGTTAACATGCCCACACCGCAAGGACCCATCGCCTTCCAGGCCTCAATGGGGACTCCGTCAGCGCCGACAGCTTTCCGATTCGCCATGCGACGAAGAGCCGTGTGGACTTCCTCAGGCGTTATCGGGGGCACTAATCCAAGGTTCGGAGGGAGTTCCGGTGTCTGCACCTCTTGGTGCTGCTTATTCAGCAGCTCGTGGAAATACGTACGCCATCTCTCCTTCACCGCGCGATCCTCGCAAAGCAGGTTGCCAGTAGGGTCTTTTACACAACGGCACTTGGATATATCCTGTGCCGCTTTCACCCTAGAACGTGCCAACTTGTAAATGAGCTTCTGCCCCTCAGACGATTCCAACTTCTGGTAGAGCGGTTCTAAGTGGTCTCGTCTGGCTCTGGCTACAGCTCTTTTAGTGGCACGTTTGGCAACCTTGTATGCGTCGCGATCTTCAGGAGATCCGGTCGCCTGCCACGTTTTGAAGAGGGCTTTCTTCACCCTTGTCTCCCTCTGGACTGTGTCGTTCCACCACCAGGTCTCCTTGTCACTTTTGCGACCGCCCTTAGACACGCCGAGCACCACTCGCGCCGCCCCGGTAATAGCTGCCTGGATTCTGTCCCAGTGATCTTGGACAGATTCTCCCTCGGTACCAGCGCACTTGTCGCCAATAACCGAAGCGAACTCCTGGTACTTATTTTCAACAAGCAGCCACCACCGGATCTGGCGTCGGCAGCGCTCTACACGTCTACGTTGGGCCTTAACGCAGAGATCCATGACAAGGAGACGGTGTTGTGCAGTAAGACTCTCACCGGGTATGACTTTGCAGTTGGCTACTTTGCCGATGTGGTGTCTCCTAGTTAGTAGGAAGTCGATCTGGGTAGCGCTTCGTCCGCTCCGGTAGGTAACAAGGTGCTCCGGTTTCTTTTTGAAGTAGGTGTTCACAATTGCCAGGTCAGCGGCCGCACACGTTCGGAGAATGTTGTCCCCTTCCGCGTTGCGGCTACCGTACCCAAAGCCACCGTGAACACGCTCAAACCCGTCACACTTCTCACCCACGTGACCGTTCAAATCACCACCCAGAACGATTCCCTGGGATAACGGGATCCCGTGAAGCAATCCTTCGAGCTGGCTCCAGAACAACGTCCTTTCGGCGTCACCGCACCCGGCCTGCGGAGCGTAAGCACTTATCAAGTGGGTTATTACCCCATTGACAAGCACCCGCACCGACATTAGCCGATCACTGATGCGATTCACCTCCAAGACGTCATCCTGGAGCTCGTCAGACAACACCACCGCGACCCCATTTCTCCCACTAGGTACACCCGTGTAGATCAGCTTGTAGCCATTCCCAATAAGTCGGGATCTGCTGCCTTTCCACCGAGTCTCCTGCAGGAACGCCACGGCCACCCTCCGCCTGTGGAGAGTTTCGGCCAATTCTCTCGCGCGTCCAGTTAGCGTGCCAACGTTCCACGAAGCGAAACGGAGTTTACTGGTTTGGGCTCGCTTCTTCAGCCGTGTCCGCCCCTGACACGGTAGCCCTAGCCCACAGGTCACAGGAGTCGGGCGGGGCTCCTGCGCGCCGTTTTGCGGCGGCGCCCTAACTGTAACTCGTGCTTTTCTTCTATTCCTGTTCATGTTTGGCGGTTGTTTGGCTTATTACGAGTGCGACTGCCGTCTGACCACTCAACCCCGAAAGGGAAGCCGGCGTCAGGGCCCCGTCCGTATGTCAGCAGGTGCACCGTCTGGCAGGTGGGGTTGACTTGAGTCCCAAAGATGGTGGTGGGACCCCACAGCACCCCAGTATATAGTTACGAGTGTTTGTGTTATTAGAATTACTTTTTAATCAATATGCAGGCTAATATTAGTATCGAAGCTAAGGCGAATATTGTGGGCCTATATAGGATTGATCTCAATAAATCTGAAATATCAAATGAAACCGGCTTTTGTGTAAGTTGTTTTATAATTATTTGCATAAGGTGTAAACCAATCGCTTGTTGAAAGTGTGTAATAAAATTGTTATTGTTTTAGAGAAATACTGGAAGCCGTTGGGTCAAGATGTTGGAGGATGAAGATAATTTAAAGTGTCAAGAGAAGTGGAACGTAACGAGAATATTTACCATTGAATAAACCTTTAAATCGTGCGAAGAAGGGAGGTTGCATTTGTGGTAAAATAAAACAAAATGGCGAGACTGGTGGAGAGTTATCGAGCTAAACAAAAAAAAAAAAAACAATTTATAACAATCACAGTGCAGAAGTGTCCTACAGAGTTTTTTAAATATTATATAAGTGGTTATGAGTTCAAAACCAACAAAAATTAAGTCAGAGACACTCTCAGAGAAAAATTGAAAGAGATTAATGTACTGACTGTGGCGTCTCAATATATTTATGAACATCTTTTGTATGCTCATAAAAATATAAAGTTGTTTAAAAAATACAGTGATGTCTATAATATATATACTAGGAACAGGCACAAATTTTTTGTACCTACAACAAGGCTCAGGAAAATAGGCGGCTCTTTTAGATGCCAATGTATACATTTTTACAATGGACTTCCAGAGGTCGTTCAAAATCTGAGCCTGAATAAATTCAAATCCTTCATTAAACGTAAGTTGTGACAGAAAGCATTTTATAGTGTTAAGGATTATATTGAGGACACAAAGGCTTGGGCTTGAGCTGCGTCCGATTTCTATACTTACACAGATTGTTCTTTGATTTTTCCTCTTATAGTTTTAATTTGTAAATGTTTGTTTTTACTCAATGCCAATTCCGTAACGTAAAATATGCTTGGCTACACACTGTGTAGCTAAGCATATTGTACGTTACGGAATTGCATCGCTGACAGGGGTTTTCAGCACTGGTGCAGCTACACAGGAGCTAAACTTAGTATTCGGGAACACTGTTGGAGCTGCTGAACCTTGGACAAAACTATCTTTGCATTGTGTAGATTCAATTTCTTAGTATTGTATAATTGCATGGCACACGTGTGAGTACAATGTACTTACTGTAAAGCATCTATTTGTTGGGTTAGTCTTTTTTTCTTGTTGTTTTTTTTTTGTGTGTTTTCCATAATGGACGCTCTTAGCGTACAATATATTTCTGCATCGTTCTCACACGGTTCATTTCAAAATTAATGATGTAATCTAATATTTGTATCAATAGCTTGATAATTTAAAAGAATGTCCATGGAGTTTCTTGCCCGTTCTTCTCCATAGGTACCTACTCTTTGGACTAGCTTCACCTTACTGACTGACCGACCTTCTGACAATTCAAAAGTGCCTATAACTGGTTTATTTGAAATAAATGCTCAGATTTTGATTTTTTTTGAACAAGTTACTTTTGGTAAATTATAAAAACAATAATTTCGGAATTCACTCATGCCATCAAACTTCGAAAAAAGGCACTGCAAGATGGCAGCACTAGTAACATGCTATACACGCAAAAAATTGTAAACGTAGAAAGTACTGTTTTGTGTTCTATAGATTATTTTATGATTGTAATAATATTCAGGTTAAGCTTCAATCCTCTTTTCTTTAAGAAAATGAATAATTAAGCTATAACCACTTTAACGATAACATATAATATGTTTATTGTTTGTTATTATATTACATCTAGAGTAAACTAAAACATATAATAAAATCCCGTTTTTGGTATAAACATTCAATAAGCTTTTGTTTGCAAATAAAGTTTAAGTTTATTTTTACTTTAAAATACAAATCAATTATCATTATTATAAATTATATGAAATAACAAAAAGATTTGCCATTATTAAGGATCGAATCGAAGAAATCAATCGCACGCTTATGATATCAAAATCAAAATCAAAATCAAACCATTTATTTCAAATAAACCAGTTACAGGCACTTTTGAATTGTCAGAAGGTCGGTCAGTCAGTAAGGTGAAGCTAGTCGCTCATTCCAAAGAGTAGGTACCTATGGAGAAGAACGGCCAAGAAACTCCATGGACACTCTTTTAAATTATCAAGCTATTGATACAAATATTTGATTACATCATTCATTTTGAAATCAATCGTGTGAGAACGATGCAGAAATATATTGTACGCTGAGAGCGTCCATTATGGAAAAAAAAACAACAATTCAGAATTTAAAATACGCCGTAGCAGCTAAGAGATGACCAGTCCCCTCTGACGGCGTCCGTTCACGAACATGACGTATGGATCAGCATCATTCAGCTCAACCATATTGAAGGGAACCTAATGACCCAACACACACGCCACCACCAGCGAGACATTTGAGTGAGCATGACATACTCTCAACAGCCATAGCACTATCAAGTCAATAAACGACTAACCCAACAAATAGATGCTTTACAGCAAGTAGATCGTGCTCACACGTGTTCCATGCAATTATACAGGAAATTGAATCTACACAATGCAAAGACAGTTTTGTCCAAGGTTCAGCAGCTCCAACGGTGTTCTCGAATGCTAAGTTTAGCTCCTGTGTAGCTGCACCAGTGCCGAATACCCATGTCAGCGATGCAATTCCGTAACGTATAATGCCTGGCTACATAGTGTGTACTGGCTTTGAGTTAAAAAAAAAACAAACAATTGCAAATTTAAACTACAAGAGGAAAAATCAAAGAACAATCAGTGTAAGCATAGAAATCGGACGCAGCTCAAGCCCAAGCCTTTTTGTCGTCAATATAATCTTTAACACTATAAAATGCTTTCTGACACAACTTACGTTTAATGAAGGATTTGAATTTATTCAGGCTCAGATCTTGAACCACCTCTGGAAGCCTATTGTAAAAATGTATACATTGGCATCTATTATATAGATAGCACCATTGTTACTTGTGCAGCCGCTAACTTAACTTGAAATGAAGTAATGAAATTTAGCATTACTTTAAAGAAAGACGAAGGCTGCGATAAAAATAATAATGCGTTAGTGTGCGTGGCCGGTTTAGCGTAGGCGACAGTAGTCTTTAAGGTGGAAGGGGACTTCTTACTTCTGACTGTACTTGTAATAATACCAAAAACATGCAGCTATTAATAATGGCCCTATTTAAAACTAAACATACATAGTATTCATCGCATATGAATCATTTTAGTATGCTCGTTTCTTACTAAGTAACAATTAATTATGTTTATCTAACTATGTTAGATACTTTAGTAATTAGGTTCTAAAATACCACCTAACCGTTAGAATGTAGAAAAATGTTCTTTTTAGGTTCAATGAAGTGTCTCAATGTAAGTGACATTCTTTTAATACATATTCTCATTTTTACGACTCAAATAAGCACTTATCGAAGTACCTCGGTCTACAATGTAGTAGGTATGTACAATTAAAGTAGCATCTGAGTAACATTCCTTCCTTCCCATTGCATTACGTATGATTATTTATTCATTATGAACTCAATGAACTTCCTCACGTCTTACTTCGTCGTCTGACAAGACATTTAAATTGCCTTGTGTCAGACATCTTAAAAATAATGAGTAATGTAGATACAAATTGTGTGGTCGTGGTGGCCTAGTGGTTAAAACACCTTTCACGTATGAGTGTGCCGGTTCGATTCCAGGCCCGGCAAGTACCAATGTAACTTTTCTAAAGTTATATGTACTTGATTGGTGAAAGAAAACATCTTGAGGAAACCTGGACTTAGTCTGAAATCGTTAACCCGCATTGAGCAAGCGTGGTGATTACGCTCAATCCTTCTCTGTATGAGAAGAGACCTATGCCCAGGAGTGGGATGATAAAAAGATTGATGATAATGACGATGATGATGAATGTAGATACTGAAGAAAATATTCAAACAATATTTCTTACTTTATTCTTCTCCTTGCTTATTCATTGTATAGTAGAAACTGTAGCATTTTAAGGCTCGGAAAGAAGCGATTCTAATATTTGTTATAAAGCCGTGTTGTGTCACTGCAGTTAGCTGAACGGGTGGGTAATTTTCAATGGCCACTGAATAAGAGCTAGTATTCTGAATTTCGTTCGTATTCTCGTAATGCCGGTTACGTAGCATCTGACTCGGAGGCAACTAGCATAAACTTTAAGTGAGAGAAAATTTGCTTCGAAAAATTCCCAGAGACGAAAAGACTTTCCAGGATGGAGCGGCATTATATACTTGTAAGATTTCTTTTAAAAATAACACACGAAGTTCGTTCAGAAGTTAATAAAAATTAGTTGAAAACTCACGGAGAAGCGCCGTCTATCGAGACAGATACCTATGTTTGCAGCCGCGCCCGCGCTGTATGATGACGTCCCTCAAAACCTTACCGCCCCCCGCCCCCCCGAGAGGCTCTTTGAGTTTGCTTCCATAGTTTCGTTGCACAGTGAAGTTAATATTACTAGGTAAATACTCGCTCAGTACCGTACTTTACAGTTTTTGTTAGGCTAATAAATGATGAAAAAACACGAATCCGCGTGTACATAACATTGAACTTTATCTTCACTACATTAATTATATTCATATCAAGTATTGCAATTACGTCATTGTGCGAATATTAGAATTTCCGAATAGTTTCGAAACGTTAATCATTTCAGTTTCACGCAGACACCGGATTCGAAACCTGGTGTTGCAAAATTTCCTTTCCTTTAGCTATAGAATGGACATTTGTTGTTTATTAAATCAATGGTGTTGGAATTTGAAATCAAAAGTAATCTGCTTGTGCGGAAGCGCGAAAGGAGATGGATGACAGGGAAAATACGCGAGAAAATTCAAAAGGAAAGCAAGGTGAAGCGCGCGTGGAAAATTGGCTTCATTAGATAGAGGGACCGAGGGTGCGCCTTGCAGGACACACGGCCACGCGGAATGAACAGCTTGATGCAATTTAATGCTCCTTACATGGTCAATGAGCAATTTTTTTAGATGTTCTATGGAGAGTTTAAGATCTAGCTTGCTGTTTTAAAGTGGAATGTCAGAAATGCAAGCAAACCATGAGCATGTAAGGCGTTTCGATAGAATAAGAGGCTAGCTTTTTGTTTTAATAATTATAAGCTAGTGCTTGACCACAATCCCGCTTATGGTAAGCAGTCCGCCGCAGGTGGCCCTGGTCGGGAGACGACATCAAACTCCCAGCCACCGCCACAGAGCAGCACAGAGCTCGCCGCCCGGTAAGGACCAGGCCCGAGTCGACGGCGCGTTGTGTTTCACGTGCGCCTCAAAGAGATGTCAGCACATCGTGACCACGAAGACCGATGCCTCCTGGGTCAGGGTTGCTGGTTGGTTAAAAAAGAAACCGTGGCCCTGGCGCATAGGCAAGTGAAGAAACATGGGTGGGTTTTAGCCAGTAAAAGTTTGACACGCCCTTCCGCTCCGGCCAGAGCGGGAGAGGACATTTGACAATTTCTCATCACAAGTAAAAAAAATGGTAAGCAATGATGCAATCGTTGATGGTAAAGCGTTTTAGTTTAGCATATTCACTCAAAAAACTTAGTGAATAGGAAGGAAGATGGTAGTTGAGCGAGATGATGCAATGCAAAAACCCAACAACACGACTGCCAATGAGGCTTCTACTGTATTTGTTGTCATTTTTGTGCATGTGTGTACCTACTTGGTTTCGTAGAAAACTTTTTTAAATGAATCTTTAAATTCCTTTTACCACTGTCCACTAAAATGTAATCATAAATTTTCAATTTCCAAAGAAGTAATCAAAGGAATCTTAGGTTAATAAAATGGATGTTTAGGTTAAATAAATAAAAAACCTTGTGTTTGACTTTGAAAAAAAAAAGTATTTGAATTATTATTTTTTTGGGTTGAACTCTAAGAATAGTATTCAACGCCAACCACACAGAATATGTTAAGGGTGTCTGTGTGTTATTAATTTATACAGTGTAACATTTTGATAACTACTGCAGCCATGCAAGCTGGCAGCACTATTATTCCAAGAATCCCGCGCTCCGCACTAGAGCATCCAGCCATTCAAATTTCATATATCAAATACTGATTCATACATTCTCTTGAAATTTTTCATGTTTTCACCTGAAGACAAATTTTCTTGAACATTGTCGAGCAACGTGCAATATATGAGACTGCTATGACATGTATTACGAAATTTTATGAAAAAGTCCTAAGATTTATGGTTGTTTCATAGCAAAAAAATACGATTTTTTCAGGTATACGCCCGAGGCGCTGTACCGGAAAAATCATGAATTACGTTGTTACATATAAACAATGAACTAGCATCTCATCTAATCTTATTTGAGGTTATTATGTTCTACCGAATGGTGGTCTCCCCGAGGTCTACCCGCTACGCCTCCCGCGGTAAAAATATTGGCTTTAACAATTTTATCGTTTTTGTATTACATCACAACAGTGTTTATCTGAGGTGATTGAAAATTTAAGTGTACCCGCATTCTTCCAATTGGTTTGGGTTGGATTTGTAATAATAACATATCTGAAACGAAACTCGTATCATGCTCAGTAATTACATTTAAAAAGGTAACTAGAAAGGATATTTTGTGCATGTTCTTTTTAACCGACTTCATAAACAGGAGGAGATTCTCAATTCGTCGCAGACTTTTGTTTTGTTATGTATGTTTTATTTAATTAATCTAAGAACTCTGGACCGATTTGCAAATTTGGTGGTCCCATAGTCACTAGGTGAGGATCTGATGATGGAAAACCAGAGAAAGCAAGGGAGCTTTCAAAAATCGTAGTAGCGATTAGTACATTACTCACTATTGTCATTAAGTATTTTAAAGCACTATAATTTTATACAGGTCTTGAGTAGATCTGAAGATGGAGCCGGGAGACAGTCGAGGCAACTCAACAACGATTCACAGCAGCTATCTTGTGTTTGTGCTTGTTTAAATTGTATTGATTAGAAGTTTACACCTAGATGGGTTGTGACTGTCATAAGGGCTCTGATGATGAAGACAAAGGCCAGTTCCGGGAACTTCTCAACGATTTACAGTAGCTACTTTGTGTTTGGATGTAATTCATTTATATTGATGAGAACTTTGCACACATATGAGTTGAAATGAAGGTTTGCAGTAGATCTGATGATCAAGATCAAAGACAGTCGAGGGAATTCCTCAAAAAATTTACAGCACTGAAGTTTATTATAGGACAACCACTACCTACTCGTCATGCAACAATCAATTAAAATCAAGAGACTAAATTTAAGTTGCGTAATCGCGTCATGTCTAGCATTGTTGATACTTTCATTTTGGTCTCATAGGAATTTTATAGAAATTGGTTCAGTAGTCTGATTTTTAAACCAAAATTACGGGTAAAAATTAAAGTAAACAAAATTACGACGTTTGCTTACAGGCCTTTTCCTAACTATATTAGCGTCAGCGTCCAGTCTGACCGGATGCAGCTGAACAAAACTTTTCACCACTAAAAAGTCTAAAATTAAAAATTTTTACAAAAACAGCCAACCGACTTCCAAAAAGAAGAAGTCAACAATTTGGCCTTTGTATAAGTCTCCGTAGAATTTTTTCTACGGACACTTATACAAAGGCTCCAAATTGTTCGCACCAGATTTGTCTGTTGGACAGAGCCTACTTGCGAAGCTGAAGACTGGGGATGGTAGGATCGTCACTTTTAAGCCCGAGCTTTTGGGTGTGATTGAGAAATTATACACATCAACACGCGCACCAGCTGTAAGCCTAGCCATTGATTCTAGAGCCAGACTAACCCGACATTACACCAAAGTTATCCCGGACGGCAGCCTGTACGAGATTGGTAGGGTCCTGAAACAGCTCAAGAACGATAAGGTGGCTGGAGATGATGGAATTAGTGGTAGTAGTGTTTTTCAAAAAAAGTAATAATACTCTTCTGAAAAACTACAGACCGATATCCTTCTTGAACCATGTCTATAAGCTATTTTCTAGGGTCATCACCATCCGTCTCGCTAGCAGGTTCCACTTCTTCCAGGCTTCCGACCAAGCAGACTTACGAAAAGGCTTCAGCACCATAAATTACATTCATACATACGCTGAAGCAGGTTATACAGAAGTCTGGGCAGTATAACAAACCACTAAGCTGAGCGTTTATGGACTATGAGAAGAACTTCGATTCGATCGAGACTTGGGCGGTGCTACGGTCTCTCCAGCGGTGCCAAATTGACTATCCATACATTGAGGTGATAAAGTGTTTGTACATAAATGCCACCATGTCAGTCCGTCTCCAGGATCAAGACTCGAAATCGATCCAGATGCAGCGTGGAGTGAGACAAGGAGATGTCATATCTCCCAAATTGTATACTGTTGCGATGGAACATGTCTTCAAGCTCTTGTTGGAAAGGACTTGGCATCAATATCAACGGCGAGTACCTACATCACGAATCTCCATTTTGCAGAGGATATCGAGGCCATGGCGGAGGTCCTGTAAGATTTGGGCAAAATGCTTAATGACCTCAGCAGAGCTTCCCAACAACTGGATCTAAAGATGAACATGGATAAGACGAAGATCATATCGTATTCCCACTCTAAATTTTTGACGAGTATATATGGGACAAACAGTCCAACTAGGTAGGTCCAACTTTGAGAAAGAAGGCATCGCTCGGCATGCTACGCTACATCTTCTCGTCGTCCAAGATACCACAGTGTCTCAAGAGTAGAGTCTTTGACCAGTATGTGTTACCAGTGATGGATGACATGATTGCTCGTAGAACCGATGGCCGATGAGGCAATAAGGTTCTGGAGTGGGGCCACGTACCGGAAGACGCAGCGTAGAGAAGCCCCCAACGAGGTAGACCGATGACCACTTAAAGTCGCGGGAAGCAGATGGATATGGATAGCACAAGACCGGTCATCATGGAAAGCCTTGGGGGAGGTCTTTGGCCAGCTGTGGACCTCTGTTGGCTGAGAAGAAGAAGAGGTTGTTAATCGTTCTCCAAAATTAGTCCCACTTGTCCTGTAACAGCGCTACGAGGGCTAATATAAGGAGAATAAAATTATGTAGTATCACAATGTTAACGCTACGACTTTTCGTAGGCATTGTAGCCGTAGTACCTTACGGTCGCTACGAGTTTTCGTAGGCTTCGTAACCGTAGCCGAACTCATCAGTCTACTGGCAACTCAGGATTTTTTAATATAAAATCATTATACAATCAAAATGATCATGTTATATTGGATAGGTTAGTATATTTACCTAATTCACTTAAAAGAAACACAACACCGCCTGGGAAAGACCTAATCAATGTATTAATTGACCAACAATAACATTCAAGGGCCCGTTAAATTAATACCCATTTCGGAATTGCTTGGGGATCATAAACCTCAATCATTTAATTATTTCCTTGTATATGAATTATTTATTTTGGAATTACAATTCTATTAATACTGCAGGTTCTTGATTAAATATGGCTATACGTTATTGGTTTTCGTTTTCAATAAACAATACTCATGAAATTAATTCTATATATTCAAACATTGTGATCAAACATTTAAGAATGAGAGAACTTTGTATTGAATCGACATTACCATGTACATATTTCAATACTTCGTAGAAGTTTTTGACTTTTCCTTATAAATGTGTGAATTTCTTGTTAATAATTATTATTTTATGAACAACAAACTTTTGTGGACCTTGTTAACTCGGGAAAGATGAGTGTTTAAGTTTGCCCCGGAATAGATGTTTTATGATATGTAGTGAGAACAGTAAACAACGAAGTTTTGGTATCGCGACCGCATAGCGTTGGGTTGGCGAGGCTTGTTTATGTGGCAATTGGCGTCGCAATGAACCGCCATTCTAGCGGGGAGGAAGTTCTCAGCAAAGGCGCTCCGAGTTGAGTAACAAATTGAAGTATGGCGCCGGCAACTCGCAAATAATCATACACAAGGTGGGTAAGTTCGGCTCCAGCAGAAAGTTCATCTAACTTGAGACTGATAGTAACTCTGAAATTGCGGTCAGCAAAAGGAAAATATTCATATGCCATTCGCCGATACCGAAATATCGATCCACTCCATTTGATTGCATAGTCTCAAATTGTATACATATGTACGTATGTAGGTAACCTATGATTCTGTTTTGTTTTGTTACAAGCTAATAAATACCTTAATATTGAATATTTAAATTATTTATTTAATCGTATTACATAAATAACATGGTTCCCGTAGGTAATAAATACCCACATCTTTAATTTTCATTTCTGGCTAAGATATTGTTAAAGCTGCACTATTTCAAGGAAATTATTGCTTCCTCCAAAGTTGGTCAGCAATGCCTTGCAAATCAAGCTTGCAATTGAAGCTATTGCTTGTTTAATAGTTACCTTTGATGTAAAATTAATATAAAGTTAAGGTAATAAATGTTTTAGTTTCCTCTGAATAACTTCCTACCTACAAAGCGACGCTACGAGGAATGCTGAAGTCGTGAATATTTGGTTATTCAAAGAGCTAAGTTAGTTAGTCGATCTAATAATTTGGGAAGGACAAATTCTCCAAATAATCGAGTATGTCCTTTTACTATTAAAATAGCCATAATATACTCGTGCAATTTAAATGACATAAAAACAAAATGGATCTTGAAGACACAAACGAAAGCTTAAATAACTACTTTTACTAAGACTTTGCTAAGTACCTTATTTCGTGAGCCTAATGTTCCCAGTCTCTAATCCTCCAATGACACAGTATCATACCTAATATTTCAGACCCGCGAATTCCTTGCTGAGGTAAATGGGTAATTGTGGTGTTCACACCGGAGATAGATTACTGGTCTGGCGAATACTAGCGCCGCAATCATTTGTTTCACCCAATTGACTGCTACAACTTGCCTCCTATACACATTCCCCATTTGTTACTTTAAAGCCAGCACTAGTTCACGTGGGCACAGAAAGACAAAGCTGAGTTAACGCACTGTTCAAACTATCAAACTGTGGAAGTTTCAGTGAAACTTCACTTGAAATGCATTCTTTAAGTTTTTTCCACATACATAACTCGTCTGAGATACAACCGTTTCAATAAGCAGATCAGTATTCAGTCTTTAAGCTTCAAGATAGAATATGGATAGATTATTTCTATATTAATAGTAGGTACCTAGTAACAAAGACGCGCTGGGTTATAATTGCAAGCTTGACAACTGTTAGGAGAGGTCAATAATTGGAACACCGGTGTTGCCAAGGGCGGGCACAGTACAATTTACGGATACATAATCTTGTTTGTTTTCCTTTCGCCTCGCTGTTTTGATTCGTCGAACAATTAGTATTGAATTACTTATAATGTTATTGCAATTGATTTCGAAGTTCGATAAATTAATTCATTTTATATTGAGCGAGTTTTACGATATATGAGCGCACAAATAACAATGAAAGCTTAGACTGATGTTAGTGGAACATTCGTATAGATTTAACGAAATCCAATAATTCCATTTTGAATGTTCTACGACTCATCCAGTAAAAAGCTAATCCGCTGAATAATGGAGGTTATAGATATCAACGTGGAACAGGCATGGCGGAAAAATATGTCAATTGTTTGCCTCTGCATGACTTTATGGTAATAATAACTTTAAATAATAAATCTCTGCTTTTGTTGATGTTTTAATTGGTTTCAGTAGTGTTTACGTGGGTCGCTTCCCGGGAAATTGTATTTAAATTAATCCGTTGAGTGATTCTGCCCAAATAAATTGCTTGAAGCTTTCATTATGTGTCTATATTTAGTATTGTCTAAAGAAACAATATTTCATATCAGGGACATAATTATTGTGCTATATATGTAGTTAATTATATATATGGCCTGTTCTTCAATCGACCTAATAATACGTAAATACTTACTTGTGGAGCAAAATTTATGTCTGACAGATTCTGTGTGGAAGTCTGTTTTCATATATTGGACAAGTAAATAAACATCTGAGGAAGTCAGGCCAGCTGTCGGGATAGACTATGGTGAAGGTGGTGTGATGATCTGTTAACGTCCGCAGATTTAGAGATATACTTATATAGAGAGAGCACAAGATAAGGAGGTTTGGAAGATAACAGGGGAGGTGAGAGAGAAAATGCTGATGATGATTGAATAAATTAATACTGCAATTTTTTTTCTTTGCATTATGCCCTCAGTTAATCTAACACTGAAAGACGTCAAAATTATAAGAACCACTACCATTTGTTATACTTATATAAAATAATACTAGAACCTACAACATCAGAATTGTTATTTATTCATCTTTATGGAGGAAACTTTGTAAAGCGCCATTGATGTTATGACGTTCTGTAGCCGCGATACTCTATAAACAATGTCTCTTTCACGCCAAGGACGCAGCCATC
This sequence comes from Sesamia inferens, assembly GCA_037179545.1. Classification (NCBI taxonomy): domain Eukaryota; kingdom Metazoa; phylum Arthropoda; class Insecta; order Lepidoptera; family Noctuidae; genus Sesamia; species Sesamia inferens. The sequence continues at coordinate 15,656,576 of CM073930.1, forward strand.
GTATACAAGTACCGTCAGGGAAATTCATTGGTAAGCAAATTCACACCCTACATCGAATTGCCATTTCATGTAACTGTCAAAGAATGACAACTGTGATAAGAATATACAGATGATGAGTATTGACAGGAAAGCTAAGATGAGTGTCACGCGCATTTTTATTGGACTTTCAAAATTATTTATAGTATCGTTTACTAAATAAAAACGCGTGATTAATTTAGTAAAAAGTGCATTCAGTGAATAATTCATAAAGAATATTGAAATATCGAAGCATAGTGGCCACATCATGACTTTGCATCAAATCTCCCTCGTGATGGCTCACGCGGCCGTGTTTTCAACTATCCTTGGCGATATCCGCCATTATTGTGGAATAAAATTATCAAAGAATTTCTATAATATGTTACACGTGTTATTGGCAAAATTGTGGTATCTGTTCCACAGAGGCCATTGATCAAGAGTTGAGGTTGAATTTCACCTTGAAAAAAGAAGAAGAAGAACATACAGATTTTTTATTATTAGTAAATTTGAAAAGCAAAAAAGATGAGAAAAATTTAGGAAATATTTTTCCGGAATTTTTCTCATATTTTCGACTCATCATAATCGTGTGTTACTTAAGACAAGTTTACTTTTTATAGGAAATAAGGTCAGTGATGATGGAGCATGCATGGCACATGGACGCTGTAAAATTATTCTAAAAGACTTGGTCTAAAGATATTTACAAAAGAGGTAGCTTACATCATTTCCTACTTCGTCTACTCCACCTATTTTCGCTTCCAGTCCAACTGGATGCAGGTGAATATAAATATTTTTCATGGAGCCAGTCGCTCCACGTATTACTACAATCTAGTTACAGATAGATTACAAGACACCCCCGGTAAAAGGTTTATCTTGCGTATTCTTTCAAAAAATATGATATGACCAAAGGAAGGGCAATCCTCGAAAATATTAAAGTAGGTGGGTTGTTATTATGAGGCCTAAGAAATTGGATTAACGTCAAAGCAATATTTATGGGAATTCCTTTTTCTTGGCTTTTTCCTCATTTAATTAAGATCTGAAGACGTGTCCTAATAAGTAAAGGATTTGTTTTCTTGTTACTGTTGCGATAGCTACCCTTATTGTTTCATTCCAAACCTTTCAATAAAGTTGATGGTTTTGTTTACATGTCATAATATAGTGTAAGTAGGTATGTAGCCATAGCTGTAAATGTCTTCATTGTATTATCCTTCAGCCCAAATAAGGATAAACAAAATTGGAGATTTTATTTGGACATCAATGTTTATAGCAAACATCTACGAACAGAAACGCTATGCCAAAAATAATATGAAAGTAACAAACTTACACATATTGCCAAAAGTATGGTGTCCTGATAGATATAACAATAACAAAAATAACTTATGTAACCTATATTCTTTAATGAAATCTCGGAAAAAATGATAATGAAAATTCGGAATCAACTTTTCTTTCATTTAAAAACAAGTCATGTTACTACTTGCTGAACAAATATTACAGTAATACATTAAGCGAATAAATTCTATAATAAAGGAACTACGTTTGAAATACTTAATAAACAATTCTACCAGAGATTTACTTTCCTAGGTTAGGTAGTATTCGCTCCTGAAATCAAACACGCATGAAGCTTCACATTGCGCTTGCTAATGACAAGACTAGGGCTTTGAAGTTTGCCGACAAGCAGATGGGACACGGTACGACTGAGAGGAAGAAATCTGTCCTAATGATAGATACATTCAAACTTACGTGGTGGTGTCTTGTAGCAATTTATGCTTGAAGTTTACTTTGATATTTCGTGCAGTCTTATTAACATATTGTAAGTAATACATCATATTAGGTATATTGACATGTGTCACCTAAAATACTATTGATATCTATTTTAGTATATAAAATCTCCCATGCTATTTTACAAAACTTGTTTTTACTGACAATATCAGATTACTGTACGATATTTAACGCTTCAATCAATAAACGTGGGAAAGTAATAACGAGCAACGTGAGAATCCATAAGTTTCATAAACGGCTGGAGCCACCTGTTTTTATTACGATGACTTGATTGTGAGCTGGTTGTAATTTGAAATACGGCTATAATGCGGTCTAAAACTTTTAACAAATCAAACATTGTAAAAAACTTTTTGAGACCAACGAACGAAATAAAGCCACTACAGTATCAGAAACACTTCAAATTATTAAATAGCCCAATCGCTACGTAACTTTATTTATCAAATTCTATTAAAGCACAAAGTTTTTCCATTTTGCTCGCACTGTTATCCCTTACAATCATATAAACTAAAACAACTCGCAACTTAAATTTTTTGGAGTTAACTTATTAGTTATGTTGGTAATTACTTAACGCGGAACTTCCTACTCACCGTCCGACGATGTAACTGAACCGCTAATTATAAGCACTAGCAGCACAGCTGAACACGACGCCAGTCTACGTCCGCTCATCATGTTGATTAGTTTACCCCAACGACATGTTAATCGAAACAACTTTTTGAAGAACTGCAAATATGTCAACAAAAGTGTTGTGATGAATGTCAGTGGCGTCACGAGGTTCCCCTCATTCATTCGCCATCGGAATCGGCTCCATTAAATATTCATCGGCAGGTGAATCGAGTGGGGTTTGTGTGACGGGTGCCGGCGAGCGGCGAGTGGCGAGCGGCGGGCGGCGGCGAAGACGGCGGCGCGCTGCGATCTCGCGGCGCTCTGGCTGCGTACTGGCCGCGCTACGCTAGCCGCGCCGCTTTGTCTACGACTGTTGTACGCTCCCGGCGCTTGCGTAGCCCCGCCTCGCTCTCGGATGAAAGGACGGAACATTACCAGTATTTGTAACAGTTTGCGTCAAATTGATATAAATGGAGACGGTTTTAATAAAGTGTAATTGACTTTTGCCGACTTTGCGTCGCATTAATTTCGACCACGCTAAGACGCCTCGGGCAGGTGCGGCGTTAAATACCACCACGGCAACTTCGCTTTCTGCCATGAATAATTTCAAATTTAAATGAATGTTAATTATGATGAGTTTTTAAGTTCACTTTGATATTTCAGAGATTGATGTTAAGGTATAAAAATGATTCCCATTTTATTAATTATTAAATTTTATTTCCACGACAGGTAACTCGGTACTGACCTTATTTTCTAATACCGCGGTAAATCCTGAAATCCCATTTATTAAATCATTTTATTAAATATTGTTAAAATCAGCGAGTTCTATTTCTTCAAATTAGTATGAAAATTCTTGTAAACACATGCGTAATTTATGCGATTACATGATAATTTACGTACGTAACGCAAATGAGGTTACATGCCGTCTTAATAATTAATGAGTGCGATCTCGCAATAAGGATTACATACAAAATGCCTCGCTAAAGAGTTTTTAAAAATTCTAACACTCTTCACGATGATTACCTACTTATCATTGAGTAAGTTTTTTATATAATTATAATTTAGTGCATGACCGCAATCCCGCCTGATGGTAAGCAGTGATGTAGTCGTTGATGGTAAAGCGCGCTAGTTTATTAAGAGCCAGACCCTCAAGCTGGGACTCCATCATGCAGACCCTCCACGACCTAACTCCTGACACAACAACATTAGGCGCATCGTACCCGGCACACATTGCAACACAACTGCTCAGAACCATCCTCCGTACGACTTCACCAGATATCATGCCGGAACAGGTACAAAAACTGATAAATGAACTAATAATAGACAAACATGGAGGATCTTTAATTACCACTCGCATTTCAGATTAACAACATTCCCGTCAATATTATCAGAATGTTTCAGCCGGATGAATCCAATAAGCATGAATAATTAATTGTAATATGTTAATATGTATGTCAATATAGCCCCAATCTAATACGATCCGTGATACGTGCAATTAAATAAGGGTTAGTATTAGTGTTTACCTTAGATTTACATTGTATAATAGTGAAAGAAATCAGAGATTTATTCATTTGCAAGCTTATTTCGAACTAGGTAGGTCCAACTTCGAGAAAGAGGTGTCTCGTCGAATCCAGCTCGGCTGGGCAGCGTTCGGGAAGCTACGATACGTCTTCTTGTCGTCCAAGATACCACACTGTCTCAAGACCAAAGTCTTTGACCAGTGTGTGTTGCCAGTGATGACTTACGGAACTGAAACGTGGTCGCTCACAATGGGCCTCATACGAAGGCTCAGAGTCACACAAAGGGCAATGGAAAGAGCTATGCTCGGAGTTACTCTGCGTGACCGAATCAGAAATGAGGAGATCCACAGAAGAACCAAAGTCACCGACATAGCTCTGCAAGTCGCTAAACTTAAGTGGCAGTCGGCAGGGCACATTGCTCGTAGAACCGATGGCCGATGGGGCAGTAAGGTTCTGGAGTGGCGGCCACGTACTGGAAGACGCAGCGTAGGGAGGCCCCCAACAAGGTGGACCGATGACCTGGTGAAGGTCGCGGGAAGCCGATGGATGCGGGCAGCTCAAGACCGGTCAGCGTGGAAAGCCTTTGTCCAGCAGTGGACATCCATAGGCTGAAGAAGAAGAAGAAGAAGAAGCTTATCTCTGGCTCGTTCAAATAATTAAGTTTCAATATGTAACGTAAGCAAACGCAGTTATGTTCCAATAATAACTTGCGAAAAAGGGATTGAGGGTCTTAGGATCGAACCTAGATAGGCGATTTACTTTGAGTAAATTATTTCTCCACCACTGCTCTTCAACTGTAAAGGAAAACGTCCTGAAGAAACTGGCATGCTTTAGAACCAGCAATTTGAGAAGATGTGACATGTAACAGCCTACACTGGGTTCGTGTAGTGTATTATGGTCCACTTCATCCCATCGAGAGCCTATGTCCCGGCAGTGGCATATAGGCTGATTATGTTTTGTATGTTTAAAATACGGCGAGTTTCCACCCTTACGTTGTTGACACCACTGCGATCCGGACGAAGCGTTTTGCTTCTTCCTTTATACCGTGTACATCGCGGGACTGGAACAATTTGCCAGCGTCGGTGTTTCCGTCACACTACAATTTGAGTGTCTTCAAGGCTAGAGTGAATAGGCTCTTAATAAACTAGCGCGTTTTACCATCAACGATCGCATCACTGCTTACCATCAGGCGGGATTGCGGTCAAGCACTGGTTTATAATTTATAAAAAAAAAAAATTGTTCCAACATTTACAACAATCGCTACTCATTAGACAGTTGTAGAAACTGACTTTATTTCAAGTTAACTTAAAAATGTCCGGTTTCTAATTCAAACTATTAACAAAATTAGTTGCATTTGGTCTCTCCTTCTACACATTTACGTGCGAGTATATTTTAAAAGGTTTAACTTGTTTCAACTTTATACCTACTTAATTTTGATTACAGGGCCAGCGAGATAAATTAAAACTGTGGGTGCTACCGCAGCGGGGCATGACCGCGGCTACCTAACTTATAATAATAGAATTATATTACTAGGCTCTCGTGGACGTGGATTCCGTACAGGTATAAAAAGAGTTATACAAAAAATACAAGGATCTTTTGCATGAATTATACAGAAAAACAGATACAAAAATAATATTCTTGAATGTATTTTTTATGTAACGTAAATAAAGTATGTCGGAGATCGTCGATTAATTTTAATAGAAGTTGCTGATTTGATTTACGTAGTAGAGGGGCGAACGCTTGTGACGTTATTTTGTGATGGCGTCACATGGACAGAGTCGCTTTGGAAAGTGGGGTTGGTCGAACGGTGACTTTGCATCGAGACGCGGACCAAGGCACATCTCCGAACCGAAACGGTCGGTTTGCCTATTCAAATTGTTATTATGAAGATTGGAGGGTATATCTACACGTCGTGCTTCAATTCAAAACTCACCTACGAAATGAAACCTGTACCACCACACCAAGATGCTGTCGACCCTACCGCTCTGCCGTCGCTGTCTCCGACATCAGAAGTTGGATGAAGAACTACACTGCTCACAATCTCGTTATAAATCAAGGAACAGAATAACAGTCACTTTCTGCCATTATGTGTGTAGTTGTTCATTGTCTTTGTATGAGCTTCTGTAAATGCTGGATGTACGGGCAATGAGGCTGAAAGTGAACGTCATGTCACGAGGTGCGCTCAATTGCTGGCGCATTGATCGCTCCGCGTGATGGTCCGCTGCAAGAGTGCGCTGCAGGCGTGCAAGTGCTGGCTGTTGCTTGGCGCGCGACAGTGCTGGCTGTTGCTTGGCGTGCGACAGTGCTGGCTGTTGCTTGGCGCGCGACAGTGCCGACTGATTCTTGGCGCGCGACAGTGCTGGCTGTTGATTGGCGAGTGAAGTGCGCTTGCGGAGCGCGTAAGGTGCGCTAGCGGAGCGCGCAGGGTGCGCTTGTGGAGCACGCACGGTGGGCTTGCGGATGAGCTTGCGGAGCGTGCAAAGTGCGCTTGCGGAGCGCGCTTCTAGCTGCTTGGTGAATCACATCAATGGCGTGTGGTGCGGAGTCAGAGCTGCGTGCGCTTTGCGGTATGCCCAAGGTCTCAAGACTTGAGCCGCTACTCTGCAGGCGATGAAAAGATGTCAAAATACCCAAAACGTTTGTGGTAACGTAATGGGATTTTATGAGAGCTCAGAGATGTCTGGTGTGCAACGGTAGACAACTGCCAAGTGGCAAGTGTTTGTGGGAAATTGCCATAATCCGGTGAGTCGTACTATTTTTATTTTGATTCCGTGGCCGAATGTTCTCTTGGCAAGCTATCTGTAATTTCATTGGTATACGTACACACTTGATAGTACGTATACAGGGTTTGGGTAGTACCAGCGTTGTGTACTGAACCATTTCTTTGCGACATGATAATAATTTGCAAATTTTATTTCTTGTACTACCCGATTATTGTTTGTTATAATGGGCTGAGAAATTTTAAATCAGGTTTTTAAAATTATGATGTCTGGTTTGTCTTTATTTCAAAACTAAAGTTCACTGTGGCCTATAGTTACGAGCTCACTTGAGATTCTGATAGTATGTGTGCTATTAAATCTTCTCAAGAGAACAAGCGGTAACGAACATAGAAATGAGTGCTATTTACGAAAAATCTAAATTTGATAGAAGTGTGCTAAAGTAATGAAATTTAATAATGGTGAGTTGTTTGATGGCGATAATGGCGATCGTTACCTATTGAAATCGTTTATTGGAAACAGAACTTATAAGTACCCCACGATCGCATAAGTACGAAAGATTTTTCCAAGTAATGTCTGCTGAGTTAGATTTTCATAATGTAGAAGATGGTGAGGCGGGTGCCTCCGCCAGCAAATAGAACACGTATCATGGCTATGTGGTCGCGCTGCTCGCACTAGTCTGTAGTCGTAACTGCAACCCAGTGAGGGGTTGTTCAGAGCGCGATGGGCAGCTAGTGGTGTGGCGGGGACACTAGTAGGTATGGTCGCACTGCATGCACTAGTCTGTAGTCGTAACTGCAACTCAGTGAGGAGTTGTTCAGGGGGCGATGGGCAGCTAGTGATGTGGCGGGGACTTTGGTAGATATGGTCGCACTGCATGCACTAGTCTGTAGTCGTAACTGCAACTCGGTGAGGAGTTGTTCAGGGGGCGATGGGCAGCTAGTGATGTGGCGGGGACCTGGGTCTCAGAGGAGACTATTAGTTGTACGGTCATGTGTTGACCTGGGAGTCGTGGACTCTAGAGTTGGTCGTATCACAAGAGGTGATGACGATATGGGTGTCAACTATGAGTTGTCACTAGCTACTGTGGTAGCGAACCATGGTGTGTTTTCTTATTGAAGATTATGGTTTTGATTTGATAATTATGAGGCTTGGAAGAACCTTTTGTGTTTTCTTTTTGAAATTTGATAATTATGAGGCTTGAAGGAAGCTTTTGTTTAAGTTGTTAAAATAATTAAGTTTGGTTTTCTAATACCTAGTCATTGTAATTAAACATGACGTGTGATGGTCAGGTTGGCCGAGTTCTCAAAAATGCTTCAAAGTCGGTGTTCTGTGTTTTTTTTAAATTTGTTACAGACATGCACTAGAACGTGCAACGGGAAATGTTGAGGTTTGGCCGGAATCGGCGGTTGGCCTGGTGAACCGGATCCTGGACTCCGGGGCTGAAGGAGCTTCGGATGCGACTGGGATTGGCGCTGGGATGATGATGATGATGATGATGAAGATGATGATGCACGAGGACGTGCAAATCGTCAGGCTGGCCGTGTCGGAGATCGTCGATTAATTTTAATAGAAGTTGCTGATTTGATTTACGTAGTAGAGGGGCGAACGCTTGTGACGTTATTTTGTGATGGCGTCACATGGACAGAGTCGCTTTGGAAAGTGGGGTTGGTCGAACGGTGACTTTGCATCGAGACGCGGACCAAGGCACATCTCCGAACCGAAACGGTCGGTTTGCCTATTCAAATTGTTATTATGAAGATTGGAGGGTATATCTACACGTCGTGCTTCAATTCAAAACTCACCTACGAAATGAAACCTGTACCACCACACCAAGATGCTGTCGACCCTACCGCTCTGCCGTCGCTGTCTCCGACAAGTATATATAAATAAATAAAAATTACCTACACTAAAACTGAAAGATAGGTGAAAAGTGAAGGAAAGCTTAAATATAACTATTTAAGCTTTCCTTCACTTTTGAGCACATTAATTATTCTCTTTTATTTACAATACCGACGACACCAAAATCTGAGGTTCGTAGTCGTTAAACTTTAATAATCGTAAAATATTTTCTGAGGATTTTGATGTCCTCGTCTAAATTTATTTGTGTTTTTTAATGAATATTCAGTCTGGCAAGAAAATTGACGTGCGAATTTGTTTCAATTGAATGAACACAATATTGTAGAACCCCTGCCGTAAAGATTTTAGGTATCTGCGTTACAAAAAAATATGCTGTCAAATGTACTAAACAGCGAACTATTTGTTTTTTTAACTGCCGACAGCAATTTAAACATGTCGAAATCTTGTATTAAATTCTTGTCAAACAGTGTTGGGTCGTTGTTTCCATACAGTATTAGACATATTGTGGAAAATTTAATTCACCATACCGTTCCGCAAAAATGCTATAGGTACCTACTTATATTGAAACATATTTATTACTCACGAATCGCTGGCATATTGCGTTATTAACCTGTCGATATGGATACTTCCAGGAGGTATTACAACTTATTCGAGGAAAATAAATAGAGCTAGGGGTGATTAGCTTCCGCAGAAAGCGGTTGTAGGGGGGATCCGTGGTGTTTCAGCTCACAAACCCTTTTTTCGTCTTTGCAAATCGTCGGGGATTAAGGTAGAAGAGCTCACACCTTTTCACAAATATTTTTTGTGGTTTAACCGCCAGTAAAACGGCGTCAGGCAAAGTGTTTCCTACAGATCGATAACTGTTTTGAAAAATAACGATTCGTCAAAACTCTTATCGATACTTTGATGAGGAATGAGCCCAAAGAAAAAGGATTTGGGTGTTAATGAGATTTTCCTTTTACCGAAAATGGAAGAATTATTAATGCGGTTTTAGCTTTATCTATTCGCTTAAGTAAGACTTTTCTTCTTTTAATTTACTTGAGCAGGATTCGAATATATTCAAAATATTTAAGGATAGCTTAGTGGCTGTAATTTTGCATTATTTTTGTTGTAGATCTCTGACCAATAATGTGATAACCTGAATATGTAATAAACGAGTTGTATCAATGACTGTAGCTTAAAAAGATAATTTCTAGCGCAGTTGTCTGTTGTTGTGCCGTTTTTAGCATTAAACGGCGCTATTCTTTGATGTCGAATAAAAATTATTGCATTGTAAACATTTCGAGAAAATCTTTTTACACGCGGCGGAGAGAACGTAAAAGTTTGTTCGTTTCAAATTCAATATATTATGGCAAGCGTGCTCTCGCTCAGCCGACACCGAAACTCACTCGAGCGTTGCTCACACAAAATTTATTGTTTTTCTAAGAAAATTTCTTCGCACGACCCTACATCCTTGTTGAGCCCCAGGGGAAGAGTTACAAAAACTTAATGACCTCTTGCTGCGGTTACGTTGTTTAACCTATTGTTTTAGTTTAAACTTGTTTGGTAAGTAGATCGAGCAGGTCTTGAGTTTGTGAGTTGTCGACGAGTTGATTTAAACGTGAGTTAGGATATGAGCCACAGTATAATTATTATGAATGCTACTTAGGTACCTACCCAATTATGTATATTGTATGTATTTTATGTAGATTAAATCTAACACAATCAACAATTGATACCTACTCTTCCATTCTCGTATTGTATACCCTCTCCATACGAGAGCTGAATTCCGCCTCTTGAACATTGAATAAAATTACTTTTAATGGCACATGTATTTGATATTATTTAACATCAGATAATTTGCTTGTAAACACGCTACGTGTAGGTAAGTAGGTAACAAACTCGTTGCGTTTATTGGCACGATGATCACAGGGCCAAATTGGAGCATTATTTACATAAACTCGCTTACGTGAACCGGCCTAACAGGTACACGTAGTGCGTTAAATAAATATGATATGCAAACAAAAAAGGGACTGACGCCAAAGGCAGTATCTAGATAAAGTCTTTTATCGGACACATAATAACGTTCTGAAAAATCGTTAGCCCGTGCTCACGTCGTGAGGACACGTGCGAGCAGGGCACTCTCGAGACTGATCCCTTCTGCTTAGATTAAATTTGTTCCTATAAAAATGTGTCCTCTAGTCGATAACGTCGAAAATGTGCAGATGTCGCCGGCCAGTATGAAGCCTACGATAGGGTTCGACGACGTGCCGCGCGTACTGACGGAGCCGGCATGGCTCGGTCGTCCGCGCCCACCCGGTCGCTAGCCGGATTGCTTCGTACTCGTCTCGATGGGGAAACAAAACGCTTGATTGCTTTGATTTGCTGTTTCTAATCTCAAGTGTACCGTTTAAACACTTTCGTTTTGTGAACTAACATTTATTTTCAAGTTCTTGCTCGATTGTATTTAAACCGACCGAATAAGGGTGATTTATCTCTCTCGAATATCTCTAGCTAAAGCTAGCATTGCTTGGTACTATAAAATTTTGATGTTACATAAAAGTTTAAACGATCATAACACAGAACCTTCTAGTTAGATGCGAGCACAATGATAAAATGCAGAATTAATCGTACAAGAATACAGATTTATCGCGCAAAGCATCGGGGAGAGTGGTCTGAAAACTTTTTATTTTGTGATCACGAACTGAAACTTGTACATTCAGGTTTGAAAAAATGTGAATCATTCCAACTTAGATAATCAATATTTAAAGAAAGGAAAGTTCAAAAGAAACTCGATCATTTTAACAACAAAGTTTCTGTCTTCTTTTTCTTTAATCGAATTCTGTTGAGACAAGTATCCACCATTAAAATAAAATTAAAAATAAAAGAGAATTTTACTGATGGATTTTTTGATACGCGCTTTTTCTGAGTTACTAATTCCAGTTTCATTTTGTAAAGTTCGCCAGGGTGTCACCATTGTGTGGATCGCCCTAAGGACACGGTGGAGGATACGGTGGAGGTCTACCCGGCTTGGGTAGAACACCGCCGTGTCCTCGTAGCGGCGATCGGCAGCGATCTCTCGCGTCCGACCCTGGTCCAGGCCATGGTTAGAAGCGAGAGTGCATGGCAGGCCGTCACCTTCTTTTGGGAAGCAGTGATGCAGGCAAAGGAGGAGGCGGAGCGCGTGAGGCAGCGGAAATCCCAGCGCCCTCACGCCACTAGCAGCCGCAGGAGACGCCCAGGTCGGGAGACGACACTGAACTCCCAGCCACCGTAGGCACGGGCCTGCGGGCGGTGCGCAGTGGGCAGCTCGCCGCCCGGTAAGGCCCGAGTCGACGGCGCGTCGTGTTTCACGCGCGCCTGAAAGAGATGTCAGCACATCGTGACGGGGTCCACGAAAACCGATGCCCTGGGTCAGAGTTGCGGGTTGGTTAAACAAGAAACCGTGGCCCTGGTCGTCGCACAGGCAACTGAAGAAACACGGGTGGGTTTTAGTCAGTAAAAGTCTGACACGCCCTTCCGCCCAGAGCGGAAGAAGTCATTTGATGATTTCCCATCCCAACAAAAAAAAAAAACCCGGCCAAGTGCATGTCGGACTCACGCACAAAGGGTTTTTTTTTTTTTTTTTTTTTTTAAATGAGTACTACGTCTGCGGACATGGTCGTCCGCACTCTTTTTTACAGGTTTATTTGTTGTTCCATGTTTTATTTTTTAATTGACTCAGGCGGGGACACCCCATCACATTTGGGCCCGCTGAGGAACTACATTTACGTTAAAACTATGAGTCCATTAGTTTAACTTATATTAGGTTATAAAATATATATATACTACTGTTTTTGTTCTTTTATATGAATTTTTTTTTTTTTTTTCCCTTTTTTTTTTTTTTTTTTTTTTTTTTTTTTTTTTTTTTTTTTTTTTATACATTACATTCCCTTATTTGCTATCGTTTATTCTAACACTGTATTATTATTTATAACTATGACTTATTTATAGTACTTAAAACTACGCCTCACCTCAACACCCGTACAGTCCCAGAGGGGGTACACGGGTGCCGAGGCGAGGCGCTACTTTTTAACATTATAGTTATCTATATAATAGTTACATTATGTTCATTATTAAATCTAGTTCCTTATCTCTACCCGCGCCCCGACACCCGTGCCCTCCCAGGGGGATACACGGGTGTCGGGGCGCGGTACTATACTATTATTAATGTAGTTCTTTTATTTTACAATTATCTGGTATTTAAATTTTTCACACAATCACTCTTTTGTGATTAAGATGTTAGATGTATTTTTATCTATTGTTAATTGTCATCACACTTCTGAGCCACTCTTTCGCTCGCTAAGGGCCCTCACCGCCCCCATCAGGCCGCCCACGACTGCCACGTCCCTGTGATGCATGGCCATCTTAAGGTTGTAATCGATGACCATTTTGGCGGACGCATCCATCGCCTTACGGGCGAAGCGCCCTATGGCGTCGTCGGTGTCGTCCGAGTAGTAGACACAGGTTACCCTGTGTCTTGACACCGCGACTACCGCGTGGGGAACGCTTTCATGTAAGCGGAGCCGCTGGGTTCTGGTGTTTACTATGACGACGCTGTCGTAGGTCAGTCCCTGGGCCTCGTGAATGGTCAGGATGCGCGACCCTTCGCCCGAACCGTACCCCTGGTCGGCGAGAGAGGATTTCTCCCCCTGCGTGTGGACCAGGAATAGGGTGTTTTCGGCGGTTACCGGTATTTGCGCACCCGTGAGCGCTGCGACGCTCAGGGAGTGGACCCGCGACAGCGATGTCATAGAGGAGTAGGTTCCCGGGTATACCTCGCTGAGGGAAAATGGTACGTCCATGGGGTTCCGGTGCGTGCATAGGAGGTCCCGGGTGACGCTAGCCACCAGATTTGGGCGGGTGTACCTCAGCTCGAAGAGGTTCTCCCTGTCCAAATATGGCAGCTGATTCACGTCGCCGATGAGAACGACTTCGCTCGCTCCAGACAGCCTTACTGCCATCACTATAGCCCCAAAGTGGTTCATTAGGGCTTCGTCGACCATTAGGCGACGGCATCTATCCCTGTTTCTGAACCCGTTCACTAAAATTGAGGCCATTGTGCGCACCCTAGTTCTAGCTCGAGGGCCGTAACGGCTCTCCAGCTGTCCCTTCAGTTGCTTGGCAGCTTCGGCTGTCGTGGTTGCCACAAAGTCGCTCCCCTCGTCGAAGCGACCTATCACCCAGGTTGACTTCCCGCAACCCGGCACCCCGTTTACCCACTCGATGCTGGGTATCGCCCAATGCACCCCCGACTCCAGGTCTCCCGAAACGGATTTTGCCTTTTCGAGAACCCTTTCGTCGAGCATAATTCTGGTGCACTTCGCGACAACCACCACCGGGTCTTCCTTCGGTGTTTTGAAGGTCATTCTCCCTCTGCGCTCCGTCTCCTCCTCATCGAGGGACACGAAACCGCGTGACGCGCAGTAGGCCGCCATGTACGACCCCTCCATATCCCCTGCCAAGACCTGGGATCTGGAGTTGTCGTACACCGCAGCGTCCGCTTTCTCGAGCAAGTCCCTCAACAGACCCACTCTCTCGCGTTCATAGGTCCGGAGGATCTTCTTGCTTGGTTCCTGTAAGACCCTCAACAGACCCTCATTCTCGTTCAGGTAGGTCTGGAGGATCTTTTTGCATGTTGCCAGGTTTACCTCTAACGTGGCCCTGACAACAGCTAGGAACTCGAGAAAGGCGCTCTTCACGTGGTCCGTGGCGCCTGAGGTGACGGCCAGGGTCGGCGGGCTGACTTGCCCCCTCTCCGCCCTGGTTGGTATGGGTCGCGGCGGTTCCTGCTTTTTGATAGGTGGCTTTTTCATTTTTTCCACCGCCCTCTCCAGCCTCTCAGTCTGTGTGGTAGGACTGGTTTTTGGCAGCAGTGCATCGAGGAAGGTTCCGATGGCCTTAAGGTGGGTTTTGGACCGGGCTCGGTCCTCCGGACTGGTGGTACCCGCCTTCGCCTTCTTCGCCTTTTCCTCGGCGGCTTTGCGCTGCACCCTTTCTGCGCCGGTCTCGGCTGTGGTGGGACCAGTCGCGCTGGCTGAGCGGCCCACGGGGGCTTCCAGGAAACTTAAAGTTTCCCCTCTGTCCTCGTAGACCACTACCTCGTGGTGTTCTGAGGCCTTCAGGCAGCCGAATCTGTCCGCGACTTCTCCTTTGTCCCAACCGATCGCCATGGCATCGACGCTTATCTTCCGGGGTGGCATTTCCCCTGTCCGCCCGATCTCCTGGAGCAGCGAGCACGCCTGGGCAAATGGAGTCTCCGCCCCCCACTCGAGTAATGCGATTGTTTTGCCTTTGAATCGCATTAAACGGCATTGGTGAGCGGCCACTTCCACCTGCTGTAGCGCTACGTATTTACTGCGCTTTATGCTCGCTTTGGTCGTGCTCCCGTTGATCAGGGCGGCCAGGCCCGGCGAGATGTAAACTCGGCCTGCAGCGCGGCTTGTTCCGATGCAGAAACTTAGGCCCAGCTTTTCTGAATCCCTGTTCATGAACAGGGCCACCCCGCGGAGTCTGATCCCTGGAGATCCGCTCTCAGCGCATGCCAGTAGCTGTGCCACTGACATGGCGAGGGGGGGCGGTTGCGGGCCGGTTCCTGCATCCACCGCCGAGAGCACCGCCGCCTGCACGGGCTGGTGATGTGCCAAGGCTGATGAGGACGTGGATGGTTGTGTGGTTGTTGTGGTGGGGATGGGAGTTATAACACCCCTTGTGTCCGTTAAACCCGCTGTTGAGGTCTGCGGTTGATGGCTGATAGTTGTGCTTGCACCCGTGTGGTGTCGTGTTTGACGGGCTGATGGTGGCGGTCGGACTCGACAGCGTGCTGAGGCCTCAGATTTGTTTGGCCCCGCTGCGACTTTGGCGACCCTGCTCGCGAATGTCAAGAACGGAGTCCTCGTTACAGGTTTCTCCAAAAACTTGTGGAGTGAGGACTGGGTTAGCTGGAGTTCGGTTCTTTCCTCCAGCTCCATTCTTTCGAGGCAGAACCTCGGACACTCGAGAAGCAGGTGCCAGACGGTTTCGTCACTCGTCTGGTCGCAGATGCACGATGGACTGTCTTTTAGATGGAAACGGTGGAGGTATGCCGCGAATGCACCGTGTCCTGTGAGGATTTGAGTATGGGTCGGCTCCAGGACTGTGCCTCGAAGGGCCCTTTTCGCCGCTAGGACGTCAGGGAAGAACACCTTCGTAACCGAACCCGTACTCGAGGACTGGTATCGCTCCTGCCACCGTTTGACAGTCCCCTCCCGTATCTTCCGCTTGATGTACGATACGGGGACTCTGTCGTAGTCTACTGTCTCCTTTGTAAGAGCCGCCTCCTTGGCTAGCTCATCTGCTCTCTCATTCCCGGCTATTCCCACGTGGGCCCTCAGCCAGAAGAGTCTCACCTCTCTGCCTTCCTCTCTGATCTCACGCATGTCGTCCTTGATGTTGAGTGCCAGGTGGTGAGTGACAGACGGCCTCCTCAGCAGATCCAGTGACGACCTAGAGTCGCTGAGGATGCTTACGCTGACCGCCTGTGATTCCTTCACCAACCTGACAGCTCTGAACAGAGCGTATAGTTCAGACTGGAAGACAGAGTTGTGGGGCCCAAGGCCAAAGGCACACGACATAGACTCCTTACCTCCTTCCCACCATGTTAGGGCCGCCCCGACCTTCCCTTCGATTTTACTACCGTCGGTGTAGATCTGGGGGCCTGTCAACCGGTGGGTCTCTAGGGTTTCGGGAGTCCAGTCCTCGATGCGTGCGTACTCAGTCGGGATGAGTTGCGCTGGGTGGGGTAGGGACAGGTAATGTAAATTCCCCTCCAGCTCGCATCCGGGTGGGATGTGGTCACGGGAATGGCCCTTTTTGATTTGAAATAGGGCCGCTGCCTCCTTTACGCGAAGGTCCAGGGGCAACTGACCAGACAGCACTAGGGCCGATGTCGCACAAAGGGTTCGGTACCATTGATTTATAAAATTAAAGGATTTAAGTTATTTGTATGAAAGATTACGCTGTAATAAGCGGTTTACGATTTACGAGGTATTAAAAAAAAACTACTTACTAGATCTCGTTCAAAACAATTTTTTTATAGTAATGTTAAAGTTATTTTAGAAGTTAGAGGGGGGGGGGGGGGCAACATTTATCCAATTTGGAAGCGTCTGTCACGCAAACTATTTGTATTCATTTTTGAAAACCTATCCATAGATATGTACCTATCACGTATGTGTTTGATGAAAAAAAAATGAGTTTCAGTTCTAAGTATGGGGAGCCCCCAATATTTATTATTATTTTTTTATTTTTGCATCAAAATCTTAATGCGGTTTACAGAATATATCTACCTACCAAGTTTCAACAGTATAGCTCTTACAGTTTCGGAAAAAAAATGGCTGTGACATACGGATCTATAGATTCGTCATGTCTGTCTGTCCGTCTGTCCGTTTTTTGCCATTTGGCTACGGAACCCTAAAAAGGCTTGCAATGTGTACTGTAATTTGTGATAACATCAGTTAGCGGCACAAGCTGATCTAAAAGAAAGTTTTAACCTTTACTAAGTATATCGTAAAGTATATATTTATGTATATTGCGTATTATGTATATTTGTAAATAACGAGCGAACCGAACAAAACATCGAAGCAACATAATCCCCAGGCTGTATACTTAACAGATTCAGTAATTAGATTAGTATTGGTATGACGGCCGGTAGAACAGAGGCTATTGTTTGCTTAGGTAAATAGCCGTGCTAGGCGGAGTGAGCGACGGACAAGATCGCGGCGGTCGCTGTACAATGCCGGCACCGATAATGCTTGCAACCCCCAACAATCAATCTTTGGGCTATTACGATGTTTTAGCGCCGTGATGTATTGTTTCAGCCTCAATAAAGTTTTGATGAATTTTCGTGTTCTCTCCCTCGGCCTTTGTGTTCTCGTGTTCTTCGTATTCTCGCCCTTTGTTGAAAATGAGGCGTCCGATATTGATGAATAATTTGACGGCTAAGTAACGATGCTGTAATTATTAAAAGGGTAATATCGGATTTTGTTATTGTTGATTAAAAGCATTGAGGTGTTATAATACTTTCTAAATTACTATGGATAGTCTTTGTTTTAAATTCAACTTGCTCATTTTTATTAGGGTTTCGGAAACTAACAAGGAATACTGATACGTAGTTTTGAGGTTATGTTCGTCGGTATGTTGTTTTAAACTTTATAAATTAGTGCTTGATCGCGATCTCCTCAGATGGTAAGCAGTGACACAGTAGAAGATAATAAAGCGTACTGACTTATTAAGAGCCTATTCACTCTAGCCTTGAAGACGCATAAATTCGTAAATACGGGAAGACCGCCACAGATAAATTATTCCAGTGCTTCGATGTATGTGGTATTAAAAGACGAGGCGATACATATCGTCTGGATCGTAGTGGTGTCAACCACGTAAGGATGTATACTCGCCGTACGACGCGCGACGAGTCGTCTGATGATGTAACGGCGATGACGAAATCAACTCACTCACTCTCCAAAATGCATCCTATAGTTGCATCTTTGTTTTTTCGCATAGATGTTAAAAGCGTAATAAAGCAGAAACTTATCATGGGTAGGGATGTGTGATGACACCACATGATATGTTTCAATTTTATAAGTTGGCGGCGTACGTTTAATTAGCCATTTAGTTATGTGCCTAGCCTTTTAGCTGAATGGCGCCGTTGAACTTGGTTGGTTGAGCTAGTGGGCTGTGAAATATATATTTTTACTGGCACCAAACGTTTCAGTTGAGTGCTTACTATAATAGAAAAATACTTACTGTAAGAAGACAGCTGATTAGGGCTATTCGTCAACGGTAGCTCCCTAGACTGATTAGGAACGGTTGATTGCAGTCTAAGCAAGTGCAGAAGTGGTTTTATTAAAATCAACCAATGACCAAGAAGGTTCTTGTAAGGCTCTTAGCAATATATGTATGTACAATTTCATTCACAAACTACAATATCTATGCGTTTGAGTTGAAGTATAAAAAAAAAAAAACCCGAGATACATACATCAAAGAATACAAGTAACTAAGTAGTTTCTGACTTAATTAATACTGTAAAATAGCCCGAATTTAGTCAGGAACTAGTGAAGTATCTAAGACAATTATGTCATTAAAGGCCGAGGTAAGTATTAATGAAGCATTTTAATTAAATTACTATACAAGCACAGAGCAATATTGATTGTATTGCTTGTCATCATCATCTCAGCTTTAATCCCAGTCGCATCCGTAGCTTTTCAGCTTTGGAGTCTGGGGTCCGCAGTCTAACTGCTGATTTTGGCTAAACTTCGATATTTTTGCTGTTTGACCTCCACAACCCGAAGGCGATATCTTACCATTGCAGTTAAACCAATTGTTAGATTTTTGAGGGCTCCAACAACCCGTAACGACTGCCACTAGATGTTCGTATGGTAACCGGGACCAACGGCTTAACGTGCTTTCCGAGGCACGACCAGACCATTTTTTTTTTACTATGGCATCTCGTAGTTGACCTTGAGAGGCCGTGACTACTTAACCGGACTTTCCTGTGGATGCCTTAAATGAATTTAAAGCTTCCAGCCAGGGCGACTAAAAACTAAGCGACTACACGCTAAGGGCACCCCCTGTGGGGTACGAACCTCGGCTTAGGGCGTCGCTGGAGAGAACAGCAAGGGACGGCTGGATCGAATATTTGTTTTAATTCGGTTTGATGACCGCGGCGTTTCCTAGTACTAGCTCTGAGAAGAAACATCCGAAACAAACTCGGAGGTTCGACCAGACCAGTGCAAATATTCATATTCATGCATACAAATATTTGCTCTGTGCGGGGATCGAATCCGCGACTCGGCCGCGTTCGCTACCGCTACGCCACGGAGGCTGTCAAAATAATGTATTGCTTGTAGTATAATCTATTTGTATTTACTTGGGGTAACCAAGGGTACCAACAGGCTGCAAATGTTATAGCGCCAAGGCTGTCGGTACAGTCCGGGACAACAATGGTGATATAGAGGCATGACGAACAGGTTATAAAGTCACTCATCCTCCATAGAAAAGCGGAGATCCTCCGACCAAACATGTGTTGTGTCTGACAGGCACTTACTCGACGGTTGATGTCGGAAAGTTTTATGTATGCTAAATGCGTAGTAAACTCTGCTTTCGAGATGCAGAATTTGCATGACGTCAGTATGACGTAATACCGTTACAGTGAAATTGGAAGTGTGTGTGTGTGTGATATGTGCTGACGCTACTGTTAAAGATTCACATATTTACAGCGTAATTGGATACTTGATTAACACAGTTTATTCGCGAGTCACTTTGTGTGTTAAAAATTATCTGTCCTTACAGATAATTTTTAACACACAAAGTTCACTATACGTCCAACTCCTTAGATGGACGTATAGTGAACTCCGTAGGTTCTTTACTCAATAATCGAAATGATTTCCATTAAAATCTAGGCTGAACATTTCTGTTAAGATAAATCGTCGTTATCATTTTATGACTTGCAACATTCAATCGTAAGGTGATAAAACATTGACATGGTGAGAAAAATTACAAATGAAATACATGAGGCCAATTTTGCACAGCAATTTATATTTTATAGCATATTCAATTTATGCACCAATTTAATAAGTAAGAAAATTCGTGTTACATTATTTAGTAAATAGATGTGTTGTATGATCTATCTCCTTGACATAGTATGTTGAAGCTATTCTATTCTACCTAGTATCACATAATGGAAGTGATACGCTTTTCCGTCTTTGGTATGTTTTTGTTTCCTTTTTTTTTGTTCAATTTATTATGAGTAAAACAACAGTAACAATAACAAATCAATAAAAAATTACAATTAATAGCGACAACGGATGGCTTAGTAACTATTAATCAATTCAGGATTTATCTAATTTTTAACCTAACGCGCTCAAACTGTAGTAGAATCACTTAGTATCACTAGAGTATTATGAATCACTTTCTTAATCAATTCTTAAAAGTAAAGAAAAAAAAAAACAATTTATTTGCAAATGCGTAAAATTATGTGAAAATCCGGCAACACTTTATACATCAAGCGACAGAGTGTCTGAGTAGACGTGCGAGAACCAGCGAGCGATAATATTTCATCCATGCGCCATGATTCGCCGCTTAAGCGCGATAGGGAAATCGTAAATTCAAGGGAAAGAATTTTCTTTATAGTCTTCTAAAAAGTTTCCACACACAAGCACGTATCTGAACACAAGAGGCGACGCGAGAGCAAATGGCACCGAATTGTAATACCATCCGTTTGTGTAGACATCCCTACTTTTCAAATTTTCTTTTACAATGCGACGAGGTAATATGCGTTTTATTGGATCGTTTTTCTTTATACAAAATTGCTCTTATAGGTAAATGTCTTCTTGCTAAAGTAATTTATTCATGAAATGTGTTAGAATATTTAATAAACGCTGACTGAACAACAATGGCTGCCCATCTATTATATTAAATAAAAACACGAATGGACTGGTCCGTCATGTAAGAAGATGTTCGATTTATATATACAATTGTTTCGCTTTAAAATACACAAAACTTTTATTTTTTAGTGGAGGATTGTTGTTGGCCACTCATGTCCTTTACTGTGCCATTTGACTAGAACTTTTATTTATAGTTTTTGTTTGATTTTTTTTTTTTTGAATATAGTAGTGAAATATGTGAAGCGATATTTGAATAAAAAGCGACGTGTATGAAATGGGAGCGGCTCGGGCGCCGGCCAATCCGTTGTAGTCTGCGGTTAGGCGCTGCTGACAGTTCCACGAATCTGTTGTGGGCGGAAACACGATAGACTTTTGAATAGAGCCTTTTGTTTCCACCGGAAAATATTCACATGAAAGCTTTGAAGATACAAAACAATAAGTAAACACCGCACGTGTGAATTGGGTTGTATCCTAAAAAATAATTTAAGTCCATTAGATAGATTTATAAAAAAATATTTAACACGTATTTTTTATTTTTTCATTCATTCAAATACTTTGGAAAATATATTGATTTGAAATGTCGCATGACGTTACGCCGTGGTACAAAATATACCACGGCTTGACGTCTAATTACGTCAAGCCGTGGAACCCCACTCCATAACTTTTTTGGTAATTTCGACAAAATATAAAATACGAATATTTTTTTTTTTATTATCTATAAAACAAACTATTTTTTTTTAATTTATTTTCATACCTTGGATACATCCCTACTGTTCTGTTTCAATGTGTGTTGTAGCTAAATCCATATCGATACCAGTAAGTAACTGTTGTGAATTTAATACAGTTATTGAATATATTGATTCTAAAACTGTTATGAATAATTAGAAACAAAACCAAGTAAGTTTCTAAAAATTAAAATATTCAAAAAAAAAAAAATATAATTCATAATACTAATTCATAATATTAATTAATTAAAGTTTCGGTCGTACGGACAATTAGTAGCAAAAACGGTGTGCAAGAAAAAAATGTGAATGTTGAAATAAAAATTATTTATATAAGATAGTTAGAGGCGAGATGTGATTAATTGGACTATAACTTGGCTATCATCGGTAATCCTTCAATTTTATGACCTAAAGTTTTGTCTGGAGTTTTGTCTGGTTGTTTTGTTTTGGAGGAAGTAGACAATTATAAATTTTTAGGCCTATATATTGATGACAAAATGACCTGGAAGCCACATATTCAACAACTATGCAAACGAGTTAGTAAACCTGCCTATGCTCTACATACACTTGCATTTAAAATAAACTCCGGTGCCCTTATAATTGCGTATCATGGTCTGGTGGCATCTGTTCTCAGATATGGCATAATTTTTTGGGGGAATTCCACCGACAAAGATATTGCCTTTAAAGCGCAGAAACGTTGCATTCGAGCTATGTTTGGTTTAAAGTCGACAGAAAGCTGTGTGCCTTTCTTTAGGAAGCACAACATTCTACCACTACCGTCACTATATGTATTTGAAGTAGCGGCTTTCGTTAAACAAAATCCTCATTTGTTTACCTTAGTATCTGTAGCTCTCAATCGAACCCAAAGGGACGAAAGTCGTCTGTGTATTCCAAAAACGAATACTGCCTTGATGTATAAAAGTATATTTCACATGGCACCAGTTATATATAATAAATTGCCAAAAGAGCTAAAAAAAAATGCCTGTTAATTCATTTAAATTAAAACTCAGAAGTATGCTGTCTCAAAAATGTTATTATAGTGTATCGGACTTTTTATTGGATAAATCTTGACATTGTACAATTGTAATTTTTTTTCTTTGACTTTGAATTATTTTCGTCCAAATTGTATTGACATTTAATTAACTTATTGTTTTGACTTCATTTTTGATAACGTTATGTGATTTGCTTATTTGACAATATTGTATTTAAATCAGGATAATTTTGACGTTAACTTAAGAAATTATTATGACTTTTTGACTTTAATTATTCCTATTATAATGTAATCATTTATTTAGTTATTTTTTATTTAATGTTATTTTATATTTAATTTTTTTGAATTTGTATGCCTATAATAGGCTGATTCTAGCGCACTTTATCCTCACATATGAATAACCACTGTACCTATGTTTCACAAATAAAATATTTCTGATTTCTGATTTCAAAAATACTTTGGCCATATAAGAAAATCCGTGACAAAGTGATGAAGTAATAAAATTCACATAGAAAGAATGTGTACTTAAAATATGACATTGGTACGTGATAAAATAATAGGTATCGCGAACACACGTCTTAGAACATAGAGCTTGCGAATGCGTTTGACAACTGGCAGTAATTTCAGAGAAGGAAAAGAATGAGCGAGACATGACTCTTGCGCTACTCCATTACTTATATATCTTTATGAAAAGCTAGATTTTGTTAGAACTTTGTAGCTAGTCAGTTGTCGTTTACGGTTACAAATTTGATTTGAACGGTTAGTGATTCAAATGAAAATTCAGTCAAAATATTTTAAGAAAACATAAAAATTTAATAAAAGTTCTCCTCTCAAAGGGGCATCTAAAACTACTTTTGTTTTATTAAGTAGGTGCGTGCCGTAAAATAGCCGTGATTTGAAATGTCTCGCTCACTTTGCGAACGTCAAGATAAAGGCATCAATCAATCTTACCTGAGTACATTCAATTCTCTAGAGAAACAGCCAGCAGCCACAAAAAAACCTTTTCTTAGAAAGCATTAACCAATAGACTTTTCTGATCTGAAAGCTAAAACATTTTCTCGATAAATTGAAGTAATGTGGAAGGAAAAGAAATGCGTTTTATTATGTAGAAGAATGGTAAAAAGGGCACTACCGTACCTGATGACAAGTGGTCACATAAATTCATCGGGGAAAACTAGAATGCAGCAACGCGAGATAAGTAAGGTCTAAAAAGTATTATACACTTTTCTTACCTATTGTAAAATGGTTTAATTACGAACAAATTAAAGACGAGCTTTTTCTTGAATATTCGCGAAGCTTTCAAGAAAAAAGGAAAGTTTCTGTAGTTGCAAAGAGTTACTAAGTATACAGCTTGAAATCGACAAAAGGAAAAAAAGATATACCTTCTCTACAGGGAGTAGATTCAGACTGCCAATGATTCCAAGATACTTCTTTGAGATAGGAATATTATTATTCAACATAAAATGTATTAGTAAGTAACAACATAACTTGGAATAGCGAATAAAGTTGTTACTTTAAGTAAACAACAATAGATTTTTTTTGGAGTTCAATGACTTTAGAATTGACATTAAGCTACCAATATGTGTTCGGTGAATACTAAAATATAAAAAAAAAGTAGTTTCTGGCTCAGTCCTGCCATTGATTACATCCGGCACGAAGGTATATAAGAATTTGTATAAATTATGAGAACACACCTAGATGGCAAGCCCTCAATACAATCAAGCTCAGCCCTAAATACTTGCAGCGGTAAGCCCCTCATTGGGGAGTGGCTAGTGAGGCGCCACGGCGCCTTCACCTTCCGCCTGACACAGGTCCTCACTGGACAAGGCTGTTTTGGGAGGTTCCTGTTCCGTATAAGACTGGAGCAAACGCCAGGGTGTTTCCACTGTAGGGATCGCTCTGAAGACACTAATCATGTCGTCTTGGCGGCGATCGACGGCGACTGTGATGCTGGCAAAAGAGGAGGTGGAGCATGTGAGGGAGCAAGATCCCAGCGCTCTCATGCCTCTGGCCGCTGCAGGAGACGCCCTGGTCGAAAGACAACATCGAATTCCCGGCCACTGTAGGCGTGAGCAGATGGCGAGTAGTGGGCAGCTCGTCGCTTGGTAAGGGTCAAGCCCGAGTCGACGGCACGTTGTGTTTCACGCGCGCCTCAAAGAGTTGTCAGCACATCGTGACGGGGTCCACGAAGACCGATGCCTCCTGGGTCAGGGTTGCGGGTGGGTTAAAAAAGAAACAGTGGCTCTGGCGCATATGCAAGTAAAGTTTTAGTCAGTAAAAGTCTGACACACCCTTCTGCTGCGCCCAGAGCGGGAGAGGTCATTTGACGATTTCCCATCCAGACAAAAAAGTCCTAAATACTTCTTATCAGTACTTTTAGGATTACTCAGTAGTCCATCTAAACATATCCAAGTTGTAAGATTGATCTTTTTTCGCATTTCAATGATTGAAGACTTTTACTTTCCGCGTGGGCAGTCGCGCACCTATAGGTTTTTTTTTAAAGTTTTCCGATTTAATCAGAGAAATGAAGGGAAAAGCCAAGTCATTTGCTCGTTCAATTTATTTCACACATCGTTAATATCGTGATTGATTTCGACGCCGGCCCTAACGATACATGAAATATTCGCACTCATTAAATCACGTGCCGAGCAGTGGAGTGCTCGCGAGGGCTCTCATCCAATCACGCCTCGATAAATATATGATGTCGGCCGCATATATTAATACAATGTAAATGTTACAATATTTTGTACAACAAAATCTTAGTCTAAACAAGTAACGTCAATGTTTCAAATACAAACTTTTGGAGAGAAAAAAAAAACATAAATTATCATTAATCTCGGCAAATGAAGTTTGTATCTATATATAAAACCATAAGTTGAACCATATGAAATATTTTGTGCAAAATTATTTTAACGATATCTGCCGTGAGCTTAAGGGCAATATAGCTTCTAAAAAGATTTTTTATAATACCTACTTTTATCGTGAAGCAGTGCTCGAGTCTCAGAACTCAAATTTACAATTCAATAGAAACTGCACAAGGCTTTGCATGCCAATACGTCCATTTGGGGCATATGCGATCGACTTCCCATTTGAAAGATGAATGAAATCATTCAAATGTGAAATTTCGATCATTCGAATACCATATGTTTATGTTTGTGTTAATAGTATTGTTTATAGGAACTAGATTACTAGAACTTGGAACAGGAACATATCTTGTTTCAACTTGATGCCGAGTTAGGTTGTATTTTTCCTGAAAAAAAGGTGAAATCATCAAATTTCTATAATCAATTCGATTGCAGGGACACTGGAAGGCAATTGCCATGAGACCATTATTCAATCGAAACGATATATCTCGTCCGTTCCGAACTGGAGCGTAGCGATATCGCTGGCTCCGCAAGAGTTGGCACGGGTGGCAGCCGAGACCACTGCCAATTTCCATTAGCTCATCATCCAAAACGAAAAAACGCATAGACGATCATTTTTTCATTCAATTAAAATTGGCTATCCACCAAAACGGTTAGATTTTTTCAGGGATGAGGTCACTACGACGTAGCCATAAGTTTTATACTTCGTGGCATTTAAACGTTTCTAAAGGAACTGATTTGTATTTTCAATTTAATCCATGATTTAAATTTTTTATTTTGTCAAAATTATTTTGATACTATCCACAGCACGGCAAAATTTATATTGACGTTCATTACAGAGTCATATTCGCCGCCAACATTGAAAATCCATAAGCTTTCAATATCGGGAAGTTAACTCGGGTTTTGTTCCCAGTGGTTGCTCCATCTGAATATCAAAAATGTGAAAGCGGTCGTCAGTAACCGGGACACGTATATCGGGACCCTATCACTTCGCTCTTTACTTACTTGCTAGGCGCCATCTGCACATTCTCCACCTAATCCAGTAACAAATTTGATTACGTAACAATATAGCACACGCAGCTTTTTGTTCTCAGCTTCATATTGCACGTTTATTTCAATAACAACAAACGAAAATGTTCAGCTCAATAATATTTACGTAGGGATCCTTACCGGCAGTGTTTTATTTAGCAAAGTGCTTTAAAAGGGTGGTTGAGAGATACTTGATGACACGCTACCATTTTCATCAGCCTGAAAAATGAATTTGTTTATAGACATGTAGGACAAAATCATAAACCAAATGTATTATGTACATGAGTAAACCTAAATAATTATTGACATCGAGTAACAGCTATCAATATTAAGCAAAGTTGATTTTGGAGAGGCGCGGACGCGGGGACCACATGGGATTTAACGACTCATAAAAAAATCATATTCATCAATCACGTCTGTTCCAAACAAAGTTTGTTAGGGTATGTGCTGACGTGCCGAGTACCTTCAATTTATCAAATAATAATGAATCGTTTTTATATCTTGTTTAAAATAAAGGCAGATTTTGACAGTGTCTGTTGGAAGAATTGGATGTGATACTCAAGGAGATTGGCGCAGCGAAGGGTGCCTTAATGGCCTCTTGAAGGCATCTCACCGAGTACTCCAGGTCACTTCGTTACTCGGATTGTACACGCCGTTATGTGTACTATGAATAATCTTAAAGCAAACTTCGAGTTTTGAGCATAGCGCAAACTATAATTGGAATCACGTCTGCGTAATGCCTAGGCGGCTCATCACGTGCCGCAGTCTAATAAGGTATGTGAGCATATTCGGAGACACCCGTCAGGTCTCTGAATGCGCACACTTGAACACTCTCTAGTTGCATGTAGGCGATAACACAATACAACTGTGTACAAGCATTTCATAAATCTGATATATTTTTTAATAATATTAAATAGGTTCTTATCAAACAGGAAAATCAAATATTTGTAACGATAGCCAGTTTGAATATACTATAATTATGAAGCTCTTCAACGATATCGAGACATAGCTATAATAATATCAGCAAGACGTCTTTATTTTAACAGATTTTTCAAAGAAATTGATAATATTAATCAAACCCTTGTTCGAAGTTTAAGAACTTGTTTGATTAATTTTATCCGTCAGGCACAATTAAAAATGAAATTCACTTATAATAATATTAGATAATTAACATTTTGAATGAACTCCTTTTTATTATATTATTATGAAAGCTTTCTTTGTTTATTCACCGTTCAAGAGAGAAAGACGTAAGATTAGCTTTTCACTAACAATAAACAACAAACGAAGACAACAGAATAATAAAGTTTTTTAAATGTGAAAGTTTATGACTTAATTTATTTTTCTTGCATTCACAATAACTATCTCAGAAAGTGCTGTCTATACTGTTTGAGGATCTTTGTAAGACTGTACGTGATGCATACGACTTTTATGTAGCAATGTGTCTATTGATGCAAATACGTTCTTCGATGCTCCCACTGGGAACACAGTTTGTTCGATACTCCTTTACCCTGATGCATTGCATGAACTGTAAAGCTTCTATAAAATGGCATTTGGTTAAGCGTTTTTACATTGTTTGTACTTGAGTTATAGCCAGAGATTTTCTTTTCAGGTAAAACAACGTTTTAACAAATAAGAAAACGTTATCTATGATAAAATACTTATATTTTGTTTTACCTTGATTTTACAATAAGGTTTCCAGATAAGATGATCTTTTTAAATTATGAAACGGGAATTAGAAATTCTTATCTTAAATAGACCAGTAAGATTCAATATAATTGATTGCGTACCGAAGCGGCCGAAGATAACATTTAGCTTCTCACAAATACTTTGGAATGTTACTAAAATCCTCATAGCTGTTGGTAATTTAACCATAGGTCGCAGTAGTATGTAAAGTATACTCATGGATAGTAAACATAAACTTAGGCGACTGGCAACTTGACCCGTGTCCCGCCCGCGCCTGTACCTACACGTAACAACATCAACCACTCTGTTTTATCGTCCCCATACACTTGTTTGTAGAGTCCATAGAGACTGAATTATGGGTTGAACAACCACTAGGCTTATTTAATTTGGGATATGTGTTATCACTTCTGAAATTTGTGTAAACAGATTCGTGAGATGTTTATAGACGGAATGGTTTTGAGCGCCATTAAAAAGTTTGAAAACATCCACTTAGCTATTAATTTTATAGATGAATTTAGTACGATATTGTTTTTATTGATCCATTTATTTCAAGCATCAAGGCAAACATATACAATACTATATTAACATAAAAACTTAAAACACTATAAATACCTACATATATTTACCTACAACTAATGTACACGAAATGTCGGCGTCGTGTATCGCTGACTAGTGTCACATAGCTCGCCTCGAAACCGGCGGTACATAACATCTTTCGGCCAGAACTCTTCTTTGAGGTCTTGTCAGGTTTTCAGGTAATGCCACGATACTGTGGAGTAATTGCGTAACACACTTACAGTTGGAATAGCTTTCATTTTGACCGTATCGGCCCATAGTGCTGCTCGACGAGGCGGGCAAACTTTTTGAGCGTATAATCGCAGGTCGCCTCGTCGGCCACTTGTGCGGAGAGGGGCCGAACCTGGACGACA
The DNA here is from genome assembly GCA_037179545.1 of Sesamia inferens. Lineage (NCBI taxonomy): Eukaryota > Metazoa > Arthropoda > Insecta > Lepidoptera > Noctuidae > Sesamia > Sesamia inferens. The sequence continues at coordinate 15,685,722 of CM073930.1, forward strand.
ACCAGTTCGGTTTTCGTCGAGGGCGCTCCACCATAGACGCCATTATGCGCGTGAGAGCCCTGGCGGAGGATACGGTGTCTCGGGGTGGGGTGGTGTTGGCGGTGTCTTTAGACATTTCCAACGCCTTCAACACCCTACCCTGGAGCTGTATTAGGGAGGCCCTGAAATACCATCGGGTGCCTCCCTACCTCCGCCGCATAGTAGGGGCTTATCTGGAGGACAGATGCGTCATCTATCGGGGACGTGACGGTGCCGGTCGGCACCAAATGTCGTGCGGTGTTCCACAGGGATCGGTCTTGGGACTGCTCCTGTGGAACATCGGCTACGACTGGGTGCTGAGAGGCGAGCTCCCTTCGGGCGCCGACTTGACGTGTTATGCGGACGACACGCTTGTCACTTCCCGGGGGAGCTCTTACAGGGAAGCGACGTTGATAGCCAAGGCTGCGGTGTCACAGGTGGTGAACCGCATCCGGCGCCTGGGCCTGGAGGTGGCCCTTGACAAGTCGGAGGCCATGGTTTTCCATGGCCCCCGGCGTGCGCCGGCGCCGGGATCACATATCGTGGTCAGTGGGGCCCGGATAGCTGTCGAGTTCACCATGAAGTACTTGGGATTGGTGCTCGACAGCCGGTGGGAATTCGGACCCCACTTCCGGCGGCTGGCGCCCAAGCTGATGGGTGCAGCAGGTGCGCTGTCAACGTTGCTTCCCAACATGGGGGGCCCAAGCGCCGCCTGTAGGCGGTTGTACGTAGGAATCGTGCGGTCCATGGCCCTGTATGGGGCCACTGTGTGGGCGATGGACCTGACGGCCGGAACACTCGCCATTCTGCGCAAGCCGCAGAGGGCGATGGCCGTCAGGGTCGTCCGCGGGTATCGCACGATATCCTACGAGGCGGCTTGCGTCCTGGCCGGATCCCCGCCCTGGGACCTAGAGGCGAAAGTACTCGCGTCATTGTACACGGACACGGGGCTCCAGTCCGGCGCAGCGGCAGATCGAGCTGCGCCGAGAGGAGCTCCATCAGGTCCTGGTGGTGGACTGGCGGCAGAGGCTCATGCGCCCTACCGCCGGCCTCGCTACCGTCGAGGCGATCCGGCCAGTACTCGACGACTGGCTCGGGAGGAGGCACGGCTCCCTGTCGTTCAGGGTGACGCAGGTGCTGTCGGGGCACGGCTGCTTCGGCAAGTACCTGCATCGCTTAGGCAGGGAGCCGGACGCTCGGTGCCACCACTGCGTCCAATGCGGGGAGGACACGGCGCAGCATACGCTCTCCGAGTGTGTAGCTTGGGAGGAGCAGCGCCGTGTCTTCACAAATGAAGTAGGAGGCGACCTGACGCTGCCGGCAGTAGTGCGGAGGATGGTCGGCAGCTCAGAGTCGTGGGACGCGGTGGTGTCCTTCTGCGAGGACGTGATGTCGCAGAAGGAAGCTGCGGAACGGGAGAGGGAGATATCAACTCCCTTCCCGGGCCGCAGAAGACGCACCGGGCGCCGAAGAAGGGCGGATAACGCCCTCTTCCGCCCCCCATGAATGGGTCCAGGGGCGAGGGACATGGGGAAGTCCCCGCCCCCCTATTGATGGACCCCGAGGTGAAGGCGCGCGCGAGTGTCAGCGCGCGCCTTTGAGGTGATGCACGGGGTAGTTTAACACCCCACTACCCCGTGCAGGAGAGGAGGCCCGGACAGACCGGGCCAGCACGAGGGTGGGGCCGTGGAAGAATATAGACTCCCGCGGCCCCACGTGCGCTCGTGATAGAAGACACACCGGGGTGGTTTTAGTCAGTAAAAGTCTGACATACCCCGTCGCCCACCCCAGGGCGGCGGGCATCCTATGAGGATTTCCACCCCGGAAAAAAAAAAAAAAAAAGCTTTCATTTTGACAGTTCAACATCATGCACTACGTTTTTAACGTTGTTGACCAGAAGCATTTTTCTAACATATAAATCAATGGGTTAGCAACATACTTCAAAATGATTTTGATAGTACGTTACTGAAGTTATTGTACTTGTGACACCACGTGACTACCTGACATATACAGAGTGGTGCTAACAATACGACAATAAATGAAACATCGTGTACCCCAACACATTCTCACTCTACCCTTAAAAAAAAATCATATAAATATGCCCATTAGTTTAGTCACAGGAAATTGTTTTTCATTTTTCACGTTTTCTACATGATGTATAGGTTCATAGGGAAGGGCTTACAGGTTAATGACCGCCACATCCTACGGTACCAAACTTTAATAATAATGGCGCGAAAAAAGCAATTCGACACAGGATCGCGCTGTCGCCGATCGGAGGTCAGTGAACCAATATTTTTAAAGGATGTTTTATTCCGTTTGCAATTTTATGCGATTTAGTTTGTTTGAAATTTTTTATTTTTTTATTTTTGATGCTAGGTTTTTTTCTATAGTTTAGGATTATTCCTATGAACCAGCATTGTTCGTGTTTTCATTTATTGTCGTATTGTCAGCACCACTCTGTATACATACCTAGTTATCGAATGTATTAACATTAGTGCATGATATTGATATTCTCAATATTGAATAGTGTTGAATATTGCATAATTTTAACATTCTACGTTATCGTTAGACAATTATGTCGTACTTAATTTGGCACTAATAATATCGATGCGCGTTAAGATACTTATAGCATTAGTTAGTCAGTCAGACTATAACCTTAAAATTTATTGCCAACTAAGAAGCACAATAATAAATTTCAAATATTATTGTTTTGTGAGATTTAGGTGAAATAATATAATCATGGTTATTTTGTATAAATCTGCGTGATAATAAACAATGTGGAGGCCTGTCGATGTTGTGTCAGAATATTAATTTCATAGGCGTCTATAAAGAAATATACTTAGTTGAATTACTTTCCAAGTTATTAAGCTGAAGCGATACTTTATTTTATGTACAAGATGTGGCTTTTCTTTCGACGATACAAATTGCTTGGTACTTCGAAGGAATTTGTTTTTCCAGTATAATTATAATTTAACTAAGTATTTTTTTCAAGATGGATATAAAATAAGCAATTGTTCAGTAAATACTGCTTATCAATACATATATATATATATATATATATATATATATATATGTATATGTGACGATGTATTCATTATATAGGATATTTGTTATTACATAGGATATTTATAACTTTTGACATCCAATTAGTAACTGTTTTTGAATTGTATAATTGTATTTGATTTTGGTTTGCATGTGGACATTATACTTGAAACTGTTTGGCACTATATATAAATTTCGCTTATGATGTATGTAAATGAATAATTCTTAGTTCTTTATATTGTGTGTAGTCGTGTGTGGGTCGCATATGTAGATATTCAACACAATGTAAAATATTTTTATGAATGAAATAAATAAATGAAAAATGAAATGTATATATTTGAGTTTGTAGCTTAACGCTTTAACTACATTATTTTCAGTGTGAACCTAGGTAGTTTATTTTTAAAAGTGTATCATGTTTCACGTTAACTGCCGATTCTGCAAGTAACTGTTATTAACCAATACGAAAAATGTATTTTAATCATTTTCGTGAATGTGCACGCTTTAAAAATTGCATGAATTCACGCTGATAGGTTTAATTTAATTTTAGTTTTATGAAATATCGGCAAATGAGTAAATATCGAGAACGGTTTATTTCATTACAGTGCGGTTAATATAACTTAATTAAAGTTACATTAACCGCACTGTAATGATCCTAAATTTTTTTTAATAAATGTTTAAGCTAGGTTTGACCGCAATCCCGCCTGATAGTAAGCAGTGATTCAATCGTTGATGGTAAAACGCATATAGTTTATTAGGAGCCTATTCACTCTAGCCTTGAAGGCACTTAATTGTAGTCCGACGGAAACACCGCCGCTCGCAAATTGTTCCAGTCCCTCGATGTACGCGGTATAAAGGAGGAGGCGAAACGCTTGGTCCGGATAGTAGTGGTGTTAACAACGTAAGGGTGGAAACTCGCCGTACAACGGATCGTCCGATGGTGGAACGGAGATGGGGGAGTTAATTCATGCAATTCTCTCGCACACTCCCCAAAATGCATTCTATAGAACACCGAAAGGCTGGCTACTCTACGCTTGTGCTCTAAGTTTTGGAGACCGTCTTGAGTTAAATCAGGGTCACCAATCAACCTCTTCGCACCCCTCTCCACTGGATCCAAAGTGGCCAGGTGACACTTAGCACCACCAGTCCAAATGTGGCTGCAGTACAACATTAGAAGCTGCCCTGGTGTGAAGTACCGCCGGACCTTTGCGATAACGTCAAGTTTCCTGGCAGCCACCTTGGCCTTAATCTCAACTCCCAAATGCTGAAGGCCTGCAAGCAAACAACGTAATTTTGTTTACTTCAACAAAATTATCTTGTTTGCTTGTAGGCCTTTTCTTAACAACGTCAGCGTCCAATCTGACCGGATGCAGCTTTTATTCGTAATTTTGGTTTACAAAACGAACTACTGAACAGTTTTCTATAAAATTCCTATGGCACCAAAATGAAAGTACGAGCATTGCTAGAGATGATGCGATTACACAACTTACATTCAGTCACTTGATTTTAATTGAATGTTGCATAAGCATGACGAGTAGATAGTGGTGGTCTTATGTTAACTTTCAATTCTGTAAATTGTTGAGGAATTCTCTCGACTGTCTATGGTTTTCATCATCAGATCTACTGCAGACCTTCATTTTAACCCATATGGGACTAAAGTTCTCATCAATATAAATGAATATAGTCCAAACACAAAGTAGCTACTGTAAACGTTTACCTAATGACAATCATAATGCATCTAGGTCAATACAAATTAATCAAACACAAATCTAAGGTAGCTACCACCCCTCAGCGGACACGGCTGTTTCGGGAGGTTCCTGTTTCGGATAGGGCGGGAGGAAATGGCAGGGCGTTAGCACTGTGTGGATCGCTCCGAGGACACGGTGGAGCATTCGGTGAGGTCTGCCCAGCTTGGGTAGAGCACCGCCGTGTCCTCGTGGCGGCAACCGGCTCCGATTTCTCGCGTCCGACACTGGTCCAGGCCATGGCCCGGAACGAGAGTGCATGGCAGGCCGTCACATCCTTCTGCGAAGCAGTGATGCAAAGGAGGAGGCGGAGCGCCCTCACGCTTCTAGCCACCGCATGTGACATCCTGGTCAGGAGACAACAACTCCCGGCCACAGTAAGCACGGGCTTGCGGGCGGTGAGCAGTGGGAAGATCGTCGCCCGGTAAGGCTCAGGCCCGAGTTGACGGAGCGTTGTGTTTCACGCCCGCCTCAAAGAGATGTCAGCACATCGTGACGAGGTCCAGGCAGACCGATGCCTCCTGGGTCTGGGTTGCGGGTTGGTTTAAAAATAAACCGTGGTCCTGGCCGTGTTGCTTTACTTGCCTGTGGGCAAGTAAAGCAACACGGGTGGGTTTTAGTCAGTAAAAGTCTTACACGCGCTTCCGCCCAGAGCGGGAGAGGTCATTTGATGATTTCCCATTCTAAACAAAAAATAAATTCTACGATTTTGGGAAAGTTCCCCTTGATTTCCCTGATCTTCCATCATCAGGCCCTGATTTTCTCATAGTTGGACCACCTTAAAGATATCTTCTTTCCATCCAAAAAAGAATTATCTAAATCGCCTCATAAACGCCCAAGTTATTCGCGACCAGACATAAAAAAGCACATATACGGACGAATTGAGTAACCTCTTCCTTTATGATGTCGGGTAAATGCTTCTGATTAAAGAGATGTTTGGACAAAAAATATAAGGGCATACGTCTTATCCAGCCGCTAATTACAATATACATATACCTATGTCAAGGTGTATAGGAGAATTTATAAAAACAATAAGAATTCATTGATGTGTCCATAGTGGAGCACGGTGTATAGGCATACTTAAATAATTTTTAGGTAGGCCTATCCACTACATAAACATATATATCATATAGAAACTACGATTACATCTATGTAGGTACATTCGTTAACAAAGAGAAGCCTGAGCTTCTTACGAAACTCAAATTACTCATTAATGGCGACGCGGTGAAGAAAAGCGGAGGTACGTTTAAATATTCAAGGAATTTAAATATACCTGTCGCGTATTACAATAATCCCTTTCTATGTAGAAACTTACAATTAGGGTAGTCATTGTCACTATTGTTATTTAGGATTTAGAAACAAAAACTAAAATGACTATTTAATTTTTCTTCTTATTCTCAGCTTATAGATGTCCACTGCTGAACAAAAGCCCAAGGCTTTCCACAATGACCGGCTTTGTGGTGCCCGCTACCATCCGCTTCCCGCAACCTTCATGCGTTTTCCAGTACGAGGCCGCAACTTAAAAACATTCTGCCCCATCGGCCATCGATTCTACGTGCAATGTGCCCCGCCCACTGCCACCTAAATTTAGTGACTAGAAGAGCTATATCGGTGACTTTGGTTTTTCTGCGGATCCCCTCATTTCTGATTCGATCGCACAGAAAAACTCCGAGCATAGCTTTGTATGAGCTTGAGCCTTCGTATGAGGCCCATTGTGAGCGACCACGTTTCAGTTCTGTATGTCATCACTGGCAACTTAATTATAATGGTGAAAGTCTTTAGTCTTGAGACAGTGTGGTATCTCGGACGACGAGAAGACGTGACGTCGCTTCCCAGACGCTGCCCAGCCGAGCTAGATTCGACGAGACACTTATTTTTCAAAGTTGGATCTATTTAGTTGGACTGTCTGTCTCAGGCAAATATAAACACGTCAACAACTTCGAGCGCAGAGCAACTAACTAGAACTGGAGTAGGTGAGACATGGTAGTTCGACATGGTCGTCATGATATTCATGTTCATCTTTAGAACCACTTGTTGAGAACCTCTGCTGAGATCATGGAACATTTTGCCCAAGTCTTCCAGGGTCTTAGCCATGACCACGACATCATCTGCAAAAGGGAGGTTAGTGATGTAATCGCCGTTGATGTTGATGCCACGTCCTTTTCAGTCCAAGAGCTAGAAGACATCTTCCAACGCAGTAGTCAACAATTTTGGAAATATTATATCTCCTTGTCTCACTACACGCTGCAGTTGGATCGGTTTCGAGTCCTGATGCTGGGGGTGGACTGACATGGTGGCGTTTTTGTATAAACAATTTATCACCTCGATGTATCAATAGAGAGAGACTATTCTCTCTCAAATTCTCACCCTTCAAATTTTGATCGAATTCGTCCACAAACTCTAAGCATAGTGGTTTGTTATACTCCTCGGACTTTTGTATAATTTGCCGCAGCGTATGTCTATGGTGCTGAAGCCTTTTCGGAAGCCTGCTTGTTCGGGAGGTTTGAAGTTGTCGAACCCGCGAGCGAGATGATTCATGATGACCCTAGAAAACAGCTTATAGGCATGGCTCAGGAGCGATATCGGTCTGTAGTTTTTCAGGAGGTATTATCACCTTTTTAAAAAAACAATACCACCACGGTCCTGTGCCACACCTTTGGCGTTTCGCCTTTAAGAAAGACTTTTATTTATTATATTTAATTTTTATATGATATAATTTTATTTTTATTAAATAGAAATGCGAACGCCTTATAAATTAATATCTACTTGCATTATGCATATCTTTATTGTAAGACCATAAAAAAAAAAAAAAAAAATAGAAAATAATATCGACAAACAAGCTACAAGAGACATTATTTCAGAACCATACGTCAGATAGCGCGACTGAAATCTAAAATACATTTCCTATTTTGCACTGTCCAAAACTGCAACAACAGTCATTTATCAAGGAAGTTTCGTAATATGAATGATAATATAATAACTTCATTCCATAGCAGGTGCATATTGTAACAAAATATGAGTGGTATCTGCTGTATCTCTGACCAGACGTTTCAAACTTATAATGAGGCGATTCCCGTTCTTTCAGAACGCGCTTACTCGAATTAAACTCACTGTGAGTTTAATTTTTGCTCTTGTTCGTTCGCTCAAAGAAAAGGATGTATTTTTAATGTTTTCTGAGAAGTCTGAGTGCATATTTAGTAGTTTGCTATGCATGACGTAATTTCTCGGTGGTAGGCCATAACATCGGCTGCCTGTAGAATTTACCACCCGCCAGATGAAGTCGGGTGTGATGGCGGCAAGCCAAGTGATTCGTCGTGTTCAGGCATGATTTCTGGTGAAGACGTACGGAGGACGGGTCTGAGCAACTACTCAGACCCGTCCTCCGTAATGTACTCGGCACACTTCGCAACACAGCTGTGTTCCGAAGTGTGCCGGGTACATTACGCCAAATGTTGTTGTGTCGGGAGTTTGGTCGTGGAGGGTCTTCAGATCAATTTCACTCTGGCGCAGCATCGTTGGTTGTGTTGTTGGGTTTAACATTGCATCACTTCGCTCAACAGTCGTCTCCCTTCCTATTGACTCAGTTTATTTCAGTGAATAGGCTCTTAATAAACTAGCGCGCTTTACCATCAACGATTGTATCACTGCTCACTTAGGCGGGATTGCATTCAAGCGCAAATTTAAAATTATTAAAAAAATATATATATATATATATAAATTTTTAACAGAAGATTTTGAAAAGGTGCATTGTGGTTATGATCTTTACTTAGAGAAGATTACAATTATGTAAAGATAGTAGTGTCCTTAAGTGTGAGTTACATGCAGGTGTTGTATAGAGAAACCATATTAAAGCAGGGAAATAACATCACGTCGGTACTTCACGAATGTTAAGGCAGATGTGAATCTATGGTACAGATGACAGTACATGAAGACTCTATAATCTGTCAGATTTTGTATTCGATTTTCAACTTTATATCTAAAGTATTAAGGCTCAAGGCTGATTGAGAATATTTTACACTTTCGGGTAGCTTGACCTGCTGTCGTTCGTACATACACAAATGTACAGCACTGCTTTTTTTTTTTTTGTGGGAACTTATCAATTAATGACTTCTCCTGCTTTGTGCAGACCAGAAAGGCGTGCCAGAGTTGTCCCTACCGACTAAAACTCACTCGTATTTCTTCAACGCCCCTGACCAACAACTGACAAATAGGAGCCCTAAACTGTACACACTGCGCCATCACAAACATTCCCCATAATGTTTGTCGTTTATTATGCACACAGGTACATAATAATTAGATCATCATCGCGTTCCAGCGTCCCGATTTCCGTATACACAAAAGTAGCGATTCAATGTAAATTGCCCAGTCAATGGGCGCCCGCATCTCAATGGTCCATAAACAACACGACCGTGAATACAAATCGAATATTAGAGCATAGCTTGCACGCATGCCACGCAACATTATCAGTTTGTGGCATACGATGTGAGCGATTATTGGGAGCACATGCGACGCAGCCTGTGTACCTTGGCACTGATACATGCCGCGTCGTCTGCACCAACACTAACGTTAATTACGTATTTGACACACATGAGTTACGTTTAAACGTATTGGTACGTGAATTAACACCTAATTCAGTTCTACAGACGATTTGCCAAATTTTCGTCAGGTAATGGAAAGAAAACTTTGTGAGTACAAACTTTGTGGAGGTTATGTTACCTTAATATAGGTAGGTATGTAATGGTTACCCAAATAACTGCTGCTTAATTTTCCAATTTGAAGTCATTAAGTTCTATAACTTAACCGTATTTATGCCAGTGCTCGCTAGTTACTCTACTTGATAGGACTGCCATCAAATACGGTCATGGCATTTTAGACACTTTTCCCATTGGCAGTGATGCGAACGGATTTTTGAAGTGAAAATGTGACGTTTCAGAAATGTGTGGAGCCTGGGCCAGCACTGTGTACACTTAATGTAAATATTAGTATACACTATAGTTAACTGTTTTTATGTTAATTTCCTATATTTTGGTTTAGTTTTTATATCAATTTTTAATAGTTATCAATATATTATTTTTTGTTTTCAATTTAACTCGGCCAAGGAGTGCAACAAAACTACTAATAAATATGGTGGTCAGCAATAACTGAAATAAGATTTGGACAGTGAGATTTGATTGACGTTGACATGTATCGTATCTATGTTATCTACCATTTGACTGCGAACAAAACAAAACATGAATTCCGAACATACGACACACAAAACAAAAACAATCACTGAAATCTCCGAAACACAATCAACTCAAATTAACACTCGCCACGAACACAACGGGAAAATAGAACTGTCAAAGTAGTCAATCAAACATCATAACCACTGTCATGGCTACCTTTAAAACGGATTATCTCACTAAAAACGGTGCAAATAATTAATTATATATATTTTATAATTTAATTACAAATTAATTTAGTAGTATTTTTTATAAAAATCTGTATTTTTTTTCCTTTTTATCTACACACACAGTGGTGGCCCAAAATGAAACATCTCCGTTCTTTACGACGTTAAGCACTTTTGTTGCAAGGGGAAAAAGCATTGAATTCACGTAATCGTGACCAATTCGACACCGTGATCGTATTTATTTTTTTTACTTTTTGTGTATTCTGTGTTTTTTAACCGACCGAATTGAGTAACATTGAGGAGGTTACTCAATTCGACCGTATATATGCTTTCTTATGTTGTTTGCAGATAACTTCGTTATTTATGAACCGATTTTGATAATTCTTTTTTTTGTTAGAAAGAAGATATTTCCAAGGTGGTTCCATGATAGGATCCAAGGATCTGATAAACGAAGACCAGATAAATCTAGGACAACTTTCAAAAATCGTAGGGGTGACTAGTACATTTCTTAGTATTTTCATTAAGTATTTTATAGCACTACAATTTAACAAAGGTCTGGATTAGATCTGATGATGGAGCCGGGAGACAGTCGAAGGAACTCCTCAACAATTCACAGCAGTTACCTACCTTATGTTTGGGCTTGATTAATTTGTATTAATAGGTGTAAAGACCTGGATGGGTTCTGACTGTCATAAGAGCTCTGATGATGGAGACAAAGGCCAGTTCCGGGAACTCCTCAACAGTTTACAGTAGCTACTTTGTGTTTGGACTTAATTCATTTATATTGATGAGAACTTTGCACCCGTTGGATTAAAATAATGGTCTGCAGTAAATTTGATGATGAAGACCATAGGCAGTCGAGGGAATTCTTCAAAATTACGAGTAAAAATTAAAGTAAACAAATTTACGTCGTTTCCCAACTATATTTGCGTCAGCTTCCAATCTGACCGGATGCAACTGAATACATAGTACATTTCACAACTAAACAATGTAAAATAAAAACTTTTTACAAAAATAAAAAACAACCGACTTTCAGAAACCACTACAAAGTGAAAATAAACTAATTTCGGAAGTCGGTGTCAAAAACGAATATACAAAAACCAAAGACACTGACTTCCGAAATTAGTTATTTTTCATTTCGTAGTGGTTTTTAGAAGTCGGTTGTTTTTTTTTTTTTGTAAAAAAGTTTTATTAATAATTTCATTTTACACTTCTGGCGGTCAGTCCCACTAGTGATGTGACTTCAGTACATCTTACTAAATAGTGATGTTACAACATTCCCCTTGTTAAGTTCCAATTAACCCTTAATACCTACACAAATATAACTGAGAGTCACTATCTACTAACTTAACCAAATTTTAATTATACATATTTGTACATAATATAAATGTTGTTTATAAACATATTATAATTAATTATTCTAAGTTAATTAAATTTAATCCAGAATACATTTATATTGTTCAACCGACTTCATCTATTAGCCTTTTAACTGGCTTACTATTCTGCCAGAACGAGTTATGTATTGTTCTGTGGATTGAGTTCTAAACTTCTGGCTGTCATCTTCTTCTCTCTCCTGCGACGAGCTGGATAGCATAGGAGAATATTGATGCCTTAAGTGAATTCTATTCCTCCTATACCTACATCCAATACTGTCCTCAAGGACATATGACCTATTGTTTGCCAACGTAAGTTTGACAATAGCCTGTTCCCAATTATAATTCGGTTTTCTTTTAAAGTATACCTATATGATCATTGGGATATAACAATGACATTGAATTGGTATTTCTATTGTAATACCTAGACTTATTTACATTATTTGTACTTATACGTTCCTTAGAGTGTTTAAATGTAACCACTTTTGCTTTTAATTTTTTATATGTCATTGGAATATTATCTCTTGAATTTCTAGACATTAACATTTGTGGTGTGTTATGTTGACTGCATTAATTTGCTGAGTGTTTCTAATAAACTGACTGGTTACATGACTGATTTCAGTTCTTAGACTCAACATTAGGATAATATGACTTATGTCTGCATGTCTTTGACTGGTGATGGCATCTTTTACCATTTTTATGACAATATGACTTGACAGGACTTGACTGTGACTGTTTGTTATGAGACTTTTTCGACTGTAACTCTCTTTGTGCGACTTTGTGTAATTGAGTAAATGATTGATTCTCTATGTAACTGTGCAGTTGTGTACTTGCTGACTTGATTGTGTGTGTGTGTGTGTGTTTTCATGTGACTATTGTATTAATTACCATGACTACTCAACATTCCAACAAAATAATCTTGAGTACTTTTATTTGAATCTAACGACTCTAAACGACCTATGCTTTTATTTTTACTACAATATTTAGCAAAATGATTTACATGACCTGCATTAAGCTCCTTTCGCTGGTCACTTGTATCGATGAGATTGCCCACAACGACCACACGTCCTCGCGTGCTTCTCTGGATTGTGAGACTGCTTCTCCTGGTTGGGAAGCCTCCCTGCGCCGGATCCTTGCCGGTTGACTGGTGAAGCTCGCCTTCGATACTCTCCCCGACTGTAGCTCCTCCGACGCAATGTATGACGTTTTCAGGTTTATCACCAGCGGAGATGCTGACCATCTTTTCTGCATCTTGTTATGCGAAGATCATTATACTTGCCAGCTCTCGCATCCTCTGGTATGAAAGATCAGGTTCTTGCAGTAATCTCTGACGTACATGTGCTAAATCCAAATTCAGATTTGCAAGGAGAATATCTTTGATGAGAGATTCTCTGAGCTCTCCAAATTCTTGACTTTTATTTTCTAGATCAGCTAGAAATTGCTCGATGGATTCCGATTTCTGTTGCCTCTATGTGAAGAAATTGTGACGACACATGGTTGTGTTCCTCTTCGGTTCAAAAGATTGTCAAATTTAGTTTTGACCTCCAACAACGTGGTTTCCTCTATTTTGAGATTAAATGTGTTGTAAATGTGTAACGCTTTTTCTCCAATGTGACGCAATAAAATTGCAATTTTGCGTTTTTCAGGAGATTTATCCAAACCTGTAGCCAACAAATATAGCTCCAGTTGTTGCCAGCAGCTCCTCCATGCTTCCGCATTGTTGTTTGCAGAAACTGACGACATATTTAACGCTTTAATTCTGTTGTTCACATAATTCTGAACGCCATCTTGAATCGTCGCTCCTGTTTCAAAGTTTAAGTGGTCCATTTTTCTTAGATTCTTTTATTTACTCACGTTGATTCTTCAATACTGGCATCACTTCTGACACCATGTTATGTTCTTGTAAGATTTAATGAAGCACTTGTGTTTATTTTATATAATCGTTTACTATATTCAGAAATACAATCGTCGTTATCGTCCACACAGTTACAAAGGGAATGAAGCCGACATGCATATAGTGCTGTGACTTCATGTACTGAAGTCATCCTCAGTATCCATAGATGAGTCGTTGATGACCACATTGAACGCAACAGGCGGACCAGGTCCTGGACCTCCTCCAGGATCGCCGTGGGATCAACCCCCATATTAGTAAAAAAAAGAACTTGCCTAATAATTAGCAATACAATATCTGCACACTATATATACAAATAAGTAAGTAACTACTAATAATATAACTAGGTATATACTAAATAACTTAACTGATCCGCAATAGTTAATTAAATTAAAGGAAAACGAGAAAAATACGACCGCCAGATTCTATGTTTCCCGCGCTTTTTTCTTAGTTTAGGTTGTGAACAACAGAAACAGCGCCAATATGTAGATTATACAGAAAATGCCGTATGGAAACAATTAAATGAACGAAACTATATATTCTAACCAAAGTCGGTATAAGAAAATTAATTTGCTCGTTTCGTTCATCTTGCTATTTTCTTAATGCATTACTTTTCTAAAGAACGGTGTACAAAAAAAAGCCTTGGTTGAAGTTATATTAAAAGCTTTGAAGCACATTGCAAAGTTTAAATTGTTTCTTTATGAGTTCTTATATTTTTTCAGATTCTTATGTGTTCCGTGTTTTATGTGCCCACACTATTTTTAATTCAGGGTAATTTAATGACATTCAATATCTAATCGCAGTCTCATTAGTTAGTGATAATGCTGCTATGTCATTTCATGTACCGCAAGGTAGTGTACTGGGTCCCACACGTTTTCTAGCTTATATGAATGACTTTGTAACCTATAAGTTGAAAACACAAACATATTTTCCTACGCCGAAGACATTGTTGTTGTCTTTCATGCGCTTAGCTGGTTTGACCTTAAAATTAAGGTACAGATGGGTATGTTTCAAATTGCGACTTCGGTTGATAACAACTTTCTAACTGATTACATATACTTTTCCATCTACCAAAAATCACAACCATTCAACATTATAGTACAGTCATATGAGACTTGCATTGTTTGAGGGTTCATAGGTTTATTATGAAAAATAATCGTAATTGTCCCAATATTAATTAAGTTTTAGAAACAAAATATTTAAGTTTAATAAATGATCATACATTATCATGATACTAAAGATATTAACAAGTGGTGTCTTTGAATGTTGCGCCATTGAAATAATAGCCCATAAAATCATATGTGTTTGCATTTACAGATTTGCAGTTATCTCTGATCCAAAATGTATGAAATGCATTTAATAATTATTTTATTAATAAAATCCAGCTTGTTGTCAATTCCGGAGACAGAGTCACAAAACATATTTTAAATCGGAAAAATTCTATGATCATGGCTCCAAGTTTGCCAAATGACGTACTTAAAATAACGTTGGCCCTTAACAACTCAAATAGTGTATGTTATGATGGCATCTGTATAAACATATTGAAAGCAGTAGGCAAGGAAATTTGTTGCTCTTTAAGTTATGTATAACCGATTTTTTTCTTTCCGGTTGCCCTGAAAAAATCGGTAATAAAGCCATTATTCAAAAAAACAAGACAGGGAGTTAATGGAATGCTACAGGCCAATTTCATTGATACAAATATTTTCAAAAATAATTGAAAACTATATTTATAAAGAACTCAATTTATACTATAAATATGTATTTAAAACGGGCAATGGAAAGAGCTATGCTCGGAGTTTCTCTGCGTGATCGAATCAGAAATGAGGAGATCCGCAGAAGAACCAAAGTCATCGACATAGCTCTGCGAATCGCTAAATTTAAATAGCAGTGGGTAGGGCACATTGCTCGTAGAACCGATGGCCGATGCGGCAGTAAGGTCTACAGTGGCGGCCACGTACTGGAAGACGCAGCGTAGGGAGGCCCCCAACAAGGTGGACCGAAGAAATGGTGAAAGTCGCGGGAAGCCGATGGATGCGGGCAGCACAGGACTGGTCAGCGTGGAAAGCCTTGGGCTCCCCTAAGGCTTTCCTCACTGACCGGTCCACTGCTGGACAAAGGCCGCCTTTGTCCAGCAGTGGACATCTATAAGCTAAAGAAGAAGAAGAAGATGTGTGTAAACGGCCATCAGCTCGGATTTGTTAGAACCCATTCTACTATTACAAATTCGATACCTTTTAAAGAACTTTTAATAAAGGCTATCGATGCAGGCTATCTGGCTGACGTTATTTATATTTTTGGCAATGTGTCCTCTAAAATTTTAATTGCTAGGTTGCGGGCCCCCAAGAAAGACGCGCACGTCTCACGTCATCACAAAGTCGTTTTTAGAGTGGTTTAGTTCATATTTAACGGATAGATTGTTTTTTGTCGTCGTTAATTATTATAATCACTCAACTCTACGCGCTGTCTTCTGGTGTTCCCCGGGGATCAAACTTGGTACCAGTTTTGTTTGCTTATTTTATAAGTGATATTCCTGCTTGTTTTTTGCAATTTTTTTTATGTATGTTGACGATTTAAAGTTTTTGAGAATTATTAAAGCTGAGTAAGACTTATTAGTACTACAAAATAACCTCGTGTAAAATTTCCATGAGTGAACATACCAATAGGCAGTAATTATTTGGATAAAAAATTAGGGAAGTTGAAACAACAAGAAATTTCATTTCACGCTACATCTCGATAACATTATAATAAAAGTTCGAAAAATATAGGACGTTTCGATAGACATTGCAAAACTTTTTATCACAATAGAACAAAAATACTTCTTTACAATAATGTCATTGGCAACACTGGAGTATAAAAATCTAGTTTAGCACCCTCACTATGCAAGGTATTCATTGCTACTTGTCCAGAAACCCTTCACTTGTCGTTTCTAATGCCATCGCCAAAAATTGTTTATGTAATATTTCATAAGGATAATGTTCGTTTCTCAATAGTAGTAAGTAATTGCTTAGTAGTTTATTTCTCTGATATTTTTATGTATACTATGGACGACCTAATTATATTGTACTATACATAAAACAAAGGAGTTATATAGTATAAACGTATTTCTTCATATACCTACCTAGAATTTTATGTAACTCGAGCAATGAACATTTATGAATTATCATATTTCAGATGAAGAACGATTTCTTTAGTAACTACATTTGGGCTCCAGATTGAAGCGAGGGAATTAAACTTTCTTTAGCTAATATGATAACACGGTTTTCTACTTAAGTAGGTATTTAATTGAAGAACGTAGGAATGGTTATCAACGAAACTTATGCAGGCAAAAACATAAAATTATTGCTCATGTAAATTTCTGTCTAGTCAACCGCTATATTTCGTGACCAACAGTTTTTTCTGTGATCAAACCGTATATTTCTGAGGAGAGTAGTGTGATAACTGGTTCCTAGGATCTACCGAATTATTCTTTAGCTTTTAATACACTGTCTACATTATTATAACCTTTCATCATCACCCTTTTTATCGTCCCACTACTGGGCACAGGTCTTCTCTCATACAGAGAAGGTTTGAGCGTAATCACCACGCTTGCTCAATGCGGGTTGGCGATTTCAGACTTAAAGCCCAGGTTTCCTCAAGATGTTTTCCTTCAACTTCAATCATTGGTGTCCAAGATATACTTAGAAAGTACATATAACTTTAGAAAAGTTACATTGGTACTTGCCTGACCTGGAATCGAACTCGCGCACTGGCTTTTTTGGTATCTCCACCAAATTCTGACCTTCTGCTTGAGGTATGTACTGAAAACTAAACCTGGATTTGGTTCTCAATACTCTTTCTTGATTTGATGAACCACTTTTTATTTTCATTGCCGTTGGTCTCCATAATGTCTTATGTCCTATATATGGTTCATATCTATAAATATTTTTAGAACGCATGTAAGATCCTTCTGTGGTGGTGGTTAGAACATGTTCCACTGGGTTTTTGATACGCGACAACAATGAGCAATTAATATATTTAAAATCAGAATGTAAATAAAAAAATATAAAATAAAAATTATATAAAATATTTGTAAACATGTTAGAAAACAAATACAAAAAGTAAACAAGCACCAAAAAAAAGAGGGGCTGCTGTTTTAACCACTAGGCCACCAAGACTTATTATAATCTTAAACAAAAATAATTCATTTTATTTATTTGTATTTGACTTTTATGTTTCACGAACCGTGTTCAAATAAAAGTTATTGAATTTTGTTTCAGGATCGATGGCGTAATATGTTTTCCGAGCCATGGGCACATCACATCTACTAAATACAATGTAAGACAATTCAATAGTGATTTCTTCAGGACAATGATTTTTTAGCTGTATTACTCCGCAACAGAAAGTCTACTGTGCAGGATGAATAGTTTTAAATATTATATAGGAACTAATACCGAATAGTGTATATAGTATAGATTTTATATAGAATACTTAGCATAGAACATTTATGCATAAGAATTTAGAAAGCATAAAATGGACGATCGTTCATTGTGATAGGAATGGTTGTACACATCTGGCAAGGTAACAGTTATGATAGGAATGACTGTGGACATTTGACAAAGTATCAATGACAAAAAGGTAAACGTCATAAAGTGCTCCCTTGTTATAAAATGCAGCAGACATAAAATTGTAATAGAAATGGTTGTCCCACATCTAGCTGAACGTAACAACGCCAAAAAGGTGGGCACCATAAAACGGCCCCTTGCAAATAGGCGTTATAAAGTGGAGACTTTCAGGTTTAGGATGCAGCCCATGAAGAGAGACGTAAGAGAATAGCTGGTGAGACCCGACGCTCTCGTCGCTTCCCACGGTTTTCGCCCTTGTCGTGGTATAAATAGGCCCCACGTTTAAACATCAAGATTTCTCACAGACCCTGATGACCACATTACCCTCCTCCAAGAGGCCAATAGGGCCACCAGCACTCTTACAAAGAACAGACCGACCTACCGACCTCGCCGCCGAGGTCCATCGCGACGCGTTCAAAGTAGCAGCCCCCTCCCCCGTCCCTCGTCCGATGAAGGCCAGCCCGCGCCGCAGCTGAGCCTGTAAATAAAAATTCGATCCAGCCATCCCTTGCTGTTCTCTCCAGCGACGCCCTAAGCCGAGGTTCGAACCCCACAGGGGGTGCCGTTAGTGCGTAGTCGCTTAGTTTTTAGTAGCCCTGGCTGGAGGCTTTAAATTCATTTAAGGCATCCACAGGAAAGTCCGGTTTAGTAGTCACGGCCTCCTAAGGTCAACTACGAGATGCCATATCAAAAAAAAAAAAAAAAAACATCAAGATCACATTTATCTTCGCCATTGAGGAGTCAACACAGTAAGAAGATCACAATCGTCTTCGACATCGAGGAGACAACACAGTAAGAAGACATATTCATATTCGTCTTTGTGGAGTCAACAGCTACAGTCTAGATCAACAGCAAGATCACTACAGGATCAACAGTCAAGAAGTTATAGTCAAAAATCAATAGTAGTATAAGTTAACTAGTGACCCTGCTAATATTTTGGGAGAATATACCAAGTAAGTCTACACACCGAAGTCTCACTTATTTCCACTAACCCAGCAACAGATTGTGCATCAGAACGTGCAGAGTGCAAACGCATACGTCCACTAAATGGTCCTGCTTGTCTGTCACGCATATCTACTTTTATAGTATTAATGCACAGGCACAATTATTATTTCCTTATTGCTGAAATCAGACACTTAATTTTTCGTTCATTTATTTCTTTTTTTCGGCTTCATTCACTCGAAGTGAAAAGACTTAATACAAAATTAATCAAAGGCGTAAATTAAAATGAGCCAAACATCTAACGATGTAGGATTTCGACATTCGGCGGACATCTTTCATTCGTGCATACCATGGAAATTGAATTGAAATGAGCAAATTAAAATTCATTTCTATCTTAAATTGTCAATGTTATGTGAAAAGTGAATGAAACACTATTCACTGGACTTAAGCATCTGATAACTACTTTAGTAGAAATTTGTAAGAAATCAAGTCGTAAATACACGGAAAGTCTTGTTGATATTAACCAACCAACTCGAAGATAAAACATCACATTAATATTCAGCTTATATTATAATTATGATTAAAAAAACAACATGTTTTATACAATAAATGTTATTTTAATCGAGGTATACGGAAAGCAGGCACAGGTCGCACATCATATTACGTCGGCGAGTGAAAGCAGATGGCGGGATTTCATTACAATATCTCAGCGAGGCGGAAAGGGAATCGCAGCCGGGACTTGTAATGTTCCGTAGATTATACAAGACTTTTGGATCTCTGCGCTTTAGATTTGTTAATGTGGACTCCTCTGAAGTTTTCATATGTGATCTCTTTATTCTGATGTATTCAGAATTGCGATGGTAACAGGATTTAGTATTTTGATGTACTACTTTTCGACTATCATAACTATGCTGTG
This sequence comes from Sesamia inferens, assembly GCA_037179545.1. Taxonomy (NCBI): domain Eukaryota; kingdom Metazoa; phylum Arthropoda; class Insecta; order Lepidoptera; family Noctuidae; genus Sesamia; species Sesamia inferens. The sequence goes on from CM073930.1 coordinate 15,705,636, forward strand.
TGTTTGTGTATAATAATTGACAGATAAAGGATAAAATTTGTGTCGTGGATAGCGCTATCATTTTAATAAAAGTAGCTAATTTAATTTATGTAGTAATGGGGCAACGCAAACTTACCGTCATTACAAAATAATTGTGACATTATTTTGTAATGACGGTAAGTGGACAGAGTTCTTTTGGAAAGTGGGGATTGTCGAACTTTGACTTCGCTTCGAGACGTAGACCAGGGCACTTCTTTGGGGCGAATCCGTCGGTTTGCCTATTAAATTGTTATTACCTAGATTGGAGGCTTGAGGTTCAGACTTCGTCATATGTTTAATTATGCTGTCGATTGCAATTGTCATTTTTGTCAATATTATAGTGCGACCCACGAGAATGCCTTCTTGATACCTTCCAGTTCTATACTAACGAATTCAACCTTCTTTATTAGCTACTACAATATTGTCTATAATACACTAGAGTACGACGATATGCACTCTATGTGAACTGTATTTATGGGTGTGTCTGTTTTCCTGGGAACATTTATCTTTTTTATGTATTTTATCTTAAAATGAAGAAAATTCGTTTCGTATCGGTCTTAGAACGCCATAAGGAAGCATCAGTCTAAACAATAAATGATTTAAAAAGTGCCGTCCTGAAAGTTGGTGATAGAAAGTGCCAACTAAGCCTCTCGAACAATATAAAGTCGCCTGGTACAAGTCACTACGAGGAAGTACTTAAAGAAAGAGGGTAGTTACTATGAGTGGTACATACATATGTACGTACCTACATATTATCTACTGGATGTGTCCTCGGAAACTGCCAGAATGAAAATAATGATGTTACCTAATAATATAACAGAGCAATCTTACACAAGCACGTTTCATATATCTCACTGTTCGTTTACTGTCGTCTCTCTTGGAGTAATATTTTTGTCATCGAACTTTATGACTACAAAGATAAGTAGCACTTTCCTAATTAATGTTCGTCAATTTTTTTGATCAATCAGTCTAATTAATGAGATTACAATCGCACTTGTAAGTAATAAGCTTTGGGTAGATTCACTTGTCTTCAGTTTTCGCCTTTATTTTGTAAATGTTCCTTGTTCAGACTTCTGTAATTTTTCGTAATTATAACGTCAGAGCTTTCAGATTGTCACGCTTTTCAACTTGCGTTAATTTCTTGAGCTCACATTTCTTAATTAGCATTTATTTAGGTGCACGAAATTTTACCTCTCAAGCACAAACAAAGCCGCTTGTCTGTCTTTATTATTAAGTTTAAATTATAGTCATTAACTAACGAGAAAACAAGCGGAGCCTCTCAATTTGCTTAAGATTTTAAAGATAAGGTTTTCAGTTGCCAAAAACTTTTGTTAAAATTTAACTTAGAATAATTTAACTCTGTTATTTGCTAAAAGTTTAAAGAAAAAATATGTCGGAGATCGTCGATTGATTTTGGTGGAGGTTGCTGATTTGATTTGCGTGGTGGGGGGGCGAACGCTTGTGGCGTTGTTTTGGGGTGGCGTCGCGTGGACGGAGTCGCTTTGGAAGGTGGGGTTGGTCGAGCGGGTGACTTTGCATCGAGACGCGGACCAAGGCACATCTCCGAACCGAAAATGTCGGTTTGCCTATTCAAATTGTTATTATGAAGATGGGAGGGTATATCTACACGTCGTGCTTTAATTCAAAAACTCACCTACGAAACGGAACCTGTACCACCACACCAAGATGATGTCGACCCTACCGCTCTGCCGTCGCTGTCTCCGACATCAGAAGTTGGATAAAGAACTACACTGCTCACAATCTCGTTATAAATCAAGGAATAGAATAACAGTCACTTTCTGCCATTATGTGTGTAGTTGTTCTTTGTCTTTGTATGAACTTCTGTAAATGCTGGATGTACTGGCAGTGAGGCTGGAAGTGAACGTCAAGTTACGAGGTGCGCTCAATTGCTGGCGCAGATATCGCTCCGCGTGATAGTGCGCTGCAGGAGTCCGCTGCAGGCGTGCACGTGCTGCTGGACGCGGCGCTGTCACGACAGTGCTGGCTGCTGCTTGGCGCGCGACAGTGCTGGCTGTTGCTTGGCGCGCGACAGTGCTGGCTGATGCTTGGCGCGGAAGGTGCGCTTGCGGAGCACGTAAGGTGCGCTTGCGGAGCGCGCAAGGTTCGCTTTGGGAGCGTGAGGTGCGCTTGCGGAACGCGCAAGGTGCGCTTGCGGAGCGCGCAAGGTGCGCTTGCGGAGCGCGCAAGGTGCGCTTGCGGAGTGCTCTGCTAGCTGCGTGGTGAATCGCATCAATGGCGTGTGGCGCTGCCGGAGCTGGTTGCGGCGCAGCCGGAGCTGCGTGCGGCGCAGCCGGAGCTGCGTGCGCTTCACGGAACGCCCAAGGTTTCAAGACTTGAGCCTTTGCAGGCTCTGCAGGCGATGAGAAGGTTTCAAAATACCCAAAACGTTTGTGGCAACGTAATGGGGTTTTATGAGAGCTCCGAGATGTCTGGTGTGCAACGGTTGACAGCTGCCAAGTGGCAGGTGTTTGTGGGAAATTGCCATTATTCGGTGAGTCGTACTATTTTTATTTTGATTCAGTGGCCGAATGTTCTCTTGTCAAGCAATCTGCAATTTTATTGGTGTATGTACACACGCGCCAGTGTATATACAATGTACAAGGTTGTGCCAGTGTATTGTGTACTGAACAATGTATTTGCGACATGATAATAAGAGTTATTTGCAAATTTTATTTCTTGTACTACCCGATTATTGTTTGTTATAATGAACTGAGAAATTTTAAATCAAGGTTTAAAAATTATAATGTCTGGTTTGTCTTTATTTCAAAACTAAAGTTCACTGTGGCCTATAGTTACGAGCTCACTTGAGCTTCTGATAGTATGTGCGGCTAGACTATTAAATCTTCTCAAGAGAACAATCGGTAGCGAACATAGAAATGAGTGCTATTTACAAAAAATGATAATTTGATAGAAATGAGCTAAAGTAATGAAATTTAATATTGGTGAGTTGTTTGATGGCGATAATGGTGATCGTTAGCTATTGAAATCGTTGATTGGAAACGGAACTTATAAGTACCCCACGATCGCATAAGTACGAAAGATTTTTCCAAGTAATGTCTGCTGAGTTAGATTTTCAAAATGTAGAAGATGGTGAGGAGGGTGCCTCCGCCAGCAAATAGAACACGTATCATGGCTATGTGGTCGCGCTGCACGCACTAGTCTGTAGTCGTAACTGCAACCCAGTGAGGGGTTGTTCAGAGCGCGATGGGCAGCTAGTGGTGTGGCGGGGACACTAGTAGGTATGGTCGCACTGCATGCACTAGTCTGTAGTCGTAACTGCAACCCAGTGAGGGGTTGTTCAGGGGGCGATGGGCAGCTAGTGGTGTGGCGGGGACCTAGTTAGATATGGTCGCACTGCATGCACTAGTCTGTAGTCGTAACTGCAACTCAGTGAGGAGTTGTTCAGGGCGCGATGGGCAGCTAGTGATGTGGCGGGGACTTTGGTAGATATGGTCGCACTGCATGCACTAGTCTGTAGTCGTAACTGCAACTCAGTGAGGAGTTGTTCAGGGGGCGATGGGCAGCTAGTGATGTGGCGGGGACCTGGGTCTCAGAGGAGACTATTAGTTGTACGGTCATGTGTTGACCTGGGAGTCGTGGACTCTAGAGTTGGTCGTATCACAAGAGGTGATGACGATATGGGTGTCAACTATGAGTTGTCACTAGCTACTGTGGTAGCGGGCCATGGTGTGTTTTCTTTTTGATGATTATGATTTTGAGTTGATAGTTATGAGGCTTGGAGGAACCTTTTGTGTTTTCTTTTTGAAATATGATAATTATGAGGCTTGAAGGAAGCTTTTGTGTTTAAGTTGTTAAAATAATTAAGTTTGGTTTTCTAATAGTCATAGTAATTAAACGTGACGTGTGACTGTCAGGTTGGCCGAGTCGGTTTTCTGTGCCTTTTTTTAATTTGTTACAGACATGCACGAGGACGTGCAACGGGAAATATCGAGGTTTGGCCGGAATCGGCGGTTGGCCTGGTGAACCGGATCCTGGACTCCGGGGCTGAGGGAGCTTCGGATGCGACTGGGATTGGCGCTGGGATGATGATGATGATGAAGATGATGCACGAGGACGTGCAACTAGTCAGGCTGGCCGTGTCGGAGATCGTCGATTGATTTTGGTGGAGGTTGCTGATTTGATTTGCGTGGTGGGGGGGCGAACGCTTGTGGCGTTGTTTTGGGGTGGCGTCGCGTGGACGGAGTCGCTTTGGAAGGTGGGGTTGGTCGAGCGGGTGACTTTGCATCGAGACGCGGACCAAGGCACATCTCCGAACCGAAACTGTCGGTTTGCCTATTCAAATTGTTATTATGAAGATGGGAGGGTATATCTACACGTCGTGCTTTAATTCAAAAACTCACCTACGAAACGGAACCTGTACCACCACATCAAGATGATGTCGACCCTACCGCTCTGCCGTCGCTGTCTCCGACAAATATATTCCTGTTTGTTTACTCTATTATGTACTAGGTACTTTTTTTTTTGTTTTTTTCGTAACATATCGATCTGTGTAGTTTGTAATAAACGTTTGTTAAAGAATCCTCTTTTTAGTTTAATATTTTTCGTGATTCATGTTTTGCTTATTTGATTAAAGTTTATTTTTTCGTTACTATGCGCCATATATACATCATTAATTATAATTTAATAATTATTCTACACTAGTATTATAACATTCTATTTCATATAGATCGAGATTGAGCCTCACATTTTTATGGTGTTCAGTAATCCAGAAAATACACGTATTGTGTGTTCGTTGTGGGATCCAATTTAATTATCATCTTCGTCGCCCTTGGTTGATCATTAAAGAATGCTTAGGAATTAACTCCGCCTTTGTAGCTTTTGTACAAAAAGTTTAAATAATTAAATATCACACTGGAGAACTAATTAAATTAGCAAAATCAACAACATTGATCATTCTACACGAATTTACCTTGTGAGCCTAACTGCCACAAAATTTCCCTCAGAGAGCTGTTTAAATTGAAATTATTAGCACCTAGACGAAAATGAACAGCCGAGCAGTTTTTGCCAGACTCACATTTGCGCATTAGCATTTCCAACGACGGGTATATGGGGGGAGCGGTTCCCGCCAAGCCGTCGGCGCCCACAAACGTACGGCTATACCGCCACTTTTATTTATGTAAACGTTGAAATGTAAATTAATTTCTCCGTTTATGAAATGAGAATTTTTGGCGGTCTCTCATACAAATTACCGTGAGATGCAATGTGACGATTTGACATAAAACATCCGGGCTTGTATGGAAATTTATACTTAAATCGCAACACAAATTAAACAGTTTATAAACGATGCTTAACAAACAAGAGTTAACATGAAGATAATAAGACTTGTTGACAGCTTTGGACGTATACCGCAGTTTTTAATGTACAAGATATTTATCTATTAGGAAAAATAAAAAAAAAAAACGTGTAAAGCGAAACAAAGCGCTTAAGGTTAGTCTGATAAAAGATGCTTAAAATTAACATTTTAAGCATCTTTTATCTGGCAAACCTAAAGCGCTTTGTTTCGTTAACCCACAGCTGGGACACAGGCTCCCTCTCTGTGAGAGGAATTGGGACATAATCCACCACCGGAACCCAGTGCCGGTTGGTACTTAGCTGTAAATTTTTTTTAGACTTTGGGACATTCTGATTTTAAAACGATGTTTTCTTTCACCATTTTGAGCAGAAGTGGTGAAATTAAATACACAAATTAAAGAACCTGTGTGGGTAAGCTCACGATCTACAAAAACTCGTAAGTCGGAGTCGAAAAGAAAAAAATGTCTTTCACAGAGCAGCACATATTGAAATTGAAGATTTTATTGAAAATATGACGCAGCAACGATTATGGATTCAATTTAGAGATTTTGCACGATGCTTCGTCCACGTGAAAGTCCGAAAGTATTCAATAGGCACTTACGAGTATTACTGGAATTTAAAATACCTAAGTTCTTAATCTAGGTTATGTAATACTTGCGTGGGAAATATCATCCAAATTTTTCAACTATTTTTGCGTTAATCCAAAACATATATTCAAAAGAACGAACTTTGTAAAAACTCGTTCCTGAAACCGTAGTAATCAATTTTTGAATACAATGTACAATTATGTCTTCATAATTATTTTATTAAATGTTTTTTTTTTTTTTGTGAAATTTATTAGCTCAGGTATGAGCAAAACCGAATAAGTTAGTCATTAAAGTAGTACGGAACATCCTTTTCTTGTTACTTGCATATTCTTTCTTCACCATAAGTTCCTTGAAGCTTTTACACTCTACCGTCGCATATCAGCTCAAATATCCCAGTGCGCTTTCATTACTTATACAAGGCGTCTGGCGGTCCGACGAGAGTAAACGCTAAAGTTCAGGAAAAATGAACCATTTAAAAACTGTATATACCCACATAGGTTTACATAACTCACGAACTTGAAACATAAGCATAACCACACTATAAGATTTCTACTCACGGAGTGGGCCTTAATCCACTATACGGACACAGTGCAGGTTGGTAGATAAAACTTAAAACATATTCTTTAATATCGTGAATAAAACATAAACAAAATAGAAGTTTATATCCATTTTTATTAGACGAACGCGTATTACTCATAGAGTCAGATAATATAATATATTTATGAGGAAACTCTGTTTAATATGTTTTCTATTAAATAAATTATAATATCCTTAAAAAATGAATCGAGTGACATGAAACGACCGCCCTCGAACTTTGCTAATATGTGCCCGACCTCTGTCATCTGGTGAAATAATGGTGCTAATATTTGAAAACTTTCCCGAGGTAGGCCCGTTCTGATACCGTAAAGAATTTTGCTTACAGTAATAACCACAAAGTCTTCTAAGTTCGTATGTCATGATTCCTTTCCGAATAGTAAATCAGGACGCTTTCTTTTGTCTTATATTGACATGTTTGTACAAAGAGGATAGGCAGATATAATTACGTCTGAAATGTTTTAAAGAGTTTTAAAGAGAGTAGGTAAATAATATGTACGTCTTTGAAGTTCTTTTGAGAATAATTGAGTGTAGTAGGGTTCGCGGAAGGCTTTTAATAAAATAATGAACGATAAATCTTGCTGTACGTTGGGTTGAAAATTTGTTTACAAACGAATGAAAATAAAAAAGAAACACGCGAATGTAAGAGCGAACGCTGCGAAAAAGTTGATTGGTTGATTATACGAAAAGTTGAATATAAAATGTTTGGCGTGTCACAGGAATTGGCAAAGGGTAATAAAGTCGGGTTTCGCCGGTGGTGTTAATAAGTGAGATCATTTTTTATCAGGCTTCCGAGTGAGGTTTCGCAAAGCCAAAACAATAAATCACCGGGGCAGCGGCTTGCGGCTTATTATTTCTGGCTATATACACCGGTGGTCTTTTCTAACTAACCAGCGCTCAGCAGAATTATATTTTTTCTTCGCCTCGCAGGCACACACGTCGAGGCCCACTCGCCAGTTATTAATTAACTCCACCGGATGTGGACCCTCCGTGACATATTATATCAAAAAATAATTACCTACAGCCGCTGTTCGAACCGCTCCATGAGTTTCCTAATTAAATGGCTGGACTAATTCGGTAGGTAATTAGTTGAGCTCAATTTATTTGAATTGAGTAATCTTATAAACTTACACGATCACACTTTGCTTGAACTGAGTCACTTATCCGATAGTGAAAAGCGTAACAATATTATTTTAGACTGCTGTATCAGATTCAAAATTACTTTTGAGACATATTAGGTTTTACAAACATGATGATATTAGTGCTCCACATAGTGCTCGTTCTCTCAAATAATTCAGACCATAATGTGACGGTAATACAATAATCTAATAAATCATTTAATATTAGATACCTATACTAATATTAAAGGTAAAGAGTTTGTTTGTTTGATCTCGGTGGCAGGCCATAACATCGGCCGCCGGCAGAAGTTACCACCCACCAGACAAAGTCTTGCCACCAAGCGATTTGTCGTGTTCCGGCATGATGTCTGGTGAAGCCGTACGGAGGACGGGTTTGAGCAGTTGTGTTGCGATGTGTGCCGGGTACGATGCGCCTAATGTTGTTGTGTTGGAAGTTCGGTCGTGGAGTGTCTTCAGATCAATCTCCCTTTGGCGCAGCATCGTTGATCGTGTTGTTGGGTTTAACATTGCATAACCTTGCTCAACTGCCGTCTTCCTTCCTATTCGCTCAGTTTTGAGTGAATAGGCTCTTTATAAACTAGCGCGCTTTACCATCAACGATCGCATCACTGCTTACCATCAGGCGGGATTGCGATCAAGAGCTAGTTTATATATATTAAAAAAAAAAACGTTAACGTGAAACTACTATGGATTTTGGAGAAAGGCTTTCGGCAATCTAAGATATATACCTCATAGGAACTGACCAAAAAAGAAATGCTAATGTGAAAACAAAGTAACAGCGTATGCGGGCGATGCAATGCGACTCAGTGACTTGAGAAGACAAAAAAATTAATACGGGCGTAGTGGTGGGCAGAAGCATTTATGCATTGGCATTTATGTATATAGGCACCTAATAGCTTAATAGATTCGTTGATATCGATTCTCTAGATAGTTGGGACTGAGACGAACAAAACCAATATATTTTCCGACACTTGAGCTCTCAGGTAATTGTGGCAGAAAGTTTTCGAACGTGCACGCAATATTGATGAGCTCCGCCACAGTTCATGCCGCGAGCTCTGGCTTATAGCGCCTGCGGATCACCGTGTGACTAGTGTTTTTTAAACCATCACTTGCTGAATCCACACTACTCCCTCTCCCTTAACGCTTAATTAGTAGAAATGAGCTAAATGTGTTTTATTACCCACCTAATTAACTCATGAGTTCTAGCGCAAAAATATTAAGCTCAAAGCATTAACACAACTTCACGCTTTAGTTTTATTTAACGCAAAATTACGAAAATAATAAAAATGATCTAATTCGAAAATGTTTTTAAACTTCCAAGAGCTGTTTAATTAGACAAATTGAATTATAAATGAACCACCTAAAACATTTTGTTTAATTAAATGATTCTAAGTAATATCAAAAAGGTTTGAGTACGCTAAAGTGATTTCAAATCAATAATGCGATCACTTTTGAATATATAATTATTATCAGCGTATACTGCATTGTGGTCGTAGACTGAGTAATATTTATTGGCAAAGTTTGAGATGCTTATTACTTTGCAAATATCTAACATAGATAAAACAATAGATCTATATTTAAGATTACCTTTAAGTGATCAATTGCTTGTCCAATAAGCTTTGTTCTTTGTAATGAGCAAACACTTTCATATATTTAAAAACTTTTCTTATCTTTTAGTTCAAATTACGGTAAAAGAAAAAGTATATTTCTGTGATATTTCATGAAAATTGATGATATATTCGAGTAGAAAGAAACAAGTCTCCGATGTAAAGAAAAGTCAATGAAGATCGCGGGCAGAACAGACTGAAGTTTCTTTGTTGTGGAGACCTAAAACGTAAAGCATAGGAGCTAGAGATATAATATAATAAAATAATATATATATTATATAATAATTCGGTCGTGTTACGTCGTGTGTGAAAATCAGTTAGTGATTTACTGCTTTGCCTTGTGTTACAAAATGTCTTTAATCCACTCTGGAACGTTACTGTGTGGTGATATGTATAAGGGTATGCGTAATTTTTTTGGCAGTTGCGATCAAAACAACGTGTAGGTAGAAGCCACAACGGTAAAATTTATTATGGGCTCGATTCGAAGGGTCGGAGGATTTTATTATTCTGCATACAATTCCATTTTCCTATCACAAATTATTCGAACAGCAACGGTTAAGGTTTTGCATAACGTGCAAAAATTGTTCTCGACGTATTTACGTGTTTTATAGTGTATATGAGTAATTCTATTTGAATGTTGGTGTCGAATGAAAAATGTATTTCACTGACAAATAATTGTGTTTCGAACGAAAATTCAGGGTTGATATTGTTTTCGCTTCGCATCTATTCTGTTGGTATAGCACCTTCGTACATGTACACTTCTGTGTTAACTATATTTTTGTTCTTAATGCGTGCGTTATTAAACCTTTCTCCAAGCCAAAAATAAAAAAAATGTATCTGAAGATATTGCCTTTACAAGTGATTTCATAAGTGTTTAAGAATCCGTCATCTATTCAATTCTTCTGGGGGCGCTATCAACCTCATGCGACGGTCGGTTTTCCGGCTCAATTTCCTCCACTTTACGCATCTTCTTAGGGTCTGTTCGTTCTCGTGGCACAGCAAACTAACGTTCGTGAGTCACCGAGGGTCCTCCTTGCGACAAACTAGGTCAATGCGTCTATTTCTAATACTCTAAACGTTTCTACAGACACTACTAATGCACTGTAATCGTTTGAAGATATGTATGATTAAAAAGATAATTGTAATAGTGAGTTTTATAGTGAAATGAGAATGAAAAAAAATAATAATATTAAATAATTATATATTTTTTAGATAGATATCATAATATAAAAAACATGAGAACCGCCCCGGTTTCGCACGGGTGTAATGCTGATATTAAATACACTACAGAAAAACTGTGAACGTTGTATGAAAAACATAGCGGCCCGCCGCTCCCGCCGCAAAAGCGACGCCCCGCAATTTTTAAATCTGTATTATCTTCGAAAATATACATTTAAATCATATGCTGTAGAGGGCAATATCGATCTATATTAAATCAACAATGTATTTAAGGTATTAAATGGGATAAGGATTAATGCTGTGTTGGTTAAAATCGCTTCGAAAATTAGCCGCTGCTTCTTTTATACCGCGTACATCGAGGGATTGGAACAATTTGCCGGCGGCCGTGTTTCCTTCACACTACAATTTGAGTATCTTCAAGGCTAGAGTGAATAGGCTCTTAATAAATTAGCGCGCTTTACCATCAACGATCGCATCACTGCTTGCCATCAGGCGGGATTGCGGTCAAGCGCTGTTTTATGATTAAAAAAAAAAAACAATATTTGTCGTCAAAAAGTAAATGACAAAAAATGTTATTGTGCGATATCCATAAGAGAGAGACATAGTACCCTCGTAGACTTTTCTGTAAACCTTTTCAATGTGTACAATATTTAATACATTATTTTAATAAATCTCGTAGGGTTCAGCCTGCGTTTCACTACATCACATACGAAACCTTAAAAATAATAGTATGTCTTCATTATTTAATGGATGTTATAATACAAATAAACCTTCCTCTTTAATCATTCTATCTATTAAAAAAAAACCGCATCAAATTCCGTTCCGAAGTTTTAAAGATTTAATCATAAATAGGGAAAGAGAAAGCGACTTTGATTTATACTATGCAGTAAAGGAAGAATTCACACATCGCAATTAGTTATAAAAAGCTCATGATTCTAAAAAAACACTGTTGATTGTTAAAGCACCAGTTTTGCAGAAAGTTGTGCCAGGAAACGCTAAATTGTGTTACGAGGTGATTTAACCACATCCTCTGAATAAAAATGTGTGTTTCAAGTTTACGGCAACCCTTTCTTTATCTTGTTACAATAGGTGCCGATTCAACCGTGTATTAGGAAGGATAGCGGTAACGCGGATAAAGTAAAACCCAAGTATACGAATTACAATTTATTTGTGTAAATAGAATACTCTATGTTTTCATGGAAAGGTAGCACCAATTACGCACATCAAATGTACCGTACGTTAATTTGTTTTCGTAATGAAGTTGCTAAGTATTTACATAGGCCTATTTCCTCCGAGGTAAACACCACTTCAGCGGAACGAAATTGTTTTCTTCAGCCTAAACGTTACCTGAGCTGAAATTAGGGTATTTACTATTAATTATTCTAAATGTCGGTCGATCTTTAGAATCTTTTGGAAGTCAGTGTCTCTTTGTAATTATTCGTTTAGTGGGAGTTTTTGTGAAATTGATTGTTGGGTCTCTGTGTCAAAGTGTAAATAAATATTTTAAATATATGTACTTTGTCTGGGTATTTAGAATTGTCCTGTGACGTCAACGTTTCTAAAGCTCGCGACAAACTTTGTTAATAACAGACAGAAAAAGGCCGTTTCATTCTTAAAACAAAACAGTCCCTAGCTTATTAAAATACTATCTGCCTTTACAGATAATAGAGCGGTAGTGGCCCAGTGGTAAAGGCCCAATAGGAATTCGAATACAGGTAAGCTCTTTGTTTTCTGTATATAATTTCATAAACACTGCTTTTAAAATAGTGAAGGGAAACATTCATTTATTTATTTAAAACGCACTACCACATCACAAACATTTAACATTGAAAATACTTAAACTATTTAATTTATAACCTGATGCATATGACATTAATGGCGTAACATTGTGAGGAAACGTTCTAGAGCTTATAAAAAAAAAAATCGAAGACATATGACATCCAACACTGTGCCCGCGTAAGACACGCGGGCACAGTGTTGGATTTCATATGTCTTCGATTTTTTTAGCTTACTAAGTTACTACCTTTTGAAAAACTGAGGCCTATTAGCAGTGGGCACAAATTCACAATATGTAAAGAAAACCATGTCCGATCCGTGAATGTATTGTTAGGTATCGATAACTGATTCTACCAATGCCTACAAAGTCGGGCTAAACATAAAAAAGAATCCCCGTAAAAATTAAATACTATTTCGCAAAAGGAGGTAACTAAATACGTGTGCGGTAGGCAATAAATGTACGGGCGAAGGGGGACAGGGTCAGTTTTAAAAAAAATACCAAATTTTGGAGAAGTTGAAATTAATTCACTGAAAAAAAGATTATTATAAAATTCATTACTATTGAAATTCATTATTATTCATTACGTATAATTTCATATTTTATTTGGTCATGTGTTTACCTAACCTTTATTATCCTTATGGGTCGGACGGGGTTTACTTTACATATTGTATACATGCATATGCTATAAAATGATTATTTTTACAGATAACCAGCCTGCAACGATAGATTACATAGTAAAACTATCTTTGCTTAGAAATCAGATTAATAAAAAATAGTTTTAAGAAATGTAAAGAATTTATTGTAGCTTCATTGTCGCTAAGAAATACGTTTTTAATTTTGTTCTTAATATAGGTAAAATAATACACTCATAAAACTGAAAATTGAGTTAGAAAATCACACGACGAATTTAGAAAGGAAAAACAAGGAAATCGAAATGGCTTTAGTATTTGTATAGACGGCAGCACATCAAGCTATTACAATCTGCAAGATTTCTTTATTAGATTTTCAACTTTATCTTTAAAGCATTATGGCTCAAGGTTGATTAAGGATATTTGACAGATTCGGGTAACTTTGTCTGCTGTCGTCCGTACAATATATTAAATTTTTGTGTACTATTTTACTCGTCCACTAGGATTTGTTTGAAACTTATTATATTTCGAAATAAAATAAAGGGCACAAAGTGGCTGAACGATCGACTTCTGGCCGCGCGTCGCGTGTTCTGTTCCCGCAAGGAACAAATATTTGTATGCCCTACAATTAGTTGTTCTGGACCTGGCTGTTTGTGTATGTGAGTTTATATGTTTTTAAAGGCACCCACGAAACAGGAGAAATTCCTAGTGTGGGGCAACATTTTATTTATATCCATATCAAAAAACTTTTCAATATCTGAAAACTAATAGGATGAACCTCAAAAGATCGCCCGAAACGAAATACTAGGACTCACTATTAGGTGGACTAGCGCCGGTGTGATTCACCACAACTTCTTACCAAACAGGATGAGCATTACTGTTGATGTTTACTGTGAAGTGAACACAATGATGGAGAAACTGGCATATCTCTAACCAGCATTGGTCAATCACTCCTCTACACTGCTCCTGCACACACAACACAACACGTGGCCTCATACTGCACAGCAAAAGTCTCCAACTGTAAGAACTGGGGTTGGATGCTGTCCGTCATTCGCCCTATTCACCAGACCTGGTGCCAACTACCTACTACTTTTTTCAGAATTCGAAAAACTTCTAGTTGGGAAAAAAATTCAACATCCGAAGGGCAGTATAAAATACCTTTGAAGAATTTGTTGCCTCCCGTCCAGCTGATTTCGTTAAGAAGGGCATCAATATATTTTTTTTTTAAATTAATTTATAAACCAGCGCTTGACCGCAATCCCGCCTGATGGTAAGCAGTGACGCAATCGTTGATGGTAAAGCGCACTAGTTTATTAAGAACCTATTCACTCTAGCCTTGAAGACACTCAAATTGTAGTCTGACGGAAACACCGCCGCTTTCAAATTGTTCCAGGCCCTCGATGTACGCGGTATAAAGGAGGAGGCGAAAATCTGCTACTGTGTTGGCAAAGATGTATTGATTGCATCGGTGACCATACTTCGATTAATACAAATAAAAATACAATTCGTTTAATTTTTTTCATACAAAACGGCAATTTCATGGGTAAATAACCATCGTCATCATTATCTCGGCGTAAAATTCCGGTTGCATCCGCGGCTTTCTCATTGGACTCAAGAGTGCGCTTTCCTACAATTACTCCTCCATTTCGGACGATCTCTGGCATCCCGTGGCGTGAGATTGTTGGCACGCATGTCATCTCTTACAACGTCAAGCCAACACTTCTTCGGTCTACCTCACTTGTTCCGGCCCGGCGGAGGCGCCATAGTATGACATTTGTTACTCAAGTAACATCACGTAACGTTTTCGTAAGCCGTGACCGTACCAGCGTAGGCGACCCTCCTGCTGTTTGTCTGCTATGTCACGGACACGAAGACTGCCCCAGATGCGGGAGTTTCTGATGCGGTTGTTTCGCTTAACTCCACCCATGCATCGCACCATATTAATCTCCGTGACATGCAGCTCTTGCTTGTGTCGCTCAAGGGTAAATACCTAATCTAAATCTATACTAATATGTAAAGCTGAAGAGTTTGTTTGTTTATTTGGACGCGCTAATCTCAGGAGTAACTAGTCCGATTTTAAAAATTCGTTTTGCGTTGGATATCCTACGAGTATTAATCCAGGAAGGCTTTAGGCTATATAACATCAAGCTGCGACCAATATCAGCAGAGCGTATAAAAAAAAAACAAATAAATAAATAAATATGTCGGAGATCGTCGTTTAATTTTAATAGAAGTTGCTGATTTGATTTACGTAGAAGAGGGGCGAACGCTTGTGACGTTATTTTGTGATGGCGTCACATGGACAGAGTCGCTTTGGAAAGTGGGGTTCGTCGAACGGTCACTTTGCATCGAGACGCGGACCAAGGCACATCTCCGAACCGAAACTGTCGGTTTGCCTATTCAAATTGTTATTATGAAGATTGGAGGGTATATCTACACGTCGTGCTTCAATTCAAAACTCACCTGCGAAATGGAACCTGTACCACCAAACCAAGATGCTGTCGACCCTACCGCTCTGCCGTCGCTGTCTCCGACATCAGAAGTTGGATGAAGAACTACACTGCTCACAATCTCGTTATAAATCAAGGAACAGAATAACAGTCACTTTCTGCCATGTGATTACTTGTGTGGTAGTTGTTCATTGCTTTTGTGTGACCTTCTGTAAATGGCAGTGAGGCTGGAAGTGAAAGTCACGTTACGAGGTGCACTCAATTGCTGACGCAGAAGAGATCGCTCCGCGTGATAGTGCGCTGTAGGAGTGCGCTGCAGGAGTCCGCTGCAGGCGTGCACGTGCGGCTGGACGCGGCGCTGTCGCGTCAGTGCTGGCTGTTGCTGCTGGTGCTTGCGGAGCGCGGGAGGTGCGCTTGCGGAGCGCGCAAGGTGTGTTTGCGGAGCGCGCAAGGTGCGCTTGCGGAGCGCGCAAGGTGCGCTTGCGGAGCGCGCAAGGTGCGCTTGCGGAGCACGCAAGTTGCGCTTGCGGAGCGCGCCAGGTGCGCTTGCGGATCGCGCCAGGTGCGCTTGCGGAGCGCGCAAGGTGCGTTTGCGTAGCGCGCTTCTAGCCTCTTGGTGAATCGCATCAATGGCGTGTGGCGCTGCTGGAGCTGCGTGCGGCGCAGCCGAAGCTGCATGCGCTTTGCAGAACGCCCAAGGTTTCAAGACTTGAGTCTCTTCTCTGCAGGCGATGAGAAGATTTCAGGACAGCATCTACTCTGCAGGCGATGAGAAGATGTCAAAATACCCAAAACATTTGTGGTAACGTAATGGCGTTTTATGAGAGCCTGAGCATGAGAGATGTCTGGTGTGCAACGGTTGACAACTGCCAAGTGGCAGGTGTTTGTGGGAAATTGCCACAATCCGGTGAGTCGTACTATTTTTATTTTGATTCCGTGGCCAAATATTCTCTTGTCAAGCTATCTGTAATTTTATTGATATACGTACACACGCGATAGTACGTATTGTTAGCTTGCATCTGGTAACCCTACAGTAAATTATTCGTTCTGGCCACACACGACATGGCTTGGCATTATCTATGGTAGACAACTGACAGCCGGCTGCTTGCGAGAGACGCGGACCGGCGACGAATATATTGGATTACTGTTACTTTTGGAGGTTAAGTGGTTTTGGTGGTTAATGTGGAAAGGATAATAAATATGTTTTTGTATTTGTGACGTGTTCAGTTTTACTGCAAACCCTTTTTCATTTCTGAGCTGTAGCTTACAGTTCAGAAGTGGGATCGGAAGAGAATTCTCATAATTTTCTTTTTCTCGCGTCCACAACGATTTTAATATAATAATTTGTGTTCATACACTATCGTTACTGATATGATTAGAAAGATTCTTACGGATTAAAACCATGCATATTATATTTTCTTTTCCTGACTACCTACATCACTGACTTTTTCTCTCAGTGGAACTAATTTGACAAGTATTATGTGGATTAATTAAAATAAAACCAAACGTTTATTTGCTAGAAATACATTGGTCTGGTAAAGGTAAGATCTTATAACCGAAACGTCACCGTAAAGACTTAATCCATCGATTTACATCGGTCTAGTGATTGTTCTAATTAAAGTTTTACATTACCGTATTGACTTAGTGAGTGGGCTTTAAATAAATAACTAAATCGTAACCGATGACTTGACCGGATGGCAAAATATGGATATGTGGATATATTGTGCATGCGGTACTAGTGCTTAAATAGGGTAGGTGGTAGGTTTGTCTTTAACATTTGGTTGAATAACGTCCCCATATATTAATAATAATAATCGTATTGTATTATGACAATTATTGTATTATATGTAGAGCAAAATACACAATAAAACATGAAGAATATCTACTCGAATCCACAACATCAAATCACCCTGCCTCCTAAACTAGGTAGGTATTCCTGTATCTCAGGAGACAGTGTGTTGTGTACCTATAACAACGGCCCAGGAATTTGGCGCAAGGGAGGATATGTAATACCTATGTATGTGTGCTGGCGTGTGCGTGTGTTTGAGTGTAGTATGAGAGGGAGTGTAAGCATGTGTGACTGTATAAGTGGTGAGTATGGGAGAGTGTATGCACCTCTAAGGGTGCGTGTATGAAAGGAAAGGGCTTATTGGCAGATAAATGAGAGAACTTAGATCGAGCATGAACTGAGAAATGTATATTGAAATTATTCCTTAAACGGAAGTAAGGACACGGTGAGTAGTATTTTTGTAGTATCCATTCTGTCAGTTGAAAAGAATGAAAATGGAAATGTTTTATACTTTTAATAGTTTCTCTTTCCCTCACACTATTTGGTCGCCCCGTCCACCAACTTGATCTCCCTATTTGGAACTCCCAAGCTAAAAGCTAATAGTAGCTGACACGAGGTCCCGTGTTGCAAAGTCTGACCTTCCCTATTTACCCTGGAAAAAATAATAATAATAATCTAGTATGAATAATCACAAATATATAATCAACAGACAGTTGCAAGCCCTACTTCCAAAAACACAAGATTCTTACCTTAGTTAGCATTTATATTTTAGAATTAATTAAACTAGTCCGCCAATATCCAGATCCCTATAAGACACTGGGAGATAAACAAACAATTTATATGTTGCGTCACAAAAACAAATTAAATTTGCCTTCATCCAACCTGAAATTGCACTCATCTAGTCCATATTCTATGTCAATAAAAATATACAATAAATTACCAGAAGACATTAAACAATAGAGCAAAACCAGTATACTTGTATTTAAATTAAAGCAATACTTAATTAGGAAAAGCTACTATACATTACAGGAATATTTAACAGATAAATTCAATTATTAATTATAATTATTCATTGTAAAGAAAGGTTAAAGGGAAACAAAGAAATAAATAAAATAAGAATTAATATACTTATAAACTTAATTATATATACTACATTTTATAATAATGAATAAATTTTAATCAAGTAGCAAATAAAAATATTTTCAATATAATTAAAGAAATTGTTAATAAATGAATACCTTATAATTAATATAATATGTATAGTATAAAAGGATAGCAAGAGAATAAATACTCAATAGCAATACAATTAATAAAAATAGATGAATAGGAATTAAACTAAATGAATAATAAATAGATAAATGGGAACATGAAGCACTCTTCCTCTCTCTACTTATTTATAACTTGCTGTGCCCAACAGGGTCCATAATTGTTTGGAATATTATGGTATGTTATTTACCACCTGCAACTGTATGTTATGGATTGCAATAAAAGATCTTGGTTTGATTTGAAAATATTGAATTCTTAAATTGAGTCTAAACCATGGGTTATGATACTAACCTTGCAATCCCTGAAATGCACCAGAACCAAGGACAGGCAGACCTATACTGTTGCACTGTACTTAACATGATGCGTATTGAGTGCAACCATCGACAGGAAAACTGGACGAGTGTATGTAAGTTACAAACTGCAGTTGACTCTCAATATTACAAAACAGAGTAACCCAGTGTTCAGCCCTGAACCTATTGATAAGCATTGATGCTGCGACGCCACTTATTCGTAGTTTAGTGCGTGATGTGGCCTTTGAAGGTTTCAGCCTTAATCGGGAAGCCCTTCTCGTAATGAGTCATCAAAGAGCATCTGAATGTCTTCGTTCAAATAAAGGACAACAGGATGCCTTCGTTAATCAAGGGCGAAAGCCACCCCGTGTTTTCGAACTGAATCAGATAGTTTTTGTGAGAAAACAGGCACAATGTACTGGGAAGCTGGAGTCGTGCATGCCGTGCCTTATCGTGTGGCGAAGGTACACCCACACGGACGCTATGGGCTGCACCCCTTGGCTGGTTCGTGTGACAAGTCAACACAAGCAGCCGCAGAATACATGATCCCGTGGCAAGGGGAATGGACCCCTTACGTGTGTTCTGCTTTCTTTAATGGTGAGTGTTTGATTTTGTGTAATGAGTTTTACATATTTCTATATGAACAGTATATTTCATTGAATCTGACTTACATATTTGACTTCAATAATTGTAAATTTGGAGATTTCTGTTAACCTTATTAGTGTTTTCTTTTTGATGATTATGATTTTGATTTGATAATTATGAGGCTTGAAGGAAGCTTTTGTGTTCAGTTGTTAAAATAATTAAGTTTGGTTAGTTTTCTAATAGTCATTGTAATTAAACGTAACGTGTAACGGTCAGGTAGGCCGAGTTCTCAAAAAAATGCTTCAAAGTCGGTTTTCTGTGTTTTCTTTTTAATTTGTTACAGACATGCACGAGGACGTGCAACGGTTTCAAGCAAATATCCGTATTGGGTACAACCGAGGGGAAGGGTTGTATTCCGATTGGTTATTTGTGAGCCCAGGTTAGAGGGCAGGAGTATTAGTGAGCCCAGGTTGGAGGGCAGGAGTATTAGTGAGCCCAGGTTGGAGGGCAGGAGTATTAGTGAGCCCAGGTTGGAGGGCAGGAATATTAGTGAGCCCAGGTTGGAGGGCAGGAGTATTAGTGAGCCCAGGTTGGAGGGCAGGAGTATTAGTGAGCCCAGGTTGGAGGGCAGGAGTATTAGTGAGCCCAGGTTGGAGGGCAGGAGTATTAGTGAGCCCAGGTTGGAGGGCAGGAGTATTAGTGAGCCCAAGTTAGAGGGCAGGAGTATTAGTGAGCCCAGGTTGGAGGGCAGGAGTATTAGTGAGCCCAGGTTGGAGGGCAGGAGCGAGTCCAGGTCGGAGGGCATTATATCCATCTAGAGACCGGAAAAGGCGAAATATTAACGGTGATTCAGACAGTTCACCCCGTGGCAATGCAAGTCGCGGGTGGACAAGTAAAACAAGGAGGAGGTCACGAGCAAGGAGAGGTGGCACCAAACTGATGGAGTAAAGCAGTGACAGCTAGTAAAACCGTGAGTCAAACGAGACATATGTAGAATGAATAGGGATAGGGAATCTGTAACATATCTAGTACTTGATTATGTTTTTGTCAATTTTGAGTGATGTCAAGAGTTCGGACAACCCCGAGCTATCGTTTAATATTAATGTTGTGCCAGATTAAAAAAAAAAATTGGATTGATCCCCTGTCGCGAGGACTACGCCGAACTCTCGACAGAAATGTTGGTTAACTGTGTTAAGTATGGTGAATCACCAGAACATTATTATTATGCGAAATTGAATTTGTTAAATAGATTTAAGATTTATGGTAAACAAACAGTCGTTTGTGTTTGATGCGGAGTAGATGACCGTGCTAATTAAAGTAGGAGCGCAGCCTGCTCAATTGAGTGAAGCAGAACAAATCCTAAAATATTATCGAGAGCTAAAAGTAAATCAGAATAGGGAAATGTACGAAACTAGTAGAAGTGTGTAGAAGTCTGGTACTATGAATTCTCACATACGGTGTTTTTATTGTAATAAAGAGTTCACCCCAGTCTAAGATGCGATAAGCCCTAAAACTTAAATGTTCGCTACGTGACATATGAAGTCATCTAGCCGCTAACTATTATAGGGAGAAGTTTAAAAATGATTCTTCTAAAAATGAAACGACAGACAAACCTGAGAAATAGGTATCAGAATTAACAGTTGATCGATTAAGTAACAAATACATATTAGACGTTAAAAATGAATGGTTAAGTAGTAATGTACCACATAGATTTAGGAAGCCAATGTACTCTTATAAGAACGATACGAAAATACAACGTTAATGCTATGTGATAGTTATAATGTTTTGATCTCGCCGTCTTTCAAAGAGTGATTAACAGAATTCTTTATGACGTTAAGATAAAATATGAAATTGTCTATATGGATTACGGGAAATTTGTTGAGGGTTGTATGAGAGTTTCTCAGTTCTCGCTTCTTACTTAGCGCTTGTTTCGCAACGATAGTTAAATGCAGACTGACTCGTTCACCAAGTCACACCGTTTTATATAATCTGATCTAATGTGTAATCATTTCGAAGCATTTTGCGGATCCATTGCTTCATGTGTTCGAAAATGGGTCTGATAAAAAAAAACGTGAATAAGGCTATGAATGTTGTTGAACTGTCGAAATGAAACCCATTGCTACTGATGGTGTCTTGAGTAATTATTTTGCCGGATCTATTTTGAAGTTTTAGTAATACTTAATGCTCAATTTCCAGTACATACTTGTTTACAACCAGCAGGTAGCTCACAGGAGACGACGTTTTTAGTAATTTCGATGTCGACGTTACGCTGAGAATATTGATGAAACCTGTACCGTTTGAAAGACCGCTTTAGGTTTAGCAATGAAATTTTAGTTGATACCTCTACACTTAAAAATTGCGTGAGGCACGTCACGCCATATTGAACCTTATGCTATTGAGATAAGGTAACATTAACATAAATTATTGAGTTAAAAGTTAAGGAATTGTATGTAAAATTCTGTATTACCTCCAAGAAGTTTAATTATTTTAGAATAGCACAGCCACTTAATATACATTAAACCTACGCTAGAAGAGGAAAGATGTTATTCTAACCATAAAATATTGTAACTAATTTAAGAATATTTGATAAATGTAGACATTATGAATAATGAACCGAAACTGTCATATCTGAACGTCACGCCATATTGAACCTTATGCCATTGAAATAAGGTAACATTAACATAAATTTTTGAGTTAAAAGTTTAGGAATTGTATGTAAAATTCTGTATTACCTCCAAGAAGTTTATTTAATTATTTTAGAATAGCACAGCCACTTAACATACATTAAACTTACGCTAGAAGAGGAAAGATGTTATTCTAACCATAAAATATTGTAACTAATTTAAGATTATTTGATAAATGTAGACATTATGAATAATGAACCGAAACTGTCATATCTGAATATCGTTAAGTTTTTATTATTATTATTTGGTTAGATAATTACTGCAGACATTATCAATATTTGTTTTTATTATTTTTTTCTTTTTCTTAACATTTATATTATGAGGTTGTAAGCGCGAGGACGCACTTCGAACAGGATGGCCGAGCTGTTAGCTTGCATCTGGTAACCCTACAGTAAATTATTCGTTCTGGCCACACACGACATGGCTTGGCATTATCTATGGTAGACAACTGACAGCCGGCTGCTTGCGAGAGACGCGGACCGGCGACGAATATATTGGATTACTGTTACTTTTGGAGGTTAAGTGGTTTTGGTGGTTAATGTGGAAAGGATAATAAATATGTTTTTGTATTTGTGACGTGTTCAGTTTTACTGCAAACCCTTTTTCATTTCTGAGCTGTAGCTTACAGTATACAGGGTATGGGTAGTACCAGCGTTGTGTACTGGACCATTTCTTTGCGATATGAGAATAAGGGTTATTTTTGCAAATTTTATTTCTTGTAGGTACTACCCGATTATTGTTTGTTATAATGGGCTGAGAAATTTTAAATCAGGGTTTTAAAATTATGATGTCTGGTTTGTCTTTAATTCAAAACTAAAGTTCACTGTGGCTTATAGTTACGAGCTCACTTGAGCTTCTGATAGTATGTGTGGCTATTAAATCTTCTCAAGAGAACAAGCGGTAAGGAACATAGAAATGAGTGCTATTTAGGAAAAATCTAAATTTGATAGAAGTGTGCTAAAGTAATGAAATTTAATAATGGTGAGTTGTTTGATTGCGATAATGGTGATCGTTACCTATTGAAATCGTTGATTGGAAACAGAACTTATAAGTACCCCACGATAGCATAGGTACGAAAGATTTTTCCAAGTAATTTCTGCTGAGTTAGATTTTCAAAATGTAGAAGATGGTGAGGAGGGTGCCTCCGCCAGCAAATAGAACACGTATCATGGCTGAGTGGTCGCGCTGCACGCACTAGTCTGTAGTCGTAACTGCAACCCAGTGAGAGGTTGTTCAGAGCGCGATGGGCAGCTAGTGGTGTGGCGGGACACTAGTAGGTGTGGTCGCGCTGCACGCACTGGTCTGTAGTCGTAACTGTAACCCAATGAGGGGTTGTTCAGAGCGCGATGGGCAGCTAGTGGTGTGGCGGGGACACTAGTAGGTATGGTCGCACTGCATGCACTAGGCTGTAGTCGTAACTGCAACTCAGTGAGGAGTTGTTCAGGGCGCGATGGGCAGCTGGTGATGTGGCGGGGACCTGGGTCTCAGAGGAGACTATTAGTTGTACGGTCATGTGTTGACCTGGGAGTCGTGGACTCTAGAGTTGGTCGTATCACATGAGGTGATGACGATATGGGTGTCAACTATGAGTTGTCACTAGCTACTGTGGTAGCGAACCATGGTGTGTTTTCTTTTTGATGATTATGATTTTGATTTGATAATTATGAGGCTTGGAGGAACCTTTTGTTTTCTTTTTGAATTTTGATAATTATGAGGCTTGAAGGAAGCTCTTGCGTTTAAGTTGTTAAAATGATTAAGCTTGTTTGGTTTTCTAATAGTCATTGTAACTAAACGTGAAGTGTGACGGTCAGGTTGGCCGAGTTCTCAAAAATGCTTCAGTCTGTTTTCTGTGGCTTTTTTTTTTAATTTGTTACAGACGTGCACGAGGACGTGCAACGGGAAATATCGAAATTTGGCCGGAATCGGCGGTTGGCCTGGTGAACCGGATCCCTGATTCCGGGGCTGAGGGAGCTTCGAATGCGACTGGGATTGGCACTGGGATGATGATGATGATGATGCACGAGGACGTGCAAATCGTCAGGCTGGCCGTGTCGGAGATCGTCGTTTAATTTTAATAGAAGTTGCTGATTTGATTTACGTAGAAGAGGGGCGAATGCTTGTGACGTTATTTTGTGATGGCGTCACATGGACAGAGTCGCTTTGGAAAGTGGGGTTCGTCGAACGGTCACTTTGCATCGAGACGCGGAACAAGGCACATCTCCGAACCGAAACTGTCGGTTTGCCTATTCAAATTGTTATTATGAAGATTGGAGGGTATATCTACACGTCGTGCTTCAATTCAAAACTCACCTGCGAAATGGAACCTGTACCACCAAACCAAGATGCTGTCGACCCTACCGCTCTGCCGTCGCTGTCTCCGACAAATATATACGGACAGATCACACAGATTGAGCTAGCCCCAAAGTAAGTTCGAGACTTATGTTATGGGATACTAACTCAACGATACTATTATTTATAATAGATACATATATAGATAAACTTCAAAGACCCAGGCCAATCAGGAAAAGATCCAAATATTAATAATAATCAAATATTAATCCTTATCTAAATAAATTAACAGTATTTAATTGTAAACAAAATTGAGCATCTCGCCGCGCATTAAGGACCAGGCCTGGATCGACGGCGCGTTGTGTTTCACGCGCGTCTCAAAGAGATGTCAGCACATCGTGACGGGGTTCACGAAGACCGATGTCTCCTGGGTCAGGGTTGCGGGTTAGTTAAAACAGAAACCGTGGCCCTGGCACACAGGCTAGTGAAGAAACACGGATGGGTTTTGGTCAGTAAAAGTCTGACACGCCCTTCTGCTCCTTTGGTTTGAAGTTATTCAAATGAAATTTAGTATGAGGGTTCCTTATTGAAAGCTATGAAAACATAAAATATTTTTTTCGAAAATCATTCCTTATAAAGGGGATTTGGAAATTTCTATCAAAGTCCTATGTTTTTGAAGGAAGTGAATTGAAAGTTAAAAGGTATGCTATACCATGCGATCTAGATCTAGATCTAGTAAGTACTTGAGGTTAAAACAAAATGTTCAAAAAACTAACTCCACGCGAACGAAGTTGCGGGCGGCCGCTATTATTTATAAAACCCGCTGCGACGCTCTGACTCTGACTATGATTCTGACCTTTATTTTGTTTATGACCTTTACCTTGACATTGAATTTGACCTTGACCTTGACTAATAATTTTATTTTGAGGCCAAAAATGAAATAATGTGGCAAAAAATATTTCAAATGCTTCCTCCAAAAAACCCATTTAAAAAAATTTAACATTAATATTTTTGATTGAGCGAAATCCCAAAAATGAGGTAAAATCATCATCACTGCATAAAATAAATAAATAAAATGTATTTTATTTCGGACCAGATAATCCATAGAGTGTTAGTAACATCAAAAAGTAAAACAACTTATTACCTAGTGTTAGTACCCACCACCCTCTGTATACATTGCTTTATAATTGGAGAGTCGAAACTCTCTGATACAGTTCTTAGGATGCTGTTGGAACTGTCTCTCAGTCTCCGCAGAAGTGATGCTGTTTTTGCGCATAATCGCGTGAAACATTCCCGAAGCGCTGCAGCAGCGAAGAAGTCCCAACAACAACACAACAATTCGGTTTTTTTAATAGATGGGGTGATTGTCGATTGAAGAGGAAGGTATATATGTATAATAACATCCATTAAATAGTGGGGAAATACTGTTATTTTTGAGGTTTCTAAAGTGATGTCGTAAATAATTTCATTTTTTCCGCTTACATTGTAAACGCAAGTTGAACCCTACGGGATTTATCAAAATAATGAACTTTTTATAATTGTACACATTAAAAAGGTCTTATATCACTCATACACTTATATATACTCAATAATATTTTTTATCATTTACTTTTTACGTTTATCGAAACTATTTTAACAAATTCAGCATTAATCCTTATCCTGTTAAATAAATACATTGTTGATTCAATATAGATCTATATGTACCTTTACAGCATATGATTTAAATGTATAATTTCGAAGATAATTACAGATTTAAAAATTGCGAAACGTAGCGTTTGCGGCGATACCGACCGGCCGGGGCTGCGGGAGCGACGGGCTGCTATGTTTTTATATACAACGTTCACAGTTTTTCTGTGGTGTATTTAGTTTCATCATTGCACCCTTGTGAAGCCGGGGCGGGTTGTTAGTTTATTATAAAAGAAAGTCGATTATGAAAAAATTTAATGTGCGAGTAGCATTTGCTAATGTAACATTATGGTATATAGGTTTGTACTCTAAGTAATTTGAAACAAAAGTTGTTCGTGTCGACGTCGCCGCACATTACAAATGTCTCGTAATGTTGTTACCTAAATGAAATTAAACATTTATTACAAAACTTTCTTGGGAACAACTTCATTGCGAAAGTGATGACGTATGTTCGTATTTTTACTTCCTTATTTGAATGCGATGTAAATATTATTATTTACTAGCTGCTTCCCTCGGTTACACCCTTGTAAGTTTCGATTCCTCGGGAATATCAGAATAAAAATCTTATGTGATATTTCTGGTTACAAAACATCTGTACGTCAAATTTCATCTAAATCTGTTTAGGTGTGACATCGGAACAGACAAACTCGCTTTCACATTTATAATATCAGTAAGGATTAATTAGTAACAGAAGTCTACTAAGAAATAATATTAGGCACATAATTTCAATGAAAATACGAAACAAACAAACGAGACAATAGTTCGAATACTATATTTCATCACTTTTTATACTGTTTTTATACACGAATGCAACGTGACTTAGTTGAATCTGGCGATACTTAATTGCTCATTGTTACGGGGATGGATTTCACTATCTGAGGTAAAGTACGATTCATATTAACAGAATGTACACTATTTTAGCTGATCTAAATGTTGAATTGTAACATAAATGTATTTTGTTTATTTTAGATTCCAAATAACAGTGTTGTGTGCCATTACTGTTGGTTATTAGTTATTAACTGAACAAATAAGTAATCCAACAAGCAGCAATGCCCCAAATGAATATATTGTGCATTGAAATCTTTATATTGGTTGCAGTCATTCATTGTGTGGTCTCGTTCAGAAAGAGAATACGCTATCCGATGCGTGATATAGCAACAGATCGCATCACTACAGGTAAGCAATATCCTTCAATGATTTTATGTGTTGCTGTTGGTTGATGTTTTATTCTGATTACAATAAGATATTTTTGTTTTTGTTACAGCTTAGATCAACAGATATGATCTGTCACCCATGTTGGCAAAGAAGTTACCGTTCTGTTCAACGGAACTTAAACACCCCATATCATCAAGTATTTATCTTCTACAGCCTCTGTTGTATCAACGCCAGCAAACTACACTAGGGCTGTTAATATCTGCAGATGGGTGATTGAAGTTGTGAATGGGATTTTTAAGCAACAGTTTAAAATATTCCGACACGAGTTCAACAACAGAGCATCACATGTCATGATTGACTTTTCTATAGCTTTTCAATAAAACTGCAACTTGGACAGATCTATATAATAACTTTATTCTTCACAACAGGTAACAGCCAATATATTATACTTAAATCGAATACATAACGGACGGACTCCAATATTTCTTAACTATTCCGAGTGATTCGGATGACAACCAAGGACTGCGCGTACTCGCTCCAAAAAATGCTTATATCTAATCTCACTCCCGCCACCACTTTGACGAATTAAATGAGGGTACTAGAGAGTTGGCGCAATTTCCGGTTTCGCTCCTTCTAGACAACTATATGAAATTTAAACAAAAACTGATCATTAAAATACTAATAAATGTTCTTAATATTTTAGAAAGAATCATTACATTACATTCGGCCATCCGACTTAGTGCAGCCTCCTGGCGCACTACAGCTAATATCAAGAATTCATAAATAACATAATATAGAAGTACACAACTCAGATTCTATCGGACTTTATACAACAATAACAAATACTATTCAATAATATATTACTTAAAATCTCAGTTGATTATCAAATCAAGAAAAAGAATCATTACATTAAATTACCTTATTTAATTAATGATAATATAGAACATCTACTTCAGAATCGCACAGTTCATTTCTTGTAATCTGGCTTAATAATCAGAATTCAATGAAAAGAGCACATTTCGTTTTTAAATATGGCAATGTCATGTATATGAATGTCAAATGATGGTGCATTTGAATGTCAAAATAATTAATAGAAGACAATTTGATTAACAGAAAGGAGATTGTTTGTTCTGATGCCATAAACACATACGACAATTAATAAATTAAATGACAAAATGAAAGTGGCTGGACTATTTATCGACCTCAGCTCAGCTTTTGATACTATTGACTATGAATTATTACTGACTGACTTACTGCAAATCGCACCGACCACCAATTCAACTACCTTACCGTCCAGGAGCTCAGGAGCAAAAGGGCCTGTCAATCAGCCCGCTGTCTATTTATAATAGACAGGCATAGATTATAGTAGAAGTAAGCATAAACAGGGTAGGTGCGAGTTGATACAAGTATTCGAACTTCTTTCTGCTAACACGGCCTCTCCTGACCGTGCACCGTCCTCGGCTGCATCAGCATCAGCAACATCTTCATCTGAAGCACTGAAGCACGTCGAGCGCCAACTTCATCTGCGCACTCGAAGTACCGGCAGGATCCAGCAGGAGTATCTGGAGGCTAACCGGCATCATCGAGGTTGTCGCCATCGCAATCTGCATGAAACAAAGTCATTAAATAATCATGACGACATTTGAGATTGCCTATTCTTTCACTCTTCACACGTTCAAGGCCCTCATACAAAATTACACTGTCGAACAAGATAAAGACACTTCACTTTCAAAAATATGCATAGTTCTTCAAACACATGTCTCTTTCTTGCTCATACTTGAACTTTCAAGTTCCCCACGTTATAAACGTGTACCCAGGACTCAGCCTGCCAAGACAACGCCTGATACGCATACATAGTACACGTAACCCGGGACAACACCCGATGCGCGTTCAAAGAACACGACTTCCAGGACAACACCTGATACGCATACATAGTACACGTAACCCGGGACAACACCCGATGCGCGTTCAAAGAACACGACTTCCAGGACAACACCTGAGCGCACATACAGTACGCTTAACACGGGACAACACCCGACACCCACACTGGGCACACATCTGCCAAAGCCAGGCATTCAGGAACCAGGAGGACAGCTGTCAGAGCGCACTCCAACTGTGCTGCTCCAGCCGCCTGGTCAACAACGGTCTCAGAACCGTCGCGCCTTCAGCAACAGTCTCAGCACCGTCGCGCCTCCAGCAGCGGTCTCAGCACCGTGGCGCCTCGCTAGAGCACCGTCGCGCCTCCTAGCAACGGTATCAGCGCCATCGCTCGCCCAGCGCCAGTGCCGCGCCCAATCGCACGCGCACGCCTGCAGCGCTCCCCTGCAGCGCTCGCCTGCAGCGCTCGCCTGCAGCGCTCGCCTGCAGCGCTCGCCCGCAGCGCTCGCCCGCAGCGCTCGCCTGCAGCGCTCGCCTGCAGCGCTCGCCCGCAGCGCTCGCCCGCAGCGCTCGCCCGCAGCGCTCGCCCGCAGCGCTCGCCCGCAGCGCTCGCCCGCAGCGCTCGCCCGCAGCGCTCGCCCGCAGCGCTCGCCCGCAGCGCTCGCCCGCAGCGCTCGCCCGCAGCGCTCGCCCGCAGCGCTCGCCCGCAGCGCTCGCCTGCAGCGCTCGCCTGCGGCGCACTCCTGCAGCGCACTCCTGCAGCGCATTTCCGCAGCGCACTCCTGCAGCGCACTCCTGCAGCGCACTCCTACAGCGCACTCCTGCAGCGCACCCCTGCAGCGCACTCCTGCAGCGCACTCCTGCAGCGCACTCCTGCAGCGCACGCCTGCAGCGGCACTATCACGCGGAACTATCTTTGGTTCTCCTTTGAAGTCGGGGAGCAGCTTCAACAAGTCTTTCGCGGCCAGCACACTCGATGTCCCACGAGCCCTCCTTGGTGTGGCCTCCCCGCCAGAAGTAGAAGTCGCTCTCCTTCCACTCCTTGACCGCCTCCCAGGCAGAGCAGCTAGAGGCGCCCCTCCCTTTTATCGTCCTCGCTTGGTACCATGGCTGAAAATAAATTGAACCGAGTAGAAATCCGTACCCCGATTATCCAAATTAGTACAAAAATATTCATTGCTAATAGTTTCATAAGCTTTAAGCCATTAATTTTATCCAAGCAACTACTGAACATAATCCACTCAGTCCTCACAATAATCTAGTGGACAAACATAGTCCACTCAATCTTAATAATAATCCAGTGGACAAACATAGTCCACGCAATCTTGACATTAATCCTGTGGACAAACCTAGTCCACGCAATCCTGGCATCAATCCAGTGGACAAACCTAGTCCACGCAATCCTGACATTAATCCAGTGGACAAACCTAGTCCACGCAATCCTGACATTAATCCAGTGGACAAACCTAGTCCACGCAATCCTAACATCAATCCAGTGGACAAACCTAGTCCACGCAATCCTGACATTAATCCAGTGGACAAACCTAGTCCACGCAATCCTAACATCAATCCAGTGGACAAACCTAGTCCACGCAATCCTGACATTAATCCAGTGGACAAACCTAGTCCACGCAATCCTGACATTAATCCAGTGGACAAACCTAGTCCACGCAATCCTAACATCAATCCAGTGGACAAACCTAGTCCACGCAATCCTGTCAATCCCGTGGACAATCCTAGTCCACGCAATCCTGAAATGTCAAAATGACATAAATGACATAATAAGAATAACTAAACATAAATGCGTATTATTTGCTGATGACATAATTATAGTGACATCCGATAGAAAGAAAAGTACCATTACAGATCATGAGTTAGACATCAATAATACAATAGACACATTATTGAATTGGCTTGACTTTCACCATTTAAAAATTAATTTAAATAAATCCGTTTACATTCAATTTAACCAATCTAATAATAATAAATATAATATAAAATGAATATCACTAAATTCAACGAAGTAATGCACACCAAATTTTTGGGAGTCATAATAGATAAAGATATTAATTGGAAAGAACACGTGGAAAGTGTTAGCACTAGAATTAATAAATTTGTCTATGCGTTGAAACAAGTTAAAAATGTCACGAATATAAAAACTGCTGTTATTTCATATCACGCGTATGTTGAATCGTTACTGCGCTATGGTCTGGTGATATGGGGTAATAGTACTGATGTAAATAGAGCATTTGTCGCTCAAAAAAAAATGCATAAGGGCAATATGTGGCCTTCAACCGGATGACTCATGTCGACCAGTATTTAAGAGACTTGGTTTGCTACCGCTGCCGGCTCTTTATATTTATGAAATATGTATGTTTGTCAGGCAGCATCAAAATTTATTTGTCAAAGCAAATGACATTTGTGTCCGAAACCGACGAGACCCCAACATGCTCGTACTAAGTGAGATTCAAAGGCTAGCTAAATATAATAAAAGCTGCCTTGCAATGTGTGTACATTTATATAATAAGTTACCAAACGATCTCAAAAATGTGAATACCAGATTGTTTAAAAGGAAATTGTATGAATGGTTGTCTGTGAATGGTTTTTATAGTGTTAAGGATTTCCTTGACAAAAATGTTAATGTCTAGTACATCTTGGAAAATCTACATGCTTATATTAAATTGGCAAAACATGTCTTGGTCCAAATTGTATTATTACCATCTCTGTATACCGTGTTTTTATGCAAATAAATATATTATTATTATTATTCCTCATTATTTTTTTAAAAAATATCTCACATCTGTGTGTGGGTCGAATTTGGCACGGGCCGAAGCCAAGTGCTTTTGAGTAAAAAAAAAAGGATTGAATTAAATTAAGTATTTAAAAATTTTCGGGTTAACCTGCATGTGTTAAGAATAACTGCTTTTTGTAGTAGAAGATAAGTAGACGGGCTAATGTTTAATGTGTTAAGGCTATTGTATAGGGTTTTTGGGATGACACCTGTGCTGGATATTACGATGGGAATAGTTTTGGTGTGGGTGATGTTCCACTGCGTTTTAAGCTCTATGGCTAATTCTGTGTATTTTGCAATTTTTTCAGTGTGTGTGCTAGTAAGATTATGGGTGTTGCATATAGCTATGTCTATTATGTACGCAAATTTATTTTCTTTATCTACCATAGTTATGTCTGGTCTGTTGTTGTATGTGGTTTTATCTGTGATTATGGTCCTATCCCAGTATAACTTGAAATTATTGTTTTCTAATACTACCTGTGGTTTGTATTTATAGTAGGGAACTTTGTCTGTAATAAGTTTTGTTTTGATTGCTAGTGATTGGTGGATTATTGCAGCAACTTGGTCGTGGCGGTGTTTATAGTCAGTTTGGGCTATTATTATTATTATTAATCTCGTGGACAAACCTAGTCCACGCAATCGGGATGACGACTTGTAATAATTAATGTTCGATTCATCAGATACTTCTTTTTTTTTCTGCTCTTTTTTTTTTTGTTTTAGGTTTAAAGAACTTTATTTCTCAAAAAGAACATAATACAGTTCACTTATATGAGACTTAACATTTAATGCACACATTATTTCGTCTAGTGACGCAGCATGATAAGAAAGCAAAAACAAAAGTGTGGGTAGTTACATAGTACATTTACCAACAAGTTAATACGGCTGGCCAATTAGAAACCGAGGTACCCTCTTATTTATTGATTATTTACTTTTGAGCAAATTATTGTGTAGATGTGCTTATGTATGCAGCAAACTATAGTCTCAGAGACCGGTGATCGTTTATGTGTTTCATTTTATAATTTTGGCTATAATGTGTATGTTAGTTTTATGTTGTAATTATTACTTAGGTATACTTATTATTAAATATATTTAAATAAGTACATGTTTTTTTATGCTTAATTTTCTTGATTTACAAGTAGTAATCGTATTTAATACTTTATTAACTTACCAAGTATTTCATAGTATGTTGCCAGGGTATTTATGTACAACTTACGTTCAGCGTAATATATTTCTTTAGTTTTCTTTTATAAATA
This sequence comes from Sesamia inferens, assembly GCA_037179545.1. Taxonomy (NCBI): domain Eukaryota; kingdom Metazoa; phylum Arthropoda; class Insecta; order Lepidoptera; family Noctuidae; genus Sesamia; species Sesamia inferens. The sequence goes on from CM073930.1 coordinate 15,738,616, forward strand.
TTCATGCTTCTACACTCCTTGATTTCATTTGGCAATTTGTTATATTTTAATTTGTTAAAAAAAATTTTTTTGTACCTTATCCCTATCATAGCAATAATCCAATCCAGTGAACAAGCATAGTCCACTCAATCCTGACAATAATCCAGTGAACCAGCATAGTCCACGCAATCCATACATATTATAGTTACTGTATCTGATCTGTGTCTAAAAATATCCAAACCATACCCTCAATTATTATGTTCATAAAAATATTTATTCTAAACATCTAGGTACCCAAATTACATACAGTTTCCTGTAGCCATCACGAACAACAATATTAAGGAGTCGCCTTAACCAAATGTTCGCCGCGATAAACCACAAAATGTGAATAAATAGCATTGTCAGGGAGTTGCCCTGACCGAACGCTGCCCATCCACGATTAGAAACTGTACGAACTTATACATTCAAAACTTCAACGTGTGGTATATTATCACCAAAACACCATGAGGGAGTTGCCCTCACCAGATGAATCAACGACAATAAAACCACAGATTAGATTTGGTTTACGTAAAATTAATATTTTAAATACTACATGGCATGGTTTGAAATAACGATAAATAATCATTTTTTTATAATCAAGAAATGAATATTGCTTATACATACCTTTATTTTGTGGGCTGAATCCTCTCTCACTTCTGAGATTTCAATAAAACTGCAACTTGGACAGATCTATATAATAACTTTATTCTTCACAACAGGTAACAGCCAATATATTATACTTAAATCGAATACATAACGGACGGACTCCAATATTTCTTAACTATTCCGAGTGATTCGGATGACAACCAAGGACTGCGCGTACTCGCTCCAAAAAATGCTTATATCTAATCTCACTCCCGCCACCACTTTGACGAATTAAATGAGGGTACTAGAGAGTTGGCGCAATTTCCGGTTTCGCTCCTTCTAGACAACTATATGAAATTTAAACAAAAACTGATCATTAAAATACTAATAAATGTTCTTAATATTTTAGAAAGAATCATTACATTACAAGCTGCTGCCCTAATTAATAGATTTCGACCACCGCTCACAGACAGGTTTGATGCTGCCCAAATATTAGAAATCATCCAACAAAAAATGTTCCAAAATAATACTTTAAGTGAGTTTATTATACAAAATAATTATAATAGAAGGGCACAGTTCTCAAATATAAATGTTAATAACAGCAATGTCACTGAGTTTCACCAGCTAGATTTTCACGAATTGAATTTGATAGCTTGTGGTACCTACCAACTCCGTCAGGCTCGATCTTATTATGGTGAGCACATTCGTTTTAATTGCCGATTAAGATAGAAGTGTGCAGGGAGTTATCAATCAATAATCTAAGAGAACAATTGTCTCTTTCTCTCTCAAAGCTCTTAAGGCTTTTAAGAGCAAAAATTCAAAGTCTCCATATAAGAAGAAAAGAATATTATGTATATGTTTTGATTGATAACAATTTAAATGGGAGAGAGGCAATAAGTCAATATTATTGCAATTGTAAGGTAGGCAAACAAACTGGGATGCTGTTCCCACACACTGTTGTAGTGTGATGTGTGTGCTGTTTTGCTGGTTGGGCTCGGCATCAAATCTATATTGAAACCCCTGCACAGTTCCTTGATCCAACCGAACACCACTAATCGAATTTGATAATGAAATTGATGATGATGATGATGAATGATTATGGTGAAAAATAATAAAACTATTCAATAGTTTATTTGTTGTTTAATTTTCTCTCCGTAAAATACATAACCTCCAATTTAAAATGTCTGAATAACTTCCTTCTTACAAGTTCAATATAAAAGTGGATATCATAAAAAAACTTTTGACATTAAACTGCACAAATAAACGTAAGAATAGTCAAATTAATATTGAGCCAAAGTTACTATGGAGACTGGGCATTGTTCTTTCATCACTTTGTTAAACAACTGAATGGCGCAGCGGTATAACAGTTGGGCTTGTGAGTATAAGGAGCCAGGTTTGATGTTTTCTTCAGCTGATAAGTTTTATTAAACTTTTAAATTCTATTGTGAGTTTTTGGAAATTTCTAAAAAAATGTAATGTTTGTGGAACAAGTTTGGAAGTTTAGAAATATCTATAGATAGGATGCACGAAATAAATCAAAATGCGATGGATATTACCTAGCAGTCGCTTGCATGAGCGAGAGAGCAGTCAGTATGTAATTGTTTCTAGATATCTTAGCAGTTTTATTGATGCCTCAGAGATGGTGCGCACGTAAACATCGTAGGGGGTGAGATTTCTGCGGAGCTGTATGTACCACTGACCTGTAGTGAACTGTGTTGTGCGCTGATTCAAAAAAAGAAAAAAAGAACCCACGTATTTTTTCTTTTTTAATATAAATAAAAAATGAAGACGATACAGTGCGTTGAAAACTCGTGTGACTTCACTCCTCCCTACACTTTTTAGAGAGGAGTGATGTCACCAGCCCCCACTCCTGCTCTTTGATGCCTTTTATATTTGCTATTTTTTATTGATTTCATAAAACAAAATATACGTATCCAATATTTTTCTATAATCTGAATGACGGACTAAATAGAATTTTTTTTGATAGATTTTTTTTTTTACCCAGGAATCATCCCTATTAATGATTACGTTACAGTTACTGCACGTCCTACTTCGAGTTGCAGCATCTACACATTGTTGAAAATCCATCGAAGGGTAGGTACTAACCCTAATAGAACAATAGCAAAAAATAAAACTCATTTATGCACAATGCTATAATTACATTACATGACCCTTTTTGTTAGCTTTAATTACAGGGGAGAAACATTTCCTTTAGAACTTTTGTTAACGTGAAATCCAACAAGTATAAAAATAAAAATTTACCGGGTTTTTTGAGGAAACAATCGTAACACGTCTAACGCGTTCACCTTTCCTAAAGGAATAATTTTGCCTAAATACAAGTTGTTTTCGGCAGACAATGGGTAGCACGTTTTGGATCAAACATCGCCCAGGGGCACCACAAATCATGAAGCAAAAACCTGTTGTAGGTAATTCCGAGCGATCTTCCCGATACTCAAGATAGGTAAGCTTACAAATTGCTTTCGACCTTAAACGGCCATATTTTATCTCCTTATTTATTGCCAATATCTCTATTGATATGTATTACAGTTCATCAATTTTGTTCCATTACGCTTGTCAAGCGTAGTGCATTATACGTGATAAGTCTTCCACTTTGGGTTAGTGCTGCTGCAGGCTCGAGTAGTATAAACAGAGATGTATAATTTTTTATCTAATCGAGTTTTATTGCTGGATGAGTGTTGCCAAGAATGGAAAAAAATAAATGGTGTGTAATGGGAGAACCCTATGCCCAGTAGTAGACTGCTGATGTTGATTAAGGTTGCTTATAGAATCATGACTAACAATTTCATTGAATGTTGATTTGTTTATTTTAATGATATACTAAATTATTCAAGCTTGTGATTTTTATGTTGGAACTTAGTGCCTTGGTAAAAACTTAAAATTCCATTCAGAATTAAGGCAATCTTGGGACTATCCATAGGTCTCAACGCAAAATATGCACTTCGAAGTGGAGTAGCCGAAGCCAGACTATATTATCTAGATTACACAGATTTACACTTTCGCTACATTCAGGTATTTTTCAAGACAACCACTTAAAGTCGTATTTATGTCGACTAAAAGCCAAGAACAAGAGTTCTAGGCTTTTAGTCGGCATAAATATCAGGGCTCGAGAAATCCTTTATTATTTAAAAGCGAACGAGAACGCAAATGTTTACAGCAAATAAAGCTGCTTACACATGAGACGTTATGGCAGAAGCTTAAGCGTTTTATCTCGGGATTAGTATACATCCAACCTAATTTACGTGACTTCGTGTTACATGATGAGACCTTGTTTGTAGGATCAGGTGTGAAGAAAATTTAAGTACGGAAAAGAATAATTATTCGTCGTTATAGTCGCTAAAGTTTGCTCTTATGTAATGTGTAATATTTTTTGTGATTTTATACCATCTGCCGTATAGGACAGTTACATAGTTTTCATAAGTATGAAACACAAAGCTAGAAATCTCCATGAAATTAACACAAAGGGTCAATAATTAACAAAGGTAATAATTAGCGAGGTTCGTTTTTACAGCCCTGTGAAATAGAAACTTTTAATAACAGTACTTTTTTACTTAGGCTTATTGTAAAAATGTCTTCGCATACCTAGTGATGAACTTTATGGTTTTATCAAGATCGATTTCGAATACGATTAAGTACTAATAACTGAAGGCTGATGAATAATTTAGGAGCAGTAATTTCTGTCACCTTGACGAAATACGTTTCTCTTCGGAAAAGTGCCCTTAATAATATTAATTATTGAATCACCTCAAATGGATGATTCTGATTCATTTTTAATGAAGTATCCTTCTGATAAGTGTCGTAGTTATTAAAAAACTTTCATCTGTATTTTGTAAAACATGGCTTTCAGTTGAATTTTTAACTGGAAATTTGCTATGACATCAAATCAAAGAATTTACTTCAAATAAATTTATTACGGGTACTTTCGTATTGTCCTCAACACCAATAGAACGATTGAAGCGAAAAAATAGTATGGTTATAAAATAAAGTTACATCATTAATAACTCTAATTAATCTATGAACTATGTGAAAACGATGCAGAACTTTGAAAACAGCCAGTTTAAAAAGATAAAATAAACAATTAATATGTTATTTTAAATTAAAATAAGCCCTGGCAGCAGCAAGTATGTTATTTAACCAACACCAAACAAGAAGTTAAGACATTTTAATTTAGAAATTGTATATACATATATCTACTATATTTTCATATGTTATTTTTTTCTTTTCTGAGACTGCGAACCGCTGTACAACCGTGTAACCTACTTAAAAACAAGGTAAGAGAATATTTGTACGTGTTCACGTTATGGGCGTTTAGGGACATTACATACATACATACGTCAGATGCACGGTAATGGTCATGTATGGAGATACACCGTCGAGACCGCCCATCTGTCCTCACGGTGCCCGTTATGCTATATTGGTTCCATTTAGAATTTGTGTGTGACAACTGACAACATTTATGTTTATGATTTCGATATTTTGAAATTAGCCCTACGCATATTGAGTTAATGCCGAAGTTAATTTTGACTTTCAAACTCCAATCAGATAGGTACTAGGTAACACGATACCTCTGGGTAAGTCTGATTGACAGACATAGAGGGGCTAGATATGAAAGATGAACACCCATCCACGAACGGATAGCAGCAAGTGTAGCTTAACCTGATCCATCGGCCCATGCAGCTGTTATTCCGCGCCCGGTAAGTAATTATTTATGGTAAAGATTACTCGAGTCTGTGAAACCAAATGCGAGATAACAAGAAACAAAGAAGAACAAAACACATATTTTACTTGGTGTAACTAAAGAATGTTAAAGTTTAGTAGATTTCGATAGAAACCAAACAGATTGTGGCGATTATAAGTCATTGTTTAGTGAAAAAAAGTAAAATAAAATTGTACAAGCGTAAACTAGAAACAAAAGGTATAGGTTATGTCAAAATCAAATGACGGATGTCATGTTACAATCATAGGTTGGGTTTCGAAATCAGAATACGTAATAAAAGCAATCCTACTAACCTATCCATATTATATTTAGGTGAAATAGATGTTATTATATTTACTCGGTGAAAGTCGTGTCATTATGAACAAAGTTTTCCGGAAAGAGGGCTTTTAACAGAAGTAAACAACATTTTTTAACTCCGAACTGTTTTACTTTTTGTGCTGATACCATTATTTTGTGACTTTTGAATTTACAACTGGTAGAGAACGTAGCCTTAAAAATTGCAGCTCGCGATGACTTCGCTTTTTAGTTTTTGTTCAAATTGCAATTAGTGAAGAGTTTGCGAATCCTCAGCGTTGTGTCAGAGATTGATGACAATGGAAATTTTATACATCGTTAGTCAGGAGGGCGTTAGGTGAGCACGCTGTTTTTTCAGTAATCCTATCCGTGTAGGTACCTACAATTATTTGTCATGCTGGCAAGGTTAATGCTGGGTAACCACCCTCGTTTACGTCGATATTTATAATAGCATACCTCCCGTTTTTTCAAACTTTGTTAACGCCCCCGGTCACTTGCAGGCATTACCGGTCGCCTCAGTGTCATATTGATCCATTGTTAATGGGCAACTATTAAAGCCATGAATTTTGTTACCGCGACGATAAATAGCGATACCATAATGATAGCCAAAAATATTTATTTATTCATGCGATGGGCTATTACAATCAATTTTTATACGGAGGATCGGTATTATTGAGCTGGATTGCGGACTCGGGCTCATTCGTTTGTGTTTATCAGTAGGGAAACCGATAACTCTCATTCCGCTCGGTATGACGCAATGCAGAGATTAAAGGCTTATACTCGTAGTACCGTGGCTGTGGATATGGCACCGGCTAGATCCAATATGAGCCCTCTCTGACGTGCGTCCGACAGCCACGTCAATATCGAAGGGGTTTTCTGGCGTTAGAATACTAACGTAGTTTTCGTTTCGTTTTTAACACCGTTATGAAATACTATGTTTCGATTGGAGATAATCCCTGATTAAATTGCTTTTGTTTTGTGAAATATTGTAGATTGAAGCAACAAATCTTCTCATTGTAGAATGAAAACAGATGCGTAAATCTTGGCCGGTTGACCGGCTGACATGCTGTTACAGGCAGTTAATCCGGTGATGGGGGTCGCAGGCCGGCTCAGCCGACGTACGGCACCGTCTACTTTGCGAGGATCTGCGTTAAATCGTCGCGTCATGCCGCGCTCAGCTTTACACGTTTTTGTTCGCCGAACATCGTATGGAAATCTTTTAAATTCCGCATTCACATGTTAACAAGGATTTTCTTGTCCGGTCAGATTTATCTGTATTATGAGAGAGCACATTGATTGCTTCGTACCCCCAAAAGTATAAATATGGACGCAACCCTTAGTTCTCCATACTAATAATATAATTGCGAAAATATCTATGTCTGTCTGTCTATCCGGCTTTCACACAAAAACTGAATCGATTATAATGAAATTTGGTACACAGAAAGTCTAGAGCTTGAGAAAGGACATAGGCTATATAACATCACGCTATGACCAATAGGAGCAGGGCAGTAATAGAAAATATTGCGAAAACGGGAGTAAACGCGGGCGTACATATTGCTCCCATTATTTTATATCAACTGAACTCCCGTAAACTGAAGTCCACGCGGACGGAGTCGCGTGCAACAGCTAGTTTTATATAAGCTTCGAAGAGGATTCCGTCATTTTGAAAGCGTTAGCATTGAACTTTTTTTTGTTTGGGATGGGAAATTATGAAATAACTTCTCTCGCTCTGGGTGGAGCGGAAGGGCGTGTCAGACTTTTACTGACTAAAACCCACCCGTGTTTGTTCACTTGCCTATGCGCCAGGACCACGGTTTCTTTTTTAACCAGCCTGCAGTTAGCATTGGCCTCATTAAGGTTGTCCATAGGGCTGGTGTTTTTTCACAGAATGCACGTCAAGAGGTGAACCAGCGTTTGTCATGTGGCCGTACTGTCGCTTTGTGTTTGATTGAAGTACAGTTAACATAAGTTGTAACTGCAGCGACCTACGTGACTTGACAGTCCATTAAGGAATTTTCACTCAAGTTTGATTCTTAAAATTAAGAAAAAAATATGTAATACGTAATTTTTTTTTTGGTAGAGGCAAAGTTAATTTAATGCCACGAATCGTTTCCGTATTACACGGTATTTCGCGATAAACAAAGGGAGTAAGAGATTTGTTGGGCAATAGACGATACGACGATAATAATGAGTACAATTTATCGTTCGGCGGTCAGTGGGCGAGCCCGACACCTACCTGTTTATTTTATCAGTACAAACACCCGAAAATTTATTGGACCTGATATTGTCACAGTTCACAAATCCGTATAATGAGTGCAATCTGCCATCAGCTGATACTCAGATTAAATGTGTTGACACAAAGAAGCGCAAACAGAATAATTGTTAATTATTATATTAAATTTCGATTTCATTTAAAGTGGTAGAAGATATTTACGCTGTCTTTTGCAAACAGTTTGCTGTGCAAACCGTATCGTAAATTATATCCAAAAACTGTCTGTTAAAATGAAGTTTCTAATATTTTTCCAAGAACTCTCCATCCAATTATTTTGTGAGTTTCTGCTTCCTATTTGCACAGAAAGCAAATTTAATTTGGTTTTCCTACTACGTTTCAACTTACCAAAAAAATAAGGGAAATCCAATACTTAAAGTAAATTAATGGTGAAAAGCACATAGAGAAACTGAAGCATTTCAAAAGTTTCGGTACCTAAGTGCACGAACAATCTTTTAATTTAGTTAATTACTAGTCACTGTGAAGACGTTGGAGTTGTTCTTGAGAGATCACGAACGTCTTTATCCAATTTATTTAACGATGGAGTCGCTCTCATTAGAGTCGTAGTGGACGCTCCAAGGTCCATCTGGGACGCTTGTTGGCTACCTTTACTGCTCCAGCTGTTCGTTAGTATTCGACAAGTACGTCCTGATATACAGGATGTAAAAAGACTCAACGCCAAGCAGTAAATTATTTAAGTAAAACTCTGAAACTTCTCTTCTTCTTAGCATGAAATTACGCTTTTCAAGATGAAGACGGTATAAAAGTAAAAAAAAAAAAAAAATACCCAGGGGCTTAACTCAAAAGGTACGGGCTAGAACTTACATATAATAATAGTCACCATGATAAGATGAATATTATTTGTTTTATACCGTACATTATTGCACACAAAGAAAATACATAACAGGTATAATGGCCTTATCGTTTTCTGCGATCTCTTTTAGGCAAAAATGGAATGTACAGTAATGGTATATACAAAATTTTGTGACTCTCGGGTTAATGAGAGATTTTTTTACACCCGTTATATAAAACACATTCATGGAATTCAGGAACACAGTGCAATGTGTACCAGCTGTAAACATCTACTTACACTTAACGGCGGCACTAAACTTGTCGGCAGATTGTCGCCGTCTTAGCGAGTTGAGGACGAGATTTAGAGTATGTGCGGTTTGGTTTGGCTTGAGTTGCGTTAGATTAGATTATAATTATATTGATGCCACTTAGGATGTTGCGTTCACATTTATGTGGTTTCAGCTGAGTCAAGTTTTAATAAAGTATGCTTTTCCGTATTTTTGTAAACAATGAATGAGGTGTATAAAGTAGAATAGAATATTTTATTTTGCTACGTAAAATTTTCCTGTGGCAGTTTTCTCGTCTAATTACAATTTGAGTTTCTTTTAGGCAAAAATAGGATAATAATAAAATATCATATCCATCAACGATTGCATCACTGCTTACCACCAGGCAGCATCGTGGTCAAGTATTAGTTTGCTATTAAATAATATGTAAAAGCTTTACTTAGGTGTTATGTCATTTAAAAAAATCTATATTTTAATATGGAGCATAAAATATGTAAGTATTATAAAGCAAAGAAACGATTGGTGCAGTGGCGGACCCATCGACTGCTGCGTTGCGTGTTACGATTCAATTCGATTCTCGCAAACTTTGCCCAACACTATTATTACACGATAATTATAGAATTATTATCATGGCTGCGTTTAAAAAAATTGAAACTCACATACACAAACTGCCGGAATCGGAATAATACCTGTCGGCCATACGAATATTTGTTCCGTGCGGCAATCGAACCCGTAACACGCGAGAAAAATTATAGCAATCGTTTAAAGAAGGATACTTTTCACATTAAAAAAAAAAATGAAATTATTAGGTCATGATAAAAATTGTCGAGGTAGTAGAAAAATCTTTCTCTATTTAAGGTCTGCCTCAAAAGATTGGTGTAATTATGAACTTGGAAGCATACAGTTGAGTTGCTAGTTGTGTAATTATTTCTTAGAAATATATATAAATGATTAACGTACCTGCTTAATAAAAGTCTTGAAGAAGTCTTCGTTTCTCTTTAGATTTATGGTAGTTGGAGTTTAATTGCATTTTATTTTCCCTTTGATGGTTGATGTTTCATTCCGCATAGCGTGAGTAAATATAACTTAAAATTATTTTTTTTATATTTGGTGTATCATAAATGATAGCTTAGTCATTGGAAAACATCATAATAAAATAAGAAATTTAATGGTGCATGCAGTAATTCCTCTTTACATTCATAACATAATAATATTAGGTACATCATTACACTAGGAAAAAAGACTTATTTTTTTCCCAGCGATAAGAGAGATTTTGTGTGATTTTGAATCAAAATCAAAATTTAAAACAGGAAATAAATTATCTCAGTCAATTACTTTTTAAAATTATTTTAAAGTAAATGTTTGAGACATTTGAGACAAAAATAAACTAGTTTTTGTCCTTTTTGTATGTCCGTTGTTAGAAGAGGTTGGTGTCTCTCAAATCAAAAACCAACAGACGTCTGCAAGCGTTGCAGTAGTCCATTTGCTCTGATAATGCTTTTCTATTGAAGCAATTTTGGTGGAAGCGCTAACTGCATCTAGATTTTCTGTAAAAAAATCCAGATGTGAGTGCAGAAAGTGCATCTTTAATGATATATTGCAACTGAATTTTTCATAAGTATCTGAGATTTGATTTATAAGGTTTCATACTGAGGGGATCGTTCATTTCACTAGAAGTTGGATTGCAGAAGATTCCATGGCTTTATTCTTGAACTTAAGTAATAGTTAAGATTTTTCCTTAAGCACAGCCAAGGCATCAGACAAGGTCTTCGAGCTCAGATTGGCTTATCAAATGCAGTGATTGTCTTGTACTTGCCATCTGCAATTCCTCGCCTTCATCATCACAATCTGAAGTAGTGCTTGAATGTTCGGCGTCACTTGGTGTCTTAGGTACTGGGAGATCTTTTGAATGTGGTATTGGTTATGTTACGGAAGACACCCTTGCGTAATTTACTGTGTAGTTAGATTTCTTAGAAAAACCTTTGATATCCTTTAGACCAAAATAACAATCACTCACATGATCCTTATGATCTCGCCAAATCATAGGTTGACAAAAAGGCACCTATGTTGGTTTCCCATTGAACCAGTTCGTTCAAATTCTTGGGCCATGAGTAACAACTCATAATTTTGTGGTAACCAATATTTATCCTGGTTGTAAATGTCATCATCATCTCAGCGTTAATCCCAGTAGCGTCCTAAGATTTTTCAGTTTTGGAGTCTGGGGTCCGCTTTACCAGTCTAACTGCTGAATTTGGCTAAATTTCGGTATTTTCCGTGAAGCGACTGCCGTCTGACCTCCACAACCCGAAGGCGATATCGAAGCATTGCAGTTGGACTTTTGAGGGCTCCAACAACCTGTAACGACTACCATTAGATGTTCATAAGGAAACCGCGACCAACGGCTTCCGATACGGCTTATTCAGACCAGTGCAAATATTCATATTCATCCATACAAATATTTGCACTGCGCGGGCATCGAACCCGCGCCTCGTTGCACAGCGGCCGCGTTCGCTGCCGCTACGCCATGAGGGCGGTCCTGTGGGTGTCTCGAATGTCTATAGCAAAATATTTACGATAACATTTCGTAATCAAAAGGCAGTATACATGCCTTGTTGGAGAATATAAGCCGCTAATAAAATAAAATACACCCGGTGAATCAATTCAATAACTAGGCATGGAGAAAGAACTAAATATATACTGACACTACAGAAAAGCATTTTAATCGTCTGTAAAAAATAAAAACAGAACAAGAATAGAATATAATACTATTTATTATGTACACCATATAGATTAAAAAACATAAATATTTTACAAAGGAGCGATCTTTTACAGACAACCTTTGGATGGAATAGTAAGGGGAAGGAGAGATAAATAATGTAGGTAGTCTACAGTGTACTATTTACATAGTTTATATAATAAATATGCACGTTAAGTATATTATACTAGTCTAAAAAAAATGTAAATTAATAAATATAATAATTGAATATCATACAAAAGCAAATAAAAAACAATGACATGTTTAAAGAGAGAGGATCTCCTTTTCTGTACGTCGTTAAAATATAATAATTATTTTTCTGATACCATTTTTAGGATTTTATTAAATTTTCATGTCTTCTGTTTGTCTGTTTTACGCTTCAAAACAATATCTAATAAATACCATACAGAATAGGCCCTGAAATTTCAAATCCAATATAAGATTAAAGGCCAGGCTTAGCGTGGAGCCAACACGTTAACATATTAAAACTATCTCTCTCTTGTAACATTAATTTTAATATATTTGTACTTTAGTTTTATTGAAATATGTTTGACATATCTTAGGACAATGGGGTCCCGTACCCTTGAAAGGCATGTCAGGGGGTCGAAGCCAATTGACAAAGGGCCTTAGAAAATTTAATGAAATATATTTTTTTAATAAAATACAATATATTTTTTTATATATAAATTATAAACTAGCGCTTGACTGCAAGCCGCCTGATGGAAAGCAGTGACGAAATCGATGATGGTAAAGCGCACTAGTTTATTAAGATTTTTTTTTAAATAATTATAAACTAGCGCTTGACCGCAATCCCGCCTGATGGTAAGCAGTGATGCGATCGTTGATGGTAAAGCACGCTAGTTTATTAAGAGCCTATTCGCTCAGTTTTCTGAAGGAAGACGGCAGTTGAGCGAAGTGATGCAATGTTAAAACCCAACAACACGGCCAACGATGCCGCGCCAAAGGGACATTGATCTGAAGACCCTCCACGACCAAATTCCCAACATAACAACATTAGGCGCATCGTACCCGGCACACATCGCAACACAACTGCTCAGATCCGTCCTCCGTACAAAATCATGCCGGAACATGACAAGTCGCTTGGCGGCAAGGCTTTGTCTGGTGGGTGGAAATTCTGCCCGCGGCCGATGTTATGGCCTACCACCGAATGACGTCTAGCACACTAGCCTCGAAACCACTCAAATTGTAGTCCGAAAACACCGCCGCTGGGAAATTGTTCCAGTCCCTCGATGTACGCTGTATAAAAGAGGAGGCGAAATGTTTCGTCCGAATCGTAGTGGTGTTAACGACGTAAGGGTGGAAACTCGCCATGCAACGGGTCGTCCGATGGTGGAACGGAGATGGGGAACTAATGGGCACGTCGCTGCAGGGGATAAAATACTCCATACCTTGACGCACCAAATCGGCACGCGTCCGCATTGCTCGGCGGATTATCAGAAGAGAAGCAGACCTGCTGCCAAGGGTAAGACGCAAAGAAGTGGCGCATCTCATCCCAATCTGCTAACTTGTATCGCCACTTTCACCGTGCCCCACGTGATTGACAATCTGGTGGAGAGAAGGAAGATACAGACTTCACTAGACAGTGGTCTGAAGTTCCCAACGATGAGGAAACTGTTACAACACATTTGTCCGGATCAGTGGTCAGTAGAAGGTCCAGACAATTGGCGGTATGACTAACTACAAGGCTCCCAGAGCGATGAACTGTGCGGTGCATCGCATTGTCAGCAGCCTCACCGAGGTGGGCAAACAATCGAGTCGTCTCCTGACCACGACTGTACGATCGGTAGACACAAGTGTAAACAATTTTGTTCACACCAATGTCCACCAACAGCCATAGGGACGAGAAGTGGGGTTCTTCGAGGTGACGGAAGCGCCGGTAGCAGATGTCATTGCGGACATACACACAGACCCCAGCACGCTGCAAGAAATGATGCTCCAATGCGTATCCCGGGTAGCTGAGGTATGCCGCATTAGACGGACATCTGATCATCAAGAAAAGTGGGGCTTTTCAGTCTCAAGATATAACAACATTTGAGGCATCGTACCTGGCACACATCGTAACACAACTGCTAAAACCCGTCCTCCGACGGCTTCATCAGACATCATGCCAGAATATGACGAATCGCTTGGAATGACATTCTCTGGTGGGTGGTAACTTATGCCGGTGGCTTAATGTTATTGCCTACCACCAAGGAAAATTATATTACCAAGGAGGCAATACCAGTTAAATCAGGCTTGGTCTTGGCCCTTCAATATGACAATTAAAAGGCTGGTATTATATAGCGCACACACTTTAAAGTATATAAACTAAAAAGTCTGTTACATACCTACTGAAAAATAGTACACAAAACTACACTTTACAAATACGAAAAAGAAAAAAATAAATCGTACCTACATTAATCTAAGCAGCTATTGGTTCTTGCTTCGTGTTTTAGAACAACAAGAGTCACGAGAAATATTACAAGAATAAAGTTATATCTCAACGAATATCTCGTGTCGCCGCGTGTTCGTGACAATGTGATATAGACAATGCTTTGGAAAAGGGTGATGCCTCGTTCGGTCCAACCGATAGTAAAACGTGGCGAGCACTGGTTCAGTTTTGGTAGTAGATTTTTGGTTCTGCCTTAAAAGTGTTACTAGCATGTAATGTCCGCTACAATGTAAACGAGCCTCAATAGACAATGCGTTGGAAAAGGGTAAAGCTACATCGTCCTCCTCACGTCCCTGAAATATGATTTCGATAAGTCGGGCGCTATTGGACAAGGTTCCTCTTTTTATAAAATAGTTGTATTTTACACGTGCTTTAGTCGTGTTATTTATGTCGGCCACTCTGACTTTGTACTCGGGACTCGGGAGCACGATACGGCAATTTATTTAAACGGTTTTAAAAGTACCTCATATATTTGGGTTTTTCAAAGTTTATGCTTATTGAAAAGCTTTCTAATATTCACTACTTATAGCATCGCCGACTTATCGAGTATAACACTTTGATTTTACTCTAAAAGAGACAGAAGAAGATTTTCTGTGTGTAACCTTAAGTGATAATAATTAAAGTATGAATACTTTTGTCTTATTCAAGTAAACAGAGTCTCAAAAAAAAAACACGCTGGACGGAAATGACGCTATGACGCTAATGACGGCTAGAAATAATTATAATAGATATTGGGATAAAGGCAACAATTTGTATATTTTTTTTATAGTTATGCTTTATATTAACTAGTGCTTGACCACAATCGCGCCTGATGGTAAGTAGTGATGCAGTCGTTGATAGTAAAATGCGCTAGTTTATTCACTCAAAAAAAAAAAAAAATAGTGAATAGAAAGGAAGACGGCAGTTGAGCGAGCCCGCGCCGCCCTGGGACCTAAAGGCGAAAGTACTCGCTTCATTGTACCTATGGCGCGAGGAAGAGCGGACACGGGGCTCCAGTCCGGTGCAGCAGCAGATCGAGCTGCGCCGAGAGGAGCTCCGTCAGGTCCTGGTGGTGGACTGGCGGCAGAGGCTTATGCGCCCTACTGCCGGCCTCGCTACCGTCGAGGCAATCCGGCCAGTACTCGACGACTGGCTCGAGAGGAGGCACGGCTCCCTGTCGTTCAGGGTGATGCAGATGCTGTCGGGGCACGGCTGCTTCGGCAAGTACCTGCGACGTATAGACAGGGAGCCGGACGCACGGTGCCACCACTCACCACACCACACGCTCTCCGAGTGTGTGTCTTGGGAGGAGCAGCGCCGTGTCCTCACAAACGAAGTAGGGGGCGACCTGACGCTGCCGGCAGTAGTGCGGAGGATGGTCGGTAGCGCAGAGTCGTGGGACGCGGTGGTGTCCTTCTGCGAGGACGTGATGTCGCAAAAGGAAGCTGCGGAACGGGAGAGAGAGATCTCAACTCCCTTCCCGGGCCGCAGAAGACGCACCGGGCGCCGAGAAAGGGCGGATAACGCCCTCTTCCGGCCCCCATGAATGGTCCAGGGGCGAGGGACTTGGGGAAGTCCCCGCCCCCTATTATAGTTGGACCCCGAGGCGGAGGCGCGCGCGAGTGTCGGTGCACGCCTCAGAGGCGATGCACGGGGAAGTTTAACACCTCACTACCCCGTGCAGGAGGCGAGGCCCGGACAGACCGGAACAAAAAAAAAAAAAAGGTAATGCAAAGTTAAACCTGACAATATGACCAACGCTGCTGCGCCAGAGGGAGATTAATCTGTAGACCTAACTCGTGACACAACAACATTTGGCGCATCGTACCCGGCACACATCACTCGAACAGCTTGGCGGCAAGACTGTTTGGTGGGTGGTAACTTCTGCCGGCAGCCGATGTTATAGTCTGCCACCGAGAAACCTTTTTTATAAAAGCGTAGCTAGATAAAGAAGTTTTATAGTAGATCGTACTTTACTCATTGACAATTACTTACATCTCGAATCAATAAACACATGATTAATATCGGGCCCAACAATAATAAACGACTGCTAACGATTACCCCATTAAGAGAGGCCCGAATACTTCACTAGAAGAGAGAAAAGAATGATATCGAGTGAACGTCATTACAGCAGAAGGAATAACGTTATTAATCACTAGATATGATGCCGAGAAAAATAATATCGTCACATGTTCTCGACACCGTGAGATTAACACGTCTATCCGTGGTGTTACCGATCTTGTGCGCTAACAAAAACAAGGTTGCGTAACGTTAGAGCGTCTATCAGGAAATACAGGACAAATAAAAGGCTGCTAAGTTTGTATGGAAGATAGCCGGACAAACTTATCGGCTATTTATTTGGGCTGTTTGTCGCCCAACAAGGCGATGTTTGGTCTATTGATTCTGTAGGTTTTTTCTGTTTTCGTATATTGTGGGGGTTTTGTAAACATAATCATAGAAATTACCAATTTGTACGCCGTCTTATATGTAGGTATGTAATTCATGGTCATAGGAAATCAAATCTCCAACTTGATAGCAATGTGCCCAGCAGTAAAGCTGTGACCTTAAAAGTTCAATAAAAAATATGCCAACTATGCATTTTTTAAAGAAAGAAATACATAAATGAACGATCGAACAATATTATTTGCCCGTCATGTCTCCAGTGTCTCTCAAATAAATATGCTTAGAGACTTTTATTAAACATCTTCTCAGTACTTAGATTACGAAGTATATGTTCATTGTTGTAAGTTTACAAAAACACGAACTTATTAAAACCGGCCAAGATCGTGTCGGGCCACGCTCAGTGTAAAGTTCCGTAGTTTCCCATATGTCACAATAAGTATCCTCACTTAAAGAGTTAAAAAAATGAGCTATACAGTATGTTAAGAAAACCCTGTCCGACCCATAAGGATAATAAAGGTTAGGTAAACACATGACCAAATATAATATAAAATTTTACGTATTCATCATAGTACCAATACAAATGAATTTTGAAATAATCTTTTTTTCCCGCGAATTAATTCCAATTTCCCCGAAATTTGGTAATTTTTAAAAAGTGACAACACCGGTTTTATTATGAGCGAATAGCGATGCGACCACGTGCCACGTGTCCTGCCGCCCGCCCCCCGCAGGCGGCAGGCGAAGGGTGGTCAACGCACATTTATTAAGTTACCTCCTTTTGCGAAATAATATTTTTTTTTAGGGGGATTTTTTTTTTTTTAAGTTTAGCCCGGTTTTGTATGCATTAGTAGAATCAGTTATCGATACCTAACAACACCTTCACGGGTCGGACAGGGTTTTCTTAACATACTGTATATTATATTGAGTTTATATACCAAGTACTGAATTCTAAATAAGGGGCCACAAAGGAGGGTCATAACTAAAGAAAGAGTTATAGATTTCAAAGTACCTATAGCGCTATCTCTCAGGAATTTGGATTACTAATTTATACAAACTAGACTATGTTGAATTTTCGATGGTACTTTTTGTTTTCAAGGACCGATTTTAATAATTCCTTTTTTATTTGAAGGAATATCCGTACACAATACCAAAATATGTAAACTATGATAACAAATATGCTTGCATATACGGTTTAATTACAAACTTAATTCAGAAATTATTTTGTATTTTCTTTTTAAACTGTTCAAGCCATCAAGTTCAAAACATTTTTCCTAGAAAATCATAATAAAATTTTACTGTCAAAAAAAAGTTAAGTTTAAAAGTTCAAAAGTTAGAAGGCGGACACATTTTTTTTTTACTTTCGAAGCGATTATTTTCGAAAATATTAACAATATGAAAAATGATTTTAGTAAACCACTATTCCGTTTTAAAAACCTATCCAACAATATATCACACGTTAGGGGGGAAATGAAAAAAAACACTCCCCACTTTACGTGTATTAATATTTTTTTATTACATATACTGTGTACATATTAGTACTAAATTTCAGCTTTGTAGTGCTAACGATCACTCAGATTATTCGCGGACGGACAGACAGACAGATATTCAAACTTGGCGAAAATATAAGGGTTCCTATTTTACTACGGAACCCTATAAAAGGTCGGAATAAAATATAACCTAAGAGAAAATAATGAGCTGCAAACAATTTAAAAGAAAGTGTTTTTATAAATATAACGTACAAATTGTTATACAAAAGATATACTTGAAAGTAAAAATCTTAATACTGCAAGATGCTGCTGTTAATTAAACATAGAATCAAGGGGACACTATGATGTGTTAAAACCAGCATGGTTCCAGTGTTAGAGAAAGATGGAGCTGTACGGTACAAATAGCGCTATCACTTGTTCACAACGATTTAATGATGGTTTTAACACATCATAGTAGGACACCAGTAAAGTCTCGAAGATTAACAAAACAATCGAGGAGTCACTAGTCGCTAGTTGGGCTTTGTCATAATTATTGAAAACTTTCCAGATAAAGTTACCAATTAGCTTCGGTGATGCCTAGTCAAAGAACACATTTAAATGAAACAATGTAATGGAAGCTGCTCTAACACCCCCGGGACTTGATAAAAGTAGTTGGAGTAGACTTCATACTGCTGTGAATATTTATGAAGGTTCGGATATTGTAACTGGGTGGAAGTTCGCCGCAGCCTTCCATGCAGCGGGTCGCGTTCCTCTATTGTATAGGTATTCCAGCTAAAAGTGGTAAAATACGACGAGTTGCCTCAACAACTTTGGACTTGCATATTTATGAGTGTACTTTCAAAGACTTGAGTGATGAGGAAATAAAAGTAAATAGCCGGTGCAGTATTGTTTGTAACTTGAAGAGAAAGGAACAAGATGAAACGAACGGTTTTGTTGGAATCAGAAAACATTAAATCACTAAGTTGGGTGTCTGCAGAAAATATAACTTGTGTAAAAAAATAAATTAATAAATTCAAGAGATTCAAAAGGTGCACAGAAAGGCGAGATTTCGTTTTCGAAAACGGCTTCGTATATTTTAAAGCTTCAGTTCCGGGATTGGACGGTTACATGATTGTCATCCAACCAACAATCCCAACTAATATTATAAATGCGAAAGTGTGTTTGTTTGTTTGTTTGTTTATTTGTTTGTTTGTTTGTTTGTTTGTTACCTCTTCACGCTTAAACTACTGCACCGATCATCACGAAAATTTGCATACACATAGTCTAGGGTACGGGGAAGGATATCACATTTTATCCCGGAAGAAAGTAGCTACTGTTCCCGTGGGATCGAAATTAACGCGGACGGAGCAACGACGGGCGGAGCCACGGGCAAGAAATAACAATATAATTATTTAATAATATTTAATATTTGCATACACATAGTCTGCGGAATGAGAAAGGACATAGGACACCTTTTATCTGTTCCCGTGGGATCTAAATTAACACGGGCGGGCTACTAACAGTGTTTGTTTGTCCTTCCTTCACGCCGTAGCTAAGCAATCAATCGACCTGATTTTTGGCATACAGTTAGTTGAAAAGACGGAGAGTAACATAGGCTACTTTTGGTCCTAAAAAAACATCAAGTTCCCAAGGGAGATTACTGGAATATTTGTATGTGTATATATATATATTATACATCGGAAAGTGAATTTGTTTGTACCACTTTCACGCCGTAACTCCTGAACCGATTACTTTGAAATTTTGCAGGCGTAAAGTTAGAAGTCCGGATTAAATAATAGGGTACTTTTTATCCCGAAAAAATTGATTTTCCCGAGAGAAATCTAAAACGCGCGATATAACCGAAGTTAACGCGGGCGAAGCCGCGGGCGGAAAGCTAGTATTAGAATAAAATTTTCTATAGCGAAACATAGAGCTCAGCGGAAACAGCCGACAGCTATTTTTGAAGTCTTCAATGATCAAATAACCTGCTACTTTGTAGGAATTTTCATCAAAATGTTTAGATAGGGCTTCTTCCTACATAATGATGTTTACACCACAATAAACACATGTATTATAAAATGATTTAACTAGGACTGTAATATGAAAGAAATTCAAATTGAAATGTAAAGGAGATTGAGAATATTTCTTGTAGTTTAGGGCCAGTTATTCAATTCTATTAATGCCTTTTTTACAGACTTCAGGTTCTCAATTAAACTAATTAAAGAAAACGTACTTTACGCGATATCACGGGTAATTTTGAATCGAATTGTAAAACTCTTTTGATGGATAATAATAATAATAATAAATTCGTTTATTTAGAATATACTAACGTCTTCTCTCTACCAATCTATCTTTTTCTACCAATTTGCCTCCAGCGGTCTTCCCGTTAGATTATAATTTAAGTGAATTTAAGGCTAGAGTGAATAGGCTCATATTTATCAACGATTGAAATACTGCTTACCATTTTTTTTTGTTTGGGATGGGAAATCATCAAATTACCTCTCCCGCTATGGTCGGACCGGAAGGGCGTGTCAGATTTTTATTGATTAAAACCCACCTGTGTTCCTTCACTTGCCTGAGCGCCAGGACCACAATTTCATTTTTAACCAACCCGCAACCCTAACTCAGTAGACATCGGTCTTCGTGGACCCCATCACGATGTCCTTACAGCTCTTTGAGGCGCGCGTAAAACACAACGCACCGTCGGCTGCGAGCTGCCCACTCCTCACCGTCCAAACACTGCTTACCATCCGGCGCGAGGATCGCAGTCAAGTAGGTACTAGTTTATACCTTTCAAAAAACCTCAAGGTTGATCCCGTATAAATTTATCTAATTTTCCTTAGTTAGTTTTTGAGTTAGCTCATTAATACGTTTTTTTTCTACGTTATGAATATTGAAGATTTACGATAGAAATTTCGATAAAACTACCGTGTTTTCGGAATTTTCTAAATGAGATTTTTGAAGGGAAAACCTATTTAACCTATTTTCACAAAATGAAACAGAGCTCTAAAATGAAAAAAAACTTAACACATTAAACACATTTAACTTCTTTTTGAAGTTAGTGTCGTTAGTTTGGCGCGTTTGTTTTTATCCCCAGAATGGTGAAATTAGAGTTATATTTTCCTGTGTAGTATTATTTATTTTTTAAACGATGTTACTCATATTTTGTTCATTTATATGTAAGCATCAATTCATTGTACCGATAGAAATAGTCAAGATGAACTAAACAATTACCGTTAGTCTATACATGTTATTGACATAATGTGAATAGCATAATATTTTTTTCTCAAGCGAGTCCACATTTTAGCGACATAATTGGATACTTACACGATTCGCAATAATGTTCAAATTAATTCAGCAATCACAAGCGAAGATTTATCACAAAAAAACTTGACACACGTTTGAATTGGGCACAAGGATATATCCGTCGCTATAATTAGGAGGCAGGAAAACGTAATACGTTCTCATATATCGTTGTATGTGTACTTACGCTCTTATACACAAGGTTGATAAGATCAACTTTAACAACGCCTGAAATACGTGGGCTATGATATAGAGAATCCGATCATTACTTGTAATCCCAAGGCGACGATTTGTTTCGGCAATTTACCGGAACAAGGTTTCTTTACGAAATCACTTAGAAAGATTACTAATCGGTCAAGCCTTATTGATTCGAAAAGTATTGTACTAACCTACTTACAGAAAATAAATCATTTGTTTGTAAGCCAAGAAATGAGACAACATTTTTCTCGGTGGTAGGCCATAACATCGGCCGCCGGCAGAAGTTACCACCCACCAGACACAGCCTTGTCGCCAAGCGATTTGTCGTGTTCCGGCATGATGTCTGGTGAAGTCGTACGGAGGACGGGTCTGAGCAGTTGTGTTGCGATGTGTGCCGGCTACGATGCGCCTAATGCTGTTGTGTTGGGAGTTTGGTCGTGGAGGGTCTTCAGATCCATCTCCCTTTGGCGCAGCATCGTTGGTCGTGTTGTTAGGTTTAATATTGCATCGCCTCGCTCAACTGCCGTTTTCCTTCCTATTCGCTCAGTTTTTCTTAGTGAATAGAATCTTAATAAAATAACGCGCTATACCATCAACGATCGCATCACTGCTTACCATCAGGCGGGATTGCGGTAAAGCGCTAGTTTATAATTATTAAAAAAAGAAAGAAAGAGAAGTAAAAATTTAAACTTACGACGAAAAGATAAACTAACATAATGGCTTTACACAATGAATTTTCATTTTATTACTATGTATAATAAACCAAATCAAATCTCAGTTCGCCATATTTAGTTACAAAACGAGACAAGTATATAAAAAAACAAATCATATATTACGCCATTTCTGCAACACCCATAAAATTTCACATTCTACAAATTTTTCAGCAGCTATTAACAGAATAGCCACATCCACAGTGTTAACCAACTGACTCAGACTTTGCCTCAAGATATTGATCGGTATCTTAGCCGAACTATCCTGACACGATCGCTTAGCGGTATAACGTTTCGAACCTGCCAGCTACCATAGATTATAAATACGAAACCTATTGTTGGACGTGCAATAGACAGATGTGATTAATACAAGTCGATATTGCATTATCGCTCTTTGAACAGAGGATTGTTTAGTTGCGTTGCTTTGTGCATTTTAATGAGTTCATTGTGCAACTGATGCAAAGAGGTTGTATCTTTTGTACTGTGTTTCGACTTTTGTTATTGCCTTTTGAGGTATACAGCTACCTGATAGGTACTTTCTAATAGAGTAGTTGACTAAAAAAACTGATTAGTCCGTCAGTCAGATTTCCAAAAAATACTAGGCCAGTTATTTTTTTTTTCATATAAACAAAACATGAAGACGACACAGTGCATTGAAAACTCGTGTGACGTCACTGCACGCTACACTTAAGAAGCGTACGCGCAGCGTCATGCAAGCAGTGACGTCACCAGCCACCACTCCCGATCTTTGATGCCTTTTATATTTGTCAATTTTTATTGATTTTTCTATAATCTGAATGACGGACTAAATAGAAACAATTTTTTTTTTTACTAGAAACATCCCTATTGTTATATTCTACGATTTCGGTGGTCTTTCCTGTTCTAGAGTCATTATAAAACTTGATGGCGCGCTTCTTTTAGTCCGTTCCAACTTTTAGTCTTTACACTCGTGCAATGCGATGCGGAAGTTCATGAGACAGTTAGGCACAGAATGAAAACTGTTTGGATGGAATGGAGGCAGGTCTCGGAAATAACTGCGACTCCTGGATTCCCCTTAAATTTAAACTTAAGGAGAAGATATACAAAATAATGGATAGACCCGCTGTCGTTTATGGATCAGATTGTTGGGCCATAAAATGAATGAATGCAAGGTCATTGCATGCAGCTGACAATGTTTAGAGGGATGTGTGCTATTACACTAATAGGTAGAATAAGAAATGAGTATATAAGAGGAAACTGAAAGTGGCACTGGTAACTGAAAAGTTGTGTGGAAATCAGTTGTCATGTAGTCGGGCATATCTTAAAGAGGAACGAAGAAAAAGTCGCAATGGAAGTTAGTTAGAATTAATGTTGATGGTTATGAGAGTAGGGAAAGACCAAAACCAGAAACGATAGGTGTACTGTGTTAGATACCGTGAAAGATGATATGAAACTTGGTTAAGTGGGACCTGGATAAGTGAGAAACCTCCATAACTGGAACTCTTGCTGAGGTCCCAACACTTTGGCACTGAATTACCTCTGTTAGTGGGACGAGGTAAGCCTCTATATCTGGGATTTGTTCTTTCGATTTATCATCATAGTTACCTCTATAACTGAGACAGCGAGTAAATTTTATATGCATTAACCTCTGTAACTGAGATAACATTGTTTGTTTGCTCATTATTATTCTAGCCACAAATTCCACACGTAATTCCAAGTACGTAAGTACAAATTTTTAGCTTCAATTACCTTCAGTTTTAGTTTCGCTTTACTATCATTCGGATGTTTATTTTAAAAATGCCAAAACTAAAGCTACAATCGTTATCATTACGTGAAAAACTGAAGTTAATATCCGTTTATGAAAGTAGGAAGGATTAATGGAATTATGGCTATTAATGGAACCCTCTGTAAATGAGACAAATATTTATTTATAACTATATATCTGAGACATTGGGTCAGTGAAATACCTGTATAAATGAAACGACATTGCAGGTCCCTTGATGTCACACTTAACGATGAACGAGATGGCGCGTGGCGCCTGATATAAAGTATGTGTAATGTGTTATACTATATACAACAACTGATATACAACAAGTTTCCCATGGACATTAGAAACTTACCCATTAAATGATTTAAAGGCTTTAATAAGACCAAACTTTCCTAAACCAGCTGTATTATAAAATCTGAGATTATTTAGAAGACAATAAAGCTTGGGATTGAGTTGCTCGCTCTGCTAAGCAGTGCCTAATGGCACTGCTTAGCAGAGCCATTAGGCACTGATTAAATGTCATAATTGTACCATAATTACGCATATTACTTAATAGTAATATGCGTAATTATGGTACAATTATGACATTTAATCAGTTTTTTAAATCACGTAAATTGATTCTTATGTACAAAGCAAATACATATTTTTATTGTAAACATTTTAATTTTTAAAGTCTGGACTTGAAAAAAAAACTATGATCCTTCAGTTTGATTCGGCTTTTCTTCTCAGAGGTCGTCAGTTAGGAAATGCCGGTTCCAGCTAGTTTAAAAAAATATGACGTGTAAAAGTTATCTGTGATCCTACTTGCGTAATAAATGATTTCATTTAATTTCATTATGGAAAAAATATGGTGCGTCGAATAAATTGGAATAAGGTCAGGAGAATGATGATTTTAAAGTAATTGTTTGAAATAATTATTTTTTTCTTGTAAATAAATACCTATTTGTGCGTTCAATGTTGGTAACAATATACCTTAAGAATCAGGACCAAAATAATTACTTAAAGCAAACAAAAAATATGACGAACATGAAAAAGCACATCGAATGTTTAAGAGAAAATATCGTCTTTCAAAGGTTTTTTGTTGGGATAATTTACCCACTGTTTATTTTGAGGCTTTTATTCACAATATTTACTGTTTCTTTCTATGAAACTTTATAAACCTGTCTTAAGGTGTATTTTGGAACTTCTAACGTTTAATTTTAAGATTTAATCACTTCAATATACGGGGAGTATACATACCCTTTAACAATTGTGTAAATGATATTTAAGTCGTAGTGGCCTAGTGGTTAAAACATCAGCCTCTCAAGTATGAGTGCGCGGGTTCGATGCCAGGTCAGGCAAGTACCAATGTAACTTTTCTAAAATTATATGTATTTTCTAAGTATATCTTGGACACCAATGACTGAAGGTGATGGAAAACATCTTGAGGAAACCTGGACTTTAAGTCTGAAATCGCCATCCCGCATTGAGTAAGCGTGGCGATTACGCTCAATCCTTCTCTTTATGAGAGGATACCTGTGCCCAGCAGTGGGATGATAAAAAGGTTGATAATGAAACGACATTTCATAGAAATACTTCAGAATTTCAAAGTAATAAACTTCCAATAATCATTGGTAATTCAATAAAAACTTACTTAAAACTTTGAGCAAAGTATTCTGACAATTAAATTAAACTGGCTTCTCTTTAAAAATCCTTAAACGCCTCAAGATTATTAATTTAGCAACTAGGTACATAAGAGTTTGATATTAGATCATACAAAACTTGGGTTGGTTTGTTTATAACTTAATATTTATTGTATTAACCGCGAAATGCCGAAAATGTTTAAGACTGACCACATCTGATAGCAGCCTTGGGTCGTTTTATATATGTACATCTTGTGCGGTCTAGTTTGTAGAACAGGCTAAATACATAGTGCGTAAAGTGTTCAACTTGTGTATTGTAGAATGGCAAAGCCGTTCTGACGTTAGAAATTAACGTGAATGTTTACTGATGTAGCTTCTGCTTGCTTGCACATTGTCTCTCTGTTGGGGGTATAGTTATGGGATAACATTTGTACTGTCACATGTAGAAGTTCTCTTCCACCATAAAGACTACTGTTGCTTGCGCTAAAGCGGTCACGCGCACTAACGGATTATTTATATCCGTGTGTGTTATATTCTAACCAATCAACCGCATGCTGTTTAGTATCTAAAAGTGTGTGTAGTCACCATACCCAACTAATAATAAAAACAACTTACACAAAAGCCAGTTTCATATGATATTTGAGATATATCGAGTCCATTCGTAATATATTAGCCTGCATATTGATTAAAAAAGTAGAACTAATAACACAAACTCGTAATTATATGTTCACCAACCAACAACAGTTAAGTAATATTATTTGAGTAATTGTAGCTAATAGGTAGCGGAATATTTTTTGTGAACTAGTGTTTCACATTGGTTTAAATCTACCCAAATCTTTTTATAATGACTCTAATATAGCAAAATCTTAAAAGAAAGTGTTATCGCTAAGTTGTGGATCGGTATTTTTATATTTTTATGTTGTCAACATTCATAACTCACAAATAAATATTTAAAAAAAAATGTAAGTTAATAACAATCATAAGCGGGCAGCAAGTTGTCAAAGTGTATGAGTGTGTATCAAACTTTATTATTGAAGAAGGTCGTAACTAGAACTAGTATTGGCTTGTATCCTAAAAATAATTTAATGTCCGTCAGATAGCTTTATAAAAAATATTGAACACGTATTTTTTATTTTTTCTTTTATTCGAATACTTAGGAACATATATTGATTTGAAATGTCGCATGACGTCACGCCATGGTGCAAAATATAGAACGGCGTGACGTAATTAGCCCCCACTCTGTAACTTTAATACGCTATATCTCAGTAATTTTTGGTAATTACGACAAAATAAATACACGGGTCTTAATTTTTTTTATTATCTGTAAGACGAACTAATTATTTTTTTGATTTTCATACCTTGGATACATCCCTATTGCTTGGCCATAGTTTTGTGAGGTTGTAACTCGACTTTTGGTTGTGATAGTACATCAAAAGGAAAAAACGGAATGCCTCGTGATCCTATAAGCGTTTTGCTTTCTTTATTGTCGGTCTGACAGTCTGTCAAGACACTTTTTTTCCAAGACGCGCGAAAGTATGAAGTTTGCACTCAATAAAATGAAGCTTCTAAGCCAATACAATAAGACGACATTTATGTGGCATATTTTAATACACGCGGATAATCTAAAATCTACAGGGCACTTTTCGTTGACCCAGAATCATAAAATTTGGCAAGAAGCAAGGAATCACAGCAAAAGTAAAGGAAAATGTTTGAAAATCGCTGATTTGTTGTTTTATCACATTTATATCATCGCGTCTTTAAGATTCAGACGTTCAAAGGAAAAACAACGTACCTACTTTTTTGGTCGCTTTGTCATGAAATCGTAATCATGAAAAGTTTCTTAGCAAATCTATGTACCTAACGTAGAAATTCAAGTTTTGTTTGACGTATTCAATGACATGCACATAAATTGCCATTCAAAGGTATTATTTCTATAAGACTTTTAAAGCTAAAAAATTAACTTTTCATTTTCAGAACATGGCAAATACAATTAGAAAAGTCTTTCTTTGAAAATTTTTATAAGAAGTATTTAGTTTGGCGACTTTTAATATTAGAATTTATCAGTATAAGCTAATGTTTATGTTCCGTACTTTTCATAATGAAAGAAAAAAATGCGCTCAACTTAAATTTAGCTTAAGGAATCGGCACCGTTGGCTGTAATCTACGAATTCGAATGACTACATTTAAAAATACCGTCAAAATGCAACGAACTTCACTGCAAATTTAATAAAAATAGAAACATTTTCTACTATTCTTCGTACTCAATTGAGATAAGAAGTGCCTAGTTAAAATTTTCTCCTCTAAGATTTCTAAGCGAAGTTACGCTACCGGCCTGCGTAGCTCCATTAAGACGTGATTGAATAACAAATTGCTACTTTCTGCTATATACCTTACTTTGAATTCTTTTCATCACATACGGGATGGGCAGTAAAGGCGTATAATCACCGTTGCACACAGATACTGATGATAGCACGTACACTATCCTAGGACATCGACCTCGTTCCAGTAATGACAAGATCGTTTGACTACCTTCCAAATTCACGACGCGTGCGTTACTCTCAAACTTTTTACGATTATTACTACGATTTTTGATCCCCTCTCGTCAACGGGGCCACCTTAGACTTTCGACCCTCCAACATTTATTAACCGCTAAATGATAATGGTAGCTCGTGATCAAGAATTTATTCAGTGGCTCCTCTTATTAGGCAAATCTCGAGTATACACACGCACTGTGTAGAACAAACCCTCTGTTTGTTGACGTCAAAATAACCCAGTTGTTTGAATAAAGATCGTGCCTCGGTGTTGTGAGTAAATATTATACATATAAATGGAGCGACGTTTCCACAATAATATTTGAATGTTAGGTCATATTGAAGAAAAAATGTTCATGTTTTTTCATTAGATTCTTATACCTAAACTTGTTTTATTTGTAATTACTGTTAACTAAGAATATTTATATGTGTTACGAATTAGCATAAATTCTAATTTACAGCATGTCATGAGAAAGACTGAAAAGCGAGATCAACAAATCGTTAGACCGGTCAGTGATTTCCTACGACTGCGTAGCTGATGTACATAGTAGCCACAGCTACGGCGTAGCTTCCGCGTAGCACTATATTTTCTATGAGTTTCCACTGTGCTGTATATTATGTATGTGTTAAATAATTTCCGTACAAACGAAAATAAAATGCAAATAAACTCAGAACTTTATTTGCTTTTTATTTTGTTGACGACTTTATATCTGAACATAAAGTCGTCAAGAAAAATCTCTCGCAAAGCACTTCTTTACATATTCGGTCATATGAGAAAGCATATCACTTGATCTAGTTTCCTCCTCATAATATAAAAAGTTAACTCGAGAGTTTCTCCGGGAAGTTATCTGCACTATATTCGATATAATACGAAATCGAGAAAATAGTGAAGAATAAAGTTTGTCGTGGAAAGTTAAAGTACCACTGTGTACTTTTTCACTTGTTCGCGTCGCGATGAGAAACGCAAAACCACAATTATTCGCCAACTTCAAAATAATGACGTCCCTGATATACTTTATTAAGTTATGTGGTTTGTTTATGTCAGATATATTTTTGTTTTAAAATAAAATGCGGTATTTATGTAGATTTTATAAACTCTTCTCAACAATATTACAATACTCGTTTTTGAGGCTTTAAGAATAATTTCCAGAAATCGGTCTGGGATTACTTGTAGTCAACGGCCACCATGATCTTTATCTCTTCGCCCATTCATCTGATCAGGGGCTGTTCAAGGGGCCGCTTTTTCGCTCTTGATCGCCTGAAATAAAATAAGATAAAAAAACATTATTTGATTTCTTTTTGAGTTTTAAAGTTGTAAATACATACAATCCGTGTATAACGTTATTAACAGTTGAACATTGAACAATTTTAACTTACACGTTTCTTGTAAGTTGAGAAACTAGATGTTACATATCTTTGAATTTTTGGCCCTAAGTCATTTCGGCTTCCTCACGATGTTTTCTTTCACCGTTTTGAGTGCAGTTATGATGAAATAATTTACACAGAATAAAGCGCGTAGGTAGGTGGTTAACTTTGTACTTAAACGAGATCGAACCTACATACAATTAACAACTTGCAACGCGGCCATTAGAAAACTACGACAAGAAAATTTGTTTTTTTTTTATAATTATAAACTAGCGCTTGACCGCAATCCCGCCTGATGGTAAGCAGTGATGCGATCGTTGATGGTAAAGCGCGTTAGTTTATTAATAGCCTATTCACTCAGAAAAACTGAGCGAATAGGAAGGAAGACGGCAGTTGAGCGAGGTGATGCAATGTTAAACCCAACAACACGACCAACGATGCTGCGCCAAAGGGAGATTGATCTGAAGACCCTCCACGACCAAACTCCCAACACAACATTAGGCACATCGTACCCAACACACAACGCAACACAACTGCTCAGAGCCGTCCTCCGTACGGCTTCACCAGACATCATGCCGGAACACAACAAATCGCTTGGCGGCAAGGCTTTGTCTGGTGGGTGGTAACTTCTGCCGGCGGCCGATGTTATGGCCTACAACCGAGAAAAAATTTTAGTTAAACAGTAAGACTGTTTATCCATAGAATTTATTTGTATGAATACTTAATTGTGGTATCACCTAGGTTATACTCTAACTGTGTGCTTATACAAATGGACCCTACCGTCCTTCTAATTTCATTACCACTTAATTTTCTTATATCCACGCGCGCGATGCCGCGA
Source organism: Sesamia inferens (assembly GCA_037179545.1). Lineage (NCBI taxonomy): Eukaryota > Metazoa > Arthropoda > Insecta > Lepidoptera > Noctuidae > Sesamia > Sesamia inferens. Next base: position 15,768,962 of record CM073930.1, read on the forward strand.
GCAAAAGCAAGTTTTAATAATTTTACTGTATAAAATAATAAAAAGTTTACTGTATCCGTTTCTTTTCCACCCACCCAGCTTATAAACATCTCATAACGGTACCAGTATAAAAATAAAACGTTTAATTTGAATAAGAAGCGTTTAATTTTGACACATTGTCAAATGAAAACACAATCCATACAATAGCTTTATGAAAATGTGCGTGTATAAACTAATTTGACAGAATTTGTAATAATATTTACATAATGCGAGAAAAGGCCACCCCACAAGAAAACACAAACGGCGAGAATTTTATTTTCTTGCTCACATTTGCGCAATTTGTATATAGAATGTAAATTAGAAAGCGCCTTATTTCAGCCAACGGCGCCAGGTTATTTGGCTCAGTGTCACGCTCCCGCTTGACGAATAAAAAATAGATACAATGAATACAACTCTTTAGTCATATTCGTTACCTTTCAAATTATGCCCCTTAGTGAAATGTCATGACGAATTTTAATATAAAAATATCTACTTTTCTCGTAAGTCTGAGACGTTTATTTCTCCGACACTCATTATTTTCAGTTTGCATTGCATTGTGTTAGTGACCGCTTTTTATTAAATTTTTAGTTTGTAAATGTGAAAAAGAACATTTGAAAAGTCTAGGTTTTTTAAGTCATACATACTTCATACTGACGTATAAAGGAAAATGCATACAAATTATTTTTTCAATTTATTAGACCGCTTTTTTTCTTCTTTTTTTTGGGATGGAAAAGCATCAAATGACTTCTCCCGCTCTGTGGTTGAGCGGAAGGGCGTGTCAGACTTTTACTGACTAAAATCCGTGCCGGTTTCTTGTTTAACCAACCCGCAACCCTGACCCAGGAGGCATCGGTCTTCGTGGACCCCGTCACGATATGCTGACATCTCTTTGAGGCGCGCGTGAAACACGACGTGCCGTCGACTCGGGCCTGGTCCTGGCGAGCTGCCCACCGCCCGCAGGCCCGCGCCTGGTAGCTGGGAGTTAGTGTCGTCTCCCGACCAGGGCATCTACTGCGGCGGCTAGTGGCGTGAGGGCGCTGGGATTCCCATTGCCTCACGCGCTCCGCCTCCTCCTTTGCCAGCATCACTGCTTCGCAAAAGGAGGTGACGGCCTGCCATGCACTCTCGCTCCGGACCATGGCCTGGACCAGGGTCGGATGCGAGAGATCGCCGCCGATAGCCGCTACGAGAACACGGTGATGCTCTACCCAAGCCGAGCAGACCTCCACTGTATGCTCCACCATATCCTCAGGACGATCCACACAATGGCGACACCCTGTTCATTAGACCATCGCAACGTGATTTATAGCATTGTGATCACAATGTTTGCTTTGTCAATTGCTATACGTTTAAAAATTATAGCGTTTAAATGTTTTATTTCGATTAACGATGTGCAATCAACGAATGATACGTTCAATAATATTGTTACAGTGACCATACAAATAATTTTGATTGTTTCGATGACTGCATTCACTGAAAATGTGAGGCATCAGCAACATTTTTTGCCATGGGTAGATTCACAGTTAGGCGGTATCAGTCGTTAGGTACAGTTAAAATGGGATACAGTCAGCGACATTGTATTGAATGTACAAAATCGAATCCGTGTTCCCAGTGGGGTGAATGGAAAAAAATGTTTTGTTGCTTACGCCGCGCTGCGTCGCGCTGTCCACCGAAAGATTTACAGCCCTCCATTACTGGTTCATGTAGCCGCTCCGCCCTAGCCGGGAACACTTGCGATTTAGATTAAATTGTCTGTCGGATATTGTTTAACTAAATTTTATAAACGGTTTGTCCCGCGCCTCCTCGCACATGTCTGCACTAGTTAATCATTAACTGGCGCTAGAGGACATCTGGGAGCTGAGTTGGACCGTATGTCGAGGTTTATTTATATGCTATGTGCTGGTGTAGCTAATTTAGCATATTGACGTGCTGATAAATAATGAAGAACGGCACCCTAATTGCGTAACTCACTATTACTATCAGTTGGAATAATTTCAAAGCACATTGCGAATCCATTGCTCCATGTGTTCAAAAATCTCTAAAAAAATGATTCTGTTTAGTCCGTCATTCAGATTATAGAAGAATATTGGATACGTATATTTTGTTTTATCAAATCAATAAAAAATGACAAATATAAAAGGCATCAAAGATCAGGAGTGGTGGCTGGTGACAACAATCCACGCTAGAAAGTGTAGCGTGCAGTGACGTCACACGAGTTTTCAACGCACTGAGTCGTCTTCATTTTTTGTTTATATGAAAAAAGAAAAATACGTGTCTAGTATTTTTTGGAAATCTGACTGACGGACTAATTAGTTTGTGCCGGGTACGATGAGCCAAATGTTGTTGTGTTGGGAGTTTTGTCGTGGAGGTTCTCCAGATCAATCTCCCTTTGGCGCAGCATTGTTGGTCGTGCTGTTGGGTTTAACATTGTATCACCTCGCTCAACTGCCGTCTTCCTTCCTATTTGCTCAGTTTTTCGGAGTGAATAGGCTCTTAATAACCTAGCGCGCTTTACCATCAACGATCGCATCACTGCGTACCATCAGGCGGGATTACGGTCAAGCGCTAGTTTATAATTATTAAAAGCCCATTGATACTGATAGTGATACGCAATTACCCCGCAGATGCTATTAATGCGATAGGTAGAATACTACTTAATAGGGCTGTCTTGCGTTATTTTGCAGACACCTTTATTTAGCGATCTAGTTATAAAATTTAAAGGATAAAAAGATCAGATTTAATGATAACGATATCCGAAAAATATTTTGAAAGCATGCGGCATCTACCAACCCGCATTAGGCTACCGTGGTAGATTACATCCCACTCCCTCTCTCTCGTGGAAAGGAGGCCTGTGTCCCAACAGTGGGAACAATATAGGCTGATTATAATCATATTCTATTGTTATGAAACTATTTTTATAAATTAACATAATTTGTTTGGAACACGTCTTTTATTTATAACAGAAAATTCAACATAATTACGGAAATGAACTGTGTTACAAGTAATTAAACACGCACGCTAATTAAATTGAGATTTAACACAAATAATTTGCGGAAGCTCGAACAGAATGAATGCGACATACCTATCTCGCGGTGCTGACGATTTAATGCCGCCGATGAAAAACAAATTTTATATGATTAAACATTCAATCTGCTTAACAATACAAAAAAAAAATCTTAAGCCGTTACTTATAATTGTAACTTTCTTTCATAACAAAACTGAAAATATTTACCTAGTATAACAAATTTCTACTAGGTAGGATTCCATAAAAATAAACATAAATAGCACGTGTTCCCTAACATATACAATCAGAATTTGCAGCAGTGCAAGGTGACAAACTGCAAGTTTCTCGCTTACGATCGCCTGAGGGCCCATTCCCGTCAGTAAACTCTTACATTACAATTTTTGGGTTGGATAACCAGATGCTGCAATTTATATATTAACTATTTATTCCCAGTCGACTTACAAACCTTTAGCAGTTTTATTATAATGCAATAAATTCTAATCAGATTCTAAAACATAAGGCGAATATGGCCTTTTCCAATCTTTGGTCCAATGCCACGAAAGCGACCAATCTCTTGCTCCTGTTAAGATTGGATGAAATAATGTATTTTAGATCGTTTTATATCGAACGGGAAAACTAAAATTAAACGAGACAAATAAGACGCCAACGTCTTAACAATATGATGGATAGTAAATAAGAAATGCACTGAACAAAAATAAACTTTGCCAACTTCGTTTTATACGAGGAACGCTGAGAAATATATCCTAAAATATGAAAACCGGCAGCACTAGAACGTTGGTTAAAAATAACTCAAACGCGAAGGTGTCCAGTACTTTTATATTTTTTTCCAAGACCGATATAAAGAGAATGAATGGAAAATTGTACCTCGAAACCTTTTAAACCGAGTATGACGTCACAAAAATCTTTTAGACTCTTTCCGCGTCTTTTTATAGGATTCTCTTTTCATTTATAAGTTTGATCGGCATAGATTGCAATTTATTTTTAAATTAATTACTTCAAAGCAACGAAATGTTTGGTCTTTTATGTTTGTAGTCTATTAATAGTAATTTCTGTTTTGTCACTAATGGAGCTATATTACAAACTCGAGTACCAAAATGTGTAAGCCACGTAACTAACTACATAATACATTTACTTAGGTACCATTACCAAAACATTACATTAAATTCCGAATGTCTTAAATGTTACAAAGCGTGTAGACTAATTCATTATGAAAAGGAGTTCGAATTGTGTAGGCCACTCACGCGGCCTCCTCGTTTGTGAAGGTAACAATGTTGAATGGGGAAAGAGTTAAAAGGCAGCGGGCCCGCTACCGACACTACACTCACAAGTGGCCGCTACCATTTACTGCCACTTGTGACCAACGAGCTGCCTTATACCGCGCCTTCCAAGTCTGTTATAGCTTTTGTTTTAATACTTGATGCGGTTTGTTGAGATTTTATTGAACATCTTTTACGATGTTACTTAGATCTTGGGTTAATCTCAGACTGGTGAATTTTTGTGGGCATTGACACTAGTTGGACATTAAAGATACTCGTTTAGGTTTCGCAATATTAGATATGAAATAAACACGTATCGAATCCTGTATTGTAGTTTTCGATATAACATAACCATTGTTGTTATCTATTCTGTAACTATTCCCGATACATTAAAACTTATGTTTGTTAACAATATTATATCGATTCCTTTGTAAAGTTCCTCTAATGCCTTGAGTTGAGCCTTTATAAGTACTTACCCGCTACCTACATTAACGATAATTGCATTTTATTTTACATACTATTCACAGTACAAACAATTTAGGCGATGCTTACCAAATCTATCTATACTAATATGTAAAGCCGAAGAGTTTGTTTGTTTGAACGCGCTAACCTCAAGAACTACTGGTCCGATTTGAAAAATTCTTTTTGATTTGGATAGTCCATTAATTCAGGAAGGATTTAGGCTATATTACATCACGCTGCGACGAATAGGAGCAGAGCATTACTAATTCCACGCGAACGAAGTCGCTGGCGGCCGCTAGTACCTACTAATATATAAAGCTGAAGGGTTTGTTTGGACGCGATAATCTCAGGAACTACTGGTCTGATTTGAAAAAATCTTTTTGCGTTAGATGGCTCATCAATCCAGGAAGGCTCTAGGCTATATAACATCACGCTGCGACCAATAGGAGCGAAGCATAAAAAAAAAAAACACATCGAAATCTATGCCAGTGAAACCGCGAGGCGCTGCTAGTATATTACAAAATAATACGTAATTAGGGCGCTGACCCTAATTAATTAACTCACTATTAATCTCGATCTAATCATTTTGAAGTATATTGCTAATCCATTGCTTTATAATATTCAAAAAACATGTCTGCTTCACAACGTAAATAACGCAATGGACGTTGTTAAAGTGTCAAAATAAAACCCATTGCTACTGATATAGTGTTAACCAATTACCTTGCTGCTTCGTATTTTATATGAAATTTATATATAAATGACGTTATTTTGGTTGTTAAAAATATTTTATTAAGAATTTATACACCCAATAAATACCTTTGAAAGCAAATGATGAAATATAGGCCAAATGTCAATTTATTCATTCAGCGTCCGTCGACGGAAGATAAACACAAATGGAAATGGTCGCAACTAAATCGGACCCAGGTATACACGGGCACAAACAATTGGAGCTTATGGAAATCAGGGTCCGTAGTATTTTACCGGATTAAATATACTAGCAATTAGTGCCGTCCCGGCAACCTCCAGCAGGCTTGTTATTTATCGCGAGGTCTAAGACTTAATTAAAACATCTTACTTTGAGCTACTCGGAACTATACGAATCCCTTTGATAGCGAATTAAATTAGGTCAAACTTGCATCACAGCGCGCTGTGTCTGTAATTATTACAGCTTGTTCTTATTAATTATTCCGGGAAGTACCTATGAGCTCTATATACGCCAGACAGGCTCGCTGTAGCTATGCTGTGCAATGAAAATTTAATCTGTCACACGTATCTACATAAATTAGAGACTCAAAAGTGTAGCTGTGTGGTGTCTATAATTGATATATTGTGAAATTGTAATTAAAATCTAACAAAGAAACTTAACTGAACCAATCACCTAGAAGCAGAAATCAGCAGGAATTTAATAGAATTAATGTAAACCAATTCAGTCTTTTAAAGTAGGAAAAGAAAACTTTAAACGGGCTGAATCAAAATTAAAAGTCAAGAGTAACAGACATTAGCATTACTTTAATCACTATCGGGGGACGTCAGATCTTCGCGGCGTCTGAATGTGCACTGACTACGTGGGCCCGTTTGGAATGGAGATTGGAATTAAAACTCTGCTTATTAAGACTACCCTCCGGATTAGAGCAAGTTTTCATTGAACCACGGGCCATTCAGTTCATGTTAAATGAATTTTAGGTTTTAGTGAATAATTTCTTTTGAATTTTAGTTTTCGGTTATATTATATTTATTCAAATAGTTTAATTTTACATTAAGATGCAAAGTTAAGCCAGTAAGATTTTAAATTGAAACGCTTTGTTATTTTTGTTGTCGATAGAATTGATTTATTTTGAATTCAATTATTCTGTATTTTACTGACAATTTTCCTTACGTTCCTCCAGACGATACCTTTGTCATTAAAAGGTGATGTGATACAATCCACTTGTCAATATAAATATGTTAATTAAAAACGTCAAAGCACTTCAACGCAAACAGAATCGCAAGTCACGGCAGTCTCACCCTATTGAATAAATATTAAGGGCTTTTAAATTATTACTTTTCAAGCAAACTTTATCAGCGGTTTATTATCATAATTGGTCCTCTTTCCGCATTGAATTATAATCGTTTTGTAATATCCTTAGAAAGAATATTTTGTGGCTGTAATTTTTTTTTTTTGCTTGAAACGTTTACAGTGAAGTCTTTAGAAATGTTATAACACTATTAGCTTAATTTACTCTTTTTTAGGGTTCAGTGATTCAAAGCGTTTCGTTAATAGGATCACTTTTGTATCTCTTCATTCTGCCTAACACAAATAGGGTTGATAATCCTTATATATAATATAACTCTTCTATGTAATATACAGCATGTAAATTAATTAACGCACTTCCTGAAAATAGTTTGTTCAGAATCGCTTACTAAATCGGTTTATATCATTTATAATATAGGAAAATCCCAAAAATAATTAAAACTACGGAAATTATTGTCATGTTAACCCTGTAGTTTGTACAGACTTTTAAAATCGCAGTTTTACTTGTATTCATACAAAATTAATCATTCAATACAAAATAAATAAAAAAACCCTTATTCCAAGAACTTTTGGTCTTCGTTCTCCAAGAATTATTATAAATAAATTAATAAATATCAATGCATATACATGTTAAATTAAAAATTCAGTGTATGTATTATGATTATAACATAATAGTTAGATTATAACGTTATAAAGTCCAGCGCCATCGCTCGGGAAATTGGGTTAGCAATTTATACAAACTAGACTGGTTCTCGAATGGCGACTACGCGCCGGAAGCCGCAGCGTGCGTAGGCCCCCGATAAGGTGGACCGACGACCCGATGAGAGTCGCGGGAAACCGCTGGGTGCTGGATTTCGGGAGGTGCAGGACCGTCCGTCGTGGGGGAGCCTATCCTTGGGGGAGGCCTATGTCCAGCCGTTGACGTCTTTCGGCTGAAATGATGATGATGTGAGACGGGTCATGTATGTCGGATTGTGGTGGTAATTTTGGATTGCCTGAATCGATTTTAATAATTATTTTTATTATACTCTGAAAGTATTTGAAAGAATACTTTCAAATAGCAAAATAGTTTTCTTCCAGTATAATAAAATATTTAAATTAAGATATAAGAAGGGATTTACGATTTATTTACCACCTTAGTTCTGACATAATGTAGTACAATTTTTTTTTAAAACTGTTCAACCCATCAAATTCAAAATAATTTTCCTAAAAGTTTTGATAAAGTTCTACTTTTGAGATTTTTTCAGATTTTTCAAAGATATGGTTTAAAAGTTAGGGGGGAAGGAGGTGGACATATTTATTTTTCTTTTGTAGCGATAATTCAAATATATTGTCGAAACTCCTATTCATTTTTAAATACCCATCCAACAATTATATATCACACGTTAGAATGAAAACGAAATAAAAAGAATTCACTTCTCACTTTACGTGTATGGTATTCTAGTAAAATATTTTTTTTCCACTTTTTATTTCAGCACTTTACCGGCGTGATAATTATACATATTAGAACCAAATTTAGTAGTTGGAACTAACGGTTTTTCGGTTTCTGTAGTTGACTACAGAACCCTAAAAATTGAGAACTCAAAAGAAATGTTTAATTAAAAATTGCTTTTGTTTTTCGCCGCCTTACATGCTTACAGGCAATGGTTTCGAAAATAATATCTTCATGTCAAAGCAGCAACTTTTTACTAAAGAGACATATATATGAAAGTATCTTTTTACAGTAACGGTCAAAAGTGGAGTAGCATTTTCACAAAGCCAAATAGATTGGTACTTTTGCTTAGCTTACGACCTTCGTCTAATGAGTAATTCCTGTACATTGTACACACTCCCACATTTGTTTACAACTTGCATTTCATAAAAGACATGTTAAATTACATGATATTCTAGCGGTTATCATACATCAGTATGATCTCACGCGAAGCGATATGTAATTCTTTTAACTGATTTTATAATTACTCGCATAATCACGCAATTGAATATAACGAAATTTACTGATAAAGATATCATTTTAAAGTCACAAAAAGATGGAGATCGATGTGTGGTCTGAAAATTGACGATAGCTGTGTACCATTCTTTAAGTCGCTGAAAATTTTCATCATCATTGTATATTTATAAAATTTGTGTTTTTGTGAAGACAAACATAAGATTGTTTGAAAAGGTGTCAATGTTATGAGATGTTACAATTCGTAGTCAATATGCAAATGCTTTAAAAAATAAGCGTTGTTATACTGTATTAGTAAAAAACCAGTTTACCAGTTGGCATGAAAAATTTGAATGTTATACAATTCAAGACAAAATTAAAACAATTATTAATTGATACATGTTATTACATAACTGATAAAAAATGATTAATTAATGTAGACTTATTTATTTATTTGTCTAGTGTAATAACTCCGTATTGTCACATTTGTAACTTTGTTTTTATTTATTTATCTTTATTTCATTTAATTTTGTTATCATATAATTAATATTTTGTTCTTTACCTTTAGCATGATTAGCATGATTGACTAAGATTTTTGATGTATTGCATGCAAGTATGTATATTGGACGCTTCTTGGCATAACATAGTGATCTATAAACATGGATTTAAGAACCGTAGGTATTCACTACCTAAGTTATACAAATAAACTAGTGATTTTGATTTTTGAGTAAATCATCATGACTTAATGAATGATGAGATACTTTATACCTAGTTTCATATTTCATCTGAATCTGAATAAATAAATTGTAAGGTAGGACAGATTACTCAGTTAATTTATGACTCTTTTGTTATTGGTTCTTGATTATTTGCTGTCGTGGGTAAGGCTGTAGAGTCGTATGTTTAATCTATTAGCGGAGTAGTAGTTAATTTTGAAATCAAAGTAATTTCAATATTTCTCAATAAAAAGCAATAGGCAGCGGGTATTATCGCGCTGCGCTGATATGGACTTAATATTATAGCACAAATATTTGATGAAACCAGACCGATTGTGAGTATTATGATTTAATTATTTAATCAAAACTCTCTCTAAAGTATATAAAATTTTATTTTTGTTTGTGCTAAATCTGAATATTGTTTGTTCAGAATAAGCAACTAAATCGATTCCAATCATTTTTACACCATGTTATATTTTTTCACAAATACATTTAAAAGTTGTTGCTGTGTGGCTACTGAGCGCATTACGTATTTTACGCGAGCGCATGCCCGCGCTCAGCTGACGCCACGGGTCAATGCCCCCGGCTCGCTCGCCTGAACGGAGCGTGGACTATATTTTTGTTAGGACAATTAAGTAGAAGAACAAGCTCATAACTTTGTGGTTTTTCGTGATATCTTTTTGAAATTTTGTACTTGAAAATGCTGGACACGTGTTTACGTGTTTTGGGTTAACGGAAAACCGGCATGTTATGTGGGTCACAAATGTCTTGCCATGGCGCCTCCGCCGGGGCGGAACAAGCGGGGTAGACCAAAGAAGTGCTGTCTTGACATTGCAAGAGATCATATGCGTGCCAACAATCTCACAATACAGGATACCAAAGATCGCCCGAAATGAAGGGAATTGAGCAAGAAAGCGGACCCCGGGCCCCAACGCGAAAGCCGCGGATGCAACCGGGATAAACGCTAAGATGATGATGATGACGTGTTTCGGGTTTCGCATAAACAAAAAATAATGAATATTGATTCTTTTAGTTAATTTTTAAATGTTTCATAGTTATCATAGAATCTTAATAGAATAAAAAGTTGAGAAGAAAGTTTAGTTACTTAAAAACCATATTTAATTGAAAAACATAAACAAGAATGTTTACAATTTGTGTGAGATGGAAAGCACTGAATGAGGGATCCGATGAGCATTGCAGGGTAATACGGAAAGTTGGGCACGCCACAATAGCGGCGGTAAGTCTTTGAGCATTGGCTAGAGATGCGCCACGGCGCCCTCACCTTCCGCCTGACGCAGGTCCTCACCGGACACGGTTGTTTCGGGAGGTTCCTGTTCCGTATAAGGCGGGAGGAAACGCCAGGGTGTCACCATTGTGTGGATCGCCTTGAGGACAAGGTGGAGGTCTTCGATCCCGGCTTGGGTATAGCACCGCCGTGACCTCGTAGCGGCGATCGGCGGTGATCTCTGGCGTCCGAACCTGGTCCAGGCCATAGTCCGTAGCGAGAGTGCATGGCAGACCGTCCCCTCCTTCATCATCATCATCATCATTTCAGCCGAAAGACGTCCACTGCTGGACATAGGCCTCGCCCAAGGTTCTCCAAGACGACCGGTCCTGCGCCTCCCGCATCCAGCGTTTTCCCGCGACCTTCAACTAGGTCACCAGTGTGGAGGCATGAGGAACAGGGAGTAAAGTTCACCCATCCTCCATAGAAAAGGGAGGATCCTCCGACCAGACGGGTGTTATGTCTGGCGGGCACTTGCCCACCCCCTTCAACTAGGTCGTCGGTCCACCTTTTCGGTGACCTACCCACGCTGCGTCTTCCGGTGAGTGGTCGCCACTCGAGAACCCGTGGGCCCCATCGGGCATCGGTCCCACGGGCAAGATGCCCAGCCCACTGCCACTTTAGTGTTGCAATTCTTCGGGCTATGTCGGCAACTTCTTCTGCGGATCTCTTCATTCCTGATTCAATCGCGCAGTGAAATCCTAAGCATAGCCCTCTCTTTTGCACTACCTCCTTCTGCGAACCAGTAATGCTAGCAAAGGAGGAGGAGGAGCGCGTGAGGCAGCGGGATCCCAGCGCACTCACACCACTAGGCGCCGCAAGAGACGCCCTTGTCGGGAGACGACATCGAACTCTCAGCCACCGTAGTAGGTGTTGGCCTGCGGGCGGTGAGCAGTGGGCAGCTCGTGGCCTGGTAAAGACCAGGCCCGAGTCGGCGGCGCGTTGTGTTTCATGCGCGCCTCAAAAGAAATGTCAGCACATCGTCACTGGGTCCACGAAGACCGATGCCTCCTGGGTTAAGGTTGCGGGTTGGTTAAAAAAGAAACTGTGGCCCTGGCCGTCGCACAGGCAACTAAAGAAACACGGGTGGGTTTTAGTCAGTAAAAGCCTGACACGCCCTTCCGCTCCGCCCAGAGCGGGAGAAGTGATATGATGATTTCCCAACCCAACAAAAAAAAGGGGTAATATTGAATGTGGCCTTATTGCTAAAATTCACACTACCATAGTGTTAATTTTTATTACGTACTCTGAGATTTGGTTCAACGCTGCTCAGGGAACCGAAGAAGCATAGTGACAGGAACAGCTAATTTAATATAAAAAAGTTGACAACCTTAATCTCGAAAAATGAATAATTGATAATATTCTTGATAGAAAAATATACCTTACTTATTATATACACGTGTGCTGTGTACGCGACCAACATTAATAAACCACCATTTTGCCTTCAAATGAATTAATAGTTCGGTAATTATAGTTCACACGCAATTTGGTCGATCTTCAGCCGGAGCCTTAACTAATTATCTACATATACAGACAAAGGTATACGTACCTATCATGAGAGTAATATGTATCTATATAGGGCACCTATTTACGACATATTACTTTACAGTCGGCCAATTTCATATTGGTAATGGATACTAATGGATGAGACTGCCCCAGGTCACAAAAGAAAGAAGAGAACGTTACTTAGTGAAATGCATATTCGAGGAATTTTGCGGTTCTTACTAAATCCATTTTATTTATATAAAGTAAGTTTGAAAAACAATACATTTTTTTCACAGTTCGTTTGTTGCAAATTCAACTGGCGAGAAAATATTATTCAAGATTAATATTGTAATTAGCCTTATGTTTAAACATTACATCTACTCACTTCCCGAATACACAATCTACTAAAATCTATCAAATTATTTAGCACATTTTAAACTTTATAGCCAAAATATTTTTTTTTAAATAAATTATAAACTAGCGCTTGACCGCAATCCCGCCTGATGGTAAAGCGCACAAGTTTTTTAAGAGCCTATATAATAGGTTAAAGTTTGATTGGGAAGTCGAGGGTTATTCGAAAGAGATACAGTAGCTCTGCGCACAGGCAAATGAAAGAACACGGTTGGGTTTTAGTCAGTAAAAGTCTGACATGGCCTTCCGTTCCGCTCAGAGCGAGAGAGAGGTTATTTGATGATTTTCTACCCAAAGATCACAGTTTCGGGTAGCTTCACGGGCGCACCCAGCTTCTGGCCTTTGGGTATGTCAGGCTGGGCAAGTCAAATTTTTAGAGTGGATTATCTTTATGCGCTATAGTCTCACGCGGTGTTTTGGCAATTTCTCCGCACATAATGTTAACGTCTACTACGTGGTTTATTTGAAAATTAGAGATAATTCCTCGTTTATACTTTGTTTACTCATTAGGGGAATTCATACATCTTTTGCGAGATCTCCAGGGGGGCAGCTGCCTCCCCCTGCTCCCACCTGGGTACGCCCATGGGTAGCTTGTTATGGTAGCAACTGTATGTCCACATTTCGCCAGTTATTTTTATGTTCTTCAATTTATCGCTTGTCATATAACATTACTGCTGTAGGTGACGTACCATAAAGCAGAGATACACTTAAAAAAAGATCACTAGATGGAATTAAACCTTAAAAAGCAACTAAACACATTTCACCAGTCACACTTAATCTTTCTATTTATCTTAATAAATAAACAGTGACTCAATTTCGCCAGTAAGATCAAAATATATTCCAAAGTTTCAAATTGCTGAAATACAACTTTTTACCCCGCAACATCGTCACAAGTCGATCAAAGTGAACGCAAAACCCCTATAAAGGGAAAACAAACAAAAAATTATACCTACATACCTTCAAAAGCTGTTGTTAAATGATGATGAGAGTTAATGAAGTTTGTCAAGTTAGACAAATTAAGGCAATTCGTAGTCTGAATAACCCCCCCTCCCCCTTATTTAAAAAAAAAACAAGTCCATGCGCAATCCGGTCAACTACCTTCAAGTTGTATAAATACGACAACAGGATTGTAGTATATATACAGGCGCAAATTTGTTAATTGTGGCAGTAACACAACGTTACCGGCACGTGACTGTAATACGTTCAAAACAAAAGTGCCTACTTTGTACCATTATAATTTACGACGAATCCCGGTGTTGTTTGCAGCCAGCTGATATCGGCTAATTGTTGTAAGAGCTTGTTGCTAACGAATTATTAATTATTTTAAGTATTGTTGAGTGCAAATGGAAAGATGGTATATTTTGTATGGTTTATGTGGGCTTCATATGTAGTTGTATTTTAGTTTTTAAGTAAGTTTCCATAAACACCTTTACACGTGAATCATATTTTAAAACTGAGGTAGACGTTTCCGATACTATGCGAGACAGCTGACTAGTCTGAGAAAAAAAAGCCGAAACAAACCCAGAAGACTTGATTAGATCATATAAAGACCGATCGATGTCTGAGGTGGTCTTTTGAAGATAACCACGCAGATTGAGAAGACCTGTCCGGTCAGTGCACGCAATTGTCCAAATTAGAGCAGTTCAATTCAAAACTTACAGAGCTTAACAAGGTTATGTTAAGCTCTGGAAGTTTTGAGTTCAACTATATATATATAGTTCATTACAAGTGTAGTTTATTTATTTGTGCTGTCATGAGACTAAATCTGGTGACATTTACCCAAAACACCTACGTCAAAATTTAGCACTCCCGTTATTAATTACGTAGGCAGGACAAACAACAGAAGTATTAGCTGCCTAAAATAAACTCCACTGAAGAAAAGCGTGCAAAATTTACAAGAATTTTCCTACCCTCATCAGAAACTAAAAAATATTACTCTTTATAAGATCAGTTTTTCTTATTCGAAACAGTAATTGAAATAAATGTGCTTAGGTGTTTAATATAAAAGAATAAAAACTGTTTTTCTGGAAAGAAAGTAACAATGTCGACCTGGCATTCAGCCAAAGCTAAATTAGATAATGGAGTTTGCGTGCAAAAATATAGGAAACCGAGAACAAAGACAAATGGGGTCGACTGACTCTGAAATAGTGAAATAAAATAACACGGGGAAGATTGAGGTTGGCCTCTGAGCGGTGCGACTCATGTCGTCACGTGTTTCAAACGTGGTTACACCCAACGAAACCGATATTACACCTAAATGGAATAAGTTCCTTTTTAACAAGCTTTTGTGTTCCCGCGGAACTTGTGAAAAAATGCACCAACTTACGGGAGTTCGGAAACTTCGTAGAGTTTATTTTGAAGACTCCCCCGAGCCGCACTTGGGAGTGATGTGGAAGAGTTGCATTTTATTAACGACCCGCCCAAGCTTGCTGACATTGCACCCATGCGAAGCATTGAAGCTATGCGTGTAAATAGTATCAGTACTAATTACACTACAGAAAAACTGTGAACGTTGTATTTATAAAAACAAAGCGGCCCGTCGATCGGTACCGCCGCAACCGCTACGTTACGCAATTTTTAAATCTGTAATATCTTCGAAAATATTAATTTAAATCATCTGCTGTCTTAACAGTATATGATTGACATTTAGCCATATAGATCTATATTAAATTAACATTTTACCTATTTAAGGTATTTAATTGGATGAGGATTACTGCTGTGTTGGCTAAAATCGCTTCAAAAATAAGCCATTATTTATCGTAAAATGTAAAAGGAGAGTAAATCAAAAAATGTTATTGTGTTATATCCATAAGAGATAGGTAGACTTATATCATCGCGGAGTTTTCTGTGGACCTTTTCAATGTGTACAATATTTGATACAGTATTTTGATAAATCTCGTAGATTGCAGCCTATGTTTGCAATGTAAGCGGTAAAAATGTAACTATTTACGATATCACATTAGAAACCTCAACAATAACAGTATTTCTACACTATTTAATGGATGTTATAATACATCTATATACGTTCTCTCGGTGGTAGGCCACAACATCGGCCGCCGGCGTAGTTACCACCCACCAGACAAAGTCATGCCGCCAAGCGATTCGTCGTGTTCCGGCATGATGTCTGGTGAAGCCGTATGGAGGACGGGTCTGAGCAGTTGTGTTGGGATGTGTGCCGGGCTCGATGCGACAAATGTTGTTGTGTCGGGAGCTTGGTCCTGGAGGGTAGCGGGATCCGAAGCACGGTGCTCCGCTGGCCGACCGCAGGTAGTTGGGGGCCCAAGTAGTGTGCCAGCCACACACGAAAGGCTGCCCCGCCAACTGCGAAAAATCCCAGGGTGGCCCCATCGTGCCGGTTGGCGACCGGTCGAGAGGACCCGATGGCGATCCCTGGGGGGGTTCGGGCGTCCCCGCAGTCTCCAGATCAATCTCCCACTGGCGCAGCATCGTTGGTAGTGTTGTTGGGTTTATCATTGCATCACCTCGCTCAACTGCCGTCTTCCTTCCTATTCACTCAGTATATTAAAATGAAAAGTTTTAAAAAGAAAAGTAGGTGTGCACAGCGGGCGCACGTCCTCTCATTTAAAGTGCACCTCTCAAACATTCGAGGTCTGCACTCCAATATCGATGCAGTCCATCACCACCTTGAGACTGAAAAGCCCCACCTACTTTTCTTGACGGAGACCCAGATCAGATGTCCGTCTGATGCGGCATACCTCAACTACCCGGGATACTCTTTGGAGCATCATTTCCTGCAGCGTGCCGGGGTCTGTGTGTATGTCCGCAATGACATCTGTTGCCGGCGTCTCCGTCACCTCGAAGACTCTCATCTATCGTCCTTATGGCTGTTGGTTGACACTGGTGTGGACAAAATTGTCTACACCTGTGTCTACCGATCGCACAGCGGTGACCAGGAGACAACTCGACTATTTGACCACCTCAGTGTGGCTGCTGACAATGTACTGCATCAGCACCCTGACGCACAGTTCGTCACTCTGGGGGACTTTAATGCCTGCCACCAAGACTGGCCTTTCCCATACCAGAGGACCGACCACGCTGGGAGAGAAGCGCGAAACTTTGCGCTATCAATGGGCCTTTCCCAGCTGGTGGAAGAAGCGACTAGGGTGCCTGATGTGGCTGGTCATACCGCCAATTGTCTGGACCTTCTGCTGACCACTGATCCGGACAGATGTGTTGTTACAGTTTCCTCACCGTTAGGAACTTCAGACCACTGTCTGGTGAAGTCTGTGACGTCCTTCTCCCCACCTGATTGCGACTCGCGTGGTGAGCGGCGAATATGGCGTTACAAGTCAGCAGATTGGGATGAGATGCGCCACTTCTTTGCATCTTATCCTTGGCAGCAGGTCTGCTTCTCTTCTAGCAATCCATCGAGCTGTGCGGACGCTATAACCGACGTGGTGCGTCAAGCTATGGAGTATTTTATCCCCTTCAGTGACGTGCCCGTCGGTGGCTCGGCTCGCCCATGGTTTAACGCCGACTGTGTTCAAGCTGAACAGCGTAAGCACACGGCATTCCTCGCCTGGGTTGACGCTCGTGACCGCAGAGCTCTGGATCTAAGCTCAAAGAAGAGAGCCTTTAACCGTGCTGCCAAGTCCTACAAAAAGGCGCTTAAGAAGGCTCGCTTCGACCGCATTACTAACATTGGTAACAAGCTCTCTGCGCACCCTTCCGGTAGCAGATCTTTCTGGTCCCTAGCCAAATCGGTCGAGGCGAACTTCTGTCGGCCCACACTGCCTCCGCTGGTCAGGCCTGATGGAGCACTGGCCCATACGGCGAGAGAGAAAGCAGGTCTCTTTGCATCTCTCTTTGCCCATAGTTCGCGTCTTGACACTGGCAATGCTACTCCACCTAATTTACCTCATTGCGGAACTTCAATGCCGGAGGTTCGCATTAGAAACAACGAGGTTCTGAGAGTATTGTGTCGTCTGGACGTGAATAAGGCTAGTGGTCCAGATGGTATACCAGCGATTGTTCTTAAGGCTTGTGCGCCTGAGTTGTCTCCTGTATTGACGCGCCTGTATCGCCTCTCATTTAGGACTGGTATAGTGCCCAAGTCCTGGAAGCTTGACAACGTGCAGCCCGTGCCCAAAAAGGGTAGTCGTGCCGATCCTACCAACTATCGGCCGATTTCAATAACCTCCATACTCTGCAAGATTATGGAGCGTGTATTGAACTCGCGCCTTTTGGCATACCTGGAAGGTAACGATCTCCTCAGTGACCGACAGTACGGTTTTCGACGCAATCGGTCAACTGGGGACCTACTAGTGTATGCCACTCACTTGTGGGGCGAGGCCCTCGAGAAAAATGGGGAAGCGATTGCCGTCTCCCTTGATGTCTCGAAGGCCTTCGACCGGGTATGGCACGCTGGCCTTTTGAGTAAGCTTCCAGCGTACGGCATTTCCGCTGGCCTGACTGGCTGGGTAAAAGACTTCCTGACTGAACGGTCCCTCCGAGTTGTTGTCGACGGATGTTCATCTGAGCCCATGTCGACCAATGCCGGTGTTCCTCAGGGGTCTGTTCTCTCTGCAACTCTGTTCTTGCTGCATATTAACGATCTGCTGATGCCCGGTATCTATGGGTATGCAGATGACAGCACAGTTGTGGAGAGATACCTGCCGGAAGCTCGGGCTAGTAAGGAAACTATCCGGTCCGAAAGAGAGGCCATGGTAGAGCGTGTGAGTGCTGCACTGCAGGCAGTCTCCGAATGGGGCAGTGCCAATCTTGTAGCATTCAATGCCGCCAAAACACAGGCGTGTATTTTCACCGCCAAAAGGAGCCCGTTTACCTTGGCTCCTACTTTTCAGAATGTATCCTTGGAGTGTACCGACCGCCTTCAGCTTTTGGGAGTTGAGATTTCCTCGAGCCTTAACTTTGGGCGGTTCATTGAGTCCAAGGCCAGGGTGGCTGCCAGAAAACTAGGCGTCATCGCGAAAGTCCGGCGGTACTTCACACCAGGGCAGCTTCTAATTTTATACAAAGCACAGGTCCGCTCGTGTGTGGAGTACTGCAGCCACATTTGGGCTGGTGCTGCGAAGTGTCACCTTGCCGCTTTGGATTCGGTGGAGAGGCGTGCGAAGAGGCTGATTGGCGACCCAGACTTAGCTCGAAACGGTCTCCAAAGCCTGGAGCACAGGCGTAGAGTAGCCAGCCTTTCGGTCTTCTATAGGATGCATTCTGGTGAGTGTGCAAGGGAATTGCATGATTTAATTCCCCCATCTCCGTTCCATCATCGGACGACCCGTCGTACGGCGAGTTTCCACCCTTACGTTGTTGACACCACTGCGATCCGGACGAAGCGTTTTGCTTCCTCCTTTATACCGCGTACATCGAGGGATTGGAACAATTTGCCGGCGTCGGTGTTTCCGTCACATTACGATTTGAGTGTCTTCAAGGCTAGAGTGAATAGGCTCTTAATAAACTAGCGCGATTTACCATCAATGATCGCGTCACTGCTTACCATCAGGCGGGATTGCGGTCAAGCGCTGGTTTATAATTTATAAAAAAAAAAAAAAAAAACATATAAACCTTCCTCTTCAATCACTCTATCTATTGAAAAAAACCGGATCAAAATCCGTTGCGCAATTTTTAAAGATTTAAGCATACATAGGGATATAAGGACAGAGAAAGCGACTTTGTTTTATACAGTGAAACTTGGTTAAGTGGGACCTGGATAAGGGAGAAACCTCCATAACTGGAACTCATGCTGAGGTCCCAACACTTTGGCACTGAATTACCTCTGTTAGCGGGACGAGGTAAGCCTCTATATCTGGGATTTGTTCTTTCGATTTATCATCAAAGTTACCTCTATAACTGAGAGAGCGAGTAAATTTTATATTTATTAACCTCTGTAACTGAGATAACATTGTTTGTTTACTCATTCTTATTCTACCTATTATTATGGCTATTAATGGAACCCTCTGTAAATGAGACAGATATTTATTTATACCTGTATATCTGAGACACTGGGTAAGTAGAATACCTCTATAAGTGAAACGACATTGCAGGTCCCTTGATGTCTCACTTAACCAGGTTTCATTGTACTATGTAGCGACAGTGCCGTCATGTAACGCTTCTATGAAATTCAAATTTGCAACTCTAACCATAAGATGACATACAAAGTGTTTTGGTTACCCTGTTTAAATAAGCACATTTTTATTTACAAACAACAACAGGTTCTAAAAAAACTTCTCTTCAGTTAACTAACTCTTTACAACCAAGAATGTGAAATTCATAAGTTTAATAGTTATTAAAAAACTCTTTTTCCTTCAGGATACCTTATAAAAAATTGCGCAACTGCGCAATTTAAGGTAAGGTATCCTGGAGAAACTTGTTTTGCAATAATTTATTAATTTCAATCTCGGTATGGTATTGTTATAATTTGCGAGTTTCATTACGTCTGGGTTATAAGATTTTATACATGCAGGGATAAAACCGACCGGACTAAATAATAACGTCGTGATGCTGGCAACGATGATTTATTATATCGCTTTCCTCGACCGCCCGAATGAACCACATGAAAAATGAACTCGGTTATTGCTAGCAGCAACTCTGCAGTTGACGCTTTGTTTAAGCACAAATGACTCCCACTATGAAGTTGTTATTTCGTCCGACTTATGTTTTTACCAGATTCTGAACGAAGCCGGCCTGCCTGTCGCGTCGCCGCCCTCAGCTTTCGCACTATGATAAATTGTCTCGCACAAAATCTCGCTGTTTTAGCTTTATTGTTGTCTTCTAAACATACATGACTACAATACACTACATAAATATTTGGTCCTGTTTCTGATTATTTCGTAATATTCTATAAGTATGCCAATTTGAACAGAGCTCATTATAAATGCTCTACTCGCATATGTATTACGAGGTAGTTAATATGCAATGCAGCTTTAAAGCTTTCTAAAAAGGCATTAAATTCTCGCCCAACACGGACTGTTAAATATTTCGGTTTACTTTTGACAGCCATTACCTTCTTTTCCAGCAAAATAGTATCAACGCGGCAAGCAGCATTAAAACATTAGCACGTCAAAGAAACAACACTAGGTAGGACCTAAATCAACTTTTTGCGTCTTACTTAATACTGTCATTTACATAAAACTTTTAACAATAGACCATGGTATACATACAGTATTTATTTAAAGTTAATCAGCGCGGGAGTCGAAAACTTTGCTTTTTTGCGGCCAGACCTTTTAATTGTCAGTTCGCTTTAAACGTAGAGTGCGAAACGGTTGTGATAAGGGTTTCTTTTCTCGTCGGTGCCGGAAATTAATTGTCACCGAACGGAAAATAGGGCGAAAGTCCAATTAATTATTAGTCACTTCATTTATTTAACCCGCCTGCGCGGTGCTTCTTTCTGATATTAATGTCTAAGTGCCAGGCTAATCTTAAGTCGCCCTTTAAAATAAGGGCTCTGAGTTTTTTACTTCCATAACAAGACCACTTTCCGTAAAAGCTTTTGTATAAATATGTGTATTAATGAATTGCACAACTGCATATAAACCGTTTTAGTGTCGGTAATTTAAGTTTTTAACTCGCTTCATTGTATTGATATCAGCGTATTTAATGAAATGTAGTTGTTGTGATTTGTTCACTTGTACTAATATTTTATTTATGTCCAAAAAAATAACAATAACAATAAAATTCACCACTACTCCCAATTACATGAAATCTTTTTAAACAAAAAGGTCCTAATGCCAACTTTTGTGTCTAAACAAAAGTTTCATCTAAAATTGGCAAAAGTTTGAATGAAGTGACTTAGGTAACTCGCGGCGTTTCGCGCCGACAGCTGCGGTGATCCCATCGCCTCCGTAATGTAACGAAATAAAAAATAATATTTATTTATACGTAGATACCCAAAGAACAACGTGACATGAAAAAAGTTAGTTTAAAATCAATGCTGCAGGAGTTTCCAATGACTTTTGTTAAAGTTAATATCGACTTTGTGACGGCTGCTTTTAGTGGTTTGAACAATCACAATGACCATGCATAAATTGTGTGTAGGCATACTCAGCATTTCTCCCGATGAAATATGAGTTTTATACGTATGATAGAATTCAGCGCAATCATGCAAAGTTTTATTGTTCCTAATGTTGCCATAATAAACGCTTCGATGGCAAAAGTATGTCCTAGTTACAATTAATATTCAGCTTCAGTTACACTTCAGCCTGCGTGTATTTTGTATAGTTATTATAAAAGGGTGAGAGGCGGTAGTACACATGTGACTTTATGACGTCATACTGCGATCACCAATCCGCCCACAACGTGCTAATTGCGACAATATGTCCCCTGTACAATATTAACGTTCATTATTTTGACCTTTTTGTCCTCAATTTAGATGGAATCTCATCTTCACAAGGCCCACTAGAGGTTATGAAAGGATGGTCTCAGGAAAAATAAGTGAGTTCATGGGCTACTTATATGTAGATAGGACTTTGCGTCTTGGAAGAAGCCAAGAGTTCGGTGGTTTTAAGAATCGATGTAATTCTGTCACACGACTGCTCTTAGAGCATTTTGAAGTGTATGTCCATAGAGATCCAAAATAAAGTGATTCTATAGAAACTCCCTATGTGTTGGATGTCTTCCAACTCATGTCAATGCACATATAAAATTTGTATCTTTTCCATGCTGGAATGCCTGCATGATTTTAGTGTAAAATTCATTTACCTAACAATTTATTTAGCTCAGAAATTTGATTAGCCTCAAGAATTTCTGCGTCAGATTCACATGCTCCAAATTGCACGAGCTGATGGCAATAAAAGCAAAATGACAATTGCGATGCGAATGGAAGTCGACAGATAAGACGGTTTATTTGTTTCCATTTGGTTTCTAATATTTACACGAATGCACGAACTCGACCGCGACGTCGAGTCTGCGAAGTTAGCAAACAAATGACATTAGCATTGCCTTAATCGACACCGCGGGAGCTGTACGGACTGGCTACACTCAGTGTGTCGGGCTCACTCCACAAGCAATTTTCTTGTTTTGACAATTCCACACAATTTGAATACTTCCATCAGTATTCAGTGCCAGCGCCAGTGATTATTTAAATTTTGTACCTCAACGCAAACAGAAAGCTAATCTCTTTTGTTTGACAATTAATTTGGCAACTCGTTTTGTTGCGTAAAACAGAACCTTATTATACTCCCAAAATGACAAGCACCTCCTTGATTTTTGAAAAAAGAAAGACAATCAATATTATAAAACAATACAGCAAAATTTTGAATGAACGGTATACACTTTGACTTGAAAGCATAACATTGTTAAAAATAAACTCTGATTTTTCAAAGCTTCTTTTATATTTTTTGTTTCCCTGTTCAGAAATGAGCGTGTAATCGTATATGTTTCAATTTATTTCAACTAATGGAAGATACAATTCTCGATAAAATATTATATTACGATTTCGCATTGGAAATTGTTTTAAATGAAGGCAATGAGACCACCAGTACCACGGCACACGCTGCATGCGCGCCCCACTTTATTGGAATAAAGGAAACATTTATTACATGTTAAGAGCCCCTTTATGTCTATACCGTTGCCAAGGACCTAATAGAGTATAGATGTACACGGAATGAGAGTACCAACCGAACTCGCGTAACCCCGGTAACGGACCTTTTAAACTGGTGCATATAGGCCTTTCGAGCTACACTTAAATGAATAAAACATATTTATGCATGGGGGAGCAAACCTTCAGTCTCAATGTTCAGAAACAGCAATATCGATGAATTTTATATTTAGTTACTTTAGTGTCTTCTTCCAATACTTTGGGGAAATTCTTTCGATTCGGAGGTACTCCTCAGCCGTTGGGGCACCATTATTGGATTCTGGCATCTGCGCATGTAAACTTTGTTTACGAATGAAAAGTTAGAACTGATTTAAATCCTCCCCTATTCTATTGTTTTTTTCTGGTCCTAAAAGCCTTTTGTGTTCTTCTTTTTGAGTTTTCCAATAAGGTAAGTTCCTTTGTAAGAATAAAATATAAATGCGGTGTTTTATGGAAAAATGGCAATACATGTTGTTTTTACTATAAATTGAACCTGTAAATAATCCTATGAAGCCTACATAATACAATTGGAATATTTTAAAATAATTTACAGTCACCTTTAAATTTCGTAAAATTAATAACATAAATAAACCGTTAAGTCAAGTCAAACCATCAAATATTAGGAGCATCAGCAATCAAACTTCAAGGGTCGAAATAATGTTTATGTAAATTAAAACATAAATTATTATGTATTGGCGAGTGCCTTAGTTAGGGGCTTAGTGACGGCCATCTGGGCTTTAGCTTGGACTATAAATAAGGCTCCACTGTCCAAATATCCAGCCACGAACTAATTGCCACAACTTAATCCACTAAAATAAAATGGGTAGGAGCTAAACAACTCACGTTGCTAGTAACTGAAAGTGATTTAAATATACGGGTTCCTGGGTAATTACTTCATTGAAATCTCAGTGGTGCCGGATTTGTTAAGTCTAGTTAATGAAAATAAATACTACTTACAGTTTTTTCTTGGTTACTTTACGATAAAATAAAATTATTGCAGATAGAGTTTTACACATATGTTTGAAAAAAACACTAACGATCCATTTATTTAAACACATAGTCTATCTATTTTCAGACACAAAAAATAAGACTATTCCTCTTTAATAATGTTCCTGGCAGATTTTCTTATTTTTCTATTTGTCTTGCTAAATCATTCAGAATAACCGAACCTCACTTACAGAAACAAATAAACCATTACATTACAATTGGATATCTGTATTCGTACTAAGTCGCCGGATATTTTAGATTCGCAGCAGGAAAATCGGGCCCCCTGTGGTTCAGCAGAAACGGCCGGGGCCCCAGGCAGTGGCCGCTTCCGCCACGCCACCACGGTTATAAATACGAGGCGCGGGGCCCGCTCAGATTAATCATGGATACCACCTGCGCCTGCCCGCTTCACCTGAGAGGCTAAAGCCAAAACATTATGCTATATTAGTGACGTCAGTATACTAATATCCTTGTGTTTGTTTCGTACTGAAATGTAATGCCACTGGTGGGCACTTTTTTGTTTCTGTTTAGTTGTTGACTATCCTTTATTATGTTTTTAAAGGTTATCTGTATATTTATTTATTTAAAGCACAGCCACATCACATACATTAAACTTATGCTAGAGTAATCTTAATAACTATAGGACTAATGTACATGACAATTACGGCATACATAGCATTGATTTATATATCTTGTTGCCTCGAAAAATATATTTCGCTACACTAAGACTAATACAAACAAGACAGACTATAGTGAATCATAGAGTGAAAAATATTTAGAACAAAGTTAAAAACATATTAAATACAAAAAATTAAATTAAAAATAATAATGTATAAAACAAACTAAGTACATTGAAGAAAAAAAAATTAAAACTAAGTTGGCAAGGATAGTGTATTTTTTTTTAATACTTCTAGCTTGTCGCTGAATAAATCAAGGTCTGATGTGTTTTTTACAGCATTGTACTGTATTCGTTACCCATTCGTATAATTGGGGATTGTAAACCGAGATTAGTTTTCACAAAAGGTGTATCAAATATCTTTATATTTTTTTTAGCCCTAGGGTAAATTCTTGGAACTGATATAGAAAAACTTTTTTCTGTATACAATATACATAACTCGAAAAATTTTCCCCTATTGAGAAGGAGAGAATACTTATTAAAATAACAGTAGGCAGCATTGACACAACTGCCTCCTCCTCGCTAACCCAATTCTCAAACTTTTGCTTTATTGCCCGTACATTTTAAGGAAAAAAACTTACTTCAACGATGCATAATAAGAAATATGTATACTGTAATTTATGCCTGTCTTTATTCTAATTAAATGTTCCTTATAGGTAAGAATCTTAACAAAATATATCCCGATCCAACTATCTAACGCATCTGTCTACCCTAATTTATAATTTATATGCTTTGCTTCCTATATCAAAAGTAATAACGGAAATGGAATGCGATATCTACACAAACACATATTATTATGAAAACTAGTTTTAAATCCTGCTGGTCATCACAAAACTATTAAATGTATTATATAAAATCGTTCCAGACAGTCGTCTAATAATAATGAATAATTAATAACGAATATTTGGTAAGTTTTTTAAATTAATGCATAATGTGCAAATATCGACCTTTTTGCCTCATCGATTTTTTTGTCATTTAACTATGTGATGTGGCATAAAAACAAAGAGTATTTAATAAACATTTATAGAAAAAAAAGGTGGAAAAATGTAGAAGTTTCCGAATTTCATCTTATTTTTCTATCCATGTCACGCAAAACGATCATTGTAATCGGGTCGTTAAATAATAGTGCGCGTGTTTGAACTTCAATACTACATCACTACATGTTATAAAATTAAGTCAGTTTTACTTTCCCTATGTCGCTTTGTGTGATTAAATCTTTAAAACTACGCAACGGATTTTGATAAAGTTTTTTTTTAATAGATAGAGTGATTCAACAGGAAGTTTTTTTTGTATATAACATGCATAATATATAAGAGGAACACTGATAATTTTAGAGGTTACTAACACATGTCGCAAAATAAACCCATTTTTTTGAGCTGACATTGCAAACGCTGACTGAACACTATGAGAGAGATCAAAATAATGTACTACAGTATTGTAGACCTTAAAAATGCATACAAAAAAGTCTGCGATAACATATGGTATCGCAGACTTACTTGTACTATTGTTTCTACTATAGTTTCTTTATTATGACTACTTTTTATGTTTAAAAAGTTAATTAAAATGCCAGTC
Source organism: Sesamia inferens (assembly GCA_037179545.1). NCBI lineage: Eukaryota > Metazoa > Arthropoda > Insecta > Lepidoptera > Noctuidae > Sesamia > Sesamia inferens. The sequence continues at coordinate 15,795,342 of CM073930.1, forward strand.
GAAATCAGAGCCCACTATTTCTTCCTTATTATTAGTCTTTATCTAATTAAATTAAGTCATATCAAAGGTAATTTACGTAGCAGCAGATCTCTTTTTGAATTATTGGAATTGGTTGTTTCGTTCAGGAGATATGTCGATTTATTCAAAACTAAACACCAGAAAAAATCCGCGTGCCGCTCGCGCCCGTGCCGGCCGCCTGCTACTTGAGTGTTTCTCTGCCTAAACCGCTGAGGGAGTGCATTATTCATTCAGCATTATTTCGATCAAACTTGCTACTCCGGTAGGCTTTCATTCTGTTTGAAGGTGGTGGAACTGGCTATCCATGGACAATAAGGTCGATGTATCTTGCAGAGTCAGATATTGGCTGATGGGCGGCACAGTAGACATTGTTTTTATTGAAGGGTCATCGTTTCTTAAGAAAGGCGTAGGTACCTATGTCATTTGTCCACGTGTGAAGCTGGGGCAGGTCGCTAGTATATTTATACACTATAGTATACATTATAGTGCCAGCATTTGTGATCAAAATATTTATTATACACTATAGCATCCTACGGCCATTTAAAAGTTGATGATCTAAGAAACTGCATCGCTAAATATGATGTTCTGTAATATATAGCTCGAAACGGTCTCCAAAGCCTGGAGCACAGGCGTAGAGTAGCCAGCCTTTCGGTCTTCTATAGGATGCATTCTGGTGAGTGTGCAAGGGAATTGCATGATTTAATTCCGCCATCTCCGTTCCATCATCGGACGACCCGTCGTACGGCGAGTTTCCACCCTTACGTTGTTGACACCACTGCGATCCGGACGAAGCGTTTTGCTTCCTCCTTTATACCGCGTACATCGAGGGACTGGAACAATTTGCCGGCGTCGGTGTTTCCGTCACATTACAATTTGAGTGTCTTCAAGGCTAGAGTGAATAGGCTCTTAATAAACTAGCGCGCTTTACCATCAACGATCGCATCACTGCTTACCATCAGGTGGGATTGCGGTCAAGCGCTGGTTTATAATTTATAATATATATATATATGGTGTACATAATAATGAGTATTCTATTTTATTGCGAACATTGTGCGAGTTTGAACGGGAAAACGAAGGATTAGGTGGAAAGGTACGACGATAAATTAAATTACTTGAATTGCTATTTTTAAACATTATTCAATATTATCGAACATAATTTGAATTATTTTTATTAAACATCAGCGGTCTCAGTCTGTATATATTTTATTCTATTGCACTCTTGTGGCTGCGTATTGTAAAATTATGCCCTATTTGGAGCAATCATTGTTGTTGCCTTTTGAAATTAAATAAAAATAAGATCTGTACGATTAAAACCATAGTAACCCAATGAAGACCAACAAATATATCATTAATGTTACAAGAAGTTATAACAAATTAAATTCTAAATAGTGTGATTAGAGTTGTATTTGTATACAACCAAACAAGCTGTAAGTGAACCTCCAGGGTACTCTAATGAAAACCCTCACCTTTATCGTCTCTAGAGACTGATCGCTTTGTGGTGTGTTTACGAATCATATTGAAATAACAGGGGAAACGTTTCCTTGTGTTTCTTTTAGTTTGGTTAACAATTAAACCTATTAGAGAAATGTCACTATAGGGACCTTTTTGGTGCTATCAAGGAGCGTTAATGATAACTATTTCAAAAGCCAGTGAACCTGTCTAGATAGAAAAGAAAAGATCAATAAGTTTTTTCTACATAAAAATATTATATGTTATCAAATAAAGGTAAAATGCAAAGTTACTATTAATTAAATAACAAGGGAAACGTTTCTTTGTGTTTCTTTTAATTTAATTAACAATTAAACCTATTAGAGAAATGTCACTATAGGGACCTTTTTGGTGTTCTCAAGGAGCGTTAATGATAACTATTTCAAAAGCCAGTGAACCTGTCTAGTTAGAAAAGAAAAGAATAATAAGTTTTTTGTACATAAAAACGTTATATGTTATCAAATAAACCTAAAATACAAAGTTACTAATAATTATCGCCGTCAACGGAGAAAACAATGATAACAATGCCTCATTGTCGTATTTAACATCTGTCCATCAAAACACTTTTTTTTTCGTTTTATTTGTTGTAATTGATGAGGAAATAAAACGATTGTAATTATTGTTATCGAAGTTTCATGCACCGTAAATAGTTGCGCAAAAAATGTTGTTAGATAATATTAATCAAATATTTTACATAACTCATGCAATCAGAAAAGTTAAGTGTTCTCGTATTTGCGAGTTTGTCAACTAATAGATAGTTTAGATATTCACATTTTACTCTCATGAAAATATGCTCCTCCTTCTGCGAGATCGTCCTCTCGCAGAAGGAGGCTGCGGAGAGGGAGCGGGAAGAGGATGCTCGCCGCTCCCCTCCGGCGTAGACGGGTGGGGCGAAGAAGGCGGGGGACGAACCCCCGTCTCCTTTAGCCCCAGAGTGTGACCAGCGCGTGTGGGTAGCCCCCGCACGCGCATTGCACAACGGTCACCACGTCTGGGGATTACTCCGTTACCGGGTAATCCCCCTTTGGCGCGGAAATCGGCCTTGACAAGGCCGGTAAGCCCTGAGAGTGGCACGGCGTCTAGGTCTTCGGGCCGACCCCGTGACACTCTCAACACAGGGCCCAAGGGTAACCGAGTGGTTTTAGTGGGTATTCCCGGCTCCGGCCGGGCGAGTCCCACACACGTCCGTCGCCTAGCTAGCGGCGGGTATGGTGCCTAAATGCATTTCCACTCGTTAAAAAAAAATAAAAAATTGGGTTGCCGCCTGTTAGGGTTGCGGGTTGTTCGAAATATGTAGTTACAGTGGATACTTGAAGAGTCGTTGAATTTCTCCTTTCTACTTACGTGGGGCAAGCAATCGTCAAAAAACTTTTTTGTCTTTTTCCTGAACATTTCAGTTTATGCTATTGCCAATATATTCTTCGGGGACAGCGATAAGAAGCACTCCAGTCATTGTCCATGGGAAGATAACACACCTTAGATGCTCTGACTCGGATGGCCATAAGTTGCGATGGCCACTTAGGAACCGTTAAATCGCATAACCTTAAAAATATTTTATTCGGTTTTAATTTGTTTGTTTTGAAAATGTAAAAATAACTACTTAATTTGGACACTTATTGTAGGGAGTGTAGGTTCTAAATCACAAAGCAAAATGTATTATTTTAATATTTTTGTTTACGGCCCTACTAATGAAAAAAAAATCTAGCTTTGTTCATTTTTGTACGAGATTTTTTTCTCAATGAAGCAAGGGGGCTATTGCCCTGAAACAGTACAAAATACAGATGGATATTTTATTTCGTAGCATTGTAAATGCATTCAAACAAATTGTTGGAAAGTCTGAAAGTACAAAGATTGTACTTTCAGACTTTGAAACAATTTGCTACAAATCCTTATTTAGGTCAATGAACTTTGTTATTAGGCTATTTAATAGAGTTGCTATAATTTAGTTTTTATTTAGTTGATAATAATGACAGTTTTACATTATTTATGATGATTTAAGTGGTATAACAAGAAACTGATTTATGTTTTGTCTATCGCGTGTTGGAATGTTTCGTGAACGTGATTTGTGTGCGTAGTAACATCTATAATGGCAGGGGGAATCCTTCAGGGTGACGTTTATTTCGAACTAAGTGTTATTTTAATGATACCCTGTAAATATGTATTTAACAGGGTTTATTTGTATTGTACTAGCTCATACGGAAGTAAACATAAGTACAAGCTATTTCGGGGCAAATGGTTTCTGTTTTCATTAAGAAGCAAAAACAGTATAAGGAAACAAAATGAACTTAATCGTCTTTTTATTAAAGGCCACACGGAGTGTTTCAGAAATACTGATGTTATTACTATACTGTATGTAGAATGTATGTAGGCTGAATGTTAGAAAGAGCATACAATTTTAAAGCGGTCGATTTAGCAGCCGGAAAATTTCCGGAGTCACGCGCACAGACCGCAAAAGAATTGAAAAGCTTTGAGAACGGAACGGCAGAGCAATACGGAGACCAAGAACAGATATTTAACAAGTAGGTATTGGTTAATAAATAATAAGAATATTTTATTTGCATAATCGAAGATTCTTGCAAATCCGGAATATACACAACGGCAGAGTACCTATTGACACTCAATGATATCTCACTGTATCTTATCGCTTTTTGAGTAGTTACTAAGGGAAGTCTCTCGCAAAATAACACCCCCAAAATCAGCAAAGCTAACAAATAAAACCAAGAAAGAACCTATAAAGAAACCGTAGGAAAACCTCATTACCTTCCGCCGTAGTTACGCAGATTGAATCACGTTAGCAAATAAGTTTACAAGAAAAACATAGGGATGCAAAAAGAAAAATCTCATAGCGGGTAGCCGTGTATCCCCAATAGATTCGTCGCTGGCAAGTTTCCGATCGAGGTGCACTTACGTTCGTATAAATAAATAGGTTGGGGCATCCCTGGCTCCTCAGTGGGCAATTAATCACGCTGACCACCTGCTTCTCTACTCTTATATCACGGGGACAATATTGTATGCTGTGGCGCTCTTTGATGCCAATTAGAGGTAGCATAGTAGGTATGCTTTGTTTAGTGTAAGTTTGTATTGAATTTTAATCTTAGGGAATTAACTCATTTATCAGAATATCGATATTTTGTCATGTCGACATATACTAAGGACATAAGGACATTCGGAACTTACCCATTAAACGATTTAAAAACTATATAAAGGCCAAACTTTGCAAAAAGGGGTATTATAAAATTACAGATTATTTAGAAGACATAAAAGCTTGGGACTGAGCTGCTCGCTCAAGCAAGCAATATGCGTAATTATAAGGTAAATTATTGTAATCATTTTCATTTTTTATGTCTGGACTTGGAAAAAAGACGATGATCCCTGAGTTTGTTTCGGCTACTTCTTCTCAGATGTAGTCAGTTAGGAAATGCCGGCTTCATCAGGTTTAAAAAAAAAAAGAACATATGACGTGTAGAAGTGATCGGTGACCCTACTTGCTTAATAAACGTAATACGTTGACATAAGTCGACAGACAGAAGTCGTGGTGTCCTAGTGATTAAAGAAGTCGTGGTGGCCTAGTGATTGAAACACCAGCCTCTCAAGTATGAGTGCGCGGGTTCGATTCCAGGCCAGGCAAGTACCAATGTAACTTTTCTAAAGTTTTATGTACTTTCTAAGTATATCTTGGACACCAATGACTGAAAGTGAAGGAAAATATCTTGAGGAAACCTGGACTTTAAGTCTGAAATCGCCAACCCACATTGAGCAAGCGTGGTGATTACGCTCAATCCTTCTTTGTATGAGAGGAGACCTGTGCCCATCAGTGGGATGATAAAAAAGGTAGATGATGATGATGATGATGTTGACATGACGAAATATCAATATTTATTTATTTATTCTTTCGCACATGAATTGTACAGAGGTGGACTTCATGCCTTAGGCATTCTCTACCAGTCAAGCACAGGTAATGAAGAGTGAAGACAGGTGCTTTAGTTGTAAAGAAAAAGAATAGAAAGATAGAGAAGATACTATTACCAAAATATATACTTATAATATAGTATACTTAAATAACTAAAAATTTGGGAGAGAGGTGTTGAAATGTCTCTACCCTAATTGTTGCGAAAATAACTCTGCAATTTCCGCTTAAATGCAAACTAACTGGCGGCCATCCCGATATCAAGAGGAAGCGCATTCTACAGAAGAATGGATTGAATATGAAATGAAGAGTGAACAAAGATTGATGTGAAGGACGGAGTAAGAGAAAGAGTGTTAGAAGATCGCAGATTAGTGTGTGAAGAACATAAATATTGGAAGTGAGTCTCAAGATAAGAAGGAACAGTAGGTGAGTTAAGAAGGGAGAAAAATGTGGTCAAGTGAAGGGGCTTCCATTTGAGTTCAGACCTTCAGAGCTCGACACATGGTTATATTTCTTGAGATTGAATATGAACTGGATCCCGTTGCTCAACAACAATTCCAGTAAAGTTATTATAAAAATTAAATTTTTAGTCTTGCTTTCTGAATAATTTTTCTAAGTCATATTATCTAAAGTATCTACTAATATATTATAAACGTGAAAATGTGTTTGCTTGTTTTTACGCTTTTACGCAAAAACTACAAAACAGATACTTGTTTTTAACCAGAAATAACACAGGATAATTTTTATTCCGATATTTTTACGGCATTTAAACTTACGCGGGTTAAACCGATGGGGCGTAGCTAGTATTTTTCATAATAGTCAGGCACGCGAGAGATTTTTATAAGTTTGAAAAGTGTTGTGTATATGATCTACCATTTTCTTATTTAGTTTTTAGTTTTAGACTGCACTACTTCGGCTTCATGCAATTTGATAAGCCATTTTTTTAATAATTCTGTCATAATTCTACTGCCATGCCTTTACGTCGCTCTTTCTTATTTTTATTATTATTAACTGCCTGATCGCAATCCCGCCTGATGGTAAACATTGATGCAATCGTTGATGGTAAAGCGCGCAAATTTATTAAGAGTCTATTCAATCTAACCATGAATATACTTAAATTGTAGTCAGACGGAAACACCACAGCTGGCAAATTGTTCCAGTCCCCCGATGTACGTGGTATAAAAGACGAGGCGAAACGTTTCGTCCGTATCGTAGTGGTGTCAACAACGTAAACCCTTACGTTCTTGACACCACTACGATACGGTACGGAGTTTTTTATACCACGTACATCGGGGGACTGACTTCACTACACCCGTCGTATGGCGAGTATCCACATACTTGCCGTACGACGGACGTAGTGAAGTTGTAATAGTATATTATGATATAAATGCGGTAAGTTAAAAATTTCAGCTGAAACGACCTTGCCAAAAGAAAGCAGAGGCTGTAATTATCAAAGCACACATATCATCATCATCTCAGCGTATAATCCCGGTTGAATCCGCGGCCTTCGCGTTGGAGCCCGGGGTCCGCTTTTCTACTAAAACCCCTCCATTTCGCACGATCTCTGGCTTCCCGTGGTGTGAGATTGTTGGCACGCATGTCATCTCTTACAACGTCAAACCAGCACGTCTTTGGTCTACCTTGCTTGTTCCGGCCCGGCGGAGGCGCCATGGCAAGACATTTGTAACCCACGTAACATGCCTGGCTATCGTAAGACGTGACCGTACCAGCGTAGGCGACTCTCTTGCAGATTGTCTGCTATGGCATGGACACGGAGACTGCGTCGGATGCGGCAGTTCCTGATGCGGTCTTTCCGCGTAACTCCACACATCCACCACAGCATAGTCATCTCCGTGACACGCAGAACCTGCTTGTGTGAATATCAAAGCACACGTATATAATTGAAATAAAAACAATATGGCTAAAAGAAATAACGCGCAATAAGTTTGACTTGTTCATGAAATTGCTGATTTGTGTGCGTGTGTTAGATTGATTCAGTGTATAATATAAATATATGTACCCACATATTACTCAAATAATAAGCTTTATATATCAATAAAGTTACTAGTTGGTTATTTACTGTGTATGAAAGTTTTTATGAATATGTTTTGTAGGGAAATGGGTTATCAAGTACAAACATACCCAGGCAAGGCAATACATTAATTTCAGTTTAGGCTTGTCAAGAAAACTAGGTCATCAAGAAACTTCCTCCAAACAGTATCAATACGTTTTTTAAATTGCTGTACATTAACTTTATCTTTAAAATTAATTAATTTGTCGCTTGATCAATATAATAAATAAATATATACGGACAAATCACACAGATTGAGCTAGCCCCAAAGTAAGTTCGAAACTTGTGTTATGGGATACTAACTCAACGATACTATATTTATATCAGATACATATATATAGATAAACATCCAAGATACAGGCCAATCAGGAAAAGATCGTTTTCCAACATGACCTGGCCGAGGATCGAACCCGGGGCCTCCACATCGCAGGCAGGCGTGTTGACCGCTGCGCCTAGGAGGATGACAAATAATAATAATAGCTAGGAAAGTATTCTTAAATAATACACATTTGTACCCCGACATTGTCATTATCGTCATCATCATCAAGCTTTTTATCATCCCACTGCTGGGCACAGGTCTCCTCTCATACAAAGAAGGATTGAGCGTAATCACCACGCTTGCTCAATGCAGGTTGGCGATTTCAGGCTTAAAGTCCAGGTTTTCTCAAGCTGTTTTCCTTCACCTTGTAATCAGTAATTGTCCATGATATACAGCTTCTGTGGCGTATCGGTAGCGAACGCGGCCCTTGCACAAGAAGGCGCGGCTTCGATCCTCGCACCGTCTAAATATTTGTATGCAGAAAGCACGTTAAGCCTTTGGTCCCGGTTGCTATACGAACATCTAGTGGCAGTCGTTACGGGTTATTGGAGCCCTCAAAAGTCTAACAATTGGTGTAACTGCAATGCTTCGATATCGCCTTCGGGTTGTGGAGGTCAGACGGCAGTCAGTCGCTTCACAACAATAATTAAGGTATAATATCAAAATATTTAACTAACATGACATCTGGTTAATCTAATTCACAGAAACATTAGAAACGATAGTAATGAAGCAACTGTCCCGCAAGGTGGCGGCAATTATGTAACATACTTTCAGCAGCAATAGGTGTCACTTTAACAGTTCAACATCATTCAATGCGTTATTTACGTTGCTGAGCAGAGACAACTTTCGATCATATAGAGCAATGTGTGGAGGCATGAGGAACAGGGAGTAAAGCTCACTCATCCTCCATAGAAAAGGGAGGATCCTCCAACCAGACGGGTGTTATGTCTGGCGGGCACTTGCCCAATGGTTGAAATTGGGAAGTTGTATGTATGCTAATTGCACGGTAAACTCTGCGAGATGTAGAATTCGTGTGACGTCAGTATGACGCGTCGTTCATTTTTGTGGCGTTTGTAGGTACCGCTACATCACTCCCCTCCGGAGACCGGAGGTCGATAGTGGGCTGAGTCTTGTATCTTGTGATTCTTGCTAGGCCAGCTGAGGTTCCAGTGAGTCGGAACCGGTTGCCGCGTAGTTCACGGTGAGTCGGAACTGTCTTTTGAAGATTCCCCAGTGAGTCGGGGTTGTGGGGCGCTGCGTTGTACTCCAGTGCGTCGGATGTCGTACAGCGCCGGGTTGAGGCTGCGTCGAGGTTGCTGATGAGGTTGAGGGTGATGACCAGGTATGCGCGGTCGCTGCATGCTTGTGGTCAGGATACCCGTTGAAGAAGTGGGTGCTGGCTGGGTTGGTGATTCGCCGATGAAGCTTGCGGGAGTGATGATGATGACGTCACGCTCAAGTTGTTACACGAAGGCTGCGCTGACGTTCATGCTCGGGGTCACCAATGGAGGAGGCATGAGGAACAGGGAGTAAAGTTCACTCATCCTCCATAGAAAAGGGAGGATCCTCCGACCAGACGGGTGTTATGTCTGGCGGGCACTTGCCCAATGGTTGAAATTGGGAAGTTGTATGTATGCTAATTGCACGGTAAACTCTGCGAGATGTAGAATTCGTGTGACGTCAGTATGACGCGTCGTTCATTTTTGTGGCGTTTGTAGGTACCGCTACACAATGTATTAGCAATATGCTTTTAAATGATTCCATTGATAGTATTAGTGTGTTCCGCAGTTTGGGTCCCAGATAAAGCCATTAAATACAACCTTTTTATAAACTATGTACTAATGACCTTTACGTCAAACATCTACCCCCATTCTGAGCCTATCATGTCTATGATTGGCTCAGAAGAAGGGAATATATGACGAACTCATCATATATTTTGGCTTATTGTCTTCTTACACGGGTAATAATCAACAAATTGTATGTAGTAAAACCATTTTAAAACATTATAAGGTAGGTAATTTAACAAGAGTTGATCTGTAAATACTTGAATATTATCAAAAAATATTACAACGTCGACTGACAGTACTGTGCCAGTAGTTTCAAACAATATTCTATATAAAATATGTAAAGAAAACCCCGACCGATCCATAAGGATAATATAGATTAGGTAAACACATGACCAAAATAAAATATGAAATCTTACATAATCGTCACAAGCATCAGCGCTTTTTGTTTAGGGAAACCCGCAATACCAGCCAGTATTACTAATTAAGAAAATTAACATTTTTGTGATTTTATTCCAGATACCTAAATGGATGTAATATATTGTCATAATAATCTGAATGAAATCATTATATATTTTTTTTTAATTATCTCATATTTCTCAAAGTCAATTTTATTCATAAAATCTCAGCCAATTTTCAAAAAGCTATTTGCTAAGATGTAAAAAAGAGACGGATCATTTTAGGAGAAGTCGTGCGTTTTGTTGTTAAAAAACTGCGTCAAGTGCGTTCTGAGATACAATGCCATTTTGAAATTGGTGACATGATAAAAGCAAATAAGTTATAAAAGATATTTTACTACCACTTTCAAGTGTATTAAATGCTAATTGTCACTTTCCATTGATGATAAGTTTTGTTTTCATTTGAAATAATGTCAGTATCCAATATCGAGACATTTTAATTACTTATATTCTTGCCAAATATTTATGCTTCACTCTTCAAATACCTGTGGAACATTTTGCAAGAAACAAGAGAAAAGCAGTACTGTCTGTAGCTACAAATATCAAGATTTACATTTGCTTCGAGGATAAGAAGCAGAGTCCGAACATACATAAGTTATACACGCTTTGTGTCCATCTGCATTTCTGCAGCGGTAGCGCAGATGCTCGTAAATAATCCTTTGGACCTGAAAAACGTTTCAGTGAATCCAATAAAATACGTATCCGCAGAGACTACGCCGCAGCGAGCTCGTTACCACGCCTAGACGATTTATTGAGATTTGAAGTCTGAAATATTGTAGATGTTCCATTTTAAACTCTTTTATGAAATACAACTATTCAATCCGGCTTAGAGTTAAATTTTACGCTGTACCTATAGGGAAATGGAAGAGGAGGAACATTTAATACACAGCGTTTTTTCAAAAATGTTTCTTGTTTCATAAATAAAATACAATGTCATCCACAATAACCCTGCAAACCAAAATACTAAAGAACTCTGTTATCAGAAATTGTATTTATCATTTATTTGGGAGTATTGGTTCCTAACTGTGTATTTTCTTTCCTAAAAGTGTTTCCTTTGAACGAGAAAATTCAATTATTATCAGTGCTGTCCAATTAATTTCCGGCGGTGCCGGAGCTGATAGTGTCGAGTAAATTATAAATTATCGAAGCAATCATTTTATACTGTACCCATTTCATTCTAATTACCAAAAACTTCATTAAAATAAAGTTATGTAATGTATAACATAACGTTAAAGACATCATTAGAGGAACCTGCCTTAAACCGCCAACGTCACCAACAATATCAAAACTTTCAGGACACGCGATAAAAGAAAATTGCACTTTTTCTTTTTCGAATGACAGTCAGGACGAGTTGGTCTAATTTGACAGCTTAACGACCACCCAACCACTGCTAGCTCGAAAATGGAGCTAAAGGTTCACGTAAATGTTTCTATCGGGCTGTTTGAACAAACGTTACTTCAAAGCTTATTTACATTAGCATCGAAGCACCAGTTAGCTGCCATATAATTACATATGGCGTACAAAGCGAAAGAGCTAAAATATACTCTAGTTAATCTTCATTATGAATGTGAAATCCGTTCATGGCCTGAGGCCGCTACTCGCGTTTCATGTGACATGGGACACAATGTAGTAAAGATAAGGTGTCCCCTTCCAAGCCACTGAGTCTATTGTCGATCTCTTACGCAGCTCGGCATGTTAAAAGGACCGCCCGATAGCTCGACCGTTACGAAGCACCCATTTTTATATGAAGATATAAATTATAACATTACTAGCAGATAATTACTTTCGCCGCTCTCCTCAAAGCCCCTAAACATATTACATATCACGCCATTCTGTAGAAGGTTCATTCTCCGAGTAACACGTGTGTTGGAAATGAAAATATTCAAAGCAATAAAAATGATAAGTGAAATAAAAATTAGACGGCATAGTTCTTCTTTAGTGAAAATGGCTTCCTTTAGATAGAGAAAACGTATAATGGAATGCAATAACTCTTGACCGGGTGTGCGAAGAAATAACACTGTGTCATATTTCACAACCCTCCAACATTTTTATAAAAGCGGACCATCTGCTTTTGACCCCTCATTCTTTTTGTTTCTCGAATTATTTCTGTATAAGTAAAATATTAGATATCAGCGGATATAAGTTTTCCGGTGCACGTTCCAAGCCAATTCGTATGGCTACGGCTTTTTTGTTTATTATTTGTGTTCTAAGAATTATGTAGCATCCACTGAGTGGAATGTTTGTATCGATCTATACATTTTGCTGGCAATTAGTTATTATAGAGTAGGTAACTGTTTTATATTACTTTTGAAGTGAAAACTTCTTTGGGATTATTATGATTAAAACGTACAAGAAACGAACAAGCGACAGTAAAAGAGACAGACACTTACATTCATACGATTTAACATGGGAGAAAATGAGATAGAAAGCATTATACAGTATTCTTCTTTTCGTTTCTATACAGTATGTTAAGAAAACCCTGTCTGACCCGTGAAGGTGTTGTTAGGTATCGATAACTGATTCTACTAATGGATACAAAACCAGGCTAAACTTAAAAAAAAAAAATCCCCCTAATAAAATAAATATAAATTTCGCAAAAAGTGGTAACTTAATAAATGTGCGTTCACCCTACCGCGGGCGGCGGGCGGCAGGGCATGCGGCACGTGGTCGCATCGCTATTCGCTCATAATAATACCGGTGTTGTCACTTTTTTTAAAATTACCAAATTTCGGGGAAGTTGGAATTAATTCGCGGGAAAAAAAGATTATTTCAAAATTCATTTGTATTGGTACTATGATGATTACGTAAAATTTTATATTATATTTGGTCATGTGTTTACCTAACCTTTATTATCCTTATGGGTCGGACAGGGTTTTCTTAACATACTGTATATTCGATTGTTTTTATTTTTTATTTCATACTTTAGCTACCTACATACTTTTATTCCATACTATATGCCTCTTGTAGCATTTATTGAAAAAGCTTTGAGTCTGCATAAATCTATGTAATATATAGGAATATAATGTAAAATAATTTTGTAATGTTGTATCACTTTGATCATTATTAAGACTTATAATTATCCTCTTTCCGAAATTATACGTTCGTCTCGTTATCTAGAAACCATTTTTTTATATTTACCTTCTACCACGATGAATTGAACACATGATTTTTTATTTAAAATAAAACAAGATCAAATCAGTTGAACGTTTTAGCAAAACTGATTTTTTGTGTGTAAAGTAACCTATCTATTTTCTCGGTTCAACAAAGAGTTTTTTAAAGGAAGGTACACGTAGCGTTTCCACAAACCTGTTTTGAGTAGGAGTTTACTAGAATCTTGTACGTTAGCCGACCTCCCCTGCCCGAACATCCGCCACAATCTGCATAGGTACGGGAGGTACGTTTGTGTCCGTCCAGCGCTCGCTTTGTCACTGTTATTGAGTTAGCGAGGCACCCGTTCAAGCATCATTCTAGTCATTTTCATTTTAAAGTCTTCGAATTGAATGATCAGTAACGTACAATTTACGACATCAAATAAAAGTCTTGAATTCTTTCAATTTTAGCAACCATCGATTTATTTACAATACCTCTTTCTATTCTCAAATGTAGCCAGATCAAAAGAAATTGTATAATACATTTTTTACTAGGTAGTCAAGGAAAGCACAAATGTTGAGTAGTGTACTATATTTTCAACCCTAAATAGTTTTATGTCATCCAGAAAAGAAAATCTAAGAGGCGAGCGTTCCTCGTGTCCATAAAAAACTTCTGTGGAGTGAACGTGTAAGGAATACTCGTAAGCGTCACAGGAACCGGGGTGACTGCGGTCATTCCGCTAAACGAAGATCAGAATCGCAAGCTGTTAGCATAGAGATTGCGATCGAATGAATGCCGCCCCAAGTATTCCATCCCGAAATCGAGGGGCTCCGAATATTGCGACCGCCCGATACAGCCCTTTTTGACTCTACTAACATTCCGCCGCGGTACTAAGCCGCCCTTTGGTTTTCTTTATGTCTTAAAATACTTTCAAATTTATAGAATTTACATACACATTTCCCTTGACGGCAATTTATGACCACTAAAATGTCTACTTATTAGCATTTTGCGATGATAAAGTGTTCGGGCATCAATCCATTGAGGGTCTACAAAAGAAATGACACAATTTTACTGAAAAAAAAAATATGACCAGTGAAATATTTGAGACCATCGATTGTTTTGTGTACTGAGAAAAACTTTCTTTGTAATTTGATCGATAGCCTTTTGTCCATTAGGGACCTTTTAAAAGTTGTCGTTTGATTTCATTGTGTACTTCAACAATAATCAGAAAGTTCTTTGTTCGAGAACTTTCGGTTTTGAAGAAAAAATAAATAGTCATTAATCATGCAAATGTATTGTTTCCAGATTTATTTTATTTATCAAACAAAGGGTGAAACTGAAAGACGCAGAGTCTTGAATATTGTATAGCTTATGTATCGTGACTTGAAATTTGACTATTAATAAATTGGCTCGTGTTTTTCTTGTATATTTTTTGTGGCGATCAAAATCAGATCGTAGATATTGGTGCGGGGCGGCGCGATCGCGAGGCGAGCTTGCAGAAGGTGCCAATATATTTCCTGACGGTTGAACGGTCAGGTAATTGTGGCTGAAACTTATCTCAAGGGGCGGACGTGAGCGGAATACCAAATGGTTTTCAAGTCTTGCAAATTATAAACGTTGTCCTCAATGTTTAGCTCCATTGGTATCTACATACTCCAAGTGAGTAAACTAAATGAATCCCGCATAATTTATCTAAGACTCGCAAACGGCCTATCTGATTCGTTTCAGTTGTTTTATTTAAGCTCACAGGTGGAATAAAGCAAACGTGATTAATTTTGTTAGGTTGTATAATAAGTGAAATGCTTATCTCATTTGTTTTGTCTCAAGTAAGGATAGGTTAAACGAGAAAGAATATTCTACTCCTTCTGTCTATAGGTACAAAGTGCCGTTACAATATAAGCCATTAATACATTAATTTAATAAAACTAAAGGCCAATAATCATAAAAAATATAGCAATATCGACCATCATCATGATCATCATTATTTTCAACTACTTACCATTTCTTTTTGTTTGGGATGGGAAATCATCAAATTACCTCTACCGTTCTGGGCGGAGCGGAAGGACGTGTCAGATTTTTACTGACTAAAATCCACCCGTGTTTCTTTACTTGCCTATACGCCAGGCCCACGGTTTCTTTTTTAACCAACCCGCAACCCTGACCCTGGAGGCATCGGTCTTCCAGTCGTCCGATGTTGTCTCCCAACCAGGGCGTTTCCTGCGGCGGCTAGTGGCATGAAAGCGGTGGGATTCTCGCTACCTCATACGCTTCGTCTCCTTCTTTGCCAGCATCACTGCTTCACAGAAAGAGGTGACGGCCTACCATGCACTCTTGATCCGACCACCGACCATGGCATGGACCAGAGGACGCATGAGATCGCCGCCGATCCCCGCTACGAGGACACGGCGATGCTCTACCCAAGCCAAGCGGGCAGAAGCTGCTTACCATCAGGTGGGATCGTGGATAGGCATTAGTTTAAAGGTTTATAGTAATAAAAATATATATATAACATATTTCGTAATTGGAAAACTGTAAAATGCGCCGCTCTCAAACATAAAAGAAACGTTTCATTGCATTATTATACGTTGTACATTATACAGTTGGTGGCGTCTCTTTTTAGGCATATGGCCTTTGAGATTTTTGCCAGAGGGCGCAGGAGAAAAGTTTATGAATTACCTAATTATTTTTTATTAAATATTTGTACCTGACTGCCAGGAAGGGCTATTTTTTAGTACGTATCTTGTATGTAATATTCTTTATTACCTTGTATCTCCAGAACCGCTAAGCGGATTTTCACATTTGAGATATCGTTAGAATTGTCTTAATAGCCCAAGTGCTACAAGATAGGTGATATTAAAAAATGGCGGATGTTTGACGGCATATTGTGAGGTATAAGAAAAATAATCTATCTAATCTCACTGATTCTGAATATGTATATAAGTATGTGCCAGTTTCTCCAACATAGTGTTGAGTTCTTCACAGTACACATCTGCAGTAATGTTCATCCCATTAGGTAACGAGCTGTGATGAATCACACCGGCGCTATACCACCAAACAGTTACCATAATTTTTCTAGGGGTAAGTTTTGGTTTAGGGCATTGTTTAGGTGCTGAACCAGGATCCAATCAACTTGCTGAGCGCTTGCGTTTATAAAACACAATCCATTTTTTATCGCAGGTAACAATACGGTAAAAAATTCCTCCATTTGTTTGTCTGTTGAGCAGTGCAAGGCACGTCTCGCGTACTTCGCGCTAGCGATCATTGAGTTCGTGGGGCACCCATTTTTTAAGTTTTCTAACTTTGCCAATTCGACGCATATGGTCCAGTATTGTTTGTTTGTTTTGTCAAAAGCTGTTGCTAATTCAGCCGAAGATTGTGTATCAACAGCTTCCACAATCGCCTTTAATTGGTCATTGTCGACCAAAAGTCTTCGGACAACCGTGAGGTTCATTTTTTTGGTCGAAATTACCACAATGGAATCGAGCAAACCAATAACAGGTGGTGCGTTGATTTGTAGTGTTAGCTCCGTAAACGTCGTTGAAGCTGCGTGACGCTTGTGTCGCGTTTTTACCACGACGGTACTCTTATTCCATAATTACTCGAGTTTTTAATATATCCACAATGACGAAAAAGATTGAAATGTGATGGAAATTTACCACTAATCAATAAACAGATGACTACTTAGGCAAAAAAAGCCAAACAGGTTTTTTTTATTTGAAATGGTCGGCTGTTGTAGATTTAAGTAGAAACTTATTTGCAAAAGGTCAAACTTACGTTGCTTTGAGCAGAGTCTTCACTCTGCTCAAAGCAACGTAAGTTTGACCTGATAGCAAGTCCGGGAAGAGTCTTCACTCTTCCCGGACTTGCTATCAGTTCTCTTGACCCTAACAAAATGCTAAATCAACCACATGACATAAACTCATTTAAGGAATTAATCCAGTTACGTAATCTTTCTTAACTAAAAAGCCATTAATAAAATAATTATTAAAAAAACAAAAAACCCACCTGCATGGATAACTACAATTAAAATCAAATGAAAAGATTGCACGACATAGCTCTGCGAGTCGCTATTCTTAAGTGACAGTGGGCAGGGCAGATTGGTTGTAGAACCGATGGCCGATGGGGCAGTAAGGTTCTGGAGTGGCAGCCACGTACTGAAAGACGCAGCGTAGGGAGGCCCCGAACAAGGTGGACCGATGACTTAGTGAAGGTCGCGGGAAGCCGATGGATGCGGGCCGCACAAGACCGGTCAGCCTTGGCGGAGGCCTTTGTCCAGCAGTGGACATCCATAGGCTGAGAAAGAAAAGATTGAAACAAGATGAAAATTCAATGATAAGGCATTAGAAAAAAAATGATTAGGTACTTACTTAAATCCAGAAACATAAATTGTAACAGTACCAAACCTATTTACTATCACATTTAGAAGTCCCCTTCCACCTTAAAGACTACTGTCGCCTGCGCTATACCGGCAACGCACACTAACGCATTATTTCATATCCGTGTGTGTTATATTCCAACCAATCAACCGCATGCTGTGTAGTATCTCTACGAAGAATTAAAGATGTAGTCTATGCTAGACAAGGAAAACAATATTAGCAAACCGTTTTTTTGTCGCAGTGTTCGCCTTTCTAAAGTAATGCAAAATTTCGTTACTTTAGTTGAAGTTAAGTTAGCGGCTGCACTTAACAATGGTGCTATCAAATACGTGCGATTATCGGTTCGAATCCCTTTTTGTAGTTTCATATAATTTAAAATAATGATAATTGATTTGTATTTTAAAGGAAAAAATGTTTGCAAATAATATTTTAACAAATAGGACAATTTATTGAATATTTATAACAAAAAAAGATTTTTATTACCTATATGTTTCAGTTTACTATAGATGTAATATAATAACAAACAATAAACATATTATAATGCAATATATTATAAAGTTATATATTATTAGGTGTAGATATCTTATACTAATAAATGATAATAATGAGTAATAATGAATGTTGTTAAGGCAGCATTGTAATGTTTTATATAAAAGTAATCCCTGACAACTTATGATATTGTTATGGAATAAAATTAAAAAATCATTTTTAATATTATTACAATCATAAAATAATCTATAGAACACAAAACAGTACTTTTTAGATTTTCATTTTTTTACTAGTGCTGCCATCTTACAGTGAATTCGGAGTTTGATGGTTTGTATTTGATGAGTTCAATAGTTAACGAACTTTTCAAATTCCGAAATTATTGTTTTTATAATTTACCAAAAGTAATTTGTTGTTACTAGGATTAGAACCCACAATAACTTATATATTTAAAACACTCTGTACAATACTTCTGCACTGTGATTGTTATAAATTTGTATTTTTTTTTTTAAATCGATAAGTCTCCACTAGTCTCGCCAGTATATTTTTAAACCATAAATGCAACCTCCCTTCTTCGCATGATTTAAAGGTTTATTAAACGGTAAATATTGTCGTTACGTTCCACTTCTCTGGACACTTTAAGTTACCTTACTACCTTCATCCTCCAACCTCTTGACCCAACGGCTTACAGTCTTTCTCTAAAACTTTCTTTACTACACACTTGCAACAAGCGATTGGTTTGCACCTTGCCCAAATAATAATAAAAACAACTTGCCCAAAAGCCGGTTTCATATATTTGAGTTATTGTAGCTAATAGGTAGTGGAATATTTTATGTTAACTAGTGATTCATTTTGTCTGAAATCTACCTTCATCGTTTTATAATGACTCTAATATAGAAAAATTCTTAAAAGAAAGTATCATTGTTAAGTTGCGCATCGATTGTTTTACATATTTTTGTTATCAGTATACATAACTCACCAATAAACATTTAAAAAACAATTTTGTAACTTATTAGATTTGTCCTCGAGCTTATCACGGCGAGGACCGCTTAGCCATTCGGACTCTTACTGTGAACGTTGAAATTAGTAAGTAGTACCTAGCAATCATAAGCGGGCAGCAAGTTGTCAAAGTGTATGAGAGTGTATCAAACTTTATTATAAAAGAAGGTCGTAACTACAACTTACTAGTTGTAGTAAAAGCAATACTTTGCTTGGCCATAGTTTTATGAGATTGTAACTCGACTTTTGGTCGTGATAGTACCTACGTATTGTACACTTAGAAATATCAGCACAGTAGTCAGTCAAGTTTCAATTTTTAGCAACATTATAAACATAAATATATTTGGAGGCATGCACAAAGCGCCTATCTTCTACGTATGAATGTTTGTAATATTATTTATTACCTTGTATCTCCAGAACCGCCAAACGGATTTTCACATTTGAGATATCGTTAGATTTGTCTTAAATAGGTGACCAAAATAGCGAATGTTTGACGCCATATTACGAGGTAAGAGTGGGGTATCAAAACGAATAATTTTTAACACTTATTCTAAATAAGTATATAACTTGTAGTTTTAATGTGAAATGGGAGCCTGATAAGACCTCCGAATAATTTGTATTTGATATTATTATGTATTTATTAATAGATTCTATAGTTCATCGTAGCATAGCGTGTTATTTATCCACTTAATCAGCAACAGTTTTACATTTTTAAAAGGTTGAGTAGTGATGGTGGCCTAGTGTTTAATACACCAGCCTCTTAAGTATGAGTGTGCGAGTTTCATTCCAGGTCAGGCAAGTACCAATGTAACTTTTCTAAATTATATGTACTTTCTAAGTATACATATGTTGGACACCAATGACTGTTTACAAGGTGAAGGAAAACATCTTGAGGAAACCTGGACTTTAAGTTTGAAATCGCCAACCCGCTTTGATCAAGCGTGGTGATTACGCTCAATCCTTCTCTGTATGAGAGGAGACCTGCACCCAGCAGTGCGACGATAAAAAAGGTTGACGATGATGATGCCGATGTAAAGGTTTTGTGTTTTTTATGTTTTCGTCGGTCTCCTTGGCGCAGCGGTCAACACGCCTGCCTGCGACGTGGAGGCCCCGGGTTCGATCCCGGCCCAGTCATAATGGAAAACGATCTTTTCCTGATTGGCCTGGGTCTTGGATGTTTATCTATATATGTATCTATTATAAAATAGTATCGTTGAGTTAGTATCCCGTAACACAAATCTCGAACTAACTTTGGGGCTAGCTCAATCTGTGTGATTTGTCCGTATACTTATATTTAGTTTTATTTATTTAAAGGTTGAGTACGTATATCTATTTGCTTATTTATTTCATTATATAAGAAAGTGAAGCGCTTGTCGTACTGAATGTTTGCAAATACTGTTTATACAAATAGTGTGGGAGTAAATTGCGCTTAGGTACTTCTTCTAGCTAATACATTGGGATCTAAGGTCAAGGTAAGGGGATTTTATTCACACAATGTAGGTCTGTGTATAATATATAGTGATAATAACTTACTTATCTGGTATATCTCATAGGAAGGAAAGGTTTTTTTCTATACACATTACTTGATTAATATTCGTTGCTCTCTTGCGTTTCCTTGGTGTTGTATCAAGGAAACGCGTTTTACGGGCGCTTACCCAAATGAAGGTACAGTATATTATTACAGATTGAACTAATAAGATATATTATACTTCGTTTAGGCAATAAAATAATATTTATTTATTTTTTCTCCACAATATCCTAATAAAATAAGAAAATTAAAGCTGTCCAGTTATAGGCTTATGGAAAAATATTGTGGGCGACTGGTGCCTAAGCTAAACTGAAACCTGTATTTCAGGTCACCAGGTCTCCATCCCAAATATACATTTTCATCATACCATCCCTACATTCATGTATATTAATATTAAATTGGTGTCCGGTTAGACATTCTTATATATTGAGAAGCAGATATAATTAGTTTTGCTCATATTTAACGTAAGGAGATTTATATTATGTATTCATGAAACCACTTGTGACGTACCTCTGGTTCTCTTGGTTCCAGTTCAGGTTGAACTAGTGAAGATGATTGCGGGGATCGTCGGCACACGAAAAAAAAAAATTGTCATATTATACGAGAAAGTGAAGGACCCAAAACGCTTGCCTGAGGTACACCACATATGTAACAGTAACGTGCTTGCAAAATTATTTAGTTTATCCTTCTGTTTTCTATTTGTCAAATAATCGGTTTTTATAGATGGTTGTATATCTTTACCAACGCTTTTTATTAATTTTTGGACAAGGATGGAATGATATTAAATTATTTAAAATTTTTGTATAGAGACCGACCAATGCCTTTTTAGGTCCATAAAAATAATTAAAGCAGTAAAAAAGATGTAATAGCATCTTAAGTAGACATATCATGTCTAAAACCAAATTGAGATGCTGAGAAGATGTTGTTGGTTTGAAGATGTACCTTAGTAAGCTGGGATTTTTTTTTTACTATCTTTACTATAACTGTAATTTTAGAATTTTTTCTGTTGTTATTAGCCATTATTGGATATAGCCCATATCATACCATAAAGTTTGTTTCATTGATGCAATGTGTGATCTTGGAAAATAAAGCCCAACACTACAGAATTTTTTAAAGGTTGCTCCCTAATGCTGTTCTACAAAATTGAAAATAAAAATTATCTTTCAATGAAATTAAAATGTTTTCATAAAATGAAAAAGTGAAATCGTGTATTTTATTCTAATGTTACCATTAAAATGGCACGGTGTATTTGAATCAATGCATGTCCAAATGTCCAACCAGAAAAGACATAATCTCACGCCAGTAATCCCAAAAGATTAGATAGAGCTAACTTGACACCTTTCAAAACTTCTTGACTCCTCGTTTCAACTCACTGGACTAACTGGGTTTTGTTAGCTGAGGAAATAAGTAGTCAGCATGCAGCAGTATTGTCAGTGAAAAACAATAAACAATCCATAAATGAACACTGAACAGTCATATTATAAATGATTAAATAAAGTGTAGCTCAAATGAAAAATAACTCGTGGGTTACTATCCAAACAACAAACACAACATCAACATAAGAAAAAAAAACTAAATTATGCTATCCTAGTAGACTATTCAGTCATCTAAAGAATTTCTTTTTCAGTCAGATTTGCAGGTGATATTTTTATTTTCCTTAGAAGTCTCCGACTGCCCGTCGAGTATCAAAGGTTGAAACTGTTGCCTGAATCTCAGTAACGTAGACTTTGTTCAAGTTATTTACTTTAGAGCGCGCTCATTAGCTAAATGACCGTGCCTTATTGAAAGAGTAATCAAAACTGGAATGGAACGAACTACAGAACGTTGCAGATCTTGATTTGGAAGCGACTTGTGTGTGAAAATGTGCCTCTGCCCTAAAATGCAACCAGGATATTTTATTTACATTCCGAAATTCATGCACCATTGCTCGCATAAAGTTCGGGGTGCAAATACAGGTCGGACCTAGTGTAATTGATTTATTTTGATGTTGCTTTTGCATTGGGAATTTAGTAAAGTAGCAGCCCAGAGTCTGGATTTGGCCCCTGTTGATACCTCGTCCAAAAGGGCACGCGTATATGGCGCTGTATGAGATTTAATTCGCGAAATGTAGGTATAAGTACAATATATAAATATCTGCCTAACCTAGAAAAACAGGGTATAATGTCATATAATGTTTAGAAGTTTCATGTACTCGTTTAAGCTTTAGTGAGGCGGGATTTTTGTGACATTGCCAATTATGTAGGTATATGAAGCACATTAAATTGCTTCTTTAAAAGATGACAAGATTGAATTTCGAAAAAAGAAGTTTTTAATTGATAAAGGTTTGATGCTAATTACCTATATGGGTACATTTATTCCTAAACTTCGTAAAATTTGACCAAAAATAAGAACGATCAAAGATAAGGAACAAAACGAGTCGCTTAATAGGCTGAGACTGCAAATAAGTTTCAATTATACAGTTTATTATAGTTTTACTACTTTCGTGGAAAACTGAACGTATTTTTAAAATAAGAACGAATATATTGATAGTAAAATAAAAAATTATGTCTGAACAATAAGTTTGACACAACTATGTTGCAACATAAAACCATATTATTTTGTAGTTTTATTTATCAGTCGTTTTTATTGAGCTCTTCGGGAATCTACCTTCGAAAGCTTTTAATTGAAAAATAAGAAGAATTTTGTTTCTTTTTTCTTGTCTTTGACCGTACGCTATTATTTATATACCTACTTCAATTGCATTTTTACCCGCAAAGGACACAAACATGACGATAGGTTTTATGGCTCAAGTTCATTAATGGACAAGCCACGGCGCCAGCGCATGTGTATCCAAACTACAACAGTTTCAACTGATATAATAGTCCGAAAGTAGCTTTATTGCTTAAATAATGTCTTTTGATATAAAGTACTTTAAAGCTTCCAAAAGCGCAATTCAGAAGTTTTTACGATTTGTAAACTAAACTACGTCCATACCATAATACGAACCAACGGTATGTAAAATATTAATTAAAGTTTTAATGCGTGAAAATAGGTTTCTGAGTATTTAAATGTAAAGAATTAGGATAGTTTGTATTATTAAGAGATTTTTATACAGAGATATCTATAATCAAGTATAATAGAAAAAATAAAATTGAGGAATAGTGTGCGACTGCCTGACTATTGATGTCAGGAAGTTTGTATGTAAGGTAATTGCGCGGTGGAATCTGCTTGCACGCTGCAGGGTTTTGCGTGAAATCAGTATTACGCATTGTTTGCATGTGGCGTTGTAGGTATCACTAGCGGCCGCCAGAGACTTCTTTCGCGTTTTTTGTATATGCTCCGCTCCTATTGAACGCAGCGTGATGTTATATAGCCTAAAGCCTTCCTGGACTAATGGGCTATCCAAGGCAAAAACAATTTTTCAAATCGGACCAGTAGTTCCTAAGATTAGCGCGTTCAAACAAACAAACTCTTCAGCTTTATATATTAGTATAGATTACAAATCGTTGGTTAATTGTATTGGTAACTACACCTATCCGATTATCCACGTTACGTGTACTTTACCAAAACGATTTTACTTAAATAATAAAAACAAAAAGACATTTCTCAACAAACAAAGTTTCGCTGCTGCTTTAACTTATACATCGATCAATCCTCGTGTCACAACCCCTTCAAACTAAACCAACAAACAAATCTGTTTGAAAACCTTTATTTAAATACAACATGATTCAGATATAATTCGGTTGTAATGCAGGAGGGCGCGGAGGGACGCAGTGGAAACAAAACCGATATACGGTTATTCCCTGACAGCTGAGCTCTTAGGTGATTGTGGCGGAAACTTTTATCGGATGTCGAACGTGAGCGAAATAGCGATTCCCGTGAGTTCACCTGTTTACACCGACAACATGTGCCCCCTAGAAGAGATAAGGCCAAGTGACGTACAAGGAAATGTGCACACGTATTTGTAAGACTTTATAAAAGAACGATTAAGCGAGATATTTTTGTGGGACTCGATTTTCAGATACTTTCTATACTAACTTATCTTTGTTTGTTACATTCCGTTCACCTTGGCTCCTACTTTTCGGAATGTATCCTTGGAGTGCAGTGACTTCAGATTTTGGGGGTTGAGATTCCCTGAAAGCCTTCTGGGCGGTTCATTGAGTCCAAAGCCAATGTGGCTGCCAGAAAACATGGCGTTATTGCGTAGGTCCCGCGGTACTTCACACCAGGACAGTTTCTAATGTTATAAATAGCTCAGATCCGTTCGTGTGTCGAATACTGCAGCCACATTCGGGCTGGTACTGCTAAATGCTACCTGGCAACATTGGATTTGGTGGAGAGGCGTGCGAAGAGACTAACTGATAAATTAATTGAAAAGCAGGCAAAGAGTAGCCAGCCTGTCGGTGTTCTATAGGATACATTTTGGAGAGTGTGCGCGGGAATTGCATTCTCCCATTATCGTTCCTACTTCGGACGACCCGTCGTACGGCGAGTATTAATTCTTACGTTGTTGACCCCTACGATCCGGACGAAGCATTTCGCCTCGTCTTTTAAGCCGCGTACATCGAAGGACTGGAGCAATTTGCTAGCAACGGTATTTCTGTGTGACTACTATTTAAGTATCCTCAAGGCTATAGTGAATAGGCTCTTAATAAACTAGCGCGCTTTACTATCAACGATTGCATCACTGCTTACCATCAGGCGGAATTGGGGTCAAGCACTATTTTATATTGTAGTATGTAAAAAATCGGATAATAATAAGCGTGCAAGAATAATTTTCTTTCTCGCAGTAAGTTTTAATTATTTATTTGTTTTTGCATTAAAATGTTTAAGATGACAAAATATTCTTTTAAATTATAATAAAGATATTTTTTGTCTTCATAACTTATATTTTCCTTCCAGCGTTTATGTCTCCGCTGTAGCTTTTAGCTTCCCACACCCAAACATGTCAGTTTACTATCAATAACGCGTCATTTTATCCCATAAAACTGTATAAGCCTTACGAACTATAAAGCTGAACAATTGAATTATTATTTCAGCATCAAGTGCTACAGAGATAACGCGGAATATAATAAACAATTGTGTTATAACAGTTGCGTATTATTTGCATAATCCATTTTATTCTGGGAATTTTGCCAACCCACAAACATTAACTTCAAGTAACTCAATGCATAAAGCGAATATTTTAATGATTTTGCATTCATAATAAATTAAGTCTTTACGCCTATTAATAATCGAAGAATACAATAAAATTGCTTTAATTAAACAGGAGGTTCTACTTTTAAGTTGATATCTGAGGCACGTATGGGACAACGATGTTAAAGGCAGGTCCAATAAAATATTGATATCATTCTTCGAATCGCATATCACGTTATATTCGTGCTTGTTATACGCTTACAGTACCTTTGTAGCCCTTCTAATGTTACAAGATTAAATCTTTTCTGTTTTTGTTTTCGTAAAATGAGTTATGCAATATGTAAAGAAAACCCTGTCCAATCCGTGAAGGTATTGTTATGTATCGATAACTGATTCTACTAATGGATACAAAGCCAGGCTAAACTTTAAAAAAAAAATCCCCCTTAAAAATAAATGGTATTCCGCAAAAAGAGGTAACTTAATACATGTACGGTAGGCAACCCTTCCACGGGCGATGGGGAGCAGGGCACGCGGCACGTGGTCACATCGTAAATAATAATACAGTCCAAATGGTGTTGTCACTTTTTTAAAAATTAACAAATTTCGGGGAAGTTGGAGTTAATTCGCGAGAAAAAAAGATTATTTCAAAATTCATTAGTATTGTTACTGTGATGATTACGTAAAATTTTATATTATATTTGGTCATGTGTTTACCTAACCTTTATTATCCTTATGGGTCGGACGGGTTTTCTTTACATATTGTATATGTAGATCTAGATATAATGAGATAGATTAGTCTCTATTAATTTTGTCAACAGTGGTGGTCAAGTGATAACGGACACCGCTTTACTTAGACTACTGATTTAAGTTAACTTTGTACTATCAGTGTTGTCTACTGTAAGTGCAGCAAGCAATCTAGACTAATGACATAACGACATGTGCCGACTTCCTCTCACTAAGAGGAGGTCTGTATCCCAACAGTGGGAAAATTATATGCTGATTCTGTTATGTATTATAAAGAGGAGGCTTTTTTATTATTACATGCTCTGCGAGTCGCTAAACTTAAATGGCAGTGGGCAGGGCACATTGCTCGTAGAACCGATGGCCGATGGGGCAGTAAGGTTCTGGAGTGGCGGCCACGTACTGGAAGACACAGCGTAGGGAGGCCCGCAACAAGGTGGACCGATGAACTAGTGAAGATCGCGGGAAGCCGATGGATGCGGGCAGCACAAGACCGGTCAGCGTGGAAAGCCTTGGGGGAGGCCTTTGTCCAGCAGTGGACATCCATAGGCTGAGGACACACATGCTTTTTATTAGTTTCACTTGTATTTTTGCTTGTCCGTCTGTAACTCAAAATTTTTTCAACCAAAAACAAATGAGCACCACTTAAGCGTTCGTGTTATCCGTATATTATTTAAAAAAAGAATATCGAACTAAAAAGTTGAAAATAAGTATAGTTTAAAAATTAAAAAAATACGCTTTTAAAGAATATCAAACTAAAAAGTTAAAAATAATTTTAAAATTTATCTTTTTAGTTTGATATTGTTTAAAAGCACGAGGAAGGAGAAAAAAGCGTGAGGCGCTTAATATACAAACATTATGGCACAAAGCGTCTCACGCTTTTTTCTCATTTTTCTAGTATTGTTTATATACTACTGCCATAAATTAAATTTTAAAATTATTTTTACTTTTTAGTTTGATATTCTTTAAAAGCATGTTTTTTTAAACTATATTTTTTGTTTCCATTGTATATACTTCGAAACTACTGGATGGATTTGAAAAAAAATCCTTTCACCATTAGAATCCTACATTAATCCTGAAATCCAAACATAGGCTATAGAATATTATTAAAAAAAAAATAACTGTATGAAAACTTTGACAGTAAACGCAACGTGTGAAAAATACCAAAAAAATATCATTAAGTATATGGCCTATGCTGCGGAAGTAATTGACAATAGAATAAAATGATGTACTATAGTTTTATAGAGGACATAAATATTTACAAAAAAGTGTTATATTTCTAACTAGCTTTCCGTCCGGGGCTTCGCCCGCCTGGAATTCGGTTATATCGCGCTTTTTAGATCTCTCTGGGGAATATAAATTGTTTTCGGGATAAAAAGATATTATTTAAGCCGGACTTCTAACTTTACGTCAGCAAAATTTGAAAGCAATCGGTTCAGTAGTTACCGCGTGAAAGCGGAACAAACAAACTCACTTTCCGATTTATAATATTAGTAAGTCAATAATTTTAACATTTTTAAACGTTTATAGTAATGCAGATCAAAATCAAACATTGTTACCTTTGTATTAATTCTTATCCAAATAAATCATTTCGTCTTTCAGACTGTTTGAAAATTGACTTATATTTAACTAGCGCCCGCCAGCGATTTCGTTCGCTTGAAGTTAGTTATGCACCGCTTCTGTCGGTCGCAGCGTGATGTTATATAGCCTAAAGCCTTCCTGGATTAATCTATACTAATATGTAAAGCTGAAGAGTTTGTTTGTTTGTTTGAACGCGCTAATAAAACTCTTCAGCCTAGCTAAAGCTGGAGTTTCACCAGCATAAATTTCGATCTCGTGTGAATATTATGATGAAAGTTTGAGGGAGTCTGTACATTAATCTTTGTTATAAACCATTTGTGTGCCAAAATTCATCAAAATCAAATTTCATAAAAAAAATGACTCACGTACGATTAGTATATCTTCACAAACTTTAGCATTTATAATGTTATTAGGACAATAGAATTACGTTTGATAACGTTATCAGCGAAATTATGAAGAAGTAACTGGAATTCATTCCATTGAAACAATTCAAACATACGGATGGAGCCAGGCAATTAAACAAATATTTTCAGGAGTTGATTTGCTGTTATTTTGCATCGGTAGGTAACTAAATGTACACCTAAAAATCAATCTCATATATGAGTTATAAAGCTCAACAAAAAAGTTATCGCTATTAAACAGATTCAAACGCAGCAGGGATCTGAATTTCAGATTTATATAAATTTTGCTTTAACCCCTTGGCAAGTAGTGTTTGTTGGTATAAATAGTATGATAAATATTTCAGGAGGTTTGGAATTGCGTTTAAAGTAAGCTATTCGTAAATATTTGACGTATCTCTTTTTATAGTTCACTTCTATGTTGTCAATAACTATTACTGCTCGATGGTCAACTTATTATATTTGCAAGGGAAGAGAATATAGTCGTGTTTATAGAACATTATTGAATACGAAATATCTGCTTCATTTTGAACGACTGCAATATACTTAACGACTTTTCATTAATGAGTTGATGATTCATTCATGTCTAAAATTCCCGTCATAGTTTTTATTTTATGGTATCGAAATACATAAATCTAAAACAAAATGCAACGTCTACTTTGTCCAAAATCTTTCTACGAAAATATAACTTCTCCACATTTTCGTATTTTATACTTATAGCTTGAAACGAGCAAAAGAGAATAGTATTTCTCGAGATCCCAAGTATTACGGCTCGGTAAAATGTGCGGCCCATGCACAGTGCAGCTCAGAGTAACTCGAGTGAGACGTAGGTGAGGGCGGGTGTTCTCTTTCGATCGCGGGAGCTCAAGATATCTGTAATGGCCACTCGAGCTATCTGCTCAACCGTTATTCTCAACAAATCTTCCATATTGCGGCCAACCGGAGCTCAATCAATACTGTGCAACGCGCGTATAGTTTGTTTTCTATTTTGAATTTGTTTATTTCCCGGCTTCGGTCACGATGTGTTTTGCTGTGTTGCAGTTTTGAACTGAATACCAATATTTTCGTTCTTAAAATCTTTCGTTGTTTAATAAGTTTATTGCTAGTTTTGTGCAGATATTTTCATTTTCTGTTCACGTTGCAATAGGATTATTAGATTTCGTTTATACTTACTATAAAACGTATCTTCGTTCGATGCAATTACATAAAAGTTTGATAAGTCAAATCTAGAAACTGACTAGACGTAGCTCGTAGAGCGAGACTTTACCCTACGTCTATAAGTTTTTGTTCTTTCTCATTGGAGCACTGAACAAGTGAAATTAAGATAATGTTCAAATGGGTCGCATAAAGGAAAGTTATAATATCCAGAAGCACATTCGTTGCCATGGAGGTGGCCTGCTTTGTTTCCGACTTCACCAACTTTTCTCTGTTACATTGTTCACTTGTCGAGAGTCGCTACTTTATGGATTGGTACCTATTTGTTTTCTGTTTTTACATGGACGAAGAAAGCATTTAGTTAATGAGATAAAAATATTTAGTTAATGGAAACATATGGATTGTAATGTGTTTTTTTAGTTGTTATTGGATAGAAGGTGTTGTGTACGATGGTACCTGGGTTAACTGAAGTCATTCGAGGAGTACGGAGGGAGCTATGGCAGTAAAGGGGAGACGGCGAGGTGAATAATTGCTGCAATCAGTACCAAGCCAACTAAGCGATGATCAAACCGACACGGAGCAAACTTGCCGATTGCTTGTTCTCATAAAAATTTCGTTGCGTTTATATTTTAAGAATTTTAAATCAGAAGTAAAATGGACCAGCAGGATATTTACGTAAAACACTATCGGTAGCAATGTGTGTGTGTGTGCGTGAGTGTGTGTGTGTGTGTGTGTGCGTGTGTGCGTGTGTGTGCGTGAGTGTGTGTGTGTGTGTGTGTGTGTGTGTGTGTGTATGTGCGTGTGTGGAACATTGCTACCGATAGTGTTTTAACAGTTCAACAACATTCATTGCATTGTCTACGATGTTGGGCAGACAAGTTTTTCAAATACATAGCAATGGATTATAAAATGATTCAAATTGATAGTATAACACTGTTAGCGATGCTGAAGGCTGTGAAGAAAAACCCATGGTTGATTGTTATTGTAACGTATAATTTTGCTAACTGTCCCGGCATTAATTCGCAATATAGTAGCGATAAACACAAATTGTTGGTATCATGATGTTAATAGGAAGTAAGTCTCGCTCAAATCGTGTTCTGTTTATTTAGTGGATCTGAATATTGGGAATCGTGTTTTTGCAACTAATTAACCAATTATGCATATATTAATCGAGTAAACATGTTCTATAATACTATTTAAACCTAAATAAATAGCATTAATCGAGTCAAAAAGTTTTGAAACACGATTAAGTAAATTAATTAATATAGATGAACAAAATGATCGATGAGGTACACATGAGTATCAGAGTGGAGTTCGATTCTGTTTACCAGTGAAGGACCATGTGTACCAAATAAATTGCGGCAAAGTAAACATTATAGAAAATTAGTTGCACGTTCGTACTAGTCCCTTAATTTATTACAAAGAAAAGGGTTATATTCTGAAGAGTCTGTACATTGAAGGTATCTTTCGAACAAAGCTAATCAAAAGATAAGGCACATACATCATGTAGTGAAGTTAGAAGCGGGTGCAGGAGTCAGGCCGTTTTTATGGTCCAAGTTGGAGCACAATGCCTTGGAATGTGCGAAGTAAACACTTAACTGCAGGTTTACTTGTCGTAATGCAGTAGAAGTTTCACCGCGTGCTAGACCACGGGACCATGGCACGACTACGCCTTGCAAAGTTTTATGGTTGCAGTTTTAATGTGGACTAAGCTCCGATGACTCCACTGAGGGGCCGCTCTTTTCGCTACGTTTCGGACATCAAATTTCAACTTAATTTTTTCGTTCCAACTTTGTGGAATAACGGTTTTCGGAGGAAATTGTGCTATATACGCTAATGAGAAGACTGCTACGCTCAGTTTTCCTTTGGCAACTCTACAATTTGGACTAACGACTTCTTTTAAATAAAATTCTCTTGACAAATAATGATGTTAGAAGTTCACTTGATAGTGTGCTGAATTGCTGATAAATTTGTCCAACAAGACATAATGTAGTCATTAATAATAAACTTCAGGTATGTAATGTTAGTTTGCGTGTTTCAGTCACATAGTTCTGCGTTGGTTTTTGTTACCTAAAAGAGGGAAAATTCTTGTTTTAATTTTTTCGAAACTCGCTTAAATAAGAATAATATTACGATTACCGACATTTAATAGTGCAGAAAAGAATTAAAATGGCTCTTTAAGATGATTTTAAAGTAGCCTAAATAAATAGCAAATGTTCACGTAACGGTCGGTGAGTCAGGAAAGTTGGAAAGTAAATGGTATTAGCATCGTCTAATCACTACCTGGGGAGCTCTCCGTCTAGCGCTGTGAACCGAGTACTGACGTTTCCGAGCCGTTCCCGTACACTTGCTTGGCCGTTCTGGGAGCCTTCTTGAATGCAAATAAGCATTAGGAACGCCTTTACAACATTGAGACGCTCTTTATTGGGCCTGTTCGAGCATATAAACCGGCGGTTCCGCAAACATTCCGCTCCACGCACTTCCCTTTAAAACACGCCCGTGACATTCACGAACCCAGGTAGCCAAAAATGCCTCCAATGTTCCTAATTAAAAATTTTACTTAAAAAAGAGTAATGAAGATGAACTCTACCGAAACAAAATCTTATCAGAGCTCGAGGACAAAAATCAAGAAATGCAAATTCAACGGGAAAGGCGAACTTAAGTGGAGCTGTAAATGTAATTAGATTTTCAAGTTTACAAAGACAAGAGCGCTCAGGTTGGTAGATTTACTGCTGGCTGACCCACCTCCCCGTGGAGAACGATAAATGAGACGCCGCGAGGTAGCGATACTAATTATCCTATAGGTAGATGTGTTACATCGTCCACGTTCCCTCTAAATCTTGTTAGCGGTCTGAGGTGCAATTCTGATAAATGCAATTGCTGCGATAATTTACAGCTAGTCCCACAACGCTGAACTTAATTATACCTAACGCATCACTTCTTGTATTTTAATGCTACTCTGAGTTACATTATAGTTTTTATTTAGTTACAAAAAAGTGTCTACTTGGCAAATATAAAAATGAGACTAGTGTTCAAGAATTTTACGACATAGGTATCATAAAAGTGTTAAATAAAGTTAGTACTTTTTTATATATTTTGGCACTTGGGTGGTCTTGTTTGGTTTTCTTTTCATGCTTAGTTATTGACACTTATACGTTCTAGGTTTTATGCCCACATTTTTGACGAACTTTATTCTTTGCATGGATAAAGCAACCACTTACCAACTTATGAAACATTAATCTTTTTGTCAGGTGTTATTATTTTAAATCTCCAGGGACAATAATAAACGTATTTACGTTAAAATAACACATTTAGTCATTTTATGATGTGAAATATTATTATTAAACAGTTTAAGTTAATTGAGCGACTTTAGTAACCCATTTGAGTTTACTCTTTGTTCTTTAGCTTAGGAACACTTAATACTTTACCGGATAATTTAATTAAAACCGGTAAGTTCAGCGTCGCTAGTTGCTTGCTCGACAATATATATATTGTTTAATAATATAACTAAGCTTCCATTACATGACTAGCTAGTTGCGAAACAATAATAAGAAACTTTCAATTCGATTTTGTTTCTTCGTCCTACAGTTTCTAGTCACGATTTATTGTAGGTACCTAGCACATGCAACATGAAGATACGTTGAAAAGGTTTCAATAAAGCACAGAATACAGTTTAAGAAAATGTTTAATTCTAAAGGAACGTAGGTAGCCGACATTTCAAATAACTGTAACTGAAATTAAATATTCAAAGCTCCTCCTTTTTTAAGTTAATATTAGGCTATTTTTATTTATTGACCCATTTCAATGCAAATGTCCGATAAATCAGTATTTATCATCATGTGCGAGTCTATGGTAAACCTAACACCGATTCACGAACTATAATTGACACCAGACAGCAGTTGAGATACAAATCAGGGATCGATTTAAAGCGATCGTCTGTACATTGTGTCAATTGTTCGTGTCGATATGATTCGGCACACCAGGACGGCAAAATCTTAATATATAAAACAAACTCGGGTTTGTTCAAAGATTTATAACTCAAGAATGGCTGGATCGATTGTCATGGTTTATGCTTTGTTGTACGTGTTTACTTTTCGAATAGAATAACTACTAGAAACATTGAAAAATTGACAAAAAAAAAATGAAAATAAAAGAATAAATATGTTCTCTTAGAATAACTGTAAAAGATTTATTTTCCATATGTTCGATACGATCAACTTCCCTTTTCTGGAAGGCAAATCATGAAATGACCTCTCTCGTTCTGGAGGGTATCCGGATCAATCTTCCTCTGGTGCAGCATCGTTGGTCGTGTTGTAAGGTTTAACATTGGATCACCTCGCTCAATTGCATCTTCCTTCCCATTTACTCAGTTTTTTTTAAGTGAATAGGCTCTTAATAAACAAAAGATTAGCATGGCCCCTGCGCAAGGATGACACGCAAAATCGTGAAGCGTTCCACATTTTTTTTTTTAATGTTGTGGTGGCCTAGTGGTTAAAACACCAGCCTCTCAAGTATGACTGCGCGGGTTCGATTCCAGGTCAGGCAAGTACCAATGTAACTTTTCTAAAGTTATATGTACTTTCTAAGTATATCTTGGACACCAATGACTGAAGGTGAAGGAAAACATCTTGAGGAAACCTGGACTTTAAGTCTGAAATCGCCAACCCGCATTGAGCAAGTGTGGTGATTACGCTCAATCCTTCTCTGTATGAGAGGAGACCTGTGCCCAACAGTGGGACGATAAAAAAGGTTGGTGATGAAACTAGCGCGCTTTACAATGAACGTTTGCATCTCTGCTTACCATTAAGCGAGATTGCGGTCAAGCGCTAGTTTATAATTAGAAAAATGGAAAATATATCAAGCTAATTTAAATAAAAAAAAACTTCGTGTCAGTTGGCTTAGTCGGGGACAGTTTATTGTATAAATCTTTATGACCTGAAAGTATAATTTATTGAAGTAATGTTGTCTCCTCCGAAATGGTTAAACCGATTTTTGTTTTTTTCTGTGACTATCGCTCATAAACTACAGATTGAAATTGATTTTTTTTTATGCCAAACAATAATTGCTGGATAAGATAGTCGAATAAAAATTATTGTTCGGCTAAAACCGCTCGCCTTAACTCGAATTGAGTAGAGCGGACTCAAACATGATACAGCGAAGTTAAATGGCAGGTTTTGTCCATGGGCCTAATGTAAGCCGAATATGCATTTAATAAATAGAAAGAAAGAAAGAAAGAAATTTTTTTATTCCGCACAAACAAAACGCACTTTACAACTAAATAAATCTATATTTATACTTCTATACTAACAATAAAGCTGAAGAATTTGTTTGTTCATTTGAACGCGCTAATCTCAGGATCTACTGGTCCGATTTGAAAAAATATTTTTGTGTTGGATAGCACATTAATCCAGGAAGGCTTTAGGCTATATAACATCACGCTGCGACCAATAGAAGCGGAGCATAACTAACTCCACACGAACGAAGTCGCTGGCGGCCGCTAGTACTGTTCACACACACTTTGATGACGCGGACAGCGCGGCTGCGTCGACTACGGGACCGGCCACACAAGCACCATTGCATCGCCCGACACGATCACGCGCGGTCATCCCTTTAAACTTTAATTGCTTGTTAAAGATTATTATAAATATATAGTATACAGCCCGCTTGCCTTTAATTTAACATCTAAGCCTTAACAAGTACTAATATATAAAGCTGAAAAGTTTGTTTGTTTGAACGCGTTCTGTTTCATGGAGTTACCGTGGTCCTTGGCACACAGGTTAATGAAAGACACACATGCACATGATACGCAAGACACTGTCCGGTAAGGACCAGGCCCGACTCGACGACGCGTTGTGTTTCACGCACGCCTCAAAGAGATGTCAGCACATCTTGACGGGGCCCACGAAGACCGATGCCTCCTGAGTCAGGGTTTCGGTTTGGTTAAAAAAAAACCGTAGCCCTGGCAGTCTAGAAAGTAAAGAAACACGGGTGGGTTTTAGTCAGTAAAAGTCTGACACGTTCTTCCGCTCCGCTCAGAGTGGTAGAGGCCATTTGATGATTTTCCATCCAAAAAAGGGGCTACTTACTTATGTAGCCTCCTTAAGGCCTAAAGGATCCGGTAAATGTTAAATGTGAACCTGTACCGAATAAGGCTTGCGGGTGGAAGGAATTACACTTGAATAATTGCTGCAATCACTCGATGGTGACTGACAAACGTACGGCCTTAAACTTGGAGGGAAGTCTTTGGTTTCGACTGAAATGTTAGAGAGCGGGAGTAGATTTTCATATATATTTAAATTTCTATTATTTTAGATGTTCGGAAATGTGTTTATCAGCAATGCTGAAGTAGATTAAGTCCTATAAATTTAGACAGAATTTGAAAGTAAGTGTAATTAATATATTTTATTTGGTGAAAATGTTCTACATTTTTGTGACACAGAAAGCATGTTAGATAATGAAATTTTATTTAGATATTTAGGAGCAAAATTCAGTAGTATACCATATTGTGATGACAGTAGGTACATTATTGATTGCAAATGATAGGTTACTAGTACATCGCCCGAGTAGCACAATAACCTCATTCTTAAAGTCGACTACAGTACTTGCGCATAAACAGCACAAACTTTATGCTTCTGTTTACAGCATTTATCAATTCACACCTAATGAACCTAACGTAAATAGTTAATGTTTTGTTAGTTTTAGAGTACACAATTTATATTTATTTCACTTATGTGATCAATTTGCGGTCTTTTTATAAATTAAGTAGTTCGAACATTACTATTTAAAATTATTATTTGCTCATTTCAGTGATGTATGACTCCCAATTTGCTCAATTAATTAAATATTAAAACATCCAAAACGCCTGTCTCGAATGGATTGATAAACAATTTTTTTATTATATTTGGATTTTTGATAAACATCGGTAAAATTATTTTGTTAAAATACACCAATTTAATCAAGACTATTTGGTTAAGTTAGACGGTTGCGAAAATCTTTTTATGCAAACAGTAGAATAAGAGTTCAGATATCTTGCAGAAGTTGTTCGTGTTTATAAAATGGACCGTGACCGTCGGTGACGCCAAGTCCGGGGCGACAGAAGCCGCCGTCGCCTCGAACTGGAAGAGGGTCATATATATATTTTTAGAGTATACTATACAGCGAGACGGACTAAACGGTGATAAATAATGATTTGCTGCAAAGGAAGGTTTCAGTAAATCTAATAAAATACGTATCCGCAGAGACTGCACTGCACCGAACTCGTTACCACATCTAGACAATATATTAAGATTTACGAGGTACCCACAAGTTTGGATGATCGTTCTAAAACTTCTATGAACATACAAAACGCTGCAGCAATTTTCATTCGAATCGAATATGAAATAGGAAATCAATTTCGAAAATGAGCAACGGAATACATTCAATAAATGTCGTAAACTCACATCGTCTCCCTCTTTTAAACGTTTTCCGCTAGTTGCCCGACTTCGTGATTTAAAGTTTCATAAGCCACAAACTTGGACCCAAAACGCGATCTTAAAATTTTCCTTCATATAAAATTAGTGTCTCTTTGTGAACATAAAATTGTACAAGTATTTGAGTAATCATTTCGTAATGCAACATAGTTTCCTATTGCTATTTATTATAATAAAACATTTTTCAAAAAAATTTGGAGTTGAAATTGAAATAATATCGGAGACGAACACGGCGTATGCGATTTCCAATTATCGATGTGCGCCGACTGTTCGTACGGTATTGCAACTCCGTACGACGAGAAATATTTCGCTCAGGTTTCATACGAGAGCATACAGGTACACCGTGCAAGGAAACGTTCCTCCGTGTACTGCACGTGTCGGGTTCTAATCTTCCGTTATTTGAAACTCAAGAAATTTCACTAACGGAATGAGAAAAGTTTCTCTCTCGATTATTTATGATTCAGCACAGAATATCAATTTGATTGAAAGAAAAGAAACGTAACTTTCCAAGTTGATGAAACTTTGTGCTTATGTATTCTAGAAGCAGTTATTTTAGTCGTCCATGAGTGATATAACAGAACAAGTACGTACAGCCGCCCAAAAGTTGGGTGTGCAAGTTTTGCCAAGTTTGCTGAACAGAATTATGAATATTCACAAACCCCCCGGGATTCCTCACGTGCGTTTAATAGCGCGTTAAGTGTTGGTGAGCGAGTTACTATTATGTATATAGTTCCTTTTGGATGCTAAAGAATCCTAATATGGCCCATAATGCTTCTTTTAAAAAGAAGCAACTTAGGATAAATTTTAATAAGTTTTTTTATCTGTGCTCTAAAGTTTGCTTAGCACGACATTATTTCTTTATTATATAAGGCTTCTGAACGCGAGATTCTTAACAGTCTTCTGGCAATATTGATACTATACCACATTTAATTTTAATGAAATGGTTTAATGTAATTCTTAATGGCACACAAGAAAAAACTTGCTATAGCATCTCCTTGACAACAGGCTATCATTTTCTTCATTCAAAATCATATGAAGCAAATTTCAAACTGCTACCTTGAATTAGCACATGCTACTACGATTCTAGAAACCAAGACATTTTCCAGATTTTTGACTAACCGAATTATTCAAAAAATCTGTAGTTTCATATAAATGTGCAAAACCTAAATGGTATAACAGGTGACTTAAGAATTCGGGCGCATCAATGTCCCATGTAAATACCTTTAAATATTCTTGAATCTTCCCTCCAAAACATAAAATCCTTCATTACCCAATTCAAAATCGCTACGTTCCGCTATTTATTAAAAGGTTTGACAGTATAGCAAGTTGCGCGGCAGTAAGTTTCTCATCCATCGCGAACATCGGTTACGTTAAGTAATTCAGTCGCCCAGCTGATAGTGTAAGTTACACTAGTAAGTTACTTAGTCAGACTTACCGCACTATTTGCGTTTCAACGGTCCTGATTTCCATAGACTTATTTGAGAAGATTTTGTACTAGTGAGCGTTATTTTTAATCAGTCGTTGTTTTTATGAATATGTAGGTACTTAGAGCTGATTTTTAAGGTTCCGGAAGGAGATAAGATAACACATATTGAAATCCTTATAAAAAAAAACTGCCGAAGTATAACGTTCTATTCATTGTATGTTTTGTAATAAACTGTTTATTAAAAATCATACAATAAATAGAACCTCATAAAAATCAGAATTTCCATAGACTTATTTAAGAAGATTTTGTTCTAGTGAACGTTATGGAAGTATCTGAATGTTATGAAAGAGAGAGAGAGAGATACTCGGAGTTCTTTTAAGAGCATTATTTTTAATCAGTCGTTGTTTTTATGACTATGTATGTACTTAGGGCTAATTTTTAAGGTTCCGAAAGGAGATAAGATAACAAATAATGAAATCCTTTTTAAAAAAATGGTATAGCAGCTGACTTAAGAATTCGGGCGCATCAATGTCCCATGTAAATACCTCCAATATTCTTGAACCTTCCCTCCATAACATAAAATCCTTCATTACCCAATTCAAAATCGCTACGTTCCGCTATTTATTAAAAGGTTTGACAGTATAGCAAGTTGCGCGGCAGTAAGTTTCTCATCCATCGCGAACATCGGTTACGTTAAGTAATTCAGTCGCCCAGCTGATAGTGTAAGTTACACTAGTAAGTTACTTAGTCAGACTTACCGCACTATTTGCGTTTCAACGGTCCTGATTTCCATAGACTTATTTGAGAAGATTTTGTACTAGTGAACGTTATGGAAGTATCTGAATCTTATGAAAGAGAGAGAGAGATACTCGGAGTTCTTTTAAGAGCGTTTGCTACAGAGAAGAGCTCTGCCGAATATGGAGGGTATCCAGTCGCAAGAAGACCTTTTTTTGTTGTTGCAACGAACATGGGCGGCCATTCCACAGCGTAATTTGGATGAACTCATTTTGAGTATGCCAAACCGATGTTCTTGTGTTGTTAGTGTTCGCGGTAGAAACACGGATTATTAATTGTTTAAGTTACCCAATAAAATTTTAGAGAAAACTGTTATTTCAGTCTTTTTTTCGAACTTTTGTGTTAGTGGTTCAAATGTCAAATATCCCTTTATTAGGAAAATGGCAAATTTCTTTATTAATGCAAAGGTGACTTGGTTTATCGTTACTGTGACAAACGAAAACACTTTATTTGATGAATCCTTAAAGAAAATTTTAATTAATATCAATCAGGAGAAAAGTTATTGCAAAAATATATGTTGATCCCTAGACACTTTTGATGTGTGTAGTTTGCTATCAACCAAAGAAACCGTGCCTTTGGTAGGTACAGACAACAGCACATCAAGCTGCTATAATTTGTTATATTTTTTTATTAAATTTTCAACGTTATCACTAAAGTATTAAGGCTGAAGATTGATTGGGAATTTTTGATAGTTTAGGGTAGCTTGATCGTGGGAGAATCAGAAAGTTTTGCGATAGTAAATAAATGTTCTATAAGGTTCAATAGGTACATATATTTTTATTACTACTTTTCAAAGTACTCTCCACCAGCCTCTATACAAAGTTTCATGCGTCTGAATTAGTTTTCGAAACATTTTTTCCGACAGACACCTCGTTCACTGTCTCCTCGGACGCTGACAGCGCATCATCCGGCGACGAATATTGTATCCCTTTGAGTTGATCTTTTATTTTTGGGAATAAGAAGAGATCACATGGTGCTAGGTCAGGATTGTAAGGAGGGTGACCCAGGAGTTTGACCGGTGTACTGCCCAGGAAGTCCCTCGTTTTAATTGTAGTGTGGGCGGGCGCATTGTTGTGGTGAAGCAGTAACCAGCGGAGCCCTGTGTTTGGTCGCTTGTTGCTTACAACAGAGAAAACTTCTATCAAGCATGTCGTAGTATACCATTTAACATTAGTGCTTCTTTGGTTTCGTAAAGGGATTGACCCTAAGTAGCCAGTCAAAGTGAAAAAGCTCGCGATCAAAATCATACCCTCGCTTCTAGATCGCGTCACTAAGGTAGGCGTTGTTTCGTTTTGAAACACCCAAACCATTGACTCGCTCTTCGTGAGCACCCACCGTGAATCTCATGAAGGCTTCCTGATCCAATCTGCAGTTTATGCTGAATTTCTTGGCATGTAATTCGTCTATTGTATTGAATTAAACTTTTCACTGCTAGCACATTTTCTTCTGTAACAGCCGTCAAAGGGCGACCACTTTTTTCTTCATCCCCCAAAGTTAGTCGACCGTGCTTAAATTCATTATAACGCCGATACACGGTTGCCTTAGAAGGAAGCTTATCCACGGATACCATTTGAAGTCTATCGTGAGATTTATCTGGTTTCAGGCGACATTTGAAATCATAAAAAAAATAAAATTTGTCAAAGAGACACGATAATTTTACACTACAATTTGAGTGTCTTCAAGGCTCTTAATAAACTAGCGCGTTTTACCATCAAGGATCGCATCACTGCTTACCATCAGGCGGGATTGCGGTCAAGCGCTAGTTTATTATTAAAAAAAAAATAGAACGGGAACGTACCTGTTATTAGTTATAAATAATTCTATTTTTAAATCAATTATAACTGGCCAGTTTCTCATACATAAAAACTTTTCTGAGTGACCAGCCCCCTAATCGGCGAACACATTTTTTTCAAATGATTGCGACTAGTTGGGATGGTTTGGACCGAACGGATCAATGGGCGGACCGAGCGATCCCAACTGATACCAACTAGTCGCAATCATTTGACAAAAATGTGTTCGCCGATTAGGGGGCTGGTACATAACCTTTCTGTTACACGCTGTATTTAAAATTTAATACTCACAGGTAAATAAAAAAATATTAGTATATGTCCAACAATTTAAATGTTGTTAAAAATTTTACTAACTATGTTTCAAGATTTTTTAGATAACTTAGCTCAATAAGCTTGTCATTTACTCGTATATTTTAGCAACATACAATAGCAATTTCATATGCCATTTCTGTAGACATTTATACGCCGTTAACGACAAAAAATAAGATCACTGCACTTATTATATTGTAAATTATTTTTCCACTATCTATAACAAATAAAAATCTTTAACTTTAAATATTTTTGGGTTTAATCAATTAACCGTTTGATGTAGACGTAGCATCTCAGATCAGATCGGGAACAATCGAAAGTTTAAACTAATTATTTACGCAGTTCTGTGGTAGGTAATTATGCTATCCAGCTATCGGGAGCGTCACTGACGGCTTATAGCACTGTCCGTTGCATTAATAAAAGCGATTGCAGCTCGAAATCCGATTAACCACGTTGGTTCAATTGACTATTTTGTGCGAATCCCATCTATAGGTACTTGATGTCGGGTTAAATTTAAAAAAAAATAAACAATTATTCGCTTCTACACTAGGTCTGTAAATTTTTTGAATAATTATATTCAACTATTACTATGATTAGCTAAGCATTATATTACAAATGTTAGGAAAGACACTTAAATTTCAGACATTAGATGTTTTGGGGTAAAATAAGCCCGTATTTAGTCGAGGTCTAGAGAAAGTAATATATTTTTTTATAAGAAAGTAGCACAAGATAAGTTACATGTCATACCATAATCAGCCTATAATGCACCCACTGGTTGGACATGTTGGTCTCTCTGTGAGAGGTGGCCGGGATTGACCATAAAACCACTGGTCTCTTAAACATAAACTAAAGAAAAAGTAGAGTAAAACTGAGTGCAGTCATGCGTTAAAAATAGGTGTTCTTACTTATATAACATTAACTAGAACTAGGCTTTCAGGTTAGTTGAGACTTCTTTCAATGACCAAAATTTCTTCCAAGTTATGTAGACTCTTCCTGTTATTTCCTCTTCTTTGTTGAACTTGTTAAATGATAACTGTTTTCCCAAATATATATGTATAATCGTTGACATATTTTTTGTTGTTACCTTTTATTTACATAGGTCTATTATGGTTGTTAGTAATTATTTTTGTTTTGTTCACATTCATTACTAAAGCTATTTTAGAACTTTCATCATCAAGTGATCTCGTCATTTCCTCTAGATCTTTCCAGATTTCATCAATTATGACTATGTCGTCAGCGAGCCTTAGATCGTTAAGATAGCATCCATTTATTAGCACTCCTTTGCTTGACCAGATTTGCTTCTTAAACACATTTTCGAGAACCGCGATAAAGAACTTTGGTGACAGAACGTCCCCCTGTCTAACTCCCCTTTCTATGTTTAGGTATCTCAGTTCCTTTCATTTCTAATTTGAATTTACTCGTGCTATGTGAATATATATATTTTAAGATGTTAATATATTTTTGTTAACATTTAGACATTATAGTGCTTTCCGTGTTAAGAAGTAGCTCATGCTGCCGAAGGC
This sequence comes from Sesamia inferens, assembly GCA_037179545.1. NCBI lineage: Eukaryota > Metazoa > Arthropoda > Insecta > Lepidoptera > Noctuidae > Sesamia > Sesamia inferens. Next base: position 15,838,168 of record CM073930.1, read on the forward strand.
CTTGCTGTAATCGATGAAAATCATATACAGGGTCAATTAAATTCTCGGTATTTTTCAATAATTTGTTCAAATGTCTGTATATGGTCCATTGTGCTGAAACCCGACCAAAAGCCGGCTTGTTCTTTTGGTTGCAGACAATCAATATCATGTGTAAGTCTTTTCAGAAGTATAGATGAGAATAATTTGTAAGTGCTAGTTAATAGGCTTATGGGTCTATAATTCCCTATGTGTAGAGTAGGTTTCTCTTCTTGTAAAGTAGGATTACGTCTGATGTGCACCATTGTTCAGGTACTGTTTCTGTGGCCAGTACCATTTGAAATAGATGTAACAGATGTTATATTAAAACAGGTACTCATATTTTGAGAACTTCGTTGCATAGCCCATTAGAGCCAGGGCTATTTAGAGCTTTTAGCCACTTAATGTGTTTGTATATTTAAAGTCCACATATTATTTGGGTGCGGTGTCGGTCTAATAACATCCCCTGCCAGTTTTTGATATTTTCAATGTACAAAATTTGTACTTCTACAGATTTATCAAAGTATAGATAGAAAATAGATAAATAGGAGATACATTTCCCAATCTACTCGATTTCGTATTAGCCACAGAGAGTAGACAAGACATGCCTGTCCGAAACAAGATTTATGTTGTGTGGAATTATATAACGCACTAAAATTAAGTTGTATGAACGCATTAAAAGAATCACGTTTTAATTTTGCAGTGTGTATCAGATTAGTGTGGTAGTTTTTATGAATGTATATGTTATGGGCTAAGTGATTAATCGGACATTATTCATAATGCCCTGGCAATATGCATAATGCCCAATAAGAGCAGGAAATGTGATTATAACTAGTAAATTTATCACATTTCTCGGACATTATAAATAACACTTAGTACCTATTGGGCAGAGTGATGTAAAGCATGTTTAATACTTACTTTCAAATGAATACTTAATAAGATAGACCAAGCATCACAAGTAATGAAATCAATTATCGGGTAGAGTAAAAATAATAACATATTTTATAGTTTTGTATTTTGTTTTAAAATTTAAATAATCAGACTTCGGTTTTACTAAGATCAATTTACGACATTTAGAAACTGCAGTCTATAGTAGTTTCAATACAATTTAGAAATATTTCGCACTCACTTTCACTCACATGTAGATAGATATTTCCAGTAAGCGCGCTTCCAACCTGTAGCGAGGAATGAGAATATTCTGGCTGGGTTCTGGCTGGATCTCATGGCGACACGGAAAGTGCGATTTTAGCAACCCGGTGCTGGGTACTCCACAATAGCGGTGCTAAGTCCCCTCTTTGAGGGGTGGTTAGAGAGGCGTCACGGCGCCCTCACCTTACGTCTGACGTAGGTCCTCACCGGACATGTTTGTTTCGGGAGGTTCCTGTTCCAGATAAGGCGGGAGATAACGCCAGGGTGTCACCAATGTATGGACCGCCCTTAGGACACGGTGGATCAAACGGTGGAGGACTGCCTGGCTTGGATAGAGCACCGCCGTGTCCTTGTAGATTTCTCGCGTCCGGCCCTGTTTGGAGCCAAAGTGCATGGCAGGCCGTCACCTTCTTTTGGGAGGCAGTAATGCTGGCAAAGGAGGAGGCGGGGCGCCTCATGAGGCAGCTGGAATCCCAGCGCCGCAGAGACGCCCTGGTCGGGAGACAATATCTAACTCCCTGCCACCCTAGGCCACTAGGCCAGAGCAGGCCCGAGTCCACAGTGTGTTGTGTATCACGTGCGTCTCAAAGAGATGTCAGCACATCGTGACGTGGTCCATGAAGACCACGCCTCCTGGGGCAGAGCGGGAGAGGTCATTTGATGATTTCCTAATCCAAACAAAACAATGGGCATGAGAATAACATAGAACACTTCTCCGGGTGAGTAAGTTAAATTATAAAACTCACAATCTAAATGGAAATCACATCTCCGATTATTCAATTTCAAATTTACTGTTAATAGAGTCTTAGTAATCAGAATAGATTATTTATCCTATAAAAGCTCTCAATCTTTGGACGTAATAAACAAAAAATAACGTTGAAAACAAAACAAAAAAGAACTATCTTTGTATAGTTTAGTACCTAACACATTTAAAACTCAGTAAATTTCACTAAGTGCTTGAAACTTAATAAAATCAAATATCTAAGTATAAAAAATTTACTTAACAATTTCAAATTAAAAAAAAAAACTGACTAAATCGAATTTATGTCATAGGTGTGGTTATCATTATCATCATTATCATCAACCTTTTTATCGTCTCACTGCTGAGCACAGGTCTTCTCTCGTACAGAGAAGAAAGGCTGCGGTCATTACTCTTAAAATAAACTCTAAAATTTTAACTTGGTAATCATCTCAGCGTCATTATCGAAATAAAAAAATACTCTCTAGTTTTCAGCAGGTATCTCAAACTTTACATCGTCACGTGTGTGTTTCCGGCCACGCACCGTAGTCCACCACGTAAAAATTTACCTATTAATCACATTGCCCGATCATCATGTTGCCATATTCATAATGCCCGGGCAATGTGATAAATAGGTGAGTACAGATTGTAATTAACCACTTGGCCCGATATGGCTGGGCATTATTCATACTGCCCGGGAATTATAAATACTATCCGCATTAATCACTTGGCCCGTAACATATATCTAATATATAAAATTCTCGTGTCACGGTGTTCGGCTTGAAACTCCTCCGAAACGGCTCGACCGATTTTGATGAAATTTTTTGTGCTTAACCGGTATCTATGAGAATCGGCCAACATCTATTTTTCATCCCCCTAAATGTTAGGGGTAGTCCACCCCTATTTTTTTTTTTTATTTTTTGGACAAAATTTTTAATTTCTATTTTTTTATGATACAACATACAAAAATACATACAATCCCCAATTTTCACCCTTCTACGATCAACCCTTATTTTTTAATAGCCATTTTAGTAATTTAATCTATTATTTATATGGCAAAACAACGTTTGCCGGTCAGCTAGTATTACATAAAAGTATTGATACCTACTGTTATTCAGTTGTAACATAGTTGGAATAAAAAAGCGTGAGGCGCTTTGTGCCAAATTTTTTTTATATTAAGCGCTTTTTTCTCATTTTACTAGTGTTGTTTATATATTATGGTCATAAATTAAATTTTAAAATTATTATTAAGTTTTTAGTTTGGTATTCTTTAAAAGCATGTTTTTTAGTTTTTTAAACTATATTTATTTTCACCTTTCTAGTTCGATACAAACAAACAAGCAAACATACAAGTGAAAAAGCATGTAAAAAAAACTGGGCAGATGATGACTTCCTATATATTATCGAAATGTATTGACGGCTAATATTTTTTTTACGATTTTGGTCCTACGGATAAGGCTTTACAGATTATAGGTCTGTACTACACCGTTAAATATGACCATACACTTCTTTTACAGTTTAGATATGAATATAGGGAGGGAGTATGTATCTTAAACTTAGGAACAACAGACTCATAAGCTCCAATGACGGATTACTCCATCATATTCAATAACTGGATAAATAAATATGATCCAGGCTAAACTCATCAATTTCCTTTTCTTTTACACGTGTCGTTTAGTTGGATATCGAGCGGCTTGTCTTTATGATTGATCTACCTAGCTCCATACATATGGATACAACCGGAAAATAATTAGGGTATTAACCTCAATACTTAGTACTAAAGAGAAAGCATAGAAAAGTTCTGAATATTATTACTATAACTGGGCTTATAAATTCAATAAGCTCTGCAGGCACTTATATGATAATAGTTTACACCCAAGATGTATAAAACATAAGTAAAAAATAATGGTGAAAAAAGGGGAGATTCAGAAAACAATGGGTAGGTAAGAATCCCAAAAAGAACAAAGATATTCCGAAACTACTAACAAAAGTTCCTTATCTTAAGAAACAGAGACTTACTTATTTTATAATAATAATAACATCAGTGCATTCATACGTATAAAGCCGGCGCCAGACATAGTCCAAATATTTGAACACTTGTTAGGACACATGTGTAGCACTGGTATTTGAGCATTTGTTCAAAGCTTTGTTAAAACATTTGTACTTGGCCTTCGTTATCGGTTTTCGAGCGCACATCAAAGCGTTCAAAGCTGTCTGTGTTCAAATGTTTGCGTAGCCTAGTACACACGCGCAAAGTTCAGTTCAGTTAGTTGCTCTAAGCGTCGCGCTGCGCCGAATTATCGTCGCGTCGTCATTAAAGTATAGATGTTCTATTATAATAAAATACACACATCCACTCGTACCTTCTTCCTCTTATTGTTACTTTATTGTTTTGCATATGCAATAATAAATAATTAAATGCACTTAGATAATATAGAATTAGATTGATAGATATTTGATATTTTATTAGATTGTCGCTGAGATTTATCGTAATATAATTTTCTTGCAATTCTTTTGGACAGCGAATGAGCGATCACGACTTTTGATAATTAAGCTAATATTATATAACAACAAAGGGGTGGGGGTTAGGCTACATATTATAACAACAAAGTTAATATATTTCGGTGGTAGGCCATAACATCGGCCGCCGGCAGAAGTTACCACCCACCAGACAAAGCCTTGCCGCCAAGCGATTTGTCGTGTTCCGGCATGATGTCTGGTGAAGCCGTTCGAAGGACGGGTCTGAGCAGTTGTGTTGCGATGTGTGCCGGGTACGATGCGCCTAATGTTGTTGTGTTGGGAGTTTGGTCGTGGAGGGTCTTCAAATCAATCTCCCTTTGGCGCAGCATCGTTGGTCGTGTTGTTGGGTTTAACAATGCATCACCTCACTCAACTGCCGTCTTCCTTCCTATTCGCTCAGTTTTTCTGAGTGAGTAGGCTCTTAATAAACTAGCGCGCTTTACCATCAACGATCGCATCACTGCTTACCATCAGGCGGGAATGCGGTCAAGTGCTAGTTAATAACTATTAAAAAAAAAAAAAATATTTTATAGGTATATCGCGTTCACAAATCCGTCCTCCATCCTGTTTCTTGTCTTTGCAACAACTGTGAAGTGAAAAAATCTGTGAATATGTCTGGCAGGTGAAACATACAAGTGTTCAAATATGTAAGCAAAGTGTTTCAAAGTCTTTGTACACATATTTGTCTGTGTCTATCGCCGGCTTAACAATTCTTATGAATAAACAATCCATTAGTTTCCGACTACTCGCAAGCGACAATGTCGGGCTTTTTTCGAAATATTATTTCTCAATACGAGTGTTCTCTTTACAGATACTTTTTGTGTTGTCATGATTGTTTATTATTTTATTAATTGAAGTGGTGGCGGTCGCAACCGCTGCCGGCTTGGCTTTTGTCCTCGTAAAAATATAAGACAAAACTTGAAAACCGATTGGATTAATTCTGCGACAGACTCCAATGTGAATTTCCATTTCATTGGATTTATGAGCTGATATCGCCTGCAATATTATAGTGGGTTTTGTCCATAGAAATCAGAAATATAATGTTTTGTCTAACACAGTTTTTATGAATGGGCTGAACTGAATGTTTTAATTTAAAAGAGTAGGTGTTACTGTAATGTGTATGTGAATATTAAAACCAATATACATATACAGTATGTTAAGAAAACCCTGTCCGACCCGTGAAGGTGTTGATAGGTATCGATAACTGATTCTACTAATGCATACAAAACCGGGCTAAACTTCCCCCTAAAAAAATAAATATTATTTCGCAAAAAGAGGTAACTTAATAAATGTGCGATTAGCACTCTTCCGCGGGCGGCGGGCGGCAGGGCACGCGGCACGTGGTCGCATCGCTATTCGCTCATAATAATACCGGTGTTGTCACTTTTTTAAAAAATACCAAATTTCAGGGAAGTTGGAATTAATTCGCGGGAAAAAAAGATTATTTCAAAATTCATTTGTATTGTTACTATGATGATTACGTAAAATTTTATATTATATTTGGTCATGTGTTTATAAATAAATAAATAAATAAATATATACGGGCAAATCACACAAATTGAGCTAGCCCCAAAGTAAGCTCGAGACTTGTGTTATGGGATACTAACTCAACGATACTATATTTTATAATAGATACATATATAGATAAACATCCAAGACCCAGGCCAATCAGGAAAAGACCGTTTCCCATCATGACCTGGCCGGGGATCGAACCCGGGGCCTCCACGTCGCAGGCAGGCGTGTTGACCGCTGCGCCACGGAGACCGACAGAATGTTTGAATGTTTACCTAACCTTTATTATCCTTATGGGTCGGACAGGGTTTTATTAACATACTGTATATAAACAGCGAAATCAAATTTATTTAAAATTTTAAAGATAAAACTTTCAAGATTTTTCTAAAAGAAAAAACGTTTAGGCCCGTAAAATATTGGTACATTTGATATTATGAGCGAAGTTCGTGGACGAAGCGAGTATCCCACAAAACGATTTTCCTTATAAAGAAATTTGTTAGTGTTGTTAACATAACGGTGTTAAAATAATTTAAGGAGTCAATAAAGTTTAACAGCTGACGTTATTGACTCTTTCCGAAGTTAATGCGATCCCGGGGCGCCGATCGCAGCTCGCTTCGTAATAATCTCATCGACATTGTCTACGGGTATGGCTATTCTTAATAGCTTCCGTTAAATAACCAACCCACCGAATTATAAAGCGATTTATTTAATTTCAGAAGTAACTTCCTTTGCCATTATTTTAACCTACAAAATTTTATTTTTATATTAGAATAGTAACTTTATAAATCATGAAATGCCTGGAGATCGCTGATATGAATATTAATTACGGAGCAGTATACTTGGCATGATAACTAAGCAGTCTGCTAGATAATAGATAATAAAAAATCTATTCTTGGCGGTCACTGGTGACCGCGGTGACAGTCTTTGAGAAATTGAGATGTGGACAGCACTGATGGACCGCTCTGTAACAAAATTATCAATGTGACTAAAAGCTTCTCTTAACGAACTAAACTCCTCGCCCATTGATTCATTTTTTTAGTTTATAATTGTTATTAATATGCTGGACATAATAAAGAGAGATCTATTCTAATACATATTCTAGCTATAACAATACCAAGTCTATATAAAGGGTTTTTCAATATAGGGACGCTCGAACTTTGACAGCGCATAGCGGTCATCTTGGTAATGGGATAGCTGTCAAATTTGGCATGAATACATATTTAGTCGTGACATTTCATCATAGAATGCTATACGCTTCAACAACGCGTAGACATTATTAAAATTTATTATCAAAATCAGTGCTCTATTCGCTTAACGTTCCGTGCGTTGCGATGGCGACCGATATCGGACGATGATAATAACTTTTTTGTGACCTAGGGTAAGTGGGTATGGATCTTACAAACATGTGGTTCCAACAGGACGGCGCCACTTGCCATACAGCACGGGAAACATTAAATTGATTGAAAGAGAAGTTCGAGGGCTTCGTCAACTCGCGTGGTGGCGACATCAACTGGCCCCCGAGATCGTGTGACTTAACACCGCTCGATTATTTTCTGTGGGGCTACGTGAAATCTCTAGTGTATGCAGATAAACCACAGTCAATTACTAAAGGCCAACATAACTCGCGTTCTTCGTCAAATTGAGTCCCATTTATGCGAAGACTTCCTTCAAAATTGGTCCACCAGAATACACCATCTACAGCGGAGTCGCGGTGGCCATTTGGTTGATATTATTTTCCACACATAATGTCGTTGAATATTCTTTAACATTTAATAAAAAATGTGGTAATATCACTTAAACAGATTGTTTTATTTCATTTCAATGTTCGAGCGCTCTTAATGAAAAACCTTGTACATAGTGTCGATAATGTTTCATAAAACTCGTACGTATTCTTGTATCAACAGAATATATCGTCTAAATGAAGCGGCAGTAATTTTAGTAATGAGGTCAAAACAAATGGTATCCTAGCCTCAATATATAGCGCATTTAAATCAAGGCACTGGAGACTGGCCAAGTGAACGGGCCGTCGGACGAAGGAGGTCCTCCTTCGTTATGTTTTCTGCATTTGTCCACTTTACTCGCTTTCACGAACAAACAAGCTCACTTTGTGATCGGAATGCTAACGTTTTAAATTCAATCGATTCTGGAATTCGTATCACTCCTAAGGTTTATTGGAAATCACTAAATTGGGTTTTCTCAGTATTTTTTTAGTCTTACGTTGAGAAATTCTAAATAGGTACCTACTGAATTTTTCCTGTTCTTAGATATTTTGTACTTACATAACTAGTAAATTTACATAGATGTAAATAATGGTATGTATAAATACATAAGTAACTAAGTAGTCTTACCAAGAGCAAGAAATCATATTACCCATTAACTTGTTTGTGAAAGTGAGATAGGCAGTTACTATAATTATGTATCCTTGGAGTGCATCGACCGCCTTCAGCTCTTGGGAGTTGACATTTCCTCAAACCTTAACTTTGGGCAGTTCACTGAGTCCAAGGCCAAGGTGGCTGCCAGAAAACTTGGAGTCATCGCAAAGGTAAAGGTTCCGGCGGTACTTCACACCAAGGCAGTTCCAATGTTGTACAAAAAACAGGTCCGCTCGTGTGTGGAGTTCTGCAGCCACATTTGGGCTGGTGCTGCGAAATGTCACCTGGCTACCTTGGATTCAGTGGGGAGGCGTGCAAAGAGGCTGATTGGCGACCCAGACTTAACTCGAAACGGTCTCCAAAGTCTGGAGCACAGGCGTTGAGTAGCCAGCCTTCTATAGGATGAATTCTGGCAAGTGTGCAAGGGAACTTCATGATTTAATTCCCCCATCTCCGTTCCACCATCGGACGACCTGTCGTACGGCGAGTTTCCACCCTTATGTTGTCGACACCACTGCGATCCGGACGAAGCGTTTCGCTTCCTCTTTTATACCGCGTACATCGAAGGACTGGAAGAATTTGCCAGCGACGGTGTTTCCGTCAAACTACAATTTGAATGTCTTCAAGGCTAGAGTGAATAGGCTCTTAATAAACCAGCGCGCTATACCATCAACGATCGCATCACTGCTTACCATCAGGCGGGATTGCGGTCAAGCGCTAGTTTATAATTTGTAAAAAAAAAAATGTACCTATGTACATTTTTGCATTTGGCTGCATAGGACTAGACAGGAGGTCATCCCATTTCTTTTCCTCAGAGTAAGTAACTGTCAAGTTTATTGCTATTTTAAAGCCTAAAAGTAACTACAAAGCCAACTTGAAATTGTAAGTAATTAAAGTGAGAGAATAATAGTTCACCATTGGCAACTTAAATTAATTTATTCTTGTACCTGCGTTTTTTATGCGCGCTTAATACTAAAACACTCTAATTTGAAAGTGTAGGCAAAAGAAAGTAAGTAATTAATTCGGCAATTAAATGGTCAATTTATTTTGAACCAAACCGTCTTACAAATAAAGTCCACATTTATAAAATACTAGCGGCCGCCAGCGACTTCGTTCGCGTGAAGTTTGTTATGCCCGCTTCGCAGCGTGATGTTATATAACCTAAAGCCTTCCTGGATTAATCGACTATCTAACGCAAAAATAATTTTTCAAATCGGACCAGTAATTCCTGAGATTAGCGCGTTCAAACAAACAAACTCTTCAGCTTTATACAGTATGTTAAGAAAACCCTGTCCAACCCATAAGGATAATAAAGGTTAGTTAAACACATGACTAAATATAAAATTTTTATGTAATCATCATAGTACCGATACAAAAAAATTTTGAAATAATCTTTTTTTCCCGCGAATAAATTCCAACTTCCCTGAAATTTGGTAATTTTTAAAAAAGTGACAACACCAGTATTATTATAAGCGAATAGCGACGCGACCACGTGCCGCGTGCCCTGCCGCCCGCCGCCCGCGGAAGGTTGCTAATCGCACATTTATTAAGTTACCTCTTTTTGCGAAATAATACTTATTTTTTTTATATTTTCTCAAACCTACACTTTGAGCGGTTCTTTCAGTCCAAAGCCAAGGTGGCTGCCAAGAAACTTGGCGTTATTGCAAAGGTCCGGCGCTACTTCACACCGGGACAGCTTCTAATATTATGCAAAGCACAGGTCAGTTCGTATGTGGATTACTGCAGCCACATTTGGGCTGATGCTGCAAAATACCACCTGGTAACTTTGGATTTGGTGGAGAGGCGTGCGAAGAGGGTAATTATCGACCCAGATTTAGTTCAAAACGGTCTCCACAGCCTGCAGTACAAGCATAGAATAGCCAGCCTGTCGGTGTTCTTTAGGATGCATTTTGAAGAGTGTGTGTAGGAATTGCTCATCTCCGATCCATCATCGCCCTTCACCCTTATATTATTGACACCACTACGACCCGAACGAAGCGTTCCGCCTTGTCTTTTATACCGAATACATTGAAAGACTGGAGCAATTTGCTAGCGGTGGTCTTTCCATCTGACTTCAATTTAAATGTTTTCTTCTAATAATTAGGCTATTAATAAACTAGCATGATTTACCATCTACAATTACATCACTGCTTACCATTAGACGGGATCGCGGTCAAGCTCTAGATTATAATATTTTAAAAGAAGCTTCTTTAATTTTACAAGAGCCTTTTACGATAAGTCAATTACAACCAAAATCAACAAATTTTCAAAGTTTCGATTTTCAAGTTCAAGTAGGTAATAGTAATAATTTTTTTACGTTCAATCTACGTTTTATTCAAAAAATATTTAAGCAGCATTGCTGTACCTTCATGGAAAAGAAACGAAGAAAAACCAATAACGATGTTATTTGTTTACTTAATGCCTACCCCACAGCAAATCTATTCTTGCGTCAATTGATAGTTTAAATAGTGGCACAAAATGAGTTGATCTAATTTACGGCCCTTAATTTTTGAACGTGCCATTTTAGAAGCTTTTGCAAAGGTCGAGATAGAGCTGGTATACTAGATCTTGCCTTTTAGTATGTCTTGAACAATCCAACAGCCCACAGCTTCCGATATAGCCATTCGCGATATTGTAGATTTAGCGTTTATTTATTTAGATTTGGCGTAAGAGCTGAAGTAATTCTAAGAGGGTCTGATATCCCAAGCTGTCAAAAATAAATTTAATTTACCTTCATTTGGACAAGCTTGAGTGTGAATAGAATTTGTACGCTAAAGCGCTCTACTCATCAAAGCTGCTGCAAGTCGTAAAACTTTGCCGGTGGCATGTCGGCGGCGCGGCATCAGAAACTTATTTGGCAGTTAAAATATTAGCACGATACTACAGCTGAAATGTTGCCGGGCAACTAAGCGTTTGCGTACGCTATTCGCCGGCAAGCCGCCGACGTGTCGGCGGGCAAAAAGCGCGGGCTAAGTTTGCCGACATGCTTCTTTCAACATAAGCCGCCTGGTTGTGTCGGCGGGCTGTGTCGCCGGGCTTTGATGTGTTTGCGCTTTAGCGTATTGGCTGTCTAATTGATGATACCACTGATGTCAAAAAGATACCAAAAACAATCAAAAAGCTGTCATAACATTATCATAACTATAGTAAATAGTCTTATTATAACACCCATTATCCTTTACTGTATGAGCGGAGGATTGTGCCCAGCAGTGGGACGATAAAAAGGTTGATAATGATGATGATTATGATATCACCCATGACCTAGTTTTTATCTTTATAGTTGAGTTGACGGTGGTAGGCCATAACATCGGCTGCCGGCAGAAGTTACCACCCACCAGACAAAGTCTTGCCGCCAAACGATTTCTCGTATTCCGACATGATGACTGAGCAGTTGTGTTGTGATGTGAGCCGGGTACGATGCGCCTAATGTTGTTGTGTTGGGAGTTTGGTCGTGGAGGGTCTTCAGATAAATCTCCCTTTGGCGCAGCATCGTTGGTCGTGTTGTTGGGTTTAACATTGCATCTCCTCGCTCAACTGCCGTCTTCCTTCCTATTCGCTCAGTTTTACCAGCGCGCATTACCATCAACGATCGTATCACTGCTTACCATCAGGCGGGATTGCGGTCAAGCGCTAGTTTATAATAATTAAAAAACAAAAAAAAATCAAGCTGTTTAACAATTAATATTTTTTCTCTTATCCAAAATTTGGATCACGTGACTAGTCGTGTGAGGTGTTTATTACCGCAAAGCGCTTTTCTAACACGGCTATTGATGATCGAGTGCCGCTTGCTACTAGATCATAAAGGTATGTACATATGGTTGAGTACCTACCAAGAATCATCTTCTAGAACTAGTAAACTGTCTTCTATAAAAGGTATCATCCTAATGACTAATATAATTTTATGTTTGCTTTTGTTTCAAAGATACTATTTGGTTATGTTGAAAATATCTTAATATGTAAAAGTCATATAAAATATGAGTAAACTATTCTAATCAATAAAATAATGATTCAGCATGGACCTCTATCGTATTTAATGTAGTTAAGTCTTAGTAGTTTAGTTATATGTAAATATGATTAAATTTCACGTATCAGAGATGTTCGTTTATGAGTTATGATCTTTCAGAATCCTTATGCTGAAGTATCATTTTATACCTATTTTCTCAGCAATTTCGTCATATCTGACGTACCTATGTAATTAGACACTTATGCTTATGAGTAAAGGTCAAAAACCTTTTCAAAGATCAGCGTTGTTTTTTTGATTTATAACACAAAACGTTTTCTTTGGCAAAACTGTTTTCACGTATTTTTTGTGTAGTAAGAGTTAGCTGGCAGACATATTGGCAATGTGTACAGAAATGACTACTAGTTATGGGGTTGTTGTCCTACATGGCTCAACGGCCCATGGCTGTTTGGATCTCTGACCTGTGACGCAATCGCATGGTGCCTTCCCGTCTGGCTTCGTTTTATGATGGCCTAAGACCCGTATCTATAAGTAGGAACAAAATTGGTCTTACGGAATGAGAATAATAAAACAGTGGTTATTTCCTTTGGATTATTAACTTTCTCTTTTTTATGCTGGGCATCCATTGTATGTCGATCTAGAAAAATCTACTTATACTACCAAAGGCAAATATCTCAGAAATTATTAATATACCTATTAACCCATTTTTGCGCCTATCTTGTAGGTACTGTAAATCTCAGCATAAACTCTTATATTTTTTGCCTTTATATGACACATTTGAAACTACCCATTTATCTGTCTTGAAACTTTTCACCCCTTGAAGCCCCTCTTCCAAACTGTCATATATCAATGACTAAAAAGATTGCATTACACGTCATTGTGGGGGAAGCTCGAATTTTTTCGCACTAAATCCAAACAACACAGAACACGCAGTTAGTGTCCGTGACGAGCGTGAATGAATGGCGTCGCATTTTTCTCGCTAACTCCGCGTCGCCTCCGCAATAAAACATTCATGAATTCAGAATGTTACTACTCAGTGCCCATTGCGTGGATGGGGCGTTGATTCCTCCCAAATTTGCAAAGGAACAGTATCGTACAGCGCCGATTTGTATCCAAACGCTTATTGCCATCCCTTTGTATCAACATAAGTTTCTTCTGCTTTGTATTATCTCTTCAAGATTGTATGATTCCATTATGATAATTTTGTCACAGATACAGAAAAATATTTCTAAATTAAATATCTGCTCTAGAAAAACAGAAGTAATGCGGTCATGGCGCTCCATAAAGATAATGAGCATGAATTATTGATAACACGAGCGTTATGTCGTGCGTATCCAAACAATTCTTGAATCCAAACTGCTCGAAATAAGACGAGTAAAGAATAAAGCCAATTGTAGAGCGAGCCAATAAAAGAAATAAGTTCAGAAATGGATGCATAGCTGTGTGTTTCCAACATCTATGGCAGGATTGCTCCGCCGCCGGCGGAAGTGCGGCGAACTATGTGCGGCACGGGGACGGAATGCGGACAATTTCACAAAAGCCCACCGAGTGAGAGGTCCGCCGTGATAACCGTGAAAGCTAATAAATTTGTATGCGGGGGAGGTGACGAAACAAAAACGCTTGTTATATTTATAGCACTGCATATTTTACGAGAGCCAGACATTATTTTAAGTTGTATTTTTGAGAATGAACTTTTTTTCAGCATGGGCTGGCTAATTCTGATAACGAATAATAATAAAAATAAGTCCCTTATTACAGAACCCCACTGAAGTCTCCATCATTAATTAAAATTGTTTAAAACCTGGATTCTTGATTCTGCATTCTTCATTTGATGGAATATATTAGAGTTAAATAATAAACGACAGTTAAAAAAAATCGAATAAAGAATCCTTGGAGTATTACATAGAGCTCAGTGAGTAACGATTAAATGACTAACTTAGAAATGTCTGACATATAAAAGGTTTTGGAGCGTCTTACGATTCCAAAGAAGATTAGTGATCTGAAACAATCGGATAAAGATATCTCTTGTTTATCGCTACACAAGTTCGAGGACCAAAAAAATCCGCTCCAAGTTGTTATCTAAGCGTTTTCAGCGCAAACATGTTTAGACGTCAGATTTATGTTTTCTGATCCATCTGCCGTACCGTCTCGCATAATATTGCGGACGGACTTGGAAAATAATAAAGGCGGGAGATAAGGTTTTCGTCTGTTCCAAGGGAAACGGTGGAATTGAGTTGGGACAATTTTATTTTTCATTTTCCTTAAGCCAAATATGAATGAATTATTTGTGCTTGACTGATGTTAGGTTCATGCATTCCCATTTATTTTAAATTCAATACTCCTATCTTACAGGTAGGCAAGTTTCGTTATTTATTTTAACCAGGTATTTATAAAAATAATAAAATAAAATAGAAATGTTTATATCAATTAACATACTTGAATTGCATTATATGGTTTGGACACTCCTTTTAAGCAAGGAAATGGTGTTAGTAGAATCCTCTCTTCCATTTATCATTATCCAGGTATATAGAATTGAAAAACATATATTTAGAATTAAGAATATGCAAGTGGTTAAACAAAAAGATATGTGCTCAGTCTTGATTAATTTAGGGATTATGGAGTCACAGCCTTTTAGTACAGTAGTCTGTACATGATCGTTCAGTGAAAAATCCACAATATTTTTATTTTTTTTGGCTATCTACATAAATTTTAATGAATAAGTTTATTTTGCCTAAGAAAGAGTTGGAAGATTTAAAGCTTTATTTAGAATGTCCTAATTTGTTTTGGACATACATGACTAATGTTTCAAACGAGTATTCGAATAAACAGTTAAAGAGTAGGCCTACGTAGGTAGGTGAAGAAAGTTTATTATTTGCTTTCAGTAAATAGTTCAGCCAAAGATGGCGAGGGCCCGGACTGTGGACACCAAGTAAACTGAAAGAGTGTGAAAATAAAGAAAGTAAATCAAGTGCAAACATTTGCGATCTCACTTTAATTAAATCTATTAAGTAACTGTAGACAGTTGAAAACACAAAGCTTATTAATGGCCAAATAGAGAGTACGTATGATGACGGTTTTTATAATTATTTCTAAAACTAAGATTCATAATAAGTACATTAATTTTAGATATAATTATAAAACATATCATCCCTATTAGAATATGTTTTTACTGAGATGTTTTCTTTTCTATTTGATACCTATAACCACATAAGTCATAATCGTCGTAAATAGTCGTGGACTCTTTATTCTTGTTTCCAATTTCCAAATATATTTTATAAAATTCATTTTATATTTCCAAATCTGAAAAGGATAAAAA
Source organism: Sesamia inferens (assembly GCA_037179545.1). Lineage (NCBI taxonomy): Eukaryota > Metazoa > Arthropoda > Insecta > Lepidoptera > Noctuidae > Sesamia > Sesamia inferens. The sequence continues at coordinate 15,853,752 of CM073930.1, forward strand.
ATAATAATTCATGTAGTGACAATTGTAACGAATGAGCGGAGCGTTAGATGGTGTTAACACATCAAAGTTGGGTTAGCAAAAAGTCATATATTTTCGCTACAATAAAATGTACAAAATATTGTTTAAATCCAACAAAATTGCGATGGAAATTAAAACCAAACATCGATAATAAAACAAGATGTAGAAAAGTCATATATTTTCGCTACAATAAAATGTATCAAATATTGTTTAAATCCAACAAAATTGCGATGGAAATTAAAACCGAACATCGATAATAAAACATGATGTAGGCAGAGTGAAATAATAAAAATAGGGTTTCAACGTAGCAAGTTTCTTCGGGCAGCGGAGCGGCGAAAGGAACCAATTTCTGAGCCGATGCGGAGCGTTTTGTTGGAAATAGCTTTCCTTCAATCTGCATTTTCTTGCTGATTTACCAACTTTCATACAGAACGGAAGTTTCCGCAAGATACCTAGGAGGAAGTTCAGCGCAGTCGACACATTAAATTATTATTAAACTTGACTATCTACATCAAGACATGTCCAACTCTGTGTCTATATTTAAATCTCCCCAAATTAGAGACTGCAATTTCAGTTTTGTGTTTGAAATGTTGGAATATGGAGATTCCTAACTTATGAGCAGCTACTGCATGGAAATCTTACTTGCATATTCTAACCTACTCAACCTTGTATATACCAGTAACAAATTTTCAGATTGAAATACTGTGTTTTTTGGGAAACTTTACAATCAGCAATAATACTTTAGCTGTCGAAAACTTAATTACCGATGTAAATATTTTATTAAAATCTCTCTATCTGTTTTTTTAAATACTGAACTTCAATTATAAACTGCAAAAATTATATTATCGCATAATTTCGTGTTAATCTAATTTTCTTGCTGACCATACCACAGATGTTGGTGTGAAAAGCCAGTAGGATTGGCCCTCCTCTGGTACCAACCAGAGGAGGGCCAATCCTACTGGCTTTTCTTATCAGTATTGGTACTGTACTGGTACCAAAACAATCATCATCATTTCAGCCGAAAGACGTCCACCGCTGGACATAGATCCTCCCCCAAGGATCTTCACGATGACCGGTCCTGCACCTCCCGCGTCCAGCGGTTTCCCGCAACTTTCATCAGGTCGTTGATCCACTTTATTGGGGCCTACCCACGCTGACGCCACACCAAAACAATACAAAACAAATCCATACTAATATTATAAATGCGATAGTTTCTCTGTTTGTCTGTCTGTCTGTCTGTCCGGCTTTCACGCCAAAACTACTGAACCGATTGTAATGAAATTTGGCACACAGATAGTCTAAAGCCTGAGAAAGGACATAGGCTATATAACATCCCGCTATGACCAATAGAAGCAGAGCAGTAACAAAAAATATTACAAAAATAGGCGCTTATTTTATATCAATTGAGCTTTTTTTTTGTTTCGCAATGGACATTCCCATGGAAACGGAAACCACCGCGCGCTGTAAACTGAAGTCCACACGGATGGAGTCGTGGGCAACAGCTAGTATTTTCATAAGCTAGAGTGAGAAAAGAGCTATTAGGTAACCAGAATTGTTAACAGTCATTCGGAAAACATATTCAAGTTCATCTGTGCGAAGTTCCTTGAGCAAATATTCTCTTTGCAACTCTCTTCCTGCTGATATCTGCAGAGTTGCGTACTATCCCGTCATCAGAGATATTTCTGGTGCTCGGGCTGTTAAGGAAGCAATCCGATCCGAAAAAGAGGCAATGATACAACGTACGAATGTTGCACTTCAGGCAGTCTCCGAAAGGGAGGAAGCGAATCCTGTGATATTCAACGCCAGCAGCAGTGTCTGACACCACCAAAATGATCCTGTTCACACTGACTCCTGCTTTTCGGAATGTATCCTTATAGTGTACCGACCGCCTTCAGCTCAGATTTCCTCAAACTTAAACTTTGGGCAGTTCACTGAGTCCAAAGCCAAGATGGCTGCCAGGAAACTTGGCGTTATTGCAAAGATCTGGCGATATTTCACACCGGGACAACTTTTAATGTTATACAAAGCGCAGGTACGTTCGTGTGTGGAGTACTGCAGCTACATTTGGGCTAGTGCTGCAAAATGTTACCTGGTAACTTTGGATTCAGTGGAGACGTGAGCGAAGAGGCTAATTGGATAGCTAGATTTGGTTAAAACCGGTCTCCAAAGCCCGGAGCACAGGCGTAGAGTACCCAGCCTCTCGGTATTCTGTAGGATGCAATTTTTAAGAGTGTGCTTGGAAATTGCATTACTTAACTAGGCCACCTCCGTAACATCATCAGACAACCCTTGGTTAGGGCAAGTATCCTCATCACTACGATCCGGTTGAAGCGATTCGTCTCGTCTTTTAAAGCGTGTATACAATATGTAAAGAAAACTCTGTCCGATCCGTGAACGTATTGTTAGGTATCGTTAACTGATTCTAATAATGCCTACAAAGACGGACCAAACTTAAAAAAAAAAACCCTAAAAAAATTAATATTATTTCGAAAAAGCGAGGTCACTTAATGCATGAGTGGTAGGGAACACGTTAGGGGCAGGGTACGCGGCACGTGGTCGCACCGCTATTCGCTGCACCACAAATGGTGTTGTCACTTTTTTAAAAATTACCAAATATTGGGGAAGTTGGAATTAATTCGTGGAAAAAAAGAATATTTCAAAATTCATTAGTATTGTCACTATGATGATTACGTAAAATTTCATATTTTATTTGGTCATGTAATAACCTAACATTTATTATCCTTTTGGGTCGGACAGGGTTTTCTTTACATATTGTATGTATATTAGTACGATTGGAAAAATTTGCCCATGGTGGTTTTTCTGTGTGCCTACAATTTAAGTGTCTTCAAGGCTAGAGTGAATAGGATATTAATAAATCAAAATTAAATACAAAAGTTATTTATTCAAATTTGGCTGAGAATCAGCACTTTTTGAACGTCAATATTACATAAGACAGTCCCACCAGGCAATAGACTAGCGCACTTAAAATCAACGATTAACGATTAGCATTGTTGCTTACTATTAGGTGGAATCACAGTCAAGCGGTCAAGCGCTAGTTTATAAAGTTAAAAAAATAAAAAAGTAGTGAAGTTAGTATTTGCCAGCTATAAGATCATAAATACAGTAATAAATTTCCCTTCACTAAAACAACAAATATTGAGGGCTTCCCCTATTACGCTTGGAACTGATACCGTCATTAGGGTCATGGGGTGCAGGGGTCTTAGGGCGCACTGCCTGTCCATAACTTACAGCAGTAAACCTCAGCCTTCCCCTACGGAAGTTAATAGTCTCACTATTTTATTAAAATTGTCTTAAGTCTTTAGTGAGACTTTTTATGTGTTGGTAGTTTTAGTCGCAATATTCCTTTTTTCAGCTGTGTTTTTTTTTCTAGCTTGACAGTTATTCAATTCAATGCAATTGAAAAATTCTGAAATGTTATTTCGGATTAATAAAACATAAATATCCATATAGTGTTAGTACAAGTACAAATAAAGCTTAGCCTAATGTTAGTAATAAATTAACTAAAGTGGGTCTGGACTCCTATCCACCTACGTAAAAGGGGCGAGGCCCACCGATCCGAAAACACATTCAGGATGCCATTGGAGGAGGAGCGCAAGCGCGCCGTCATGGAAGCACAACGTTTTCGCATGATCGCGATACGTGGTTCACAGGTTGCAGGTGTAAAACGACTACTAGAAGGCCTTAAAAAGCGTTATCTTAACAGACTTAGAACAGCGCGCAAACCTGCGGGCCAGCATGTTGCAACGGACAGCCAGCGACCTGCGCTCCCTTATAGGTATCCATTATATCTGGCCCTACATGAAGACCTGATAGAAATACATATTTTTCCTTTCTTTTTCTTTGACTAAGTGAGACAATATCATCGGACAATATCACCTACAAGTCAAAACTAGTGGACGCACCAAAACAAATAGCCAATAACCGATACATAGGGAAGAATAATAAAGAAAAAGGAGAAAATATAGGACGTGAAGATTAAGAAAGTTCTAAATAACTAAGTTTGCTTATGGGACGTCATAATAAACGGATACGGACACGTCCAAGCTACGCCGTACACTCGTAAACTCCCGAGTTCGATTACATACACGAGCGGGTCGCAGTGAATTAACTACAAACGGACCCGAGATCACGTGACCAGAATATTTTCAAAAATCCTTTGCCTACTCTCCTCTGTCAGTACGCTTGGCTTGATGAGTAAATATTTATATAGGTATATCTAAAAGTAATCCGCAAATTCTATCTACAGCTGTATAAATTCAAAACTATAGATACAGAATAGGTCAATTAATTTAATCTGCGGTGTTAATGATGGCCGAATAAATTATTTGAACTATCATATATTTAACAATTTAGGTTTAAATTGTTTTAAAGCGAAATTACTAAATGGTGTAGATAAATATTTTGTTGCATTTGAATTGCTGTAATATTTCACTCATTTTAATTTTGAGGTTTACTTTTCATACAATCCTAATAATATCTACTAAGAATTCTGAAGTGATATTTTTTCGACCGCTTGATTTGGTGGTATGAACTGTAGAAAATGTCTCATAACATGTCAAAAATTTCTGGGACATCATTTCAGCTTACGAAATAACACAAGTCATTCAATCTAATTTCTTACTTAGTTACTCCTACATACTTGCATACATAGTTTTTAAGGCTTTTCAATGCAAGAACCTCTAAAAGTTCTACAAGTAATTGAAACTGGCTATGAATATAATAAACAGATATCTGAAATGAAAGTATCAATTTTAATATGCAAGTCATTTTATATTAACTTCCCATGGTAAATCAGCTAATGGAGTAGACGTGCCACGAATACGTTGCGAGCCCACAGAAAAACCTGATAAGTATCAAAATTAAGTTTTTGCGGACGCAATTATTTTTAGCTGATGATCAACAGGTATCAAATCTTAACTTCTGTTTTTTCGGCAGTTTCTTTAAATTGCCCCAACATTTTCACCCCTACTCAAGTAAGCGTGAAAATTTGTTCTATAATAATAATTCTTGTATTTCACAAATGCACGGATGCAAAATTAATTTTTTATCTTCTTCTTCTTCTTCAGCCTATGGATGTCCACTGCTGGACAAAGGCCTCCCCCAAGGTTTTCCACGCTGACTGGTCTTGTGCCGCCACTCCAGAACCTTACTGCCCCATCGGCCATCGGTTCTACGAGCAATGTGCCCTGCCCACTGTGACTTAAGTTTAGCGACTTGCAGAGCTATGTCGGTGACTTTGGTTCTTCTGCGGATCTCCTCATTTCTGATTCGATCACGCAGAAAAACTCCGAGCATAGCATCTTTCCATTGCTCTTTGTGTGACTCTGAGCCTTCGTATGAGGCCCATTGTGAGCTGTTCAGTTCCGTAAGTCATCACTGCCAACACACACTGGTCAAAGACTTTAGTCTTGAGACACTGTGGTATCTTGGACGACGAGAAGATGTATCGTAGCTTCCCGAACGCTGCCCAGCCGAGCTGGATTCAACGAGACACCTCTTTCTCGAAGTTGGACCTACCTAGTTGGACTGTTTGTTGTGTAAAACAACTTCGAGTGCAGAGCCACCAACTAGAATTGGAGTAGGTGCGACATGAGAGTTCGACATGATCTTCGTCTTATCCATGTTCATCTTTAGACCCACTTGTTGGGAAGCTCTGCTGAGGTCATTGAGCATTTCGCCCAAGTCTTCCAGGGTCTCAGCCATGACCACGATATCATCTGCAAAACGGAGACTAGTGATATACTCGCCGTTGATGTTGATGCCAAGTCCTCTCCAGTCCAGGAGCTTGAAGACATCTTCCAACGCAGCAGTGAACAATTTAGGGGATATGACATCTCCTTGTCTCACTCCACGCTGGAGTTGGATCGATTTCGAGTCCTGAGCCTGGAGACGGACTGACATGGTGGATTTCTGTACAAACACTTTATCACCTCAATGTATCGATGGTCAATTTGGCACCGCTGGAGAGACTGTAGCACCGCCCAAGTCTCGATCGAATCGAAGGCCTTCTCATAGTCCACAAACGCCAAGCATAGTGGTTTGTTATACTCCTCGGACTTCTGTATAACTTGCCGCAATTTGCAATGCAATGTAATTTTTTATAGCAGAAAAAAAACCGTTCCTTATGGCATAGTTTTCGTCCATTGGTAGGTAATTTATATATGATAATTAGTTACGTATACATCGATACTCTGAAGTCTAATGGCACAAAGACTGTGATGTGAATAGCAAATTATTAATAGTACCTACCGCTTTCGAAGTGGCCAAATTTTGGAACCTATCTTCAGCCTACGACTTTGTCCGTGTAAAATTTTTATTCCTCCAACCCGCATCACGTTTCTTCGTCTGCTCGTAATATCACTTCGTTTTTCCTTAGCAATCTTTCAGACTTTTCGTCTTTTTGCTTGGCTCCTAAGGCACATAGTGAAATGACTTAACCTTCCACAAGAATTAGACTGTCAAATGCGAAAACATTCATCATCATCAACCTTTTTATCGTTCCACTGCTGGGCACAGGTCTCCTCTCATACAGAGAAGGATTGAGTGTAATCACCACGCTTGCTCAATGCGGGTTGGCGATTTCAGACTTAAAAGTCCAGGTTTCCTCAAGATGTTTTCCTTCGCCTTCAGTTATTGGTGTCCAAGATATACTTAACAGAACATTGTTTCAATCCAATTGGTAGCTCTAGAAATTGTTTACGATGTTATGGTACTATATGGATATAGTTAAAAATGGAATCATTGATACTACAAAGAAGAACAAGCAAGTAATTAGTGTATTTTTTTTGTTTACGACATCTATGTGAATTTTATTTCTAGTGAAAGGGTCTGAACTGCTGTGAATTGGTTATACTTTGTGCGGCATTGCAAATCCCTTGACAACGGAGCGTGTTTCCCTTGAAGCTGCCTTGATCGTGACATCAAAGAGTGAACCCGCAAAAATACAGTTCTTTTATTGAACGTGTATTTTTTAGCGGTAGGTTTTAGACTAACTTTTCTAAGATGTACTTTATTTTAGCTACGTGCCGTGGTTTCAGCATAATGTCGATGTCACAGGAAAATCACATGATACTTTGATGATTTTAAAACGGCTGAGCGGATTTAGATTAAAACAATATATTTTAGTATAAAAGCGCAACAAACTAACGTATCTCTATATACCAGTAACAATTTTTGATGGCACGTTTTGCGCAGTGTTCAAATAATTGACTCTATATAATATATGGTAGTCTCTGTTTGACAATAAGTTACCTCTGTCTTTAATTGGCTTGTATCCTAAAAAATAATTTAATGTCCATCAGATAGATTTATAAAAAATTTTGAACACGTATTTTTTATTTTTTCTTTCATTCAAATATTTAGGGAGATATATTGATTTGAAATGTCGCATGACGTCACGCTGTGGTACAAAATATTGCACGGCGTGACGTAATTACGTCAAAATAATAAATACGGGTATTAATCTTTTTATTATCTATAATACAGACTAATTATTTTTTTGATTTTCACATTTTGTATACATCCCTATTGAGTTAATATTCAATTCTAAAGCGTCACTGAAATACGAACTGATTAATTACAATGCATTCGATTTTTGTATATTTTTTAATAATATCACATAAAAATTCCTTTGATAATGACAATCTAAAGTCCCTAACGCAATCAAAAGAAAAATCTTCAGAGAAATAATATTTCATTGGAACAGTTTCATAAGCAAGGTTATTACGCTGATACATTGTCGCAGCCTGATAGACGTAATAAAGCTAGAACGCAATTGCCCTCGGATTAAGTGTTATATTCACAGTACAGCTTAGCGCAGTCACGTGTTATGAAATGCATAAATGCAGTTCTGCCAACACATAAGTGCATGTAAGTGGTGGAGGGAACTGGCGCAACGTGCAGTTACGATCAACTAACAATGTTAAGTAACAAACGAACGAGCAATTATTTTAAACGCAACCATTGCAGTACAAAACAACGTTAAAGAGCTGTCGCGGAGTGGTCGTAACAAACGTCGTTATCCTACATTTTGGGGTCAATAAACTGCGGCGACGCGACGGCGACGATCTGGCTAACCTCCGATCCATTAAATGATCAAGCACACACTGAAAAGAAACACTAGACTTACTTAGGAATCCTCTTCTTTCAGCCCATTTATAGAAAATCCAACTGAGGTCATCGCTTTGTGCCATTATGAGGACAAATCCGTCATTCTTTTCCGTGTAGCTTAAAAATAGTCGCACTGGCAAACTTTCGTAGGCAATTGCAGCTGAAAAATGTTAACCGTAGCGAACTTTTGAATTAATGGTGACAAAGTATTGCAATAAACTTGGGGCGTTAACGTTGTTAAGTCACTAATTAATGTAGATGTTCGCTGATATCTTAAGGACGTAGGAAGCTACTATGTTCATGAGACATTACTGTTATTATCAGTATAGCTTTAGCACAGTCTTTTATTCAGTTTGCGTTGTGAAAGGATTTATTGTTTGTTTTATTTTTTTATAGCAAAATGGGCCAGCTCATGATCTCAATCTCGCCTGGTATGGATGAGCCAACAATTTCTGATAAAATCACCTCCATCACAGAAATGCACGTTAATATATTTTTCAAGCCCACCATCAGTTAAAGTTTTTATTGTTCTTGATCTTATAGCCGAGGCCTCAAGCGACAGAGATGCATCATAAGATATGAATAGAGAACCCCATACATTTTTCCTGAAACTTCTTACCCCTCAGTTCAGTGTAGCTGCATAATAATATGAAAGTATCCTACATACTATAAGTTTTACGAGGTAAACGTAGCCCGGAGCGGTCACGTACCCACCAAACCATGAAGAAACTGAAGTTTGAAAAAATCTACCGAGAAAGTGAGTAGGTATGGATATGTTTACCTAAAAGCAAAAACCTTTTTCCGCGTCAGTGTTCTGGCGGAAAATGCATTTTATTTCTCATCGTAGACCGCTAGAACATAACTTTTCATAATAATTATAAGCACAATAAATCCATGCTTCGTTTAGACAGGGCGCTTATTGTTCATTTTTCGTAAAAAACGTCACTGACAGCCATGATGGTAAAATGCTGTCTTATGAATATATTATAGAAGCAGGCAATTTCCTTCGACGTCCCTACGTTAGTTTATTATAGATCTATCCATCGCAATTTCAATTTATCTGTTCAATGCCTGCGTTAGTTGGCAAAAACGTAAACAGGATGAGTCTATGAGGCAAACAACAAAAGCTCCTGATAGGGCTGGCTAATCGCGTTACAAACTGAAAGTGTGTTGTGTGTTGTGGTTTAATAAAATTGAAGTGAAGGTTTTAATGTAATTACATTTTCGGGGTATTAGATAGTTTAGTAATTAAATAATTATATCAAGAAGAGAAAGGAGTGGTAGATGGAGATATTATTTAGGTATTATAAGTAGTTATGCAATTGCATAACTACTTATAATGCATAATTATGCACTATACGTAACGGGCATCCCCAATAGCATTTGACAGAAATATCCATGGAATTATTTGTATATTATTAATTTCTAGAATAGAATAAATGGAATTATTTATGAGTAAAATCAAAGTAGGTATCTAATCTAAAAAAATGACTGTAATTTACTAGACTAGAAATGACAATTGCGATTGAACTTTTTTGTTTAACTGACATTACCTGTTTAGTAAATATTAGCTGTAATTTTGGTCGACAGTTCGACATGGTTTGACTGTCGAAAATTGGTAGTATTCTGTCTAATTTGAATTAATGACTTTTGATTTGATTTCTAGTCTAGACCCATTATTTAATCATATTTAATTCAAATGTAAGCAATGACCCGTAGCTTTTCTTGACCTACATGAAAACATACAATTAAATGGTTCTATATGGAACACTTAGGTACCTATTTCGTTATATTACGGTCATCAGCCGATAATGTTGACATTGTATTGGCATACATCCATTTCCATAACATGGATTGATTCTGCGCTCGATCCAGCATGGTTGCGTAGTCATCTCCTATGACCATTATTACGAAGACCACTTAAATACGAAAACCAATAGGTAAGTGGTCATAGTTTAGTGATTCAATTTCAGTACAATGAATATCGGTTTCCTAACTAACCTACTTCCAGCTATTAAGCATCGTTTTGCTCTGTTACTAGCTGCGGTACAATATCCGATTGGAAGTGTCGACACCTACAACAAAAAAAAAAAAATGAGAACTGAGACAAAATCATATAGATTGTATATTTTTTGGAACGCCGTTTTATATAGTTTGGTTGTCATGATAGATTTAAAACACAAAAATAATAATTTTTCTTGGTGGTAGGCCATAATACCGGCCGCCGGCAGAAGTTACCACCCACCAGACAAAGCCTTGCCGCCTAGCGAGTTGTCGTGTTCCGGCATGATGTCTGGTGAAGCCGTACGGAGGACGGGTCCGGGCAGTTGTGTTGCGATGTGTGCCGGGTACGATGCGCCAAATGTTGTTGTGTTGGGAGTTTGGTCGTGGAGGGTCTTCAGGTCAATCTCCCTTTGGCGCAGCATCATTGGTCGTGTCGTTGGGTTTAACATTGCATCACCTCGCTCAACTGCCGTCTTCCTTCCTATTCGCTCAATCTGAGTGAATAGGTTCCTACTAAACTAGCGCGCTTTACCATCAACGATCGCATCGCTGCTTACCATCAGGCGGGATTGCGGTCAAGCGCTAGTTTATAATTATTAAAAATAAAATAATTTGAAATAAAATTTTAAGTCACAATTAACAAATAAATATAATTTCACATTCAATCCGGTTTTATCAGATACTTGTGTATAGTTAAGACAATTTTTATGTATTATATTACTTAATAATATATATTTTTATATTATATATTAATAATATTGAGACGAAGATGAGCCATTGATAAATCTAAATTCTTTATTTGGCTTTCTATAGTCTACCTTTCTAACTTTACGAGACGTAATGTGAACTAGATAAAAATATAGTCTTTCTGTCCCATTACTTCTAATCGAGTAAAAACTTATAAAAGGTCTATGTACTGGCTGATATTGGAATTCACGGCTCACTGATTCACTTATCACATATTATCTGCACGCGCATAACCGCTAGGTCATCTTGACTCACAGAATGTTGAAATTATGCATTCCCATCCCTTATTCTCGACAATGATATAAGTTTTTATTTTCTTGAAATTAGAAGGACGGAAGTCAAATTAAACCTGAAGCTATTGTTTTGTGAGATTGCCTATGGACTTTTGACTGACACTGTACATGTATATTATTAAGTTTGTTTGCTGTATATTAGGTAAATACAGTACAGGCGCATGTTACGTATCGGTACCAACACATGTCCCCTCAACGTGACCAGCACCTTGTCACGAGGCCCAAATCAGCCGAATCAGGATATTATACCTATTTTCATGCAACTGAAGTTATGCGGAGTATTACAACATCCCAACGGCTGAGTCGTCTCCTCGTGTCACCGCCTCGTGCCCAGCCGCGAATCGCTAAATCATCAATCACCTCATTAGACGTCACCACGATAAAACACATATATAGAGGAACCTCGAGATGCAGGGGCATAATTATTAGGCGTTAGACATAATGTAGGATAGTAGAGTGTAGTAGTGTCGTCCTAACTTCGGAGGCATTCGCACTTAGTTTAAGTAGATTTAGGAGTTACCATGTAATCGTAACTAAAATAAATGTAGTATAAATAATTATAGTTTCCATTTGCACCCTCCGTCGTGGCCGAAAATGTAATTGGCGCAGCCGGTAGGATACTCGCGGGCCGGTTCGCGAGCGCGTTAAAATTATCTAATATCGATATTTGTGATCGCGAGCTACCTGGGTCGCTATCAAGCACCGTACGAGTATCCAGAATCTACGTGAAGCCACAGCAGAGGATATCCACACATCGATAGCGCAATTGGAATCAAAAATCATCCAACGTTAGAAAAAAAAAGAAGAAAGAAAAACAGTAATATATTATAATTAGAATAATTTAGTACGCAGGATAACTACCCCGCCGGCGCAGGCCCATCATACGGCGCAGCATCCAGGAAGTCTTCCTCCTCCAGAGCCACCAGAAGCAGATGGCACCGATAAATATGAGCAAGGCCCAAGGCATTTGCGAAAAGGGGCAGATCAGCAGCAAGCTACCCAGGAAAGCCTCTTATAACCATTATCCTCCGAATTAGAAAACTGGCGCAACTGAAGACGTATCCAGGCATCGAGACAACGAAGAAAACCATGTTTATGTAAGTCCTTGAACCCTTCTTCAAGTGTTGCTACCTTGTCCTTCCCTTTTACCTATATTATATTTATTAATAACCCATATTATATTATAATTATTAAGACAAGATTTTTATCCACGAGAAAGTAGGATGAAATCTGTCTCTTTCGGACCGATAAATAGGACTATTCTGAGTATAACAATCACGATTAAAACGACCCAAATTACCAATACGTACAGGATAACTCTCAATCTAACGCTAAATGCCTAGACGCTCCACAACCGTATACTTCTTCTAAAACCGATCAGAATATCTAGTCTATGCTCGCGTAACTAGTAAGCATAACCATTCCATTACTATCCCCATATCCATATCCATTATTATTCCCGCGTTTTAGTGAATTTAATAACCCCGTAAATGTTAAGTTGTTCATCTATAGATTTCATAACTATTTCGATGGTCTAGAATTACTTACCGGAACACAGATTATAGATTTTTGCTACCATACCTACTCATACATTTATGTACGTTTTAATGTAGAAAACCTAATTATCATGAAACCATTCCCGTAATTATGTTACGTGTTCTGCCTACACCAAATCAGCTGCATAGCGACATGATTGCTATTTACGTAAAACGGATGTTTCCACATAAAGTGCAACCACCGCACTCTGCTGACCCGACGCCTCGTGTCGCCGAACACCTACTTCCACCGCGCTGACACCGCATCCCGTTTCAAATTAATTTTCGCAATCGATCATTAAAACCGCAATTATAAAATCAAGTCTTAGCCTAAGTTTATAATTAGTTATTGTAAATCTTGAATAATATTAATTAATATTCCTACTTATAGTCGAGACAGCGATGTTTCGATTGCTCAGCAATACACTATAATTGGATTAATCGCGTTACCGATTACACAGGCATTGTAGAAATCAAAAACCCGATGAAATACGGCATAAATATTACGTTTGACCATCCTTTATACGCCAAGATACCTAATACTGAGTGCACTAGCACCTAACAAGACCTTAAGCGCGTTAAAAAGGTTCTATCTCGCTTGCGTACAGTTCATTTAAATATCGAAGAAAAGACTAACTTAGAGACATTGTGTGCACGATATGCTGATGTGTTTTATGTTGAGGGAGAGCCCTTAACTTTTACAAATAAAATTAAACACCGTATTAGAACGACTGACGAACTTCCCGTTTATACTAAAAGCTACCGCTACCCTTTCGTACATCGACAAGAAGTTAGGGATCAGATTACTAAGATGTTAGACCAAGGTATTATACGACCTTCAGAATCAATTTGGAGCTCACCTATCTGGGTAGTCCCTAAGAAAGCCGACGCATCAGGCAAACAGAAATGGCGCATCGTAGTTGACTTTCGTAAATTAAACGACAAGACTATAGACGACAAGTACCCCATTCCTAACATTAATGACATACTTGACAAGCTTGGTAAGTGCCAGTATTTCAATACCCTGGACCTTGCCTCAGGATTTTATCAATGCGAAATGCATCCCGACGACATTCCTAAGACAGCTTTTAATGTAGAGCATGGGCACTTTGAGTTTCTACGCATGCCCATGGGTTTAAAGAACTCCCCGTCCACTTTTCAACGCGTTATGGACAATGTTTTCAGAGGATTACAGAACGAAATATGCCTCGTGTCCCTTGATGACGTCATAATCTTTAGTACGTCATTGCAAGAGCACATGATTAACTTAGAAAAAGTATTTAAGAGGCTGCAAGAATCTAATTTCAAGATTCAAATGGATAAGTCCGAGTTTCTTGAATTGGAAACAGCGTTCTTAGGACATATTATCACTGGCGAAGGCGTTAAGCCTAGCCCTGAAAAAATAGCAGCAATAGAAAAGTACCTTCTACCCAAAACCACCAAAGAAATAAAACAGTTTCTAGGATTACTAGGTTACTATCGAAAATTTATCCCTGACTTTGCTCGCATTACAAAGCCAATGACAAAATGCCTGAAAAAGACAAGTAAGATAACTTTTGACTCTGACTACATTGACTGTTTTAACAAATGTAAGACTTTATTGACGAAGGACCCGGACTTTTACCTTTCAACCTGGGACAAACGAGACTTATCACACATTACCATTCCTTCCTGCAGTACATAGAGTTAATTGACATCGAGAATAGACTAGACTCTGTAACGGATCAGCTTGACCTCTTTCAGAATAAGTTAGATAATCGTACCTTTATTTTATACGAACTTCAAATTAACCACTTATCTTACAAGTTAGCTAAAATTAGGCTTCAATTAAAAACGCTAGAACCCAATCGCAGTAAACGAGATCTCGTAGACGGTTTAGGTTCCGTAATAAAAAGCATTACCGGTAACTTAGATCAATCGGATGCCCAAACTTATAATAACGCCATTAAACTCTTAGAAACCAACGATGATAAGATATTATCGGAGTTAAATGAGCATATCAGTCTTAATAAAGTCTGGGTGTCTCGATACAGTGACATACTTTCAAAAATAGTTTTAAATCAAGAGCGAATTAATAGTACTTTAGGGTTACTTTTAGATGAAAAAGCTTCTGCCGCATCTGATCTTATAGATACGCAAAATTTGCCCAGCTGTTAGGTGTAATTAGTGATAGTACCGACGATTTATTTCTAGAAATACCTAGAAGATACTTTAGCTTTTATCATAGCATGTTAAATATAGACAACTTAATTAATATGACCAATCGATTAAAATCTATATATGGCTCAGATCAATTATTAGATGCAGATCTAAAAGAATATTACACAATTATAAAACCTACCTGGCTATACTATACAGATAAAAAGATAGTTATCATATTTAATCATATTATATTCAATTTATCATAAAAAGTTTCTTTCTTTCTTTCTATATTTAAATCCCCAGTAATTTCCCCTGATAAGTTTCAACTATATAGGTTAGCAATAGTCCCCAATAAACATATGTATACTTTTATTCCTCCCTATCCAACTGCAACCAATGGGAAAGTCTTCAAGTACATAGAGGCAGAATGCCCGAAGTTCAACCAGTATCATCTCTGCGAAGAAGGAGTCAACCATGAACCAACGACAGGACATCTGAACTGTATCCAAGGACTCATCTACAGCCAATCTCTGAAGAAATCATGCCGACCCACGAAACTCACGCTGACCGAAGAAGCCATGGAACAATGTCACAGTCAATGAATTAGAATCCTGAAAATCATAATCCTGAAAATCATTGAAATGAAGATGCAGAATCAACCCCATATAAGAGACATGTACCAGCAATATTCTCGACGTTAGTCTTCGAATAGTTGCTGTTCTGAGGGTGGAGATGTTACGTATCGGTACCAACACATGTCCCCTCAACGTGACCAGCACCTTGTCACGAGGCCCAAATTAGCCGAATCAGGATATTATACCTATTTTCATGCAACTGAAGTTATGCGGAGTATTACAACATCCCAACGGCTGAGTCGTCTCCTCGTGTCACCGCCTCGTGCCCAGCCGCGAATCGCTAAATCATCAATCACCTCATTAGACGTCACCACGATAAAACACATATATAGAGGAACCTCGAGATGCAGGGGCATAATTATTAGGCGTTAGACATAATGTAGGATAGTAGAGTGTAGTAGTGTCGTCCTAACTTCGGAGGCATTCGCACTTAGTTTAAGTAGATTTAGGAGTTACCATGTAATCGTAACTAAAATAAATGTAGTATAAATAATTATAGTTTCCATTTGCACCCTCCGTCGTGGCCGAAAATGTAATTCGCATGGAATATAGACGCTAACACATCAAATTACCCGAACCTTTTTTTTTTTTTTTTTTTTTTATTAAAATATAAACCAGCGCTTGACCGCAATCCCGCCTGATGGTAAGCAGTGACGCAATCGTTGATGGTAAAGCGCACTAGTTTATTAAGAGCCTATTCACTCTAGCCTTGAAGACACTCAAATTGTAGTCCGACGGAAACACCGCCGCCGGCGGCAGATTGTTCCAGTCCCTCGATGTACGCGGTATAAAGGACAAGGCGAAACGCTTCGTCCGGATCGTTGAGGTGTTAACAACATAAGGGTGGAAACTCGCCGTACGACGGGTCGTCCGATGGTGGAACGGAGATGGGGGAATTAAATCGTGCAATTCCCTCGCACACTCCCCAGAATGTATCCTATAGAACACCGAAAGGCTGGCTACTCTACGCCTGTGCTCTAGGCTTTGGAGACCAACTCGAGTTAAATCAGGGTCACCAATCAGCCTCTTCGCACGCCTCTCCACTGAATCCAAAGTGGCCAGGTGACACTTAGCAGCACCAGCCCAAATGTGGCTGCAGTACTCCACACACGAACGGACCTGTGCTTTGTACAACATTAGAAGCTGCCCTGGTGTGAAGTACTGCCGGACCTTTGCGATTACACCAAGTTTTCTGGCAGCCACCTTGGCCTTGGACTCAATGAACCGCCCAAAGTTTAGGTTCGAGGAAATCTCAACACCCAAAAGCTGAAGGCGGTCGGTACACTCCAAGGATACATTCCGAAAAGTAGGAGCCAAGGTGAACGGGCTCCTTTTGGCGGTGAAGAGACACGCCTGCGTTTTGGCGGCATTGAATGCTACAAGATTGGCATTGCCCCATTCGGAGACTGCCTGAAGTGCAACACTCGTTCGCTCTACCATGGCCTCTCTTTCGGACCGGATTGATTCCCTACTAGCCCGAGCATCCGGCAGGTATCTCTCCACAACTGTGCTGTCATCTGCATACCCATAGATACCGGGCATCAGCAGATCGTTAATATGCAGCAGAAACAGAGTTGCAGAGAGAACAGACCCCTGAGGAACACCGGCATTAGTCGACATGGGCTCAGATGAGCATCCGTCGACAACAACTCGGAGGGACCGTTCAGTCAGGAAGTCTTTTACCCAGCCAGTCAGGCTAGGGGAAATGCCGTACGCTGGAAGCTTACTCAAAAGGCCAGCGTGCCATACCCGGTCGAAGGCCTTCGAGACATCAAGGGAGACAGCAATCGCTTCCCCATTTCTCTCGAGGGCCTCGCCCCACAAGTGAGTGGCATACACTAGTAGGTCCCCAGTTGACCGATTGCGGCGAAACCCGTACTGTCGGTCACTGAGGAGATCGTTACCTTCCAGGTATGCCAAGAGGCGCGAGTTCAATACACGCTCCATAATTTTGCAAAGTATGGAGGTGATCGAAATCGGCCGATAGTTGGTAGGATCGGCACGACTACCCTTTTTGGGCACGGGCTGCACGTTGGCAAGCTTCCAGGACTTGGGCACTATACCAGTCCCAAATGAGAGGCGGTACAAGCGTGTCAATACAGGAGACAACTCGGGCGCACATGCTTTTAGAACAATCGCTGGTATACCATCCGGACCACTAGCCTTATTCACGTCCAGACGACACAGTGCTCTCAGAACCTCCCTGTTCCGAATGCGATCCTCAGGCATTGAAGTACCGCAATGGGGCAAAATAGGTGGAGTAGCACTGCCAGTATCAAGACGCGAATTATGGGCAAAGAGAGATGCAAAGAGACCTGCTTTCTCTCTCGCCGTATGAGCCAGTGTTCCATCAGGCCTAACCAGCGGAGGCAGTGAGGGCCGACAGAAGTTCGCCTCGACCGATTTGGCAAGGGACCAAAAAGATCTGCTACCGGAAGGCTGCGCAGATAACTTGTTGCCAATATGGGTAATACGGTCGAAGCGAGCCTTCTTTAGCGCCTTTTTGTAGGACTTGGCAGCACGGTTAAAGGCTCTCTTCTTTGAGCTTAGATCCGGAGCTCCGCGGTCACGAGCGTCAACCCAGGTGAGAAATGCCGTGCGCTTACGCTGTTCGGCTTGGGCACAATCGGCATTGAACCATGGGCGAGCCGAGCCACCGACGGGCACGTCATTATAGGGAATAAAATATTCCATAGCTTGACGCACCACATCGGTTATAGCATCCGCACAGCTCGACGGATTGCTAGAAGAGAAGCAGACCTGCTGCCAAGGATAAGACGCAAAGAAATGGCGCATCTCATCCCAGTCTGCTGACCTGTATCGCCACATTCGCCGTTCACCACGAGAGTCGTGATCTGGTGGGGAGAAGGTCGACACAGACTTCACTAGACAGTGGTCTGAAGTTCCCAACGGTGACGAAACTGTTACAACACACCTGTCCGGAT
This sequence comes from Sesamia inferens, assembly GCA_037179545.1. Lineage (NCBI taxonomy): Eukaryota > Metazoa > Arthropoda > Insecta > Lepidoptera > Noctuidae > Sesamia > Sesamia inferens. Next base: position 15,872,201 of record CM073930.1, read on the forward strand.
CAGTGGTCAGCAGAAGGTCCAGACAATTGGCAGTATGACCAACTACATCAGGCACCCTAGTCGCTTGCTTTACCAGCTGGGAAAGGCCCATTGAAAGCGCGAAGTTTCGCGCTTCTCTCCCAGCGTGGTCGGTCCTCTGGTACGGGAAAAGCCAGTCCTGATGGCAGGCATTGAAGTCCCCCAGAGCGACGAAGTGTGCGTCAGGGTGCCGCTGCAGTGCATTGTCAGCAGCCTCACTGAGGTGGTCAAATAAACGGGTTGTCTCCTGATCACCGCTGTGCGATCGGTAGACACAAGTGTAAACAATTTTGTCCACACCAGTGTCAACCAACAGCCATAGGGACGAGAAATGAGGGTCTTCGAGGTGACGGAGGCGCCGGCAACAAATGTCATTGCGGACATACACACAGACCCCGGCACGCTGCAGGAAATGGTGCTCCAATGCGTATCCCGGGTAGTTGAGGTATGCCGCATCAGACGGACATCTGATCTGGGTCTCCGTCAAGAAAAGTAGATGGGGCTTCTCAGTCTCAAGGTGGTGATGTACTGCAATGAGATTGGAGTGCAGACCTCGAATATTAGAGAGGTGCACTTTGAAAGAGAGGACGTGCGCCCGCTGTACACACCTACTTTTCTTATTTGACTTTTTCATTTGAAAAAAAAAAATTGAGTGAATAGGAAGGAAGACGGCAGTTGAGTGAGGTGATACAATGTTAATCCCAACAATGCGACCAACGATGCCGGGCCAGAGGGAGATTGATCTGGAGACTGCGGGGACGCCCGAACCCCCCCAGGGATCGCCATCGGGTCCTCTCGTCCGGTCGCCAACCGGCACGATGGGGCCACCCTGGGATTTTTCGCAGTTGGCGGGGCAGCCTTTCATATGTGGCTGGCACACTACTTGGGCCCCCAACTACCTGCGGTCGGCCAGCGGAAAACCGTGCTTCGGATCCCGCTACCCTCCACGACCAAACTCCCGACACGACAACAATTGGCGCATCGTACCCGGTATACATCGCAACACAACTGCTCAGACCCGCCCTCCAAACGGCTTCACCAGACATCATGCCGGAACACGACGAATCGCTTGGCGGCATGACTTTGTCTGGTGGGTGGTAACTACGCCGGCGGCCGATGGTGAGGCCTACCACCGAGAAAATAACCACCTTGAACCTAATGGTATAGTGTTAAAGTAGAAAATCTATTAAAGTTTGCAATATTGTAGTAGCATATTGTGCTGGCATACGTACTGCAACTGAGATGTAGCTTTATTTTTAAATTAAGCAACCATTATATTGAATCTATTTGGCAACCTTTGATTCGGTGGAGAGGCATGCGAAGAGGCTAATTGGCAACCTAGATTTAGTTCAAAACTGTTTCCAAAGTCTGGACCACAGGCGAAGAGTAGCCAGCTTGTCCATGATATATTGGATGAATTTTGGAGAGTGTCCGAGGGAATTGCATGAGTTGATTCCCCCATCTCCGTCCCATCATCGGACAACCTGTCGTACAGCGAGTATCTATCCTTACTTCGTAGTTGACACCATTTTGATCCGGACGAAGCATTTCACCTCGTCTTTTATACCGCGTACGTCGAGGGACTGGAACAAATTGTCTGCGGCGGTGTTTCCGTCTGACTACAAATTAAGTGTATTCAAGGTTAACGTGAATAGGCTCTTAATAACCTAGCACGCTTTACCATCAACGATTGCATCACTGCTTACTATCAGGCGGGATTGCGGTTAAGCACTAGTTTAAAATTACAAAAAAAAAACAAAATGTGGTATAAGCATGGCGTATCCACTTTTTCTTTTCGTAGTACATTTTATAAGAAGGGTCATATTTTCATTGCCATGTATACCATGCCACCTCTAAGATAGAGTGAGGTGGAATTTGATAAACAATAATGTGAGCTTGTAAAGATCCTTGTTTTTTATCCTATTATTTTTATTTTCTGAGTAGCTTCTTCCTTGACTTCATTTGCGTCAAAGTTCTTAATTGTTCCGCTCCACCCTGTCGTATAGTATCACCTGCTTGTGCTCGTTTTCTTTTTACTCTTAAGAGTAGAACTCTCATGCGTGTTAATGTTAACTAGAATAAGAATTGAGCTGCATTGGCGGTACATTGTAAATATAAGGTTTATCATAAATTAACAATATATGGGTACTTTGACTCCTAAACTAGGTTTAGGCCTGTGACTTAGGAGTCAGTGATTCTTCGAAACAAAGCCATAATTCTAGTGAAATTGGTAACATAATTAGTCAAATTGGTGGAAAAGAACATTGAAACTAATTTATAAAAGATAAGCAAATAAATGAGAAAAGATTAACTAAATGTTGAGTGTAAGGAGGAAGGAGGAAGTTGGGGTCGTTGTGTGAGAGTGTGTATGTAGTAAGCAGGTGTAAGGTGTGCGTGTGCGAGAATATGCGTGTGTGTGCCTTTGTGCGTGTGCGTGTGTATGTGTGTGTGTGTGAAAACAAGGCATAATCTGTGCATAGCTCACTGTGGACGGATGTGTAATTAAAGCGTTATCACTGTGAAATACCCAGCAGAAGATCCTCTGTGTTATTATAACGTAGTGTTAGTTCTCTAAGCCAAAGTTTCGCAATAGTAGGAAGCCGAACTGGCGACGAAAAGGAAACACATTGTGCTTGAATAGTTCAGTCGGTTCCCTTGAAGGACGTGCTGAGTGTTTGCGTAGGATACACAGGAGCACATAGAGTTGTCTGACAGAGAGGACCTTACAGTTGGAGTAGACCTGTACAGTTGAATATCTTCGTGAAAGACAGAGCGTGGGATAGGCATAAGGACAACTCTTTGGGCTCTCTCAAGGCGGATATATACATTTTCTGTGGCACCACCTCAAATGGGAAGGCAGTACATTAGGACGGACCGACACAGGCCAAAATACATTAGTTTTAGAGCTTCACAATCAGCAGAGTTTCGTAGCTTCTTGAAGACATATATAAGTTTACGTACATGCGACGAGACATTGATTATATGATGGTACCAGAGGCAGCTGCACTGCGTGAAGGAACCGCAGGCGTGAACTTTTAGGGTTAGGGAATTTGAGGGACTCAGGTTTGATCTAATGGCAAAGGTTATATAATATATATCGATTTATCAACTTTTAAGGTAAGTAAGTTATCGGACGTAGTAAGTAGTCATGGTGGCCTAGTGGTTAAAAGACCAGCCTCTCAAGTATGAGTAATAATATAAGTTCGATTCCAGGTCAGGCAAGTACCAATGTAACTTTTTTAAAGTTATATGTACTTTCTAAGTATATCTTGGACACCAATGACTGAAGGTGAAGGAAAACATCTTGATTAAACCTGGACTTTTAAGTCTGAAATCGCCAACCCGCATTGAGCAAGCGTGGTGATTACGCTCAATCCTTCTCCGTATGAGAGGAGACCTGTGCCCAGCAGTGGGACGAATAAAAGGTCGACGATGATAATGAAGTTATCGGACAAGCATTACATCCCAGAAAAGAGCGCAGCCTCGGCGTGATATGTCTGGAGCCAATCATATAATAATCACACATAATAATTTTTCTACTAATTCTACTCTTTCATGCAAAACTTCTGAATAGATTTGGATTACTTTGAGCACACGTGGTTAATCATCAGCAGGGTAATTGTGTACACTTTCAGTAGTAATGGATTTCATTGTGACAGTTGAATAGGATTCATTGCGTAATTTACCTTGTCGAGCAGACATATTTTTCAAACATATGGAGCAATGGATTCGCAATATGCATAAAAATGATTTTACTTGGTAGTAATAGTGTGTTGTGCAATTAGGGAGCTTTTTTTGTTGGGGTGGGAAATCATCAAATAACTTCTCCCGCTCTGGGCGGGCAGAAGGGCGTGTCAGACTTTTACTGACTAAAACCCACCCGTGTTTCTTCCCTTGCCTGTGCGAGGGCCAGGGCAGCGGTTTCTTGTTTAACCAACCTGCAACCCTGACCCAGCAATTAGGGTGCTGGTTTAACATATACGATACTTTTTATCTCGATATTCGAAACTGAAAATTTATGCGGATGAAACCGAGGGGCGTAGTTAGTCTATTATAATTAACAGCCAGTTTAATATTATTATTAGTGTTATTGATAATAATAATGGATATTTCAGATTTCGGAGAACATGGATATTTCAGATTTGTGAAAACATGGATATTTCTGATTTCTGAGAAATCTGATATTAATTAGTAGCCGAAACTAAACGAATAATGTACCTGTCATGTGAATGTTTCTGAAGAGATTGACCTTTATCAAGAACGTTCTGTTCAAAGAACGTTTGTTAACCTTTAATCTATACTAATATATAAAGCTGAAGAGTTTGTTTGTTTGTTTGAACGCGTTAATCTCAGGAACTACTAGTCCGATTTGTAAAATTCTTTTTGTGTTGGATAGCCCATGTACTACCATGTTCCCAAAGGATCTGATAAATGTGTAAACAAACCTTGTTCAGGTTAAATTATTACGCAATCACTCACCTAGTTGAGTTAATAAAATAACTTTCATTTTAAAAATGAAGAACTCTATGGTGATTTAAACTTTGCATTTCGGGTTTTAATTTTCATACCTAATTAGAATCAAATGAAAGCGCTCAGTTTAGAAATGGAACTACAAATTAGCATTCGCATGAATGTTTTATGATCCATTTGTTTACATTGCCATCATATAGTTCCATCTCAAACCATAGACTATTGTTCTATTTGAATGCAGGATATCTACACTTGATCACACGGGCAATGACCCAGGCTTACCAGGACTGGTGCTAATTAGGTATAAAGGCTTGATGAGCATCTGTTAGGCGGCAGAGCGTCGGCAGTCAGTGGCAGGACATAAAGCGAGTGAAGTGTGATTGACGTTTGTTTGCCAAACTATGTAATAGATATGCACCAACATATGTATATCGAGTTTACCCATACGAGACTACTCGTTTCAGAATTAATGTTATTTTTCTACTCAGTTTTAAAGTAGCCGATATTTACGTATACGAGGTGAACGCAGTATATTGAAGTACAGTTTTTATTCCACTATCCAACTCCTACGTCAAAGCGTGTCCATACAGAGTGCTCTTTTTGTGGTATTCTGTGACCTAAACCAGCAGTCAACTTGCGGCTTCTCTATTTGGGCCCATATGAACGCGAGCTGTCCAAAACTTTAGAGTGCCTATCTGCATTCCCAGGCCAATATTCAGGGTTGATTTCCTGAAAGCAGAACTTTGTTTCTAATTAAGCAATTAACCTATTTTTAGTTTTTGCACAAAATTTGGCTCTCACGTTCCTCTTCTGGTAAGAAAAATGCATGCATTTACGTAACAATTTTGCCCAACACTCTATCAAGTGACTAAATGGGGCTTTATTTTATGTAGTTTCAGCATAACGAAATTCTACATTTTATAAATAGATATCGTTTGTTTTCAAAATTACAAAAGAATATTTTTTGGTCGATTATTTTGTTCTTTCTGCGAGACTTATGGATAATACAATCAAACCTTGCAGTCCGAAAAGTAAATCCAAGTTCCCACAATGTACTTTTCTTTGTTTTTCAGTTTGTTTTTATAGTGATTTTAAAATCATGAAATGTCGTATCGCGAAATGACCAGGCAGATCAATATAAATGACTATTTTTACGATTATTCTACCACATACCTATATACTGAGATGACTTCATATTTACATGTAATTGTATCATATAAAATACCTACAACTGATAAACTTATGCAAAACAGAACAGAGATAAAACGTTAAAAACATGTGGAATAATTTTATCTTCCATTGCGAAATATAGTCGAACGCACTGTCAGCCTTGGTATCCGCGATAATTTTGTAGTCTACAACAAGCCCGCGGCGCAGAATAAGAGGCCAGTTACACTTAAGAACAACATTATTGCTATGCAGTGGTCTCGTCGCTGGAGTATCTGGCATGTTGTGAGTGTCTGAACACTCCTCTAGAGCATGATACGGCTATAACACTGCACATTCTGCTCTCACCCCTTATTGTCATATTATACGGAATGTCTGCTGATTCAGATGTTTAGTAATGCGTGATTATGACTGTATTTTTTTGATATGTCTTGCGGTGTGTATATTATTTGGTAGTATAACAAGTGCATTTTGTATGATGTATGTAGAATATGGTGTAGGATATTCCATTCGGTCTTAATTATTTTTATAAGAGTGTTCTGAAATATAATTTAAAAATATACTATTTACTATTTACATTAATCTTTAATTCACTATTTCTGCAATATTATTACCCACAGCTACAATAATTAATCTCGAAAACAAACGTCAGTTATTATTTTGCATTTTCTCGCAACAGTTTAATTCGGCGAATTGTTTTAACGGCTACGGTTGAAAGTTTGACAACAGACATTGTTTTCTTATAGCAAAATTACTGCCGCAGATAGAACTCCAAGTTTATCTGTTACCGATTTAATTTGATGATTCACATTGGACTGAAGTTAGCGCTCAGATTGTTCTTTGGTTATTCGTCTTTTGTCTTTATTTTATTATGCTGTTACTCAGTCGCGGCGATAAAGGGTAGCGAGACGGCTTGTCTGCCTGTTCCCGGTTTTCTCGCCCTTGTTTATCCGGCTGGGGGTAGTTAGCGCGGCGGAGTGGCGCCCCGCGGCAGTGCCTCCGTAGCCAACCCAGCGATGGGACGCTCCCCGGCCGCCCCACAGCTCGCTCCCACACGCGAACGATCTCAACAATACAGGTGAACAACACTACAAAAAGGACAATCATCTAATGTGACTTGGACAAAATGACTCCTTTTATACATTTATATTGTGTTATATGGATAGAGTTATTGACTGGTTGCTGCACCACCACAGGTGAGTCGATAGTGCAATTAGCATTTTTATTGAGTTCGTTGCCAACTTGTCAAAAGTTTTGTGTGAAATACAAATTTTATTTTTGTGTTGTGGAAGTAAATGGATGGATGGTATACTAAAATATCTCCGAATAACTGTTTTAAAAGATTAAAAGTAATGTTAGGATTTAGCTTGTTTCAAACTTATAAGTATATGAAACTAAACCATAAATGGGTATGAAAATATTTATTTATTTATATACTATACTATATTTATTTATATATAAAATGAAAAATAAGTATTTCTAGAGTTCAAGTATTCTATTAGCAAGAAAAAAACCCTATTTACATTGGATTAGTGGATACCATCAAATTATAAAGTTTACTTTCTCATACAATAAAGGATTTAATTTAATTTATATTTATTTGAATTAAAGAGCAAAAAGAAGTTAACCTACTTTAGGTTAACTTCTTCTTTGTTCACTTGGATATCTGAATAATACCATAAGTATTTTCCTGTTTGTTTCTTGCCAGTCTGGGCTCTGTAATACAATGTTCTTTGAGTAACGTAAGTGGCTAGCGGAGTGTTATTCATTAATTTATTTATTGTATCTCATAGGGAGGACACATATTTTTCTGTGTCAACAAACCTACATACGTTTAATTCAATTCCCCCAAACAAACCACATAAGTTACCATATTTAATAAAAGCGTCACTTAAAAAGTGATAAATCAGTGGCTTATCTAATACTGATTATTATGTTCATTAAAAGTATTCTAAAATACGACATTTTAAATATAAGCCATGCGTTTAAAAATAATTAATTATAATAATCATTAAGGCCTCAAAATAAATCAGTTTGCCTAAGTCAAAGTGTTTATTATTTATTTATTTAGGGCGCTCAGAGTATTCATTACTGATCGACTACGGTTATGAGTTATACATGATTAAAACTATTTATTATTCATTGTAACCTAGATTATTCGGCTCCACTACAAAAGTTGAACAAACAAGATAAACTATTCCGCGAAAATCCAACTACTCCACAAAATAGGTTATTGAAAAACTTTCAGCACTTATTTCATCATAAAGCGAAAAATTGCTAAATAAAATAGTTTTCATCAACAATATCAGTGGAAAAGTAGTGTAGAAATAGAGTGATAGGTTCAAGGAATTACATATCTCAATGACCTTAATCTCAACGACTTACATGGGATCCTGACTATCGATTTCAAAGCAATCATAAAAATACAACTAAATCGTCCCTTTCCGAGTATCCGCGATTACTAAGCTCTTCAAGGAGATCAGTTCGGGGGGTCGCAAGACGCTGTTGCCATAACATACGAGTAATTCGGTTGACAAGGGGAAAGGATCACAAACAAAATATACCGGGGGCAGTGACGGTGACGCATCGTCGGATATCCGTGGACATCTTCCGAGGAACGTGACTTTATTGACATTTTTTATCGATGTAAATACATTGACTAATGTCCGACGTTATCGGATCGAGCGAAGCTTGCTTTTTCGCCTCCCTAATGCATAGGAAAATTTACTCACAAACGATGTTTACTAAACACACATAGGCACATGTGCGCACTCTCAAATAATTCGCATGCACCGTTTAAGTCCTAAAAGCTTTTTAAACAAATAAGCAGCCGGTTGGTTTTTCACTTGCGATTACGTGGAACGGAATTTTCACATAAAGACCGGTCACTGTGGAAAGCCTTGGGGAGGCTTTTGTCCAGCAGTGGACCTCTATAAGCTTAATAAAAAGAAAAATATTGTGTGGTTATTTCAAGAATATTGACGATTATACGTTATCGTAATTATTATACGTCCTTAGTAGCTATTCTTATACTGATTCTACATTCTAGAAGAAGAAGAAGAAGAAGAAAGAAGAAAAACGTTTATTTGCAATAAAAATGACGCAAGAGTTTACAAAAAACATAAAAAAAAAATAAGAAATAGTTGAGGGAAACATGCGTCACATTCACGCAAAACGGCTGTCGCTCAGAATACAACTCCTCTGGTCAATAACATACAGAGAAAAATCTTTATTATAGACCGATCCACAAAAGCAACAATTTTTTACTTTTTAATACCTACGGATATTTAAAAAAAAATGGATTTTTTAGGTTAAAAAGAAACGTTGAAACATTTTAAACCGCATCGTTGTGCAGAAAATAAATCACTCCAAATTTTTTATCTCGCCCAATAACTTGAAAATCTATTTTTGTTATAACAGTGTACTTATAACATAATATAAAACTCAAACAAAAGCGTTGATCCTCTTCTGCTTGACGTTTCTATTTCAAAAGCAAGTTATAAAACAAAGATTGAAAACGAAGTGAATACAACTCCGGAACGTAATAATAATTGTAATTCTGTAGAACATTCCTTTTATTGAATTGACGCGATTCAAAGTGACGACTGCGAAGGCTGGAAATTTTAAACATAAAAATGCGGTCAAACGGGAAAGATCTTCAAAAAATTACGTGGGGGAAATACGTAAAAACAACCCTTAAAAAAAACAAATATAAAACTTTTTCAAAACAGGACGGGCGTAAAATTAACATCATAATTTTTATGTTGGTACTTGTGTAACCTGTGCTTAAAAAACTGAAGTATACCTACAACTTTTGAATTTTAATACCATTGAACTTTGGAACCATGTTTTAAAGAAATTGGTAATTTGACTTCTCATTATTTTTATTAAATAAGAATACAGAAACTCCTAAATTGCTCATTTTCTAGCGTAACGTAATACAAAAAAAACTTTTTATACATTGTTACAGGTTGGTTTTAAACTTTTTTCATAAATCAGATCTCTGTAAAAGCCCAGCGAATCTTTAAATTATCTTCGTTTTCTTTTAGTCTTTACTTCTTAAAGATGTTATTAGATTTATTGTGTCTAATTAATCAATGCGTTTTCAGTATTGATTATAATTTTGTTGCATAAATTTCGCAGTTTTACGTAGCCGTAGCAGTACAGAACAATGTATGGAAGACAGTATGTAAAATCTCCTTATAAAAATACAAATACCAGAATTTGTATTATGCTATAAAAAGCTGAAAGTAAAGAAAATAATGTCTTGTTTTTAACTCATAAAAGCGCCAGGGATTTGTAAACGTAGCCTAGTTTATTCTCCAAACAGAAAAGTAAACATTTAAGCGCGTCGTGATTTAAAAAGGATTAAGCAGGACTTCATTTTCCGCCCCTCATCCGCAGTTTTAAATTAAAAAAATATCATGACTGGTGTTTCGAATTCGAGATAATATTCTCCAGGATTGGCGGGGTAGTTGCGTTTAAACCTATCAATAGCATCGGCTTCATTATAACAGCTCAACAACAATCATTGCCTTATTCGAGTTGTTGAGCAGATTTTAAAAAAATCAAGGCGAAGCAAAATCATTCAGAGTCTGATTTATAGTGTGTTACACAATTAAGATGTATTGTAATCCTCCAAAACAATGTCACCAAAGCATTCAATTCTGAAATTGGTGCTCGATAGCAGCCGGAAGGGAAATAAATATACACTTTTGCCTATCCTTTTCAGAACACTTTGCCTATCCTTTTCAGAACATGAGAATAATCTTATTGAATATCTTCTGCATGCAATGGCCAAGAAATAAAAGATGGAGTTTAAATGCATTCATTTTTTTTTTTATAAATTATAAACTAGCGCTTGACCGCTATCCCGCCTGATGGTAAGCAGTGATGCGATCGTTGGTGGTAAAGCGCGCTAGTTTATTAAGAGCCTAATCACTCTAGCCTTGAAGACACTCAAATTGTAGTATGACGGAAACACCGCCACTGGCAAATTGTTCCAGTACCTCGATGTACGCGGTATAAAAGAAGAAGCGAAACCCTTCGTCCGGATCGTAGTAGTGTTAACAACGTAAGGGTGGAAAGTCGCCGTACGACGGGTCGTTCGATGGTGGAAAATTCATTGTAGGCCACTAAACGCTTATTCCTAATAAAAGCGTATCGCCACCTGCCCCACGATGAGTGCTTATTACTGCAGTGAATACGGATTCTTTCAATAGTATTGCGCAAGTCCGCTCCAGAGATAGTTATTTAGGTAGTGCACTTATTATATACTGAAAGAAGCTGATATCAAAGTTTAGAGAAGCCTGTGGCAATTATAGCCGCACGAATAGATTGTTAGGTAAAACTACGCTTGTCACGGTTATGCATGAATGGGTGACCATTTTTATATACCTACCATGATCCCTCCTGTTCTCATGTTGGTCTCGGCTGTCACTCGTGGATCTCAGACAGCCGTTGAATAAAAAAGTTTTAGTCTGAACTTTTTTAAGCGACGGCTGTCTGAGATCCACGAGTGACAGTTAATATGATTAGGTAGGTATAAATTAGTTTATATTTATTTGTTGTTTTCAGTCTGCTTCTGTTCAAAGTAGAAAGTTACTTTAGGATTTCCGGTTACATTGATAGCAATTCATAACTGAAGGTTTATCCAAAGTGAGGTTTAAGAATAAGCGACATTCGTAAGTTTAATGATGGATTTGGATTCAAACAAACAAATATTAATATTTGTTTAATAGAAATAGTTGTTTGATCTACTGCACATGATTTGAATAAATATTTAAATCTCTTAAGCAATAAATAATTAATTAAATGTTAAAACCTAGTGTTAGAAATGGTCAAAACGAATTAGCAAATTATAGATTGTAACTCTAATTATTGTTACCAGGGGATCATATTACCCAGTAACTGGGAGGCCAGATGGATAGTAAATTTGCTCCTTGTAAAATATACTAGTACTTTTAGGTGCATTAGCAAAAGGCTAGGTAGACTCTCTCAAAGTTTAACTTTAGATTTTGGCATAGTATAGATGCATACATAAATAAATTAATATTTAAATGTTTCCGTCGGACTACAATGTAAGTGTCTTTAAGTCGAGAGTGAATAGGCTCTTAATAAACTAGCGCAATTTACCACCAACGATTGCATCACTACTTACCATCAGGCGGTATTGCGGTCAAGCACTGGTTTATAATTTATAAAAAAAAGCAAAACACGAAAAAATCATGAGGCCGATTTTGAATAAAAAATAAATAAAAAATGCGTAAAAAAGGAGAAAAAATATTACGAAAAGAGATGCTTTCCATTTTTAATAAGGTAATTAAACGAAAATATAATATACGTTCATGAAGAGGTGTTGTTACAATTCGTTATTTTCTGATCTCATACAGCGTGGCGCATTAATGGCGGCATTAATTTAACACGCGTAAGTGTCCGTTTTTTCGTTTACTTTTTATAAACATATTTTATTTCCGTTAAACGTTATTTTTTATTTTTCTAGTATAACGCCTTGAAGTTATTTGAAGAAATATAGCGCGAAGGTAATTTTCTAGGGTTTCAGAGATTACAACATTGCCTCAATAAAATTAAAACTAATAAAGAGAAAAGAGTACCTATGCCAATTGAAGAAAGGAGCCTTATTTCTGCGAGTGGCGCAGGCGGTCGTTTTCAAATTACAAATTATTAAATATAATTATCATTCAAATTATAATAATTCGTAATTTGCGTACTTCTTGCCACTAGCCCTACTCGTGCTTCAAATTAATTTCATCAACATAGAGTCACGGTTGGCATGATTATTCTGAAGAACTACATAAAGTCAGGGAAAACAATATACCTACTAAGGACATTATCAACACCCCAAATCAGGGATCAGAGTCACTCTCAAATAAAATTGTCTTAATGTACATATGCTGTTAGTTCAAATATGGAAGGGGCGACTTCTGAATTCAATCCACTTATGGGTAAGTTGGCAATTGGGCTGGAAGCGACGTGTTTACCCTCGGAATGACCCCGTGTCAACGAGGCTTGAGAAGTTGCGACCATCCCCACACTTGGATCTACGAAACTATATGCTTATATTAGCCGTGGTTAATTTATATGAAGGCCGGATTGTTACGATGAAGTTAGGCACCATTTTGGCACCAACTATTTGGTTACGACTAAATTAAACTATGCGGTAGTAATGCTATATTAAGCTTTCGGTTCAGCATATATCAAAGGAGAAGTACTAATAAATAACCGTTAAAACTATTAAAAAACGTATAAACACATCAATCGTTCAATTACGAATAAATCTCGCTGATCTAAAGATAACCATATCCACCGGAACTCTCCCTGCTTTTACAAACGTGCATTAACACTCCATAAAAAATGAAACCAAATTAACGCATAAAAAGATATGTAACACGTGTCAAGCATACTACTTTAACATCATTGATATTGCCGCATCCACTAAACTCACTCGACAGTTTCAATTATTCATCCCCCGTCGATAATGGAACAATCCTGTCGACGCTACGGAGTGCGCCTGTCAACGCTAGACGTAATACCTATACCACACCATATTATTCATATTCACAAAATTCCGAATTAATAAACCATGATGGTAGTCGTGGTGGCCTAGTGGTTAAAACACCAGCCTCTCAAGTATGAGTGCGCGGGTTCGATTCCAGGTCAGGCAAGTACCAATGTAACTTTTTTAAAGTTATATGTAGTTAAATTCTACAGGAAAACCTACTTTCTAAGTATATCTTGGACACCAATGACTGAAGGTGAAGGAAAACATCTTGAGGAAACCTGGACTTTATAAGTCTGAAATCGCCAACCCGCATTGAGCAAGCGTGGTGATTACGCTCAATCCTTCTCCGTATGAGAGGAGACCTGTGCCGAGCAGTGGGAAGATAAAAAAAAGTTTGATAATGATAAACCATGGTTATAAAGGAATAATTACAACAGTTATTTTCTATTTCGAAAACTCCACCAATTAATTTAATTTAACTAATGAAATACCTATTAATTCCATTGCGTATCATCGTGAAAGTAAATGGTTGTCAAATTTCTGCTACATAGAATATTTTGCTGAGAGTTTTATGTATAAATTGTCAGACTGCGACAAAATCGGACTATAACGGTTTTAGCTATTTTAAATCTATGCACTGTGGTCACGCTTCGTTCACATTAAAGAGAATATCATTCTGTAGAATTTAATTGACACTCCACGCAAACACAAATGCTGAAAAATACACAGATCTATTATTTATAAATAACTGAATTTTGACCGCAGCTATGCTCGAGTGAGAAGAGGATTAAAAAAAAAAATAGCTTGTATCTGCCTTTTATCAAAAACAAACAGCTAAATAGAGGTATATTTTAACAATAGAAAATTTAAAATGGGAGTTATACCCCAGAATAAATTGCGTTAGTTTGTGGAGGCATGAGGAACAGGGAGTAAAGCTCACTCATCCTCCATAGAAAAGGGAGGATCCTCCGACCAGACGGGTGTTATGTCTGGTAGGCCACTTGCCCGATAGTTGAGATTGGCAAGTTGTATGTATGCTAATTGCACGGTAAACTCTGATTGCGAGATGTAGAATCCGTGTGACGTCAGTATGACGCGTCGTTCATTTTGTGGCGTTTGTAAGTACCGCTACAAGGTCATTATAAACTGATTTTATATTTTATGTAAAATAGAAAATATTCAGTAAAGAGCAACATACTTTCCATACACCAGAGAAAAAGTTCTCCTAATATGAAGAATATTCACAAACTGATCAGTCTCAATGTGTTAAAAATACCTCTTATTTTTTTTTTTACTTTTCGTCAACCTAGGAATCGAACCTGCGACACGCAGCGCAGCTGTAAATAGCTTAACCACTGCGCAAACCTGCACGCTCACTCGCACATTTTTGTACATTTTTGTCAACTTTGTAAAATTGTTTTTGCTGAGTTGTGACTAGATTTTGATAATTTTTAATTACGGAAATTTATATGTATACCAGATACACCAGGTACACCAGATAACAACAAATGAAAATTAAATAGAGAGAGCATGAAGTTCAATCCAACTTAATTTTTTTATGTTATAAGTATTAAATAAATGCGTATAAAAAGCAATTTAAAACATTATTATCGTTAAACTAAGCTTTATATTTTCTTAAGGCGGGTATAAATTATGCGGTACATAACCTATGTAGTACATTTACGTATGTATTTAAATGCCAAACATTAAAATAGCTGTGGGTAAAATGGCAACATTCAAAACATCAAAATGTATATATAGATTTTATCATAGCATTGATTTTTTATAGATACCTAAACTTAAACATCTTACAATGAAATGCTTAGAGATGATATATGATGATAATGAAAGTAAAAGTTTTGACATTTTTACTCATAGTTTTTTTTTTTTTTAATAATTATAAGTCATTATACCTGCGTTTAAAAGGTCGACTTTTAATACACCCAATTTTATAATATACATGTTGAAAAAAAATATTCGAAAAAGTATTCGATAAAATACATTTTTTTTAATTCGCGTAAAAATACGTTTTATTTTAAGAAGTAGCGTTTGCCGCCGCAGTCCCGATCACCGCTCGCTTCGCTCGCTCGGCTCGCACCCAGTTGGTCACAGTTCTAACCTAACCTTGCCTATTACACCCAATTCAAAACAATGAGTCATACCTAAAATCTCCCGATGAAAAGTTTTACTCTTGTCACACTATCTAGTCGCAGGCAGATTGTATGATGAGGAGGCAAAACGCCGGGACATACTTAACTCCGCTGCTGCGAGATATCGCGGAGCTCCGACGGGATCTCACGGCGACATGGCGAGTACGATTGTCGCAACCCAGTGCTGGGCACGCCAAAATAGCGGCGGTAAGTCCCTTCTTTAAGGCGTGACTAATGAGGCGCCACAGCGTCTTCACTTTCCGCTTGATACAGGTCCTTACTGGACACGGCTGTTTCGGTAGGTTCCTGTTCCGGATAAGGCGGAAGGAAACGCCAGTGTGTCACCACAGTGTGGATCGCCCTGAGGACAGCCGGGAGACAACGTCGGTCTCCCGGCCGCCGTACGGTAGATGCGGGCTTGCATGCGGCGAGTTGTACATCTCTCCCCGCCCGCAAGGCCGCACCGGTAAGGCCTCTGCCTCGAATTTTGCAGGTAACGGGGCGGCGGCGGCCGCAGCGAGTGGGCGGCAGGATCTTATGCGTAAAATCAAACGGACCGGCTCACAAAAACAGCGGCACGGCAGCGGGGCGGTGGCGGGCAGCGAGCGGTGTACTTCTCGCGCTCGAATCTTGCGGGCAACGGGCGGGTAGCGAGTGGTATCGAGCGTTAAGAATAAATTTGAATCAAAAAGATGTTGCCGCCATTGTTCAGACATTTCTTTCGCGAAAAAAAACAAATATCTCATCGACACAGTCGTGAAAACAACATCACTCGGCTATAGTGGCGCGCGATCTACCAGTTAGTTTCGAGAACGGGTCTTCGATGTCCGCCGGGCTTCCGCGCCGCTGCCGCCGCCGCCCCGCTGCCCACAAGATTCGAGGCAGCGGCCTAAGGACCAGCCCCGGGTCGACGGCGCGTTGTGATTCACGTGCGCCTCAAAGAGATGTCAGCACATCGTGAAGGGGTCCACGAACAACGATGCCACACGGTGTTCATTAATGTGAACCTGACCGAGTTACGGGTTGGTTAAAAAGAAACCGTGGCCCTGGTGCTCCGGCAAGTGAAGGAACATGGGTGGATTTTAATCAGTAAAACTCTAACACACCCTTCCGCTCGGCCCAGAGTGGAAGAGGTCATTTAATGATTTCCCATCTACACAAAAAAGGCAGATTGTAAATGACTTTTGATTTAGACTTTGTATGATTCATAATTTTCAACAGCGTGAAATATTTTTTGTTTCATCGTGCTTAGATTCCTTAGATTTCCTGAGATTCCTTACCCAACGCGTCGTCGGACTTAATCAATTTAAAATAACCTTAACGTACAGAACCAAACTACTTTATAATGGGTTATGAGTGAATAGGATTTCTTGACACAATCATTAACTGAATATTTTTCTGAAACATAATATTTTTAGATAACATCACGTCTTGTATCCTCGAAGGGTTGGGCCAGAGGTGTACATCCATCCTGGTGGCGGACTGGCGGCAGAGGCTTATGCGCCCTACCGCCGGCCTCGCTACCGTCGAGGCGATCCGGCCAGTACTCGACGACTGGCTCGGGAGGAGGCACGGCTCCGTGTCGTTCAGGGTGACGCAGGTACTGTCGGGGCATGGCTGCTTCGGCAAGTACCTGCGTCGCTTAGGCAGGGAGCCGGACGCTCGGTGCCACCACTGCGTCTAATGCGGGGAGGACACGGCGCAGCACACGCTCTCCGAGTGTGTAGCTTGGGAGGAGCAGCGCCGTGTCCTCACAAATGAAGTAGGAGGCGACCTGACGCTGCCGGCAGTAGTGCGGAGGATGGTTGGCAGCTCAGAGTCGTGGGACGCGGTAGTGTCCTTCTGCGAGGACGTGATGTCGCAGAAGGAAGCTGCGGAACGGGAGAGGGAGATATCAACTCCCTTCCCGGGCCGCAGAAGACGCACCGGGCGCCGAGGAAGGGCGGATAATGCCCTCTTCCGCCCCGTCGCGTCTATATTTTATTATATAAATGAAAATGTCGAATAATGTGTTTGTGAATACATCACATTAAATTTATCAGTAATAGAGTTCTTATTAATGAGCCCTAATATACTAATTATCCATTCTAACTGTTAGGTTAATTAGGCAGTATTGAACGTACATTGTTATGTCATGAGTAATATCAAACATACTGCGACATTGTTTATATTGTTATGAATGCACCTTATGTCAATGGTATAAGGTTCAATATTGTGTGACATGCCTTACGAACTTTAAGCCCTATATCTTGAGCCCTAGCCATTATAAAGGTATGATCTAAGAATTCATTAATAGACCTAAGGTGACCAACACTGACAACGAGGGGTTGGCATAGAAATTACTAGATACTTCGTTTCCTGTGAACCGCTAGGTAGTAAACAGATAAACGGAAATCGAACATAATTAGCTATTTACTTCGAGATAGATCTGGAACATTCGTTCTGCTTGCGCACTAGTCAGTCTGTCAGTCAAAAGGAGGTGACGGCCTGCCAAGAACTCTCGCTCCGGACCAAGGCCTGGACCAGGGCCAGATGCGAGAGATCGCCGCCCATCGCCGCCACAAGTACACGGCGGTGCTCTACCCAAGCTGGACAGATCCCCATCGTGCTGATACCCTGGTGTTTCCTCTCGCCTTATCCAGAACAGAAACCTCCCGAAACAGCCGTGTCCGGCGAGGACCAGCATCAGGCGGAAGGCCTTTGATATGCGTGCCCAGCATTTTAGTACCCCTAGCCCGTAACAATATGACAATAAATGACAAAGACACGAATAAAGGAAGGAAGAACTTATGCTAATGTTTATAAACTTTAGTTAGGACACATTTTAACTTAGACAATGATCTCTTCTCTATCACTACAGTTTAGATTATGCACTTAAAGTTTGAAAGTTGTAGGTCGGTGCCTGGTGCTATGTAAATAGCACGCGAATTATTCCTGCCTTTATATATCTCAGCCTTAGACTACTGAACTCTGAGCTCATGATAGCATATGATAGCAAATCGTTGACTGGCAGGCAGGGTGTGCATAGTATGTAGTGGAATTTATTTTTATATTTAAGATGCCACTTAAATATAAAAATAAACACCATTATAATCCTATGTATGCAGGTATATACATAGGGTTATAGTGGTGTTTATTTTCAAATCCGTTGCGTAGTTTTAAAGATAGTGAAGTGGTCGTGGAAAGTTTATATGTACAATTACATCCATTAAATAGTGGAATAAAACTGTTATTTTTGAGGTTTCTAATGTGGTGTCATAAATAATTATGTTTTTTCCGCTTACATTGCAAACGCTGGTTAAACCCTACTAGATTTATCAAAATAATGTACTCAGTAGTGTACAGATTGAAAAGATCTACGGAAATTCCGCGAAGGTATATGTCTATCTCTTATGGATATCCCACAATTTTTTTTTTGTTTGCGGCAGTACCGACTGGATGAAAGCGGCGGGCCACTTAGTTTTTATATACAAGGTGCTCAGTTTTTCTATAGTGTAATTAGAGTCAGCGTTGCACCCGTGCGAAGCCGGGGTGGGTCGCTAGTGTCATATATAACGTTCCATATTCCCAGGATAAAATAAATTGATCATGTCTTTCTCAAAATCATTACATTTTATTTCACATAAACCAACACGACCATTTATGAAATGTCAAAATCAAAGTGCACGGTTCCAATTAGTCGTTTCATATGGAGAAGAGCCGGCAAGGAACTTCACGATTACTCCTTTAAAATGTCAGAGCAGTATTAACTGGAACCCATTTTCCGCCTAACTATTGTATAACTTTGATATTCGTAGGACGCAATTATTCCACCTGGTACCATTTTAACAGACACGTGTAACAATTACCTATAACAGCGTGCGTATGTATAATTAAAAACACCGAGCGACTTCAGTTGTCACCTAATAACTCGATGAAATACTACAATTTAATAACAATAAACTACCGATAACTTAAGCCAGAATCGGTCGGTAATTTGTTAAAGTTCTTGTGTCGGGACAAAAATGGGGTCGCAACTTCGAAGGATAAATGTTAGAACCTTTTTTATATAATTTACGACTTGTCTAGAAGCTTTATCAACGTCTTCTTGGTCTTGTCTTGTAGGAATACATGGCTCGAGAGTGAAGTCCCGGATTAATGTACCGTGTCGACTGAAATGTGTTATTTCTTTAAACTGCAAGAGCATCTAAGAACGTATGTTAGGACTTTATAAGGCATGACTATTGTGTACCAACTGAAAGATTTATTCTTGTTCTATTAACTATAACAAGTCCGTAGTTTGACAAATCAACATTAAATTATGCCTCTGCCCGCAAAGGCACAGAATTAATGACAAAATAATGCCTTTTATAAATGAAAGCGCGCTTGTCTAACCAGTGAACACAGTAAATGGTCATTTATAAAATGTATACATTTATTTTGTACATTTCGAATGAAAATTCGTATGAATAGGAAGAAAAGTAAGCAGTATGCTAATACCTAGGTTCGGGACAAACGCTTTATTTTGTGATAATTATATCAACACCACTGTTCTTAAAGAGGTTATGGGAGACATCATGAGGAACCCAGCCTAATGTCTGGCCATAATGTCCTAGAACCAAACGCTTGAAGACATGTGGCATCCAACCAACCCGCTCTGGGCCAGCCTGGTGGATTATTTCCCAATCCCTCTGATCGAATGGAGGTAGTGGGCACATTTTAAACCTACTCAGTTACATTTCCTTTCTTTCGCTCTTGAGATTGAAGGTTCAATCAGAATATTACAACAAAATAATTCTAATTACAGGTCGGGAATTACCTACGGGGCAAAATGTAGTGTCTGTAGCACCTATAGAAGTTCCCGATGGTAAGTGTTTTATTTGTAAATATGAAATAGAGAAAGTCTCGAGAAAAGATAATTTTGTAGGAGCCTTCAAAAGCTTTTCTTTTATCGAGTGAAAACTGCAGCCTTTTGTACACGATGGTAAAGCCTTGTAAGAAAATTAATAGGTTTTACTTTAAGTTTTATTTTTGTTTATTTATAAGAAAAGTATTCCATTATAATGTTTACTTAATTTTATGGGTGCTATGCTAATGCTTACAATAAACGATTATTATTTACAATATTCAAGTACATATATGATAATTATGTATAGACAAAAAGAATTGAGCCGTTTTTCTTTATTTTTGGAGAATTTATTTAGCACTTCAATTAAATCTCAAAAGCGTACTTGAAAATTTAAAATCTCTAGTCTAAAGATTCTCGATATCTCACAAAACAGCATAAAAACTAAACACTATTAAAAATTTCTAAATCGAGATCTTCGGTGAATATAATGACAGAGTCACGCCATCATTTGTGAACATTTAAAAGAAAATGCACAAACTACTTCACTCTTTTTTCTTCTTTCAAGACTTAATAGAACCGACGGAGAGTGGTTCATAATATTCTGTACATCAGCATCGCTGTAAGGTAAAGCCGCGGCCGCACGAGCCGATCAACGTCAAAGTCAACGGTATGGCGCACAATGTGACTAAACCAACCCCTTTAACAATGTCATTATTTATTCAAAGTAAAAAACTATCAAGACTTGTAGCTCTGTAGTTGAATTGCGAAAACGAAATTGTTTTCTTCTACTCAGGATCAGTTGTTTTTTGATAAGCCAAACGGCATTATTTAGGTAGGTACACAGTCACAGATAGATTTACAATTTATAACTATGTCTGTCGTTTCCTTATTAGCAGCGTTGGTTTCACTTTATTCGGCGCATCAGTGTAGAACTAGCTTAAGAACCGTGTTTCCCCCATCACAACTTTACTAAATTAATGCTCGTTATCTTATCCATTCGCGGAGAAAATTAGTGGATGGAAAATTTTAAAATATTTTTTATCCTTTTTTAAAACGTAAATACGTACTTGAATGGGTAAAAGTAAATGCGTACTTCTTCTTATATTAAAGCTGGTTGGTTGATAGGGGTGAGCCGTATGCCAAGCAATATACTCCAAAAACGCGCTAATAAAACAAATGTTCGCCCAGTGGGTTGGATGCCTCTGACCCTAGACTGCAAGTTTCCACACTAATAATCAAAAACGGTCATCAAAATGTCATTCTTATCGATGACGTTGATAAAAATGACAAACTTTCTAGTTCATCGCTTCGTCGACTAATTAGGGATATACATGTACGAAGAGGCTAAATGATGACCCAGACTTGGTTCAAAACGGTCTCCAAAGCTTGGAGCACAGGCGAAGTGTAGCCAGCCTGTCGGTATTCTATAGAATGCATTTTGGAAAGTGTACACGGTAATTGCATATTTTAATTCATCCATCTCCGTTCCATCATCGGACGACCCGTCGCTCGTACGGCGAGTATCCGTCCTTACATTATTGACACACAACTACGATCCGGGCGAAGCTTTTTGCCTCGTCTTTTATACCGCGTACTTCGAGAGACTGGAACAATTTGCCAGCGGTGGTGTTTTGTCTGACTACAATTTAGGTGTCTTCAAGGCTCGAGTGAATAGGCTCTTAGTAATCTAATGTGCTTTACCATAAAAGATTGCACCACTGCTCGCCATTAGGCGGGATTACGGTCAAGCATCGTTACTTATATTATAAATGGGAAAGTGAATTTGTTTGTTTGTTCCGCTTTTACGAAAAATGAAATCCCACCTGATGATAAGCAGTGATGCAATCGTTGATGGTAAAGCGCGCTAGTTTATTAAACCCATTCACTTAAAAAACTTAGGAATAGGAAGGAAGACAGCAGTTGAGCGAGGTGGTGCAATGTTAAACCCAACAACACGACCAACAATGCTGCGCCAGAGGGAGTTTGATGTGGAGACCCTCCACTACCAAACTCCCGACACAACGGCACACATCGCAACACAACTGCTCAGACCCGTCGTACGGCTTCACCAGACATCATGCCGGAACACGACGAATCGCTTGGCGGCAGGACTTTGTCTGGTGGGTGGTAACTTCTGCCGGCGGCCGATGTTATGGCCTACCACCGAGTGTCAAGTCCGGATTACATTATAGGGTACTTTTGTCCCGGAAAAATTTGATATTCCTGAGGGAAATCTAAAAACCGCGATATAACCGAAATCCACGCGGGCGAAGCCGTGGGCGGAAAGCTAGTAGTTTATAATTACAAAAAAAACAAGATTGATACTCAAGTTTTTAAATGTAAGCGATAATGACGTGAACTGGTCTCCAGGCGTGAACAATATTGGGGATTAGAAATATAAGCCAGTTTGCTTCTGATTGGTGGCTAACGTGGCATGGAAACCTTTATCGGAAATCTAGGTCTTAACAACTTGATTTGGCGTTTGTCGCTATATTTCATATTACGGTTAACATGATACCACTAGATTGTGACCTGTATTGATATTCTAAACCTAGAAACCTTTTTTCAGCCTTCTTCTCATGCCTGATTGATTGACTGACTTACAGACTACATAGCAACTAAACCATCGAAGAGATTAACTTCTGCAAGATAAAATGTTCCTTAGAGTCCGATGTTTTAGAGGAATCAGCTAAATTCCAACCGTGACGGGTCATGATTTTTCTGTGCTTTCAAGTCGCAGATGAAATAAATAAATAATAAATAAATATATAAGGACAAATCACACAGATTGAGCTAGCCCCAAAGTAAGTTCGAGACTTGTGTTATGGGATACTAACTCATCGATACTATTTTTTATAATAGATACATATATAGATAAACATCCAAGATCCAGACCAATCAGGAAAAGATCGTTTTCCATTATGACCTGGCCGGGGATCGAACCTGGGCCCTCCACGTCGCAGTCACGTCGCACGTCTGTTTGACTTTTCCTCAAATATAATCATCTGCCTAAACTTTTCCCAACGATGTCGGAGTCAGACTCCAGTCTAACCGGATACATCTGAGCATCAGTAAATTACATGAAGTGATTACTTATCTGACCTTTAAAATCCAGTAGCTGCTAGAGTTTCATTCGATCACCTAGGTACTAGAGTTTTTGAAAGATATTTCTTCATCTTCACCAATATCTTATATATAGAAAGAAAAAAAAAAGAAAGAAAGACAAACTGTTTGTTCCGTACAAACACGTTACAATAACACTAAAATAGTAATAAACACATAATACCAAAAAAAAAACATAATTTACTAAAAAGCCTCGTACTCAAAAACAAAGAAATTAAAACAATGTTTTCCCGATGTCATAACCCGGGTCAAAGACACAAATGTTATTTGACAATTAGATGTTGGCGCCGATTGTTTTGTTCAGAAACTAAACTATTTTTTTGTTAAGTGCATCTCTTTCTTTTCATTTCGTTAAGAAAAGTATAGAAGATAGCATTTTAGTTTAATCCTGTCAAATTAAGATACTCCATAAACAGTTTAGATGCGATTATAAAAATGGAGACTAAAAATACGCCAGTTTACGCCAGAAGCGCACTAATTTGACAGGTCTAAACTGACATTTTATCTTCTGTCCTTATCTTAATGAAATATAAAGAAAAAGATGCACTGAACTTAAATTTAATTTAGTTTGAGAACAAAAGAATCGAGGCCATTGACTATTTATAAAATTAAACCATCCGTTTGTCACCCGTGATGCGCCCGCGACACAGGCAGATGACAACACATCATACAATAACAACAAATAATATATTAGGCAGATTATGCACTTATACACTAAAAACAGTGATATTTACAATGTTGACACCAGAAATAAGGACAAATTACGAACCCTTTTCGCCAGCCTCATAAGGTTCGTAACTCATTTGTTGGGCTTGGTGTAACTTACTCTAAAAAGGTAAAGAAGGTATCTTTATCTTTGCTAAACTTGTACAGCAGAAGTAAAATCCTATCTCTGTTCAAAGACATTTTCCATCAATGACTATTTAAACGATAAGAACAGTTGGTCGCAGATAATGGTGTCGATTCTCTTCTTCACAAACTAAACTTATTTTAAGGTAAGTGCATCCTTTTCTTTCTATTTCATTAGAAAAAGGATAGAAGATAACATTTTAGTTTAATCATGTCAAATTAAGATATTCCATAGACAGTTTAGAAGCGATTATGAACATGGCGACCAAAAATAAATCAATTTTCGTCAGGCGCGGTCTAATTTGACAAGTCTAAACTAACATATTATGTTCTGTTCTTTTCTTAATGGAATGGAAAGAAAAAAATGCACTGATTTAAATTTAATTTAGTATGTGAATAAAATAATTGGGGCTATTGTATATGTTCTTTCTCCAGAATTAACTTATTGACAGGTTTTATGAGCTCATGTAATTGTTTATTTTTTTTAATCCAGCAATGCACGCATACGTATCTAAGCTAACACGCCCTTTATGCTTGGTGGCTTTTTAGGTAGTTTTGTTTTACATTTTAATTTTAATATTTTTTGTTGGTAAGTGGGTATATTAGTGTTTTATGGGACTGTCTTTTGTAATTTTGGCGTTCAAAAAGTTAAGATTCTCAGGCTAATTTGAATAAATGATTTTTTATTTTGAGTTACCTACTGGGTAATACGATATACTTTGATAAGACTGATTGTCAAATTTTCGGGATTCTGATGACATGTAATCATCGCCAAAGATCCACAATAGGGTAGTTACTAAAAAAACCTAATTCGTCCGTCAGTCAGATTACCAAAAAATACGAGACACGTATTTTTTTCTTTTTTCATATAAACAGAAAATGAAGACGACACAGTGCGTTGAAAACTCGTGTGACGTCACTGCACGCTACACTTTTTAGCGAGCAGTGACGTCACCAATCACCACTTTTGATCTTTGATGCCTTTTTATTATTATTGATATTTGTCATTTTTTATTTATTTGATAAAACAAAATATACGTATCCAATATTTTTCTATAATCTGAATGACGGTTTAAACAGAATCAATTTTTCAAAATCAGAACAGCAGCTTTGTTGGCTGTATGTGAATCAGACTGGCAGATAGGTAAAGTTTTACGAAGTAACTTAAGCAAGTTTTATTTCAGAAAAATTAAGGGCTGATTTTTCCATCGCCAGATAACTTTTATTCAAGAAATATTTGAATTTATAGTAACAATAACTTTTCAAAAATTTTCCGCGAGTACAGTTTATCACATGATTGAAAAATCAACTCTAAAAGAATTATCGAATTTGTTTTCTGACATGCTTATTGTATCTGTCACAGCTATTACAAAAAAAAAATGCTTTTATATGAAATCAGAAAACCGTTTTAATTTATGATATTAAATGAATATCATAATCGGCTATGGTAAATGGAATTAAAGTGGCCCATCACACGTATTACCCTCAGATTTATACGATAAATGAAATTGAATTGAAATCGTGCAAAAATAAACTATATCAGGCTCTAGAGTTTATGATTTCATTTATTAATAAACACAAAATCATAAACTCTAAAGCCTGAGTCATCGTGTTAGATATAAAAATGAAGCCACTTTATTTGCTGCGATACTTGAAATTCTTTAAATACGTCCCATGTATCCTAGCAAATAACGCACTTTATCTAAATCTAACGGTCCCTTTTGCGACCGCTAACTTTTTAGAGGTCGCTTTAGATTGATGTTTTTTTAGCATTGTGCTTCTTATACATTATTTTGTCGGTGAGAGAGCGATACAGCGACAAACCGCTATTTGTCGTTGGTGGCCCGGGCATAAATCACGCAACCCTACGGCTAGGGTTGCCATGTATTCGACCTATATGTAGGCCGGTATTTATGCTACGTATCTTGGCAAGCGGAGGAAGACAATGATATATGTTATTGTTGAAATCGGTTGCGACAAATGAGCTTAATTACTTATTCAGCGCTTTTTTCTTTAACGAGTGGGTATATCGAAAGTCGGTTAGATTTTTCGACTCCAACTATAAATAATTAGTAATCATAGAAAAAAGTTTTATATTTCTATAGGGTAATCGATGATAAAATACAGTTTAGGTCTAGTTTAAAGCTATATAAAATATGTAAAGAAAACCCTGTCCGATCCATAAGGATAATAAAGGTTTGGTAAACACTTGACCAAATATAATATAAAATTTTACGTAATCCTCATAGAAACAATACTAATGTATTTTGAAATAATCTTTACTTCCCGCGAATTAATTCCAACTTCCCCGAAATTTGGTAATTTTTAAAAAAGTGACAACACCGGTATTATTATGAGCGAATAGCGATGCGACCACGTGTCGCGTGCCCGCCCTCCACCGCCCGCCGCCCGCGGAAGGTTTGCTTACCACACATGTATTAAGTTACCTCTTTTTGCGAAATAATATTTTTTTAGGGGAATGTTTTTTTTTTAAGTTTAGCCCGGCTTTGTATCCATTAGTAGAACCAGTTATCGATACCTAACAATACCTTCACGGATCGGACAGGGTTTTCTTTACATATTGTATAATTATCTTCCTTGAAGCTCGTTATTGCCTATTATGCTGATCAAATGTTACTTATTTTTTACCATAGTATATAGGTACATATATTTATTCTGTATAATTCGTCGAATAAATCCCCTTTATCGAAACGAAACCAAACATTTATACTTGAGATAGGCATGTGGTGTATTAACCTATCTATTGCTAAATATATCATATAGATATAGAGACCCAAAGCAAACAATTTCGATGACAAAATATCATAAAACTGTCCCATAATTTCATCAACCCGAGTTGGCTACCGGCCGGCGCGACGCGTTCGAACGGCGGCAGACACGCCGGCACCACTCGTCATATTTGTGACTCTTTTTATTTCTCCTACAACTTTTATAACAAGTAAACATGTTTACAAGTCATTACCACACTATTTATTGAACCATTATTTTCAGAATCGATGTATCCGAGATTCGCAGAGCCCATACCGAATGTCACGGTCACCGTTGGTCGGGACGCTCTGCTTGCGTGCGTTGTGGATAATCTGAGAGGATTCAAGGTAAATAATAACAAAATATGGCGTCGCGGATTAAGTCAATAGTGCTATGCTATTGCCTAATCCGATGACGTCACCGCGGCAGGCTGAGCCGTAGATCGCGGTACAAGCTTGACTCCTATCGTAGTGACCGGCTCGCAAAAGGCAGATATGTGTGGACAAGGGAGAGGACAGCATTTTCCATGCAAAAGGACCTAATAGCTTTAACCTATATTGTCACATTGCAAGAAAACTGCTAAGTGCGAATTGTACTCCATATAAACCTGGACTAAATTTTTTGTAACTAATAATTTATGGTTTCGCAGTTTTCCCTTTATCTGGGTTACAAGACGTTACTTTGTACCAAATTTCGAGATTCTGTGTACACGAGAAATACCCTGTAGGTTTTGATTCCCTTGCGAGTGTCGATATTCTCTTGCCTGTATCTTTTGATTGCGTTCGCTTGGAATTTTGTATTTTTGACAGCTCTAAGAGATAGTAAACCTGAGTATTTGATATGAATTCCAGTTTGATACCTCCACACGTTCTTGAGAAAAAAGGTCTTGACTGACAGATAGACGGGCGGACAAACAACAAAGTGATCGTATAAGGGTTCCGTTTTCCTTTTAGGTACGGAACCCTATCTTATATTAATATAAATTACTTGTTCGTTAGTTACTTACTACTGGTATATGAGACGGTAACAGTCGGAATTATTATAGATCGATTGACAGAAGGTTCATAAGTCGGTCAGGCTACATCAATACATAAAACAACGGGTCAGTTAATAACCCAATGTTAAGTAACTATTTATATCTTAAGAACAGCTGGATCGATTTCTATAATCTCTGATTTGTTGGATTTATCTATGTCCAGAATAACAGAATTACTTTTAATTAATTTTTATCAAAAAAAAAAAAAAAAACTAATCAGTCTGTCAGTCAGATTTCAAAAAAATACTAGACAAGTATTTTTTCTTTTATCAATATAAACAAAAAATTAAGACGACACAGTATGTTGAAAACTCGTATGACGTCACTGCACGCTACACTTTTTATTGAACTGCCGTGTTCCTTCCTATTCCTAAGTTTTTTAAGTGAATAGCCTTAATTAACTAGCGCGCTTTACCACCAACGATTGCATTATTGCTTACCATCAGGCGGGATAGCAGTCAAGCACTAGTTTATAATGATTAAAAATAAAAAAACCGGCCAAGTGCGAGTCGGACTCGCGCACCGAGGGTTCCGTACAAACCTGCAAGGTTTACAAAGTTCGTTCATTACGACAATCGAGTCATAACTATGGTATTTTTATTGCAAAATGAAATGCCAGTAGAAACAATACAAGCAAGCTGTCTGATAATAACCAACAATAAGAAATATAATAATGTCATTGAATTTAATTATAAGTATAACACTCTAAGCAGTTAGGACGCATTTAGATTATACAGCTACATTCACCAAAACATCGGCATTGAATGACGATGAGTGAGGTCGTCTTTGCTGTTTGAAAAATGTTGCCCTCCCCATACATAGTATAATAACTCGCGGTCATTGCTGTAACTAAAATTATGTTTACAATCACAATTTTTTTGGTGGTATAACTACTTAAAGTTTTAAGCTTTTCGGAATTTTTCTGTTACCTGTGCTGTAAGCTATTGCTTCTTACCAAATTTCGAGATTCTATGTCAACGGGAAGTGGTCTTTAGGTTTTAATTCCCTTGCGTGTAGTTGCGAGTTTCAAAATATGCGGTATCAATGGTTGTACTTTTGCGTTTTGCGTTTTTGCGTTGACTTAGAATTTTTTTTTTTCACGGGTTAAAGGCAATTAGATCTAAGTATTTGATATGAATTTCAACTTGATAGCTCTACGCGTTCATGAGGAAAAAAGTAATAAGTTTATATTTATTTAAAAATATATATTTTGTAATGTAACTAAAAATTTAAGGTTTTCGGAATTTTTCCTTTATGTGTGCTATAAAACGTTGCTTCATGCCAAATTTCAACATTCTAGGTCGACTGGAAGTACCCTTTAGGTTTTGATTCCCTTGCGAGTACTTGCGAGTTTCAAAATATGCAGCTTAAATTGCTGTTTCTTTTGATTGCGTTGACATAGAAGTTTGATTTTGTTACAGCTTAAAGGTATTATAGACCTGAGTATTTGGTATGAATTTCAATTTAATACCTCTACGCGTTTATGAGGAAATGGGTAGTAAGTTTAAAATTATTAAAAAAATATATATTATGTGATGTAACTAAAAATTTATGGTTTTCGTAATTTTTCCTGTATCTATGCTATAAGACGTTGCTTCGTACCAAATTTCAAGATTCTGAGTTTACGGGAAGCACCCTGTAGGTTTTGATTCCCTTGCAAGTGTCGAAAATTTGCGGCATAAACGGCTGTATCTTTTGATTGCGTTGGCTTAGAAGTTTGATTTTTTGACAGCTTCAAGGGACAGTAGACCTGAGTAATTGATATAAATTTCAGCTTCATACCTCCACGCGTTCCTGAGAAAAAGGGTCTTGACAGACGGACAGACGGACAACAAAGTGATCCTATAAGGGTTCCGTTTTTTCCTTTTGAGGTACGGAACCCTAAAAATGGAAATATTTCAACTTTCTATAAATATTTTTCTATAATCTGAATGGAGGACTAAATAGAATCATTTTTTTTTTACCCAGTGAACATTCCTATTAAAACATGGGAGATATTGACAAACAAAAAAAAATCAAGATAATTTGTCTGATACATTCATTCTTATCGATTCTGAGACAGTATGAAG
Source organism: Sesamia inferens (assembly GCA_037179545.1). Lineage (NCBI taxonomy): Eukaryota > Metazoa > Arthropoda > Insecta > Lepidoptera > Noctuidae > Sesamia > Sesamia inferens. The sequence continues at coordinate 15,902,202 of CM073930.1, forward strand.
TTCACTACATCAGTTAGCTATTAATGTTTTCAAATCAGGTATTAATGAAGACTGATAAATGTTTGAAAACTACAATACATGCAGTCATGGAAAATAACGTAAAAGCCGCCTCATGATTTCATGAATATAATTATGAAGAAAATATGACCGTATTCAGTAGGCTTACTTTTCAATTTTCCTGGAAATAACATTAGACTGAATTACCCTATATTGTTTGTAGGTCGCATGGGTGCGTATGGATACACAGACAATCCTGAGCATCCACCACAACATAATAACTCAGAACGCGCGCATCAGTCTATCGTACAACGACCACCGCTCGTGGTACCTGCACATCAAGAACGTGCAGGAGGTGGACCGCGGCTGGTACATGTGCCAGGTCAACACCGACCCCATGCGCTCCAGAAAGGGATACCTACAGGTTGTGGGTGAGTATACTACCTGTATTGAATTAAGTCTGTCGTACAACGACCACCACTCGTGGTACCTGCACATCAGGTACATTCAGGAGGTGGACCGCAGCTGGTTCATATGCCAGATCAACATCGACCTCATACGCTCCAGGAAATGATACCTACAGGTTGTTGATGTGTAGGTATACTACCTCCATCAGTACATCGACTACCACTTGTAGTTTTATTGTACTTACTTATAAAGATTTAAGTATTCGGTATATATTCAAATTATGATCAAAATTTTATTTTATACTCGGTGGTAGGCCATAACATCGGCTGCCGACAGAAGTTACGACCCACCAGACAAAGTCTTGCCGCCAAGCGATTCGTGGTGTTCCGGTATAATGTCTGGAGAAGCAGTACGGAGGACGGGTCTGAGCAGTTGTGTTGCGATGTGTGCCGGGTACGATGCGCTAAATATTGTTGTGTCGGCAGTTCGGTCGTGAAGGCTCTTCAGATCCCTCTGGGTTACATCACCTCGCTCAACTGCCGTCTTACTTCCTATTCAGTTAGTTTTTTGAGTGAATGGGCTTTTTAAACTAGCGCTCTTTACCATCAACGATTGCATCACTGCGTACCATCAGGCGGGATTGCGATCAAGAACTAGTTTATAAATATAAAAAAACCGATAATTTGAAACCTTATACATCGTATCCAACTTATTGAGGGCCTTTTGTAAAATATTTGCGTTTCTTATAATATTAAATGTACCAAGATGTTAGCGGACTTTGTTCACTAATTGACATAATGATGGGAGTACAGAATCAATCTGAGACGTATCAATTTCAGCTTTTATTTGATCAAATTCTACGATAAATTATTTAATAGAAAGATAAAACAATAAACAACAAACGATGGAATTCCACCTTTTAAAATTCCACCAGTTTCAAATCATTGATAGGTATCATCATCATCATGAGCCTCTACTCGTCCACTGCTGGACATAGACCTCTTTCATAGCACGCCAATAAGCTCGATCCTGAGCAGTTCTCCGCCAGCCGCCACCAGCCACCTTTTTGACTTCGTCGGGTATTTTCGTGCCCATACCCCTATGTTTGAAGACTAAAATCTTCAACCAGTGCGTCACTAACGGTCAGACTAGTCCATAAGTTTAAAGCCGCTCAGAGAGCTATGGAGCGGACTATGTTTGGCGTCTCTCTGAAGAACCGCATCAGAAATGAGGTGATCCGACAGAGGACCAAAGTCACCGACATAGCTGAGAGGATTAGCGAGCTGAAGTGGCAATGGGCTGGTCACATATGCCGCCGGGCCGACAACAGTTGGGGTAAACGAGTCCTCGAGTGGAGACCGCGTCTCGGCAAACGTAGCGTAAGACGCCCTCGGGCGAGATGGAGCGACGACATCAAAAAGGTGTTAGGTATAGTTTAGTTTAAAATGATTTATAATTCAAGGTGTTTTGTGATTGTTACTTTTAGAAGGTTAAAATATTTCCATTTTTTTTTTATTCATTATAAACTAGTGCTTGACTGCAATCCCGCCTGATGGTAAGCAGTAATGCAATCGTTGATGGTAAAGCGCGCCAGTTAATTAAGCCTATTCACTTAAAAAAAACTTAGTGAATAGGAAGGAAGACGGCACTTGAGCGAGGTAATGCAATGTTAAACCCAAAAGTACGACCAACGATGCTGCGCCAGAGGGAAACTGATCTGGAGACCCTCCATGACTAAACTCCTGACACAATAACATTTGGTGCATCGAACCCGGCACACATCACAAGACAATTGCTCAGACCCATCCTCCGTACGGCTTCACTTGGCGGCAAGACGCTGTCTGATGGGTGGTAACTTCTGCCGGCGGCCGATATTAAGGCCTACCACCGAGAAAATCTATCCGCTCCCATGAATATACTTAAAGCCCTAAAGAGTTGGCGCGAAAATAATTTCTCTGAAAATACATTACTCATCATCATCATCATCTCAGGGTTAATCCCAGTCGCATTCAAAGCTTTTTCAGCTTTAAAGTCTGGGGTCGCTTTACCACTCTAACTGCTGATTTTGGCTAAACTTTGATATTTTCCGTGAAGCGACTGCCGTCTGAACTACTTTACATATTACTATTATCCAACTAATATTATAAATACGAAAGTTTATGAGGATGGTTGTTACTCTTTCACGCAAAATATATAAAACGGATTTGAGTGAAATTTGGCACACAGATATTTTATAATCTGGATTAATACATATTACGATACTTTTAATCCCGCCAGTAGGTTCCAGTTAAATCCGACTTTTGCGAGGACAAATCGCCTGCTGTTTTTTTTACCACATAAAAATTAAATAAAACTGTAGAATACTGGCCTTGTGACAACTGTGGTATTTTCATCACCTATAATTATAATTCTACATACTTAGTTCATGATTCGTTTGTTTACTCAGTGCCACCATCAATCATCGATAACATGACATCAACGGATATGGTAGTTCGGGAGGGCTCTGACGTCACCTTGGTATGTCGAGCCTCTGGCTACCCTGAACCTTACGTCATGTGGAGGCGAGAGGACGGACAAGACTTTAACTATAATGGAGAATCAGGTAAGAAAGATGACATTAAAACTTTTAATAGAATGCAATTACCATAATACCTTACATTTTGATTCAAGTTTCCATTGTTTTGCAAATTGTTGCTGTCTTTGCTTGTAAGATGATCAAAGAACTCAAACTCTGTTTATTCATTTTTTAAATGAATAAATAGAGGAGCAATTTTTGTATTTTTCGGTACGTTTACTGTCTCAATCTGTCAAATATACCCTCTCGAGGTATCTTTACGTTTTTAATAAATCATTGGCGCTGAGATTAGATTGCGACTAGATTTTTTATTAGAGCCGATGGCCGATGGGGCAGTAAGGTGCTGGAGTGAAACCATGGACTTACTGGCCACGTACCGGAAGACGCAGCGTAGGGAGGCTCCCATCAAGGTGGACCGATGATCTGGTAAAGGTCGAGGGAAACCGATGGATGCGGGCAGCACTATTGTGGAAAGGTTGGGGGAGGCCTTTGGCCAGCAGTGGACCTATATAGGTTGAAGAAAAAGAAGAAAATGATTTTTAATTATTAGGATAGTCATGTCGTGATTTTTAGTATTTTTTTCTTAAGTTTCCGCTGATATTCCCCTGAGGATTTGTGCTTTAAAATGATGTTCCAAATAATCATCGTTTCATTCTGGTCCACATAGATAAACAAGGTTAAAAACAGGCAAAACTAAACCATGATTCTATCAGATGAATAAAAAATGGACGACACTGGCAAATCGGTGTGGTGTGATCTTCTTTTAGAATGTTCGGTTTATAAAAAAACGTTATGGCATTAAATAATTTCAGTTAAAACATACTGTAATAGTTTTAAACTTTCTCGCTGCAAAATAAAAATAATAATAAAGGAAGCCTTATTATAATTAACCAATTCATTAATTAAATTACATTACAACATTACATATTGTTTATTTATACGAGTATGTCTATTTTTAGCATTTTATTTTAATTGATTAGTTTTTGTTTTTATCTTTTGCAACACTATGTACCTACCAAACTTTGAAAATGTCGCAATATTGACTTGTGAAATAAAGTTAAGGAATAGAATGAACGAATGCATGAGGTTATTATGCCACCCGAAACTGTCAAGTTTTCCCAAACAACCTTGAACCTTTTGCGATAAAGTTGGGATTTTAATAAAATAATTTACGATAGTGGAATAGCTTGATGTGCCGGGCAATCGAAACAAATTGTAATTAAAAAACAATTAGTTGCACCTACGGGATGCCGGCAGAAGTGAGAACTTGAACACTAACATCGTGTCTTTTTGAAAATTTTGTAATGGTTAGGGAATAATTTTACACAAATTGTTTTATTTGTCATTATAAAAGTACTATCATTTATGTTTATTTATTACATTAACGTAGACAGTCATGACAATTCAGATTACATAAAAAATTTAACACTTCAGAACTAAATTATTGCGATTATTTTACATTAGCTTTCCGTCCGCTCCATTGACCGCGTGGTGATCGGTTATATCATGCTTTTTAGATTTCCTTCAGGAATGTCAGATTTTTTCGGGATAAAAAGTACCCTATTATTTAATCCGGACTTCTAACTTTACGTCTGCAAAATTTCAAAGCATTCTGTTCAGTAGTTGCGGCGTGAAAGCGGAACAAACAAACAAACGAACTCACTTTACCATTTATAATATTAACTGTAAGGATTAAAAGTTTATCTCTCAGAAAAGTCAACTTTAATCCGTGTTTGAGACCAGCAGGCTGTAGTGTGAACACGACTGCCAATTCGCACAAGCAACCTGCGTTGTTTAAACAGCCCGCCGTCTTACGAATTTACGACCAGGTCACGTGCCTGAGGCGAGTGGAACATTTTAACCTATCCTAAAAATGTAAAATGATACTAAAGAAATCTTTTTTAGAGGCGATAAATAATATTGAATTTATGTACTGGAAAATATGACTACCTATTTCAGAAAACGTTTGAACCAACTGGACTCTAATTTAGAATATGCGTGTAATTAAACTTCAGGAGCTACCTCAGCGTATTCCATTTAACTTATTAATTATTAACCTATCGTGACCGCTACGTTACAAGTTTTTTGTACAGTCATAATTCAGCTAATATGCTTGTTATGCAGCTTGTGTGTGTTATACAGTATGTTAAGAAAACCCTGTCCGACCCATAAGGATAATAAAGGTTAGGTAAACACATGACCAAATATAATATAAAATTTTACGTAATCATCATAGTACCAATACAAATGAATTTTGAAATAATTTTTTTCCCGCGAATTAATTCCAACTACCCCGAAATTTGGTCATTTTTAAAAAAAGTGACAACATCGGTATTATTATGAGCGAATAGCGATGCGACCACGTGCCGCGTGCCATGCCGCCTGCCGCCTGCGGAAGGATGCTTACACACATTTATTAAGTTACCTCTTTTTGCGAAATAATATTTATTTTTTAGGGGGATTTTTTTTTAAGTTTGGCCCGGTTTTGTATCCATTAGTAGAATCAGTTATCGATACCTAACAACACCTTCACGGGTCGGACAGGGTTTTCTTAACATACTGTATATAGCATGATGCGTAGCCGTCCGTACAAGACACGATACTATTTACCATGCGAATTTCACGAAATTTTTATACCTTCAATAAATCTTATCCTGACTTTGATATATAAATGTTTTATAGATTATTATAATTAATCAGATACCAAAGATAAAATTATATATAAATTGTAGATTAAGTAAAATGATGCTAATAATCTCTGTATATATTTTATTTATTATTAAATTAAATTGCAATATAATTATATGATTTTAAGATATTCAAACAGAGTTTCCTCTCTCCTGTTACCCTATTTTGCTGTGCCCTACAGGGTTCATAATTGATCTCATATAAATTGTTACCACCCTTATATGAACTTATGGTAAAGCAATAAAGATATTGAGTATGAGTTATTACATTGTAATTATGTCTTAAAAATTCATGTAATTATTTAAAAACTTTTGCTAGTTTTATAGTATAACTATCAATTGTCAATTTTTTCCATGGATAAAAGATATCTGAAACAGGTAAAATAATGTCTTAAAATATTTCAATTCATAGTAAATTAACCACAATCCCAAAATAAAACAAAACAAGACACCGTTTCCATAACAGTAGGACTCATTTAAAACTTCTAATTCGATGTGCCTGTATAGATAGCTAGGTTAGCTATTCGGCTTTGTGGGATCGTCTCCGTTACCCAACGCTACACACGGAATTTCACTTTAACTTGAATTGTATTACATGTATAGCACTAAATAGTAATGGAACGTTTGAGGTTTCGAGTTTTCAACAAGAATGTTACTTGTGGTGGTGGTAGTAAGAAAGCTATAAATATAAAACCTCAAATTAAGAGTAAATTACCTTCAATTACCCTAAACTTCCACAACATATGGAACGAAACTTTTTGAACTGTCATTCGAAACACATTAAAACGGTGAAACATTTTAATTGTGGCTAGAATCCCTTGTTAATTTCCCTGTAGACTGTTGTTAAACAAAAATCATTTTCTGTCTTAATTAAAATGTTTTTTTTTCATAGAATACAAGCTCTGTTTTCTTTTCAACAATCAGAAAAACGCTGTAAAGCCCCTTCTCACAACCGCGGCAGAGTGGAGAATTCTTTTTAGAAAACAAATTGGAAATGAATTTCAAAATTGCAAAGTAATTATGTAACTTAGTATCAGTAGCATTGAGTTTCATTTTGACAGTTCAACTACATTCATTGCATTATTTACGTTGTTGAGCAAACACATTTTCGAACACATGGAACAATGAATTAGCAATATAAGTAATGCTTCGAATTGATTCCAACTGACAGCAATGGTGTATTACGTAAATAGGGTGCTGGTAGTTCTGTTCCTGTAGGGCGATTCTGTCACCATCCCATGATGAAAACTTTGGTGAGGTGACCGTAGAGTGAGCTGTAGGCCTAGTATGAGTTTTCAATACGAAACTCGATTGTAAATATCGAGCGCGTTTGGCGCTCTCATTGGCTGAGAGTTATTACGACCTTGAAGCGGGCCAATCGCTGAGTCAAACGCGCTCGATATCGACGAATGAGTTTCGTATTGAAAACTCATACTAGGCCTACAGTTGTTATTCCAACTATTGTTAAGGAATTTACACTATTTAAAAAATTTCTCGGTGGTAGGCCATAACATCGGCCGTCGGCAGAAGTTACCACCCACCAGACAAAGCCTTGCCGCCAAGCGATTTGTCGTGTTCCGGCATGATGTCTGGTGAAGCCGTACGGAGGACGGGTCTGAGCAGTTGTGTTGCGATGTGTGCCGGGTATGATGCCCCTAATGTTGTTGTGTTGGGGGTTTGGTCGTGGAGGATCTTCAGATCAATCTCCCTTTGGCGCAGCATCGTTGGTCGTGTTGTTGGGTTTAATATTGTATCACCTCGCTCTACTGCCGTCTTCCTTCCTATTCGCTCAGTTTTTCAAAGTGAATAGGCTCTTAATAAACTAGCGCGCTTTACCATCAACGATCGCATCACTGCTTACCATCAGGCGGGATTGCGGTCAAGCGCTAGTTTATAATTATTAAAAAAAAAAATAATAATAATAAAAACGTTGCCCTACATTAGGAATTTCTCTTATAACGTGGGTGCGTTTACAGATATATAAACTCACATAGACGAATAGCCAGAGCCGGAGCAACTACTAGTAACCTTAACTTAACCACTGCGATAAGCACGCCGTCATCTCTTGACAGCTCTCCTCACACAACTGTAAGATTTATACAAAATCGATCAGCTTTATAATATTGTCTTATTACATATTAAAGTCACGAACACGACATAAATTTCATTTAGTAGTCTTAGCTCATTGAATCGTGTGACATTTATACCGTTAACGATCATTTGAATCGTTAAACGTTAATTTAAACGTTAAATGTTCATTTTTGTTCGCAGTCAGCGTGGTGGATGGGGAGACTTTGACAATAACAAAGGTGTCTCGACTACACATGGGTGCTTACCTGTGTATAGCATCTAATGGAGTGCCGCCATCGATTAGCAAACGGATCATGCTCATGGTTCAATGTGAGTATTACTTGCTCCCTTATGTGTAACTGACATCACTTGTAATTAGTTGACGCGGCGTGGGAGAAGGTACGGTTGGGAATTCACTGAGGTGAATTGGTAAGCTTATATCTATTATGATAATATCGGTAATAGATAGTATAACTTACAATATGATGGAACATAATTGAGTTTGTTTGATACGATGATGTTTCAGTAATGTGTTATAATTTTCGGTATTATTAACAATCGTTGAACCACGTACCTATTAGATACAGACGATGGCGCATCAGGCTTAATAGCATGACAAATTTTACTGTTGTCAATCTGTCAAATTTCTTTATTGTTTTTCAACTTTATCTCTATTACTATAGAGATAAAGTTGAAAATTAAATATATTGCTTGATATTAATTGGGAATACTGCCACAACATCGGCTGCCGGCAGAAGTTACCACCCACCAGACAAGGTCCTGCCGCCAAGCGATTCGTCGTGTTCCGGCATGATGTCTGGTGAAGCCGTACGGAGGACGGGTCTGAGCAGTTGAGTTGCGATGTGGGCTGGATACGATGCGCCAAATGTTGTGAGGGTCTCCAGATCAATCTCCCTTGGCGCAGCATCGCTGGTCGTATTGTTGGGTTTAACATTGCATCACCTCACTCAACTGCAGTCTTCCTTCCTATTCACTTACTTTTTTTGAGTGAATAGGCTCTAAATAAATTAGCGTGGTTTACTATCACTGGATGTTTATCGATTGATGAGGTGGTATCAATATGGTTTGGTTTCGCTTTTAGGTCTGAAGATCGGGATGACATCTTTTATCGCGATGCATTCCGCTCGACGGTCTTAAAACAGTTTGTGTTAAGCCGCTATGTTTGTATTTCTAACAGGTTTAATATTTTTATTACTTACCTTTACTTAAATACACACAGTTAAATTGTTTTAACTATACGCACTATACGCCTTCATACGCATCAGGCGGGATTGCGGTGAAGCACTTGTTTATAATTATCAAAAAAAAAAGACAGTTTCGTGTAACTTGACCTGCTATCGTTTGTAATTTACATATTTAAATAATTTATAATGTTTCCACCACTGTTACATAGGCCTCTTCTGTATGAGGAAGTAGGTCTTAATGCACCATGCGCGCTCCATGGTTGCTTCAAGTGAAAGTTGCTAATGGCCAAATGCAATTAAGTACAGCTTTAGTAGCTACTTAAGGAAAAAAGTCGTACTTTATTCTCTAAAATTAAAGCATGTTATGGTAGACTACACCTGCGGATTCACTAACGATACAAATTGACGTGTGAATGAGTCCAGGTAGCACACAGAATGGTTTGTCATCCGTGTTTTATTAGATCCGTAATAGCTTGGGTGTCCGTAATAGTGTTTATCGATTGCACCTACAGGTTTGAATCGCTTGACTTGTTTGACACGCTCTGATTAGACATTGAAAATAGATCCGTTTTTCGTGTATATGTCTGGTACACAATGATAAAGCAATTAAATGTAGATAGGTATCTGAATATCTAGAGGTATTTATAGTTTTTTTTTTTTTTTAATAATTATAAACTAGCGCTTGACCGCAATCCCGCCGATAAGCAGCGATGCGATCGTTGATGGCAAGGCGCGCTAGTTTATTAAGAGCCCATTCACTCAGAAAAACTGAGCGAATAGGAAGGAAGACGGCAGTTGAGTGAGGTGATGCAATGTTTAACCCAGCAACACGACCAACGATGCTGCGCCAAAGGGAGATTGATCTGAAGACCCTCCACTACCACACTCCCAACACAACAACATTAGGCGCATCGTACCCGGCACACGTCGCAACACAACTGCTCAGACCCGTCCTCCGTACGGCTTCACCAGACATCATGCCAGAACACGACAAATCGCTTGGCGGCAAGGCTTTGTCTGGTGGGTGGTAACTTCTGCCGGCGGCCGATATTATGGCTCATTAAAAATCTACTTAATTAAGTACAGAAACTAGTATATCAAGCTACTATAATCTATCAAATAACTTGTAATATATATACAACTTTATCGCTTAAGCATTAGGTAGAATTTTATTATTGACCTAAACACGAGCCCCTGTTTGACCATTTTTTTTTTTACTTTAAAATCTAGAGCTCGATCGCTATCACGTCTAATAGTAAGCAGTGTTTAGGTACTATTTTTAATTTAGTAATACTGTTTGTTTAGTCTAACACCACGATTTACTTGTAAAATAAAAAAAAAGAATACTGTCCAGTCATGGGCATAAAGAACGGTATTAGATCAACGCCTTTATAAACATAAGGCAAAGGCAAAAAAGTACCTACGAAATAAAAATATAAGATTTTTTTTTAAAGAACAAGTAAAGAAAAAGTATTTATTGTGACTCGAATAGGAAGATCTTATATCAAACTAAAGTAAAAGCAATTTAAAATAAACAAATCATAAAATGGTATCAAAAGACCAGAAAGTTGACGGTTTGATGGTGGTAGGCCAAAACATCGGCAGCCGGCAGAAGTTACCACCCACCAGACAAAGCCTTGCCGCCAAGCGATTTCTCGTGTTCCGGCATGATGTCTGGTGAAACCGTACGGAGGACGGGTCTGAGCAGTTGTGTTGCGATGTGTGCCGGGTACGATGCGCCTAATGTTGTTGTCTTGGGAGTTTGGTCGTGGAAGGTCTTCAGATCAATCTCCCTTTGGCGCAGCATCGTTGGTCGTGTTGTTGGGTTTAACATTGCATGAGGAGATGCTCAACTGCCGTCTTCCTTCCTATTCGGCCCTTAATAAACTAGCGCGCTTTACCATCAACGATCGCATCACTGCTTACCATCAGGCGGGATTGCGGTCAAGCGCTAGTTTATAATTATTTAAAAAAAAAAGTCCTAAACGAGGCCAAAAGGCTCTTTATCTCAGCATGGCTCTTCGATATTTAAAAAAATAATGTAAATAAATATCACTGGTAAAATGGTTCCAGGGGTTTTGGCGGGAAAGTCAAGCTGAGTGTCACGCTCATTTTCATTGGACTTTTAAAATTATTTATATTGTTGTTTAATAAATAAAAGTGCGTGATTTATGTAGTAAAAAGTGCATTCAGTAAATAATTCGTAAAGAACAGTGAAATATCGCAGCATAGTAGCCACATCATGACTTATCGTCAAACCTCCTTCGTAAGACGGTTCACGCAGCCGTCTTTTTCGATATGAATAATTCATTACGAGACATTGGTCGAAACGGTCTCTAAAGCCTGGAGTACAGGCTTAGAGTAGCCAGCCCTTCGGTCTTCTATAGGATACATTCTGGTGAGTGTGCAAGGGAATTGCATGATTTAATTCCCCCATCTCCGTTCCATCATCGGACGACCCGTAGTACGGCGAGTTTTCACCCTTACGTTGTTGACACCACGGCGATCCAGACGAAGCGTTTTGCTTCCTCCTTCATACCGCTTACATCGTGGGACTGGAACAATTTGCCAGCGTCGGTGTTTCCGTCACACTACAAATTTGAGTGTCTTCAAGGCTAGAGTGAATAGGCTCTTAATAAACTAGCGCGCTTTACCATCAATGATCGCATCACTGTTTACCATCAGGCGGGATTACGGTCAAGCGTTGGTTTATAATGTATAAAAAAAATATGCACAAACCGTGCGAAGCCAAAAAAGAAAGAAAAAAAAAATGGTTCCATAGTTTAAAAACAGCTCCGTCAACTCAGAACACGTTTTATAATAAGACGGGAAAAGTTGCGTTACAAAAGACTGGGGACACAATAAAACACGTGAAAACTTGTAAGGGGTAAATCTGTGGGCAGAAACATTGACGCTGTTGACGCGTGGCCGACCCATTATTAACAAACTCTTCAAGTTGTCCCCCTTTTTCTCTCATTGTGAAATCTACACAAACTTTGAATCCTTATCCATTTACCATCCTTCTCCTTATTTTATTTACCTCCACTTATGTGTAGGTTGGTAAATAAGAGGGGACTATATTAATTTGCTTTTTTTTTAATTTTTTTTTTAGTTAGTATAAACTAGCGCTTGACCGCAATCCCGCCTTATGGTAAGCAGTGATGCGATTGCTGATGGTAAAGCACGCTAGTTTATTAAGAGCCTATTCACTCTAGCCTTGAAGACACTCTAATTGTAATGTGACGGAAACACCGCCGCTAGTAAATTGTTCCAGTCCCTCGATGTACGCGGTATAAAAGAGGAAGCGAAACGGTTCGTCCAGATTGTAGTGGTGTTAACAACGTTCCCTGTCCGATCCGTGAAGGTATTGTTATGTATCGATAATTGATTTTACTAATGCCTACTAAGCGGGCTAAACATAAAAAAATCCCTCTAATATAATAAATATTATTTCGCAAAAGGAGGTAACTTAATACACGTGCGATAGGCAATAAATGCACGGGCGAAGGGGGACAGAGCACGCGGCACGCGGTCCCGTAGTCATAATAATACCATAGTATTGGTGTTGTCACTTTTAAAAAATACCAAATTTTGGGGAAGTATGAAATAATCTTTTAAAAAAAGATTATATCAAAAATCATTAGTATTGTTACTAAGATGATTAATGTTAAATTTAATATTTTATTTGGTCATGTGTTTACCTAACCTTTACTATCATTATGGATCGGACGGGGTTTTCTTTACATATTTTTCTTCATATCTTAATCTTTAATCTTCTAATAAGCTATAATTCCAACAGTTCCACCAATGCTGTCCATCCCTAACCAGCTAGAAGGCGCATACATCGGGCAGGATGTGACACTGGAGTGCCACACAGAGGCGTACCCCTCCTCCATCAACTACTGGACCACGGACCGCGGGGATATGATTATTTCCGGTGAGGCTTGTTCAATATGCATGCTCACTCACATAAGCTCTGTTTGGCGAACAAACCTTATATCTATGGTACACGCAGGGGTAGACACGAGATATTTTTTAGACTGATCTTGTGATTCTTGTAACTGCAGTCCAAGTTTAAAACATCGAGTTTGTCATTGTATTGTGAACTTCGTTCCGAACAAGGTAAAGTTCTTAATACAAAACAGACAACTTAGACTAACTTTTGTAATTAGAACTTGTGCACTGTCGAAATAAAATTCCAAATGTTTAAGACTAAATACACAAATACCTTACTTTGTTATAGAACCGCTAATGTTTTGAGCGGATGTGTCAATGTAATATTTATTGATATGATAGCATGTTAAGCTACTTACACGCAACATATTTGACCAATGAATTGTTCCTACTTCATAAATTAATTAAGTTTACGAATCAAGATTGGATAATCAATTGTATCCATTAGTAATCCATAATTTATCACATGTGGGGTAGATTTCTAACTATGGCAGCTTACATTTTTAGGTTATAACCCAAAGCTTTTCCATAGAGGCATCATCATATAAATAATGCAGGAACTAAATCACGGAAAGTGGTTCAAAACCTAATAAAGCTTTGTATATTATAAATGAGTGCTGCGTATGTTTACTAGGTTCAGTTTCAATGAACTTTCAAAAGCCTTGTTTGAACTCCACCAACGAAGCACAGCCGCTAAGTATCCATAAACGCCATATTATCGAACTCGAAACACAACACAAATACGTAGCGTACATTTATCATATTGGCATAAACAACATGGGTTCCCGTCAAGTAAGCCATCGTTCGATTGTATCATTGATTTATGACTTCATAATGAAAATAGTTTTCCTTGTATCAGAACAGGCGAACGAGGTATAGTCGAATACGTTCCGAATGTAGAGTACATTCATGCGTGAATAGAGAATACTTGTATAATGAAATACTTCACTTCTGCTTCGACTCAACAACGTCATTGATAAATAAGTCGAAAACAACTTCGGATCAAAAAATGTGTGCACTGCTTTTTTTCTTTGTTGCCTTATCTCTTAATAAAACGGCCGGAATCAGCAACCGGTATTTTTGCACGAAACTGAGCATTTGTATTGGGTCTGCAGTGGTTATTCGTTGAACATCAACTTTCTAGCATGAGCGTTCCAGTTTGGAAGTGGAGCAACTTATTAAATAGGTTATTCAAGATGATATCTTTGATAATATTTTCTGAATAGTTTAATTTTAGTTTTGAACTAATATAATTTGGTTACAATTTTGAATTAATTTTATTTTTAGAGACAAATAAAACATACATATTTATGTAATTTTCATAACAATTCTTTACTAGTTGCGTAATACCGAATACAGGTTTTATATTTAAGTAGAATTGGAAATTATAGGAGGCAAGTATGAAGCATTTCCGATGGACAGTGGCTATAACAAATTCATGATGCTGAAGATCAAGAACATCACCAAGGAAGACTTCGGCTTCTACAAATGCATCGCGAAGAACTCGTTGGGAGAAACGGACGGAATCATCAAACTCGATGGTAATTTTTTAACATTAGTAGATTGATTTAAAACGGCCCCGTCGGGGCGAGCGATTGAAAGCGCTGAAAGACTCGTAAAAACAAACAGCCTTTTTTACGATCTTTGGGAATTCGGGAAGTGTGGGAAAATCACACAAAACTGCCTGTCAATTATCTGTAAAGCTTTTTCTGGGTAACTTTGGATCAATACAAGTTCATTGTTTATATATTTTTTTCTTGGGAACAGTAAATTGATACGAGTGTTTATTGGATCCTAAGTACTTTGAGTAAATGATTGGTACTAGTTTTTGAAAGAGTATCTAAGCAAGAATATCGATCCACAGATAGCTGTGGTGGCACAGTGGAAACGACCGCAACTTGCGAAACGTAGATCGTTCGAACCTAAAGAGGCGCTTTACTTTACTTTGTGGTCTTTCATCATCACAGCTCTCAAAACGGAGATGGAAAACATCGTCAGAAAATCGGTTTGTCGAAGTAAAAATTCTAAGGCATGTGGCTATCAATCTGCACTGAGCCTGCGTTGTGCTTATTTCCCAACTATGGAAAATTATAGGCAGCTGATGAATAGACATAAAGGGTGTATCTGACATCGATGCACAAACGAGTACCATGGATCCAGTACATGATTCTGAACCCCCAGTGACGAAATTTTTCGTCGGCTTTTACATGATTTAAAAAAACATATATGTAGTTAATTTGAAATAAACAGTTTTGATTTTGATTTTTAAGTGAATTTGTTATTATAAGAAAACTTTATTATCCTACAGAAATACCAGCTCCGCCTTCCGCCTTCACAACAACACAGAAAACCGTGTTAGACAATCAAACTATTAGAAAGAAAGGTAATATTCCCTTTGCCAGTATTTTATAATCATGTCAGAGTAATTGGATTGTTTTAAAATGTTAAATATAAATATTCCTACAGGTTTGCCGCAAATCATCCAAAGTAATGTGGCAATCAGTTCCAACTTCCAAGGTGAAATGTACGGCGAACAACTAAGTGATTTCGGTAAATATTTTGACAATATCAATGACAATTAATTAGATTTCTTACGTAAATAATATCGCTACTTCTTCTTCCCAGCTAAGGCAAAAGGAAATAGTGAATGATGGCCGTTTTTGGAGGTCATTTTCATGTTATTTTCACGTTTAATAAGGGTTGATTCTACACATGGTTTAAATAAATAACTTTTAGTTTAGTAATAATAGTGATGTATCCAAGGTATGAAAATCAAAAAAATAATTAGTCCGTCTTACAGATAATAAAAAAAATTAAGACCCGTATTTTTTATTTTATCGTAATTATCAAAAATTACTGAGATATAGCGTATTAAAGTTACAGAGTGGGGGCTAATTACGTCACGCCGTTCTATATTTTGCACTATGGCGTGACGTCATGCGACATTTCAAATCAATATATCTTCCTAAGTATTTGAATAAAAGAAAAAAGAAAAAATACGTGTTCATTATTTTTTATAAAGCTATCTGACGGACATTAAATTGTTTTTTAGGATACAAGCCAATTCTTATGGTTATCATTTTCTAAAGTATGAATGTATTTGTACATTAGAGATGTGCCGACTATCACTTTGACCGACTAGCTGACTAGTCGGCTCTAAAGAGGCCGACTAGTGTACCTACTTATCAAGTAACTCGTAAGTGGGACTTAATGAATTCCTATTTGGGCTTTAATAAATAATTCAATACAAAAGCTATCCATAAGTTTTCAAACTTATATTAAACTGTTTATTTGTGTCTCAATCCATTATGAAAATCATAATTGAGCCATTTCCAACAGCTTATATTGGACCGCGAAGTTTTGGTATGAAGGTCTAGAAAGCGGCTTGCGGTAGGATTATTCTTGTAAAAATCGTCACGGTAGGAAAAAGCTTTATACTTCCTCATGAAACTGTCTCCTCTCTCGCTTTTAATGAGACAGAGAGATAGTGTTCATAGTTTTCGAGGGTGCTAATGGAAATTCTAGGTGACAACCTCGTTAAAAAATTCATACTTTCTATCTGTCAATTTCTAATGTATATACATGTATGTGTGTGGGCGTGCTAGTAACGCGTTACGCGTTCGTTCCTGGGGTCCCCGACCACAGGATTTTTTACTTATTGCTACTGACCATTAATAATATATGAGATGTTGTTTTATAGCATTTTGTTATTTTTATTATATTAGATTTAGAGTATCTAAATGAAAGTTTTCATAAATAAAGAAACAGCCGATATAAATTTCCAGCGAAATGAACAATGGCTATCAAAAAGCGAATTTCATGTCGATAACAATACAAGAAATCCTATTAGTTTCTAAGCTTACGCTCAATTTGAACAAATGTTCTGATATTTGTGTTTTCCTATTACAGATGATGATCTAGAAAATTCGGCGAGTTTCAGCAAGATGAATTCTATGTTAGGTTTCACGTTAATTATTTGCCATGTGATAAACATAGCGAGATATATTTTACATTCTTGATATTTGCAATATTGTGATGAACTTTAATTTATTTGTTGCTAATTTTAATTTTTGTTAATAATTTCTTAAGCTGACCAGACAATAAATAATTCGCCCTGTTGGTAGGTATCTTAAGTTTATTTTCATCAACCAGGATTTAGTTATTGAAGACTTTATAATGTTTGGATAAGGAATGTCCGCTCGGTAGGTTACTTATTTGTTAACGTAAATAATTTTTTCTGTATAAATAATTATTTAGTACCTATACGAGAAGTCTGTCAGTAAAATGTAAAAAAAAACGGCGTCAATTCTGTAAAGCTTTGACTGAATAAAATTATAAACATATTTTACCAATAAGTACAATAGTACAGAAAATACTGTCGGAAATGTAATAAACTAAGTTGCCAGTTGTTTTTTATTGTTAGAAACGCTTGACCGCGATTTCTTGTTCGGTCGGCCCAACTATCCAGGTATATTTGTAAATTGATTTAGTCCTTGCCTTACTAAATTGACTCAATTATCTTTTACAACAATCGATCTTTTTAATATTAGGGTATTATAAATGTCCTAGATTCGCTTAGTTATTAGGTACGAAATATTTGTACACACATTTTCTACCACATCGATTTTATAAAAAAGCGCCTAGAGCTAGTCTTTTTAGAGTTGCTTTTTCAATCGACAGATATTTTTTATTTGTGGAATAAAATTGACATCTGATAGTTTTTATATATAAGAACTGTCAGAACTTAAAATTATTCCTCAGGTAAAACTGTCTGGGTTGGAAAAACCAACCCTTAGAGATAAACTGTCCAATAAATTGAAAACTCGTACGTAGGTGGTATGTTATTTCCAGGAAACTAGTCGACCTATACACTAACGAATTATTAATACGTAAACCTACTGTGCTTTGGTAGAAAATAACTGGTCGATTTTCTTTACCTTTCATATCGTAAGGCTTATTTTGTTATTGTTTTTACTGTAACACTTGTAGATTATTTGCCGTAATGTAAATTACAAATAGTCTATAGGGGAATAGGAAGTTTTTGTGATGATTTACATAATGCTACAAAATGAGAACTGCCAAATAAATGTGTAAAATATGAAAAATAAAAACGAAGCTTGAAATATTGTTGTTTATTTCTCTTCCCGCAAACACATATTAAGCAAAATACCTACATTTAAATTACAAAACAATCCGATTCCGAATATTATAAAACAAAGTTCGGAACTCCTGCACCTGTCTGTATGATTGAGCAAACTATGAAAATTCGAGGAAGGCTTCAATGTAATAATTCAACGCTTTCGAACCCACTGAATGGCGTAGCGGGGCGCTGCATGCCTAAAAATAGAAAATTTCTTTTTTTTTTTTGGTTGGGATTTGTATAAAAAGCGCTTATCCGATCAATGCACATAACTCGGAATCAGGATTTAGTGTATGAAATATTCACGTGGAACAAATCCTATCTACTCTTCATTGAATTGGAATTTATGTACCTAAAACTATGAACTTTCTCAAGAATACGTAAGTAGTTCCTGCAAAACGAGGTGTACAACAACTTAGACTGTCAACTTTCTAGAGATCCCAATCACGACAAGTGGTTCATTGTTCTCGAGTACCATTTGCCTTAAACTTGCGATATAATAAACGCGTACTTGGTGTACGTTCAGGATTGTTTGACATTTTGAGAGACTGAGCAAAGATCGACTAACATTAAATGTTTAAAGATAAAGAAAGAAATTTTAACCTTTAGAAAAGTACCACGATTTCCCTTAATTATTACGTGTATTTACGTGTGTGTGCTTACGTGTACTTTCTGCTTTCCTCTAAAAGTTTACACATCATCGTATCTTATGAAGTCAAGATCAATAAAGCTGTCATAAAGAAAAAGTTGAGCAACTTAAATTAATATTACAGCTGACTGAATATGAACTACATGATATATTATGTTCAATAAAAACGACACAACACCTAAAGAGAGAAATTTTATTGCTTGTGTTGCCATGCCACCTGTCGTGACTAACTTTTATAGCAGTCTGGAATGATGCACACTTTTTTTAGTATTATTTTCAAACAATTTTTCTAGGGAATGCATGAAGAGCCACTGTACGGGCGTTCGACTAGCCATCGCTGTTAATATATAACGTGGAACAATCTGGTACACTGGCCTTTACAGTCCAGAATCGATACCTTACTTAGTAATTTATCGAATTCGAGTTTCCATTCGTGGATTTCCAATCGAATTGGTTAATAATCTGCATCTCCGAAGCGTTGCGCGATTGTTGAAGATAACCTGTAATTCCTTTGATTTGGTACGAAAAAGAGGTTCCAGGGTTATGTCGTCAAGCACCGCAATCCCCTGATAGTAGCGGCTGCTAATTACACCCCCTCCACCATCTCCAAGCTTCGCCGCCCAAGGCATGCCTTCACAGACCCAGATGACCCCATAACCATCCTCCAAAAGGCCAATAGGGCCACCAGCACACTAACAAAAAACAGACCGACCTACCGACCTCGCCGCCGAGGTCCATCGCGACGCGTTCAACGTAGTAGCCCCCTCCCCCGTCCCTCGTCCGATGAAGGCCAACCCGCGCCGCAGCTGAGCCAGTAACCATAACTTCCCAACCATGACCTCTGAGTTTGTTTCGGACGTTTCTTCTCAGAGCTAGTACTAGGAAACGCCGTGGTCATCAAACCGAAATAAAAATAAAAATTCGATCCAGCCATCCCTTGCTGTTCTCTCCAGCGACGCCCTAAGCCGAGGTTCGTACCCCACAGGGGGTGCCCTTAGTGCGTAGTCGCTTAGTTTTTAGTAGTCCTGGCTGGAGGCTTTAAATTCATTTAAGGCATCCACAGGAAAGTCCGGTTAAGTAGTCACGGCCTCTCAAGGTCAACTCGATAGAATGTAAATTCCTAACTCCTCTATTTACAAACGTTGCTTAAAGTTAACTATGTCTGGTGAAGCCGTATGGAGGACGGGTCTGAGCAGTTGTGTTGCGATGTGTGCCGGTTACGATGTGCGCCAAATGTTGTTGTGTCGGGAGTTTGGTCGTGGAGAGTCTCCAGATCAATCTTCCTTTGGCGCAGCATCGTTGGTCTAGGGTTTAACATTGCATCACCTCGCTCAACTGCCGTCATCCTTCCTATTCCTAAGTTTTTAAGTGAATAGGCTTAATAAACTAGTGCGCTTTACCATCAATGATTGCATCACTGCTTACCATCAGGCGGGATTGCAGTCAAGCACTAGTTTATAATTATAAAAAAAAAACTAGAGATTAGTGACTGTTGAACAAGTTTTGACGTTTTAACGTCACTTAACTTTAATCATCATTTATAATAAGCACCTAAAAGTGTATCTCCATACCAACTGTAGATATTAATGGTGTATGCATGATGTGCATAGAATTGAATTTAACGCGTGACGATTTAACCCCTTAATGACCAACTAATATTTTACCTCGAGATACACTTTTCATTTATACACTGGATAGCAAAAATAAGGGGTCACTTAGCTATAAAATATGTAGCTTGAAAAGAAGAAAATTAGAATTTTGAAAAATATTAAATTTCGATAAAGAATATTTTTAGCTTTTGTTTCGAACCAAGCTGTCATTATAAACAGCTAGTCACAGTATTTTGTGCACCAACATGTAATTATCTCTTTAAGAATATACACGAATAATCACCATGGTACAAGAAGGAAGAAGTCAGCGAAGTACTGCTAGAACAGTAGATCGCTGAATCGCTGCAGTAGTCTTGGACCGTGGATAAAGGTACATCCACAGTCCAAGACTACTGCAGCGATTTCAAGAGACCGGCATGGACATCCGAAGACCAGAGAATGGCAGGCCGAGGTGCACAACTGTACGAGAAGATGATTCATCGTTTGTATCAATAGCTTGATAATTTAAAAGAGTGTCCATGGAAATTATTGCCCGTTCTTCTCCATAAGTACCTACTCTTTGGAATGGGCGACTAGCTTCACCTTACTGACTGACCGATCTTCTGACAATTCAAAAGTGCCTGTAACTGGTATATTTGAAATAAATGCTTTGATTTTGATTTTTTCATTGAGCACTATGTTAAGAAATCGACATCTCACGGCTGATCTACTCCGAAATAGCCTTTAAGAAGTTCATCACAACAATGTGAGTTCTGATACGAACCTACGGTGACTTCGTGAAGCTGATATAAATAATTGTTGACCAGCAAATGGCCATATACTGCTCAAAGAACAATGAGTTGCCAGGTTGCGATTTGATCGAGAACACATCCGATGGACAGACGAAGATTGGTCAAGGGTTGTCTTTTCCAATGAGTCTAGATTTTGTTTATTCACACATGATGAGAGACGAACAGTATATAAGTGTGTTATAAAGAAATTAAGGTGCCATTCGGTGGAGTTGACCCTCCACCGAATGGCACCTTAATTTCTGAATGGTATGGCTGGGATTTCTTCAGAGAGTTCGAGAAGATTTCTCTAGAAGAAAACAGTTCTTTGACGGCTCCCAGATATGCAGAGGAGTTTTTAAATGAGCATGTTGCTCCTTTCCTGGTGAATATGGGTACAAATTCCATTTTTATGCACGATAATGAGCGACCGTAAACTGCACGTTTGGTCAACACGTACATCAAGACGTCGCGTCGGTATCACCCGCATGGAATGGCCAGCCCAGACTTAAATCCCATGGAGCATTTATGGGACGAGTTCTGAAGTTAAGGGTGTGCTAGTGGAAGAATGGTCAATCATAGATCAAAACCATATTAAAAATTTGTCTTATTGAAGTGACCCGGGCTTGTAGAGGAAATAAAAGCTATTAAAATATCAAAAAAGCATTCTTTTTGCAGATACCCTTGGTTTACTTTTGTTTTCAAAATTTAAATGTATTTTTTATTTACTTTTTTAATATTTATATAAAACTAGCTGTGGACATCAGTTTACAGGAGCTCAGTTGATATAAAATAAGCGCCTGTTAAAATAATGGGAGCAATATGTACGGCCACGTTCGCTCCCGTTATCGCAGCATTTTTTGTTACTGCTCTGCTTCTATTGGTCATAGCGGGATGTTATATAGCCTATGTCCTTTCTTAGGCTCTAGACTATCAAAGAGGTTATAAAAATATGCAGTAAGCAGTTTATGGAAATTACCATAATTACAACACGATCACCTGTATTTTGTACGTAGTGCTTGATTTTTTTTTGTTATGTATTTTCATGATGTAGAATAAACTATCCATAAACTTATAATAGTTAGTGAAGAGATAAGTGGCACTTGTAGCTCACTTTAAACCTTTACACATTAGAAATCTAAATCTTACGTCATGTCCTATTGTGCTCTATGTATTTCTAGGCACAGTAAGTAGCCTGAATTGTGTGATGATTGACGAAATGTCTTTTGTTATAACTACTAATTTTAACGTCATATACAAAGGTATATAAAAAAAATCAATGGACGAAGGTAGCGGTAGTGTAATGGTATCCGCCGCGAATAGGGTACTAAAAAAAACTAATTAGTCCGTCAGTCAGATTTCCAAAAAATACTAGACACGTATTTTTTCTTTTATCATATAAACAAAAAATGAAGACAACACAGTGCGTTGAAAACTCGTGTGACGTCACTGTACGCTACACTTCTTAGTGAGCAGTGACATCACCAGCCTCCAGTCCTGACCTTTAATGCCTTTTATATTTGTCAATTTTTATAGATTTGATAAAAAAAATATACGTATCCAATATTTTTCTATAATCTGAATGACGGACTAAATAGAATAATTTTTTTTTACCCAGGAAACATCCCTATTAGGAGTTGTAGATCGTAGCTTCGAACCTCATCAAGCGCTTTACTTTATGTAAATTATATCATCACCAATGCTCTCAAGCCGGTAAAAGAAAACATCGTGCGGAAACCGGCATATCCTAGAGGTAAAACTTTGAAGACGTGTGACATCTGCTAGGCCGAACTAGGCCCACGCGGTTTACGGCCCACTCCGTTTCACCGAAAGGAGGCAGGTGTCCCAGGATTGGGAACATTTTAGACTGATTATGAGGAGGGATATATATTATGTCAAACATGAACTATTTACCATTAAGGTCAAAAGTGCATTACCACTTTTGAACTTTATTGCACTAACAGTCTGTTGCAATAAGTGACAAAGGTACTCCACTTTTGACTCTTACTGTAAGTGAATTAGTTGCCCAACTACTGTAAACTGACGCGCAGAGTTTTTGATGAGAAAGTCAAGCTGAGTGTCACGCTCGTTTTTCATTGGACTTTTAAAATTATTTATAGTGTTGTTTATTAAATAAAAGTGCTGATTTATGCAGTAAAAAGCGCATTTAGTAAATAGTTCATAAAGAACAGTGAAATATCGCAGCATAGTGGCCACGTCATGACTTTGCCCCAAACCTCACTCGTAAGACGGGTCACGCGGCCGTCTTTTTTGACATGAATAATTCGGAATTACGTGACATTGGCTAAATGCACAAACTGTGCGAAGCCAAAAAATAAAGAAAGAAAGAACTGACGCGCAATGACTTCGCATCGTGCATCGTACACGACCGGACAGACTTTGTCTCATAAATCGTCCCTGCACACTCACGTTCACAATAAAATCACAAAAGATATGGCGTGTTATCGCACGACATAGCTATATGGCAACATCAAAGACTGTAGCGGTACGTGCAACTAGATGCCCCCTTTTCTATGGAGGACGAGTGAAATTTCCTTCATGTTCCTCATGCGTCCACACAGGTGTCAGGTGATGTCTAGCAGCCGCAACGAAGACTCAAAAAAATCCCAGGTGACCGAGCGTACACGTGAGCGTCGCTTTAAAATGGCGCAACAGGCAAACCCGGATCCAGCAACCATATCCACTACGCCTGCACCAATACAGAAAATGAAAATGCTACTTTTCTGACTCAAAAAACTGGCGATATGGTTTGCGCAAGTGGAAGGGCAATTTGGCGTTTTGAAAAAGACGATAAAAAAAGGTTGTAGCACAAGGTTGAGGTACCTGGAGACGTTGGCCAATATCGTCCAAAGTTTCAAGCGACTGTTATCAAGTAATATTTGTCGGAGCATTTAATAGTGATAAGCGAGGGCTTATCACTAATAAATAATATCTCTAATTGTCAGTAAGCTTAATAGGACAACTGATGACCCATTTGTGATTGTCTATTCTATTTAAATACTAGCTATGCCTCGTGGTTTCACCCGCGCAAGCTTCTATCCTGTGAGAATATCGGGATAAAAAGATAATATCTATAAATACCTACATTATTACCCTATTATACCTACATTAATAATATTATTAATACCTATATTATTAGTATGAGTAGGATAGTCCTATGATTTTCAATATTATGAATAAGTCATAAATAATTTATTTAATAACAATGTAGTTATAAAATATTAAAAATAACATTATATACATACACATTCCCACTGTTGGGATACAGGCCTCCTCTTGATGAGAGAGAGTGGGCCGTATTTTACCACACTAGCCCAATGCGGGTTATTAGAAGTCGCATGTCGTCGAAAATTCCCGGACATTTCCCGGACAGGCCGGTTTCCTCACGACGTTTTTCTTCACCGTTTTGAAAACAATGATGATGAAATAATTTAAAAATAGTGGGGTTCGATTCTATGACCTACAACTTGTAATTGGCGGCTGCTACCTCTAGGAAAACACTACTCTGATACGATTGCAATTAAAATAAGATACTTGCCTGCCAATTAAAATAATATGTTTGTACAAGGTTTAAAGGCTAACGTGGAATTAAAGACATTTGATGGTATTCTACTGAATAATTGCGTAACACACTATCAGTAGCAATGGATTTCGTTTTGATAGTTCAACAACATACATTGCGTTATTTAGGTAGGTACATTGTTGAGCAGACACATTTTCGAACATATGGAGCAATGGATTACCAATATGCTTCGAAATCAATTAATCTAATATTACAACTATAAATTGTAAAATTTAATATAATATTACATGGACGTTATCTACACATTGCCGCGCACGCCCGACCATCCCTCCGCACCGCTGTCGGCACAGAGAGGTGCGTGCCTTACTCTTTAATATAATATTACATAGACGTTATCTACACATTGCCGCGCACGCCCGACCATCCCTCCGCACCGCTGTCGGCACAGAGAGGTGCGTGCCTTACTCTTTAATATAATATTACATAGACGTTATCTACACATTGCCGCGCACGCCCGACCATCCCTCCGCACCGCTGTCGGCACAGAGAGGTGCGTGCCTTACTCTTTAATATAATATTACATAGACGTTATCTACACATGGCCGGACACGCCCGACCATCCCTCCGCACCGCTGTCGGCACAGAGAGCTGCGTGCTTTACGCTTTAATATAATATTACATAGACGTTATCTACACATTGCCGCGCACGCCCGATCATCCCTCTGCACCGCTGTCGGCACAGAGAGGTGCGTGCCTTACTCTTTAATATAATATTACATAGACGTTATCTCCACATTGCCGCGCACGCCCGACCATCCCTTCGCACCGCTGTCGGCACAGAGAGGTGCGTGCCTTACCCTTTAATATAATATTACGTAGACGTTATCTACACATTGCCGCGCACGCCCGACCATCCCTACGCACCGCTGTCGGCACAGAGAGGTGCGTGCCTTACTCTTTAATATAATATTACATAGACGTTATCTACACATTGGTGCGCACGCCCGATCATCCCTCTGCACCGCTGTCGGCAAAGAGAGGTGCATGCCTTACGCTTTAATATAATATTACATAGACGTTATCTCCACATTGCCGCGCACGCCCGACCATCCCTCCGCACCACTGTCGGCACAAAGAGGTGCGTGCCTTACTCTTTAATATAATATTACATTGACGTTATCTACACATTGCCGCGCACGCCCGACCATCCCTCCGCACTACTGTCGGCACAGAGAGGTGCGTCCCTTACGCTTTAATATAATATAACACAGACGTTAGCTACACATTGGTGCGCACGCCCGATCATCCCTCCGCACCGCTGTCGGCAAAGAGAGGTGCATGCCTTACGCTTTAATATAATATTACATAGACGTTATCTACACATTGCCGCGCACGCCCGACCATCCCTCCGCACCGCTGTCGGCACAGAGAGTTGCGTGCCTTACGCTTTAATATACTAACCTCGCCCCGCGGTTTTACCCGCGTAAGTTCGATCCTATCGGAATGTCTGGATAAAAACTAACATTATCTGTGTGCCAAACGACATGGCTAAACTGAAGTATGAAAGAGACCCCGCAATGAAAACGCATATATAAGTATAATTCTTAGCAATATATAATGCTGAATAGCTGAAAATTAGTGTTTTGTAATTGAAAAAGTTTAGGAACTTTTCATACTTACAAAATACTGAAAATAATATCGCGTAACTCCTACAACAAAGGTACAAAACTTTCAAACAATAACATTTCTATTAACTTTTATCTAAGCGTTTTAAGATAATTGCGACGGTTTTATTGATAATTGTGTTTTTCATTGGTAATTAACCGCTAAGGTACTTAAAGTAAATAATTACAAAGAAGTAATTGCAAGAAAAAAACTTGATACGACGGATTTACGATACTCCCTAATCATATAATGTAAAACCAAAATAATGCATAAAAACAATTGAGTTTTTTTTTTACTTATTTATTTTACTATTTGTATACCACAAATACACACAGTAAAATACATAAGGTTAAGACAAAATTGAGATCTAATACAAAGGTCCTTATTTTCAGGAAAGTTATAAGAAATTTTTAAACACTATTCATGAATGAATGAATATATAAATATTACATTTTAGTGTGAAATTTTTGAACACTATTCATGAATTATCAACCTTTTTATCGTCTCACTGCTGGGCACAGGTCTCCTCTCATACAGAGAAGCATTGAGCGTAATCACCACGCTTGCTCAATGCGGGTTGGCGATTTCAGACTTAAAGTCCAGGTTTCCTCAAGATGTTTTCCTTCACCTTCAGTCATTGGTGTCAAAGATGTACTTAGAAAGTGTTTGTTTGTCCCGTTGGTAAATATTAAAGACTTTAGATAATTAGACTGGTTTATTACACTTGTATAATTATTACATTGGAATCGACATCTTCTAGTTCAGATCCTAAGTTACAATGACAAGACTATAGACTATATTCATAGACACTAATACATAGAGATGGTATTAGTTACTCGACTACAGAGTAGTGATGTATGATACAACATCCCCCCTGTTTAAGTTTAAATTAACCCTTGACAAACAATATTATAGAAACCTGACTTAGTTACAATTTAGACAATGACTTAAGACTATAGTTAGGTCTTAATCTAGTATACAATGTTCTACTTAATCTATTTCATCAATTAGCCTTCTGGTTGGCTTTACAACTCTTCCAGAACGAGTTACATGTTGACTGACTGAGGATTGAGATGAGAGCTCTTGAGGTCTAGACTCCTGCCTGTTACCTTCCTCTCTCCCCTGCGACGAATTGGATAGCATAGGAGAATATTTGTGTCTTAAATGAACCCTATTCCTCCTATACCTAACTCCATTGACATCCTCAACGACATATACAACCACTATTATTAGCCAACCTTAGCTTGACAATGGCTTGTTCCCAATTGCTATCTGGCTTTCTTTTAAAGTATACATGATCATTGGGATACAATAATGACAATGACTTTGTATTTCTATTATAATATTTAGACTTATTTTTATTATTTTGCTTAACACATTCTTTATAATTTTTGAATGTAACCACTTTAGGTTTTAATTTCTTATAAGACATAGGAATGTTATTTCTTAAATTCCTGGACATTAACAATTGAGCTGGAGATGGTAAATTATTCTTAGGTGTGTTTCTATACTGTAATAAAGCTATGTATGGATCAGATGAGTTTTTTTTTACATTTTTTTAACATATTTTTGATAATTTTGACTGAACTCTCTGCTTGACCATTTGACTGTGGATACTATTAATTTTGACCCTTTGAACAACAAATCTTTGACTACATGAATTTCAGCTTGTATATTCCAAAATGGTTTTATTGACAGACTGACATTATTTTTATTTTTTGGCCAACCTTCATAATAATACTTTTTTAACAATTGCAAAGTATCATCTTTCTTAGTGTGCTGTAACAATTTTGTACAGTACTCCTTTGTGACTGCTAGGCTTGAATGCATTAAATTGACATGACAAGATATTTCTGACTCATTCTCAGGTATATAATGTTCTTTCAATGCTGCTCTAGACAGAGTGTCAGATATAAACATTTCTTTACCTGGAACATGTATAACTTCCAAATCATATTTTTGTAAAGTTAACATCATACGTTGCAATCTTGCTGGTACATCATGTAATGGCTTTTTAAAAAGATAGACTAAAGGTTTATGATCAGTATGAACAGTTACTTTATGACCGTACACATACTGGTGAAATTTTTCACAACCAAACTGAATGGCTAACAATTCTTTCTCAATTTGAGCATACCTTGACTGAGTTTGAGTTAATGTTTTTGAACTATAAGCAATAGGTTTATTATTCTGCATAGTGACTGCTCCTAATGCTGACTTTGACGAATCGACTGACAAGACTAATGGTACATTGGGATTATAATGAGCTAAAACTGGTGACTTTGTAATGTCATCGATTAAACTCTTAAGACATTGACTATGATTTTCATCCCAAGTCCAGACTGAATCTTTCTTCAAAAGATTTCTTAAAATTTGAGTTTTTTGAGACAAATTGCTAATAAAGGGACCTAAATAATTGATCATACCTAATATTCTTTGCAATTCTTTGACATTTTTTGGTGTGGGCATATTGACAATTGCTTTTACTTTCTCTTCATCAACCCTAGCACCATCTTTACTAAAAACATACCCTAAAAAACAGACTTCTGAAACTAAAAATTTACATTTAGACTTATTGAACTTTAAATTGACTTCACGTGCTCGTTGCATGACTTTATGTACTCTCTCATTATGTACTGACTCGTTTGGTCCATATACCAAAATATCATCGATGAATATTAGAACTCCTTCTAAATCACCGAACAAATTCATCATGACTCTTTGAAAAATTTCAGACGATGCATTAATACCAAAAGGTAACCTTAAATATTTATATCTACCGAAAGGTGTTTGAAATGTACATAAATCAGAACTATATTCATCTAGTTTAAGCATCCAAAATCCTGAAAATGCATCTAAATGAGAAAAACAAACAGCTCCTGCTAGTTGAGATCTAATCTCATCTATTGACTTAAGTGGATAAATTTCCCTTATAATATTCTTATTCAAATTTCTAGGATCTAAACAAATTCGTAACTGACCCGTGCTTTTGACTGTTATCACTATACTGTTCACTCATTCTGTAGGTTTAAAAACCTTTTCAATGACCTGCATTTTCTCCATGCGATCCAATTCATCGCGCAGTTTGTTCAGTAAAGCGAAGGGTACTCTTCTCGGAGCATCCACGCATGGCACTGCTTCCGGTTTGAGTTTCAGGCGACAGACTTGAGGTAGACATCCAAGACCCTGAAATACATCATTGTATTGTGTAAGAATTTGTTCACTAAAATTTTGTTGAGACACAGAGAAAACTCTTTGAATTATACCTAATTTTTCACAAGTTGGTAGACCTAAAACATTCGGACAAACTAAATCTGCGACTATAAACACTATATTTACACTAATAGTGCTATTATTTAAAGATAAACTACATTTTACATTAACTTTACCCATAATGGGTATTGATATACCACCAAACCCACTAACGTTTATTTGACATTTCTCAAGTGACATTTGACTTTGACATTTCAAAGATTGAAAAGTTTTCTTTGACATAATATTAATATCAGCTCCTGAATCAATAATGCAATTAATTTGTGTATGACCAACTAAAATGTTTATGTTCCATGACTGTTTAGAATAGTATTTGTTTTGTTTTGACTCGACTGTATTGACCTGTTTACTTTGTGTTGACTTTGCTGTAATAATTCTACAAGTGTTTGTTGTGTGAGATTCCTCAGACTTGTGTCTGTACTCATCATTAAGATATGAATCTCGACTAAGACTTTTTGACTTTTTAGACTTGACTCTGAATCTCTCAGACTGTTCCGTGTTTTCATCACTGAGATATGACATATGACAAGAGTCTTCATTGGATCTCTCGGACTTATCAGTCACCAGTCTTTTTTCATCACTGAGGCATTTTTTGTTAGACCTCTCAGATATGACATTATCACCACTTTCATCACAGAAATATGACACAGGATGTTTTTTTTTGACAAGATGAGTCTACATGAGATCTCTTAGACATTGACTGCGACTGGCCTATGTGCGACCTGACCGTTGATTGTAACTTAGGATGTGATTGTGACTGTGTGTATGACAACCTGCTATGTCTGTAATGATTTTGATTGTGATGACTTTGTGACTCTAAATGACAATTATATTGACTAGACTTATGACTATGACTGAAGTTATGACAATTTAAAATTCCAACAAAATTATCTTGACTACCAGTTGAACTAAAAGACTCTAAATGACTGACTTTTTTATTATTTGAGTAACAAAATTTTGCAAAATGACCATAAGAGTTACATGACCTGCATTTAGCTCCCTGCGCTGGACATTTGTAGCGGTGGTGTTGTCCACAGCGGCTACACGTCTTCGAGCGCTTCTCAGGACTGGGACTTGACTTTGACCTCCCTGCGCTGGATCCCTGCTGACTGACTGGTGAAGCTCGCCGTCGCTGACGCTCCGCTCGACCACGGCTCCTCCGACGCAGATGCATGACTTTTTCAGACTCTTCACTAGTGGACCTCTTGACAATTTGGTCTGCATCCTGCTGTGCGACGATGAGTGTCCTAGCTAGCTCTCGCATCCTCTGATATGTCAGATCAGGTTCCTGCAGCAGTCTCTGACGTACATGTGCTAAGTCCAAACTCAAGTTGGCGATAAAAATATCTCTGATAAGAGATTCTCTGAGCGTTCCAAATTCGCAATCTTGGCTCTTATTTTCGAGATCGGTTAAGAAATCCTCGATGCTTTCCGATTTCTGTTGACGTGTGGTAAAAAACATGTAACGATACATGGTAATATTTTTTCTAGGTTGAAAAAATTCGTCGAATTTGGCCTTGACGTCATGTAATGTGCTTTCTCCAATATTTATGTTGAATGTGTTGAAAATATTTAAGCATTTTTCACCAATGTGATGTAGTAAAATGGCGATCTTGCGTTTCTCACCGGACTTGTCCAAACCCGTTGCCAACAAGTATAATTCGAACTGTTGCCACCAGCGCTTCCAGGTTTCGTAATTGTTGTTTGTTGCATCTGACGATATTTTAAGCGCCTTCAAGCCATTGTTCATTGTAGTTCCGGTGTCATGGTTGCCACCGACGCCATCCGACTTTTGCATTTTTTGAATTTTCTTTCTTCGTATTGGGTTTTTTCACTCTTCTGACACCATGTTTGTTTGTCCCGTTGGTAAATATTAAAGACTTTAGATAATTAGACTGGTTTATTACACTTGTATAATTATTACATTGGAATCGACATCTTCTAGTTCAGATCCTAAGTTACAATGACAAGACTATAGACTATATTCATAGACACTAATACATAGAGATGGTATTAGTTACTCGACTACAGAGTAGTGATGTATGATACAACAGAAAGTACATATAACTTTAGTAAAATTACATTGGTAATTGCCTGACCTGGGATCGAACCCGCGCACTCATACATGAGAGGCTGGTGGTTATAGGCCACCACGACTGTTCATGAATGAATGAATGAATATAAATATTACATGTGAGTGTGAAATTGCCGTTTAGTCATCTCTTTTCATCCAAACCAGGGATGTTACGGAGCTTAGGATTATTATCATACCTTCGGTTCGGACTTCGGTTCCGATACTTTTAAATCAGAAGTTTTAATCGGAGGTTATTAAAGCATAACATAGCGGTGGCGGCCTGTCGACTGTCAAGCCGGCGTCAGACATAGTTCAAATATTTGATCACTTATTTGTACACATGTGTAGCACGGGTATTTGAGTATTTATTCAAATACCCGTGCTTTGTTAAAACATTTGTACTTGGCCATTCGTTGTCGGTTCGGTAGAGCGCACATCAAAGTGTTCAACATTGTCTGTGTTCAAATGTTTGCGTAGCCTGCTACACACGCGCCAACTTCAATTCAGTCAGTTGCTCGAAGCGCTGACCCGAATTATCGTCGCGTCGACATCAAAGTATATCTAATATATAAAATTCTCGTGTCACAGTGTTCGAACTTAAACTCCTCCGAAACGGCTCGACCGATTTTGATGAAATTTTTTGTGCTTATCCGGTATCTATGAGAATCGGCCTACATCTATTTTTCATCCCCCTAAATGTTAGGGGTAGTCCACCCCTAAATTTTTTTTATTATTTATATGGCAAAACAACGTTTGCCGGGTCAGCTAGTATTATATATATTTTGATAATAGTATGTATGTGTATATAGCTTATTTAAGTATTTAATTAAATATTGTTAAGAGTATGTTTTCATTATAATGTTTTCAATTAAAGCACTTGCTACTAATAAAATCAGTCTTCAATCAAGTCTTCAATTGATTTTAATAGTATGTTACGCAATTACCGTGAATGTCGGCTTATTCTAGCCTACTATAGTATAAGCAAAAATGATTGTTGATTGTTATAAATCAATACTCACGGGCAAGTCACGGGGGTCGTCAACTTTTCGTTGTTCATACGATGTTCATCTGTAATGTGTATACTTTTCACGGCCATAACATTGATTATAATAATAATATTAATTAATCTATTTAGTAAGTAACTGACGATTTGTGTATTTAACAAGAAAATTTGTGTATTTGACAAAACTATCTTTGCATTGTGTCGATTCAATTTCTTAATATTGTATAATTGCATGGCAAACGTGTGAGCACAATGTACTTGCTCTAAAGCATCTATTTGTTGGGTTAGTCTTTTTTATTGATTTCTCAATTGTTGTCATTTTTGTTTTTGTTTGTTTTCCATAGTGAACGCTCTTAGCATACAATATATTTCTGCATCGTTCTCACACGATTGTTTTCAACATCAATGATGTAATCAAATATTTGTATCATATAGTATTTGTATGTATATAGCTTGATAATTTAAAAGAGTGTCCATGGAGTTTCTTGCCCGTTCTTCTCCATAGGTACCTACTCTTTGGAATGGGCGACTAGCTTCATCTTACTGACTGACCGACCTTCTGACAATTCAAAAGTGCCTGTAACTGGTTTATAATAAATGTTTAACGATGTCATCTAGTGACTAACAATTTGTCTGTCTTCTATCAGTCATTGTTGTGACCCTTGAATATTCAATACTGATGTTAAGACAATATCTGTACCAAATATAAAGGACTCTCACTCCCTTTACAATAAGAGTTCCGATCTGTTGAGCTAGCACC
Organism: Sesamia inferens; assembly: GCA_037179545.1. Classification (NCBI taxonomy): domain Eukaryota; kingdom Metazoa; phylum Arthropoda; class Insecta; order Lepidoptera; family Noctuidae; genus Sesamia; species Sesamia inferens. The sequence continues at coordinate 15,935,583 of CM073930.1, forward strand.
ATCTCTGTTACGTCCGACCATTAAAGTAGTCTTCATCATCATCAACCCTTTTTTTATCGTCCCACTGTTGGGCACAGGTCTCCTCTCATACAGAGAAGGTTTGAGCGTAATCACCACGCTTGCTCAATGCGGGTTGGCGATTTTAGACTTAATGTCCAGGTTTCCTCAAGATGTTTTCCTTCACCTTCAGTCATTGGTGTCCAAGATATACTTAGAAAGTACATATAACTTTGAGAAAAGTTATATTGGTACTTGCTTGACCTGGAATCGAATCCGCGCACACTGTCACACGTGAGAGGCTGATGTTTTAACCACTAGGCCACCACGACATAGACGACGTAGGCTTAATGATACTTAATTGCTGATTTGTCTGTTGTTATATTCTTCGTAAACACCTCTTCTGCCACCCGAACATTACACATAGAAGCAAATAATATAACCTATGAAAATGCATTAGACCCAATCACCTTGGCATACCTCGATAACGTATAATCTTTTTGCATCATAAAATTAATAGTAAAACAAACTTATTTTCAAATATTTTCGTATCTAAATGCTAGTTATCAAGTCAGGCAATAAGATATGATAAATGATTTACAGGTTATAGATGTTAACTGTTCATTCAAAATTCAATAACATTCATATATACAAATTCGTACCAGAAGGTAACCTGTGATTTCAATTTAGTGTAGTGAAAGTAGTTTTCTGTTTTGTAAATATGTTTAACGATGATAACTACGTTTTTGGTGACCAAAATGTGCAAGTACCCGCACATTTAAATTTTGGAAAGTTTATTTTGGATCGTCTTAGGCTTAAAAAGGATGAAATAGCTTTGGTAAGTAACTCCGGAAGCCTAATTTTTCGTATGACTTTTGACCAAGGATTTATTTTTCACAATTTACTAATCAGTGTAAATGTTGAACCAGAGAAATTTTCTTACGGTTTTTAGAACTAGAGAAATTTTTAGGTACTGACCTTAAAATCTGGACCTACCTACAGACTACCCGGACTACGGAAGTAGTTAGGAGTATTCATCACAGTATTTCAAAACTAGATATATTAAATTTAGGTTTCTTCTACTTCTTCTCAGCCTATAGAGCCATTGCTAAACAAAGACCTCCCCCAAAGCTTTGGTTCTATTGGGGGGCATTACCTTAATCTTCACGCTTGACAGGCGTTCGGGGTTGGGATCGCAGTATTTTTTTTATTTCACAGGAGAAGTGCTGCTGTCCGCTTTCCTGGTGATCGTTACCTTAGTCGCCTCTTATAACACGCACGTCAGGATATGGGTTGGTACTATTCTAAACCCAATACCACACGGGAGTACTAGGAAATTTAGGTTTAAAAATGAAATCATTTTCTTCACAAACTTCAGGAGCACGCAGAAACACACGAGAAACTAACATACAAGGAATTCACACAATATGCCGTCAATATGTCCGCCGCTTTGACAAAGTTGGGGGTGAGCCGGGGCGACATTGTTGCAGTGGGGTCCGAAAAACGAAATGAATTCGTTCCGACGATACTTGCAATTGTGTTCACGGGAGCAACATACACCCCCTATGATTTACAAAGCGGGAGAGGTGAGAGAAAATATCTTACGTCCACTATATTCTTTGAAAGCTAAATTCATTTTATGTGAAACTTTAACTTGTCAAAATGAGATATGAGTTGTTGTACTCGTAAATGCTTCACCGAAATTTGATTAATATAAACCATTACAATATTATGTTATTGGCCAGTACCAATGTATATTTTCTAATTTTATATGTACATACTTTCTAAGTATATCTTGGACACCAATGACTGAAGGTGAAGGAAAACATCTTGAGGAAACCTGGACTTTAAGTCTGAAATCGCCAACCCGCATTTAGCAAACGTGGTGATTACGCTCAATACTTCTCTGTATGAGAGGAGATCTGTGCTCACGAGTGGGACGATAAAAAGGTTGATAATGATGGTGATGATGATGAAACCATTAGAGCTAGTATTTTATAAAATTTGATGAACCATCCGTCTTCATTCATAATGCATAAACATACGAATACTCAGATCAATAAAGCGTTTTGTATTTAATTTCCATTTCTATTTCAGCGGCATTAGAACACAAGATATGCTTAACTAAACCGAAATACTTTATATGCTCCGATCTATTTTGGAGCACTTACGGCGACATTTTGAAAAGCTTTGGTTGCATAGAGAAATTTGTAACACTGGACGAGGGCACAGAATCACTAATTCCCATCAGAACTTTAGTCACGGGTGATGCTGACGTAAATAAGTTCGAGCCCGTGCATGTTCAGGGACAGAGTGACGTCGCCTACATTTTGTATTCCTCCGGCACTACGGGCATGCCAAAAGGTGTACAACTGACACATTTAACTTGCATCCTCAATAGTCTGCCTGATGAGTGAGTATTAATTTACATGTACATAATATATTGACATATCTGCCCAAAGCAACCATGTTACTCGTATATTAATAATTAATTATTGCTAATGAGTATCGAATAATTTGTGGGTAACATGTAGAAACTATGTATCTTTTTATTTTATTTATTTGGGAAGAACAAAAAATTGTATCTACAATGAGTGTACTTATGTAAAATATTATATTATGATATGTTGGTACATTACTAATTATGTAGATGAGTGCAGTTACACTTAAATACTATCTTAGATATTTAGTCTAGTTTCTAATTAAACCATACTATGTTTAACCATCGCACAATCCACTACCGGCCCAGTAGTTTCACTCGCATCCTACAACATACGTAATTGCAAAAATAATCATTTTAAAATAGTTCTTGTTTTAATTATAGAGAATTGGTACCTATAAATTTCATGTTGTTTATTGCAAAAATATCAAAGCCAATTCACCTTGCATAACGTAGGTCCGTAGATACAGATCGGTTGTTTTACAGTATCGTAAGTGCGGTTTCATCACGTTTTCAAATACAAAACGTCGCATGCAGAATCTCCCAGACATGGGATAACAGTTTTTTTTAAATTTTTATTTCTTTATGGACTCGTTTCATAATGGTACATGAATTGGCAACTATTTAATGGTATATTTAACTAAGTATTATTTAACATACAATAACCTTAAAAGAGAATGAATTTATTTATAAAATGGGTATAGCATCAAAATAGATTTCATTTAAATGCGTGAAGAATTGCAACACTTTAGTAGTGGAGACCGTAGGACCGATGCCCGATGCGGCCGACGGTTTCTCGAGTGGCGACCACGCACCGGAAGACGCAGACCGACGACCTGGGCCGCAGGAAATCGCTGGATGCGGGAGGTACAGGACTGGTCGTCGTGGAGATCTTTGAGAGAGGGCTATGTCCAGCAGCGGACGTCTTTCGGCTGAAATGATGATGATGATGAAATGCGTGATGTTACTATTGAAGGCAAAATGTCCTCATTGTTCCCAGTCACGAATATTTAATGGCGAATGGGGACTACGGATACAAAATGGCCAGACCATACCATACCACAACCTTTCTGCTCCGAAACTATTTTTTCCCCGAGATGGAAAATCCTCATGGATGTCCGCCGCCAGACCGCTGTCAGATTCTTACTGATTTAAAACCACCTAGGTATTCCATCTCACACCTATGCCGGGGGTTAGAAGAACGAACACTGCTTCCGCAGGTTCCAATTAGTACAGGCCCGCCACTTTGAATCTCCGCTCTCTAACCATATCCCAACTATTAACGCCATAATTGTGCAGTAGTAGAAAAGGGATAGCACTATTCTCTGTCGTCTTTCATTATTTCTTTCCCTTAAAAGTTTTGCAACTAAGTACATTAACAACCCATATTAATTACCTGGAACAATTTGACTGTTATTTTTGATCAAATATTACCTCTTATCAATAGCCGTTTAATAAAATAATTCAAACTAAGTGGATTATCCGATCTTACCGTGTTATAGTGGAAACATTTTCTGGCCTGGAGTGTACAGATCCAGCGCCTGAATATGGTCCCACCTTTCTTGACTCCCAAATCTCGATCCACATTCAAGACTTTTTAATGTTACAGTCACAGCTGATTGCAGCCGTGAGCTACTTCCCAAGCAGTTCCGCTGGCGGCATCGACGGCCTAACTCGTCAGCTTTTAATTTATTTAAGTCCCTTTTGAGGAAGCTTGCGGATCTTAACCTCATACTCAAAAGCGCTTTTAATATTACCGTCGTCAATATCTACACGGATTCAATTTAGGCGCCTTGCGCAAGAGAGGCGCCAAAATAAGTTGTAAACTCTACAAGACAACTGTACAGTTGTAAACTGTATGTTGTTGTTGGTCATTCTATCCAACAAGTTCCAGCTCCTACGGCTTGGCTTTGACACCAAAGGGGACTGCGATGCCACAGTACATGCCTTATCTACTTTTTTAAATGCCAACAAAGGTGAGGTTATCTGCAAGGTTGATCTTAAGAATGCCTTTATCCTGCCTTTGTTATCAGGGGCACTTTGTTGACTGAAATACAAAACGAGTTACCAGTAATTTATGAAAACCTATTCTCATGGCTTACTTATGTATATACGATTTTCACGTAAATCGATTCAGCCGTTTTGGAGGACTTCGAGGACAAACACTGTAACAGGAGAATTTTATACAAATTATAATAAATAAGTATAACACTGCTACTGGCACCTCTCTCTACTATTAAATCAAACTAACTAGTTCCATATCGCTGTCAATGCAATGTCTATGAGCTGTCGACTGCCTCGGTCACAATGGCCTATCCTACAGCAATAACGCTGGAGGGTTGGCTCGGCACATCAACATAAACGATATCATTCTTCGGGTTTTTGTCTGTTTTAAAACCCAGAGACTTTGCACACGACGATGAAAACAGGCCAGATGGTAAGACTATAATGCCTTGAAAGTTGTGTAGGCCATTGATATGGAATGCAACTTGGGATCCGAATTCCCATCGATTTTCTGAAAATCGCCAAGCAGTTAGTTGACCCCTTACGTGAGCAGAGGGCTGGCCTAATTCAAGCTCAAAGAATCAGCCATCGAACAAATATCAACCATATAACAAATAGCCATCGAACGTGGTAATTCTGCCCGCTTTTTGGAATTTATCTAATCTTGTCATTATGTATGAGCCAATAATGCTCATACAGTAAAATGCAATTGTATAATGAATGAACTTGAACATAATGTAATTCAGTCGTAAATATACCTCCGTCACGCGGTCAGGTGTAAATAAAACAAATGCGGCTCAAAACTGGTGGTTTTAGTCTTACTCATTGTTTCTCATACCTACAACAACTCTGGCTTTATTCTATTTTATAATTATTGTATAAAATGTATGGACATTTTATTTATTTATTTTATTATTAATGTACACACAATAAAATACATAAAGATACGACAAAATTAGGATCTGAGTACAAAGGTGCTGTTTTTTTCTTAAGAAATTTCTTCCAGCAGACCTGCGAAAGGAGAAGTGAAACAGAAATGTAGACAACAGTGTGTAAGAACAAGGAGGAAATAAAATATGAATATGATATCTATTAAGTAAAGTAATAATATTAAATATACCTAAACATATAAACCAAAAATAATTATATAAGCCAAACCAATAAAACCAAAAATAAGTATACTACTTAAATAAATATATAAATATGTATAAATAATAAATAAATTCTCACAATATACAGGAAAGGTAATGCTCTTTTAATCGACGTTTAAATTTAGAAATAGTGTTTAAATCACGAATGTTAGGTTAGAGTTCCACAATCTTACAGCAAATACAGAGAAGGAATAGGAATAGAAAATCATTTTATGAGGATGAGATTTAAGGATGGATCTTAGATGTGATCTACAGGTTGCGCCGCTAGAGCACGCGTAAGAAAAAACGCTCACGCAGGTAGGAAGGATAAGATGGGTTGTGTGAGATATTGAAAAGGAGACATAAAATCCTAGTATTGCTGCGAAGGTGAGAAACATTGGCATACTTGCAAAGACCGAAAACAAAGCGAATGCACAGGTTTTGCAAGCGCTCAAGCTTGTTTAACAGCTCCTCAGTAGCATCCAGGTAACAGGCGTCGGCATAATTTATAATCGGCTGAGTAAGTGTTTGTGCTAAATAAATTTTAATCTTCAACGCCAGAAGACCCTGAAGGATGAAAGGAGAAATGTACCTTTTGGCTGACCTCACTGACTTGAGCACGCCACGATAGATTGGAGTCTATTACTACCCCCAGATCTTTAGCAGTTTCAGTTAAGTCAATTCGTCCATCATCGAGACATAAAGACAGGAGAGATGTAATTTTGGCTGCATTGCGAACGAATCTGCTGCCTATGATCATAACCTGGGATTTAGTTGGGTTAATTTGTATGCCAAATGACTTAGCCCAAGCGCTAACACAAGCCAGGTCATGATTCATTGCGGCAATTACAGAGCCGGTGTTGTCTGCAGAAGAATGTCGAATGAGCTGCAGGTCATCTGCGTAGAGATGGAAACTGGAGGAGATTACTCTAGTAACAGAGTTTATGATAATTGAAAAATGAAGAGGAGAGAGAACGCTACCCTGAGGAACACCCTCCGTGAGATTACATCAATCGGAGAAGGACTCCTCTGGGCTAACACAATGGGAGCGTCCCCGGAGATATGAGCTGAACCAGGCCAAAATGGCAGAAGAGAAATTGATAGAATTGAGAATGCCTAATAAAATGCCGAATTCCACTTAGTTGAAGGCGCTGCTAAAGTCAAGCAATACAAGGACAGTCAGTAATTTATTCTCTATTGCCCAGCAAATGTCGTCAGTCACCTTCAAAAGCGCGGTTACGGTACTGTAATCCGAGCGAAAACCGGATTGAAATGGAGATACTCGTATTATCGAGTTTGACGCCAAGAAAAATGATAATTGTCTATGAACTTTGTCCTTCTCTGTATGAGAGGAGACCTGTGCCCAGCAGTGGGACGATAAAAGGTTGATTATGATATGTGCTTAAAACTTTAGAGAGGAATGGGAGAATAGAAATAGGCCAAAAGTGGGTTAGCAAATTGTTAGTTTTAGGTAAAGGTATTATGTGAGCCTGTTTCCAAAGTTACGGGAAGGAGCAAGAAGAAAATGAATGATTGAAGATGTGAGTTAGAACAGGGGGTAATGAAGAAAGGATAGGAGTAATCATTCTTGAGCACAACTTATCATTTCCGACTGCCGAAGAAGTAATCGCATGTATAGACTTCTTAACACCATCCTCAGAAACATCGTTAAGTTTAAAGTGAGAATATTGTGGTAATGGCATACTAACAAGACTCTCTAGTGTCGCAGCCTTGACAGAAGGATCAAGAGAAAAGGGAAGGTAGGAGAAACGTTTGTTAAGATCATTGAGGTTCACATCCTTGCACTGGTTGGCCAGGTTTTAGGGGGGTTTTAGTGTTAGCTTGTTTTATATTGTTTTTAATTGTAACTATCATAAATATCCAAATGCTCCCTTTATCTAGTTGCAATAAATAAGTAAATTATATAACATTTTTTTTCTTTATACTACACCTGTATATAGTTTGTTCAGAATAAACAACTGAATCGATTCCAATCATTTTTACACCATGTAACATTTTTTCTCAAATATATTTAGAAACTGTTGCAGTGTGGTTATCGAGAGTCATCTTTTTGAAATTTTGTACATAGATTATTTACTTAAAAATACTGGACACGTGTTTCGGGTTTCGCATAAACAAAAAATAACGTTGTATAATTGGTTCATATTATTTATGTAACGGGTATACGGGTATGGTGCTGACAATACGACAATAAATGATAACACGAACAATGCTGGTTCATATGAATAATCCTAAACTATAGAAAAATACCTAGCATCAAAAATAAAAAAAAAATTTCAAACAAACTAAATCGCATAAAATTGCAAACATAATAGAACATCCTTTAAAAATATTGGTTCAAAGACCTCCGATCGATGACAGCGCGATCAAGTGTCGAATTGCTTTTTTCGCACCATTATTATTAAAGTTTAGTACCGTTGGATGTGGCGGTAATTAACCTGTAAGCGCTTCCTTATCAACATGTACATCATGTAGAAAATGTGAAAAATTAAAAATAATTTTCTGTGACTAAACTAATGGACATATTTATATGATTTTTTATGGGTAGACTGAGAATGTATTGAGGTACACGATGTTTAATTTGTTGTCGTATTCTCAGCACCATTTTATATATCATTTCAGTTTCAGGGATGAGTCTCTGAAAACAGCGTTCGTTTTCGGAGAATGGTATCATACTTACGACACCTTCATGACCTACAAATTTTTATGTCTCGGCAGAAAAATAGTGTACACCAAAGAGGCCGAACCTATTTCGTTCCTGAATTGTGTTCAAGATTGTAATGTAAGTAATTGAAATATTAACATGCTAATGGACCATTAGATATGTATTTATTTCTTCTTCTTTTTTTTCCATCCCTAAATAACAATTCTATTTAGGGTCGGATCTTCTTAAATAGGAGCGCTAGGAGGATTTGTGCTTACAACCTGAAGTGACTTGGGAATATTTATTTTTCGGTAGAATGAAAATGTATTCACTATATAAACTTAAGTGCAAGTAACAGACTCTAAAAAAATATTTTGACTAAATTAATTAGGTAATCTAATTGAATTTCCACAACATCAAAGTTAGCATTTATTTGAAGTATTATTTCAGATGTTCTGGATATAATTGTGACTTTCTGTTTATCTTCTGTAGGCATCTACAATTGAAATTACGTTAATTAACATCGAGATAAAAATATAACTTAAAAATTAACATGGAACAGTGGACTTTCCCTCTCATATTTTTTTTCACAGAACACCGGACATACGGGCATAATCTTATTCCATTCATCGTCAAACACGTCACGTTCAGGGTTGACCGTCAGAAGGGCATTCAGAACCTTATAAATGATATACAGGATGTATCTGACATCGTAACGCAAACTTCGCCAAAAGGCTAGACCTTATAGCACTAATAAAATTATGATAATCATTTAAATTGTTAATGAACGGTTACAAAATTCACAGTGTTTAAAAAAGTGTCGCCTCGGCCTTTGAACGTTGCAAGCGTGTTGCCGTGCGGATTTGTAGGTATGACGTTGATTCCTGATGTGAACTCTATTAAATCAGCTGATAAGATAATTTTTCGAGTTTTGTTCACATTGCGCTTTTTGTATAATTAGCGAATTAATAAATTTTTACTTTAAAATGTTTTTGGGTTATAAAAGTATAGCAATTATGAACGTTCTAAAGTGAAAAAAACTGCATATATATTTTTTTTAATCATGAAAATGCCGACGAAAAATTCCACCGCTCGGGGTTCAGAATCGTGTACTGGATCCATGGTACTCGTTTGTGCGTCGATGTCAGATACAGCCTTTATATATATATATTTTAAATAAGTTGCCCCACACGAGGAATTTTTCCTGTGTCATGGGTGCGTTCACAAACATATAAATTCACATACACAATCATCCAGACCCAGAACAACTACTTGTAGGTCATACAAATACTTGTTTCGTACGGGAATCGAACCAGTGACATGTAGTGAAGTAGTCAATAGCTTAACCACTCCGCTAACCGACTAGAAATAGATCTTATCGTACTACTATATCTCACATTTGTTATCATATGTATGAAGTTATGCATCTATAGGTATCAGTTTCCACATTGTATTTTAACACAACATCCCAGAACACCTCCACACACACGAATGCACTCTTCATACCGTGCTCCCAAGGGACAGCACTGAAATTACTTGCACGGTATATGGTACAATATTTACAAACTTGTTCGCTTATCCCACATTCATGAATCTTACCACTAAAACCTGGCCTTTGAAGGCCAGGTTTTAGTGGCCAAACCACTCTCAAAACCAAAACTGAGTTTTTATAAAATGCTTCATTGTGTGTGAATTTTTGAAATTGGTTTATGGCTAAGTATTTGATGACGCAATAGCAGAATATATTTATTTATTTATTCTAAATTATTATTATTTATTTATTTCTCTCTTCACAACATTGGTTTCCTTAATATTTAACAATATATTTACTTATATTCTACCATTGGAAGAGACTCGTGCCTGAAGTAGGTTTTTGAAGTAGCCTGTGTTACAGGTCAACAGGGCAAAATAATACAGTAAAATGTTTTACTATGTTGATTACCAGACTTATAATTTAATTATCTTGTGCGTCTCTAACGTTAAGTGCTTAGCGTTTCGCGACGTGTGTGATGTCTACACGGCATCTATGCTGGGTCTACGCTCCATGTATGATATATCAAGTACATTTATTAAAAGAAGTTAAAATAACGTAGACAAATTGTGTTGAACATAATAAAATATCCAACCAGTTTCGCCCGGCATCTTTAAACATGCTTATTTAATAAAAAAAAGACAGCCAAAAGCGGGTCGGGCCACGCTCAGTGTAGGGTTCCATAGTTTTCCGACCCCACCAACTCAGGAAAAATCTTAACAGCGCGAAGTAGTCCAAAGTACAGCGGCTTCTCTCGGAAAATATGGTTACTAATTTACACAAACTAGACGGGTTATGTATGTTTAATTTTCAGTGATAATTATAGGTTGCGTTAACTGAATTTAATAATTCTTTTTTTATACGTTTTGCATAATAAAATATGCAAAAGAGGACAAAGAAAAAATGTTTGCTTATATGGTTGAATTACAAACTTAGATCAGAAATTATTTTGTAGAATTTTTTAAAAACTGTTCAACCTATCACGTTCAAAATAATCTCCTAGAAAGTCTTTACATATAAAGGTATTGCTTTTCATATTTTTGAAATTATGGTACAATTTTTAGAGGAAGACATTTTTTATTATTTTTGAAGCGATTATTTCCGAAAATATTAATATTACCAAAAATTATCAAAGTTAACCCTTTTACATTCTTAAATATCTATCCACCAATAATATCACACGTCAGAGTTGATATAAAAAAAAACACTATGGTGGGGGGTACCCTAATGATTTTTTTTTCCACTCTTTACTGTACCACTTTGTCGGCGTGATTAATTGATCATCATTATCATTATTAACTTGTTTTTTGTATCTATATATAAAAGTTTCTAGTTACTACGGAATCCTAAAAATGTTCACATGTTTAAATGTGAACATTTAAACATGTTTTCATTAATCTGTTCTTTAATTCATTAAAGAACAGATTTAATTTTCTTGTCTTTACCATAAGCGAAATAGCATTTAGGTTGGTGGCCAACGGAAGTATTATAGGTACTAAATACTTTCACTCTCATAAATAGATAAATTCTCTATATTCCTCTCGTATTTAAATGTGTAGGTAAATCCAATATACATATGTTAGTTGTTTTATATGTTATTACTATTTTGCAGGTTAACATCGCCTTTATAGTACCGTCTTTCGTTTGTTACTTATCAATGGAGAAGGAAGTTGAAAAATATAATCTCGATTCACTGAAAATTATATACTCTGGATCATCGCCTCTTCATGAAAAGACCATAGAAAAGGTCAAAAGTAGGCGAGTATCGAATAATTTATTTCATTTATGTTATTGAGTATCTGTTACATTTATTAGCATACATATGTACCCAAATCAAATGTATTTTGTAGGTAACAGAGTTTTGTTCGATTTTGACAATTTTCATATGGGGCATTTATGAAGTCTGGTTTGCTTACAGTTCAATATGATTTAATTGTCATTATCACACAACCTGTTTTCACTACCGTAATCCACCACACTGAAATTACTTCATCACAATCTACTGTCAAAACGGCGAAGGAGAACATCGTGATATCATCTAGATAGAGATGTGATTTCATTTCATTTCATAGAGATGTGGTAATATCTCTTTGAATTCACCACTTCACCGTTTTGACAGTAGGTGGTGATGAAGTTATTTACATAAGTAAAGCGCCAGAATACAACTTGTTAGTTATGTCTATTACCACTGAATTACCAATATTCTTCGAGTTAATTATATGTATGTACACTGGAACGCAAAGAAAAAAGGGTCGGTTAGAAAATCTTGAATATCTTCAAAAGTACCTGACCTAACTTTATTGAATAAAGAATTCATCAAAGAATATTTAGTGCAAAATAAAATAATGTACAAAACGTTTTTATTTAGTTTTGATAATTGTATAAAAAACTGAAATTTAATAGTCTTATTTGAATGCAGTACGAAAAAAAGTCATTGTTTAGCGTTTATTTTACTTTCAAAATATGAAATGTTACAAAAATGATTTCTCGGTGTAGAAAATATTATTATTCTGAAGTAATTATGTCGTTAACTCCTGAAGAATGTACCATGTCCTGACAATGTTTGAGAATGGCGAACTATTGGTATGACTCTTTCCACGGTTCAACGAGTACTCCAGCGTTTCCGTGAAACTAGATCCAATTTTCGAATACCAGAAACTGGTCGAACATGACAACAGAAAGATCGATATATATGGTTTCAACAATTTTGAGAAATCGTTGTATTAAGACTGTTGAAGTAAAGCATTTTCATTAGCTGGAGGAAACAATCTAAGTACGAATACATTTAGGCGGCATTTGGCTGAAGCAAAATTAAAGTCGTCTGGAAATTGTTCAAAACTAGGAAAACACCAGAGAAACTCAGAGTTGGGTTACGGTAGATAACAAAGGAGTTGAACTCCTGTTGTCTGGCCAAGAGTTATATTTTCAGACTAGTCTCGATTCAGCTTATACAAGCATGCCACGAGGAAAAGAGTGCACAGAAACCCCGAAGAGCGCTATATTAAGCTTGCACAGAAGGAAAAGTACCACACGGCAGAGACTCCGTCCACGTGTGAGCTGAGAATCCTTCTGAATGCCGTACTGGATTCAGTTGTAATAGAAAATGGCACTTTAGTTTCAGAAAGATTTTTAGTGGACATGGGCGAAAATGTCACATTAATGCAAGATAATGCCCGCCCGCACACAGTTCAGATAATGTTTAGTTATTTTCGAGAAGTCGGCATCTCGAATATGGAGACGCCAGCACGCAGCCCCTATCTCAACCACATTGAACGAACTGGGACGAAGTGTATACCAGCAGAATCCGCCATCACTCAGGCTACGCGAAATAAAAAAGCCTTAATACAGGAATGGCAATATATTCCACAAACCGCATCAAAAACCTAATAGAGTGTATGTCAAGTAACACACACATAAAAATCTTGTAAACAATACTTAACTATGTTATTAATTACAATTAGTAAGTACTGGAAAAATACTCATTTTCATTTATTTTTCATTCATGAAAAATCAAAAGCTTATAATTTAGTGTTTTTTTTGTTTTCATTTAAGGACAATAAAAAAGTTTAGAATTTAGTTTTTATTTCATAAAGCTATGTCAGGTAGTTTGAAAGATATCAAAGATTTACCAAGTAATCCTAAAAAGCTTATAATTTTGTTATATTTGTAGGTTTCCTAACCTTGTGAATATCTTACAACGGTATGGAATGACGGAAGTAGGCGAGTTGACCTCTGATAGCCGGGGCACAAAAGGACCCAAGTCTGGTAGTGTGGGCAAAGCTACACCTGGAATCACTTTAAAGGTTTGTGATAAAACGAACATAGAATTATTTATTGCTTTAATTACACAAATAACAACACTGAATTATTGCTTTAATTGAAATTTCCCATTTAGTATATTGTTTAATTCCCCTAGAGTCCTTGTAGAAGTAGTTAACTGGTTTAACATTATATGTTTTGTTTATTAATTTATTTAAAAAGAAACAAACATAATTGGCTATTAAACTTACGATACCACATGTTAAACAAGTAGAAACTAATGTTTTCATAAAGGATAAAGATTACAAACCCGAAGAAACCACGTTGTTCTTGGACATAACTTTGAAATGAAATGAAATCGTTTATAAAGCAAGTAGGATCAGCGATCACTTTTCCACGTCATGTTTTTTTTTTTTTTTAACTAGATGAAGGCGGCATTTCCTAACTGACTACCTCTGAGAAGAAATAGCCGAAACAAACTCAGTGATCACTGAACTCAGTGTGAGTCCAGACATTAAAAATGAAAATCTTTATAATAATTTACCTTATAATTACGCATATTGCTAACAATTCTTAACAGAGCGAGCAGCTTAGTCCCAAGCTTTTATGTCTTCTAAATAATCTGTGATTTTATAAAACCCCTTTTTGCAATGGATGCCAGACTTCATTGGAGACCTCATCTAGATAAATTATAAATAAGAAAGAAAAGAAAAAGAAAATCCGTGAATTAAGGATTCGTGATTTAGAGACGGCTAGTTTAGTTTACTTTACATCTTTATCTTTTACCTTATCTTTTTTATCTTTATCGTGATGTCGTACGATATTCTGTTGTGGGGAAATGCCGCCGCTATTCATTCAATTTTTGTTTTACAAAACAGGGAATTCTTTCTTTGACTACAACTCATCATCGTGGTGTAAAACGTGGTATGTCGTTTTAGCAATTGTTAAACGTGAAAGCAACCAGTCCGAAAAAACTGACACTACGTTTATGACAAAATGTAATGTATGTTTTGTACGAACGCAACTTTCTAAATAACAATGCTATTTATTATTCATTATACAAATACTAGAAACAAACGTCAACCAGGATCAAGAAAAGTTTGGATGTTAGTGTGAGTATGATGAAGCTTTTCAAGAATTTGTTAAAAAATATTCAAAAACTTTTAAGAGAGCCTGTTCCTCAGCAAAAGCCATACACATTAAAAATAAAATAAAATCTTCTAGAAATAAAATCAAAACAACTTGGCAAATTATAAATTCTGAAACTGGAAGAACCAAAGTACAAAATCGCGATTTCCATCTTAAAATTAACGATGAAGATATAAAGGCGGACTTGGAGGTAGCAACTGAGTTTGAGAATTTTTTTACTAGTATTCCAATAATAACAACAAAAACTTTGTCTTCTTCCTCCACTTCTGCCTACGCCATACTAAAAGAATGTGTTCCAGAATGTGACAAACACTTTGAATTTACGTTTGCGACTGCTAAAGACATTATAGAATCTTTTAAGGATCTTGATGTAAAAAAAACTGCCGATCATTGGGGTTTGTCAGTATATACTGTAGCTTCAATAATAGATGTTATCGCACCTTTCTTAGCAATTGTTTTTAATTCTTGTGTCACATCTGGTATATTTCCTGATTTGATGAAACTTAGCTAAGTAATTCCACTGTTCAAATCTGGTAGTACAACTGATCCCACGAATTTTCGGCCAATTTCTATATTACCAACTTTGAGCAAAATTTTTGAAAAATTAATTTTGAAGCAGTTGTTGAGACACTTCAACTTATATAATTTATTGCACGTGAAACAATTTGGTTTTACAAAGGGTCGTTCAACTACCGATGCGGGCGTGGCGTTGCTAAAGAACATATTTGGGGCCTGGGAGGAATCGCAAGATGCTCTTGGTATTTTTTGTGATTTGTCCAAGGCCTTTGATTGCGTACATCATGATACTCTTATTAGGAAACTGTACCATTATGGTTTAAGGGACAGAGCTCTCGACCTTCTGACTTCTTATCTGAATAATCGAATTCAGAGGGTTGATGTTAATGGCAACAATTCTGCAGGATCTGAGGTCACCATGGGCGTTCCGCAGGGCTCAATTCTAGGTCCTTTCTTGTTTTTAATTTATATTAATGACTTACCTCATCACGTGAGGGATAATCACAACATAGTATTGTTCGCGGATGACACTTCTCTTATTTTTAAAGTCAAGCGTCAGCTAGCAAATTTTGACGAAGTTAACAATGCACTTTTGAAAGTTGTCCATTGGTTTAATGTAAATAACCTTCTTTTGAATGAAAAAAAAACTAAATTCATTAAATTTTCTACGCCAAATGTCAGGCAGTTATGTACCAATGTTCAACTGAATGGAGTAGAGTTGATCCCTGTCGAGTCGACAGTTTTTCTTGGATTGACTATTGACTCCAAGTTACAATGGGGTCCTCACATTGAGAAGCTGTCGGGTAGACTCAGTTCTGCCGCGTATGCTGTTAAGAAAATTAGACAGATAACTGATGTGAATACAGCCAGAATTGTTTATTTTAGTTATTTTCATAGTCTTATGACTTATGGGATTCTTCTCTGGGGAACTTGTGCGGACATCAATACCATCTTTGTTTTACAGAAAAGGGCTGTTCGAGCCATTTACAACCTTGGTCCTAGAGATTCTCTTAGAGAAAAATTCAGAGAGGTGAACATTCTGACTGTAGCTTCGCAATATATATTTGAAAATCTTATGTATTTACATAAAAATATATCTAATTTTAAGAAAATAAGCGATATTCATAATATAAATACCAGGAACAAACACAATCTTGCTGTACATCACACTCGTCTCCACAGAGTAGGCAACTCGTTCATGGGTCAATGTATACACTTTTACAACAAGCTTCCCATGGACATTCGAAACTTACCCATTAAACGATATAAAACCTATATAAAGGCCAAACTTTGCAAAAAGGGGTATTATAAAATCTCAGATTATTTAGAGGATAGAGAGGCTTGGGACTGAGCTGCTCGCTCTGTTAAGCATTGTTATTAAGCAATATGCGTAATTATAACGTAAATTATTGTAAACATTTTCATTTTTAATGTCTGGACTTTAAAAAAGACGATGATCCCTGAGTTTGTTTCGGCTATTTCTTCTCAGAGGTAGTCAGTTAGGAAATGCCGGCTTCATCTAGTTTAAAAAAAAAAAAAAAAGAAGAAAAAAAACATATGACGTGTAAAAGTGATCGGTGATCCTACTTGCTTAATAAACGATTTCATTTCATTTCATTTCATTTCAGTAGCTCGTTTAGATCTATTTGTCGTCTTTTAGGTGTATTTGTTTTTATGCAGCCACATTCAAAAACTATATCTCAATAAATTCAAGTTTTGTGTAATTGATAGTAAAAAGGCATTGGATATAGAGCAGCTCCAATAGGTTTAAACAGACCCTGATTTTGTATCTCCAATTTTTCCAATTTATTTTTTATTGTTGCTCGACATCTGCCATTAATGAAATGAAAATTCACTGAATAAAGTATTATATAATTTAATTTACCTACTTAATAAACGTTATAGTTAGATAATAATAATTTAATTTATTGTAATTCGTTTATTTCATTGCATTTACTGTTTGATTACAATTTTAAATATTTGAATATATAAATTATGAAATCCTTTAAAAATATAAAAAAAATAGTAGGTAGGTCAGGAACAGGGTCCCAGCTACCTGTGGTCAGGGTCGAAAATAGAGCCTTCTGACAATACAAGCCGTGTCCAGAAGTACTGCTCTTTGAATCAAGCCTCTGATCAAACTTCCCAACGAAGGTCTCCTAAGGTGTTGGTCGAGGCTCTTGGCTATTCATTCAATCCATTGGCTGTCACGATTATCGGCACAATGGTCGCTGGGTCATGCCACAAGTCGACAACTTCACGAGGTTCTCATCTGCACCATGTCTCGAAGGCTTTCGAGTGGCTATGGTACGCTGGCCTTTTATCTTCCTCCCCTGCCTTGACTGGCTAGGTAAAAGTTTACCGAGTGAACAGTCTCTCCGAGTTGTTATCGACGGTTGCTCATCGGAGCCCATGTTGACTAATGTTCCGCAAGGGTCTATTCTCTCTGCAACTCTCTTCCTGCTACATATTATTGATTTGCTTTTCCCAGTATCTACGGGTATGCAGATGACAGCACAGTTGTGGAGACATACCAGCAGGGTGCTCCCGCTACAAAGGAAGTAATCCGGTCCGAAAGAGAGGATATGGCAGAGCGTACGAATGTTGCACGACAGGCAGTCTCTTCTCCACAGGCTGTTAAAAAACTAGTGTGCTTTATTATCAACGATTGCGTCACTGCTCAAATACCATCGGGAGGATTGCAGTCAAGCAGTAGTTTATACTATTAAAAACTACTGTTAGCAACTTAGGCCACGATCCTGACACTAAGACTGAATGGAACTGGGATACCAAGAGCCGTGCGTCCTTTGGAACCACTTTATCCAAAAGTTGTATAGCCCATCCGGTCGTGGAAATATTCAGTTAGGCAATGGACAAACTGCACGAGCAATATCTTGGGGCCTTTTAACTTGGCCCCCATTTTCTGTAGGTATTACTTTGCACGCCCGCCCGATCTTTCTAGTTCAATCCCTCTCGGTCCAAGCAATACAAACCCGCCTTTCATCGCTCTGGAATTTGCGATTCTGAGTGTACTGCTCCACTTACCGCTTGTACCAACAAATACAGTGTGCCCATTCAAAGGTCTTGCTTCAGGAAGTCGACATGCTCTGTGATACGACACAAATAATATCAAAAATTTGTATCAGTCCCTAAAAACGCCTGTCTCACAAAACGTATTACTCTAGGATAAGTAACTCCTACCTCTACTCATACCTTCATGAAGTAGATTAGCCGGCAAATGAGTGCTCTAGTCTCTCCGATACGAGGCTCAATCTTGCACTGCGATGCTAATACAGCTGATGTTGGTCGAGTGGCTCTGTTACTATTCGGGAGGTTGACATGAGTACGATTTATTGCAACAGCTTTATAGTACAAGGTTAAAAGTGTATCGGTTAGGTCTTTGTAATACCTACAGACAGAGAAATCATCTGACTATGGAACGCAGTCAAGTTTCTTCGCTCCTCTGTAGCCCCAAAGTATGCGCGAATTACATTTTCATTGACAATTTTGGCCATCTCATGCGCTGTATAGTTCTGTGGTGGTAGTTAGAAATTCTCGTCGAGTACCTCGGTTGGTGTCGTGACAGTGCTTTCACTGAGGCTGGGTACTGTCGACGGCGAGGACGAGCTGAGCAACGAGTCCGGTGGTGTTGAGAGTGCACGTCGTGCGCCAGATATTGGTGCCGATTCTTTTGTTCACAAACTAAACTAATTTTAAGTTATGTGCATCTCTTTCTTTCCATATCGATAAAAAAAGGACAGAAGATAAAATGTCAGTTTAATCCTGTCAAATTAAGGTACTCCATAGACAGTTTAGACGCGATTAAAAACATGGCGACTAAAAATACGCCAGTTTACGTCAAGAGCGCACTAATTTGACAGATCTAAACTGACATTTTATCTTCTGTCCTTTTCTTAATGAAATATAAAGAAAAAGATGCACTGAACTAAATTTTAATTTAGTTTGTGAACAAGGGAATCGGGGCCATTGTCAACATTTAATAACTATATTATTTATTAGCTGCACCCCGTGGTTTCACCTGTGGAAGTTTAGATCGCTTGGTAATATCATGATAAAAATCCCATCTGGCATTTGTTTATTTTGTAAAGTATCTGTATAGTTGTAGATAATTTTATTTATTTTTGTTCTGTTAGTTTTTGTAGTGGTCTGGCAGTTTGAATAATGTTTGTATTCTAATATCCTTTCTTTTGTATTGTTGTTCGTTGAATCGTTTTACGCCTTAAATTTTGAGTTGAGCTGCACGATGTCTAACAAATGCGTCAACAGACTGGACGGCTCCACTCAACTCGTTTAGTTCTTTTCTCAAAATACCATCTCAGACATCCATTCTACATATTGTTCATATGATCTGACCAACAATAATATATGTTCAGATATAATCTCTATTAAAAGAGACTGTAACCTCTGAGTTTGAAGAAACGCCGAAACTCAACTAGAAAAAAATAGATTGACCTGCATGTGTCTGTACAAACCTACTTACAGTAAATAAATTATTTATTCGTTTATTTTATCATTTCTCTGTGTTTTTAGCAAAAAAGGCATGTACGTTACGCGCCTTTCTGAAAATTATTGGATCTATAAATTTTGTTAGACAGGTAATTCATAATTAAACATTGGCAGGCAATATTTAGTAAAACTTAGGCAAAAGGTTTAGTTCCCAGCGTGTCGGCTTTCGGACGGCAAGCAGTGGGTGGCTCCTATCACTTGCCACCCGCAATCCCGCGCCTTCGATGGCCGGGAGTCGTTTGCTGTCTCCCGACGTCCATGGTGTCTTCTGTCTCCTACAGTGGACTTTCTTACATATAAAAGTAATTAGCTAAAAATAACATCCATCAACACATCAGACAATTTAAGTAGGTATATAATTTATACGTTTTCCTTGCATACGTTTCCTATACTTATGATATTTAATATTTTTCGCAGGTCGTGGACCCGGAAACCCGTAAAACTGTGGGTCCTAACCAACGCGGCGAAATATGCTTGAGAGGTCCAGTGCTCATGAAAGGTTACATTGGCATACCGCCTTCTAATTATTTAGATAAAGACGGCTTCTTCAAAACTGGAGATCTGGGTTATTATGATCAAGAAAAGTACTTTTTTATCGTCGAGAGGATGAAAGATATCATAATGTATGATGGTTATAATGTAAGTAAGATCAAAAGATTATTTAATATTTAATTATAGTAATATTTTTATTAAATAATCTCAAAATTATGATTTCAGCACAGTTATAGTTTCAGCTCTCATAAAACTATAAGAGTTTTCCATATATGCTATTATACCCTGAATTTGTAAATGAACAGAAATAATACACGCTCTGGCGTTTTACTTATCTTTGAATATGTTCCTAAATTATAAAAAACCGGCAAAGTGCGTGTCGGACTCCCACTCAAAGGGTTCCGTACCATTTATTTATGAAATTAAAGGATTTATGTTATTTGTATGGAAGATTACGCGGTAATAAGCGGTTTACGATTTACGAGGTATTAAAAAACTACTTACTAGATCTCGTTCAAAACAATTTTCGTTGGTAGTTTTTATAGTAATGTACATCATACCTAAGTTTTTTCTAGATTTTTCATTTTCTTATTTTATAAGTTAGAGGGGGGGGACCAACATTTTTCAACTTTGGAAGGGTCTGTCAAACCTCGATATCATTTTTAAAAACCTATCCATACATACCCCACACGTTTATGTTTGATGAAAAAAAAATTGAGTTTCAGTTCTAAGTATGGGGAGCCCTAATATTTATCACACAGAATACATCTACCTACCAAGTTTCAACAGTATAGCTCTTATAGTTTCGGAAAAAAAATGGCTGTGACATACGGACGGACAGACGTACAGACAGACATGACGAATCTATAAGGGTTCCGTTTTTTTCCATTTGGCTACGGAACCCTAAAAAGGAAAGCGTAACTAAGTCATTCCGAGAAAACGTAGTCATCACGAGCCGGACTCAGCAAAAAATACATAGCGTGTCTCATTCAAGCAATAAGACGTTTTTGTACATAATATTAGCTGGAACTAAAACTGTCAACGAAAAACGATCCATTACCACCACCACACGTCCATCTTGAGAAATCCTATTTTATTTCATTTTTAGATCCACAGCTTACTACGAATATATTATGAATTGTCATGTTCCTATTAGCTGGCATATTCATCATTCAATAAGTTCGTCATTTGAATAAAGTACATACAGTAATACACTGGGCCGAAAAAATTCCATGTCGCGTTAGCGATAAAAAGTGTGATAGTTTCATAAATACACAACAATAATGTTTGTTCTTTCTTTAGCAGTATAGGTAAAGACATGGCAGAGGCAATACTAAACGACCCTATTAAAACACCTCTAACTCGAGATAAACTTCCAGATTGCGTATACGTGTCGCCGAATACGGCCATCAATTCACTTGTTATACTAAGAGTTGACGTCAGTGATGTGAATGCCATTCTATCAAAACTTCGAAGCGACTGCGCAGTAGGTTGGGATGGAATTCCGATATCGCTTATAAAGACATGTGGCCACACTCTCATACCAGTGATTACACACATATGTAATCTTTGCATAGACACAGGAGTCTTCCCAGATTGTCTAAAGAAAGCCGTTGTACACCCAATCTATAAAGGCGGAAACAGGAACTGTGTCAATAATTATAGGCCAATATCTGTTCTGCCCTCGATCTCAAAAATTCTAGAAACGATTCTAAACAATAATCTTAGAAGATTTTTAGATAGGTTCAAAATTATTGCTGACAACCAGTATGGCTTTAGGTCTGGTGTTTCCACTGAAGATGCTGTATTAGATATCACGCAAAGTATAGCAAAGACACTGGACAACAAAACTAAGTGCCTTGGCATATTTTTGGACTTATCAAAGGCTTTCGACACGGTTTCTATTCCCAAATTAATAGCTAAGTTAGAGTGTGTAGGCGTGCGTGGTATAGCTTTGAAATTGTTTTCTAATTACTTGACAAATCGTACCCAGCTAGTTAAAATAGGTTCGAGGCACAGTGATGACACTTTGGTGTCTTTTGGTGTGCCTCAGGGAAGTATATTAGGTCCCACGCTCTTCCAAATCTATATAAACGACCTCTGTAAGTTGATGATACCTGATGGAAAGATCTATACATATGCAGATGACACGGCAATTGTAATTCATGGGGCCACGTGGGATGATGTGCAAACTAGGGCTGAAACAGCACTAACATCTGTGATGACCTGGCTTCACCTAAACTTGTTGACGTTAAACCTGAATAAAACTCATTACATGCCCTTTGCAATCCGACGTGACTGCTTACCCCCAAACAGTTATTCTATTACAGCACACTCATGCCAAAATCGGCGGATTTCGTGCGCTTGTGCTGCCATTGCTAGAACTAATAACGTGAAGTATCTGGGGGTGCATTTAGATGAGAGGCTGAGATGGGACAAGCAGCTTGATATTCTAACCACCCGAACTATTCGTCTCATTCACATCTTTAAACGTCTGCGGGAATCGGCTGATTGTAACATTCTCAATATGGTTTACCTTACTTTGTGCCAGTCAGTCCTCGGATACTGTATAACCGTGTGGGGTGGAGCAGCGAAGACTTTAATTCTGAGAGCCGAGAGAGCCCAAAGAGCTGTGCTAAAGGTGATGATCGGGAAACCTTTTAGATACCCCACAGCAAAGCTCTATTCTGACTGCAAGGTTCTGACGGTACGTCAGCTGTTTGTTTTGCGATCTGTTCTCAGAGTCCATGGCTCTCTACTCCCACCTGACCCTAGAAAGCGTACATATTTTGCCCCAAGTGTAAAACACAAAACCTCTTTTGCAAAACATCAATACTACGTGTTAAGTTCTCACATATACAAAATGGTACATAAAAATCTAAATATAATAAACCTAAATAAATTCGATTTGAAATCTAAAATTAAGGACTGGCTCTTTCAGCAGGATTACAATAACACTGAATCCCTATTGGCATACATCGCTTAACAATTACATAACATTATTCAATTTGGAACTCAACTGTACATATAAACAATCAACTCATAACACACAACACATACACTATCCAATAAACTCACATTACACTTACGAACACACATACTCTCTCTACTCCATACTCAAATAATCTGAAATTGAATGTTTACACCTATTTTTGTAATTAAACATTTAGTAGCTTAAATTACCTTAATTTATAATTTATATTTTTATTTCTCTATATATATAATTGTTAACATAGGATTGGATGTAACATCGATACGCGAAACCAAGGGCCCAACATGTATGTATAGTTCAACTCGATCAGTTCGAATTACTGTCTCCTAAGATACAGGTATTCCCTAGTTTAGGAGGCAGGATTTATTGTTTTGTTACATAGAAATTTTTTTAAGGCATATGCCTGCAAACTTTATCTATGTATGTTTTTGGTCAATAAAGTAATTATTATTCCCTTTATTTCTTTATTTCTTTAATAATCTGTGAAAATGTAGTATGTTATAGATAAAAGACTTACACATAAAATAAAATATATGACATGTTTATAAAGTCAATAATTTTATTTGATTAGGAAAAAAAAATAAGAAAATCTTCTAACGTTTGACAACAAAAATAAACAACACAGGCTAATAAATAGACAGATTTACTGATATTTTAATAGCTTGTATTTCCTCCACGAGCCCGTATCACTTCATTAAGACGATGTGGCATGCTGTAAACCAATTTTCTAGTGCGGTTTTGGTCTATGTTTGACCTTTCTTCCACTAGCGCAATCCTTAACTCGCATAAAAAACGCTTTTTTTAACTCATCTCCCGATCTGGTCCCATAAATGCTCTATAGAATTTGGCCATTCCATGCGGGTGATTCTACGTAGGTACTGAATATACGCGTTGACCAAATATGCACTTCCTATATGGTCGCGCATTATCGTGCATAAAAATGGAATTTGCGCCCATATTTACCAGCAAAGGACCAATATGATCATTTAAAATTTCCTCTAAGTATCTAGGAGCCGTCACAGAACCATTTTCTATAATCACTAACTCCATACAACTCTCTGAAGATATATAAGCCCATAGCATTACCGACCCTCCACCGAATGCCACCTTTTCTTCAAAATATGCTTGACGATAACGTGCACCTGGTCGCCTATATACTCTTCGTCTCCCATCGTGTCTGAATAAACAAAATTTTGACCTATCATCTCGACACATCATCATAGCAATTCTATGTTCTCTGAGCAGTTTTGGGCCATTTTCTGGCTTTATTTACAGCTCACGAAGTCGTCGCAGGATCGTGTCAGAACTCACATTGTTATAATGAACTTCTTGAAGGCTATTTCGGACCTGAACAGCCGTGAGATGTCGATTTCTTAACATAGTGCTCACTATTGTTCATGCCGGTCTCTTGAAATCGCTGGAGCATTCTATGGACCGTGGATACTATAAAGATACGCCTACTGTTACAGCAGTACTACACTGACTCCTCTCTTCTTATACCATGGTGATAATTCGTGTACATTTTTTAGGAGATAATGAGATGCTAGTGCAATATGATAATAAGATCTTGTGAACATACCACAATGATGCTTATAATGATAGCTCGGTTTTAAATGAGCACCACTTATCTGCCTATAATTTATTATTTATACATGTGATTTATGTTCATAAATTTGGAAGATATCCAGGTTTTTCTAAGTGACTCGTTATTTACAGCCCAGTGTGCTTTTGTATTATGTCTATTTTGAACAGGAACGGCCCCCTAATCGGCGAACACATTTTTGTCAAATGACTGCGACTGAGTTGGTATCAGTTGGGATCGTTCGGCCCATTTGTCCATTCGGTCCAAACGATCCCAACTAGTCGCAATCATTTGACGAAAATGTGTTCGCCGATTAGGGGGCTGGTCTGGTTGTGCCTCGGAAAGCACGTTAAACCGTTGGTTTCAGTTGCCATATGAACATCTAATGGCAGTCTTTACGGGTTATTGGAGCCCAGAAAAGTCCAAAAATTAGTCTTACTGGAATGCTTCGATATCGCCTTCGGGTTGTGGAGGTCAGACGGCAGTCGCTTTACGGAAACTATCGAAATTTAACCAAAATCAGCAGTTAGACTAGTAAAGTGGACCCCAAACTCCAAAGCTGAAAAAGCTTCGGATGCGACTGGAATGAACGATGAGATGTTGATGATATATTTTGGTATGAATGGTGTCAAAATAACAATCTTCATAATCGGGCTAATTTCTTATAGGTATTACTCAGCTTAACAAAATAATACACAACTGAGCGTTAAATGTGCTCGGTTCTGTACATACTTTATTATTTTAAAGATGAAGATTTTTATGTCTCACTTAGTAAAACAAACACGAAAAAGTCATTAAACTAACTTGGCTCTTCTATAATCCTTTATTTCCTAATAGGTGGCTCCATTGGAACTGGAAGCGATTCTCCAACTCTACCCAGGAGTCAGAGAAGTCGGTGTGGTGGGTAAACCAGTACCTATTTATGGGGAAGAACCAACTGCCTTCGTTGTCAAGCAACCTGGAGTTGAAGTGTCTGAAAAGGAACTGATTGACTATGTTGCTGTAGAGGTATGGTATTAAACTACCTCTATTATTCTTTATATTTATGGGCATTTTAACACGACCATTTTGAAAGTAAATTATATAAGTTGCAGATAATTCTTCTGTTAATAATTTATTCCTATGAGGATATTTGTCGAAATTTTCTCGGGACCGTTTAGATAAAAACTTGTGGCAAAGTTTTTATTTTTCATACCGTTACATAGTCAATGTAGAGGCATTATTTAAATATAAATATAATGTAATCTAATTTCACTTGGGAAACAGGATTCCTGATTTTTTAACGTAGTATTATTATTTTATTATCATATTTATTTGGTAATAATAATAATAATAATATCATTTATTTGCGTAAAACATGGTATAAAGGTGGAACATACATAGTAGAACATACATGTTTTGCTTCATAGAAGCGTGCAAACTTTACATGCAAATAATACTTATTTATTTAACTCTACTGTTTCATGCTCTAGGAACTCCCTGACACTGTAAAAACTATTAGCCGACAACCATTTATATAATTTACGTTTAAACAATCTTTTATTTAACATTTTAAATTCATCTGGTATTTTATTGTATACCCGGACACACATAAACATGCAGCTTTTATTATATTTTGCAAGTCTTGGTAGGACATCTAGCACGAGCCCGTGAGGGTCACGACGGCTACGAGAATTTATATCGCTCGCTTTAGTAAACAACTCCTTATGCCTCCACACAAACATACAAATTTCTAGAATATAAAGAGACGGTAATGGTAACAAATCAAGTTTTTTAAATATCGGCCTACAAGATTCGTCAGGTTGAAGCCCATATATAGCTCTAATGCATTTTTTTTGCGCGACAAATGCTCTATTTTGATCGGTGCTATTACCCCACATGATTAGACCATAGCGTAACACAGATTCCACATATGCATGGTATGTAGTAATTGCTGTTTTGGTGTTTGTTATTTTACTGATCTGTCTCAGTGCGTATACAAACTTATTAATTCTTTTGGAAACTGTATCAACATGGGCTTTCCAGTTAAAGTCTTGATCCAAAGTCACGCCTAGAAATTTAGTTTGAACTACTTCGTTAATTTTATGTATATTCATTTTAATCATGTGTTTTGCATTCGATTTATTAAATTGGATATAAACAGATTTTTTTTAAATTTATAGATAAATTGTTTTCATTCAGCCATTCAATCAGTCTCTCTATCACACTATTTATTTCAGTCTCATGGTCATTAATAGTATTTTTTGTCTTATCAGATGTCACAATAATAGCGATGTCATCAGCGAATAATATACATTTATGATTTGTTATATTAGTTATAGAATTTATATATAATAGGAATAAAATAGGGCCTAGTACGCTTCCTTGCGGGACGCCACATTGGTTAGATTTTAAATCAGAATAGTGCGATGTCATATCATTATTACTATCCATTCTTGTAATGGCAACGCGCTGCTGTCTATTATTTAAATAACATGATATCCATTGGAGTGCAATTCCTCTAATTCCAACTGCCTCTAATTTCTGAAGCAATAGGCCATGAGAGACGAGATCAAAGGCCTTAGATAAATCAAAGAACAGCCCGGTTGTATAAAAGTTATTATTTATGTTGGTTAATACTATTTTAATGAGACTGTAGATTGCTAAGGTAGTGGATTTATTTTTTTGGAAACCAAATTGTTCCTTCCTTATAATGTTAAATTTATTACAGAACTCAATCAATCTTTTATACATGCACTTTTCTAATAACTTTGATAAAACAGGTATCAACGTAATTGGGCGGTAGTTATTAACGTCTGATTTTTCACCCGTTTTATAAAGGGGCTTCACAATTGACGTCTTCAGTGCTTCTGGAAAAGTGCCAGTTGAAAATGATAAATTTATTAAATATGTTAAGATTTTAAGAATTTCATTAGCACATGCTTTAATGATTTTGGTATTAATCTCATCATAGCCTTCGGAATTCGTGTTTCTCGGCTACGTGTTTACGGGCTAGGGGTATTAAAATGCCGGTCGTATCAATGACAAGTAGAGCGTAGCTCGAAGTCCGTGTCATATACACACAATAACACTACAGATGTTACTTCACGCAGTTCTCAACGTTCACGTTGTGTTGTCGCTGTAGGTATTCTCAGAGATCGCTTCTTAACTGTCGCTTGTTTCGTCTCAGTAGTCGAATGCAGACTGACTGCCCGCTGGCGTCACGGGGCTTTATATAGATAAGCTGATCGAACATTCTAGATGTATGTAGAGTCAATAATAATAGCGCATAATTCCAAGTACGTTCGGTTGGTACTTTGCCGGAGACCACTTTCTGGTCAAAAAAGGTCGACATCGAAAGTACTAGAAACTTCATCTTCTATGAGGTACCTGTAACTACATACTGATTGTTAACAAAAATGTATTGGAAATCGAGCGTTATTATTATTACTCCTAAATAGGTCTGAAACGTTCGATCTGCTTGCATATACCGAATAAATTTTTAGCCACCGTCCAAATTTTTTTTTTTTTGCATACCGTTCCTCTCTAAACAGAGTCTTGCACGTTTTTGCACATTATTTTTAATATTGTTGAGCACTACAGTCTCACTTTTCATATGGTCGAATGCACGACCAATTTGCTCTTTTAATTGGTCTAGGCTTTGGGCTTTCTCCGCATACACTAGTCGCTTTATTTCGGCCAACAAATAAAAGTCACACGGAGTAAGATCTGGCGACCGAGGTGGCCAGGCTACGGGCCCCCGCGACCGATCTAACGATCACCTTGTTCCATATTTAAATAATCACGGACGGCGGCGGAGTAATGAGGTGGTGCACCGTCTTACTGGTAATAAAAACCTCACCAAAAGATTACCGTCTCGTCATCCATGAAATGAGAAATTACCGTGCGTAACATACCTATCTAGGTACGTGCCCCCGGTCAGTCTTCCTTCAATGAAATATGGCCCTAGTATTCTGTTACTGACGATCCCAGCCCACACATTGGCACTAAACCGCACTTGGTGATATATTTCTCGTATCATCTATAGGTTTAGAAATTACCACCAGTGTGCATTATGCTGATTATACAGACCCACAAGAGTAAACTGGGCCTTGTCAGTCCACAAAATGTTAGCTTCGGAGTGTGTGATCAGCCACTCGCAGAAGGCTCGACGGGGAACGGTGTCTGCGTCGTTCAAGGCCTGTACCTTTTGAAAATGGCACGGGTGCAACCCAGCAATATGGGGATGTTCCCACACTGCATATTGGCTTATAACGAAGCGGCGCGCTGCATCTCGCGTACTCGAGCTAGGGCTCCATTTAAAGAAATCGACCGGCTGTCGTTGAAAACCAGCGCTGGACTCTATTTCACATAGGGTCGCATCATAATGCTGAGCGATAGCCGTTTCGCGTGGATGTGATGAATGTCAACTATTATCACTCAATTGTTTTTGTACACTTTTACGTCATGTTTGCCACAAATAAACGTATTTTCTTTCTTTTCTTTTCTTTCTTTATATCTTCTTCGACCTCTACTGCGAGTCTCGGTCTGGCACGTCCTTGAGCGTGTGTAGTATGTAGTCTAATAGCCTCTGGTTTGCGGCCAAAATCGTTTGGCGATTAGGTACCGAAGGATTTATTATCCCTTAATTGCGAAGGCGAGGAATACTTTCTGCTTCGTACAGTCTCTGGGCATCGTTCAAGCTTTCACCACTTAGTATGTAAGATCGCACCATTTCATAATACTCGCAGTAGGAATACATTGTAAACAAATCACGATCTCGAGCAGAATGCGTGGGAATACGGAAGTAGGCGCTTGCATCGCAAAACGGTGTGCGGGGCCAACTAAGGAGATAATTTTGTGTCGCGCAGCCCGCAGGTGTGTAAGGGCGAGGGGTAAGAGAGATGCGCGCTGCTTGATGCTTCATTAAATGTTTGCGCGGCAGTGTAGTATTATTAACGTTTAATTTAGTGACCACGTAGAGCAGATAATTCTTTCGAGAAAATGATTTAATATGAAAATTTTATGTATTTTTTTTTTTCAAAAGTATGTAGTGAATGATACCTAATGCCTAAAAAAATTTGGATGGTGACTGAAAATTCTTCCTGTATATATAAAGCAGCGTGACTCAGCGCGAGGGTCAGTCTTTATTTAACTATCGAAACGAAACAAACAAGCAATAAGTGAGAAAAGATAATTGGGAATACCTACAGCACCAGCTGAGGACTAAAACGGCTGAATTCTCTATTGTTGTGTGTGTACGACACGGACTTTGTGGACATCAGGAAGACTTCAGTGCGGCATCAGCTACGTTCTACTTGTCATTGCCTACTATTGAGAGTACCGTCGTTGTCAATAAACTTCATAATCATAACCCTTAACGGCATTTAAGTAACCCTAGACCGTAACAATGTTATAATGTTCTTCAAAATGTAACGTAAAAATATTCCTATGTCACCTACAAGATTTTGAGTAACAATGCATAATAGCGATTAAAGTGTTTTATATTATATTTTTAGGTAATTTGAACCGTTTACGCAGCGGACACAATGGAAGTGTTCAATGTTAAATAATTTTCCCCAGTATCCCCACATTTTCTACTGATTCTTCGCTTCTATTGGTCGAACCGTAATCTTATAGCATAAAGACTTCCTCGATAAATTAACACAAAAAGAATTTTTCACTTCGAACCAGGAATTCCTGAGATCAGTGCGTTCAAACAATCAAACTCTTCGGCTTTTATAACATTAGGTTGGAAAAAAGTGTTTTCATTATAGTATGAGAGCTATGGAAAGGGCTAAGCCAGGTGTTTCGATACGGGATCGATTCAGGAATGAGTAGATTAACTAAAGTCGCCCACATAGCCCAGCGGATTAGCTCTTTGAAGTGGCAGTGGGCGGGGCACATAGAACGTAGAGCCGATGGCCGATGGGGCAGAAAGGCTCTTGAATGGCGACCACGTAAGCGCAGCGTCGGACACCCACGAAGTAGGTGCTCGGATGACCTGATCAAAATCGCAGGGAAGCGCTGTGGACTCTATGTGGCTGAGATGATGATCATGATAATGATGATGATGAACTTGTAATAAAATCTCTTTGGATATACTATTTTGAAATTTAAATTTTAAAGAACATAATTATTATAAATTCAAATGAGAAAAATCTGTGATTTTCATTTGTTTCTCGTACCGTCACGATGAGTGAATCTAATTTAGAAATTCGATACATTTTAAAAATTTACTAGCTATATTTATGGACCTAGTGCAGTGTCTGTGGCAGTAGCACGAAGGTTTAAGCATTATGAATCTAGAAATTTTGATGTCAAAGATGCACGTCGCTCTGGTCACCCTATTACGTATAAAATGGATGTCAATTTTAAAAAAGTGGAGCGAGATATCAGTAGTAACAACACAGCTGAAGAACTAGGAATTGATCACAAAACAGTTTTAGCGCATTTGTGAAAAGCGGTGTACCCAAAAAATCTCGACATTTGATTCTTTAGTACGACGTAATGAAACTGAACTACTAAAAGTCGCTCACTGAAGAGATCGTAACCTTCCAATTAAGCCAAATGACGTGACAGACGGAGGAGAGACGACAAGAGGCGAATAATTTTTTTTTTTTTTATAAGTTATAAACCAGCCCTTGACCGCAATCCCGCCTGATGGTAAGCGGTGATGCGATCGTTGATGGTAAACCGCGCTAGTTTATTAAGAGCAGCTAGTTTATTTTGTATGTCAGCAGCTTTGCCCCATTGTAAAATACCGTAGGACATCAACGCTGTGGAAATAAATAGACTAAACGAGCTGTATCAACGTCAGTGTATTGTCTCACTTTTCTGACGGCCTAGGCTACCGAACTGGGCCTTCCTGCTAGGGTGATATGTGTGGTCCCCACTGAAATTTGGCATCTACTTTTATTCCCAGAAAGACTGCCGAGCCCACAATTTCAAGCACCTCTTTAACTAAAACGATGTTGGGTCCTAGATTTCTAACATTTAACAAGGCGAACTTTACACATTTCGTTTTCTAGATATTTAGAACTAGATTATTTGACGTAAACCAATTCTTAACTATCGAGAGTGCACTTTTTACTTTGTCTAAATGTTATCTATTCCTGTCTACTTTAAAAATAAAAGAGGTATTATCTGCAAACAGTAGGTACAATGTCACAGATGCCCTTTAAACTTATTCCAACAGTTTTGCATATCTTAACTTATTGTGTCTTGCCGTTCCCCCGCAAGTTTTCATTTCCTTAACGGGTTTTACCTTTATCTGATGTATAATTCCATTATAATCACAAACATATGCCAATATAAAAGTAGCCCATATGTTACCCAGACTCGTCAAACTATGTAATTAAAAAGCTATCCTCTTATATACGAGTAACCACTCTATGTAAAATCTACATTGGTTCAAGTTCACTAAAATGCCCATAGACTAAAAAAAAAAAATTTTTTTAGGTTCCACCCTTTATGCAATTAAGAGGAGGTGTAAGGTTCATTGAAGAAATACCGAGGAATTCCAGGGGCAAGATCATACGCCAACGGTTGAGGGAAATGCTGAAATAAATTACTAACCTTAACACACGTGTCTATAAATAAAGATAATTACCAAAAAATCTCGCTGAAATATTATTTTGTATTAAAGCTATTTTAGCCATTTCAATATCACAAATAAATATTGTGTATGTCGACCTATTTTCATTCTCAAGACCTCATGCAATTCTGATACGGAACCCGAACATAGTTTACATACATACATACATATCTGTAGACAAATCACACAGATTGAGCTAGCCCCAAAGTAAGTTCGGGACTTGTGTTATGGGATACTAACTCAACGATACTATATTTATAATAGATACATATATAGATAAGCATCCAAGACCCAGGCCAATCAGGAAAAGATCGTTTTCCATCATGACCTGGCCGGGGATCGAACCCGGGGCCTCCACGTCGCAGGCAGGCGTGTTGACCGCTGCAACTGAATGGATTCCAATCACTGAAAACAATGCCGACTAAAACCGTACGCAAAAACCGTGTACGATGCACGACGCATAGCCAATGCACGTCACTTTATACAATGTTTAGGTAACATAAAGGTACATTGATTCTAATCCGTAAATTGCGAATACAAGTGTGTATGCAAATCACACATGGTAGAAGTGAAACATTCAAAAATTTTGCTTTCAAGTACGTACATATCTGTACACGCACTAAGCTGAGGGCCAGTCCAATTACCACAATGCCGTGGTAAGAAACACTGTAAAATACTTCCTATCTTATAACCGACTTCAAATTTTTTCTTAGTATTGTATAATTGTATAATTGCATGGAACACGTGTGAGCATAATGTACTTGCTGTAAAGCATCTATTTGTTGGGTTAGTCTTTTTTGTTGCTGTTTTTTTGTGTGTTTTTCCATAATGGACGCTCTTAGCGTACAATATATTTCTGCATCGTTCTCACACGATTAATTTCAACATGAATGATGTAATCAAATATTTGTATCAATAGCTTGATAATTTAAAAGAGTGTCCATGGAGTTTCTTGTCCGTTCTTCTCCATAGGTACCTACTCTTTTGAATGGGCGACTAACTTCACCTTACTGACTGACCGACCTTCTGACAATTCACATAGACGTGCTTGTAACTGGTTTATTTGAAATAAATGCTTTGATATTGATTTTGAAATAAAGGAGGTTATCAATTCGACCCCTATGTAAGCCAAATTTCAAGTGTACGAGTATGTAGTACGTATTGTATGTTTTTATGTTTGTGCGCGTATATTTCCGGAACCTCAAGTTCGATTTAAGTAAATCATGTATTGTTCAACGTAGGGAATACTATAAGTTTCATCAAAATCGGTTCAGTAGTTATTGAGGTTGGGATTTATTTGGTATTGATGAGAACTTATTCTAACATGGGTTATAGCTACCACTATTGTTATGAGGTGAAAAAGTAATTTTCGAATTTCGACTAAGTCACTGAAAAGCACGAAATAAAACATTTTTACAAAAAAATAGAAACCGTCATCAAAAAACTCTTAAAAGGAAAAATAATTTTACTTTTGTCATGGCTGTAGAAGTCGGTGTATCGAGGTTTCTGTTGTTTAGCTCGCAGCTGACTTCTAGAGCCAAGACAAAAGTTAGTTTTGAAGTCGGTTTCTATTGTTTTGTAAAAAGTTATTTCTCCCACGTTAAATCTTATGAATTTGTATATCTGTCTTTTTCTAGCATCATATGTTTTTTTTCATCGTCTTTCCAATCACGACGATAGTGAAAAAGATTTAACTTAAAAAAAAACCCAGTCAAAACAAAAAAATCAAAATCAAAACGTTTATTTCAAATAAAGCAGTTACAGCCTGTAACTGGTTTAAATTGTCAGAAGGTCGGTCAATCAGTAAGATAAAGCTAGTCGCTCATTCCAAAGAGTAGGTACCTATGGAGAAGAACAGGCAAGAAACTCCATGGACACTCTTTTAAATTATCAAGCTACTGATACAAACATTTGATTACATCGTTCATGTTGGAATCAACCATGTGAGAACGATGCAGAAATATATTGTACCTACGCTGAGAGCGTCTATTACGAAAACAAAGAAAAAAAATTTTTTCAGAAATTTTAAAATACGCCGTGGTAGGTAAGATATGACCAGTCCCATCTGACGGCGTCCGTTCACGAATATGACGAATGGATCAGCATCATTCAGCTCAACCATATTGAAGGGAAACTAATGACCCAATACACACGCCACCACCAGCGAGACATTTGAGTGAGCATGACATACTCTCAACAGCCAGAGCACAGTAAAGTCAATAAAAAAGACTAGCCCAACAAATAGATGCTTTACAGCAAGAAAATTGTGCCCACACGTGTGCCATGTAATTATACAATACTAAGAAATTGAATCTACACAATATAGTTTTGTCCAAGGTTCAGCAGCTCCAACAGTGTTCCCGGATAATCAGTTTAGCTCCTATGTAGCTGTACCACTGCCGAACACCCCTATCAGCGATGCAATTCCGTAACGTACAATATGCTTGGCTACATAGTGTGTAATACTGGCTTTGAGTAAAAAATATACAATCACAAATTAAAATTAAAAAGTGGAAAAATCAAAGAACAATCAGTGTATAGAAATCGGACGCAGCTCAAGCCCAAGCCTTTTTGTCCTCAATATAATCCTTAACATTATAAAATGCTTTCTGACACAAGTTACGTTTAATGAATGATTTGAATTTATTCAGGTTCAGATCTTGAACCACCTCTGAAAGTCTATTGTAAAAATGCATTGGCATCTGAAAGAGCCACCTACACACATCAAAAGTGTCTAGGGATCAAGCATTTTTATGCGGATTTCTTGAGATTGAGATGTGGCTTTGTAATAAATTTATGATTTTATAAATTTATATGGATCATTTTTGGTGCATTTCATAATTTGAATCAGGAACTGTGAATCAAATTCGAGTAAAAGATGAAAATCAGCTGTCAATATTTTCCCTATAAAAACATACAACGCATTGAAGACATTATTAGTGCTACTGTTTCCCTGCTACTGATTAAAACCAACGTTATTATGGAGCGGCGACGTCATTTAAGCAGGCAAGAAATGCTCAGAGCCGTGGGAATGATAGAAGCTGGTGCCCGGCAACGTACTGTGGCTTTAGCTCTGACTACAAGTCAGAGTGTTATCAGTCGACTTTGGACACGTTACTGAAGCACTGGTACCGTGGCTGAGCGCCATGGAAGACGGTATCGCTGCACCACACGGAGACAAGACCGATACATTCAAATCTTAACTCGAAGAGCTCCAACAATAACCGCCATGATGTTAGCCGTGAGGCTTCATCACTCTTCAGGGAACTTAACTAGCGACCAAACAGTCAGAAACCGCTTGCATGAAGTGAACCTTCATTCCCGAAGACCGCTACAGGTACCACCTATAGCAATGCACAATCGTAGGATTCGATATCAATGGGCTCTTGAACACAGAAATTGGGCAGATGAACAATGGCGTTTCGTGTGCTTTTCTGATGAGTCTCGTTTTGGTATGAGACCGGATACAAGACGTATACGACACTGGAGAACCCCTGGACGCCAACAGCGATTAAAATCCTGCCAGGAAGTCCATCCTTATAGTGGTGGAACCATCATGGTATGGGCGGGTATTTGGATCGGCGGAAGAACTGAGTTGATTTGGATCAGAGGCAACCTCAACGCTCAAATTTATGTTGAGACGATTGTATCAGACGTCATCGTTCCTTTACAAGTGCAAATCGGTCCCTTATTTCAGTTAATGCATGATAATGCACGACCGCACACCGCAAGAGTTGTAAGACAGACTCTCGCCGCAGCTAACATCAATGTCCTGCCCTGGCCTGCTCAGTCGCCAGACTTGAACCCGATTGAGCATGCATGGGATATGCTACAGAGAAGAGCTCTGCCGAATATGGAGGGTATCCAGTCGCAAGAAGACCTTTTTTTGTTGTTGCAACGAACATGGGCGGCCATTCCACAGCGTGATTTGGATGAACTCATTTTGAGTATGCCAAACCGATGTTCTTGTGTTGTTAGTGTTCGCGGTAGAAACACGGATTATTAATTGTTTAAGTTACCCAATAAAATTTTAGAGAAAACTGTTATTTCAGTCTTTTTTTCGAACTTTTGTGTTAGTGGTTCAAATGTCAAATATCCCTTTATTAGGAAAATGGCAAATTTCTTTATTAATGCAAAGGTGACTTGGTTTATCGTTACTGTGACAAACGAAAACACTTTATTTGATGAATCCTTAAAGAAAATTTTAATTAATATCAATCAGGAGAAAAGTTATTGCAAAAATATATGTTGATCCCTAGACACTTTTGATGTGTGTATTTTCATGAGCCTTGTTGTAGGTACAAAAAATTTATGCCTGTTTCTAGTATTTATATTAAGGACATCACTGTATTTTGAAGTGAAACTTCTTTAGAATCGTTGTGATTTCAAACCGGATGCAACGAAAAAACGACAGGTAAGAGACACAAATACAAAAATGTGTAGGATGAAGCCAGGGGAAAGAATGAGATAGAAATATTTTTTTTTTTTAATTTTGAGACACGGATACACTTATTTATTTATTTAGTCCCTCCTGTATCCCCCCCTTCCTTACTCCCCCCCCCCTCACCTCTTAATATTCCCACGAAACTAACCCCCCCTCACCCCTTAATATTCCCACGAAACCTACCCCCCCCCCCTTTAGTTACTTCACCCCCCCGTGGATTATCTCGGAAACCAGAGGTCGTGGACTACCCGAGTTTGGGGTCCCCTGAATCAGGAGGAGGAGTCCGACCTTTTGGCCCCGAGGGAATCCACTCCCCCCTCTCCCCCTCCCCCCTCCCCCCGCAACCCCACGAAACCTATCCCCCCCCGACCCCTTTAGTTACCTCACCCCCCTGTGGATTATCTCGGGAACCAGAGGTCGTGGACTACCCGAGTTTGGGGTCCCCTGATTCAGGAGGAAGAGCCCGACCTTTTGGCCCCGAGGGAATCCACTTTTTTTTTTTTTTTATTTGGAGGTCTATGCAAAAATATTAATTTATAAATGAAAGCATGAAATAAATTTAAATATTTATAGAAAATTAATGTATGTATATGTGTATACATGTATATATTGTACACACACATATATATATACATACAGATAGTGCGAAAGAAGTTTCACTTCAGTCGTGTGGTCATAAGCACACTCGTTTTTTTTAAACAATTTTATATTTTTATGAGCATACAAAAGATTTTCATAAATATATTGACTTAACTAGCCTTATGAAGGAGTGGCCACTTACCAAAGCTACTTCATCTTTTTTAAGTCTAAGACGATTCAATATAAACTTTCCAAAATTCAAATGTGCAGGTATTTGCACATTTTGGTCACCAAAAACGTAGTTATAATCATTGAACATTTTTTTATAAAACAAATAACTACTTTCACTACACTGACCTAATATCACGGTTTATCCTGCGGTTTGAATGTAGGTAATTAAATTGTGATGAACACTATCTATTATACCTATCTGTAAATAATTTATCATATCTTAATGCATGTCTTAATGCATTTCCTGATAACAGACATTAAGATATAAGAATAATTGTGCAATACTTGCACGCTATCAAGGTGTGATGGAAAAATTGAGTGTCATAAAAGAAAATAAGTCTATAGCATATAATTTTGGCTTTGCTTATTAAAGTGAAACTTTTATTACATTGTCTCAAACCTATTTGTCTGTGTGATACATGTCGCGTGACGGTCGTCTGCGGAGTAGAGATAAAGTGAAGGGCACTTGTCAGAGCAGCCAAAAAAATTCACTTTTACCGTGGTTTCATAAAACCGCACAATCCTTTTTATCGTTTGTGATGATCTATCAAGATTGGTATGTCATCCAGCGCAATGTGGCCTATCATCTTTCCATTTTATTGAGGGACGTTTGTATTTCGGGAAAATTTATACGTCAAAGTCTGTCCGGCCGTGTACGACGCATGACGCAAAGCTAATGCGCGTCACTTTACAGTAGCTGGGCAGCAAATCAATGTGCATAAAAATTTGGTCATGGTTACACGCGTAATCTTATTTCATATGTGCTCAGTATATTAGTTTAGTTTTACCCAGCTGTGTTTGGAAGCAGAATCGGGAAGTTTGGACCGGGCTCAAAGCATTTGAGGAGTCTACACACACAGTCAAGTATTTTTAATCGTATTTATCATTATAATCATAACACACGGTAAGATATCATAGTTCTCATCACATAAAACAAAACTTTCGCTAAGTCTTTCTTGAATTCTTAATTTTGTAGGTTTTTTTTTTTACAATTCCACCTGATGGTAAGCAGTGATGCGATCGTTGATGGTAAACCGCGCTAGTTTGTTAAAAGTAGCTAGTTTATTTTGTATGTCAGCAGCTTTTTCCCATTGTAAAATACCGTAGGACATCAAGGCTGTGGAAATAAATAGACTTAACGAGCTGTATCAACGTCAGTGTATTGTCTCACTTTTCTGACGGCCTAGGCTACCGAACTGGGCCTTCCTGCTAGGGTGATATGTGTGGTCCCCACTGAAGTTTGGCATCTACTGTTATTCCCAGAAAGACTGCCGAGCCCACAATTACAAGCACCTCTTTATCTAAAACGATGTTGGGTCCTAGATTTCTAATATTTAACAAGGCGAACTTTACACATTTCGTTTTCTAGATATTTAGAACTAGATTATTTGACGTAAACCAATTCTTAACTATCGTGAGTGCCCTTTTTACTTTGTCTAAATGTTATCTATTCCTGTCTACTTTAAAAATAAAAGAGGTATTAAATTTAGAGTTCCAAAAAAACTTGACGCATCAGGTCAAAGAAAATGGCGTGTGGTAATCGATTACCGCAAGCTGAATGATGTAACCATTGGTGATTCCTATCCAATTCCAAATATAGCAGAAATACTAGACCAACTAGGCAAGAGTAAATACTTCAGCACGTTAGATTTAGCATCTGGCTTTCTCCAGATTAATATGTCTGCTGAAGACTCTCCAAAAACAGCATTTTCAGTCCCAACAGGACATTACGAGTTCACTCGCATGCCATTTGGACTCAAAAACGGTCCGTCTACCTTTCAGAGGTTAATGAAATCTGCCTTATCTGGGCTCCAAGGCATACAAGGCTTCGTTTATCTTGACGACATTGTTATATATTCCTATGACCTAACTCTCACGTTAATAACCTAACAAATGTGTTTGGCAGACTCCGTCAATTTAAACTGCAATTATAACTTGACAATTAATGTGAATTCTTAAGAAAGGAAGTTTCATACCTAGGTCATGTCATTACTGACAAAGGCGTAAAACCAAATGCTGCAAAAGTAAGTGCAATACTAGATTTCCCTGTCCCTAAAACTCCCAAGGACGTCAAGTCTTTCCTTGGATTTGTTTCCTATTATCGTAGTATTCCCGACATATCCAGTATCGCAAAACCATTAACAAACCTACTAAAAAAGAATGTAGACTTTGTATGATCAAACGAACATCAATTATGGTAGAAAATTCCTGATCGTGACTGATCATCGCCCCTTACGTTGGCTCTTTAACCACACTGATCCTAGTAGTAAACTCCAAAGGTGGAGATTAAAACTAGAGGAATATGAATATGAAATAGGTAGTATATCAAAAAAGAAAATTGAATAATGCTGCTGATGCATTATCGCGTTATCCTCCAAGTAAACCTGTTAATGCCATAGATCCTCTACCTAGCACTTCAAGGCAAAATCTAAACTCGCCTGACTTCGACAAAACGATAGATTCAGACAATTTAGTCCAACTTGAAGACCTCATAGATCCACTTGCCTCACCCACTAGCTTACCAGAGTTAGGTCCTACATATATAGATATGGATGAATCCGTCCCTTATGTCTAAGAAGTCACATCTAATATTCCCAATTTGAGTGAATTTTCCTTACTAGAAATAACCTTATACACTTTCCTCAAATACGAAACTGAAAACAAAACGTATTACTTCCCTTTACTAAAGTCAATCATTTTGACACCTGTTCTTATGAAGATATCTATAAAAGCCTGAAATCTGTAAGAAATCAACTAATAGTTAGTCTTGCGGATCAAAATAATCCCGAAATAGCCATCTCAGACTTTAGTAATCCTTTTGATAGTCATCAATACCTAATGGTCTACAATATTATATTATATTTGTTCCACAATTCAGATATAAACGTGCATATTTATAAAAATGCTATTATTTATCCGTCATTAAACGAAATCCCTAAAATTATGAAAGAAAATCATGATATTCCCATTGTCGGTCATTTAGGTTCAGCCAGAATGATAAAACGTATCCAGGAAAAGTATTACTGGAAAAATATGCGATCAGACATAGAAAACTATGTGAAAAAATGTTCGCAATATCAAACCAATAAAGCCCTTAGAAAAGTTAATCGTTCTCCCATGCAGATTACATCTCTTTCCACTCGTCCTTTTGAACGTGTAGCATTAGACATCGTAGGTCCATTACCGAAAGCCGGTAACGATAAGTTTAGGTACATCTTAACACTTCAAGATGACCTCACCAAATTTTCAACCGCATATCCAATCACCAACACTACAGCAGAAGAGTCATGTGAATGTTTAGTTCACTTTATCACCTTATTTGGAATACTAATATAATACTATATAATAATTTCACAGCTGAACTCTTTAAACAAACTTGCAAGCTGTTAAAAATCAAACAGTTGTGGAGTACCCCTTATCATCCTCAGACTCAAGGCGCTCTTGAAAGGAGTCATTCTACTTTAAAAGAATACCTAAAATCCTATGTTAATGAAGAACAAAATAATTGGCATCGTTTTCTATATACAGCTATGCTTTCCTACAACTCCGCCATTCATACAACTACTCATTACTCTCCTTACGAACTCGTATTTGGAAATAAACCCTACATACCAGATTCTATCTACGAAGAAACTACAGGCGTAACTTATCCTGATTATGTTCGCGTACTCCAGAGCTAAAGCTATAGAACACATACGAAAGTCTAAAGAAAATTCAAAAACCTACTACGACACTCGTACAAAACCAATTAAATACAAGGTCGGCGACCTTGTCTATCTTAAAAATCATCTACGGCTTCGGAAAGCTCTTTCACTAATATGGAAAGGTCCGTACAAAATAGTCAAAATACACGGAAATAACACCGCATCACTCCTAATAAATAGACGACATGTCAAATATCATTTTGACGAAATGAAACTACATACCAGCAATAGCACATAACATACTATGTACAGTTCAGTAATTTACAATCACTTTCCATTCCAGAATTGGTTACATTTATCCGTCCCTGGCATCAAACAGTCAAAAATATATCCAACCAGCATCTGACAACGCAGGCATATATTTCGACCCAATTGGCTCTCTAAAAACTACTGATGATACATTAGATATTATTATTCCTATAGACATATCTTTTATCCAACCGCATCTAGATAACATAAGAGACATTCTAGGAACTTCGAAACATTTATGTAAACAGAATAATACATATTACGAAAATGAATGTAATTATATGTTTCAACCATTGTCATCCCGTTACTATGATATAGCAAGAGATTTCGATTCTTTTTTTTTTTTTTTTTTATAAATTATAAACCAGCGCTTGACCGCAATCCCGCCTGATGGTAAGCAGTGACGCGATCGTTGATGGTAAAGCGCGCTAGTTTATTAAGAGCCTATTCACTCTAGCCTTGAAGACACTCAAATCGTAATGTGACGGAAACACCGACGCCGGCAAATTGTTCCAATCCCTCGATGTACGCGGTATAAAGGAGGAAGCAAAACGCTTCGTCCGGATCGCAGTGGTGTCAACAACGTAAGGGTGGAAACTCGCCGTACGACGGGTCGTCCGATGATGGAACGGAGATGGGGGAATTAAATCATGCAATTCCCTTGCACACTCACCAGAATGCATCCTATAGAAGACCGAAAGGCTGGCTACTCTACGCCTGTGCTCCAGGCTTTGGAGACCGTTTCGAGTTAAGTCTGGGTCGCCAATCAGCCTCTTCGCACGCCTCTCCACCGAATCCAAAGCGGCAAGGTGACATTTCGCAGCACCAGCCCAAATGTGGCTGCAGTACTCCACACACGAGCGGACCTGTGCTTTGTA
Organism: Sesamia inferens; assembly: GCA_037179545.1. NCBI lineage: Eukaryota > Metazoa > Arthropoda > Insecta > Lepidoptera > Noctuidae > Sesamia > Sesamia inferens. The sequence goes on from CM073930.1 coordinate 15,978,028, forward strand.
TAAAATTAGAAGCTGCCCTGGTGTGAAGTACCGCCGGACTTTCGCGATGACGCCTAGTTTTCTGGCAGCCACCCCGGCCTTGGACTCAATGAACCGCCCAAAGTTAAGGCTCGAGGAAATCTCAACTCCCAAAAGCTGAAGGCGGTCGGTACACTCCAAGGATACATTCTGAAAAGTAGGAGCCAAGGTAAACGGGCTCCTTTTGGCGGTGAAAAGACACGCCTGTGTTTTGGCGGCATTGAATGCTACAAGATTGGCATTGCCCCATTCGGAGACTGCCTGCAGTGCAGCACTCACACGCTCTACCATGGCCTCTCTTTCGGACCGGATAGTTTCCTTACTAGCCCGAGCTTCCAGCAGGTATCTCTCCACAACTGTGCTGTCATCTGCATACCCATAGATACCGGGCATCAGCAGATCGTTAATATGCAGCAGGAACAGAGTTGCAGAGAGAACAGACCCCTGAGGAACACCGGCATTGGTCGACATGGGCTCAGATGAACATCCGTCGACAACAACTCGGAGGGACCGTTCAGTCAGGAAGTCTTTTACCCAGCCAGTCAGGCCAGCGGAAATGCCGTACGCTGGAAGCTTACTCAAAAGGCTAGCGTGCCATACCCGGTCGAAGGCCTTCGAGACATCAAGGGAGACGGCAATCGCTTCCCCATTTTTCTCGAGGGCCTCGCCCCACAAGTGAGTGGCATACACTAGTAGGTCCCCAGTTGACCGATTGCGTCGAAAACCGTACTGTCGGTCACTGAGGAGATCGTTACCTTCCAGGTATGCCAAGAGGCGTGAGTTCAATACACGCTCCATAATCTTGCAGAGTATGGAGGTTATTGAAATCGGCCGATAGTTGGTAGGATCGGCACGACTACCCTTTTTGGGCACGGGCTGCACGTTGGCAAGCTTCCAGGACTTGGGCACTATACCAGTCCTAAATGAGAGGCGATACAGGCGCGTCAATACAGGAGACAACTCAGGCGCACAAGCCTTAAGAACAATCGCTGGTATACCATCTGGACCACTAGCCTTATTCACGTCCAGACGACACAATACTCTCAGAACCTCCTTGTTTCTAATGCGAACCTCCGGCATTGAAGTTCCGCAATGAGGTAAATTAGGTGGAGTAGCATTGCCAGTGTCAAGACGCGAACTATGGGCAAAGAGAGATGCAAAGAGACCTGCTTTCTCTCTCGCAGTATGGGCCAGTGCTCCATCAGGAATAACCAGCGGAGGCAGTGTGGGCCGACAGAAGTTCGCCTCGACCGATTTGGCTAGGGACCAGAAAGATCTGCTACCGGAAGGGTGCGCAGAGAGCTTGTTACCAATGTTAGTAATGCGGTCGAAGCGAGCCTTCTTAAGCGCCTTTTTGTAGGACTTGGCAGCACGGTTAAAGGCTCTCTTCTTTGAGCTTAGATCCAGAGCTCTGCGGTCACGAGCGTCAACCCAGGCGAGGAATGCCGCGTGCTTACGCTGTTCAGCTTGAACACAGTCGGCGTTAAACCATGGGCGAGCCGAGCCACCGACGGGCACGTCACTGAAGGGGATAAAATACTCCATAGCTTGACGCACCACGTCGGTTATAGCGTCCGCACAGCTCGATGGATTGCTAGAAGAGAAGCAGACCTGCTGCCAAGGATAAGATGCAAAGAAGTGGCGCATCTCATCCCAATCTGCTGACTTGTAACGCCATATTCGCCGCTCACCACGCGAGTCGCAATCAGGTGGGGAGAAGGACGTCACAGACTTCACCAGACAGTGGTCTGAAGTTCCTAACGGTGAGGAAACTGTAACAACACATCTGTCCGGATCAGTGGTCAGCAGAAGGTCCAGACAATTGGCGGTATGACCAGCCACATCAGGCACCCTAGTCGCTTCTTCCACCAGCTGGGAAAGGCCCATTGATAGCGCAAAGTTTCGCGCTTCTCTCCCAGCGTGGTCGGTCCTCTGGTATGGGAAAAGCCAGTCTTGGTGGCAGGCATTAAAGTCCCCCAGAGCGACGAACTGTGCGTCAGGGTGCTGATGCAGCACATTGTCAGCAGCCACACTGAGGTGGTCAAATAGTCGAGTTGTCTCCTGGTCACCGCTGTGCGATCGGTAGACACAGGTGTAGACAATTTTGTCCACACCAGTGTCAACCAACCGCCATAAGGACGATAGATGAGAGTCTTCGAGGTGACGGAGACGCCGGCAACAGATGTCATTGCGGACATACACACAGACCCCGGCACGCTGCAGGAAATGATGCTCCAAAGAGTATCCCGGGTAGTTGAGGTATGCCGCATCAGACGGACATCTGATCTGGGTCTCCGTCAAGAAAAGTAGGTGGGGCTTTTCAGTCTCAAGGTGGTGATGGACTGCATCGATATTGGAGTGCAGACCTCGAATGTTTGAGAGGTGCACTTTAAATGAGAGGACGTGCGCCCGCTGTGCACACCTACTTTTCTTTTTAAAACTTTTCATTTTAATATACTGAGTGATTAGGAAGGAAGACGGCAGTTGAGCGAGGTGATGCAATGATAAACCCAACAACACGACCAACGATTCTATATCTCATCCTATGTCTAAATCTAATAAAAGAGCAGCTTGGTTTGCTGGAATCGGTTCCGTTATTAAACATTTGTTTGGTAATATGGTTGAAAGTGACGCCATAAAATATAGCGATGCCATCCAATCCTTAGAAAGTGATCAATCTAAATTAGCAACCTTATTGAAAGATAACTTGTTAGTTACAAAGTCTACGTTATCGTCCCTAAAAGAAATAATTGACAAAATTAGTGCAAATGAAGCTAGTTTATGTAAACCATGCGATTGATACTCTGAACCAACATGTAATTAACACTATGTTAGAAGTAGATAAGCTACTTATGAGATCTAAGATATCAGGATTGTCAAATATTTTAGAAAGTACTATGTTAACGTTATCATTTAAGTTAGAAGATATTATTAATGCTATTATGTTTAGTAAGTCTAATATATTATGTCCTTCTATTATTACTCCTAAGCAACTATTTGCAGACCTTGTTGATAGTTATAGATTTCTACCTAGTTCTAAGCATTTACCTGTACCTTTAACTTTAGATAATATCCATATTTTAGAAAACATATCCGATGTATCCAGCTATTATGCAAACAACAAAATAATATTTGTGTTACAAATACCCTTAGTAAACACAAAGGAATTTGATTTATATAATACTATACCTTATCCTATTGAACTTAACAATATGAAACTTAACTATATTCAACAATCATACCATCCACTAAATATATAGGTATAACTAAAGATAAGTCATCCTATTGTAAATTAGATTCACTTAGCTCTTGTAAAGTTATAAATATACAATATTATATTTATGAAACACCTAGTGTGTTTTCCACATCTGCCATTCCCATACGTGAAAGTGAGATTATTTCTAAAGCTCTGACTTCTGTTCCAAGCATTTGTAATACTAAATTTATAAACGGTAATTTTGAAACTTTTCATAAATTACATGCAAACCAATGGATATATATAATAAGCCAAAATTCTAAACTCACAGTAGAATGTAATAATCAAGATCTATCTGAGTTTTCCATCCATGGCACTGGAATACTAACTTTACCAGAATATTGTATTGCTTATTGTAGAGACAATAAATTGATACCTAGACATAGTATTGTAATTAAAATAAAACCAATAATATTACACTTTGAAATAATTAATGATACTTGTTGTAGTCCTACTACTAACCTAAAAGACAATATTAAAGTTCCATATGTAAACTTAAAAAACATTGATAATCTAGATTCACTTTTGATAAATTATAATAAAATAACTGACCAAATTAAAACAAATCTCAACAAAGTTATTGAGAAACCCCATATTGTCCTTTATGGTAATTTCTACTCTTATATTACTATTATAATAAGCCTAGTTTTAATTATTGCTGTATCTCATAAATTATATCGTTTCTTTAAGAAATTTTATAATTCTAGATGTAAATCCAAACCAAATAATTCCATAGAAAAGTCATCTCCTGATCCCGAAGACATACCTGTTCCTCGACTCCGAATGTCCTGAAAACCTGAAATCCTTTTCAGACCTGGTTCCTTCTTTCCATCGTCAACATACCCTTTCACCCGTAAGTTTCCTCTTAATCGGGGGGTTGTTATACATACCCAATGTACCTTTTCTGGCTTACCTGGTAGCTTATGCTGCATTCCCGTCAGAGTGCTGACACACCATTCCTCAACACCTCATACATCCATCCCACACTCATAGCCAGTCGACTTCCATCCTTCATCCCGTGCACTTGTGTACTGCACTCGCGATAATTGTAAAGTAAAATTAAATAAAGTGTATAATTGTTTTAGTTGAAACTATTTGCTTTTTTAAAAAGAGTGTCCCAGACCGGATTCTAACAGCATGTTTATCTTCTGTGTAACTTTTGCCACTTTCATAGTGAATTTGTTTTTGTTATTTTTTACTTATTTTTACTAATGTACGGTAAGTATAAACGTAGGTTTTTTTTATTAGTCACGTATTAGAACACCATGTCCAGCAGAAGAGTGTTGGATGAAAGAGAAATTATTTCTTTATTGAATGAAGAATAAGAAGCGCTAATGACGGCAGTGACAGTGAGATCAAGAACCATGTCAATGACTAATCTTGATGACCAAGAAGGAGTGATGATCCATGAAAATTCGAATGATACTTCATCGCAGAATGTTACTGATAATGCTGGACATGACCAATGCATAGTAATTCCGCCTAATAATGTGATCAAGAGCAAGAATGGTATGTTTGGGCTACTGCTAAAGGACAAAATAACAGAAGAACGTCTGCAATCAATGTATTTCTTTCAAATTGTGCCTAGTTGCATGCGTCGAAATATTTTTGCACCGTGTTTTAAAATTATGTTGAAAATTCCTACTTTATCAGGACGCTTGAGAGTAAGTATTGAGAATATCGCCCCACAAACTAACAGAAAGATGTCTAAAGAAGCTGATGAGGAACCACCAGCTGAAATTCGACGGTACTGTCGCGTATATACCAAAAAAAAGAAAAGAATTATTCAAGATGACGTGCATAAAATGTAAAAATACATTGAGAACATGAAAAAGATGTTTGCAACAATTGTCTTTAGCCGTTGACTTTTCCAGATTCTTTTTTATTTGAGACTTATTTTATTATAATTAATTAGTTAATAAGAAAAAATACTAAAATAGTTGGCTATTTTTTTAAATTTCTATCTAAGCACAGAAGACTTCTCATTTTTGTTAAGGGTTTATAAAATCCTACAAATTTTAATATTTTAAATAAAAAATAATTATAATACGTGTGTATTTTATTTACTTATTAATAATTGAACAATTTACTGGATTTTTTAAAATCAAAATAAATGACATTCATCAAAAAAATCGGCTATTAATTTTTTATTACAGTGCACCTCTCAGGCGGATGTTTATCTTTTCAGCACAAAAAAATATCTATCCCTATAATCTATAAAAATATTATCTTTCTAGAGTTAAAGATATTGGTATTCTCAAGGTTGCTTCGTAATTTATCTTAGCCAACATCTTATATGTTAGGCAAAATATTTCTTGTGTTCATTACTGTACCTACATAGTATTGTATAAAGTCATGTTTTTTTTAAAATGAACAGACAGCTGTGCTGCTGGGGAGTTTGTTTCGCCACTTCTTCTTCCCAGTGAAAGCACTAGGATATGGCGATGGGTGGGCGTTTTAGGGGACTGTCTTATGTAATATTGAGGTCCAAAAAGTGCTGATTCTCACCTTTATTTAATAATAATAATAGTCATTTATTTCAGACCACAAAGTCCATAGTTTTGTTAGTAACAATTTATTACTAATAGCTAATGTTAGTAACCAATAGTAATAATCAAACAATAATAAATTATGTCAACTAGAATTAAAATAACACATTATGTCAAAAACCAAATTCTAATATTAAGATAAAAACTTAACATCTTTCTGCACGTGAATCATGCGACAGTGGTTGAGGTAGTGGCAGTCGAGCCGTTCAGCAAAAGCGCTCAGGATACTGTTGCGGCTGCTCCGCACCCTATGCTCCAGGGATGTGCACCGCTTGCACATGATTGTGTGGAAACAATCCACACGCGCCTCCGCAAACATCTCCGAGGCGCTACAGAAGCGAGGCAGCCCCAAGAGCACTCTGAACGCGTTGTTGTACTGGACACGTACAGCACTGTACTGTTTCTGCGTGTAATCTACCCACAGACTGCCAGTGTAGAAGGACGTACAGAATGCCCTGAATAGGGCTATTTTGACGCCACTTGAACACCGAGCAAATCTGCGTGCTATCATATTCGCACGAACAGACAGCGCCCTACGTTCCCTTTCAATGTCGGCATCGTCTTTCAAGTCAGAGGTTAATAAATTTCCGAGATATTTAAATGTATCAACATTCTTAAGGGGGCATCCGTTGAGCTTAATTATGGGCAAGTAATCTGGACACCTCCTTGCCTGAAAGACCATGCATTCGCTCTTGAAATGACTTGATTTTAAAAATCATAGTGCGAAAAGACACTATCATATTAATTAGCTCGCAAAAATGTGGAGGGAAGTTTTATATTTGGAACGTACCTACATATATTAGTTATAAATAATCATATTTTTTAAATAAATTATAATTAGCCCGTTTCTCATACATAAAAACTTTTTGTCACAATACTTTCTGAGTGACCTGGTATTTTGTACCTAGTGATAAAGATGTCCAACATGAACTATGCATGTTGATTGGCTGTCCAGCTACTGTAAAGTGACGTGCATTGGCTTTGCGTCGTGCATTGTGCACGGCCAGACAGACAGTAACTCGTAAATTTTCACAAAACATCCAAGTCCTTTAGTAAAATGAAAAGATGTGGACCACATAGCGTTGTCCGACATAAGCGAAGCCAAAACTAAATGCAATAGTTAAACTTATTTTATTTTATTATCTCGTCGGCACATCTTTATAACGTCCAGGCATCGTGCACAATAATTCTTATATCTTAATGCCTGTTATCGGGAACTGAATTAAGACACTCATTAAGATAATATGATAAATGATTTACAGATTACAGATAACGTTATAAAAGTAAAAGCTAGTGTGCACCTCAGATTAATTATATTCATACCGTATGGTAAACCGTATTCTTAGGTCTGTGTAGTGAAACTAGTTATTTGTTTTTTAAAAATGTTCAATGATGACAACTACGTTTTGGGTGACCAAAATGTGCAAGTACCTGCACATTTGAATTTCGGGAAGTATATTTTGGATCGTCTTAGACTTAAAAAAGATGAAGTAGCTTTGGTAAGTGACCACATCTTCATAAGGCTAGTTACTGTTTTTTTTAAGTAAAATCTTTTTCATCATCGTCGTGATTTGAAACTGGATGAAACTAAAATGCGACGCTAGAAAAAGACAGATATGTAAATTCATAAGATTTAATGAGGGAAAAAATAAGATAGGAAGCATTGTACAGTATAAAAGAAATTATGCCCGTGGTTTTCGTTGTGATCTATTTTGATAACTCGTTTTTGCCAAGCCATTGTGGGAATTTGATTGGGTCTCAGCTTTGTACGTGTACTTACCTTAAAAACCACATTTTTAAGGTTTCACTTCTACCATGTGTAAATTGCATACACGATTTTGTTTGCAATTTACGGATCAGTATCAATGTCCCTTTACGTTACCTAAACGTAAAAAATAAAGAAGAAAATTTTATTTCACGGACAAGCATATACTGCAGCTAGCTACAAGCAAGTATATACTGTAGCTTCGATAATGAACTTCCGAAGTGAAGTTCGATCATTATTATATGAATCGCTTCATTTGAAGATAATATTTACAATGTAGTATCCTAATTCTACAGGTGATTTTGCACGCTTTTAAAGACACTCAATTGAATGTCAGATTTCAAAAACATCTACCGTTTTTTTTTTTCTCTACCGACCCTTGACGGTCGGTCCGTTTCGTTCCAAGCTCATTATTTTTAAAGTACAAACTAATAAAAACTTTTTATCATGGGTAATAAGGGTGGGTGGGTGATTTATTATCTTCAAATGAAGCGATTCATATAATAATGATCGAACTTCACTTGGGAAGTTCATTTGATCGTATATTATATTTCATCGCTTCATTTTTCAGATAATATTTACAATGTAGCCGTTTAGAGATAAAAGTTTTTGGTAGTTATTTGGAATTAAACACTTTCGTCAGATAAACAAAATCACTAATCTGATCTTTGAAAGTTTAATTACCAGATTATAACAATTATATGCATTATAACTAATCAACATAATCAACGATTGGATGCAAGGCAGACGGAGGTCGCAAAGTTTCCGTCTTCAGTAATTGCTCTATTATAAAATCTCGCGAAAGAATTTGATTGAGGGGTCCAACCAGCAGCCTTGCGTATGGCATCGACACAGACCTGCGCGCCGAGCGGCGGAGGTTGCGGCGTGTCGCGTGCTGTGCGCGCCGAATGTCGCGCTGTCCACACCACTCTCCGATAGCACTAGTTTTATCCAACGGCTGATGGATTGCGAGGTAGCAGGTTTGTGAGGGGCTTTATAAGTTAAAAGCAGTTTTCCTCGATTGTGGGCTCTCATTTTCCCTGTCATGAAAATATAGTCTCCCAATACTGTGGCTGGACAGATATTTAAGTTTACTCAAAAGAATGGCAATGAGAGAATAGGTTGGTCGCGTCCAGGGACCGAAGTTAATTACGTCAGAGATTATAATTTTTGCATGATTTGTCGAAAATGATGTTTTCAAGTTTAATTAATGAAAATGTTTGGACTCGATGAGCAGTGCATAAGGCTAACAAAATAACTAATTTCTTTGTGATTTTTTCTAGACTAAGCGATAAATTTGGAAACCATTCAGAGACGTAATTGAGAACAAGCTGTGGGTCCCAAGTATAAGTTTATTTGGGTCTAGTAGGTTTCAATTTATATACACCTTTCATTAACCGTTTCACACCATTATGGGCGCTTATATTATTACCAATCAGTACCGACAGTGCTGAGCGATGTGAATACAGAGTTCCGTATGAAGACCCGGTGTTGAATTGCTCAGCAAGGAAAGTCAAAATCGAGGATACCGAAGAACTAAATGGGTTTAACTGACGGTTTTCGCAAAACTGCTACCACAACTTATATGTAACATTATATTGTTTCGTTGTACGACCAGAGAGTGATACTAACAGCAGTCTGAAGGATTCTGGTGGTGCGCCTCGCAGAGTAAAGGCTTGCTACAGAGCCTCGCGGCAGCCAGGGTAAGGCTCGCATGTAGGGGGTGATACTCCCTTTAAAGAGAACGTAAAAAGTCTTTACTAGGTTGCAAGAATAAAATTTCAGAAGCTAACAAAGTTATTAGCAAAGGAAACCATGCTTGCGAGGGCTAGTACGGAAACAAGAATTACGTCAGTCTTTTCATCTATGATTATTTTTAGGCATCTTAAAATTATAGAAAAGGATGGAAATGCGTAAAAGTAAATATTATTCTAACTTATGTTAAATGAATCTAAAGCTATTGTATCTGGATTTTAGGGCATTTTGCATTGGTGCAAGAGGCAAACAAGTCAAAATGTGGTCGACCAAACTAATTCATTATAGTACAAAAAGCAAAATCAGAAATCTCCCACTCGGTATCAAAATTCCTTATTCTAGAATCAGCGTCAGCGTGATTGTCTTTAGTATCACCGATGCATAAATCCAAACGTCAATCAGCAATGTTAGTTAGGTGGGGAAATTGTATTCCCCCCCATACAATTCGCATAACTAAGTGCTGTAGTGTTATCGACCCGTAAAAATATTAGTCAGTTGATTTCATTGTGCGTAAAACTTTTGAAACCTAAATAAACAGCTAAGAGCTCCAAGTAATTTGGAGTTTACGCTCCTCAATAGACCATTCTCCGCGGGCATATTTTGTATGGCACACAGCGCCCCAGTCCGTTTTCGAAGCGTCAGTGTAAATCTCTAATTTGTGATTAAAATATCTACAGGATTTTTAGTTGTGGCGATACCATTTGACCACCATCTAAGATCATCTAAAATGATATTTGAAGGGTTAAATTTACTATCAAAACTGCTGTTTTTTAATAACGCTAAATATTTTTGTCGTTCCAACGTTTTGGTGTACACCATATTTAACTGCGGGGCAAGAGGCAATCAAAGTTCCAATTAACTTCGCGAATTCGTGGATCGTACATGTAGGTAGAGGTAAATATTTTTGAACAAGCTGTCCAGTACTTTTATTTTTCTCGTCTGGGAGAGATATTACAAGACCTTTTGTGTCAGAACAGAAACCTAAGAATTTACAAAATTGTTTTGACTGTAGACCACTTTTATCAAAGTTTATGACAAAACCTAACGATTGCAGTACTCTCAAAGTCTCATTTATGTTGGAAGTACATTCGTCGTATGAGTTCCCGATACACAGATTTCTTAAATGTTTCATTACCTCTTGCATTATTTTTGTGAAAACTCTGGGAGCTACACAAAGACCATAAGGCATAGCGGTAAACTTATAGGTAACTTTATTTTGGAGATTTTTAAATCGGAAACGTAACTTGCTATGTTCCAATTATGTACAGGTACAACAATAAACTTCCTTCAAATCGATAGTGGCTAAATATCCATTTTTAGGTATCAACTTTGAGGCTGTTCGATAATCTTCAATCTTAAAATGACAGTTTGAAATATTCTTAACGGTCTTAAGTTAAGTATAAACTGTTTGCCATCTTTAGGTTTTAGTGCAAGAATTATTTTGGATATAGATTGGTCTTTACTTGATGAGCATTAATTAACAGCTCAGAGTTCGACCAACTTGTTTATTTCAATTGACATTTCTCGTTGTTCGGTGGGTGAATAAACATTGTCCGGAGGATATGTTTGACAAAATGACAAAATACTCGAGGAGAAGGAATCAAAAGACCATTTTGTATCCAATTTAAGACTACATCATTAGGAGTCATTTTTAGCTAACATTTTTAGAAAGTGCTAGGTCATCCTGCATGTACCAGACTCTTGTTCACGACAAACGACTTAGTCGGTTGCTGTGTCGGGTTCGGGTACTGACGCAGATTCCGAGTGGTCGTTTTTTTTTTTTTTTTCCTTTCTAGTCCGCCCTTGCCAGTCTGGTATCTGGCTGACCAGTTTACAGAGTTTGAGGTAGGATGACGGCTTGCCTGGGGAGTAGCCACTTTTGAGTTAGATGCTTTCTTTAATCATAGTAGCTTCTCGATTGCCTTGGCAGACTTTATATTATGGGATAATTGATTTCCAAAAAGAGTTTCATCTCTTTCAGCGTCTTGGATAACACGCAGAAAACTTTTAGCCAAACTTGGGGTTAACAACTTAATGTGGCACTGGTATTTATATAATGCAGATCCGAAATAATTCGGCATGCATTGCCGAGGTGTTGGATGGAGTGTTCCTTCTCGACCCCGCTTAAGAGTAAGTTTAGCGCTTTATTAATTAAACAGTTATGCGGCATCCAAGTTGTTGCTGATGATTTCTCTTTCTTACCAAATATTTCAGCTTAAGCTTCGGCACTTGCAATAATTTGCAGTTGTCAGGTATTAAATTATTTTAATAAAATGCCGTTTTTTTTTTCTTTTTTGGCAAACCCTTTTTAGCAAAGGCAGCCATAGTTTGGGAAGATTTTCATGGATCTTATCACCAAATTTTGGATTATCGCTAGTAGACTCACCTAAAGCTTCCAAAAGTTCGGAGTCTAAATCTGGTTCTACGGAGTTCAGTTCTCCGGACGACGGATATAGAAGGATCTCGTCGGATCAAGGTATCGCAGGTGTGGTTGCCACTGCCAAAGTTTCCGTTGCCGGAACCTTAATGTCACAATTGTGTATCTCTGCAGTCGTCTCGACTGCATTATCGGTACCTTGACACAATTCCAGATTTTGAAATGTGTATAAAACACTTTCATTTGAAATGGATTTCTGTATGTAGGAGAAATGTTCTCCACTCGTTGTAGACTCGCAGTCTACCCCGATGTTGTTTCTTATTGTTATAGAAACAATTTAACAGTTTTTATAATAATCATACATCGTTGAAGACTCGCAGTCAGCCCCGATGGGATTTTTAAAACATTGTTGGAGAATCGCAGTCAACCCCAATGCAAATAGTAAAATAGTTATTGACTCGCAGTCAATCCCTATTAGTAATTAAAAAACTGCGGTTAAATTTAAAATAACACTTACCTTCGTTATCAGATGAATCGCTTGAAATAATTCGCACTTTGCGAAGTTTTCCAGCGTGACATTTGCGAAGTTCCCTGATTTTCCGCTCGTAGCGTTTAATTTTTTCGTCCGCCCTACTTTTGGACATTATTTTGGCACTATCACGAACTTGTTAGTAGACGCGTGCAGTCGTCACCGTGCACGAAAAAGGAATGAGCTGGGAACGAAACGGACCGACCGTCAAGGGTCGGTAGAGAAAAAAAAAAAAAAAAGGTAGATGTTTTTGAAATCTGACATTCAATTGAGTGTCTTTAAAAGCGTGCAAAATCACCTGTAGAATTAGGATACTACATTGTAAATATTATCTGAAAAATGAAGCGATGAAATATAGTAGATGTTATCGCACCTTTCTTGGCAATTGTTTTTAATTCTTGTGTCACATCTGATATAAATCCTGATTTGATGAAACTTAGCAAAGTAATTCTACTGTTCAAATCTGGTAGTATAACTGATCCCACGAATTTTCGGCCAATTTTGATATTACCAACTTTGAGCAAAATTTTTGAAAAATTAATTTTGGAACAGTTGCTGAGGCATTTTACCTTACTTAATTTATTGCACGTGAAACAATTTGGTTTTACAAAGGGTCGTTCAACTACAGATGCGGCCGTGGCGTTGCTAAAGAACATATTTGGGGCCTGGGAGGAATCGCAAGATGCTCTTGGTATTTTTTGTGATTTGTCCAAGGCCTTTGATTGCGTACATCATGATACTCTTATTAGGAAATTGTACCATTATGGTTTAAGGGACAGAGCTCTCGACCTTCTGACTTCTTATCTGAATAATCGAATTCAGAGGGTTGATGTTAATGGCAAGAGATCTGCAGGATCTGTGGTCACCGTGGGCGTTCCGCAGTGCTCAATTCTAGGTCCATTCTTATTTTTAATCTATATTAATGACTTACCTCATCACGTGAGGGATAATCACAACATTGAATTGTTCACGTATGACACTTCTCTTATTTTTAAAGTCAAGAGTCAGCTAGCCAATTTTGACGAAGTTAACAATGCACTTTCTAAAGTTGTCCATTGGTTTAATGTAAATAACCTTCTTTTAAATTAAAAAAAAAAAACTAAAGTTATTAAATTTTCTACGCCAAATGTCAGGCAGCTAAGTATCAATATTCTACTGGATGGAGTAGAGTTGATCCCTGTTGAGTCGACAGTTTTTCTTGGATTGACTATTGACGCCAAGTTGCAATGGGGTCCTCACGTTGAGAAGCTGTCGGGTAGACTCAGTTGCGCCGCCTTTGCTGTTAAGAAAATTAGACAGATAACTGATGTGGATACAGCCAGAATTGTTTATTTTAGTTATTTTCATAGTCTTATGACTTATTGGATTCTTCTCTGGGGAACTTGTGCGGATATCAATACCATCTTTGTTTTACAGAAAAGGGCTGTTCGAGCCATTTAAAACCTTGGTCCTAGAGATTATTTTAGAGAAAAATTCAGAGAGGTGGACATTCTGACTGTAGCTTCACAGTATATATTTGAAAATCTTATGTATGTACATAAAAATATGTCGGATTTTAAGAAAATAAGCGATATTCATAATATAAATACCAGGAACAAACACAATCTTGCTGTACATCACACTCGTCTCCACAGAGTAGGCAACTCGTTCATGGGTCAATGTATACACTTTTACAACAAGCTTCCCATGGACATTCGAAACTTACCCATTAAACGATTTAAAAACTATATAAAGGCCAAACTTTGCAAAAAGGGGTATTACAAAATCAAAGATTATTTAGAAGACAAAAAAGCTTGGGACTGAGCTGCTCGCTCTGTTAAGCATTGTTATTAAGCAATATGCGTAATTATAAGGTAAATTATTGTAAACATTCTCATTTTTAATGTCTGGACTTGAAAACAGACGATGATCCCTGAGTTTGTTTCGGCTATTTCTTCTCAGAGGTAGTCAATTAGGAAATGCCGGCTTCATCTAGTTTAAAAAAAAAAAACATGTAACGTGTGAAAGTGATCAGTGATCCTACTTGCTTAATAAACGATTTTATTTATAAGCCGGACTATGGGATTTTTACGCAACCCCCTTAAAGAATATACATTTATAGTACATCACATTGTCTCATAACGAAACACAATATTATATTATAGTATTTAGTTTTATAATTTTCTAATAAAGCACTAAGCAAAAATCTTCACAAACTTTAGGAGTACGCAGAAACACACGAGAAATTAACATACAAGGAAATCACACAATATGCTGTCAATATGGCCGTCGCTTTGATAAAGATGGGGGTGAAGCGGGGTGACATTGTTGCAGTGGGATCTGAAAAACGCAATGATTTTGTCCCGACGATTCTTGCTATCGTGTTAACCGGGGCGACGTACAACCCCTTTGATTTACATAGCGGGAGAGGTGAGACAACATATCTTAGTGCCATCACATTTTTTATAATCCTCATATATGTTATGTGGAACTTTAACTATTTACAAAAATAGAGAACATTTACGGCAGCCGTTTGATAGGTTGTTGTAAATCTTCACAAAATCATTGGGACAAAAACCATTAGGTACAGCCTGTTTTGTGAAATCCGATGAACCGTCAGTCTTCAAGCGTTTAATATTACATTTCCGTTTATATTTCAGTGACATTTAAACACAAGATATACATAACAAAACCGAAATACTTTATATGCTCCAATCTATTTTGGAGCACTTACAGTGATATACTGAAAGGCTTTGATTTCATAGAGAAATTTATAACACTGGACGAAGGCACGGAACCATTAATTCCCATCACAACTTTGGTCAAGGAAGATGCTGACGTAAATAAGTTCGAGCCGGTGCATGTTCAGGGACAGAGTGATGTAGCCTACATGTTGTTTTCCTCGGGCACTACGGGCATGCCAAAATGCGTACAACTGACACATTTATCTTGCATCCTCAGTAGTCTACCTGATTAGTGAGTATTAATTTCCATGATAATTGACTATTCTGGCTGAAAGTTTCTTTAATAGCTGTACAGTATTCATCATGCATTTGCTTTAAATACGGGTATAAAAAAACTTGTTTTATATTGCAACCATGTATATATTAATAATTATTTTTAATGAGCACCAAAACTTAATATGTACTTAAGGTAGACTAGTAAACTTACTGGTAGATTATATCTAGGTATGCAATATGAAAGTGATAAAATATGTAGAGAAAAGCAAAGAATTTTAGTAATAATTATTACTAAAATTACTTGTAATTATTACGATAATTATTAATATGCAAACACGCTTTACTGATAAATTATACGAACTATGTAAATATGGAAAACAGAAACTTTCAACAGAAAATAGTATTGTATGTATAATAATCGGATATATGTACGAGTATATATGTGTAGTGAACCCCTCACTTTTTTAACAAAATTACTATTTTCTCTTATTGTAAATTTATTTCTATATTAGTCATTCACGTTTTAGTTTAATTTATCAATAAATATGTGTTTTTTTTATGAGTCCAACTTACCATAATGTATTGTTGTTCCACCAGTTCATGATATATCTTTCCGTGTAAAGTTTGTCAAACTCGACTCCAAAAAAGTCGGTTAGAAACAAGCGTAAATAGAGGTGGAGCGAAAAAAGCGCGTTAAGTAAAGACAATTTGTTATGTTACATATGTGCGTCCATAGATACTTACAAATTAATTTATTACATTGAACTATACTGAGTGCATTGTTTATCTGTATCGTAAATGCGGTTTCATCATGTTTTCGAAGACAAAATTCATATGAAATCTCTCAGACATGTGAAAATTACTTTCGTTTTTTATTTTTATTGCTCAATGGGCAATTTTTGTCTCCATCACGGTTATTGGAAAGCAATATGTGAGGTCTATGATGAAACATAGGTACTATTTTTTTGACACACTCGTTCCATCTTAGTACATACTTGACCTGGAAACTATATGATATAACAAATTTATCTATTTTTATTTACAATTAACGTGTTCATTACATAAGTAATCTGCTTACATATTAATCCAAAGAGTAAATAACATTTCAGTTTCACCGACGAATCCCTGAAAACAGCGTTCGTTTTCGGAGAATGGTATCATACTTACGACATTTTCATCATGTTCAAATTTCTATATCTCGGCAGAAAAATTGTTTATATCAATGAGGCCGTACCTACAGCATTCTTGAAATGTGTTCAAGATTGTAATGTAAGTGTTTGAAATATTAATAATAGTAATTAATAAATTATTTGATCTATATTTGTTTGTGATCCGTGCTGGCGACGTGGGTTGTAATTGGAATGTTTATTTAGAATACGATAAAATATAAATACTGCATAAACTTGTTGTACCTACTCATAAATGCCAAATAATTATTTAACAGACTAGGTATTAAAATAAAGTTATTTATAAATATTTTGATAAAATAATTAGGTAACTCAACCAATTAAGTACCTATTAATTCTAATGTTCTACAATTTTACTAATCTTATATCAAATCAATTCTAATATATTCTATTTATGGGACTTTTGGTTTGTTTTGTATTACAATTTGTCCTACACACCTGACCTTTTAAAGGCCAATATTATAAATGTAATAGCTACGGTTTTAACTAGACTTGGTTTCCATAAATGCATCGTAAATGCCGTGTAACTGTACATATTACACATCACGAAACGCTAACGCGGTGTCCTGCCTAAGCGACAAATACGACGCCACGTAAAACACAAATGTTCTACATGATTTTGGTTGTGACCAAAGCAATATTACTCAACGCCGCAAATCATCTCAGTGCCTGCCTATAAACCAAGAAACAACGCTATTGACGGACATAACGAGCGTTTCACTGAGAGAAATCATAAGGCAAGAAATTAAAATAAATTTACAAGATACAATTAAAGATATAAGTGAACAGTTTAGCAAAATCAACAACGTTATTTCAGAGTTCAAGAAATATCTTTCATTTTACAATGATAAATATGAAGAAATGAGGACAGCTTTAGAAGAAAAATTCACTACTATACAAAAACTAATGAGAGATAACTGTACTTTAACAAAATCATACGTGACATACGTGCCATAACGAAGCGCATGAATACTTATAGCTGTATCTAATAAGTTAATCTCATCATGACTGAATGACTGAATGGAAAAGTAACTGTGAAGACCTATGGGTTACAATCAAAACAAAATCGGCTATAAATGGGTCCCTGAAGCTATGTGGTGTTTATTTACCTCCTCTAATAAATTCAGACGTGTTTGAACACATCATTGAGAACTGCAACCCGGTTATAGTACGTAATTCCAACAGCTCTATTCTAATAGTGGGCAACTTCAATCTGAGCGGGATTGATTGGAGAGACCAAACTACCAGTAACTCATATTAAGCCTCCACAAGCAGCAATAGCTATCTTAAACATCTTCTTCTTGATTTCATATCGTTCAGCAATTTGAAACAGCATAACTGGATCAAAAACTTTCAAAATAAAACCTTAGATTTAGTACTCTCTGATAACGAACAAATACAAATTAGTAACTGCCCAGACCTAATTCGAGAATTGTTAAGTTTTATCCAGCATTTGAAATTGCACTAATAATACCTGTGGAGTCGATAAATTATTCTGAGGTGATTGTTAAACCTCATTACTACAAAGCAGATTACGAAGCTATTTGTCAGGCGCTTGAAGACGCAAATTAAGGCGATGAATTTTGAACCTGTATTGACATCAATGATATGTTAAATATTTTTTACTCGATGGTTGAGAAAGTTGTAAAGGTACCTAAAAATGCGTCAGTTCACGATAAACACCCTCCATCGTATATATTTCATTAAAAAAAAAACTACTAAAAATAACCCACTGAATTTAGTTACATGAGAAAAGACTGCAAAATGCTCGTGTATAAATGTTATATTAATTACATCATTATAATTGAAAATAAAATAAAATGTTACCCCAAAATGTTTTGAACGCATGTTAAAAATCTCCGGAAACCCACTAATTCTCGGAAATGGTACTTGAC
The DNA here is from genome assembly GCA_037179545.1 of Sesamia inferens. Lineage (NCBI taxonomy): Eukaryota > Metazoa > Arthropoda > Insecta > Lepidoptera > Noctuidae > Sesamia > Sesamia inferens. The sequence goes on from CM073930.1 coordinate 15,996,298, forward strand.
GATACAAACGTCTTTGGTACCAAACCCCTTTTCAAATCTACATATTTGCAAAACAGTTCTCTTCGGTATACGACCCACCAAATATCTCCATCAACAGTGTATTTTCTTCATTAGTTCTTGTCTTACCCATGAATGATTTCTTAATAACTCCGGAAACTATTTCTAAAAAACTTTCAGGATTAGATTTGTCAAAAGGTGCAGGGCCTGGTGGTATTCGCCTAATATTTTGGTCGCGGTGTGCTCGTTTTGTGTCCTGTCCTTTAGCACATATATTTAACACCTCTCTAAACACAGGGTTATATCCGAATACTTGGTATAGTTGTTGCAAGTCACGAGCGCGCGTCATGTGATTTTTATGATCATTGATATAAGGTTTAAATTAGAACAATTGGCGCGCGCTCATGAAATGCATAGACTATAACGAGCGAGAATACTGCCTATTCACAAATCCGGAAGTCGTGAGGTTATATCCAATTACCATCATCATCTCAGCGTATAATCCCGGTTGCATCCGCGGCTTTCAGGTTGGAGCCCAGCGTCCGTTTCCTATACTTACTCCTTCCTCCATTTCGCACGATTTCTGGCATCCCGTGATGTGAGATTGACCTCCGTTCTCAAGCGAATTCTTCCATACATTCACCCGCCGCACCAACCGTTCCCTGTCCGCTTCTGCCAGCGCGATATCATTAGCATACTTGAGCAACCAGGGAGGTTGCTCATGTGAATTCATGATGCTGGCTGACAGGACGTCCAATAGCGCACTGAACAGGAACGGACTAAGGACGGATCCCTGGTGAACTCCGACTTTACCTGTGTTAACAAATAAAATTATTTGATTTGATAAGAAAATCCTTGTTATTGTTTTTTTTTTATTAACAATTTTTATTATTGTGTCTTGGTGTAATTTTTTGTTTGATATAATTTCGTTATCATTGTGTTAATTAAAAAAAAAAAAATTAATATAACACGGTTTAGAAATTTAATTAATAAAACATTGCTTTAAAACCTAATTTAATATAACATTGTTTTAAAATTTAATTTGATACAACGTTAACAATTTGTATCCATACTGTTACATTATATTTGCATGCTGTGACTTCTTATAAGTAGAGGAGCACAAGGTCATATCCTGTTATTTATAATATCTAGCATTTAAGGTGTTTTCTCTGTTAGAAGTTCAAATAAATAAATAATGGAGGGAACTTCTCTACGATTCCACAAGTAAAAACCAACCAATCACATCAGTACAAGTTTGCTCGAAAGTTCATATTTTAAACACAACTGCAGCAGAAAACACATTTTTACAAAGACATTTGGAATGTTTCATCATTTGTATTCAAAATTTAAAAAAAAACTGTACTATGTTAAGACAAATAAATGAAGTGTTACCGATCAACGATTCTGAATCAACCATTTTGTGATTCATGGTGACGCATGTGTTCGCTCTCTATCAGCTACACACTCGCCGAGTCACCGCAGACTATCATATAGGCCGCAAACAGGATATCCCGTTGAGTTGGTCCCGATCGTCGCTCACAGGGTCATCATAGCGTCACGTGACGCGTCATATTCGTCGCTCACGGAGGACACCCCGTTAGCCTATCGCGACGTGTAATATGTACACGACATCTACGCTGTACCACAGTGTCGGGTCGGTTACGCTCTCGCAAATTCGATGCTTTTCTCCTATCCAACATAAGTGCTCCAAGTCGTTAAAAAAGTTTTTCATTCAATAAACTAGTGTATAATTGAATAATTCTGAAATACTTTTCCTGATTTTTTTGATAAGCGATATTTGAACAATGTTGTATTTAGGTTGGCTCCCAACATTAATATTATGGTTTCCATAATAATTTTACCATCCTAAATAAATAAATCCTATACACATCTGAACATCGGAGATATCTTTGTTTTCTTGATTTTACAGGTTGACATCGCTTTCGTAGTACCGTCTTTTGTTTGCTACTTATCTCAGATTAAAGAAGAAGAAATAATTAATGTCGATTCACTGAAATTTATATACTGTGCAGCAGCACCTCTTCATAAAAGTACCATACAAAAGGTCAAAAGTAGGCGAGTATCGATACATTTTATCATCCCATTATAGATATCGATTTATCGTTACAATTTTTTAAGCATAGCTATATCAAGAAATGTATTTTGTAGGTAACTAAGTGGTAGTAATAATACCTAATAGTAATTAATTTGGCTTAAGGAAAGCGCCTGAATACAACTCGTAAGTCATCGCTGTTACCATTGGACTACCACTCTTCGAGTTACTTATACTTGAAAAGATATTGTTTTTATTTTGAAATGAAGGTATTGAGTTATTTAGTAAATACTTTGTTATATTTGTAGGTTTCCTAATCTTGTGGATATCTTACAATTGTATGGTTTAAGTGAAGCATTTTTATTGACCTCTGAGAGCTGGGCCAACAAGGTTGTCAAATCCGGCAGTGTGGGCAAGGCTGCGCCTGGAAATACTTTAAAGGTTTGTGACAAAAAACACCGAATTGCTGTGGAATTAGAATGTTCCTTTTTACCCGACAGCCAGGAAGGGTTATGATTTTAGGGCGTATCTTGTATGTAATATTCTATATTACCTTGTATCTCCAGAACCGCTAAACGGATTTTCACATTTAAGACATCGTTAAATTTGTCTTAGACAGGTGACATTAAAAAAAAACAAAATGGAGGATGTTTGACCCCATATTATGAGGTAAAAAAAATCTACCAAACATATCGAGTTGGTTTTAAAATGAAGCATTTTAAATACTCATTCTATATATGTATATAAGATGCAGTTTTAATATTAAATGGAACGATGAAAAAAGAATTAAACATTTTTTTTCAAGTTTTCCAACATTAGAAACATAATTTGTTAAATCTAAAAGATAAAAATAAGAAAATATTATTTAAGACAAAAAACCTGACTGAAAAGGTAGGAAGCTTTTTTGCTTTTAAATAATATTTTTTTATTACTTATAACCATTTCTTTAGACATTGTTATACCGGAAACGTAACAGTATTCCTTTATTTTTGCACGTAACGAACTCCTTTCATTTTTATGAACATTAAATATCACTAAATAGTCCTAATTTATAATTTAATATGGTAGGTAAAATTAAGTTAAACCTAGGATAAGAGCAAATTTATGGGTTTGAAATTATTAGTCATATGATTTCTGCCACTCTGGGCGGAATGGAATGGCGTGTCACATTTTTACTAATTAAAAAATTTTTCATTTGCTGCCTGGAGCCACAGTATCTCTTTTTTTCAGTTTCACAGTTCAACAGTTTCTCCTACTTATATGTACGTAAGGAGGCTCTAACCCCACCGCAAGTTATGATCTGGACGTTGGGATTAAACAATCTACTCCCGGCCACGTAAGCACAGACTTGTGGAGGGTCAGCAATGGGTAGCTTAGCGTCCGGTGAGTAACACGCCCGAGGCGATGGCGCTACGCGAGCCTCAGATATCATCACAATGTGACGGAACCCACTAGGAAAGAGATACTGTGGCTCCAGTAAATATCATTTACATCCGTCATAATAGATATATTAAGTAGAAATAAGCTTTCCTGGCATACGTTTCCTATATTAAGAATGATATCTAAAATTTTACACAGGTCGTGGACCCGAAAACCCGTAAAATTTTGGGTCCTAACCAATGCGGCGAAATTTGTTTGAGAGGTCCAATACTTATGAAAGGTTACATTGACGTACCGCCTTCGAATTACTTAGATGACGACGGCTTCTTCAAAACCGGAGACCTGGGTTATTATGATGAACAAGAGTACTTTTTTATCGTCAACAGGCTGAAGGAGATTATCATTTATGATGGTTATAATGTAAGTAGAATCACTAGATCATTTTTGATAATAATCTCTGAATTTGTAAATGAATAGAAATAATAAACGCCTTGGTGTCTTACTTACCATTATAGATGTTTCTAAATAACAAATACTACGAAAGCGTCAGATCACAAAGTCACACCACTAATCTTTTCAAAAGTCTTTTTTATAATCCTGGATGACCAAATAAGTTGCTCCACTAGAACCTGAAATCATTCTCCAACTCCACCTAGGAGTTAGAAAAGCTGCAGTGGTGGGGAAACCAGTACTGGGAAAGAACCAACTATCAACGATGGCAGTTATACAAAATAATAATCTTCATAACCAAGCTCATTCCATACCCTATTCAAATAATAATTTTACAAAATAATAGATATACAAAACAATAATTTTCTTCACCAAGCCCATTCCATTTTTAACTCAGTTATACAAAACAATGAAGACTATTGTTTTGTATAACTGACTGAAACATGGAATGGGCTTGGTGATCAAGCTTATTCCATTTGTTAAACGAAAACTAAAAAGTCACACTACTAACCTTCCATCGCAGTAGCAACCCCATCTTTTCTAAAATCCTGTATGTCCTAACAGGTTGCTCCAATGGAACTGGAAACCATTCTCCAACTTCACCCAGGAGTCAGGGAAGTCGGTGTAGTGGGGAAACCAGTGCCTCTTTATGGGGAAGAACCAACTGCCTTCGTTGTCAAGCAAACTGGGATTGAAGTATCTGAAAAAGAACTGATTGATTATGTTGCTAAAGAGGTACGGTTTTGAAACTAATTGTTGGAATGTTAAATATCATTGCTATGAACTTTTATCTAGGCTTTTAATGTGTCTGTGACGATTTTGCCGCTAAGGTACTCGAAGTAAATATGTACAAAGAGGTAATTGCAAGAAAAGAAATGATTACCACGGATTTACGATACTTCCTGATTTTGTCATGTCAAACCAAAATAATGGATAAAAACAACTGAGAAACTTATTATTTTATTAGTTCACGAAAGTTTTAAGAAAATTTCAAACACTAAACAATTCATGAATGAATATATAAATATTACGTGTTAGTGAGAAATTCCCTTATAAGAAGGCTCAAAGTCACTCAAAGGGCAATGGAGAGGGCTATGCTTGGGGTTTCACTGCGCGATCGAATCAGGAATGAGGAGATCCGCAGAAGAACGAGAGTAACTGACATAGCCCGAAGAATTGCAACACTAAAGTGGCAGTGGGCTGGACACATTGCCCGTAGGACCGACGCCCGATGGGGCCGACGGGTTCTCGAGTGGCGACCACGCACCGGAAGACGTAGCGTGGGTAGGCCCCCGACAAGGCGGACCGACGACCTGGTGGAGGTTGCAGGACCGGTCGTCGTGGAGAACCTTGGGGGAGGCCTATGTCCAGCAGTGAACGTCTTTCGGCTGAAATGATGATGATGATTGTGAAATTCCTATTCATTTAACCGAGCTGGAGCAGCCGTTGAGCCATCTGTTTTGCAATTTTATATAGCAATATAAGTAACGCATAATTTTATAAGTAACGTAATTCTCCTATTTTATTTATAACATTAATAATAACGTTAAAACAAGTTCTGAATATTTAATCACGATTTCTGTCTCGATTTTCTGCGAAATGCGGCTTTAGTCACAAAATGTAAAATAGAATTTTGCTTAAAACCGGATAATTTGGTAATCCATTGAATGGCGGGTGGAACAGGAATTTTGAAACTAAAACCTTCTGTCAACGTGTCGAAAACTTATTCCTACAGTTTTCATAACTTAACTGATTGTGTCTTCACGTTCCCCCACAATCTTTCGCTTTCCAATTTGGCTTTGCCTTTATCTGATTTATTATTCAATTAAAATTACAAACACATGCAAAAATAAATGGCTCATAAATCAAAACATAACAGACTCGTGGGTCCGATGACTTATTAAGGTTGTTTAATTTTTCAGGTGGTACCGTGTATGCAATTAAGAGGAGGTGTAAGGTTCATTGAAGAAATGCCGAGGAATCCCAGGGGCAAGATCATACGCCAACGGTTGAGAGAAATGTTGAAATAAATTGCTAACTTAACACATGTGTATATAAATAAAGATAATTATCAAAACATCTCGTTTGAACATCTGAGTTAAACCTATTTCAGCCTGATGAATATCACAAATAAATATTAAGTACTTCGACATGCAACAAGGTCGAAGCATGAATGCAGTTCAGATTTTAGTGAAATATTACATTTAATATGTAAAATCAAAGAAAACAATAAACAGAAATCCAAATATAGTCAGACCTAGGGATACATACTCCAACGTGAACAATGCACGATAATTTGTTGCCCAGCGTCTGTACACTGACGCGCGGTGTCTTTTTTCTAGTGTAGCGTTTCTTAAACTTTGTTCTACTGTGTTCCGGTAAACATTCATACTCTTCCTTCCTGACCCACCTAAATGAAATCGATATAAAGTAAAATAAAACACAAATATTGCTAATGTGTGTACTTATAACAATAATCAGTGGGAAGTATGAAGCTGTTTATTTTTGACTATGGCAACCAAGTCCACCGAAAATTTTTGAGGTAAACTAGTGTTGAAAACTCTGCTTCACATTTATAGGCTGGAAAAAGGGCATTGAAAGCTTCCACTATGTCTTCTACTTTAATAAACAGTTATTTTGTAAACAAAAATTATAAATATAGGAAATTGAGAGAACCTTTACCAACCAATTAACATCACGAAATCTATCCTACAGGTCTCTGTCTGTTGGGGGATTTTCTTCCAAGAACACTGCAACTTGTATTTTTAATTTAATAAGTCTTTTTAAAACATTCCCTCTGGGTAGATATCGCACTTCACAAAGTAAAAGATTTTCGTGTTCACTTTCAATTTCTTGGCACAGAGCATATTCTTATTTTTATTAGTGTTACTATCAATTGGAATAATTTTGAAGCATATTGCTAATCTATTGTCCCATATGTTCAAAAAATGTGTCTTCAACAACCTAAATAACGCAATGAATGTTATAGAACTGTCAAAATTAATAAATGCCATTATTTTAGGATCCCTGTTCTATGCAATTATTATGGGAGTTGTAATGATTTCTGTGCTGCGATTTAATTAAAACAAAAGTATATAGAAATCCCTAAATTACTGATCAGTAAAGTTTTGTAAAATAAATACTTTGCTGTATTTACCCATTATGCTTTTGTTTACGCAATGTTTTATTCTCTGTTTAGTGCATTCCATAATATTTTTTCTACGCGGTAATATTTATGATGAATAGCATTGTATCCTGTACATCCCTCCTTATCTCTCCTACTCCGTTCCTGTACCGCAAGGAAAGAGACGACTACAAGTTACGTGAATGGTATGCTGTGCATTCGACATTCAAAACAAGGAAAGTTAAGTGTCAAGTGATTATATATGGACATTCAACGAATATGGAAATTTAATTTAAAGCACGCGTATGCCATCGCTAAAAAAATTATAATTAAATAGAAATGATAGCCGAATACTCCAAAATAACAACAAATTAGCCGTTATGGTCGTTGTGAGGTGATGTGAATGCTATACAGTGAAGTTTCCTCCGATCTTCACCAATTACAGACTAAAACCATCAATCAGTCATTAATCCTTTACTTCCATCTCCTCTAATTTAAATGTGTTCATTGTATATATAAATTACAATTTATACAGGGTGGCGCAATAGAACGTGCATTTTTAAAATAATTATTAAAAAATAAATACAAAAGGTATAGTTAAAATAAAACTAAGCAATTATTAAGTGATAACTGAAGTTTATTTTTTAAAAATAACATCATCTAAATGATGACCCTCTCTACGTTGGCACTCCTCTAACCGCAAACGGAAATTACCGAAAACTTTCTTAAGTAGTGCTGGTGTAATTGCTGCCATTTCACCACGAATATTCTCCTTGAGCTGACTGATGTTTCTCGGATTATTGGTGTAGACTTTGTGTTTGAGGTATCCCCACAAAAAAAAGTCAGTATGCGTCAAGTCTGGACTGCGCGGAGGCCATTGGATATCACCTCTTTTCGAAATCAGTTTGCCAGGGAACATCTGCTTTACAACCACCATGGAGTCATTTGATGTGTGACTGGTAGCTCCGTCTTGTTGGAACCAAGTCCTAGAGTTCTCTATTCTTGAATTCTCAAGTTCTGGGGCCAAAAAACCTTCCAACATCGCAACATAGCGTTCGGTATTAACAGTGATGTTTTGCCCCCGTGCGTTTTCAAAAAAATAAGGACCAATTATTCCTTTGGCAGAGATTGCGGCCCAAACTGTCACTTTAGGGCTATATAACGGTTTTTGATGTTTGAGTCTGGGATTCTCACTATTCCAATAACGACAATTTTGGCGGTTTACGAACCCATTCATATGAAAATGTGCCTCATCAGAGAAAAGGATGTTTTCAAAATTTGAAAACCAATTGAGCATTTCATTAGCAAATGTGAGCCGTGCTATGAAGTCAGAGTCTTTCAATTCTTGAGTTAATTGCAGCTTGTATGGATGCAATTTAAGATCCAAGTTTAAAATTCGTTACAAACTTCGTCGCGATATGTTTAGGACAGACGATCTCTTGCGAGTAGACATTTGTGGATCTTCTCGTACCGACTGCTTAACACTCTGAATATTGTCTTCGGTCCTAGATGTGCGTGGACGACTTTTGCGTGTGGTTTAAACGTCGATCCAGTCTCTTCAAACCGCTTTATCCAGATTTTAATTAAATTAGCACTCGGAGCCTCCCTAATTTGCCGTACACCATACTCAGAACAAAATAGTCGCCTGACAACTACGTACGAACGAGAGTTTTCGTAAAATGCGCGCACGCAAAATGCGCGACGCTTCCCGTCGAAGTGACTCATAGTGACTAAAACTTCATGAACCGCGCTACTCAACGATATCGGTCTCCCCTCGCCCACGCCCCTTCTACCCAGCAAAAAAAGATGATGCAATATGCACGTTCTATTGCGCCACCCTGTATGTTGCGTGAGTATTCTTCACCTTCACAGTTCGCTATACACCACCAGCTTCAATTAGTTATCCTTTAATAAGAAATAAAACTAATAAAATGGGAAAGGTTAGTATTAAATAGTAAGTATTAATTCACCATAATTGCTCTCAAAACGTTGAAACGTTGAAAATATCGTCAGGAAAGCAGCACGTTCTAGTAAAAAAAATATATAACCTGTGACATCTGCTCACCCTCACTGTTTCCTTCTGTAGGAGCGACGACCTCTGTCGCTGGTCGTCCTCCGCTGAGTCTTTCCCCGGAAACTAGGGTTTTATCTGGTGGGGACAGACCACCAAGGTGTCGTGAAGAAAGCAGAATTTGGCGTGAATTCTGTGACGCGCCTACTGAAAAACTTACTGCAACCACTGACGTACAGCAACATCCTGCAGGCCCTTGTTGCCAAGGTGAGGGGTCCGCAGTAGCGGATCAAGGTTAGAATCCGCGACCGGGGAAGAGAGGCGCTGGCATCGCTTGCCGCGCTCCATTACATGGGTTAAGCGATTACCATCTGGTCCGCAGTGTTTGCGCGCTGAGTACAGCCCACTCCTTCTCGAAGAACGCAAACCTGCATCCCGGCGTGGAAACATCACTGGTTGATTATGAGGTATATACATTGAAGGTACGAAGTAGATACGTAATAGTACGTGATAGATACGAAGAAGGTACGTAGTAGGTACGTACTAAGTACGTCGTAGGTACGCAGTAGGTACTCAGTAGGCACGCAGTAGGTACACTGTAGGTACGCAGTAGGTATGCAGTGGGTACGCAGTAGGTACGCAGAATGTACGCAGTAGGTATGCAATAGGTATGCAGTAGGTACGCAGTAGGTACGCAGTAGGTACGCAGTAGGTACGCAGTAGGTACGCAGTAGGTACGCAGTAGGTACGCAGTAGGTACGCAGTAGGTACGCAGTAGGTACGCAGTAGGTACGCAGTATGTACGCAGTAGGCCCGCCGTGGGTACGCAGTAGGTACGTAGAAGATACGCAGTAGGTACGCTGTAGGTACGTAGAAGATACGCAATAGGTACGCAGTAGGTACGCAGTAGGTACGCAGAAGGTACGCAGTAGGTACGCAGTATGTACGCAGTAGGCCCGCCGTGGGTACGCAGTAGGTACGTAGAAGATACGCAGTAGGTACGCTGTAGGTACGTAGAAGATACGCAATAGGTACGCAGTAGGTACGCAGTAGGTACGCAGAAGGTACGCAGTAGGTACGCAGTATGTACGCAGTAGGCCCGCCGTGGGTACGCAGTAGGTACGTAGAAGATACGCAGTAGGTACGCTGTAGGTACGCAGTAGGTACGCGGTAGGTACGTAGTAGGTACGCTATAGGTACGCAGTAGGTACGCAGTAGGTACGCAGTAGGTACGCAGTAGGTACGCAGTAGGTACGCAGTAGGTACGCAGCAGGTACGCAGTAGGTACGCAGTAGGTACGCAGCAGGTACGCAGTAGGAACGCAGTAGGTACGCAGTAGGTACCACAGTGGGTACGCAGTAAGTCCGCCGTGGGTACGAAGTAGGTACGCAGAAGGTACGCAGTAGGTACGCAGTATGTACGCAGTAGGTACGCAGTAGGTACGCAGTAGTTACGCAGTAGGTACGCAGTAGGTACGCAGTAGGTACGCAATAGGTACGCAGTATGAGAGATTTGATTTTATTTTCATAGCACGCAAGAACTCTGCAAAAAGTGTTATAGCAACTATCCGATGAACGCGAAAAGGCCGGCTTTACAATGAACCTAACGTAAATCAAAATTATTACTAAATCTCAACAGACAGTATCTGTATGATTATAATCTATAACGAACAAATAGAATATGTATGTTTATCGTAAATAACTAATAAATATACTTTGGCCGAAAATATCTACAAGTAAAAGCAAGAATAAAGGAGTAGAACGAAGAATAACAAATACTTGGAAAATGTTTTGGTTTCTTAGAGAAATATATACATCAAAGACAAAAGATACGAAATATTCGAATGCATATTTCGTATAATTTTTGCTTAGGCATGGCACGGGTGCCAAAATTAAATAAACTTATTTAATTATATTAATAATCTTATTTTATTTTTATTGTATTTTGGTAAACTCAATCATCTGTTCTACATCTAACTGTGAATTTGAACAGTCCGCACATCACATCTTGTGGGAGTGTGTTCTTTGGCAGAATGAACACAATATTATGTTGGATAGTGTACAAGTTACATCCGGAGTCGTTTATTATACGGACCTTTTAGAAACTAGAACGAATTTCCTTGTGTTCAGACGCTTTTGCCATACCAGTTATTGGAATCAATTGGAACAGCACATACCTACTTAGGACCCATTAACTTAATCAAATTTTATTCCGTGGTACTTGGCAATCTGGGTTTCTCCCAATTGGAATAATGTCCCTTTGTGCCGATTCGCCTAGTTCTGTTCTGTCTCCTGCTTGTTATGGAGGGAAGTGGAAAAATATATTTTTTCTTACTCCTCCGCTATTCTTTTCTGATTAATTTCGGTGCGGCACCCAACACAGTTGAATCGTTTCCCCGAGACTCGTCGAGCTTCATTGCTCGGCGTTTTTCTGGCAGTCTCCACTGTTCTGGCACTATTCTGGCTTTCAGGAGTTGCAGTGGGTGGGAAAATGTGTGGCGGGTTTTGTCCCAAAAAAAATAAAAGACTCGATCACCTTGGTACACCTTGAAATTGATAACGTACAAATTAAGTGCACCATAAAACTACTAGATTAACAAACTTATTCCCAATTTTATTCCCATATCTTAATGCCTGTTATCAAGACTTGCGTTAAGATATGATAAATGGTTACAGGCTAGTTGGGTTACAAGTCGATAAATTATATAAATAGCAAATAGTGCTCGGCACAATTTAATAACATTCATACCCCAGGGCAAACCATAATTTCAGTTTAGTGCAGTGGAAGCAGTTATTTATTTTGTAAAAATGTTCAACGACGATAACTACGTGTTAGGTGACCAAAATGTGCAAGTACCCGCACATTTGAATTTCGGAAAGTTTATTTTGGATCGTCTTAGACTTAAAAATCATGAAGTGGCTTTAGTAAGTGACTACTTACATTGAAACACATAAGGCTATTTACTAAAGTTTCATTTTGTTTTTTATGTAAAAACCTCTTAAGCATCGTTGTTGTTTGAAAGTCGATGAAAGGAAAATGCGACAGTAAGAGAGACATAATAGAGATATAAATTCATTTGACTTAACGTGGGAGAACTTGTACCTGCAACATGCAACTTGACACCTAAGTGGCATATTGATACTGATACGTAAATTTAAAAAAAAAATCATGTGTGCAATTCACATAATTTTGGCTTCAAGAATGATGTATTTTCAGTTAGTAGTAGTACCTAAGTAGTTTCAGTCATACAACCATTATGCCTCGGTAAACATAAGTTATTATTTATTAAGTTAACTGAACAATGTAAAAATATATCATACTCGTATAGTCATCTATTATACGGATCACCTACGGGCTAAGGAATTTTAGAATATAACGTAATTACAGATTTAGATTCAGATTTACGAATTAGATTTAACTTTAAACTAGAAATGTAAACAATTTTCTGACAATACACTAAACAATTTTCTTAACAAACTATAGGAGCACGCAGAAACACATGAGAAACTAACATATAAGGAATTTACACAATATGCCGTCAATACGTCAGTCGCTTTGACAAAGTTGGGAGTGAGACGGGGCGACATTGTTGCAGTGGGATCCGAAAAACGCAATGAATTTGTCCCGACGGTTCTTGCAATCGTGTTCTCCGGAGCGACGTACAACCCATATGATTTACAGAGCGGGAAAGGTAAGATAAAATATTTATAGTTTTAAGACATTTATTTCTCAAAAACAGATTACAATCATTCACTTACACGTTCCTTGAACGAGAATTTTAGTTCCATTAATCGCCACATACATTTTATTTTATATAGAACTTTAACTTTTCAAATAATTGTGAGAATTTACCATAACTATTCGTTCTTGTAAAAGCTTCACAAAAACTAGATTTACAGAAAGCATTACAGCCTATATTTTCAGAAATCCGATAAAACGACTGACTGTCTTCAAGCCTTTTATATTGAATTTTCATTTATTTTTCAGCGACATTAAAACACAAGATAAGCATAACAAAACCGAAATACTTTATATGCTCCAATCTATTTTGGAGCACTTACAGTGACATACTGAAGAGTTTTGATTGTATAGAGAAATTTATAACACTGGACGAAGGCTCGTTACCACTAATTCCCATCAGAACTTTGGTCACGGATGATGCTGATGTAAATAAGTTTGAGCCAGTGCAAGTTCAAGGGCAAAGTGACGTCGCCTACATGTTGTATTCCTCCGGCACTACGGGCATGCCAAAATGCGTACAACTGACACATTTAACTTCCATCATCAATAGTCTGCCTGACAAGTGAGTATTAATTTACATGTTAATTGACCTTTCTGGCAAAGTTTCCTTACAATACTGTTCAGCGATTAAGGAAACTTTGCCAGAAAAGTAAAAAAATCATAAATACTTCCTTCTAATACCAATACTCCAGTTTTATAACGCAACCATGTAATGCCAATTATTGCTTATGAGTACTATATGCTCAATATGTAACATGTAAAAAATATATATAGGATTTATATAGTAGTAGCTAGGTATGCAAAATGAAAATAGTGATTGTTGAATTATTATAAAGAATTGGAACTGGAAATGGGATATTGTACAATATTACAAAAAAATTAAAATAAATAATGTGAAAAAGTGTGATAGGTAGGATAGTGTGATACACCTTTTTAACTAGCTTAATATTTTTATTTCTATATTAACAATATTTTTTTTGGCTTTTTGTTTTAATTTATCATAAAAGGTATGTTTTTAGTATTTTTAAACCATATTTATTTTATAAATCTAACTTATCAAAATATATTACTGTGACCAGTTTTTGATACGCACCTTTAGAACAATAGAGACCTAATTCGAAATTTGAAGATTTCAATGTTGACTCATAAAATTACCTTGCAAGACCATCTTCATTGACTGTTCAACATATCAACATTGAAATCTTTAAATTTCGAATTAGGCCTCTATTGTTCTAAAGGTGAGATATGAACTTTACATTAAATCTATCCGTAAAAATCGGTCAAAATGAGTCGATTACAAATAAACATGTAACATGCACATACTTACAGGTGAAGTGAACAAAATCTTGTAAAAGAAAGAGAATTTGTTACATTACATAATTATGTTGGTTCATAGTTAAAGATTGAATGTTTACCTGTATCTTAAGTGATGTTTCTTCACGTTTTCAAACACATTTAAAATCAAAAGCAGTTTTTATTGCGTAATGGGCCCACTTTTTACCTCCATCACGGCTACTGGAAAGCCATAGACATGGGATGGTCTAAGATGGAACATTATCAATGATTTTAGTACACTCGTTCCATCTAACAAATGTATCTATTTCCAATTAATATGTATATTACAGAATTTGCTTCCATATTAATCTAAAGAGTAAATAACATTTCAGCTTCAGCGACGAGTCTCTGAAGGCAGCGTTCGTTTTCGGAGAATGGTATCACGCTTACGACATTTTCATGATGTTCAAATTCCTATGTCTTGGCAGAAAAATTGTATATACCAATGAGGGCGATCCTATTTCGTTCCTGAAATGTGTTCAAGATTGTAATGTAAGTGTTTAAAGTATTAGCATTAGTATATTTATATTTATTCCTTCTTCTTCCGTTACTTAAACGCAATTCTATCTGCGGTTCAGTCTCCTTGTAATGCAGTGCCAGAACGATCTGTACTGAGACTGACATTTCAATGACAACCTAGGTAAGGTTGTCATTGGAATGTATACTTAAAATACGATAAAAAATACAAACTGATTGTACACATAAATGCTGTATTATTTAACAGATTAATAAACTAAAATTATAAATATTTTGATAAGGTAATTAGGTAACCCAACCAAGTAAGTAATTAACGCAGCTTATATCATATTAAATCAGTGGCCTATTTATGTATATTTTTTTGTATTACGTAGGTATCTACAATTAAAATTATCGACACATAGTAGATAGTAGTGAAGGTTAAGAATCAGAAGAAAGCAGCAGCACTCTTTGAACGACAATATCACATAAGACAGTCCCTCCAAAACGCCCGCTCTTCGCCACTTCTTAATGCTTTCACTGGGAAGAAGAAATGTCGGAACAAACTCCCCAGCAGCACAGCTGTCGGTTTATTTAAAAAAAAAAACTCATCACTTTATACAATACTATGTATAGGTAGTAATTAACACAACATAAAATGAAATTATTTACCATTTATGCCAGCTAACCAACAAGAAAAAAAAGCAATATAACTCGTATAAGTCAGCAAGCTAATTCTGGAGAAAGAACACAAACATTAATAAGAACGACCAACTATTCTTATCATTTAAATAGTCGTTTACGGAATATCATGCCTTTGAACAAAGTTTGTATTTGATATGTGCTTTAAATCGGTCTTTAATCTCTCGGTGGTAGGCCATAACATCGGCTGCCGGCAGAAGTTACTACCCACCAGATAAAGTCTTGGCGCCAAGCGATTCGTCTTGTTCCGGCATGATGTCTGGTGAAGCCGTAAGGAGGATGGGTCTGAGCAGTTGTGTTGCGATGTGTGCCGGTTATGATGCACCAAATGTTGTTGTGTTGGAAGTTTGGTCGTGGAGGATCTCCAGATCAATCTGCCCATGGCGCAGTCTGCAGTGGCGGTCGTGATGTTGAGTTTAACATTGCATCATCTCGCTCAACTGCCGTCTCCCTTCGTATTCACTAAGTTTTTTTTTAGTGAATAGGCTAAATAAACTAGCGCGCTTTACCATCAACGATTCCATCACTGCTTACCATCAGCCGGGATTGCGGTCAGGCACTAGTTTATAATGATAAAAAAAAATCATTATAATGCAAGTCTAGCAAAGCAGGGGGTATCTTGTTATAAAAAGTTATACCAAGCCTGACAAAAGGGTTATGTACCTTTTGAATTCTGTGAAAAGTGACTCGTAGTTTGTCCTTATTTCTGGTGTTAACATTATGAATGTCACCATTCTTAGTGTACATGTGAATATTTTGCCTAACATACAAGATGCTAGGCAAAGGCTAAGATAACTGGATATGACTGGATGACTAGTACATATATGGATCTATTACACATAGGATGTACCTAATACATTCATATATGTTTCAGTCATTAACTTTTAGAACGTATTTTTACACAACATCCCACATGCACTCTTTTAACATCTCAAATGCAGTCTTCCCTCTCCTATCGTGATCCCAAGGGACTATACCGGTACAGTATTTACCAACTCGTGGGCTTCTTCCACATTCATGAATCTTTTCATAAATGCGCGCCGGCGCTGAATGCTACAAACCTGACCTGAAATATTTTCATTGTATGTGGAGTTTTCTTATGTGATTTTATTGGTTTATGCCTTAACAGTGTTTGCGATGAATAACGCAAAGGCAGAATATATAATTTTTAGGTATAGTAATTAGCTCCATTTAACTAATCTGAGAAACTGATTCTTGAATTAATAATCTAATGCACTTCTCAAACAAAGTGCTTACGCACTGCTCTGCGGTAGTGTCAAATACGACGCGACGCAGCGTAACACGACGTGACGTAAAGCTTCACGTGACAAATCTCCACGTGAGGCCCTTACTACTCGAATCATGGAGAAGTACAGTATATTTTTGCTCGAAAGTTCATATTTAAAACAAATATAATACAAGTTTTACAAAGACATTTGGTAAATTTCATTACATAACATATTTAAAATTGAAAAATAATTCTAAAATGTTTAAACAATGCTGTGGAGTGGAAAAAAAAACTGCTGATCAACGCTTCTGAATCAACAATTTTGAAGTTTGTGGTGACGCGTCTGGTCGCCCTCAAAACAAGTACGCATCACGTCAAGTCTCGCTGCACACTGTCGTAAAGACAGTAAGCATTTGTATGTACATATGTTGTTGAGTTGATTTCGATCGTCGCTTTCGCAGCATCGCGTCGCGTCATGTCATATTCGTCGCTCAGGACGAACGATTTCGCGACGTGGAATACGTACACGGTATCATATCATACATACACCAAGTCCAATTAAAATTTATTAAAAGAAGTTCAAAGAACGTATACAAATTGTGTTGTACATAATATGACTATCTGACAGTTTCTAACCCGCGTCCATTGATATACAGAGTGCTGCTGACAATACGACAATAAATTAAACATCGTATATCTCAACACATTCTCAATTTATTTATAAAAAATCATATAAATATATCCATTAGTTTAGTCACAGGAAATAATTTTTCATTTTTCAAATTTTCTACATGATGTACCTACTCGTACATGTTGACAAGGAAGCGCTTACAGGGTAATGACCGCCGCATCCAGCGGTACTAAACTTTAATAATAATGGCGCCAGAAAGTCAATAAAGAACCGCGCTATCGCCCGCTGATCGGAGGTCATTGAACCAATATTTTTAAGGATGTTCTATTTTTTTATGCTAGGTCTTTTTATGTGGTTTACGATTATTTCTATGAACCGGCATTGTTCGTGTTTTCATTTATTGTCGTATTGTCAGCACCATTCTGTATATATCAATGCCCGCTCAAAATATGCTGCTTTAAAATAATGTTCATATAAGTTCTAAGCTCATTGAAGAACTTTAAATATATCTTTCTTAATATTTGAAGAACTTTAAATATATCTTTCTTAATATTTAAACAATAGATTGGTGCCCGACAGAAGTAATAGGTGCCCCATAATTTTACCAATTCTGTTGTTCACAAAATAAACTAATTTTAAGTTCAGTGCATCTTTTTCTATCTAATTCAATAAGAAAGAGATGTAAGATAAAATTTTAGTTTAATCCTGTCAAATTAAGATATTCCATAGACAGTTTAGACGAGATTAAAAACATGGCGACTCAAAATACGCCAGTTTACGTCAGGAGCGCACTAATTTGACAGGTCTAAACTGACACTTTATCTTCTGTCCTTTTCGTAATGAAATAGAAAGAAAAAGATGCACTAAACTTAAAATTAGTTTAATTTGTAAACAACAGAATCGGCGCCATTATCCTATTTATGAGTGAACATCGGAGATATCTTTTTTTTCTTGATTTTGCAGGTTAATATCGCTTTTATAGTACCGTCTTTTGTTTGCTACTTATCGCAAGAGAAAGAAGTAGAAAAATTTAATCTCGATTCACTGAAATTCTTATACTGTGGAGCTTGGCCTCTTCATAAAAAGACCATAGAACATGTCAAAAGTAGGCGAGTATCGATTTATTTTACTCTCCCATTTAGGTTATCGGTTTTCCGATGCGGTTATTTAAGCCACCAACAAAATATTCATTATTACATATTATTTTTTACTTATTTAATTTAAAAGTATTTGTTTAAGTAAGTATATTGAACAAATCTTTTTTTTTATTTTAAAACAAAGGTCTATGGATCTATGAGCCATTTAGTAAATATATTATTATGTTTTCTAGGTTTCCTAACCTTGTAGATATCTTACAAATCTATGGAATGAGTGAAGCATTTGAATTGACAACTGAAAGCTGGGCCAAAAAGATAATCAAGCCTGGCAGTGTGGGCAAAGCTACACCTGGAATTACTTTAAAGGTTTGTGATAAATAAAACAGTGAATTTTTTTTTTTTTTTTTTTTTTATTTAAATATAAACCAGCGCTTGACCGCAATCCCGCCTGATGGTAAGCAGTGACGCAATCGTTGATGGTAAAGCGCACTAGTTTATTAAGAGCCTATTCACTCTAGCCTTGAAGACACTCAAATTGTAGTCCGACGGAAACACCGCCGCCGGCAGATTGTTCCAGTCCCTCGATGTACGCGGTATAAAGGACGAGGCGAAACGCTTCGTCCGGATCGTTGAGGTGTTAACAACATAAGGGTGGAAACTCGCCGTACGACGGGTCGTCCGATGGTGGAACGGAGATGGGGGAATTAAATCGTGCAATTCCCTCGCACACTCCCCAGAATGTATCCTATAGAACACCGAAAGGCTGGCTACTCTACGCCTGTGCTCTAGGCTTTGGAGACCAACTCGAGTTAAATCAGGGTCACCAATCAGCCTCTTCGCACGCCTCTCCACTGAATCCAAAGTGGCCAGGTGACACTTAGCAGCGCCAGCCCAAATGTGGCTGCAGTACTCCACACACGAACGGACCTGTGCTTTGTACAACATTAGAAGCTGCCCTGGTGTGAAGTACTGCCGGACCTTTGCGATTACACCAAGTTTTCTGGCAGCCACCTTGGCCTTGGACTCAACGAACCGCCCAAAGTTTAGGTTCGAGGAAATCTCAACACCCAAAAGCTGAAGGCGGTCGGTACACTCCAAGGATACATTCCGAAAAGTAGGAGCCAAGGTGAACGGGCTCCTTTTGGCGGTGAAGAGACACGCCTGCGTTTTGGCGGCATTGAATGCTACAAGATTGGCATTGCCCCATTCGGAGACTGCCTGAAGTGCAACACTCGTTCGCTCTACCATGGCCTCTCTTTCGGACCGGATTGATTCCCTACTAGCCCGAGCATCCGGCAGGTATCTCTCCACAACTGTGCTGTCATCTGCATACCCATAGATACCGGGCATCAGCAGATCGTTAATATGCAGCAGAAACAGAGTTGCAGAGAGAACAGACCCCTGAGGAACACCGGTATTAGTCGACATGGGCTCAGATGAGCATCCGTCGACAACAACTCGGAGGGACCGTTCAGTCAGGAAGTCTTTTACCCAGCCAGTCAGGCTAGGGGAAATACCGTACGCTGGAAGCTTACTCAAAAGGCCAGCGTGCCATACCCGGTCGAAGGCCTTCGAGACATCAAGGGAGACAGCAATCGCTTCCCCATTTCTCTCGAGGGCCTCGCCCCACAAGTGAGTGGCATACACTAGTAGGTCCCCAGTTGACCGATTGCGGCGAAACCCGTACTGTCGGTCACTGAGGAGATCGTTACCTTCCAGGTATGCCAAGAGGCGCGAGTTCAATACACGCTCCATAATTTTGCAAAGTATGGAGGTGATCGAAATCGGCCGATAGTTGGTAGGATCGGCACGACTACCCTTTTTGGGCACGGGCTGCACGTTGGCAAGCTTCCAGGACTTGGGCACTATACCAGTCCCAAATGAGAGGCGGTACAAGCGTGTCAATACAGGAGACAACTCGGGCGCACATGCTTTTAGAACAATCGCTGGTATACCATCCGGACCACTAGCCTTATTCACGTCCAGACGACACAGTGCTCTCAGAACCTCCTTGTTCCGAATGCGAACCTCAGGCATTGAAGTACCGCAATGGGGTAAAATAGGTGGAGTAGCACTGCCAGTATCAAGACGCGAATTATGGGCAAAGAGAGATGCAAAGAGACCTGCTTTCTCTCTCGCCGTATGAGCCAGTGTTCCGTCAGGCCTAACCAGCGGAGGCAGTGAGGGCCGACAGAAGTTCGCCTCGACCGATTTGGCAAGGGACCAAAAAGATCTGCTACCGGAAGGCTGCGCAGATAACTTGTTGCCAATATGGGTAATACGGTCGAAGCGAGCCTTCTTTAGTGCCTTTTTGTAGGACTTGGCAGCACGGTTAAAGGCTCTCTTCTTTGAGCTTAGATCCGGAGCTCCGCGGTCACGAGCGTCAACCCAGGTGAGAAATGCCGTGTGCTTACGCTGTTCGGCTTGGGCACAATCGGCATTGAACCATGGGCGAGCCGAGCCACCGACGGGCACGTCATTATAGGGAATAAAATATTCCATAGCTTGACGCACCACATCGGTTATAGCATCCGCACAGCTCGACGGATTGCTAGAAGAGAAGCAGACCTGCTGCCAAGGATAAGACGCAAAGAAATGGCGCATCTCATCCCAGTCTGCTGACCTGTATCGCCACATTCGCCGTTCACCACGAGAGTCGTGATCTGGTGGGGAGAAGGTCGACACAGACTTCACCAGACAGTGGTCTGAAGTTCCCAACGGTGAGGAAACTGTTACAACACACCTGTCCGGATCAGTGGTCAGCAGAAGGTCCAGACAATTGGCAGTATGACCAACTACATCAGGCACCCTAGTCGCTTGCTTTACCAGCTGGGAAAGGCCCATTGAAAGCGCGAAGTTTCGCGCTTCTCTCCCAGCGTGGTCGGTCTTCTGGTACGGGAAAAGCCAGTCCTGATGGCAGGCATTGAAGTCCCCCAGAGCGACGAAGTGTGCGTCAGGGTGCCGCTGCAGTGCATTGTCAGCAGCCTCACTGAGGTGGTCAAATAAACGAGTTGTCTCCTGATCACCGCTGTGCGATCGGTAGACACAAGTGTAAACAATTTTGTCCACACCAGTGTCAACCAACAGCCATAGGGACGAGAAATGAGGGTCTTCGAGGTGACGGAGGCGCCGGCAACAAATGTCATTGCGGACATACACACAGACCCCGGCACGCTGCAGGAAATGGTGCTCCAATGCGTATCCCGGGTAGTTGAGGTATGCCGCATCAGACGGACATCTGATCTGGGTCTCCGTCAAGAAAAGTAGATGGGGCTTCTCAGTCTCAAGGTGGTGATGTACTGCAATGAGATTGGAGTGCAGACCTCGAATATTAGAGAGGTGCACTTTGAAAGAGAGGACGTGCGCCCGCTGTACACACCTACTTTTCTTATTTGACTTTTTCATTTGAAAAAAAAAAAAATGAGTGAATAGGAAGGAAGACGGCAGTTGAGTGAGGTGATGCAATGTTAATCCCAACAATGCGACCAACGATGCCGGGCCAGAGGGAGATTGATCTGGAGACTGCGGGGACGCCCGAACCCCCCCATTTTTTCAGAATTGGTGTGAATTTTAATTGAAATATTCCCTTCGATTTGTTTCATTTTAATTTGTCTATAAATGATTATATCGACAACAAATCACTTTTTATAAAGATAAAATATCTAAAACTGTCATGAGTGTGGATAAACCTTCTACATATACAGTGACTATGTGTGTGTGACAAGAGGTACAATCGGGTACAAATACAAATTTACGGGTTATACAGGATGTATCTGACATCGTAACGCAAACTTCGCGAAAAGGCACACACCAAAGGCCACATGCCGCTAATAAAATTACGATAGTCATTTATGTCGTTAATGAACGGTTACAGAAATAACAATGTATAAAAAAAGTCGGCTCGGCCTTTGAACGTTCCAAGCGTGCCGCCGTGCGGGTTTGTAGGTATGAAGTTTATCCCTGATGTGAACTCTAAGATAGTTTGTCTAGTTTTGTTTTCATTTCGCTTTAATGTGTAATTAGCGAATTAATTAATTTTTACTTTAAAATCTTATTGGGTTATAAAAGTATAGCAATTATGAACGGGCTAAAGTGAAAAAAACTACACATATATTTTTAAATCATGAAAAAGCCGACGAAAAATTCCACCACTGGGGGGTTCAGAATCATGTACTGGATCCATGGTACTCGTTTGTGCGTCGATGTCAGATACAGCCTTTATAAGGATTTAAAAAAATAACAGTTATTTTGTAATTTAATGATTATTTATTGAATATTATTCTGATCGCTACTTGACAAACAAATGATGAATTTACATCTGTCAAAATAGGTCGATTAAGTAGAAATGAGCTTTTCTGGCATACGTTTCCTATATTACGTACTAGCGACCGCCCCGGCTTCGCACGGGTGTAAGGCTGATAAAGAAAAATTAGAAAAATTAGAGGCCCGCGCGCCACTATTCAAAACGCGACGCCCCGCAATTTTTAATTCTGAAATATCTTCCAAAATATACATTTAAATCATATGCTGTAAAGGGCAATATAGGTCCATATTGAATCAACAATTTATTTAAGGTATCAATTGGATAAGGATTATTGCGGTATTAGTTACAATCGCTTCGAAAATTAGCCGGTATTTATCGTAAAAAGTAAATAACAAAAAATGTTGTTGTGGGAAATCCATAAGAGATAGACATACCCTCGCGGACTTTTCTGTAGCCTTTTCAATGTGTACAATATTTAGTACATTATTTTCATAAATCTCGTACGGGTTAAGCCTGCGTTTCATTGCAAACGCGGAAAATATGTAATTATTTACGACATCACACTAGAAATCTCAAAAATAATAGTATTTCTCCACAATTTAATGAATGTATAAATTGTGGAGAAATATACATGTAAACCTTCCTCTTGAATCTCACTCTATCTGTTAAAAAATACCCTATCAAAATATGTTGCGTAGTTTTAAGGATTGAATCATACAAAAGGACATAGGGAAAGTAAAAGTGACTTTGTTTTATGATCAATATTTTACACAGGTCGTAGACCCGATAACTGGTCAAACTGTGGGTCCTAACCAATCCGGCGAAATTTGTTTGAGAGGCCCAATGCTTATGAAAGGTTACATTGGAATACCGCCTTCGAATTACTTAGATGAAGACGGCTTCTTCAAAACTGGAGACCTGGGTTATTACGACGAAGAAGAGTACTTTTTTATCGTTAACAGGATCAAGGAGATCATCATTTATGATGGTTATAATGTAAGTAAAATCACCAGTCATTCTTGACAATATTGTACTTAATACAATAATTTAAAATTGATAATTTTATGTAGGTACAGTTTCAGTTTATTTATTTGTTGGGATTTCCAACAAAGGATACACATATACAAAAAAAAGTATTACAATAATAAAGAAAGGCGCTTTTACATGTGCTCCTTCAATTACTAGAGACCACAGCATCCACGTATAACTAGGTGTTAACACAACACAAATAGTGAAAATCAATTATAAATGATGAATGCAAATTATAAAATAGGGATGTATCCAAGGTATGAAAATCAAAAAATAATTAGTCCGTCTTATAGATAATAAAAAAAATTAAGACCCGTATTTTTTATTTCGTAATTACCAAAAACTACTGAGTATAGCGTATTAAAGTTACGGAGTGGGGGCTAATTACGTCACGCCGTGCTATATTTTGTACCACGTGCGTGACGTCATGCGACATTTCAAATCAATATATCTTCCTAAGTATTTGAATGAAATAAAAAATACGTGTTCAATATTTTTTATAAATCTATCTGATGGATATTAAATTATTTTATAGAACCCAATTAGAAACATAAAATAAAATTGACATAATCAAAACTAAGCATTCATGTTACAAATAATATAGGCAGGATAAAAATAAAAATTGGTAAAACAAATTGAAAAATTTGAAATATGATGTCAAAATTGAACATTTAAATCACAATTGTGGATAAGATAAAAAGATAAGAAATATAATTGTATACTTAGTTATTATGCGGTCGCTAAATTCCTTTTGTATTTTGTTACGGGCAGGGTAACACAACGCCATCAGTCCAGGTCACAATGCTTTGCCATCTCATTATGTCCAGAGTCTGGTGTACGCTCTGGTGTCTAAGGTACTGTGGAAGCATGAGGAACAGGGAGTAAAGTTCACTCATCCTCCATAGAAAAGGGAGGATCCTCCAACCAGACGGGTGTTATGTCTGGCGGGCACTTGCCCGATGGTTGAAATTGGCAAGTTGTATGTATGCTAATTGCACGGTAAACTCTGATTGCGAGATGTAGAATTCGTGTGACGTCAGTATGACGCGTTGTTCATTTTGTGGCGTTTGTAGGTACCGCTACATCACTCCCCTCCGGAGACCGGAGGTCGATAGTGGGCTGAGTCTTGTATCTTGTGATTCTTGCTAGGCCAGGTGAGGTTCCAGCGAGTCGGAACCGGTTGCCGCGTAGTTCACGGTGAGTCGGAACTGTCTTTGAAGATTCCCCAGTGAGTCGGGGTGGTGGGGCGCTGCGTTGTACTCCAGTGCGTCGGATGTCGTACAGCGCCGGGTTGAGGCTGCGTCGAGGTTGCTGATGAGGTTGAGGGTGATGACCAGGTATGCGCGGTCGCTGCATGCTTGTGGTCAGGATACCCGTTGAAGAATTGGGTGCTGGCTGGGTGGGTGATTCGCCAATGAAGCTTGCGGGAGTGATGATGATGACGTCACGCTCAAGTTGTTGCACGAAGGCTGCGCTGTTTTCATGCTCGGGGTCACCATTGTGGAGGTATGAGGAACAGGTAGTAAAGCTCACTCATCCTCCATAGAAAAGGGAGGATCCTCCGACCAGACGGGTGTTATGTCTGGCGGGCACTTGCCCAATGGTTGATATTGGCAAGTTGTATGTATGCTAATTGCACGGTAAACTCTGATTGCGAGATGTAGAATTCGTGTGACGTCAGTATGACGCGTTGTTCATTTTGTGGCGTTTGTAGGTACCGCTACAGTACCATTGAGTATTTTTAAATTACAAAAACGAAAGCGTATCTAAGTCATTCTGAGAAAACGTAGACATCACAGACAGTACTCAGCTTAAAGGACATAGCGTTTATTACTCATACAATATGACTTTTTTGTAGAAAATATTAGCTGGAACTAATACTGTTCACAAATACGATCCACACCTATTCATGTTGAGAAACCCTTTTATTTTACCTTATCAAAATACTAATCTTCATAACCAAGCTTATTTCATGTCCCACTCAGTCAGACAAAATAATAACCTTCATAATGAAGTTGATTCCATGTCCCTCTCAGTTATACAAAACTATAAATTTAATAACTAAGTTCATTCCATATGTCATTCAGTTATACAAAATACTAATCTATAATCCGAGCTCATTTCATGTCTCACTCAGTAATACCTACCTACAAGGTAATAATTTTGATAATCAAATTCATTCTATGTCCCTCTCAGTTATACAAAATTATAAATTTAATAATTATACTCATTCCAAATTCCATTCAGTTATACAAAATACTAATTTTCATATCCGAGCTCATTTCATGTCCCACTCAGTTATACAAAACAATAAGCTTGATTATCAAGTTCATTCCATGTCCCTTTCAGTTAAACAAAATTACGATTATCGACCGCGACTTGACAAGTTGTAGGTGGTAAGGTGGGTTCGAACCTACGACGATCAGGTGCTTCATCATCATCATCGTCATTAACCTTTTATCGTCCCACTGCTGGGCACATGTCTCCTCTCATACAGAGAAGGATTGCACCACGCTTGCTCAATGCGGGTTGGCAATTTCAGACTTATATAAGTCCAGGTTTCTTCAAGATATCTTCCTTCACCTTCAGTCATTGGTGTCCAAGATATACTTAGAAAATATATATAACTTTAGAAAAGTTTCATTGGTACTTGCCTGACCTGGGATCGAACCAGCACATTCATACTTGAGAGGCTGGTGTTTTAACCACTAGGCCACCACGACTAACAGGTGCTTTATTTTGTGCAAATTATTTCATTACCACTGCTCTCAAAACGGTAAAGAAAAACATCATGAGGAAATCGGCATGTCCAAGAGCTAAAAACTTCGAAGACATGTGGCACAGCGGTCAACACCTGTGCCTGCGACGTGGAAGCCCCGGGTTCGATCCCCGGCCAGGTCATGATAGAAAACGATCTTTTCCTGATTGGCCTGGGTCTTGGATGTTTATCTATATATGTATCTATTATAAATATAGTATCGTTGAGTTAGTATCCCATAACACAAGTCTTGAACTTACTTAGGAGCTAGTTCAATCTGAGAGATTTTGTCGGTAAAAAAAAAATCTACCAACCCGCCCTGGGCCAGCGTGGTAGATTACCGGATTAACTGTTGTGATCAATATAGGCTGATTACGTTATGTAGGTATGTATGTATATGTCGTAGCCACATCGTAAATTGGCCCACTTCATGAACTCAATTTGAGCAGATCGTTAAATCGTCAATAGGTACATCACGATTTTGTCATCCACGTTTGGCCGAATCGTATAAATAGGATATCCATAAAATATTGAATAAAAATCTAGAATATGGTAGGAACTTATTTATTTTAATTTTTTTTTAAACAAAATAGAAATAAGTGACGTACTTTGGTAAGTAGTTAATACACATGGAATTAAAATAAAATAAAAATATTTATAATAACATAAATTAAAATTTAATAGTCTTACAACCTGTTAGTTATTCGTTCGGACATGACAAACAAAAATCACCAAAACCTTCAAAGTGCCACCAACACTTTGAAGAACAAAGTGTTTTGTTCTTGAAGCAAGCACATCTCCACGTACAGCACTGATTTGTTTGCGCTTGCAGCTCCTCTGTCGGTTATTCATGTAGCTAGTTTAGTTGGCCACATCGAGAGGCGATTTTTTTATCATTCATCTGCCCAAGCCATATCACGATCTTGCCAATAGACAGGCAAACATTTATGAAATGCGACAATTTCATGAACCACTCGAGCATTTTATGAAATGAGCAAAACTACGATGTGGCCACGACATATAGAAAGTACTAATCTTCATAATTAAACTCATTCCATTTGTTAGACGTAAACATAAAAGTCACACTACTGACCTGTCCTCACTGTGTCATCATCTCAGCGTTAATCCCAGTTAGCATTTACAGCTTTTGGGGCCTAGGGTCCGCCTTACCAGTCTAGCTGCTGATTTTCGCTAAACTTTGACATTTTCCGTGAAGCGACTGCCATCTGACATTCACAACCCGAAGGCGATATCGAAGCATTACAGTTAGACCTTGGACTTCTGAGGCCTACAATAAACTCTAACGACTGCCATTAGATATGAGTATGGCATCAGGGACCCACGGCTAAACGTGCTTTACGAGGCACGACCATACCAGTGCAAATATTCATGTTAATGTATACAAATATTTGCAACGTGCGGTGATCGAAGCCGCGCCTCCTAACGCAGCTGCCGCGTTTGCTACCGCTATGCCACGGAGGCTGTGGAAGCCTTGTTTTATTTTTATAATCCTGTACGTACTAATAGGTAGCTCCAGCGGAACTGGAAACCATTCTCCATCTTCATCCAGGAGTCAAGCAAGTTGCTGTGCTGGGGAAACCAGTACCTATTTATGGGGAAGAACCAACTGCCTTCGTTGTCAAGCAACCTGGAGTTGAAGTGTCTGAAAAAGAACTGATTGATTATGTTGCTAAAGAGGTATGGGTTTGAAACTAATTCTGTAGACACATATGGACAATTTAACACTACGATATTGAAAATGAAATATTGTTGTTGTAGAAAAGTCTTCTGTACACAATTTATTTATGCGAAGATATTGGCTATTTTGATATAAACTAATTGCAAAGGTTTTATTTTTGAAACCATTACATTAGTCAGTGTATCTACCCCAATCCATGGAAACAGAATTCCTGGTTCTTTAATGTAGATTTGTTGTTAAATACCTTTATATGTATGTATATCAAATATTCTGTGTAAATTGTGTATATTTTTTCGGCCCGTAGCAGCTAAGATAGCATTTTTAGACAGATACACAATATGGAAACGTTGAGATATTTTAAATTTGCTTACATGGATTAAAAGAAGACTTAGGCTACAATATGTTATAATATTGTTCAAAATTTTATAATGAACGTAGCACTTCTCCTGTGTTACTTATAAATTTTTAATAACAGTAAACTCGTAATAAGTTCTGAATATTGAATATTCTTCATGATACAGTCTTCATTTTCCACGAAACAAAGATTTTGTATCACAACAGGGTATTTGACTAAAAAAAACTAATTAGTCCGTCAGTCAGATGTCCAAAAAATACTAGACACGTATATTATGAAAATATACGTGTCTAGTATTTTTTGGACATCTCATTTCTATGCAGTGATGACTGACAAAATGTCTTTTGTTATCACCACTAGATATTAACGTCATAATAGGGTATTTGACAAAAAAAAACTAATTAGTCCGTCAGTTAGATTTCCAAAAAATACTAGACACGTATTTTTTCTTTTTTGATATAAACAAAAAATGAAGACGACACAGTGCGTTGAAAACTCGTGTGACACCACTGGACGCTACACTTTTTAGCGAGCAGTGACGTCACCAGCCACCACTCCTGATCTTTGATGCCTTTTATTTTTGTCAATCTTTATTGATTTGATTAAACAAAACATACGTATCCAATATTTTTCTATAATCTGAATGACAGACTAATTAGTATTTTTAGTCAAATACCCTATTTTGAAAACTAAAGCCTTTGTTAACCATCATAAGAAAATGCAAAATAGAATTTAAGTAGTTTAGAAACGGATAATCTGTTGAACTGTTATCTGGAACAGGAATTTTGGAACGAAGTCCTTCTGTTAAACGTGTTGAAAACTTATTCCTACAGTTTTGCATAACTTAACTGATTGTATCTTCTTGTTCCCTCATAATTTTGCAGTTTCCTAATCGGCTTTACTTTATTATCATTAACAAAAATTATATTCACAAACTTAAACAAAAACAAATATAAAAGTCGCTCCTTAGTCAAATCATAACAGACTCGTATGCCCATTAACACTAGAGTTTTATTTTTAATTTTTCAGGTGACACCGTTTATGCAATTAAGAGGAGGTGTAAGGTTCATTGAAGAAATGCCGAGGAATCCCAGGGGCAAGATTATACGCCAACGGTTGAAGGAAATGCTGAAATAAATTGTTAAACTTTACTTACTTTTATATAAAAAAAATATGTAATTACCCTAGGTGCGTGGAAACATTTTCCTAACCGGTTTTACCTTTATCGGTTGTATTATTTGGAAATATAAAAGTGGCTCATAAAAGAATTTTTAATCACTGTAACTAATATACAGCCACCCTCTTAAATACGAGTAACCATTCTTAAGTAAAATATATATTTGTTCAAATTAACTGACGTAATAAAGTAGTTTTTTTTTTTGCACCGTTTATGCAATTGAGAGGAGGTGTAACGTGTTCATAAAAGATTTTGCAGATTAATCCCACTGGGCAAGATTATTGCCTGCAGTTGACGGAAATACTGAAATAGTACCCACGAGTATCAAAATAAAGATACATAATTACCTAAGGATCTCGTTTCAATACCTACTTATACAAGAAAAGCTATTTCAGCCAGTCCAATATGACAACTAAGTATTGTGAACGTCAACCTATTTGTATTTCCAAGTGCTCACACAATTCTGATTCTATTCAAATATTACGTAAAATATGTAAAAGCAAAGATTATTTGCTAAACTAAAGATAAGTGGGAACACTACTTGTCGTTATGATCTTGTTCTACAATCACTTTTTGGCAAATTTACTTGTTATGTTCAGTATATATGTATTTATGTATGTATATATTTGTATCTGTGTATCTACCTAGGTATACTGTAATAATGATGTTCGCACCAACGACAGTCCCATGTGTGATTCAGGAGAATCTGTCCATTCTTTGGTTGCCTGGAGGAGATCGCTTTAGCGATAAAGCCACCCATTGTATGTTTTGTGTTGAATGTATTTTGTTCGATGCTTGATTGGTGTACAATAAAGAATATATAAATAAATAAATAAGAGAACCTGGATTTGTGTTACTGAATGCACTAGCCGTCCTCCCAATTTTTGAAAGATCCCCTTGATTTATCTGGTCTTCCACCATCAAACCCTGATTTCCTTATCATGGGACCACCTTGGGGAAGTCTTCTATCCAACAAAATAGAATGAAAATCGGTTCACAAACGGCGAAGTTATCCGTGAACAACATAAAAAATCATATATACAGTCGAATTAAGTAACCTCCTCCTTTTTGAAGTCGGTTAAAAGAGGGTTCTTAACTTAAAATTAGTTTGATTTGTCAACAGCAGAATCGGTGCCAATGGCTAGATAAAGGGAAAGTGCCACCAATAACTCACTTTAATCCTTTACACAATTTTTTATTTTTTCCAATGTGCGAAGGATTAAAGCGTTCGTTTCAAATAATTTTACATCCTATCAATTGTGCTGTATGCATTTCTATGCAGTGATGACTGACAAAATGTCTTTTGTTATCACCACTAGATATTTAACGTCATAATAGGGTATTTGACAAAAAAAAAACTAATTAGTCCGTCAGTTAGATTTCCAAAAAATACTAGACACGTATTTTTTCTTTTTTGATATAAACAAAAAACGAAGACGACACAGTGCGTTAAAAACTCGTGTGACGTCACTGGGCGCTACACTTTTTAGCGAGGAGTCACGTCACCAGCCACCACTCCTGATCTTCGATGCCTTATATATTTGTCAATCTTTATTGATTTGATAAAACAAAATACACGTATCCAATATTTTTCTATAATCTGAATGACGGGCTAATTAGTTTTTTTTAGTCAAATACCCTATTATATAAAGGCCAATAACAAAAAACAATGGTTGAAGAGAACCAAAAATACCTAGACCTAGGGAAGCAAATGTCCAAAATCAACTATGCACAATGATTTGCTGCCCAACGCCTGTAAAATGAGGGCCATGGCTGTACGTTGCTATGCACGACGGATGCATACATTTTTCGTAATACACACATAACGTACTAGACATGTACATATGTTGTGTCGACATCACCCGAACACATAACATACCAGACAGGTGTGTTGTGCGTTCTAAATCAAAAACGATAAAAAAGGTTATGTAGCAAGTTATCTGGAGACGTCCGACTGCTGTGGAGTAACATTAGTGAAATGAATACAAGGCAGCGGGATTAATGGGACAACTGTCACTCGTGATTGCCACATACAAATATTTTCAATGTTACAAATATCGTTGCCTATAACTAATATCTTATTAAGTTAAAGCAAGGTCTAGAGCCAACTTTGAGATTTAAGACCTATGAAGGTATTCTGACTTGGGACTGCCTTAACATCTTGTCTTAATATCTTGAACACCTTATTCATACCTGCTATAGTTTATGCAAAAATTATTACATTCTGATCTTAGAAGAACATGCTTGTCGTTGGCATCACTACCATAGGCTGCTCGTACTGTCCAAGAGTCTGCTTGATTACCGACTGAAAGAGCAGTGTTCCGTACCGAAGTTGCTGATGACGCTGAGGGAGATGACCAGATATGCGCTGTCGCTACATGCTGATGATCAGGATACCCGCTGAAATCGTGGGTGCTGGCTGGCTGTGTGACTCGCCGCTAAAGCTTGCGGGAGTGATGATGGTGACGTCGCGGTGAAATTTTCACACACAGGCTGCTCTAACGTTAACGTTTGGAGTTATCAGTTTAGAGGTATGAGGAATAGGTTGTAAATTACTTATCATCCATAAAACGGGAGGATGCTTCTAAAGGAGTGTTGAGTCTGGTGGGGACTTGCCTAACGGTTGATGTAAGGAAGTTGTATGTACAGTAAGGGTCAAAGTGCATTACCACTTTTAAACTTTATTGCTCTAATAATAAGTGTCAAAAGTGGTACTTCACTTTTGGACTCTTACTGTACATATACTAGTTGCACTTAAACGTTGCTTTCAAGATGCAGGTCTGTTTGGCGTCAGTATAACGCTTTATACATATGCAGCGATTGTAGATACCGCTACAAGATAAAAAGAATTATTTACAGTTATTTCCATACCTTAATGCCTGTTATCAAGACATCAATATTAAGATATGATATATGATTTACAGATTACACATTACATTATATAAATAACAAATAGTGTTCATCACAATTCAAATATGTTCATACCGCATGGTGAACCCTGATTTATTGTAGTGCAGTGAAAGTAGTTATTTGTTTGTAAAAATGTTCAACGATGATAACTACGTATTCGGTGACCAAAATGTGCAAGTACCTGCACATTTGAATTTCGGAAAGTATATTCTGGATCGCCTTAGACTCAAAACGGATGAAGTAGCCTTGGTAAATGACAACAGCTTCATAAGGCTAATTAATAGAGATTTTCTTTCGAAATTTACGGATCAGTATGTTCTATGTTCCATGTTATGGGTCTGATTTCCGCATTCAATCCCTCCAGCGGACCATTGTGCGTGAGCCATAGCGGCCGTTGGCGGTTATTCCAGCCAGCCCACCTCCTTCTAGAAGTCCATTAGGTCTCCTGGCCTGTTACGTATCAGTATTAAACATGCAATCTGAACTGAAAACTGTAAAAAGTAAAAAAAAAATACTTCCACGCACTATGGGGTTTTAGCGCATTTCCCTTAAAGAACATACTAAACATTTTAATAAACGGTCACTAGAGATGGGCTTATGGTATAAAATCATACAGTGTGAGCCTCTTCGCGTGTCCTAATTCATGAATAGTGAAGTTAGTAGAAAACTGATTGGGACCACTTCTAAACTCAGATCTGGACACACTCTATGCAAAAAATTTGCCTTTATGATGAAACAAATTGCTTCGCCCAATTGTGGAAAATGTGGAATTATCGAGGACCCAATAAATTTATTGATGGAATGTGTCCAATATGAGTCCAGTAGGAATAATTTAGTAAGATCATTGAATTTGAACAGAACTGACATAGGTATGTTCTATACAAATCTATCTAAATGATGACGATCCAAAAGGTTTGTTCAAATTAAATGTACAATTGTTTGCCCACGTGTTGTGAAAGTGCAATTGTTTAAGTTACGATGGAACTGACATACGCTATGCGTAAAAGTCCACACACACATCACTATAATAAATTTAGCTTTTAAAAGTAACAAAAATCTTCACAATCTTTAGGAGCACGCAGAAACACGTGAGAAACTAACATACAAGGAGTTCACACAATATGCCGTCAATATGTCTATCGCTCTGATAAAGTTGGGGGTGAGACGGGGCGACATTGTTGCAGTGGGATTCGAAAAACGCAATGAATTCGTCCCGACGATTCTTGCGATCGTATTCACCGGAGCGACGTGTAACCCCTATGATTTGCAGTGCGGGAGAGGTGAGACAAAATATCTTAATTCCATCACATTTTTTAAATGTCTCATATATTTTAGGTGAAAGTATAATTTTTCAATACAATAGAGACCATTAACGATAGAGATAGATATGATAGCTGTTCGTATAGGTTGTTGCAAAAACTTCACAGATTTCGGATTGACAGAACATTTTTTTAACAACAGCTTATATTTTGTAATCTTCGATGAACCGTCCGTCTTCATTAACAATGTCAAAACATACGAATTATTACTCGAATTAATAAGGCATTTTACATTGAAGTTCCATTTATTTTTCAGCGACATTAAAACACAAGATAAGCATAACAAAACCTAAATACTTTATATGCTCCAATCTATTTTGGAGCACTTACAGTGACATACTGAAGAGTTTTGATTGTATAGAGAAATTTATAACACTGGACGAAGGCACAGAACCACTAATTCCCATCAGAACTTTGGTCACGGATGATGCTGACATAAATAAGTTCGAGCCGGTGCATGTTCAGGGACAGAGTGACGTTGCCTACATATTGTATTCCTCCGGCACTACGGGCATGCCAAAAGGCGTACAATTGACACATTTAACTAGCATCCTCAATAGTCTGCCTGATGAGTGAGTATTGATTATCATGCTATTTGATTGATGTGCAACATGTAAATAACACATCTGGGTCCTAAATAGGCAGGTAGATGAAAATATTTCTTATTAAGTAAATGATTGTATAACTCAAAAAACGTGCTTTAGTGATGAATTAATGTCAAATGATTTTTTTTTTTTGTTTGGCTATGGAATGTTCACAATAACACATTTTTTGTTTGTTTATTTATTCCCACCTTAATGAAATATTTTTTTAGGTTTTGATTTCATTTACCATAAGAGCGTGTTTGCTCTTTGAGTTTTTTCCTTACAAGTTTGATATAAAATTATTTTATTGTCATCGGACAATAAAATAATTACTTTATTGCCATGGGAATTTTTATTGTCCGATGACTTTAAAGTAACTAATTTGTTGTGTTCCACAGTTCCTCTTTTCACAAAACCGCAACTGATGTGTCACGATGTGTTGACATCTCTTTTAATTCATCTCATTTGAGGCACGCGTCAAACACAACGCGCCGTTGACCCGGGCCTGATCTTTACTGGGTAGGAATTCAATGTTGTCTCCCGACCAGTTCGTCTCCTGCGACGACTAGAGTTGGCTAGAGGACTTTGAGATTTCCGCTCCCTCCCACGCTCTGCCTCCTCCTTTTCCAGCATCACTGCTTCGCAGAAGCAGGTGACGGCCTAACATGCACTCTTACTCCGGACCATAGCCTGGACCAGGGTCGGGCGCGTCCATCATGTGCGTGAGAGCCCTGGCGGAGGATACGGTATCCCGGGGTGGGGTGGTGTTGGCGGTGTCTTTAGAGATTTTCAACGCCTTCATAGGATGTTGAAAGCGTTGAAAATCCCTGAAGCTGTATTAGGGAGGCTTTGAAATACCATCGGGTGCCTCCCTACCTCCGCCATATAGCAGGGGCTTATCTGGAGGACAGATGCGTCATCTATCGGGGACGTGACGGTGCCGGTCGGCACCAAATGTCGTGCGATGTTCCTCAGGGATCGGTCTTGGGTCCGCTCCTGTGGAACATCGACTACGGCTGGGTGCTGAGAGGCCAGCTCCCATCGGGCGTCGACTTGACGTGTTATGCGGACGACACGCTTGTCACTACCCGGGCAAACTCGCACAGGGAAGCGACATTGATAGCCACGGCTGCGGTGTCACAGGTGGAGAACCGCATCCGGCGCCTGGGCCTGGAAGTGGCCCTTGACAAGTCGGAGGCCATGGTTTTCCATGGCCCCCGGCGTGCGCCGGTGCCGGGATCACATATCGTGGTCAGTGGGGCCTGGATAGCTGTCGAGTCCACCATGAAGTATCTGAGATTGGTGCTCGACAGCCAATGGGAATTCGGGCCCCACTTCCGGCGGCTGGCGCCCAAGCTGATGGGTGCAGCAGGCGCGCTGTCAACGTTGCTTCCCAACATGGGGGGCCCGAGCGCTGCCTGTAGGCGGTTGAACGTAGGAATCATGCGGTCCATGGCCCTATACGGGGCCCCTGTGTGGGCGATGGACCCGATGGACGGAACACTCGCCATTCTGCGCAAGCCGCAGAGGGCGATGGCTGTTAGGGTCGTCCGCGGGTATCGCACGATATCCTACGAAGCGGCTTGCGTCCTGGCCAGATCCCCACCCTGGGACCTAGAGGCGAAAGTACTCGCGTCATTGTACCGATGGCGTGAGGAAGAGCGGATACGCGGCTCCAGTCCGGTGCAGCGGCAGATCGAGCTACGCCGAGAGGAGCTCCGTCAGGTCCTGGTGGCGGAGCAGAGGCTTATGCGCCCTACCTGAGACCGCCTATGAGATCTCGCCAGAGCTCTGCCTAGCGTACCGCGATGATCGCGGCAGCAGAGTGATTCCTCGGTGTTTTGCCTCCTGCCTCTGCTTTTCCCATGACGGCAATTCGGCAAGGAAGCTCGCCGCCTCAGCGGAATTCGTGCGGTATCCCCGGACTAGACAAACGGCCGTGCACTCTGGGACGCAAGCAGGTGTCGGGCTGGTCGCCGCCTCAGGGCCCATGCCCACACCGTTGCCTCGTAGAGGACCGCAAGACCTCCGCGTAGAGCCTCCGACAGGAGGCGTTTGGTTTTCGCGGCGGCGAATGCTACAAGATTGGATTTGCCCCATTCTCTTTTTCGGACGGGATTGCTTTGTAAGACAAGCCCGAACACCCAGCAGGTATGTATCTCTTCACAACTGTGCTGTCATCTGTATACCTACCCATAGATACCGGGCATCAGAAGATCGTTAATATGCAGCAGGAACAGAGTTGTAGAGAGAACAGATGCCTGAGGAACACCGGCATTTTGTTTTTTTCCTGCCTTTACTGATAGTCCCTCTAACATTATTAGAGTCGTTATTTATCTAATTATGATTCAATTATAATGTTCTTTTACTGCTATACTTTACACCGACACATATCTTATTATTTATAATATTATCTAATATAACTACTTAGCATGCCTTAAATGTCTAACATATTATTTTATACTTTATTTAAATTGTGCTAATCCATATATTAATCCTAATATATTTATAGCGTTTATTTATTATTCTACTTATTTCTTATAATAACAGCTTTTGCGACATCAATGAAAAGTCTATGAAAGTCTGCCTTTGCTTCTTGCTGGATACGAGCTTCGGGAAGTTTTCGACCGTTATTTCGCATTCCATCTTACTTGCAGCGTCAAGTCTCTTTAGAGCGTGAACCGGACAGTCAGCCAAAATATGTTCGACCGTTTTCGGTATTCCAGGTTGATAGATGCACGACGAGTTCTCCTTGCACCTAAAACGATTCAGGTATTCAGAAAACCCACCGCGCCCCGTCAGCACTTGGGTAACGATATTTGAGGGGACCATTTGGCGAACTATTTTATATGACATAGTTATGTCTGGAAAGAAAAGCTTAGTAACTCTGGCCCTGGCACTTAATTTATATCTTCGGTTCCATTCATCAATCGACGCAATGCGGATCTGTCGCTTGATGAATGAAACCGGGAACCGGTCATAATCGGGTTTGGTTTTTAATTTGAGAGCCGCATCCTACGCCAACTCATCCGCCCTCTCGTTTCCCACAAGGCCTGCGTAGGCCTTGACCCAGAACAAAGACACAGTTTTATTTTGGATTTCAATGGCTCTCAAGTTATTGCGGGTGTCTACTGCCAGGGGATGCATTGTGCTGAAGTTACATACGGTCTCCAGAGCCGATCTAGAGTCACTTTATATACCGTAACTCCTCTCGCTTTTCCGCATTATCACCTCAGTGGCTCTACACACTGCGAGGAGTTCCGTCTGGTACACCGTACAATATGGGGCCAGCTTGAGTTTGAGGGTTTTGATTTCTGCCGCACTATCCCAGACAGATAGCGCTGCTCCGACTTTACCCTCAATTCGGCTACCATCGGTAAAAATTCTGATAGCCTGGTTGTTGTGGCTGGCCAGTTCGTCTTGATCTACCAAGAAAAACACACATTACTCGACATGTGTTGCGATGAGCATCCGTCGACAACAATTCGAAGGGTCGGTTCAGCCTAGAAGTCTTGTATCCAGCCACCGTACGCTGGAAGCTTACGTCGAAGGCCTTCAAGACATCTAGGGAGACGGCAATCGCTTCCCCATTTTTATCGAGGGCCTTGCCCCACATGTGAGTGACATATACTAGTAAATCTCCAGTTGACCGATTGCGACGAAACCTGTACCGTCGGTCACTGAGGAGATCGTTACTTCCAAGTATACCAAGAGGCACGAGTCCAATACACGCTCCATAATCTTTCAGTGTATGGAGGTCACTGAAATGAGGAGAAGAAATGAAGAGGAAGTTAATGAGAAAAAGTGATGGATAAGATCTATGTATGATGGAATATTAATAATGGTTTTAGCACACTGGTTCCATCTTAGTAGTTATTTGCCATGGCAACTATTTGGTGTAACATATTCTATTTTCAATAACCATATTATAGGTGTATTACATAAATTGGCTTAAATATAAAGAGTAAAGTTTAGTTTATTTCAGCTTCAGTGAAGAGTCCCTGGAAACAGCGTTCGTTTTCGGAGAATGGTATCATACTTACGACATTTTCGTGTCGTTTATATTTCTTTGTCTCGGCAGAAAAATTGTGTATACCAATGAGGTCGACACCATTTCGTTTCTGAAATGTGTTCAAGATTGTAATGTAAGTGTTTGAAATATTAACATTAGTACTTATGGACTATTTGATCTATATTTATTTTCTTTTCTCCTTCCATCACTTAAACCCAGTTCTAACTGGAGTTCAGTCTTCTTGTAATTGTGCAGTGCCAGGACGATCTATGCTGAATACCTGGGTTACTATTAGAATATTTATTTGATAATACAATAACAATATCTTCTGTTTTTAATTCTTCTGTTATTAAAATCGTAATTACCAAATTATCTAAGACACTATAAAAGTAAAAATATAAATATTAGATAAATTCTTTAGGTAACCCAACCAATGAAATGCTAATACTACTAGTGGCATATTTATATGACTTTTGATTATCATAAGTAGGTATCTAGCCAAATGTTGTTGTGTTGGGAGTTTAGTCGCGGATGGTCTCCAGATTAAACTTCCTCTGGCGAAGCTTCGTTGGTCGTGTTGTTGGGTTTAACATTGCATCACCTCGCTCAACTGCCGTCTTCCTTCCTATTCTTCCCTTCCTACTCAGTTTTTTTTGAGTGAAGAGGCCTTTAATAAACTAGCCCGCTTTACCATCAACGATTGCTTACTGCTTACCATCAGGCGGGATTGCGGTCAAGCACTAGTTTATTCTCCCCCTCCTAAAGTCTTTCTCCTCATTACAGAGGGTCGTGATGTCCCTGTGGAATTATCTTCCCCTTTACAATAGTTTGCCATCTATTACGATCCCATTATAGTACAGCATTATGCAGGCCGGTGTCCAAAGATGACCGAATTTGATTAATCCACCTTATTGGACTGCGAGTGCGACTGCTCACTGACTGGTGAGTTTCATCTTAGTCTTCCGTGAAATGTTACGATCACGCCATAATTTGTGTAACTGAGACAGCATTTTTGGCCATTCCCATTTGTCTCCTTATTTCCAATTCATATGAACTATTGTTGCTTATTACTAGACCCCCAGATAGATGAAGTTGTCGACTATCTCTAGATTCAGCGCCTCAGTGATCTTGAGCTTGTTGGCGCGATCGACAACCATTACCTTCGTCTTTGCATGGTTTATCCTAGTTCCAGGCCGATGATTGTGACCCTGTTCAGGAGATCTGTCATCTCTGACTCATCAGCTGCCAGCAATGGTATCACCAGCATAACGTAAATTTGTTATGCCACGAACAGAGACACCTCCACGCCAGTTCTCACATGGCCGTCTGATAATGTATTCTCCATATGTATTAAAAAGCAATGGAGACATAATATGAAAGCAAATGAATCCAAAACAGAATTATTAACAGAATTATTGTGTTCTCGTTGGGTTCGAGTGGTCGGCCCACTAGTGTATAGGGACTGAATCAGAACAACTAAATGTACAAGTACTCCAATCTCTCAAGAACTCTCCACAATTTCGACCAGCTAACGCAACGCACTAGTTTATAATTATAAGTACATATTTTACATACTGCGCTGTATGTCACGGGTTTATTCCGGCATGGAACAAATATTTGTATAGCCAATAGGTAGTTCTGGGTCTGGCTGTTTGTGTGAGCTTAAATATTTGTGAACGTACCCACGAGGCAAGAGTAATTCCTAGTATGGGGCATATTAAAATAAATAAACAAACACATATTAAACAAGATGATAAAATTATAGTTAATTTTCAGTCAACTAGTAGGTACCTATAGTAAAGATACGTATTTAATTATACATCAATATACATATAGTAGTCATCAGTGTACACGTTGCATTTTTACACAACATTCCAGATCACCTCCACGCACACAAATGCACTCACCTATCTCATATTGGGCTCCCAAGGGACTGAACCGAAACTACGGTGAGGTATACGGTAAAAAATTTACAAATTCGTTCGCTTCTTCCACATTCATGAACCGCCGTATGCTACACACCTGACCTTTTGAATGCCAGTGTTATAAATGATGGCCCGAAATGATAAACTGCTCTCAAATCATGAACCGAGTTTTTTAGTATAATGTTTTGAATATTTTTAGCTTTTTGTACGTGTTTTATATTTGTATACTTAAAAAAACTTTTTTTTTTTTGTTTACGTATCGTAGTTCGATTTATTTTAATAATTCTAAAGGACAGACTCATGAATTAAATATCTTATGCACCTCTAACGTGAAGCAGTTTACATTTCGCGGCGTGTATGGTGGTGTATACGCGGCGTCTACGCGAGCACAACGCTGCATGCACGACGAACGTTAGAAAAACTAAAATGTTAACAACATCTCTCTTAAAAGTTATTAATTGAAAGAACGTTATCTTTGTTTTTTTATATATATTATAAACTAGTGCTTGACCACAATTCCGCCTGATGGTAAGCGGTGATGCAATCGTTGATTAAAGCGCGCAATCAATGATTTATTTCATCGAATCATTACACAGCCTTGATAGAGCGGAACTTCTATAAACTGTATTAATTTTTACTAGTTAACATGTCTTTTTTCTTCTTCGGCCTATAGAGGTCCACCGCTGGACAAAGGCCTCCCCCAAGTTGGCTCGTAAGACCCTTTCCATTTAAAAAAAACTGAGTAAATAGGAAGAAAGATGGCAGTTGAGCGTGGTGATGCAATGTTAAACCCAACAACACGACCAACGATGCTGTGCCAGAGGTAGATTGATCTGGAGACCCTCCATGACCAAACTCCCGACATAACAACATTTGGCGCATCGTACCCGGCACACATCGCAATACAACTGATCAGACTCGTCGTCAGTACGTCTTCACCAGACATTATGCGGGAACACGACGAATCGCTTGACGGCAAGACTTTGTCTGGTGGGTGGTAACTTCTGCCGGCAGCCGATGTTGTGGCCTACCACCGAGAGTGTTGAACATCTATACTAATATATAAAGCTGAAGAGTTTGTTTGTTTGTTTGAACGCACTAATCTCAGGAACCACTGGTCTGATTTGTAAAATTCTTTTTATAGCCCATTAACCCAGGAAGGTTTTAGGCTATATAACATCACGCTGCGACCAATAGAAACCGAGCATAATATCTAAATACACTCGAATGAAGTCTCGGACGGCCGCTAGTATTGTAATAAAACTTCCCAACAATTTCGCTCGACGACTCAAAACATGATGCTTCGAAAAACTATCAGATATTCCAGATTTATTAAGGAACTCTAAATATTTCGTTCCTGTTTTTTCCTTGAACGAAATATTTTGTCAACCTCCGTAGCGCAGCGCTGGACACGCCTGCCTGCGACGTGGAGGCCCCGGGTTCGATCCCCGGCCAGGTCATGATGGAAAACGATCTTTTCCTGATTGACCTGGGTCTTGGATGTTTATCTATATATGTATCTATTATAAATATAGTATCGTTGAGTTAGTATCCCATAACACAAGGTTAGATATGGTATGATATGGTTAGATATGGTACATATATGTAGGTTGATACTCAACAGAAGTTTATAGGTACCCAACACTTTACCATCCTTACTAATA
This sequence comes from Sesamia inferens, assembly GCA_037179545.1. NCBI lineage: Eukaryota > Metazoa > Arthropoda > Insecta > Lepidoptera > Noctuidae > Sesamia > Sesamia inferens. The sequence goes on from CM073930.1 coordinate 16,038,199, forward strand.
TTGTAAATGTGAAAGCGAGTCTGTTTGTTCCGCTTTCAATCAAAAACTACTGAGCGGATTTGTATGAAATTTGACACACAGATTTTTAGGGTTCCGTAGCCAAATGGCAAAAAACGGAACCCTTATAGATTCGTCATGTCTGTCTGTCCGTCTGTCCGTCCGTATGTCACTTTTTCCGAAACTATTAGAGCTAAACTGTTGAAAATTTGTAAGTAGATGTATTCTGTAAACCGCATTCATATTTTGATGCAAAAATAAAAAAAATATATATAAATATTGGGGCTCCACATACTTAGAACTGAAACTCATTTTTTTTTTTTCATCAAACATTCGTGTGGGATATCTATGGATAGGTCTTTAAAAATGATATCGAGATTTCTGAAATATTTTTTTTGTAAACCGAATACTTTGCGTGACAGATGCTTCCAAAGTGAAAAAAGTTGCCCCCCTCCCACCCCCCGCCTCTAACTTCTAAAATAAGAAAATGAAAAATCTAAAAAAAAACATATGCTGTACATTACTATAAAAACTGCTAACGAAAATTGTTTTGAACGAGATCTAGTAAGTAGTTTTTTTTAGCACCTCGTAAATCGTAAACCGCTTATTACCGCGTAATCTTTCATACAAATAACTTAAATCCTTTAATTTCATAAATAAATGGTACGTAACCCTTTGTGCGTGAGTCCGTCACGCACTTGGCCGGTTTTTATAACCAAGAATAACTCATAGAATACTTTTAATAGGATCAAAACCTACGCAGATGAAGCAGCGTGGCGCTAGCTGCGCCACGCTGCTTCACCCGCGTCCTTAATAAAATCAGTAGAAATCCTCTATATTTATTCTATTTAAATGTGTACATCCGATATATCTGTCTTTTCTTTATATTATTTTGCAGGTTAACATCGCCTTTATAGTACCATCTTTTGTTTGTTACTTATCAAAGGCGAAGGAAGCAGAAAAATTTAATCTTGATTCACTCAAAATTATATACTCTACAGCATCGTCTCTTCATAAAAGCATCATACAAATGGTCAAAAGCAGGCGAGTACCGATACATTTTATCATCCCAGTTAGGTTATCGATTTTCCGTTACAGTTTTTTAAGCATAACTACCAAAATATGTATTTAAGTTTTCGTTCGATTTTGTCTATTTTCATTAAAAGGTATTAAATCTGTTTTCTTTACTGTTAAATTTGATTTTCTTCTTAGAATCATACGCCTCTACTGTTTCGTATAATCTATCACACTAGACCAATGAGTTTTGGTAGATACTACATTTCTTTGAGTTTTGATGGAGATGAAGTAATTTACATAAAATGCGCCTGAATACAAGTCGTAAGTCATGGCTGTTACCACTGCTCTTCGAGTTAATTATACTTGTAGATAATTAGTTTGGTTATATTTGTAGGTTTCCTAACGTTGAAAATATTTTACAAGGCTATGGAGTGAGTGAGGTCGGCGGATTGTCCACTGAAAGCTGTAGCAGTAGCACAAAGGTACTCAAGTCCGGCAGTGTGGGCAAGGCTTCACCTGGAATTACTTTAAAGGTTTGTTATAAAAAAAACGGTGAATCGTTATAGAAATTAATTTAAATTATACATTTGGTATGTTGATTCGTTTCCATTTCTCTATAAATGGTTCTATAGTATTTCTCTATTTTTTTTTTGTGTGACCTTTTCATTTAATATTTATAAATGGCTTTAAGTAGATAATTTATCATACATTGGCAAATAAAATTCAATTATTGGCAGGTAAAATTTAGTTAAACTGGGGGAAACAATACTTTTTTAGGTGCGAATAAAGCAAAAGTGCGTGTCAGAATTTTACTGACTAAAACCCTCCTGTGTTCCTTCATTTGCCTGTGTCAAGGGCCATAGTATGCTTTTCGAATAACCCACGGCCCTAGCAGACATTGGTCCTATCCGATCCCGTCACGTTGCTCTGACATCGCGAACATCGAACATCGGAACACATCTTGCCGACGACCTGAGACTTATCCTTACCGGATGGTGAATTAGTGATTGCCCACCACCAGTAAGCTCTCATTTACAGTGGCCGGGAGTCGACTGCTGACTCACGATGTCCACGTTTACTGTATTAAGTATGATATCTAATAATTTACACAGGTCGTGGACCTGAAAACCCGTAAAACCGTGGGTCCTAACCAACGCGGCGAAATATGTTGGAGAGGTCCAAACTTTACGAAAGTTTACATTGGAATACCGCCTTCAGATTACTTTGACGACGACGGCTTCATAAAAACTGGAGATCTGGGTTATTATGACGAAGAGGGGTACTTTTTTATCGTCGATCGGCTGAAGGAGATCCTCTTGTATGATGGCTATGAAGTAAGTAGAAATCAAAATAATTTAATTGAAGTAAAATAATCTTACATTGATTATTTCTACATATTTATAAATGAGAAAAGATAATACACGCTCTGGCGCCTCAATGACCAAAAACCTTTCCGTATCATTATCTTAAAAGACTGTAAAAAAAACATCACGTTTGTGGCGAAGTCTCATGAATAGGGTTCCGTTTTACCTTTTAGGTAGGGAACCCTAAAAAGGAAAGCGTAACTACTTCATTCCGACAAAACGTAGACATCACGAGCCGGGTTCAGCAAAAAATATATAGCGTGTCTCATTCAAGCAATACGACGTCGTTTTTGTAGATAATATTAGTTAGAACTAATACTGTCTACGAAATACCATATCTTTTCATACCTTTTCGTCTTGAGAAATCCATTGTTCGTGGTCTTTGGATAAGCCTATTATTATTCTTTTTCTAGATCTAGAACTTATTACGAGTAAGAATTACTATGTTCTTATAAGCAGTTCCATTTTATTACATTTATTTAATAAAGTACGACATTCTAGTACTGATACGTATTATAATTTTATACAATGTATGTAATTTGAATAGCATTGCCATGTTTTTTCACATCACACATTATGTATTCTGATGTTTAGGATTCGATACCCAAGGGTTAAAACGGGTCTATATTTTGATTCCGCTGTCTGTCTCTGTGTCTGTTACCAGCCTGTAATTATGTAATAAATCATGATAGCTATCTAGTTCAATTTTATATTTCTTCATAACCAAGCCCATTCCATATCCCACTCAGTTAAACGAAAACCGAAAAGTCACACCACTGACAATTTAATTGGTAGCAGACTTATCTTTTCTACAATTCTGGATTTCCTAATAGGTGGCTCCAATGGAACTGGAAATCATTCTCCAACTTCACCCAGGAGTCAGGGAAGCTGCTGTGGTGGGGAAACCAGTACCTATTTATGGGGAAGAACCAACTGCCTTCGTTGTTAAGCAATCTAGGGCTGAAGTGTCTGAAAAGGAACTAATTGATTATGTTGCTAAAGAGGTATGGTTTTGAAAGTACCTCTATAAGTATTTTAAAACGTTGATTTTGTAAGTTAATTGTTGCTGAAAACTCTTCTGTAAATAATTTATCTCTGTGAGGATATTTATTTGTATATTTCCGGAACCGCTTTGACAAAAACTGGTTGTAAAGATTTTAATGTTTTCATATAATTACTTTGGACAGTGTACCTCTACCACGAATTACGGAAACAGAAATCCTGGTTCTTTAATGTGCTTACATAGATTTATTGTTTTATTAATAAGTACAAAAGATACTCCGTCTAAAATGAGCAAATTAATCAGTAAAATCAAAAACATAAAATAATTCGAAATTTGAAGATCATTTATACGTTCCGATTCCGTACGATAGTTATACGGTTATCTCTCTTTCCTTCAAAACGTCTGCTTTTTGCTTTTATTAGTGTGATGTCTGGTCTCACAAATGAATAAATATATACGGACAAATCACACTGATTGAGCTAGCCCCAAAGTAAGTTCAAATCAAATCAAATCAAAAATGTTTATTTGCTAAAATACGGTACAGAGGGTGTTACAGTGCATTTTTTTCCAGCGTATCCTGCCATATATGGCGTGCAAATTTATTCTTAAAATTACGTTATCCAAATTAAATCGATTTATCTTCTAAGTAGTCCTTAATTCTATAATAATTCTTTGATAACAAAAATTTAAAAAGCATTTTCTTAAACAATGTCAAAGGTAATTCTTGTAAACTATTTGGCAATTTATTATAAATGATTATGGACATACAATATACATTTTTCTTAAATAATTTTAATTTTATTCGTGGTAAACGTGGTAAACGTTCGAGACTTTGTTATGGGATACTAACTCAACGAAACTATATTTATAATAAATACATATATAGATAAACATCCAAGACCCAGGCCAATCAGGAAAAGATCGTTTTTCCATCACGAACTGCCCGGGGATCGAACCCGGGGCCTCCACGTCGCAGGCAACCGCTGCGCCACGGAGGATGTCAAACAAAATAACCCCTGTGCTACAGCTGTTTCAGAACAGGTTTCTATAAGATACTATTTTATAAAATTGATAATAAATAATAACGTATGATTGAATTAAAATAGGTGTGTTCATGAAACGACTGCGAGAACTCTTATACATGTATTAGTGCAATATTGCTCTGTATATTTAACCGAATACTCTTTAATTAATAACTTTTTTGAGTGAACTTATTTTATTCAAGTAGATATTCATTTACTAATTGTTGAGATTATTCAAATTTGTGTGTTGTGATTAATAGAAGACATAATGTTACAATGTTATTCAAAATGTTATAAGTAACATAGGAGGAAGAAGCTAACAATTTCTGAATACTGAATATTACTTACTGAACAGCCTTTATTTTCAACAAAACACAGCGTTGGTACAACAGTCAATAATAAGAAAATTAAATAGAATTAAGCTTAGGATCTGATAATTAAATAATTATAATTTGGAAATATAAAAGTGGCTCATAACAAACTCGTTAATCCCAATACTAAAAAAGCTATCCTCTTAAATACGAGTTAGCAGTCTAAGTAAAATCAACGTTGGTTCAAATTAACCTAATGAAAATGCCCATTGACTCAATAAAGTTGTTTATTTTTTCAGGTGGCACCGTTTATGCAATTAAAAGGAGGTGTAAGGTTCATTGAAGAAATGCCGAGGAATCCCAGGGGCAAAATTGTACGCGAACAGTTGAGGGAAATGCTGAAATAAATTGCTAACAACACACGAGTATCCAAATAAAGATAATTACCTAAGGATCTAGTTTGAATATTTCAATTAAAGTTATTTCAGCCAGTTAATATCACAAGTAAATATTTTGTACGTAGGTCCTAAATTAATTTGCATTTTCAAGATTTCTTACAATTTTGATTCTATTCAAATATTATATAGAATAAAAACAAAGACTAAACTAAACATTTTTTTTTTTACAATTATAAACTAGCGCTTGACCGCAATCCCGCCTGATGGTAAGCAGTGATGCGATCATTGATAGTAAAGCGCGCTAGTTTATTAAGAGCCTATTCACTCAGAAAAACTGAGCTAATAGGAAGGAAGACGGCAGTTGAGCGAGGTGATGGAATGTTAAACCCAACAACACGACCAACGATGCTGCGCCAAAGGGAGATTGATCTGAAGACCCTCCTCGACCAAACTCCCAACACAACAACATTTGGCGCATAGTACTCGGCACACATCGCAATACAACTGCTCAGACCCGTCCTCCGTACGGCTTAACATAACAGAACCAAGGTTACAGGTTTTGAAGGACAAAACTTTGTAGTGTTAGTAGGGTAGTTAAGAGTTAATTGATGAGGTAGCACCTCTACCTCATCAATTAACTCTTAACTACCCCTAGTGCTGACAAAGCCCAGGCAAACGCTGCGGCTAAAGGAACTAAGAAATTAAGTACTGACTGCATTTGACTCTCTAAAAATCAAATTCGGAATTTAAGCCCTTTGAAGTAGTTCTGCTATAATAATAATAATAATTGACAGCAGCGGTCCCAGTGGTATCGGCTGCGACATGCATGATTGTAGGTTCGAATCCCATCAGGCGCTTTACTTTATGTAAATTATTTCATCACCACTGCCCTTAAAAACCTACTTAGGACCCATTAACTTAATCAAATTTTATTCCGTGGTGCTTGGCAATCTGGGCTTCTCCCAGTTGCAATAATGTCCCTTTGTGCCGATTGGCCTAGTTCTGTTCTGTCTCCTGCTTGTTATGGAGGGAAGTGGAAAAAATATATTTTTTTCTTACTCCTCCGCTATTCTTTTCTGATTTATTTCGTTGCGGGACCCAAGACAGTTGAATCGTTTCTCCGGGACTCGTCGAGCTTCATTGCTCGGCGTTTTTCTGGCGGTCTCCACTGTTGATTTTGGCTTTCAGGAGTTGCAGTGGATGGGAAAAGTGTGGCAGGTTTTTTGCCCTTAAAAACGTCGAAGGAAAACATCGTGAGGGAACCGGCATGTCCTAGAGGCAAAATTTCGAAGGCATGTGACATCTATCAATCCGCACTTGGCCCACGTGATGGATTACGGCCCACTCCCTCTCACCGATAGGAAGCCTCAGTAGTGTGAACATTATTGGCTGATTATGAAATAATTCTGGTTTAGGAGACCGAGCATCCCATGATATCTTTTGGTTTCGTCCTACGATGCTCATCAAACGTACCAGTGCCAACTATAACCTATGGCGTTGCTTTAATCTCCCTTATAGCGGTACCTACAGACGCTACATGGAACAACGCGTCATACTGACGTCACACGAATTCTACATCTCGCAATCAGAGTTTACCGTGCAACTAGCATATATACAACTTCCCAATTTCAACCGTTGGCAGCCGTCAGCAGTGATGCGATCGTTGATGGTAAAGCGCGCTAGTTTATTAAGAGCCTATTCACTCAGAAAAACTGAGCGAATAGGAAGGAAGACAGCAGTTGACCGAGGTGATGCAATGTTAAACCCAACAACACAACAAAACAAAAGGGAGATTGATCTGAAGACCCTCCACTACCAAACTCCCAACACAACAACATTAGGCGCATCGTACCCGGCACACATCGCAACACAACTGCTCTGACCCGTCCTCCGTACGGCTTCACCAGACATTATGCCGGAACACGACAAATCGCTTGGCGGCAAGGCTTTGTCTGGTGGGTGGTAATTTCTGCCGGCGGCCGATGTTAAGGCCTACCACCGAGAAATAATAATAACATAACACATAACACCCGTCTGGTCGGAGGATTCTCCCTTTTCTATGGAGGATGAGTGAACTTTACTCCCCGTTCCTCATGCCTCCACACACTCACCTCGGCACTCCTTGTTAACGTATAATCTAATCTACGTGCACCACTATATAAATAAAACACGAAGGTAGATAAAAAAAACGAATTCCCAAATATTTACAACGATCCTTTAAGATAACAGGCTAATACCTATTACCTTGATGAGTCGTTGTATACGGATTAACATAGGTATAATATAACTAACAACAGTATGAAAAACTTAATATCTTTATATATGTCTATATGATAATGCCGATAATATACAATTGTCACATCTTTATAGATACCTAAGCCAAAAATATATCTTAATGCCAAGAGGCATTATGAATTATTATTATTAAATATACTTATATATTACGGCAACAATCTTGATCAAAGGCAAAGGAATATTTGGGAACAAGTTTGATATCTCCTACTTTTTTGGTTTATATAGTTAATTATGGGATATATGATCAGGAAACCTATAGATACGTTCTCCTATCCCGACTCCCGAAAGCCGTGGGCGCAGGCTCGCTAAGATCAAGCTGTGGGTAGCTCCCCGCCTGCCCTGGTGTTGTATTCCGAGTGTAAGAATTATAACCCTCGTAATAGGACCAACCACCAAGTCATTCTGATTGAATGACGATAATTTCTCCTTTGACATTTGAAAAATTTCATCACTGCGGCACCTACAATAGGTTTATATTTTTTTTTTTTTGCTGATATACCTACTGGCTATCTAAACCTTTAAGATTTTCTGAATATTTCTGATACTTGTGCTATAAGTTGTAAGCTTGTGCTATTCACATGTTATGGCAATGGGAAGAAGCCTTAAAATTGGCGAGTTCCAAATTAGGCTGGTTAACTTAAGCTGTTTGTAGTACCTTTGAGTTTTTACGTTGACCTAGATACTTTAGTTTTTGTTTTTTTTGCCACAGCTCAAAAGCTGTTATAGGTACTTACCTATGACTATACTCATGATGACAGCCTTCGTGGCGTAGCGGTAGCGAACGCGGCCGCTGCATAAGGAGGCGCGGGTTCAATCCCCGCGCAATGCAAGTATTTGTAGGTATAAATATGTATATTTACACTGGTCTGGTCGTGCCTCGGAAAGCATGTTAATCCGTTGATCCCCGGCCACGTTGGTTCCAATACGAACATGTAATCGCAGTCGTTACGGGTTGTTGGAGTCCTCCAAAGTCTAACAATTGGTCTAACTGCAATACTTCGATATCGCCTTCGAATGGTGGAGATCAGACGGCAGTCGCTTCACGGAAAATATCGAAGTGTAGCCAAAATCAGCAGTTAGACTGGTAAAAGCAGACTCCAAAGCTGAAAAGCTTCAGATGCGACTGGGATAAACGCTGAGATGATGATTAACCTCTACGCGTTCATGATGAAAAGGGAAATAAGTTTATAAAATGATTTTGTGATGTAACTTAAAATTAAGGTTTAACTTAAAATTTCAAGTTGCCTAGAAGTAAGTTTGCTTACATTTTCAACTTTATGCAATAAACATAAAACAAAGTAATAATGAAATTTAAATATCAGTCGTCTTATTAAAAAACGAAGTCTATCTATAGTTCTAGCCTTAACTTTTGAGTCATTATTTGTATTTCGAACTTTATTTAGATTTAATACTAAAGTAACAACTTAGTAGTGCATTTAAAACACAAATCAAATCCAAGCTTTGTTCAAAGGCATATTATTCTGTAAGTGATTATTTAAATGACAAGAATAGCTGGTCGCTCTGATTAACTTAGGACAATGTTTGTGTTCTTTCTCCGGAATTAGCTTACTGACACGTTATATGAGTTCATATAATTCACTTTTTTTTTTCAATACATAAATATGTAAGCTGTCGTGCCCTTTATGCCTGGGGCTTTTATTGAAGTAATAAATTTTTAGTTATTTACATTTACATTTAAATATACTCGTATATACATTGTTTTGCTTTGCTGGTATTCTGGCGTGGTAGCTGGCATATTTTCAATAATTTCATTGTTGTTATATTTTCTTGTGTTCATCACTATACATAGTATTGTATAAAGTCATGTGTTTTTTTTAAATGAACAGACAGTTGTGCTGCTGGGGAGTTTCTTCCGCCACTTCTTCTTCCCAGTGAAAGCACTAGGAAGTGTCGATGGGTGGGCATTTTGAGGGACTGTCTTATGTAATATTGACGTTCAAAAAGTGCTGATTCTCAGCCTAATTTGAATAAATGACTTTTGATTTTGATTTTGAGTACTTACCGAAATCTTCTATAAATTTTATTTCAATTAATAAACTATTCAACTAAAATTCTTTTGAAATACAGTCCCTCGATTAATAAATGAATGAATGAATCGATGAATCTTTCAGTCGAAGTAGCATTTTACAAAAAAAGTCGTTTCGAAAAAAGAATCTTTTCGAACATGTTCAGTCGAAGTACCATTAATCGAACATAATAATAACTCTCGAAGATAAGTACCTCAAACATGTTTATTTTTTACAAAGAAATCTGATATGTACATAGAAACTATATCCCTGTATCTGTTTCACATAATGTACAGAGGACAACAGGTCAAGCTACCAGAAACTGTCAGATATTCCCAATCAACCTTGAGCCTTTATGCTTTAGAGACAAAGTTAAAAATCTAATAAAGAAATCTGACAGATTGTAGTAGCTTGATGTACTGTCTGTACATACGTACTTTCATGACCGATTCTCAAATTAAGAGATTGGAGTGGTGTGTTTTTTTTTTTATAAAAGCTTTGGCCCATACCCGGAATTACTCCTGTATCGTGGATACGTTTACAAACATATAAACTCACATACACAAAAAACCAGACCCAGAATGACTACTTGTAGGTCAAACAAATATTTGGTCCGTGCGAGAATCGAACCCGCGACACGCAGCGTTGCAGTCAAACATTTAACCACTACACTGGATGTGTAAAAACCAGCACCCTAATTACATCATCATCATCATCATCACCATTTCAGCCGAAAGACGTCCACTGCTGGACATAGGCCGCTCCCAAGGTTCTCCACGACGACCGGTCCTGCGCCTCCCGCATCCAGCGGTTTCCTGCGACCTTCACCAGGTCGTCGGTCCACCTTGTCGGGGGCCTACCCACGCTACGTCTTCCGGTGCGTGTCGCCACTCGAGAACCCGTCGGCCCCATCGGGCATCGGTCCTACGGGCAATGTGTCCAGCCCACTGCCACTTTAGTGTTGCAATTCTTCGGGCTATATCGGTTACTCTCGTTCTTCTGCGGATCTCCTCATTCCTGATTCGATTGCGCAGTGAAACCCCAAGCATAGCCCTCTCCATTGCCCATTGAGTGACTTTGAGCCTTCTTACAAGGCCCATTGTTAGCACCCTAATTATGTAAAACACAATTACTATCATTTTGAAGCCTGTTGCTAATCCATTTCTCCGTATATTTGAAAAATGTGTCTGTTCAACAGCGTAATTAACGCAATGAACGTTATTAAAATGTCAAATGAAACCCATTGCCCGGCAGCTGGCATGCAGGCATCGCGAAATGAGGGGAACTATTTGGTTTAACCAGCTCCTAAAGTAATGATCCTACTGAGAAAGATCTAGAGGCCGGATTTGCCCTACTATGGATAGATACTAACAGACAGTAAAACCAATATTATATAAAGTTTACAAACTTAACCACAACAAACAAGTTAATCTATACTAATATATGAAGCTGAAGAGTTTGTTTGTTTGTTTGAACGCGTTAATCTCAGGAACTACTGGTCCGATTTGAAAAATTCTGTGTCGGATAGCCCATTAATCCAGGAAGGCTTCAGGCTATATAACATCACGCGACGACCAATACGAGCGGAGCATAACTAAACCACGCGAACGAAGTCGCTGGCGGCCGCTAGTTTAAAATAAATCGGGACGTTATCAATGATGTATCGTAACAAGCATACAAGGAAAACACCAATAAATTAACCACAGATATCAAGTAAATTATTATAAATGGAGTTATTTAATTATCAAGTTCTTATTTATAAGTGCATTAACATTATAATCATAAGGAAACATTCAAAGGTCTATTGTCACTGCACCGGCCTTAATTCTCGAAAATGATTAGATACTATACGTATTTAACCATTGCGTGTTAGCCGTCATAATATAAAATCTAATACATTTAATAGTTACTAGTACAGCACATGTGTTATGAATTTATCTTTATCTTTAATTTATTACTCCATTGTGTTAACAATACTACTTACAAACTGCAGTAAGCGTGAAAAATGTTTAGTAGATTCATAGTCATTAAGGGCAGTTCGCTATAGTGCACACTCGCTCTTACCGTCCATATCTGAACGATTTATTATGTATAAAGTAATAAAAAATAATTCATATATTATTGTTAATGATAAATGATTTCACTTTTAATGTACATAGGTTTGTGCAAACATTTTATAAATTATGGATAGTGTGCACTGACAATTCATACGTTCGTATCAGAGGGTAAACCGTGATTGCAGTATAGTTTAGTGAAAGTTTTATTTGTTTGCAAAAATGTTCAACCATGATAACTTCGTGTTTGGTGACCAAAAGGTGCTAGTACCCGCACATTTAAATTTTGGAAAGTTTATATTGGATCGTCTTAGACTTAAAAAAGATGAAGTAGCTTTGGTAAGTGACAACTCCTTCATAAGGCTAGGAACTAGCAATTTTTTTTTTCACAATTTACTGAACAGTTTCAACAGCAATAAACAACCTGACACTGACCTAAAAATCCAATCTCAAAACAAACATTTTTTTTTTTAATAGTTATAAACTAGCACTTGACCGCATTCCCGCCTGATGGTAAGCAGTGATGCGATCGTTGATGGTAAAGCGCGCTAGTTTATTAAAAGCCTAATCACTCACAAAAACTGAGCGAATAGGAAGGAAGACGGCAGTTGAGCGAGGTGATGCAATGTTAAACCCAACAACACGACCAACGATGCTGCGCCAAAGGGAGATTGATCTGAAGACCGTCCACGACCAAACTCCCAACACAACAACATTAGGCGCATCGTACCCGGCACACATCGCAACACAACTGCTCAGACCCGTCCTCCAAACATTGTAGATATGAATTAGATTTAGCTATAAACACTAAACGATTTTCTTCACAAATTTCAGGAGGAAGGAGAAACACATGAGAAACTCACATACAAGGAATTCACACAATATGCCGTCAATATGTCCGCCGCTTTGACAAAGTTGGGAGTGAGACGGGGCGACATTGTTGCAGTGGGATCCGAAAAACGCAATGAATTTGTCCCGACGGTTCTTGGAATCATATTCACCGGAGCGACGTACACCCCCTATGATTTGAAGAGTGGAAGAGGTGAGACAAGATATCTTAGTTCCACTACATTCTTTAATTACCACTTACAATTTATTTTATGTGATCTTTAGCTTGTCAAAAAAAAAACAGAGCATTTACAATAGCTGCTTGTATGAGTTACTAAAAGCTTCACGGTATTCAGAAAATTAGATGAACTGTCTGTCTTCAAGGGGTTTAAATTGTAATTTCATTTATTTTTCAGCTGTATTAAAACACAAGATCAGCATAACAAAACCGAAATATTTTATATGCTCCAATCTATTTTGGAGCACTTACAGCGACATACTGAAGAGCTTTGATTGCATAGAGAAATTTGTAACACTGGACGAGGGCACGGAATCACTAATTCCGATCACAACTTTGGTCACGGCTGATACTGATGTAAATAAGTTCGAGCCGGTGCAAGTTCAAGGACAGAGTGACGTCGCCTTCATTTTGTATTCCTCCGGCACTACGGGCATGCCAAAAGGCGTACAATTGACACATTTAAATTGCATCCTCAATAGTCTGCCTGATGAGTGAGTAATAATTGACATATCTTTCTCATGTCTGACATGGGCAGAATTGATAACATTAGCACCATTGAAATAGAAAAAATAGAACAGATTACTAAAACTGCTTTTGCTATTATTTTTATTGCTTAATAGACCCGCTCTTTTCCTCCATCACGGCTACTAGAAAACTATAGAGGTGGTATGGATTGGATGTTGAAGTCTATAATGGAACATGAATAGACATGTCACAACTTCTTTTGCTTTTTTATCTTTATTGCTCAATGGGCCCTTTGGTTTTTGACTTCGATCACTCCTAATAGAAAGCGATGGATGAAGTATTAAAACTATTGTAATTGGCATATTATTAAATACATAGGTGCCTAAGAAGTATGCAAGAAACATTTTAAAGATTCCTTTAGACGCCTCTTCAGATACTTTTTAATTATGGTTTAAATAACATGACAATTAAAATAGGTTTGGCACGCTGGGTCCACCATAGTACATGTTACATCAAACAGTTATAATTTTCAATAATTATTCACATAGCATAATTTATTGACTCATACATTAATCTAACGAGTAAGTCGCTAGGGAGAAGGAGTGGCGCAACAAACTCTCCAGCAGAACAGCCTGCTGTGTATACAGTTACAAAACTTAAATCCTATTTCAGCTTCAGCGACGAGTCCCTGAAAACAGCGTTCGTTTTCGGAGAATGGTATCATAACTACGACACTTTCATGACCTACAAATTCCTATGTCTCGGCAGAAAAATTGTGTATCTCAATGACGCAGAACATATTTCATTCCTGAAATGTGTTCAAGATTGTGATGTAAGTGATTGTAATATTAACATAAAATAATGGACTAGTTAATCTGTATTTATTTCTACTGCTTCTTCAATCTCAGTTCCATCTGTGGTCGAGTCTTCTTAAGCATCGACGCCTGGACAATCTGTGCTTAAGAATTCAGAGAGTCTGAAAAGTAAATTAAATACAATATAAAAATATATATTTTCAATAGCTTAATTGGGTAACACAATTAAAAATCCAAAAACATCAGCATTTGTATTTACTTGAAGTATCAATTCTGAAGTTCAGGAATTTCAGTGTTCATATTTATGTGATTTTTTGATTATCCGAAGTGGATATCTAAAATTGAATTAATTGGGCCCAAACGTTTGGAATTCTCAAAACACAATAAAGAAGCATCATGATGATAAATAACAGTTAATTCTCAAAGGAATAGCACCTATGTATATAATTATTATACTCTGAAATCTAAACAGTATTGAACTGCCATTACCCATAATCATTAGCATACGTATATACTGAGGGGTTATTCTTATATTTTTAGGAACGTTTACAGCCAGAAATTCAATTCTTTTGATTTCAAGTGTTCAAAATCTAATCGCAGCCTCGTTTTGGGGATAAATAAATGTCAATATCGTCCAAATGTAGGGAAAGTAGATTTACTTTTGACTAGTTGAGACTGAGATCAGACTGTAAGTGAATCTTCTTAAAATTAAAACCGATGCCTGGACTTGTGAATCCAGTATAAATCTGTCAAAACTACCTCTATTTTGACACAGTGTACAGAAAATAGTTTTGTTTGTTACCGACTTGATACTGCAATAAGGTTTTGAACATTTTAAATCACGAGGAATGGCCTTCAGTTTTCACATTGTAGACTGAATAGAAAATATGACGATATAGGTATATATGGTACAACATAAACAAACTCATTCGATTCTTCCACATTCATAAATCTTTAAATACTATGCACCTGACCCAATGAAAGACAGCGTTACTAATAATGACCAGAAATGACAAACCACTCTCAAAAATTTACAGAGTTTTTTATAAAATCTTGTTTGTGTGTGGATTTTTTGTATATATATATATATTGTTTATTATCTCAATTAATATTCTATGTTATCCTAATTATGTGTGCATACGATTTTTTTTATTGTAGGTTAATATCGCCTTTATAGTACCGTCTTTTGTCTGTTACTTATCGAAGGCGAAGGAAGCAGAGACAACTAATCTCGATTCACTTAAAATTATATACTCTCGATCATCGCCTCTTCATAACAAGACGATACAAAAGGTCAATAGTAGGCAAGTACCAATGAATTCTATCACCTAATTTAGTCGTAGTTACACTTTTTCCTTTAATGGTTTTTAAACATACCTTCCTAAATCAAATGTATTTTGTAGGTTATTAAGTATTCACAAACAACCAGACCCAGAACAACTACTTGTAGGTTATAGAAATATTTAATCCGTTCGGGAATCGAACCCGTGACACGCAGCGCAGCAGTCAAACATTTAAACATTATGCCAACCGTGCCACTGTCACACTCTCTCGGCGACGATAATTCACCACACTGGTACCTACAGTGAGTTTTGGTAGATAACACTTGTCCCAGAACCGAAAATTCAAAGAAATGTTTGGTTCTAGCAGATGTCAGTTTTCTTACGATGTTTGCCTTCAGCATTTTGACAGCAGTGGTGATAATTAACCACCAAATAAGCTACGACTGGGTCATCACTTCTGTTTGAATGAATTTCACTTGTATATAATTTGTTATATATTTTGAAACGGAGTTACCTATGTATTAGTCATGAAATAAATGTATTGTTATATTTGTAGATTTCCTAACCTTGTGAATATCTTACAAGGCTATGGAATGACAGAAGCAGGTGAGTTGACCTCCGAGAGCTGGGGCACAAAGGGACCCAAGTCTGGCAGTGTGGGCAAGGCTTCACCTGGAATTACTTTAAAGGTTTGTAATTTTAAAAAAAAATATATTTACAAACTGCTATTCACTAAAACTAGGGCGCTGTTCCAACATTGATTGCATCACTACTTACCGTCAGGCAGGATTACAGTCAAGCACTAGTTTATAAATATCTATTTAAAAAAAAAACAACATATTTCCAAAAAGGCACCACAAAGTGGAAAATAACTAATTTTGGAAGTTTAGAATTACCAACTGAATTTCAACAAGATTTTTTTCGACAATATGAAAATTATATGAAACTACACGTTTTTACTCTTGTTGTTCTCTCTTTTTTTTTTTTTTGACAAATCACACAGATTGAGCTAGCCCCAAAGTAAGTTCGAGACTTGTGTTATGGGATACTAACTCAACGATACTATCAATAAACATCCAAGACCCAGGCCAATCAGGAAAAGATTGTTTTCCATCATGACCTGGCCGGGGATCGAACCCGGGGCCTCCACGTCGCAGGCAGGCATGTTGACCGCTGCGCCACGGAGGACTGTAAATTTTCTGGCATACATTTCCTATACAAGGTGTAATATTCAATACTTTGCACAGGTCGTGGACCCGGAAACCCGTAAAACTGTGGGTCCTAACCAACGTGGTGAAATATGCTTGAGAGGTCCAGTACTCATGAAAGGTTACATTGGCATACCACCTTCTACTTACTTAGATGGCGACGGCTTCTTCAAAACCGGAGACCTGGGTTATTATGATGAAGACGAGTACTTTTTTATTGTCGAGAGGCTGAAGGAGATCATCGTGTATGATGGTTATAAAGTAAGTATTATTACACATGATCATTTCTTCTAATATTTTAGTCTTCGATCAAAAATAATTGTAGTTATTACCTCTAAATGAAGATTTCATATAGTACAAATCCAGTTGTAATAAAGTCATACAAAAGATAAAATATAGTCGTACCAGAGATACAAAAAACAAAAAGCTCTAATAAAAGAGTTTTCCATAGGGAAATATTTTTATACTGTGAATGTGTAAATCAACAGAAATAATACACGCTCTGAAGCCTTACTAACCTTTAAAAATATTCCAAAATTACTAAAAGGAAAGCGTACCTATGTCATTCCGAGAAAATGTAGGTATCATGAGCTGAACTCAGCAAAAAAAAACATATCGTGTTTTATTGAAGCAATAAGACGACGTTTTTGTAGATAATATTAACTGAAACTAACAAGGTCCACGAAATCGATCCACACCTTTTCATCTTGAGAAATCCTGTCTTCGTGGAATTATGAATAAGCATTTTATTATTATCTACCCATTTCTAGCTTATTACTAACATATTCTATTCTATTTTTGTTTTTGGCAATGGTGCCGAGGTCGACAATTCTATACTATCATATAAATTGCTTTGTTCTTATAAGCTTGTTCATTTTCATTCTATTTCTGTACTAATAAGTACTATAATACTTTTAAATATAGATTTAATGCTACCATGACCCTACATCATTATTTTGATTACTATATGCGACTGTTTCAATATTTTACAGTCTCTAAAACAATCTGAGTGCTGTCAAAATAATAATCTTCATAACTAAGCTCATTCAATGTCCCTCTCAGTTAAACAAAAATTGAAAAGTCACACCACTAACCTTTGCCTCTCAGTAGTAGCTCTGCCTCTTTTATTTTGACTTGGATTTCATAATAGGTGGCTCCACTGGAATTGGAAACCATTCTCCAACTTCACCCAGGAGTCAGGGAAGCTGGTGTGGTGGGGAAACCAGTACCTATTTATGGGGAAGAACCAACTGCCTTCGTTGTCAAGCAATCTGGGGTTGAAGTGTCTGAAAAGGAACTGGTTGATTATGTTGCATTAGAGGTATGGTTTTGAAATTAGCTTTATAGGTATAATGGGAATGACAACACGACAATTTTGAAAGTGAATTATTGTTGTTGCTAAAAAGTCTTCTGGAATACATTTATTTTTGTGAGAATATAATTCGGAATACTTGCGGGGCGCCTTTGATTAAAACTTGTTGCTAGGTTTTATTTTTCATACTATGCTATATACTTTAAGTACATCAATCCGGAAAACAGTATTCCTGGAAATTGAATGCAGATTGTTTTTGTTTTCTTTTTTCTTTATACGAAACCTGAATATACTTTTTTCAGAATAAGCACGCAATACAATCCAAGTAAAATTAACATATTTTGAGTAATAATATAGTTCTAAAGTAATTTTATTTTGCCACTTACGGCCGAATTAACGAGTAACGTACATAATATTATCTTAATGTATTATTGTGATGGAAAATGTTATAACTAGTTAATTACAAACCAACAAACAAATTATTATCAACTAGCGGCTGCCAGCGACTTCGTTCCCGTGAAGTTGGTTATGCTCCGCTCCCATTGGTCGCAGCGTAATGTTATATAGCCTAAAGCCTTCCTGGGTTAATCGGCTATCCAACGCAAAAAGAATTTTCCAAATCGGAACCGTAGTTCCTGAGATTAGCGCGTTCAAACAAACAAATTTTCAGCTTTATATATTAGTCTAGATCTAGATAAACGCAAGACGACCCGCGCCTGCAGCGACGCGGGCAGGCGTGCGGTGTGTTGGTCATGATAACTCTTAACTTTGTGGTTTTTTATTATATCTTTGTGAAATTATGTACATAGATTCTATACTTAAAAATACTGGACACGTGTTTCAGATTTCGCATACACAAATAATAACTTTGTGTATGTATCTACTGTTATCACATATAAATTGTGCATATTTATTCACCTCGTAATAACTAGGACAGCAATTTTATTAACAACAACTAACTATTTGTATAATATTATTTTTAACCGTGCATTCTACCATTAATAACCTTTTGTGAATGAACTTTTCTCACTTTAATATTAATTTACTAAATGTTAAGATACTTGAAATTTTTGATTAATGGAAGACTTAAAATATGTAATAAATATGTAAATATGTATATTCAAAATGTTACAAGTAACGTATGAGAAGCCAACAAGCTCCGAATATTGAATATTACTTACGATACCGCCTTTGTTTTCCACGAAACATGGCTTTTGTGTAAAACAGTAAAGAAAACTAAAACCTTTTTTTAACAATGTAAATTTAAATGTAAAATAGAAGTTAGCTTAGGATCTGATAATCTTGTAATTCGTTGAACGGCGGATGGAACAGGAATTTTGAAACTAAAACCTTCTGTTCAATATTTTGTTGAAATCCTATTCCTACAGTGTTGCATAACTGAACTGATTGTGTCTTCTCGTTTTCCCGCATTTTCACGTGAAAACGTTTTCCTAACCGGCTATCCCTATATCAGATGTATTATTCAATTCATATGTAAATGTAAAAGTGGCTCCATAGGTCATAACAGACTCGTTAATCCCTATAATTAAAAAGCTTATCCTATCCTATCAATATTGGTTCAAATTAACTTAATTAAAATGCCCATTGACTCAATAAAGTTGTTTAATTTTTCAGGTGGCACCTTTTATGCATTTGAAAGGAGGTGTGAGGTTCATTGAAGAAATGCCGAGGAATCCCAGGGGCAAGATAATACGCCAACGGTTGAGGGAAATGCTGTAATAAATTTCTAACCTTTACACACGATTATACAGATCTATATAAAGATAATTACCCAAAAATCTCGTTTCATTATCTCAAATAGATTCACAACCAAACAGACATTTCAATATAACAAATAAATATTGAGTGCTTCGACCTATTTGTATTTCCAAGATCTCATGCAATTGGTTCCAGTCAAAATATTACTACACGTAGAATATGTAAAAGTAAAGAAGATTTGCTACACTAAACAAAAGAGAACCTAGACTTTTCTTACCTATGTATATTTAGAAAGGATTTTTGAGACAAACATTTATTTTACATTGTTAAAAAAATTATCAACACAGTAGGAACCATTAATTAACTGTAACTACCCACGATTGCTGACAAAGAATAGGCAAGCGCCGCGGCTAAAGGAACTAAGAAAATATAATAGGACTCCTCTCAGATTGTTTTTGACCTTTTTCTTTTATTCGAAAAGATGTTTGCGTCGGCCTCGTGAGTCATTATTATATCATCAAGCTACTATTGAGAGTGGAAACAAAAAACACCTCGCAAACGGCGCTCGCCTGAAAGCTTTGTACAGCGTAATATAATTCTACTTTGTATTCTCGTCTTATCTTCAGAGACGTCTTTATTAATTCAGTATGATTTGGATTATCATAATTCCTTACCTTTTGCCTAAAATTACTTTGTAATAGGACAAACACTTGGCATAAACAGCTTTTGTTAATTTGAATTTCCAAATTAAACTTTACATTTATTAGGTGGTATTGAGAAATGCTAATAGAGCCATTACTTAACTTTTATGAAATTGTTTTCTGTAAAAGACATGAAATTGCTATAATACGTCTTCTTTATCATTTCGGCATGGAAAATGTATCTAGGTTTAAGTCGGTATGCTAATAAAGAACTTTCCTGCGGCGTCATTTACATTGACATTTTTTTAAATGAAACTCTTTTACCATTTAAATTGACTGGTTTTACCTCGGAGCAATTTACCCCGCCCTAGCCTCTTCCCAGGATTGGTCCCTGCGGCTTATAATAGGTTTCTTAAAAGAAAATCGAGTTAAACAGACGTGATTGACTTAATTGTGGAAACGCTTTATTTCCCTAGATTAAAGAATTATTTCTGAGAAGGAAACTAACTAGATTACATTTGAAATCCCTGGCCATAGATTATGCCGACGTGTTAAATTAATTTCACTTGTATTCATATTTATACCCCCTGGAAAAAGTCATAAAATATATTCTTGAGTGGCTCCATAAAAGTTTAACAACGAGGAAAACAGAATTAATAAAGTTATGTAAACAGAAAAATTAATGAATCTACGAAATCAATCTTTCTGGTGGTTTTCACACACACAAATTCAGTGATATTTTCTGCGCCGCCAAGTTTATGCTTGCTGACCGTAAAATAGACGAGCAACTCTTCACTAATGTTCACTTCGAAAATTGAATCGTTTAATGGCAGCGGGGCGGAGTGAGAGGGAACGCATTGGCTGGGTGAGCGTAATTGCGTCAGAGTACCTTTGATACTGAGTGGAAATAGAGCAATTAAGTCCCTCGAGTTGCAGAGTTTACCTTGATTTTTTATTGCTCTCCCTTTTGTGTACACTTGGTTTAGGAGTTAATAAACATGTGGGTGAACGAACTCAACAAAGAGTAACATACCGCAACGACAACAAAACATGCCTTTATAGAGATAACGTTACAAAAGAAAACTCATTTGAGAGTGACATTAAAATTATAAATTTGAGCAACAAAATACGTTTTATTAAACGCTCTTTATGCATGACAAAGTTGAACGATAAACAAGACAAAGCCGAGCTTGATAATGCAGCCTCCAGGGTACGCAATTTATTGAAAACAGGCGAAGGAGTACATAAGCGTGTGCTCACTACCAGCTGATACAATCACGTGTGTATAATGCACCACGTTACCATACAATTGCTTTAAAGTCAGTTAAGACTACAAAAGATGGACTATACGCTTTATCCACGAAGTTTGAGTGAAGCTGTTGTAAGAAACTGGAAAATATATGAAACATTCATGTAGGTAAGTACGAAACTTTAGAAATCTCGGAACTAAATAAAAGCACTATAACTCTACTTCATAAACCAAATGTAAATTCATCTTTTCAATGTCACAATTAGTTATAAAAGATTGAAATTCCACCAATTACCTAGAATCTAGATAATGTTTGTGAACCTGACCATGCGCTTTTATTTGTCAATTGTATAATGGTCTCGTTTGTCAGTATGTGCATACTGAAACTCGTATTTGCATAGGTTTAGACTTCAATTCTAAAGTACGTATTTTATTTGAAAGTTGCTGCTTCCTAGCCTGATTTCCCTTTGATCTAGCTCTGACAATGGCATTCCATAAGAAAAGGCGGTGGTAGGCCATAATATCAGCTGCCGGCAGAAGTTACCACCCACCAGACAAAGTCTTGTCGCCAAGCGATTCGTCGTGTTCCGGTATGATGGCAGGTGAAGCCGTACGGAGGACGGGTCTGAGGAGTTGTGTTGCAATGTGTGCCGAGTACGATGCACCAAATGTTATTGTGTTGTTAAATGGAGCTTGATCGTGGAGGGTCTCCAGATTAATCTCCCTCTTTCGCAGCATCGTTGGTCGTATTGTTAGGTTTAACATAGCATCACCTTGCTCAACTGCCGTTTTTCTTCCTACTCACTAAGATTTTTAAGTGAATAGGCTTAATATTAATAAACTTGCGCACTAAAAATTAGGGGCAAAAATTCATTAAAACGGAATTGCTTCGTTTAAACTAATGATGCAAACTAGATCACAGGATCTACCTGGATACCAGCACTTTACCGAACTAAAAAGTATAGTAGAAACTTTTTTCCAAAAACAGTTGCCCCAAATTGCGATATCGTATTATATATATCGTAAAATATTCCGTTATAGTGTTCTTTAGACACGAAAAACATCGTACAATAAGTACCTGTTGCTTTTTGTTATTTGTTCAGAGAGCTTTCTACATTAAAAAGAATATTTAAACCTGAATAAAAGTTCAACTAAGATTTTCAAAATGATTTCCTTTTTAAAAGTTTTCAACTGTTACTGGGGTTCCTTCGTAACTTTTCATCTGGTTTTGAACTTTTTTGTTAATAATTGTACTACATAATAACAAAACTTGTAGGAAAGTGTCCACTGTGACAATAGGGTAGTTGATTAGAAAAACTAATTGGTCCGTCAGTCAGATTTCCAAAAAAAATTAGACACGTATTTTTTCGTATTTGCATAGGTTTAGACTTCAATTCTAAAGTACGTATGTGCTGAATATTTCAGCCATTATTCACATCATTTTAAAAGGTTTGAAAGGGTGAATGCATCGGGTTTCACATTATATATATAACGGCGCGTGACTGGTTAATTCTGAATATTGTGATCTATTTTATCGTATCAGTATCAATTGTCCATAAATTACTCTACTTTTTTTAAATCGATTAATCGCACGGTATTCGGATAAATTATGATTTTTATTAAGAGCGGATAACACCATGAAGCGAATGGTAACACCAGAGACTGGAGTTGCATTTGACATAGCAAGCGACCGTTAGCGCGGGCATTCTGTGCTCAAGTTTCGATCGAGTGTGTTTGTCATACTCAAACCCAGTGGTTCTTATCTGTTTAAATCTGAGATTATCATTGTAATTCCTTAATATTAAATTGATATAAGTGTCTGTACAGTTAAAATAATAAGAATCGAACATCACACTAGTTATTTTTCAACGTTTTCGCGAAATACCGCCCACGATGGATGCTCATGTGATGAGAAGACACCTACTATACGGAACTTCGGCCCCGCTTCCTGACGTTTCCCCGATATATAAATACATATATATTTTATGGTATTTATCCTTTGTTCGCGTAATTCTTTGTAGATATATGAGAATTTCATCGGTTGGTTATAAAATGGCACCGTACCAAATAACTATGAGCTGTTCTATCTGTCCTTCGGTAGTTATTTTATCAAATACACGACCTGTCTAACGCCAGATATTCCATGTCATCTATCTGGCTCTAAATATTTATACTACCAAAATATTTAGATACTAAGAATTTTAAATGTCCTTCAAATTATTTCCGCTTCAGACTGTTTGTTTTCGAATTATTTCATTTTATTGAGATGATATGTTTCAAATACAGTAATTGAATGATGCATACATTGAATAATACAGTACAGTTCAGAACTTCACATTATTAGATCTAAACCTATCTGACTTAGTGAAGTCATCACAGTTAAACATTACATAGTACACAGAGGCGGCCATTCGTGTTACATTTAATTAACTAAGTAGCCTCTAAACGTAGCCGGACGGTCATCATAGCCCGATCTAACCGTTGAATAAGTAAGCGTAATAAAATAAATCCACTAAGCCAGCATAACGCGCTGGATTTAACATGGCTTACTGACGCTTTCGAAGCTGTGAAATACCCACCCCATATGCCTATCACCCTTTGTTAAGTAAAACGTCACAATTTCTGACGCATTACTTTTTCAACTATTACTTACAACTTGGAACGTTTTGTCGTTTGTTTTCGAAGATATTCGATCTTTTTATGTAAATTACCTTTTGCGTATTCGATTCCATTTTTAATAATATTTGATTAATGTGTCGACAATTTCTTTATTAATACCTATATAAAAATTATGCCTTAACGCAAACTACGTTGCGTGTGATAAAGCATTAATTAATAATGATAATATAATTATATTATTTAGCGTTAAGTGATTTCAAATTGAACGAATGGTGTATTTTTAATAATAAATCAGTCAGTCAGATAATTACGAATAGTTTAATGTTTTCATGGAGTAATTATTTTTATCTAATTATGGAACTTTGTTTCGGTAGATACCGTTGATAATTAGTTTTGTGTGTTTTGTCTATCAGTATATTAGGTTAGCTGACCTAATAATGAGAATAACCTCATACAAGTAACTTGATAATGTTATTGTTTGTTCGATATCAGCTATATGTTTTAATGAACGTAAGTCGATTAATCTTTGTTGTGGTAAGTAATACTCATTAATTTACTTCAAAAACGGAGGAGATTCTCAATTCGGTTGCTTTTTTTTTATGTCTGTACTCAAAATTTTCAAGTGGTTCAAGGAATTTTGATGATTTCTTTTTTATTTGAAAGTTGCTGCTTCCTGGCCTGATTTCACTTTGATCTAGCTCGGACAATAAGAAAACTGTATAAGTTTTCAATTTGTGTTATTTTCGGTGGTAAGCCATAATATCAGCTGCCGGCAGAAGTTACCACCCACCAGACAAAGTCTTGCCGCCAAGCGATTCGTCGTGTTCCGGTATGATGGCAGATGAAGCCGTACGGAGGACGGGTCTGAGCAGTTGTGTTGCAATGTGTGCCGGGTACGATGCACCAAATGCTGTTGTGTCGGGAGTTTGGTCATGGAGGGTCTCCAGATCAATCTCCCTCTGGCGCAGCATCGTTGGTCGTGTTGTTGGGTTTAAAATTGCATCACCACGCTCACTGCCGTCTTTCTTCCTATTCACTTAGTTTTTTTTAATGGAAAGTGTCTTAATAAACTTGCGTACTTTACCATCAACGATTGCATCACTGCTTACCATATGACGGGATTGCAATCAAGCACTAGTTTATAAAAAAATAGTTTATTAAAAAAGTAAATACGCGAAAAATTGAACGACTAATACCAACCGATGCAAACCGATTTCGATAATCCTTTTTTTTTGTAAAATGATATTACTTTCAGTTTAGTGTCTTGGAAATTTTATCAACATCGTTTCAGTAGTTTGGTTTAAAAATAAAAATTAGGCACAAAAATTCATTTAAACGGAATTGCTTCGTTTACTTTTCACAATTCATCATCTGCCTTGACTTTTCCTAACTAATGATGCAAACTAGATCACAGGATCCACCTGGATACCAGCACTTTACCGAACTAAAAAGTGTAGTAGAAACTTATTTCCAAAAACAGTTTCTGTGATTTTTGTATTTCCTAAATTGGTATATATTGTTATTCTTAAGTATATTTTTTAAAATTATATTATTAGGTAAGTATATATTTTTTTGAAGTCACTATTTTTTTTTGTACTTAAAGATGTTTTTTTTTATTCCTACATAGGTACCAATTTTAGGTTACTCATGAATGATATATTGGTTTAGATATAAAGTCGATTTACTAAAAAAAAAGTGATAGGTGCTCATTTAACATGAATGAAGTGCCCCAAATTGCGATATCGTATTACGTAAAATATTCCGTTATTAGTGTTCTTTAGACACGAAAAACATCGTACAATAAGTACCTGTTGCTTTTTGTTATTTGTTCAGAGAGCTTTCTACATTAAAAAGAATATTTAAACCTGAATAAAAGTTCAACTAAGATTTTCAAAATGATTTCCTTTTTAAAAGTTTTCAACTGTTACTGGGGTTCCTTCGTAACTTTTCGTCTGGTTTTGAACTTTTTTGTTAATAATTGTACTACATAATAACAAAACTTGTAGGGAAGGTTAAGTGTCAACTGTGACAATAGGGTAGTTGATTAGAAAAACTAATTGGTCCGTCAGTCAGATTTCCAAAAAAAATTAGACACGTATTTTTTATTTTTTCATATAAACAAAATATTAAGACGATACAGTGAGTTGAAAACTTGTGTTGACGTCGCACGAGTTTTCAACTCACTCCTTGCTACATTTTTAGCAACGAGTGACGTCACCAACCACCACTCCTGATGTTTGATGCCTTTTATATTTGTATTTTTTTTTTTCATTTGATAAAACAAAATATACGTATCCAATATTTTTTGAATGACGAATTAAATAGTTTTTTTAACAGGAAACATCCCTATAGTGACGGTGTCCTTAATATTATTAAACTGGTAGGATTTAAAAGCTAAATATGTACGCCTGCTCTCAAGTGTATACCCTTTTAAGTTTATTACGAAGAAACAAATGCAGAAAGCTTTCATCGATTTTATAACACTTTCGTTATAAAATGAAAGGTATAAAATTGACATTTTAGATAAATACGAGTATTAGGCACCTAATAGCTGAACTAACTGAATCTGAAACTTATCCTTTGCCGTAAAATTACGGCGCTTGTTTAATAGATATTAATATTAATGAGTAGGGAAAGCGGGATACGTTATACAAATTTGTTATGCATTCATCTGGTACTGGGGCCGGAGGGCCACAGGAGCCCACGATATAAACTAATGAGCCGTGAACCACGAGCCCATGCATGTGTATTATTACAAGCTTGCCATAAAACTTCTCACCACAATGCAACAATACCCCGTATCGGCTAAAGCCGCAGTTAAGTTCATAAAATATTGCACATTTCATTCTAAAATACGCCGAAATACCTTTGTTATAGTATACAAAAATGCAAGGAAAACGCGGTGATAGTAAAGTTTACGGACGATTTATGTCCAGTTGCTGGCGCACTGGTTGCTGCCTTCTTTATTCAATCTTTTTGTGCCCCAAGAAAGATATTTTCACTAACATTTTAAAGTTTTTATTTATGTATGAGTACCTTTTCAATTAATTTCGTCGAAGCCAAATGGAATAGCTTTTTTCTAAAAAATTTTGGCTCATGTGTCGAAAATGGTGAAACAATTTTTGACAAATGAATATCATTTACCGATTCCGTACTTCTGGATCTCTTTTTGTCCTAAATGTTGAGAATTATCTATTTTTGGTTTTTGTTTTTGAGGGAAACATGACTCAAATTACTGCTTTCCGGTCACTTAAATTATATTATAATGTGCAAAATATAATAAGTTATAGGAGAAGAGAGAAGTTTACAGATCATTGACCAGAGATGATCGATTAACACTTAAGAAAGTTTAAGTGTGGATAAAGTTTGTCCGCCTAGTTTTAGAAGCGTTAAGTAAAACTCGTAAGGCGCGGAAAGACTCTCGGCTCGGATAAGTCATCCATCAAATAGTTCCCGTCTTGTTAAAATAACAAGGTCTTATTAAACCTCACTGAGAGTTCAACAACGCCGGAGAGAAAAAAAATAAAAAGTTTTTTATTCAGCTGGTAAATATCGTTATATTCAGCACAGTTTGTCCTCTTAGAAAATGGACTATGGCTCTTGTCGGTCAATGATGGATAGAAGTTTTCGAGAAGTGGGGACGCGCAATAGATTTTAACAATATTTTCAGATGTTACGTAGTTTCCAATGAGCTCGTATCAGGCTGTAGGTAGCTTACACTAAAACATTATTATAGGTGTGCAGGTGTATATTAATTAACATTCCTATTTAATTTTAGCAAATCTATCTATACCATTACCTACTAATACCTACAAATTATGAAGTGGAACTAACAGTAGGTTTTGAAAACATATGTTTACATAATTTTGACAGTCATGTACTCGAGAAAGACTATATATAGGCTACTAGCTGCGCCTCGCGGTTTCACCCGTGTAGGTTTCGATATATTTTTTTTATACGCTTCGCTCCCATTGATCGCAGCGTGTTGTTATATAGCCTAAAGCCTTCTAGGGTGAGTGGGCTATCCAACACAAAAAGATTTTTTCAAATCGGACCAGTAGCTCCTGAGATTAGCGCGTTCAAACAAACAAACAAACTCTTCAGCTTTATATATATATTAGTATAGATATAGCTTTATATATTTGTATAGATTTGCCGTGTGGTGACTTGCCCGGGATGTCGTAGGAGGCGACTAAGAGGCACTTATGCACCTAACATCTCTGCGAAAGAAGGAAAACTCGAAACAAAACCCTCTACCAACCCGTTTAATCAGCGTGGTAGTAGCAGGTCATTACATTTCATGTCAGGCACAACAAATCGATGGCCTCCAGTTCCCGGGGGCCTTGATATTCCTGGCCAACGCGGCAGCGCGGCGCGGGGTGCTAGGAATCTCCGGCGCCTGGCGGCTGCGGCTGGGCTGGCAAGACCAACTGACCCTGGCAATATTCAACGGACGCACGCTGCGGCTCGATGCCAACCTCGAGCAGTTAGAGGAGGAAATGAAGTACATAAGATGGCATATCCTGGGATTATCAGAAATCCGAAGAGAGGGAGAGGATATGATCACATTATACTCAGGCCAGCTTATGTATTTCAGGGAGGGTGATCAGCCATCACAGCGAGGTATAGTATTTCTGGTCAACAAATCTATCTGTGACAACGTTGTCGATATCTAAAGTGTATCGATGAGGGTAGCGTACCTTGTGCTGAAGTTAACCAAAAGGAAGATAATACAAGTGTACGCGCCAACGTCGACACACTAGATATGATGTGTATCATGTTCAACATGCATCTATTTAGAAAAGCATCTGAACATCGCTATAAAATGATTAGAGAAAAACACGGACATGAACTATGCGGTCGACATTCAAAGACCGCCTTGATGCACAAAAGCATACTTTGTATGGCCCCAGCAATATTTAATAAATTACCAAATGGGATTAAGGACCTAAATATTATTCAATTTAAAATCAAATGAAGACATCTGTTATTGGAGAAATGCTATTATACAATTCAGGAATTCCTTAATAATAAATTGTAAGTTATTTGACATTGATACTCATTTAATTTTCACATTATACTATTTCTTTAACATTATTAACTTGACATTGCCACCTATCTGAAATTCTATTATATAAGTTATTTAACATCTATTTATTTTGACATTGTATTGTATTTTGACATTGTAAGTTATTTGACATTAATATTTATAAAAATTTGACATAGCATCGTATTCCAAAATCATTAAATTATCCATCATTTTAATAGATTGATAATCCTTTTTATGATTTTAAGTGTTATTAAAGAGTATGTGCCTTCATGGTAGATTTTTTAAGGAACTGATTTATTAGATATTAAGATCACATTGTAAAATGTATTTACCAAAAATCACACTAATTAATGAATTGAATTGAATTGAATTAAGGCATGGCACAAGAGCGTAGTGGTTCTGTTTTTCAAGAAAGGTGATAAAACCTTACTGAAGAACTATAGACTCATTTTGCTGTTGAGCTATGTCTACAAACTATTTTCAAGAGTGATCACGAACCGACTAACGCGCAGACTCGACGAATTCCAGCCGCCTGAGCGGTCGGGTTTCGAGGAGTATTACCATAGACCACATACACACAGTGAGGCAGATTATACAGAAGACCGAAGAATATAATCAGCCTCTGTGTCTTGTATTTGTGGACTATGAGAAGGCCCTTGACTCCATCGAGACATGGTCTGTTCTGGAATCTTTGCACCGATGCCAAGTCGATTGGTGATACATCCAAGTGATGAGATGTCTTTATGATGCCGCCACAATGTCCGTCCAAGTCCAGAACCAGCAGATTAAACATATCCCTCATAAGAGGAGTGAGGCAAGGGGACGTTAATTCCCCGAATTTGTTCTCCAATGCCCTCGAGGATATGTTTAAGACGCTGGATTGACAGGGTCATGGCATTAACATCAATGGCGAGTACATCTCCCACTTGCGATTTGTGGAAGATATCGTCATCATGGCGGAAACGCAGCAAAAACTGGAATAAATGCTGACCTGCTTAGCTGAATCCTCCCAACGCATCGGTCTCCGGATGAACTTAGACAAGACCGTTCAATGAACGGGTCACTCCGGGACCGGTTGCCGTAAACGGAATTCCGCTCGAAGTTCTTTCAGAATACGTATACCTCGGCCAAACGTTGCAATTAGAGAAAAACAACTTCGAGAAGGAGGCAAATAGAAAGATCCAGTTGGGATGGGCAGCATTTGGTAAACTTCATCGGGTATTTTCGTCCCCCATACCCCAATGTTTGCAAACTAAAATCTTCAGCCAGTGCGTCCTACCCGTCAGATTTACGGGGCCAAGACGTGGATACTAACGGTCAGACTAGTCCATAAGTTTAAAGCCGCTCAGCGAGCTATGGAGTGGGCTATGTTGGGTGTCTCTCTGAAGGACCAGACAAAGTCTTGCCGCCAAGCGATTTGTCGTGTTCCGGCATGATGTCTGGTGAAACCGTACGGAGGACGGGTCTGAGCAGTTGTGTTGCGATGTGTGCCGAGTACGATACACCTAATGTTGTTGTGTTGGGAGTTTGGTCGTGGAGGGTCTTCAGATCAATCTCCCTTTGGCGCAGCATCGTTGGTCGTGTTGTTGGGTTTAACATTGCATCACCTCGCTCAACTGCCGTCTTCCTTCGTATTCGCTCGGTTTTTCTGAGTGAATAGGCTCTTAATAAACTAGCACGCTTTACCATCAACGATCTCATCACTGCTTACCATCAGGCGGGATTGCGGTCAAGCGCTAGTTTATAATTATTAAAAAAAAAAAAAGGACCGCATCAGAAATGAGGTCATCCGACAGAGGACCAGAGTCACTGACATAGCTGAGAGGATTAGCAAGCTGAAGTGGCAATGGGCTGGCCACATATGCCGCAGGACCGACAACCGTTAACGTAAACGAGTCCTCGAGAGGAGGCCTATGTGCAGCAGTGGACGAGTAGAGGCTGATGATGACGATGATAGATATAGATTTAACATCATGCGATGACCCATAGGAGCGGAGCAAATGTGAAAAAATCAGAAAGAACGCTAAGCTAAATCGAAGTGATAGCACCGGCGGGTGATAAGATACGAGGGGGTAACGACAAGAGTTTTCACGACAGCAAAGTTACTTAGAGAAACTAGTATCCTATTACATATATAAGCAAGACTGTTGTCAAGGCGTAAGATATATTAGAAATTATTATCTCCAACTATTCTACAACTTTAATAATTTATTTGACACCAGATTTATAGCTAAGATGTTTGATCAGGCTTTGTCAATAAAACTTGTAATGAGGAAATATATTCGCAAAAGTGTCGGAAAATTCCAATAACACCATTCAACCACACTCTCTCAATACTCAGATAATACGCCATTGACTTGTAATATCTTATTAATAGTGCTATATATATATATAATATAAGAGCCCGGTCGTATTTATCAAGATAAATAAACCATCAATTTTGTTACAGAGTCCACAAAATATTAACAGATCTATTCCGGAGACAGATTTATTGGTCCCTAAGGACATCATTATATGTTTGGGCGTATAATTAATTGCAAGCCTATTGACATATATTTATGTAACTCTATTTGTACAAGATATACCATACCTTCTTCTACACATACGTAAATACATATATGTCTACATAATAACTATGTAATTTTCCTCTCTGTCTTTGTCATTTTTACTTCATTTTATGTCAACCTTTCCAAAGGACAGACGTTTTCCTATTTCTAATAACAAAAACACGAATATATTTCACAATAGATACCCGTGTATCATATTTATTAGTTGCCTTTTAAAGTGCCACACGTGTATCAAAGTAGCTTAAGAACGGGAAACAAACTGTTACTGTAGAATGGAACTACAGACCCAACGAGGACACATTGACTTTTCAGCAGTCACTAGAATAATTGACACTGGACAAAGCGTCTCAGTCTGCTCCGCACTGTTGTATTGTTCTTCCACCTCTGCTTTGTTCGTAAACGGATGCACTAGGTTGATATTTGCTTTTTGAAGGAACAGGTGATAATTTGAACCAGCGTTTCCAGACATCCCGATTTCGGTGAAACGTCTCAAATTGTAGCCCAAAATAAAATAACCCGCGTGGGATCATTGTTGTCCCACTTTTCTGGGTTTACTCGACGAACACTAAAGCTATTCTTTTCAGTTAAATAAATTTATGTATTTTATTAGAAAAATAAATACATTTTCTGTCTCTATCTATTATTATTGTTAAAAATAAGAAACTGCTGATTATTTGGTTATATGTTTATTGTCTATGTCCCACTTTCGACGAAAGAATACCGCCTTTTTAGGTAAAGGGCAAAGAGAGTTAAGATAAATATAATTTTAATGTCTTTGGTAAAGGGTAAAAAAAGCCAGTTTGGCCAAAAACCAACCTAGCACTGGTGGGTTTAAACTGACTTTTTGCTGCTCAGGTGTCTTAAAAATCCTACATATGTCATATATCCAACGGTAGTGAGCACTTTGTATTTAAAAATTATGCCTAAAATGGTTAAATAGGGGATGAAAGTTTGTATGGTAGATAATTAGGAATTGTTGCCGAAAGGAAATATCATCGGGTACACCACGGCTTGTATCCATGAATGGTTGATACCTATAGTCCACATTTTTTTTTGTAAATGGACATTTTAAAGTACATCTAAATTCTGAACATAATTTGATAAAGACGAAGCTAATGTACATTGTATACGAGGGTTACTGATAGCACGAGAACGTTGACTATCAAAGCCGGCAGCTTCCCCTATTAACCGGAAATCTATTCCTTGCATAATTATAAGTCTATTTAGATCGTCAAAGAGCTACGTCTAATAGAATTACCCTTTTACATCGAGGGTTCATGCGCATTGAGGCAAAAATAGCTTTCACACTCATGTTGCTAATCAGAAGGTTGTAAGTTCGAAGATAGACAAGTAAAAAAATAATAGTAAGGCTATAATATATACCTCGTGAGAGAGACTCTTCCTCTTCTAAGAAGTTCGCCATAATCCTTTGGATAATCGAATAAAACTCAAACAATTTTTTTAATAATCCGTAGCTTTTCAGCTTTGGAGTCCGCTTTACCAGTCTAACTGCTGATTTTGGTTATACTTCGATATTTTCCGTGAAGCGACTGCCGTCTGACCACCAAAACCCGAAGGCGATAGCTAAGTATTGCAGTTAGACCAATTGTTAGATTTTTGGGGGCTCCAACAACCCGTAACGACTGCCATTAGATGTTCGTATGGCAACCGGGACCAACGACTTAACGTGCTTTCCGAGGCACGACCAGATCAGTGCAAATATTCATATTCATGCATACAAATATTTGCACTGTGCGGGGATCGAACACGCGCCTTCTTGCGCAACGGCCGCTTTCGCTACCGCTACGCCACGGAAGCTGTTAAAATCAGCCTTAAGTGCAGTGTATAAAGTTCTTATCACAAAGCAGTACAAAAAGCCATTATTTTTTACGACCGAGTCTGACATCAAACCAAATTCAACCTTACACGCATGTATTAAAGTCAGAATTATAAAGTAAGTACTAAAATATGAAAGAAGCACCCAAGTGCTGCATTGTGCGCAAACATTTTTTTACGCTGATTGTGAATCTAGTGTATAAGTGGATGGCTAGAACTAAAGTAAGATTTCATTTTGTAATAAGAAGGTTTAAATGTAACTTGTGGTCTATGGTTGCAATGTTATACCTAATGGCAATATTTGGGTAAATTTTTTGGAATGTACCTAAGTTTTCTTTTTGTCAGTCAACTTGCAAGACACACGTAGGAAGCTAAACTTGCTAAGTAATTCACAGATTTGAAGCATTAGAAATCGCCTTACCTGCCGAACTAGGAGTATGTTCGTCGGGATCTCTCCTAACTAGAGTAAGTCGCTCGTTGCGAAGCGCTAGATTAAACTACTTAAGTAGAGCTTATTTAAGCAAATTACTGAATTAGCTTACTGAAATTGTTGAACTTTACTAACATACTACCATAAATTATTCGTATATTCAAACCACAACAGGCATTCATTGACAGCATTGCAGTAATGGCTACCAAGCGGGAAATTGATGTAGAATGTATATTTCTTTCAAAAATATTTTTCCCTCACTGTAATCGGACATGTGCTACTAAAAATGCTATGAAATTATGCATATTAAATTTATTTATGAGCCATTTAAGAGTAAATTTTGACAAAATGTAGTAAAAATTCGTCACACGTCGAATACGTTAGGCGATGCACACCGTTCAGCGGTTTGGCTACAATTGTAGATAACTAGCCGGTATGCGGTCTACCTATTTATAAGCTCCGCTTGTGTGAAATGATACATGTGGTTCTTTACTTAGGGGAATATTGCGCTTTATAACATGAATCATTTACAGACCCTATCATTACCAGACTTAGAGACTACCATTTACCAGAATAATATAAAACATGTCGCTACAATTTCATAATTAATTTAACAAACAGGTAGGCTAAATTGCCAGTATTAGGTACGCCTTTTAAGTTCTGTCGTTTCCATGTTTCCCGGCAATTTTAAATTTGGAACTGTTCTATATTTGAATGTGTTTGATTTTGAATCTGAAAACAGTTGAAAGTATTAGGGTAATGCTATTGTTTACTCACAGCGTCGTATTTTAACTCACAGCGTCGATTGGTATTTGTCAGGTTGCATATAAAAATAAATATTTTTAAGGAAAATATTCATGCAATAATTTTAGGACAGCCTCCGTGGCGTAGCGGTAGAGAACGCGCCCAATGCGCAAGGTGGCGCGGGTTCGATCCCCGCGCAGTGCAAATATTTGTATGCATGAATATGAATATTTGCATTGGTCTGGTCGTGCCTCGGAAAGCACATTAAGCCGTTGGTCCCGGTTGCCATACGAACATCTAATGGCAGTCGTTACGGGTTGTTGGAGCCCTCAAATGTCCAACAAATGGTCTTACTGCAATGCTTCGATATCGCCTTCGGGTTGTGGAGATCAGACGGCAGTCGCTTCACGCAAAATATCGAAGTTTATCCAAAATCAGCATTTAGATTAGTAAAGCGGACCTCAAATTCCAAAGCTGGGAAAAGCATCGGATGCGACTGGGAACGCTGAGATGAAGAAGATTCATGCAATAATTTTCTAAAATTTTAGAAGAGGTCTGACACGGTTTCCGTGTTTTGAAGAGCTAACATCTGTGTTCAGTTATGAAGCTCCATGCCTGCGGGCTATTCATGAATGTTATTTAGAATTCCAGCGTAGATGTATGCGTACGTTCACTAATATACTAGTATTGATGGAAAACTCGCGAAAGATACCCACCCAATATCCGCCTTCACAGAAAATAACATCATTGCTGTAAGACAACTGACTTTCGAAGGTCGTCTTGTGATATATCGAGAGATAGAAGCTCTATTAGGCATCTCAGGGGCAAACATTCAAAAGATATTGCATGAAGAGATTGGTGTAAGAAAGCTATTTTGCTGGTTGGATACTGAATCTGCTTTCAAACGATCACTACTCGGCCCGTGTCAGATGATGTAAGAAAACTCTGCAAAGGTTCAACCGAGGAGAGTTAAATCACGTCTACGACATTATCAATGGTGATGAATCTTGGATCTATGGCTACGATCCTGATTCCAAACAACAATCTACAATCTGGGTTTTTCATGGCGAGCCAAAGCTGACTAAAGTTGTTGCCACGTTGGAAAAACTGGCCATGTTGCGACTATTGCACTTGAAGATCATAGCACGATTAACGCAAAATGGTATACTATAGTTTGTTCACCACAAATCATCGCCGAACTTCGAAAATCTAACTCAAAGCGACGCATCATCCTGCACCGTAACAACGCAAGCTCACACAGCACTGGTTAAACGATTGAGTACCTATTTGAAGCAGGAAAAAGTAGAAATTCCTGACCATCCTGCATGAATTCCTGACTTAAGCCCTAACGATTTCTTTACATTTACTAAAATTAACAAAAATCTTCGTGATAATAGGTTCCAGTCCGGTGAAGAAGCAGTCGCTTTTAAGTCAACCATTTTGAACACCCCCAATTTAGAGTGGAATAAATGTTACTGGTTTGAGCGAATGAAAAAGTGTATTAAGCTGCGTTGTGAATACTTAAAAAAAAACAACAAAAAGTACTATACACAGGTTGTAGTTGTGTTTTTCTTCAAACAACAAAAGCATACCTCGTAGGTAATCATAAAAATTATACCAACATAAAATAATTCGAAATTTGAAAACTACCGCCTGCGCCACTCAAGCCGACATAGGGCTCGCTGTTTCCTTCAATTTCCTTACTCTTTGCGCGTTATTTGTTTTAATTTCATTGATACGATGTTATGATCCGTTACCTCGTCAAATGACCCCTGCACTACATGATCTTTGTGTAGGTACAGGTTGCTCCAAGATGCTGAAATTAAAATATGTTCAATAAATGTTTTTTAAATTGCCATACTACATAATATTCTTTATCCTATCTATCTCTGAAACTGCCATTATTTAGGATTTCATTTTTTCGTTTTTTACATTTGGCAGTCATTTTTATTCTAAAAAAGGGTCTATTTCATAAAAAGACAAAAAACAGAAGAACTGCAAGCGAAATCGAAACAACGGAATACAACTATGGGCTAGAACTACATTTCATTTTTTCATTGCTTACATAAATTATACAGTATGTTAAGAAAACCCTGTCCGACCCATAAGGATAATAAAGGTTAGGTAAACACATGAGCAAATATAATATAAAATTTTACGTATTCATCATAGTACCAATACAAATGAATTTTGAAATAATCTTTTTTTCCCGCGAATTAATTCCAATTTCTCCGAAATTTGGTAATTTTTAAAAAGTGACAACACCGGTATTATTATGAATGAATATCGATGCGACCACGTGCCGCGTGACCTGCCGCCCGCCGCCCGCGGAAGGGTGGTTAACGCACATTTATTAAGTTACCTCTTTTTGCGAAATAATTTTTATTTTTTTAGGGGGATTTTTTTTTAAAGTTTAGCCCGGTTTCAATTCAATCAGTTATCGATACCTAACAACACCTTCACGGGTCGGACAGGGTTTTCTTAACATACTGTATAGGAAAGCCCACAAATTATTTGTAACTAGATACTACATTGTTACATATCTGTGACACAAATATCTAATAAGATCGCAGGCATACAGCGACCTAAACCTTGTGCTTTCATGATGGCACGCTTGCGCTCCTCCTCGAATGGCATTTTGAATTTGTTTTCAGATCGGTGGGAGTATCCCCTCTTACAGCACCAACTTCAGTTCATTTATTACTAACTTTAGACTAAGCTTTACTTTTACTAACATCATAAGTATTAATATTTATATATTTTATATGAAATGAAATTTTTAAAATCGAATTTGAATTATGTAGCGTATAGCGTAACTTTTAATATTAAAATGACAACAGAAATGTAGTTTGAATGCATTGATGGAACATACAAGGATCACGTATAAACTACCACGTGGGCCCAGTGTCAGTGGAAGTCATAACATCATGTTTATACTAGAACATGCCTGGTTAATCTCAATGTTTTCTTTACTGTTCGTTTCTCGGTGATAAACCATAACATCGGCTGCCGGCAGAAGTTACCACCCACCAGACAAAGTCTTGCCTCCAAGCGAATCGCCGTGTTCCGGAATGATGTCTGGTGAAGCCGTACGGAGGACGGGTCTGTGCAGTTGTATTGCGCTGTGGGCCGGGATTATAAAAAAATAAGTTCAAGAAATGGTGTTGTTAGGAAAACATCGTAGCAGAAATATATTCCCCAAAACAACATGCTATGTAGACGCGACATAGACGAGTACCTACATAACTATTTTATTATTAGTAGACCGGAGAACGACTTTTTTATATCACCCACGAGAAGTGGCCTTTTCTTTGTTGTACGTCACAGTTAGACAGACTGTGTCATAATCGCTGTAGCCAATGCACGACGAAGCAAATGTACGGACGACAGCAGGTCAAGCTACGATAATCTGTCAGATTTCTTATTAGATTTTCATCTTTATCACTAAAGCATTAAGGTTCAAGTTTGATTGGGAATATTTGGCAGTT
The DNA here is from genome assembly GCA_037179545.1 of Sesamia inferens. NCBI lineage: Eukaryota > Metazoa > Arthropoda > Insecta > Lepidoptera > Noctuidae > Sesamia > Sesamia inferens. The sequence goes on from CM073930.1 coordinate 16,076,182, forward strand.
TAGGGTAGCTTGACATGCTCTCGTCCGCACAATCTAAAACTATAATATAATAATTTACGGTGTTTTATAGCTATTTAATACAAATGTCCAAAAATTACAGTTTTATAATAATAATAAATCGTTTATTTGCATTAAACATGGTATACAAAGGTATTGAATAAGAATACAGTAGGTACAAGCATGTTTAGCTGAGATGAACATAGCACGCAAAAATTTTAAGGTAAACTAAAGTAAACTAATTAGGACATGTATGATCCATAAATTCTTTTAAACTATAAAAATTACACTCATTTAACCATTTATAGAATGCCGTCTTCAATAATCTTATATTTAATACTTTGAAATGACTTGGCATCTTGTTATATATGCGCAAACATATTGCAAGACATATTTTATTATATTTGGTCAGTCTTAGTAGATCACTCTGTACTAATCTAAAAGGATCTCGTCTGATCCGTGGACATATTTCATTTGCAGTTTTAAACAACTGTATATGCTTAACTACGAATACGCATATTTCGTAAATGTAAATTCATGGGAGCGGTAACAAGCCAAGTCGTTTAAACATTGATCGACATGAATCGTCGGGTTTTAGTCCACAAAATGATCTTATGCACTTTTTTGAGCACTGAATGCTCTAGTCATATCAGTGCTATTGCCCCACATTATAACACCGTTTCGTAATATCGATTCAACCTAGGCGTGATATGATATAAAATCAGTTTTCATATTGGTAACATTTTTAACTTGCTTCAGTGGGTATACAACTTTATTAATTCTAGTGCTAACATTATATGCATGTAATTTCCAATTAATATCTTAATCTATTATTATACCTAAGAACTTTCTGTGTGTTACTTCATTGAGTTCATTTATATCGAACTTAATGTTATTTTTAAAATTATTTGTATCATTGAATTGTATATAGACGGATTTGTTTAGGTTTATTTTTAAATGGTTAATGTCAAGCCAATGTATTAATTTATTGATTGTATTATTAATTTCACTCTCATGATCCCCAATGGTATTTTGTTTTTTATCAGTTGCTACTACAATAGATATGTCATCAGCAAATAGGATGCATTTATGCTTGGTTATTTCTGTAATGTCATTTATGTATATAAGGAATAAAACTGGGCCAAGCACACTTCCTTGTGGTACGCCGTATTTTTTTTTTTAAAGGATGGAGGGATTGGATGCACCCGCTATCACAGGGCATTATGAGCTATGCTACTAGGGAAACCCGGATTTCCTTCCAGGATCATATTACTACGGGAAGGGATGAGAGGATGGATCTCCTAACTTTATTTATTTTATTCTTTTTCGGCTAGCCCGATCTTTATCTTTATTTATATTTAACATGCATATATACTAACATCTTATATACTAGTACTGCATGACATTTATCCTTTTCTTTTCTTACTTCTATTTATTACTTCTTCACTACTGATCTATTTATTTACAATGTAGTATTATGTACTTCTTAATCTAACTATTTCAACTTTTTCTGCTTCATTTATCCTACTTACCACAATCTTACTTACTATTACTTATTACGGTACGCCGTATTATGTCTATTTTCTGAGTAGTAGGGTATCATGTCTCTATTTTTATTAATTCTATTGATAGTAACGTATTGTTTCTCGTATTATTACTCAAATAGGACATTATCCGCTGTAGAGCGGGTCCCCTTATTCCAGTAGCTTCCAACTTTTCTAGCAATATGTCATGCGATACCAGGTCGAAGGCTTTTGATAATTCAAAAAATAGTCCAGTAATCATCTGATTGTTGTTAACATTAGAAAGTATTGTTGTTAATAATGTTGTTTGTGGCCAATTTAAGTCTTTGGTTAGCATTTTTATATAATATTCGTAGCTTAAACACTACTCTAACCGAGCAATCACAATTAATTTGCTTTGGGTTTACCTTTATTTGAATATTAAAAAAAAAATGAGTTGACTGTAAAAACAGAATTCCTAAGTACAAACGCCAGCACATCGAGTCAATCTGTCAAATTTCTTTAATAGGTTTTCAATTTTATGATTGTAGCTTTTAGTTCTAGATTGATTGGGAAATTTTGACAGTTTCGGGCACCTGGACCCGCTGGCCTCAGTAAAATAATAAAAAACTAGTAGAACACAGGAGCTTTAGGTGCTAGATTTGTACAAATGACCTAAAAACTAGAATTCCCTATGTCATAGGGCCCAGACGTCCAATCTCTTCCCAAGTATTTCATATTCATTTATTTAAATGAAGAAATTTATTTGCAGAAAAATATAAACATAAAATATTCTAATTAGAACAAATTGAATTGAATTACAGAAATCGTACTTACAAGATATTCTAGTGAAAAATAAGATAAACATCAAATTCTTGTTGACAATTTGTGTTCACAGCCGCTTAGCAATTCTTTTATGAAAAACGTCATGCCGTCGTTGTTACAAGTCTTTTTATACTAATTTGCTGGTAACAATAAATAAAGTTAAATTAATAATAATTCCTTTTACTATTTCTAACACTCAATTGTAACACTGAATTAATTATTCATTGCTTAACACGTTTAAACATTTATTTAAAACATACGCCATGCTTTTCCCTTTTATCAAGAGTCTATTTCTATTAAACAAATATTATTCCAAATCCACCCACCGACACGCTTTTGAATACGCATGTCGCTTATTAATCATGAAATGAATTAACTATAGATAACTATTTTCTTAGACGTCAGTTTGGATAAACCCTCGATAATGGCTATTAAAGCAACCGGAAATCCTAACCTGGATTTCTACATTGAAAAGGAACAAACTGACAACAACAAATAAATCTAAACCAATTTACAGCTAGCCACTCATATTAACTGTGAAGTCTGAACTTAAAGTTAATATTTTAAAGTTAACCTTGCACCGACATGTAATATATTTTATTCGAAATAAAACTATTAAATAACTAAAATATTGCGTTCTCTGTGTCGCTCCTATTACCACTAATATTACCAATGTATTGCCACATTGCCTTTGTATATTTTCTGGTTATAAAGGAATTTTGTTTTATATGATATATTTTTATGGTGTACGATGAAGTACATATATTAAAGTTACAGTTTAAAGTAGTAGTTTAAAGTCCTTACATATGAAATTGGCGTTTTGTCGTACTGACCACTTTGATCTCAAATATCTCCTCTTTGGTTTAGAATTCCAAATTCAAATTTATACAGTTATTTACTCATCAATTTGGTTATTGGTCAGCGTTTGGTGAAGTAATGCCGGTGTGGTGCACTAAACCTTCCTGGTCAGACGATTACTGTAGATATTTACTGTGAGCAGCTCCACATAGTGATGGACAAACTAGTCGCTAAACAACCGAGACTGGTCAATCGCACAAGGCCACTGCTGCTTCAGGACAACACAAGACCACACACTGCACAACAGACTGCTACCAAATTAGAGGAGCTTCAATTAGAATGTTTAAGACATGCACCGTACTCCCTTGCTCCAACAAACTACCATTTTTTTTTTTTTAATTTGTATAACTTTTTACAGGGGAAAAAATATAATTCCGATGAGGCAGGCAAACCGCCTTCAAAGATTTTATTGATATGTTTTTTTAGAAAACGCATAAGCAAGCTACCTATGAGATGGCAGAAGTGCATAGATAGTAATGGATCATACTTTTATTAAATAATTATATTATATTTAAAAAAATAAACTACTTTTATTCCTCCCATATAAAACGCCAATTTTATATGCAAGGACCTAATATGTATGTACCTACAATAAATAAATAAATATACCACTGAGACGGCCAATACTTTGCCTGCCTGGCCGGGTCACGGAAAGTGTCACCCATTTATAAAAGGCTCGAGGATTTTAACCCCAACTGGCTTAAAAAATTAATTAACGATATTACTTACTTTATACTTACTTACGTACTTTATACTTTCTCCGTTTCAGGTTTTCCGCAGTCTCAGCAGACAGCACGCCGAGCCAGAGAATGAAAAGCATCGGCACACGTTGGATTCCACACTAAAGCACAACATCAACAACGACACAAGCATCAACGGTTTATAATATAAGAGCCCACAGCCGTACATTGCCTCTCCTATTGCATGCCATCGTCAATTACCGGCAAATCTCATCTAGCTACTACCAGCGATCCTACCAAAATCGTGGATCCACCTAGCTTGAGAGAAGCCACTAGATTCTAAGTAATACATCTGGAAGGCCAACAGTGGCTAGAACTCGTCGGTTGATGTCATTAAGTGGGTGATAGACGTACGAACTTAAAGTACGCGTTTTTAAGATCGTGAACTTACTCGGCTCGACGTCGGTGACACACGTGAAGCTTGATCATACTATATCGTGATGTCGTCGAGAGAAGATGCTTTGTATTATTTGGGAATTATATCATACTACATTTTAAAAACTAATCAAAGACGAAATCGATAGGTGTGGGTAAAGCACTGCAATACGATAAGAGTGTTTATTGCATGTGAATTTAGTAAGAGCATGGGCGTACCGAGGGGGGTACGGGGGCACCTGCCCCTCTGGAAATCTGGCAAAACATGTATGAACTCAACATACTAAACAAAGTATAATAGAGGACTTATCTCTAACTTTTAAATAAACCACGCAGTAGGTACTGACAAATGTACGATGTAATTGCCAAAAAACCGAGTCCGACTATAGCGCACAAACATTACTCACTCAAAAAATTTTACTGTGACTTGCCCACCCCTAGGCCTGACTTGCTCACCCCCAGGCCTGACTTGCCCACCCCTAGGCCTGACTTGCCCACCCCCAGGCCCTACTTGCCCACCCCTAGGCCTGAATTGCTCCGTCCTAGGCCAGAAGCTAGGTACGCCTATGAGTAAGAGAGTTACGTAAAGAGAAGGAATATTTCCATAATTGTTTCAGAATGAACTGCTGTATGAAGAAATTTTTGCGAACTCTGACGGGTCCCGGCTGGCAGCGCTGCCACACGTACGAGCCGAGACGAGCTACGAGTAAGATTTTAAACAGGTTGCCGGCGAACTTGCGCGACAATTTTAAAGTACGCGTTTTTAACAAATCCGCTTACTTACTCGCACGTCTATCGCCCACTTTAATGCTCGCGTGCTATACAACCCGCACCTTGACTGCAAGACAGGACGTGGTGTCTAATTCTGTTGTCATCTTGGCCACAATGGCAGCTATGAGGAGAATAATAAGCATGATGATCGCCAAACGAAGTGCCTATTTTTGACAAAAGTAGTAATTTAGGTAATCCAGTATGGATCTAAAAGGTTACAAGACACTTAGATTTCATCTATAATTATTTCATAATTCGACAACTCAAGAAATGAAATGAAATCGTTTATTAAGCAAGTAGGATCACTGATCACTTGTACACGTCTTGTTTTTTTTTTTTAACTAGATGAAGCCGGCATTTCCTCAATTTTTCGAAACAAACTCAGCGATCATCGTCTTTTTTCAAGTCCAGACATTAGTAAGACAAGTAAAATTATACTCGGAAACCTAATAATAAGGCAGCCCTAAAAAATAGTTTTTGCAACTATCAGACGAAGGAACGCTTGGGGACCTCTTTATTTTAATGTGTGGCCCTTCTAAGACTATCACAATTTATGATGTACTATAAGGATAGAAATTCTCGAAAGAAATGGTTAGCCTATGTGAAATAGTGCAAAGATAGTTCAGTGAGGGAACTGGCTCGGCCGATTGACCGCCTCGGCAGGAAGATATTGTGCAACTAGCATTTAGTTTCATCTCGCTGCTAATTAATTGGATTACGTAGCCTCTGTCATTATACGAGATGGGGACTATGTAGTGAATGGATTTTATACGCGTGATAGCGTAAATTCAGTTTAAACTCGGGTTAATAAATGTAATTAAAGTTGAAAACGAACCCTGTGAGCCTTTCCGATACATGAAATTTTCGATGAAAACACGCGCGATATTGACTTGTTATACGATACACAATCAAAGTAAATTACCCGCGATAAAGCAGGATCCAATTAACCTTAATTTTTGCAATGAAATAGTCTTCTTTGTTATTCCATCATAAACACCTTCGGAAATATTAGTGCGACGTGGAGGAGACCTCCCAAATGAGCGCAATATTGAGTCCATTATTTCAGTCAGTGTAATGGTGTGGCAGTGAAATAGGGCAAAGGACGAATAAACGGGACCCTGGAAATGAAGACGCCGTTTGTTCATAACCAGCTCGTTAATTCCATTATTACAAGTCAGAGGAGCGAGCAGACCGGTAACAGATGTGCCACTCGACTCGTGAATCTGCAACGTCTCACACTTTTCACGGATTTCAACATCATTAATTTTTTTGTGAAGGAGCTCAATTAAAAATAATTGTAAGAACAGATAGAAAATAAAAAGTTATAGGGGAACCCGGGGCAGCATGGGCCCTTTAAGGACAGGATGTGATATTTTAGGATTTAAGTGAAATATCGGGCTCAATTAGTAATCATTTATTAGACTTTTTAGTAAACTTTAATTATCTTAAACAATAATCAACTCAGACTTATAGTTTACGCATTTGGTGAACTTAAATAAAAAATGAGATTCTGCTCATAATGCCCCGTACCAGGGGCACGTTGGGCACAGCTGGGGCATAATGGGCACAATACTAACTAACTTCTAAAATCAAACACAAAATGAGCAAATATGAGTGGATTCGTCATCATTGTCATCTTCCCTGCACACAGGAACAATGAGCCCACCTATTACTGGCTGTATATGATACCCAACCTTCTATAGATTGAGAGTACCAATCACCACAATCGACGTCATCTTCATTCAGACTCAGTTTCTTTATTTTTCTTACTTATTTTCTTCCCTGAATGTCCAATAAAGAGCTTATATTAACACCATGTTCAATGCTGCAAAAAGAGAAAAATAACCTTAGTTCATAATGAAACTAGGGCAGTATGGGCATGCCCATATTACCCCGCCCATAATGCCCCGAAGTCTTTATACAAGAAAACAAACTTACTAGAATTATGTATTTAATTAATTGCAATTTTAGTTATAGTAATGAAAACTATAGTTACTACGCTAATCAAGACCATATGCGTAGTCACACATTTTCCTAAGTCTATATTCATTACGGAAATGACAAAAAGTACAAAAATTAGATCAGATTACGCACTTACTTTGTTTTGCGTCTGACTCAAAATGGCGCAAGCTCCCGCTGACAATACTACCTGTCCCGCGTGCACGAGGGCACTGAGTGTCGAACCAAGCGTTGCTGCCGTCATTCAACGGATAGGGAAGGGAAGAACTAAGATGCTCATATTACCCCGCTTGCCCGTCTTGCCCCGTGTTCCCCTACCTTCAGGTTTAGTGTCGCTAAGAAATCTCGGATTTTAGTAAAGTGTACGAGACTCCGGCTTTGTACCTTTCCTTTGTGTAAGTACAAACTGCAACGTGCGGCCCGTAAGCCCCTTACCAGTGTCCGCTTGCTTAAAGGTAAATCAAATCACTAAATGGTGAACTTGAGGTTGAAATACGAAACGGCATGAAATAGAAAACGTTTTACTTTCAACGATACAACGTTGAATATTTTCATTTTTCCGCACTTTCACGAAAAACCATGCCATGTTGTGAGAATTTTTTTGCCTTAGCGTGTTAGCTAGTTATTAAACTTTTATACGCCTATGCTAAACGATTCGAAAGTTATGGCTCAATAATAAACAGATGACGCATGTGTGAACCCCTTTTAACTATCGTGAGGAAACTTACCCATTGTAAAATCGGCCGCAATGGGATTGGGCATTTCAGCTCGACTTAATACGCGTACCTACTTTATATTTTATTAGGTGCCCGTATCTATTACATATTAATAGAGCACTCAAATTGCTTGGCGGGTTTCCAATATTAATTAGTTGATATCGTCACTCAACTTTTGTTAACCACTCTAACCACTCTGAAAGAGGCTTCATACACCCATATACAAAATAAACTTCCAGTGTTCATTAACAAAACTTTGTGAATACTGTTACCTCCGTGATAAATTAATTTAACAGAAACATCCCCGGCTTTGATTACAGCGTGAACCGCCCACATTTTTGTGTTACAAACTATTTAATAGAATTACTTCGCGAGACAAGATAAATGATGACAAGCGTCCGATGAACATCAACAGTAATTGTTTGACAGAAGCGATATTCGACCCCACCGGTAATTGCGAGGGTTGATTAATTTAGTATCGTTAGCTTTATGATAATTACTACAGAATAGTTAAGACGGCTGTAAATTTTATTCCTCATTGTTTCATTGTACCTACCTCCTTATTTAGGTATTTACAAAAGAAAGCGAGAGGTATTAAAGCGCTGCGCTGTGGAGCGTCAGCAGATTAGCAGAATGATTAAACAATTTATTGAAGATTTCAATGATGAACCTTAATTTTTTTTTTTTACTTTTGATTTTATTAAATAAGTTCTTATAAAATGTAGCTGCCATACACTGACGATAGAGATTAAGTTAGCATTTAAAAATCCATTTACCGTTATCTTAAAAAAAATCCACTCCTATTAATCCATTATTAGAATATTTTATTGTAATAATTGAGGAATATTAATAATAATCTAATATATAATAAGTCGTGGTGACCTAGTGGTTAAAACACCAGCCTCTCAAGTATGAGTGCGCGGGTTCGATTCCAGGTCAGGCAAGTACCAATGCAACTTTTCTAAAGTTATGTGTACTTTCTAAGTATATCTTAGACACAAATGACTGAAGGTGAAGGATAACATCTTGAGGAAACCTGGACTTTAAGTCTGAAATCACCAACCCGCATTGAGCAAGCGTGGCGATTACGCTCAATCCTTCTGTGTATGAGAGAAGACCTGTGCTCAGCAGTGGGACGATAGAAAGGTTGATAATATCTAAGTTTGATTAATTATGAAGTATTGTTCAATTAAGCATCTCTAGTGTCTACAGATTACTATAAGAATAAATTTAAGGTCAGGCTATTTTAGGACAGGCTTTTCCACGTAAAATCATAATACTCCAATTTCGATATGTGCAATATAACCGACTTCTACTTTCGACGGACTCGACGAAGTAACAACCCGTCGCGGTAATCTTAGTCTACGCTATCAATTATTATACTTACTAAGATACCTTCATTATCTATCTAATCTTTTCCAAAATATTACTGGGTCAGCTTCCATTCCAACCGGATGAAAACAAATAAGGAGCGATTGCCTATCTGACCTTTACAACCCAGTTATTGGGTAATATATTTATTGTATAATCTATGTACCTAAATAGTACACTGTAGACTATGTACATTATTTCTTTATCCTTCCCCTTAGAATTCCATCCAAAGGTTGTCTGTAAAAGATCGCTCTTAGCGCTAAGACCGCCAATTGTGGCACCCTTTGTAATTTTTATTTATTTATGTTCTGTAATCTATATGGTGTACATAATAAAAAGTAGTCTATTCTAATGCGATAGTCCTTCGTAAATTTAAGCCGAGTGTCACGCTCATTTTTCATTGGACTTTTAAATTATTTATTTTATTTATTAATTTTTATTTTTTTACGGACAAATCACACTGATTGAGCTAGCCCCAAAGTAAGTTCAAGACTTGTGTTATGGGATACTAACTCAACGATACTATATTTTATAATAAATACATATATAGATAAACACCCAAGACCCAGGCCAATCAGGAAAATATCGTTTTCTATCATGACCTGGCGGGGATCGAACCCGGGGCCTCCACGTCGCAGGCAGGCGTGTTGACCGCTGTGCCACAGAGACCGACCGTATGTTTTACTAGATAAAAGTGCGTGATTTATGTAGTAAAAAGTGCATTCAGTAAATAATTCATAAAGAACATTGAGATATCGCAGCAAAGTGACCTCATTATGACTTTGCCTCATACCTTCCTCGTAGATGTTTCACGCGGCCGTCTTTTTCGACATGAATGGACATACATGACGTGACATTTTCTAAATGCACAAACCGTGCTAAGCCAAAGAATAAAGAAATAAATAAAAATGTCAGGGTTCTGACGGCCCATCACGACTGTCAAAGATCTACGAACAACAGCTGGCACTTACGGCTAAACACGCTTTCCGACGAACTGATGGGATCTTGATATACATATTCCGCCTTATTCATAAACGCTGCTTCAAGTTAACTAGTGATTAGCGATTTTTTAACAATACATTTTTGACCTTTTAACGTAACTTAACAGTGTGTAAGGGGTTTATCCATAAGGGATGATTAAAGTTAAATGACGTTAAAAGGTCAAAAATTTATGTTTATAGAATCGCTAATCACTAGTTAACTTTAAACAGCTTTTATGAATAAGGTGGATTATGTATAAAGGTCACCCACACACAGACCAACCGCAGCAAGTTCTAGCTTATCCAGCACCCTAATTACGTAGTATTACCATCAATTGGAATCATTTTGAAGCGTACCTAATGCTGACCCATTACTTCATATTTTTGAACAACTGCCAGCTCAACAACGTAAATAATTCAATGAATATGGTTGAATTGTCAAATTGAAACCCATTGCTACTGATAGTATTATACTACTGACATTATTACTTAGCGAAAAGATCCTGATTAGTAAATATGATTGTAACATGTGGCTTCTTGACTCGTGAACAGACCTTTGGTGTATTGAAAGAAAGAATAATATTCTATTTTGCACAAACAAAACGCTCGATACAAAATAAAAATTAATAATTAAAAAGTATGTCTTTTTAATTATTAATTTAAAAAGTTATTAAAATACAATATAGGTTCTCTCGGTCATCATCATCATCATCATTTCAGCCGAAAGACGTCCACTGCTGGACATAGGCCTCCCCCAAGGTTCTCCACGACGACCGGTCCTGCGCCTCCCGCATCCAGCGGTTTCCCGCGACCTTCACCAGGTCGTCGGTCCACCTTGTCGGGGGCCTACCCACGCTACGTCTTCCGGTGCGTGGTCGCCACTCGAGAACCCGTCGGCCCCATCGGGCATCGGTCCTACGGGCAATGTGTCCAGCCCATTGCCACTTCAGTGTTGCAATTCTTCGGGCTATGTCGGTTACTCTCGTTCTTCTGCGGATCTCCTCATTCCTGATTCGATCGCGCAGTGAAATCCCAAGCATAGCCCTCTCCATTGCCCTTTGAGCGACTTTGAGCCTTCTTATAAGGCCCATTGTTAGCGACCACGTCTCAACTCCATCTCTCGGTTCTCGGTTCTCTCGGTGGTAGGACATAAAGTCGGCCGCCGGCAGAAGTTACCACCCACCAGACAAAGTCTTGCCGCCAAGCGATTTGTCGTGTTCCGGCATGATGTCTGGTGAAGCCGTACGGAGGACGAGTCTGAGTTGTTGTGTTGCGATGTGTGCCGGGTACGATGCGCTAAATGTTGGGTCGGAAGTTAGAATCTCCAGATCAATCTCCCTTTGGCGCATCTTCGTTGGTCGTGTTATTGGGTTTAACATTGTATCACCTCGCTCAACCGCCGTCTTCCTTCCTATTTGCTAAGTTTTTGAGTGAATAGGCTCTTAATAAACTAGCGCGCTTTACCATCAACGATCGCATCACTGCTTACCATCAGGCGGGATTACGGTCAAGCGCTAGTTTATAATTATTAAAAAAAAAAAATAGTCAATAAACTAGATTTTTGACTAGGTAGTATTTGTACCCAGGTCTAAACAATGTGGCATTTGACAATTTTGTTCATGTCAGTTTATTGCTTGATGTTCTCATTGTTCTAGAATGGAACAAATTAATTTTCATTAAATTTTCTCAAAATATATAGAAGAAAGCTTGCCCACATTATCCAACTATTTAGTTTGTTATATCAAACTCATTTAGGTATCTACAAAATTATTTGATAACAAAAACTGCCCAAGAGTTTCTTTTTGATTGATTGATTGACGTGATTCGGATGAGGAAACCCAAATAAAAATGATATTGCGACGAATTCTTCAAAATTACATAAAATAGCTTTGTCTTCTAACTGATCTGACAAATTAGACATTTATTTTATGTTTAGTAATTCGATTGATATTGAAACAGATGTCTAACAGACAAACGATCCTTGACAGCAGGCGGGTCAGTCTACAAATTTTTGTCAAGTCTGATTTGTCTCAATTTGTCCAAAAGTACTTCTATTTCCCTACATTTTAACAAAGATTTTGACATTTGTATGTCATCAAAATAAGACTGCGACAAGATTTTTGTTTAGTTTTAAATTAAGAGAATACGCCTTCTGAAATAAGAGTATAATACCTGTTATCTGACCATTAAGTTAACCGATTTTTGTCTTTGAACATTTTTTTGTTCCTTAATTATCACCTTTAAAGGCTAAAATATTTATTTTATTACAATGCGTAATAAAATAATTATTTAAAATAGCTTTTCTTCTTTATAAATAAATAAAATCATTTTATTTTGAGTATCATCGACTCATATACAATAGAAGTAATACATTCATAGTTATACATATACACCACTCAGAAATTCAGGATAATTGACGCAATTTTACACGATATACCTTTTTACTTACAGACTTTATTATAGGTACCTACCGTACCTACATTTATTTATCAATGTAAGTGTTGTGTGTTGCTGCCATTACTAGTTCCATCTGTCAGAAAAGGTTTACCTAATGGACAGTCTATAGCTACTCTAACGCTGTTAAATTGGGCGAAAGAGCTTTCAGAGGTGAAAGAAACATACATGGACAATGGCCCAGTTTCCCTTGTTCACAAACTAAATTAAATTTAAGTTAAGAAAATATATTTTTTTTTCTATTCCATAAAGAAAAAGACAGAAGATAAAATATTGATTGGGTACATATATATATATGTCGGAGACAGCGACGGCAGAGCGGTAGGGTCGACAGCATCTTGGTGTGGTGGTACAGGTTCCGTTTCGTAGGTGAGTTTTGAATTAAAGCACGACGTGTAGATATACCCTCCAATCTTCATAATAACAATTTGAATAGGCAAACCGACAGTTTCGGTTCGGAGATGTGCCTTGGTCCGCGTCTCGATGCAAAGTCACCGTTCGACGAACCCCACTTTCCAAAGCGACTCTGTCCATGTGACGTCATCACAAAATAACGTCACAAGCGTTCGCCCCTCTACTACGTAAATCAAATCAGCAACTTCTATTAAAATTAATCGACGATCTCCGACACGGCCAGCCTGACGATTTGCACGTCCTCGTGCATCATCATCATCATCATCATCATCCCAGCGCCAATCCAAGTCGCATCCGAAGCTCCCTCAGCCCCGGAGTCCGGGATCCGCTTCACGAGGCCAACCGCCGATTCCGGCCAAACTTCGATATTTCCAGTTGCACTCCTCGTGCATGTCTGTAACAAATTTAAAAAAAAACACAGAAAACCGACTTTGAAGCATTTTTGAGAGCTCGGCCAACCTGACCGTCACACGTCACGTTTAGTTTCATTGACTATTAGAAAACCAAACTTAATTATTTTAACAACTTAAACACAAAAGCTTCCTTCAAGCCTCATAATTATCAAATTTCAAAAAGAAAACAAAAGGTTCCTTCAAGCCTCATAATTATCAAATTTCAAAAAGAAAACACAAAAGGTTCCTTCAAGCCTCATAATTATCAAATTTCAAAAAGAAAACAAAAGGTTCCTCCAAGCCTCATAATTATCAAAAAGAAAACACACCATGGTTCGCTACCACAGTAGCTAGTCACAACTCATAGTTGACACCCATATCGTCATCACCTCTTGTGATACGACCAACTCTAGAGTCCGCGACTCCCAGGTCAACACATGACCGTACAACTAATAGTCTCCTCTGAGATCCAGGTCCCCGCCACATCACTAGCTGCCCATCGCCCCCTGAACAACTCCTCACTGAGTTGCAGTTACGACTACAGACTAGTGCATGCAGTGCGACCATATCTACCAGAGTCCCCGCCACATCACTAGCTGCCCATCGCGCCCTGAACAACTCCTCACTGAGTTGCAGTTACGACTACAGACTAGTGCATGCAGTGCGACCATATCTACCAAAGTCCCCGCCACATCACTAGCTGCCCATCGCGCCCTGAACAACTCCTCACTGAGTTGCAGTTACGACTACAGACTAGTGCATGCAGTGCGACCATACCTACTAGTGTCCCCGCCACACCACTAGCTGCCCATCGCGCTCTGAACAACCCCTCATTGGGTTGCAGTTACGACTACAGACTAGTGCGTGCAGCGCGACCACTCAACCATGATACGTGTTCTATTTGCTGGCGGAGGCACCCTCCTCGCCATCTTCTACATTTTGAAAATCTAACTCAGCAGACATTACTTGGAGAAGTCTTTCATATACGATCGTGGGGGTACTTATAAGTTCTGTTTCCAATCAACGATTTCAATAGGTAACGATCGCCATTATCGCCATCAAACAACTCACCAATATTAAATTTCATTACTTTAGCTCACTTCTATCAAATTTAGATTTTTCGTAAATAGCACTCATTTCTATGTTCGTTACCGCTTGTTCTCTTGAGAAGATTTAATAGTCTAGCCACACATACTATCATAAGCTCAAGTGAGCTCGTAACTATAGGCCACAGTGAACTTTAGTTTCGAAATAAAGACAAACCAGACATAATTTTAAAACCCTGATTTAAAATTTCTCAGTCCATTATAACAAAGAATACGGGTAGTATGTACAAGAAATAAAATTTGCAAATAACTCTTATTATCATGTCGCAAAGAAATGGTTCAGTTCAGTTCACAACACACTGGCACAACCTTGTACACTATATATACTGGCGCGTGTGTACGTACACCAACGAAATTACAGATTGCTTGACAAGAGAACATTCGGCCACGGAATCAAAATAAAAATAGTACGACTCACCGGATTATGGCAATTTCTGGCAAACCCCTGCCACTTGGCAGTTATCAACCGTTGCACACCAGACATCTCGGAGCTCTCATAAAATGCCATTACGTTACCACAAACGTTTTGGGTATTTTGAAACCTTCTCATCGCCTGCAGAGTAGAGGCTCAAGTCTTGAAACCTTGGGAGTTCCACAAAGCGCACGCAGCTCCGATTGCGCCGCACGCAGTTCCAGCAGCGCCACACGCCATTGATGCGATTCACCAAGCAGCTAGAAGCGCGCTCCACAAGCGTACTTTGCACACTCCGCAAGCTCACCTTGCGTGCTCCGCAAGCCCACCTTGCGCGCTTCGCAAGCTCACCTTGCGCGCCAAGCAACAGCCAGCACTGTCGCGCGCCAAGGATCAGCCAGCACTGTCGCACGCCAAGGATTCAGCCAGCATTGTCGCACGCCAAGCATCAGCCAGCACTGTCGCACGCCAAGCATCAGCCAGCACTGCCGCGCGCCAAGCATCAGCCAGCACTGTCGCGCGCCAAGCATCAGCCAGCACTGTCGCGCGCCAAGCATCAGCCAGCACTGTCGCGCGCCGAGGATCAGCCGCACTTGCACGCCTGCAGCGCACACATGCAGCGCACACATGCAGCGCACTCCTGCAGCGCACTCCTGCAGCGGACCATCACGCGGAGCAATCTCTGCGCCAGCAATTGTGCGTACCTCGTAACTTGACGTTCACTTCCAGCCTCACTGCCAGGACATCCAGCATCCAGCAGCAGGAAGTGACTGTTATTCTGTTCCTTGATTTATAACGAGATTGTGAGCAGTGTAGTTCTTTATCCAACTTCTGATGTCGGGGACAGCGACGGCAGAGCGGTAGGGTCGACAGCATCTTGGTGTGGTGGTACAGGTTCCGTTTCGTAGGTGAGTTTTGAATTAAAGCACGACGTGTAGATATACCCTCCAATCTTCATAATAACAATTTGAATAGGCAAACCGACAGTTTCGGTTCGGAGATGTGCCTTGGTCCGCGTCTCGATGCAAAGTCACCGTTCGACGAACCCCACTTTCCAAAGCGACTCTGTCCATGTGACGTCATCACAAAATAACGTCACAAGCGTTCGCCCCTCTACTACGTAAATCAAATCAGCAACTTCTATTAAAATTAATCGACGATCTCCGACATATATATATATATATTAATATTATAAAGCTGAAGAGTTTGTTTGTTTAATCTCCGGAACTTCTGATTCTAATTTAAAAATTAGTTTTGTATTGAATAGTTCAGTTAATTTGTCGAAGAAGACTTTGAGTTTAAACAATATAAAATTATGCTGCGACCAAGAGAAGAGAAGCATAATTGAAAAATGTTGCAAAAACGAGGAAAATTCTTCATATTGGAAGGCTTCCGTTGCGTGCGCTGCATAAACGGTTCATGTTACCTTAAATGTGTATGAAAGACTTTTTTCTCTTTAAATGATCTAAAAAAAATGTCCACGACAGTGTATGTCTATCTTTTAAGATTGACCTGCTACAATCTTTTTCATGGTTGTCCAATTTAGTCGTAAAAAATGCATTATTGTCATCTATTTACTGGCAATAAAACTTCTTATTTACGTTCATAATAATAGAAAATGACATGAACTAAGTCAAGTTTGTTTATCTCTATCTTCAGGTACATTTTAACTACTGTGGGAGAATCGTGGGTAGTGTTGGTTATATCACAGTAAGAACACAATTTGCAGTTTAAATTTGATTATACATAATTAACTAACCATTCAGTTACACTAGCAAATCACACACTGTAGCAACACAACTCAACGATTACAGACATTAAGACAGTTTGCCAAGCTCACGTTGTTCGTTCAATCACTTAGAGCGCTCGGATCATACCATCATCATCACCCTGTAGCTGTAACCTTCATTCCAGCGCCTCCATCACCACGAAGACTTTCTCTCATCACCACGAGTTGCCAACTATCCGAGTAGTCAAATGAATGACTCCGCAAAGTAATCGAAAAAAGTTTCTACGGTCAATCATGTGCAATTGATAGTTACACTAGCGCGTGGATGCGGCTGCCTTAATTTAAATTTTTAACTAACTCTATCCTCATTCATTCTATCCATGTTATCATTAAACGTCCCTCTATTTCCTCTACTTATCAACATCTACATACGTTTATAATCAATTTTCAGTGATTCCCCCAAATGTCAAACATTCAATACCTTGACCGCCACCGAATTCAAATTACAAAGCAAATCCAACTAAAGGAACTACATGACGAAATGGCATCGATGATAAATCAGGTGCCCATTGTTAACACCTTAAACCCGAGAAGCCACAAACTAGATTTTTGCGTGTGTTTATTGACGAACAAAAACTTCAGAGGTCAAACCCAGGTCAAAAAAGTCACTTCGTGATAAACCGATCTATGTAGTACGTTACAAAAATATTATGTAGGTAATCTAAATGGAAAACTTAACACCAATAGTTAATTTTAATACCTTATTGTATGTCTTTATATTTATCTTACATAATAGAATGTTCTTTTATAAATGTTTATACCTACCCACGCCTGAAATCACAGTATACAAGAATCCAATAGGAACGACACGTTTATTCACCAAAAAATACCTTCTTACATTATTAACGAGATACCAAGAAATCGACTTTCAAATACGTGATAATAATCGGCGATAAATTTGTCTAAAAATTACTTCAAATGATTCGTTAAGTACTGTCCATGTCGATATATAGGTAAGGGCATAAGAACAAATTTAATTGTCGTCACCGATGGAAGGTATCGATTTTCGGGACTAGTTGTCCAATTGATTGTCCATAATTTTATAATTACATTCTATACTTACAAGTTGTTAGGTCACAGTTTCGAGGACTTTAAAAAAAAACTTAGTCCCACATTAAGAGTTTCTTCTGTAGCTATCGTGGGTGCTTTAACAAACATATAAATGCCCACATAAATAACCAAACTCGGAACAACTATTTATAGGTCATTCGGCTTTCCGGACGGAAATCAAACATGCGACTCGTAACGCAACCTGAGATTTGGATATTTAATTATGATATTTAAGATTTTTAACGAGGAATTGCACATAGAGCACTGGTTTCAACAGCAGTCACTCGAAGCGAGGCTGAGAATCAATATGACTAAATTATTTCATCACCACGGAGGACGGATCTGGAGCAGTTGCATGCAGAGCGATGTGTGCGTAGGTCTGTACGATGCGCCAAATGTTGTTGTGTCGGGAGTTTGGTCGTGGAGGGTCTACAGAGCAAACTCCCTCTGGTGTAGTATTGTTGATCGTATTGTTGGCTTTAACATTACATCACCTCGCTCAACGCCGTCCTCCTTCCTAATCACTCATACAATCCTAATACTTCCTAATACTCACTTTTGAGATAGGAATTTTTTCGTATTGATGAGAACTTATTCTAACATGGGTTATGAGATGAAAAGTAATTTTTTACTTTCGACTAAGACACTGAAAAGCATGAAATATTTTTTTTTACAAAAAGAATAGTAACCAACATCAAAAAAAAGGAAAAATAATTTTACTTTTTTCATGGCTCTAGAAAAGTTTTTGAGTGCATGGGCTTAATAAAAAAGCGCGCTTTACTATCAACGTTTGCATCACTGCTTACCATCGGCGGGATTGCGATCAAGCACTAGTTTAAAACCGTTAAAAAAAACCATTTCTCTCAAAATGGTAAAGAAAAACATCTTGAAGAACTCGTGAGGATACGTGCGTGAGGGGGCGGGAATCTTAGCGCCCTCACGCCTCTGGCCGCCGCAGGAGACGTCCTGGTCACCGCCGGCGCGGGCTTGCGAGCGGTAAGGACCATTCACACCAAAATAAAAAACGGAAATCGTCATCCGGTACCGATACGTCCATCTAAAAATACTCTACCGATTTCCGGAGAACATCATCATCTGGCTAGCCTTTTCCCAATTACGTTGGGGTCAGCCCCAAATCTAACCGGATTTCAATAATTTACATGGCGACTGCCTATCTGACCTGCACAGCCCAGTTACTGGGCAACAACCCTTGGCAAGACTGGTGGTCAGACTTTCGGACTTTTCACTACCCGTAACGGCTGTCAAAAATCTACGAATATCAGCAGGTATAAATGGCTTAACGAGCTAGTCGAAGCATGGAGGGCTCTCGGTATGTCAAAATGGTCATCCACCCACAAATCAACCTCGGCAAGCTTATCATTTGACCTGTGCGGCTGTTATTATTTCATTCGGTGGTAGGCCATAACATCGGCCGCCGGCAGAAGTTACCACCCACCAGACAAAGCCTAGCCGCCTAGCGATTTGTCGTGTTCCGGCATGATGTCGGGTGAAGCCGTACGGAGGACGGGTCTGAGCAGTTGTGCTGCGATGTGCGCGATGTTGATTTGATGCGATTGTTGTGTAGTGGAGGGTCTTTAGATCAATCTCCCTTTGGCATCGTTGGTCGTGTTGTTGGGTTTAACATTGCATCACCTCGCTCAACTGCCGTCTTCCTTCCTATTCGCTCAGTTTTTCTGAGTGAATAGGCTCTTAATAAACTAGCGCGCTTTACCATCAACGATCGCATCACTGCTTACCATCAGGCGGGATTGCGGTCAAGCGCTAGTTTATAATTATTAAAAAAAAAAAAAACAAAAAAGCGGGCGGCCGCCAGCGACTTTGTTCGCGTGGAGTTGGTTATGCTCCGCTCCTATTGATCGCAGCGTGATGTTATATACCCTAAGGCCTTCCTGGATTAATAAATGGGCTATCCAACGCAAAAAGAAAGAAATCGAACAAATAGTTCCTGAGATACAAACAAACAAACAAACTCTTCAGCTTTATATATATGAGTATAGATTAGTATTGATAATAAATTAAACATGTTATAACTGAAGAATTTTCTTATCAATGTGTACTTACCCCCAATCATTTCAATTTTCCTAAAACATACCCTCCAAAGTTTTATTGTATCACAATGACGTACATCCGATCCGAGCCATGTTTCCTACTGTTTCTAAGTTAAACTCTTACACTAAGCCTGCTTGTGATAGAAGTGCATTCACCGCACTAGTTCAAGAGCGGCTTTCATGCCGATTTCCTGTAACTTGCTAATAAATCTGGATCATTCTACATAGAATAATAACACTTATGTTATACCATAGTCAACTGGTACACTGTATAGGAAACTGGTATATACGAGTTTATTATGGTATTACATAACTGTTGCATTGTTTGAATAGGCTTTTCATTACCTACTATCAACTTCCTGCTTCATACGGGTTTTACGACCTGATAAAACATGGAGATTCCTTTATTACTTTCACATACCATTAAATCCGCCTTTGTGCCTTTTTGTGCGATAAGTTTTAATAAATAAATTTTAAACCTTTCGGGATGAATTATAAAAAAAAAATGTTAAATCCGCTTCAAAACTTGTTGCGTACTTTAAAAGAAGTGGCCACTCAGAAAAATACAACAAAAAACTGTCTCAATTCAGGCATAGAAGCAACATCCTAATTGCGTAACATACTATTACTATCAATTATTGGAATCATTTTGAAGTAAATTGCTAAACCATTGCTTTATATGTACGAAAAATATGTCTGCTCAACAACGTAAACCACGCAATGAATATTGTTGAACTGTCAAAATAAAACCCATTGCTACTGATAGTGTTATGCAATTATAATACAGTTTTAAATAAAAAACTGAAACAATATGCAGGTCTTTTTTGCGGAGGGGGGGGGGGCGCTGTCTCACTGTGCGCCTAGTACTATACACTCGGCGACCACACTGACCACAAACAAAAAATAACGTTGTATATATAATATTTTTTCTTTATATCAAGCCTGAATATAGTTTGTTCAGAATAAGCAACTGAATCGATTCCAATCATTTTGACACCATGTTATATTATGTTCCAAATACATTTATAAATTGTTGCAGCATGGACTCCTAGCGCGGGCACGCAGCTTTACGATAGATCATCATACTCGCGCGCGCAACAGCTGACGCCATAGATCAACGAATCGCGCTCGCGCGCCCGTGCGGACTTTCACCATATTTCTTTTTGTTTTGTTGGGACAACGAACTAGAATAGCAAGCTTAGTAGTTTTTCATTGTATCTTTTTGAAATTTTGTACGTAGATTCTGTACTTAAAAATAGTGGACACATGTTTTCCGCATATACAAAAAATTATGTTTTATATGTATATACACTTATACAGTATGTTAAGAAAACCCTGTCCGATCCATAAGGATAATAAAGGTTAGGTAAACACATGACCAAATATAAAATAAAATTTTACGTAATCATCATAGTACCAATACAAATGAATTTTGAAATATTTTTTTTCCCGCGAATTAATTCCAACTTCCCCGAAATTTGGTAATTTAAAAGACAACACCGGTATTATTATGAGCGAATAGCGATGCGACCACGTGCCGCGTCCCCTGCTGCCCGCCGCCCGCGGAAGGGTGAACGCACATTTATTAAGTTAGTACCACTTTTTGCGAAATAATATTTATTTTTATGGGGGGATTTTTTTTAAGTTTAGCCCGGTTTTGTATCCATTAGTAGAATCAGTTATCGATACCTAACAACACCTTCACGGATCGGACAGGGTTTTCTTAACATACTGTATACATATAATATAAGTACATATTTTGGTAATAGTATGATGTGCGTATAGTTTATTAGGATATTTCTTTAACTAAATTCAAAGTTTTTTTTAACATATTTTTCATTTCATTGTTATCTATTCAACCAAAGCACCACCCATGGTTGGCTGGTAGAGAATGCTTAAGGGATTAAGCCCGCCATTGTACAATTTTGTGCGGAAAGCATAAATAAATAAATATTTACCTATTTACTGCTGTTTTCAGAGTTACGTACATATCACAAAGTGAAAAAATTTACAAGACCATATTAGGATCATTCGCTTGCCCTTCCATCAGTCCGTCTGTCTGTCAAGACCCTTGTTCTCAGGAACACGTGGAGGTATCAAGTTGAAATTAGTATTAAATATGTATATGGTCCCTTGGGGCGTTATAAATGTTAAGGTCCTAATTCAACCCAATAAATAAATATGTACTCATGTGGTCTGTTATATTGTTATACTCTTTGACTGTCGGTGATGGTAAAATATTTGAATAGAAAAATATGTACCGAAATTAAATTTATTTTACTTTGTGAATAAAAGGTTCAAAGCCATATACTATACAAATTAACCGGTAATACGCCCGCGACACTGGCAGGTTTCTCAACTAACTTTCCATACTAACGCATTCTTCCTCAAAAATAAGGGAGAATGCGTTAGTAGGGGCATTTGTATTAGATATAGAAGCTTCGAAGTATCTTATCTGGATCAATGACATTAATTTTATGATACGGTTAGCGCAGTGGCCGAGCGAGCGACTGCTGTGCTCCGCGTCACGGGTTCAAATCCCGAACGGAACCAATCTTTATATGACTTAGTAAGTAGCTTACAAGTAGTTGTTCCTTGTCTACCTATTTGTGTATGTGAATTTAAATGTTTGTAAACATACCCACGATACAGGAGTAATTCTTAGTATGAGGCAACATCTAATTTTCTATTTATTTTTTATGTACAAATACTACTATATTATTTTTTAGGTACTAAAATCTGTCAAAATTCTTTAATACATTTTCAATTTTATCGCTAAAGCATTAAGGTTCAAGGTTTTGGGTAGTTTGACCTTCAAGTGACTGTAGGCACATGTTTAATACTAGCTTTCCACCCGCGGCTTCGCCCGCGTGGAGTTCGGTTATATCGTGTATCCAAGAGAACTTTTCAAAAGTCCGGAATCAAAATTATCCTATGTTATTTCTCAAAGTCAACTCCCTCTTTGTGTCAAATTTCAATAAAATCAGTTCAGTGGTTTACACGTGAAAGCGTAACAGACAGACAGACAGAGTTACTTTCGCATTTATAATATTAGTAGGGTTTACAATTAACTATATTTTTATTACTGTTTTTTTGAGTGTTTTCGCTGAAACTCATCAACTAACTATTTAGTTTCACATTCAATCTGTACTAAGATATTATAAAGCTGAAGAGTTTATTTGTTTGTTTGTTTGAACGCGATAATCTCAGGAACTTGCTGTCTCAGCAAAACAACAATAGCAATGAAACAAAGAAATAAATAAAAATGCGTTTATTGATATTACAGCAAAAAAAATACACTTAAAACCATAAACATATAAATATTAGCTTATAATGCCAAAAGGGTCTCAACTCAGTATAATGTCAGGTGACAACACAAGATGTGCCATCTGACGCTGATTTTCAGCTGCATCCCACGAGTGCCATACGGTAGAATTACAAAAACAGATATGCTATTTCCACAGTTTTCAGTCCGCGATAATAAAATTGTATATAGATAAAATAAGTAATAAAAGTATTCCAAAGGATAGAAAAACTCAAACATAATCTCATAAAAAATGTTGTGATATTTTTTTTTATAAGTTATAAACCAGCGCTTGGCTGCAATCCCGCCTGATGGTAAGCAGTGATGCGATCGTTGACGGTAAAGCGCGCTAGTTTATTAAGAGCCTATTCACTCTAGCCTTGAAGATACTCAAATTGTAGTGTGACGGAAACACCGATGCTGGCAAATTGTTCCAGTCCCTCGATGTACGCGGTATAAAAGAGGAAGTACAACCCTTCGTTCGGATCGCAGTGGTGTCAACAACGTACTCTTACAATACTTACTCTTATGGGAGGAGGGATATTGTTCCAGCATTTAGAAGCTGCATAGCGAAAACTGCCTCTAAAACCCGTCGACTTTGCTGTAGGATGGAAAGTTGTTGAGAACTTTTTCTTCCCTCACCAATTCTGTACTTACTTGTCCACTCCCCTTTTTACCTTTATGATAAGCGAATAATACCAAATAGTAAGGACGCCAAGTGGAGTTTACGTCTAGCTTTCATTTTCAAAATGTTGTGTTCATTGAGTAAAAGTCCTCTAAACTAAAGGGAACTTTAAAAAGGAAGCGTGCACAAGTAATTTGAAGTCATCGGTTAATTATTTCAGTTTTTGACAGTACCTAATCGTTGGCCATAGACCGTGTCCGCAAAAATCAATGAAAACAAAAACATTAAATCAATTGCAAAGTGGAGAAACAAGCAACAATTTAGACTTGCGTCGCATCTGTGCAAGAGCAGGTCGTTGCTCAGAAAAATGCTGTGACTTCGGGCGAACCTATCGTCAACAGCATGGATTTTGAACACCTCCTCTCGATTGACGTCATAACGCTGCTGCGTAATGCGCGTATATCGGTATCGACCATTTTCTACACACATCAAAAGTGTCTAGGGATCAACATATATTTTTGCAATAACTTTTCTCCTGATTGATATTAATTAAAATTTTCTTTAAGGATTCATCAAATAAAGTGTTTTCGTTTGTCACAGTAACGATAAACCAAGTCACCTTTGCATTAATAAAGAAATTTGCCATTTTCCTAATAAAGGGATATTTGACATTTGAACCACTAACACAAAAGTTCGAAAAAAAGACTGAAATAACAGTTTTCTCTAAAATTTTATTGGGTAACTTAAACAATTAATAATCCGTGTTTCTACCGCGAACACTAACAACACAAGAACATCGGTTTGGCATACTCAAAATGAGTTCATTCAAATCACGCTGTGGAATGGCCGCCCATGTTCGTTGCAACAACAAAAAAAGGTCTTCTTGCGACTGGATACCCTCCATATTCGGCAGAGCTCTTCTCTGTAGCATATCCCATGCATGCTCAATCGGGTTCAAGTCTGGCGACTGAGCAGGCCAGGGCAGGACATTGATGTTAGCTGCGGCGAGAGTCTGTCTTACAACTCTTGCGGTGTGTGGTCGTGCATTATCATGCTTTAACTGAAATAAGGGACCGATTTGCACTTGTAGAGGAACGATGACGTCTGATACAATCGACTCAGCATAAATTTGAGCGTTGAGGTTGCCTCTGATCCCAATCAACTCAGTTCTTCCGCCGATCCAAATACCCGCCCATACCATGATGGTTCCACCACTATAAGGATGGACTTCCTGGCAGGATTTTAATCGCTGTTGGCGTCCAGGGGTTCTCCAGTGTCGTATACGTCTTGTATCCGGTCTCATACCAAAACGAGACTCATCAGAAATATTACAAAGCCACATCTCAATCTCAAGAAATCCGCATAAAAATGCTTGATCCCTAGACACTTTTGATGTGTGTATTTAAATGTTACGTTTGTTCTTGGGACACATTCGTTAAAATTAGGGAACTCCTCATTGTGCGTGCTTCGACACGCACTTGGGAGTTGATATTTTATTGGTAACCCTATCAAAATAATTACAAGATATACTCTTTACTTTAGCCAATAAATTAAATAACTAACTAATTAACTATTAGCTGTCTCACTTTAGTACGTAGAAAACATCTTTTACAACATTACATTCGCAGAAAATCATCTGTTTCAAAATCTCCTTTGTTGCATAACTCAAACAAAAGAATGAGCAGATGAAACTCAAGTATACACGTAATAAGACCTGCTTAGTGAGTAAACAGTTATCGAGGTTCGTGGCTCTCTCAACTAGACATAAATCCTCAGAGATGAGGGTTCTTGGCTACAACAATATCTGCATGAGCCAATTAATTTCGATCTAAGGACCAGCCCTTAATCTGATGGTCACTCGCACCAAACTTTCTAATTGAATTTCAGTTTAGGAATACTCGCCAAATTCCCGTGTTAATTAAAACTCAAATGACGCCAACACTTGAAAAGATAATTTTCTAGTAATGTGTAGCGTTTGTAATGATAACAAAAGTTCCAATGAACACAAAAAAAATTGAAAATAAATTCAAATTCCTAAATAAAAATAATAACCTATCTATAATAAAATAAAATAATAATCTAACCTATAATTATCGATATACTTACTTAATTTAATTTTATCTATTTTTATACGGTTCAATGAATATTTTCTATAATTCATATTTTAATTAGTAAAATAATCAGTTACTATAATATTCAAAATATTTAAGTAACGTATAATATAATTTATCATACCTGCGTCAGATACCATCCACTCTTATTGAATCATTTAGGATATGTTAGGTTAAAACTGACCATTAACGCGCAAAGCCGAGCGAGCGCGTCACGGCAGCGACCGACGAGCGCCAGATCAGTGTAGTGGTTTGGATTAGTAAAGTAACAACAAAACACAACAGAACAACAACACACACAACATACCAGTGTGCTGTTTCCAAATATTTACTTATTTATTACAGAATTTTGGCGGTGTTTTGCTGATTAGGTCAACGGAGTGTTATATAAAATATAGTATTATTTAGTAACAAACGATTTAATGAAATTATATTTCATTAAAACATTAGATCACATGAAATTATTTTATTTATTTTTATAACAATAGAAAATTATATCATATTAATGTTATACTAAGTAACTGCTATTAGGTACCGTTACTTATACGAAATTGAAAATCGTCATGTTTCGCTGAAACATTCTTTAGACGTAATGAAATGGCCAATCATATACCAACTTTATTAAATATATATTTGACCACTTCATTATAGCTTTTCGAACATGAATAAATGAGGAACTGAGCAAAAAAAAGACAGCTTTTTTGGAGCAGATTAAATAAGATTTATAACAGACAATTGGTTCTGTAAAAATCTCACGGTGAAAATCTTAGTGTGGTAGCGTAGGGAGGCCCCCAACAAGATAGACCGATGACCGGCAGCCTAATAGGCGAACACGTTTGGACCACAGCTGATATAATTTTAATATAAAATTGTGTGTATATCAACTGCGATCCAAACGATCCCAACTAGTCGAAATCATTTGACAAAAATGTGTTCGCCGATTAGGCTGCCGGTGTAGGTCGCGGGAAGCCGATGGATGCGGGCAGCACAAGACCGGTCATTGTAGAAAGTTTTGGGGGAGGCCTTTGTCCAACAGCGGACATCTATAGGCTAAAGAAGAAGAGCTAAGACTAAGCTGTCAATAGTGACAATACCTAGCAAAGTTGGAGTGATAACTCAGTCCACACTCACTTCAACTAAGGGTTAAAAGTGAGCTCATATTGTCTCAACTTCATGAATGATAAAGGGTGTAATCATCAAAATAATAAATTTTGGAATAAACTTGGTGGTGCTTACTACTTAGTTAATAAGGGTGTTTTTTTATTAAATCAACCCATACAAACTTATCAGGTGCATGTACAGACGATAGCACATCAAGCTACTATAAATCTGTAAAATTTCTTTATTTCATTTTCAACTTTATCGCTGAAGCATTGAGTTTCAAGGTTAATTGGAAATAATTGACATTTTCAGGTAGCTTGACCTGCTGTCGTCCGTACGTGTAAGAGGGATTTAAATTAGAAAAAATATTATCTAATTTTGTTTATAATTATGAAGTACAAAGCCCTCTCAGCAAATCCATTTATACTCGTTCACAACGCTTTCATGGCGAACCGAACATCAATCCTTGTTACAAACATAATATGGCAGTAAGTTAATAGCTATTTAAATGTAAACAACAACAACTTGAAGTCGTATGGATACTGACCGCAATATACACTCAAAAAAGAAATAAATAAATAAATATATACGGACAAATCACACAGATTGAGCGCTAGCCCCAAAGTAAGTTCGAGACTTGTGTTATGGGATACTAACTCAACGATAATATATTTATAATAGATACATATATAGATAAACATCCAAGACCCAGGTCAATCAGGAAAAGATCGTTTTCCATCGACGACCTAGCCGGGGATCGAACCCGGGGCCTCCACGTCGCAGGCAGGCGTGTTGACCGAGAAATTTTCGTTTCTGTGAGCCTCTAGAGATACATGTGCGTTCTTTTTGACCTGTTATTATGATCATACATTACACATAGTTCGTAAAATCTGCCAATAAACATACAACAAATTGAATTTGATTGTGTCCCTACTTTGCAAATGCAATAAATACAAAACTCGATATCCGGACAAATTAGATGCCATACACTTTTTGGTTGGTCACGTCTATCGTTTATGCGAAATCGATTCGAACGTTTTATGCGACGTTTCCGACGAATTTAATAGCTTAAGAGATGACTGGACGAAGGGCAATAAACGTGAATAAGTATTCTTACACATTGCCCGATAAAACTTTATTCCCTCACTATTCGTAGATGGCGGGTCAGTGTTAACTTGAAGTCATTAAGTAACCTGCTTGCCCGAATACACGGATAATGACGTCAATTTTCATAGGTAAATTGGATTTCGAATTGTATACTTCTCAACCTCACGCCACACTTGTGTCAATTACCTGCAAACAACGAGGAACAAAGTTCGTGTACTTAAATATCGGTTATGAACTAACGATGGGAGTACACCTAATGGAGCGCCTATTCCTCCTCCTCAAGTCGTTCTCCTCATTACTGAGGGTCGCGATGTCCCCGTGGAACTATCTTCTCCTTTACGATAGTTCGCCATCTGTTACGATCCCTGGCCGCGAGTACAGCATCATGAAGGCTGGTGTCCAGAGATGAATGAATTTGGTCAGTCCAACTTATTGGACTGCGACCTTACTTCTTCCCAGTAATCATCCGATGTTCGAGGTTGCTTCCATCTTTTCTGGCAATTATAAAATTCTTCGAAGGCAGACAGAAGAGAGTCTTATTGTGAACGCCTACAATAGTTTTGACTTAGCGCTGGCCGTCACTTTAATGGTATTGTTCGGCGAATAAGCCGTAGGTATAGTGCCGCGATATTTCAATCCAATAAGGGGAGACTTTCATAAATAATTCAATAAGTTGTAACAGGTAAGTGGCACTCGCGCGTTACGGTCGCCCAGAGAGCCAGGGAGAAATCTACTCAGCGCGCTGAAATCACACAAGAAATTTTATTTCGCGAAATTAATTTTTAATTCGTCCTTTACTGAGAAATCACTGTCATGGACGGCAATAAAATAACTTTACGGTATTAGGTACTTAGAACGACCTTTTATTTTAAGTTGTGTAATCAGAATAATGCCTGCCTCTCTCTGTTGGTTGGTTGGAGGTGCTACTGCTGAAATGCTGACCGTGAGGTCCTAGATCCGATTCCAAAGTCGGGCTTTTCTATCTAAATTTCTCAGTAGCACTACGGGATCTGGATTTGGGCCCAGTCGATGGCTAAATAGGTCCGCCACCCATGTTACATGGGACTTATACATAACTGGTGGAATATGTGAACATCTTAACTCACCTTTCGGTGAAACAAGCCGTGATGTTATGCATTCAAAAGAAATTGCTGTGTAATACATACACATATAGAGGTATCCCTATTGTCATCACGGCTTATGGTTTATATGAAAGGAATAAATACCGCTATCATACCCCTATCTGTACAGATAAGTTCTTGGTTGATATTACAATAAATCCACCAAATTATACTCACTACCATTGTCAGATTCGCTGAAACCCTTTTCATTGTAGCTGGCTGATAAAGCTTATCAAGACTTTATAAAAGGTTTTCAGAAGAGAAGACAGAGAGATTTTGAGTGCAAAAGGACACTCACACATGAAAGTGTTATAAGGGAGAGGGGTAGTGACGAGTCCATGCAAAGATTTTGTCAATCTGAGGGCAAGACAGCCCGTTCGTCACACGCTACATTATACGCTATATTTATGCATTAGATATTACACCTAGTAGCTTCACGCAGTAATTTTCAATGAACGCTTGAAATTATGGCACTTCTTGTAAGTTTAACAAACAAAGTAAAACTTGGGCGACTTGAATGGATTTGTTTGAGAGTTTCACACAGCATTAAAATACATAAATCTTATCGTAATTTAATTTGTATGATGTATTTTTAGTTCGTAATATAAATATCATTGTTAACATTTTTACAATGTTTTATTAAAGTTTAGTAATTAGTCTAAAATGTTATAAAAATAAAATCGAAATTTAAATTTAAATTTCGATCCCGAGGGAACGCCGAGATAAAAAGTGCACTATGTATTATTCTGATGTAGCTATAGATATTGTAACTGTAAAATTTCTTGTCAGCCTGAAGCACAAGCGTAAAGCCACAGACACACTAGGGGACAAATGTGTCACGACAAGTATCGGCGACATGTCAAACGGAGCCGGCCGATTTCACCTGACAAATATAGCGACAACGCCCAACTTATGTCGTGCGACTTCGCGAAACTTCGTCTGACATCACGCAACTTGTGTCCGTAGCAACGTAGTACTACGGACAACGTAGTAGTATGTAGTTGGCCACACGTGTAAGAACTCTCAACCAATGAGAGCGCCAAACGCGCTCGATGTCGACGATCGAGTCTCGTAATGAAAATAGGCCTTACTAGGCCAACTGACGTTGCTGGCGACCCGTGTCGCGTGATGTTGCCATACACGTCGACCGAAGTCCGGCAACGTAGTGCTACTGCACCCAGCGTTGCTGGTGACACGTGTTACATGGCTTAAGGCAACCAGCCTGTCGGAATCTACATAGATTACGGACAGGCTGGTTCCCTTACGTTTGTCAAATTCATATAATTCTACATAGGTATAGGATGAATTTGACAAACGGTGTACATCGAAGGACAGGAACAATTTTCCTGCGACGGTCTTCACGTCTGTCTACAATTTAAGTGTCTAATACTCTTTACCATCAACGATTGCGTCACTATTTACCATCAGCCGGGAATGCGGCCAATCACTAGTTTATATCCTTAAAAAGGCCATTTGCGTGAGGTAAGATTTTCAGATACTTGACAAGTATATTGTTAGTAGGTAAAACAATGTAATGTTCTCATTATACTGCTGGAAATAAGGATATTAAAGGAAAATTATAACATAGAGAAAATTTCCTGCTACCTACTCAAATAATTCAAACAACTAAACAGTATTAAAAGTTTAACAGTCTTTTAATATGGGAACACACTGAGCAATTCAATTTAACTGTATAAAACAAATTGAACTTCAGAAAACCTTGGTGTCGTACAACTGATATTTAATTTGTATAAATACATGTATAACAAAGTGACTTAAAGACTCTTGTACAAAATTTTCACAATAATTACAAAACATAATTAAATTAAAATGCACTTACACAAAGTCCATTAACTCGATGCACACACTGCTGGAACTCTTCAATGTTATCCAAGTAAGTTAGGATTACCCCACGTGCCGATACGTAATTTAGTGGAAAAGGTTTGCGACCCCGCTAGTTTGTATTACCCCGACAGTGATATAGGGTATTAAGTTCCCTTCCCTGTCTCCCTTAACGCGTAAACAAGACAGAACCTTTCTGCGTATCGCCCTCACAAAGGTTAATAATTTAGGAGACTAAGCGAGAGGAGCTTTCCGACTATTTTCTACTTAAACTAAAATTGTTTTGTTTCCATTACCAGTGCAATCCCTATGAATTATGTGTAGAGACCACTGGAAATTACAGCGGCTTTCAAATACTCTGTTTACAGAATACTTAATGTGCTTTATGGTAACAAGATGCAGAACAAACAATTATACGGAGTCTTTTAATTAATGTCCACTGCGTTATTTTTTAATTAAAAATATTTGATATGTATAGACACTGAGGATACTTTGTTTTTTTCTTTAAGGATTTACCTATCCACGATTAAATTATGTAATTTAATACCTATTTATTTAATTTAACCATCTTAAATTAAATTACACCATATTAAATTTTAACTTAAAACATTTTTTCACTTAAATATAGCTTTTATACACATCATTTATTTATGTCCCAATAGTCTCAATAAGCTATTATTCTTCAAAGTTCATTTTGTAAGAGGTTTATATTGTGCTCGAAAACGAATTAAGTGTTTTTCATTATTCTTCTACCCAAATATTGCCTGTAGTACATAGATATCGCTAACGAAGTGTAAGCCGATTTGCAAATTCGATAAGTTAGGTGAAAGCGCGTGGACATGTCCCGAATAAAGCCCGGTTTGATCCTATTAACGCACGGCTAACGGGCAAGATCTTGTGACAGCGCCCTCACTGATCCTTGCATAGACCCAAAGGGTTTAACTCATTCCCCTCTGTACAAATCTCTTTTTTTAACGAGTTTAAATATACGACCAACTTGTCTCCACAAGCTTGTAATCTCTATTCGCATTTGTTTATTTTTATAGACAGTATGTCAACTCAACTATACCCGATACACGATCATATCAAATGGAGGTTATTTGTTGTCCTTTACGACTTGTTCGCGCGAAGCTCGCGTATTTTACTTATTGTAAATTTATTGTCTTTCAATTGTATACTATACACACGATTACCGATCCACAATGGGACCGCGTGGTGATTTATGACCCACTCCCTCTCACTGAGGAGAGGCCTGTGCACTAGCAGTTTTTTTTTTTAATAAGTATAAACTAGTGCTTGACCGCAATCCCGCCTGATGGTAGGCAGTGATGCGATCGTTGATGGTAAAGCGCACTAATTTATTAAGAGCCTATTCACTCAGAAAACTGAGCGAATAGGAAGGAAGGCGGCAGTTGACACCATTACGATCCGAACGAAGCGTTTCGCCTCCTCCTTTATACCGCTTACATCGAGGGACTGGAACAGTCTGCCAACGGAGGTGTTTCCGTCGGACTACAATTTGAGTGTCTTCAAGGCTAGAGTGAATAGGCTCTTAATAAACTAGTGCGCTTTACCATCAACGACTGCGTCACTGCTTACCATCATGGAATTGAGGTCAAGCGCTAGTTTATAATTTTAATTAAAAAAAAAAAAAAAATTAAAAATGAATTAGTTAAACCCAACAACACGACCAACGATGCTGCGCTAAAGGGAGATTGATCTGAAGACCCTCCACGACCAAACTCCCAACACAACAACATTAGGCGCATCGTACCCGGCACACATCGCAACACAACTACTCAGACCCGTCCTCCCTACGGCTTCACCAGACATCATCTGGCGCCGGCGGCAAGGCTTTGTCTGGTAACTTCTGCCGGTGGCAGATGTTATGGCCTATCACCGAGAAAAGTTGCAACATTTTAGGTTGAATAAGTTTATATGTATTGTATGCTGAAAACAGACGATAAGTAATCAAATCAATACAAATTTAGCTGGCAGCATTGTAAAATGTTGTGCAGTGTTGCCTTATATGTCACGTGTTGCGCGCCAAACGTTGGAAATTCGGCTTTAGGGTCCTGTGTCACGAGGAACGCTGAAAGATACAGATAAACGTTAAAGATAATTAACTTTCAGGTTGAGACTTAATTGACATATTAAAATGCTATGGTAGCGAAGGTATGTTGATAAAATAACAATAAAATGGAGGTCGATTACTGTTAGCGCTGGCACACGTCCTCACACACAATTGTTTTGTCATCATTATTCCGTCTACGTCCACATCCCGAGGTTCAACAAAGAATTTATTAAATAGCTCAATCGGTAGCTGTTTTGAAATTCTATGTCTCAATAAAATCGTTCTTTTTACTTTTCAGTTTCATCTCTGCATTTTCCTGTTGCAGCTTCAGCAAAAGTTGTGGAGAGAATATTATATTTCACACGATTTGGATTTTACGTTATATTGAAAAAAATATTGTGTAAATGAATTGTGTAAGTACCTACTTACAGGATTGTAAGTTACAATAACCCATTACATGAATGAACTGGTTGGCAGATAATGAATTACGTTCAATTAGTGTTTTAATTAAGTGCCCTTTACAGAGAAACGTCAAGCCTTGTTGCTTTGTAGGTAGAATAGACGGGATGAGTGCTAAAATAGAACCCAAAATGAAAAGCTTATGCTTACAAAAATACTTTTCAAAGAATTCAATTCATTTACAGTATTCAAAGAGTTTTGAAAGCTTTATGCTATGTAATAAAATCTAAGTAGAGCAATTTTTAAAAGTATTTTTATCTAAAAAGCTATTCAAGATTTTGAGGCATTAAAAGTTGATACCACTGTCTTTTATTTTATTATAGAATACTTTGCTTATACACTCAAGAGTAGGTAATCCCTAGTTTTATAAGTGATTATAATTTAAAACTTTATAAAATATAAATAGGAACCATTATCTAAAAAAAATTACCATTTATCTCTCATTTGAGCAGCTTGTTTATCTTTAAAACTATACAAAACAAACAGCAACATGGTCTTACATATACTGAATACTAATTATACAATATGTAAAGAAAACCTGTCCGATCCGTGAAGGTATAGTTAGGTATCGATCACTGCTTCTATTAATGCCTACAAAGCCAGAGTAAACTTAAAAAAATATCGCCTAAAAAAAATTATATTATGTCGCAAAAGGAGGTAACTTATACATGTGTGGTAGGCAATACATGCGCGGGCAAAGGGGGCAAGGCACGTGGCACGCGGTCGCGTCGCTCATAATAATACCATCGCAAATGGTGTTGTCACTTTTTGAAAAATTACCAAAATTTGAGGAAGTTGAAATTAATTCGCAAAAAACAAGATTATTCCAAAATTCTTTAGTATTGTTACTATGATAATTATGTAAAATTTCATATTTGGTCATGTGTTTACCTAACCTTTATTATCCTTATAGGTCGGACGGGGTTTTCTTTACATATTGTATAATATGCTAGTTTCAGGTGCAGATGAAATCCTTCCAAGTGCAAGTCATTAGCAGACTACAGGCGCGTTTCCACTAATCAATCATTGACAAACGCCACATGTTACACAATAAGTTGCAAAACATGTTGAAAATTAGCGCGGAACTTTTTTTGAACAACGTTTTACGCATCTGTGTAGATTAGACATCGTTGTTTAAAAAAAGTTTAGGCAGTTGTCAACATAATGCCAGAGAAACTTGCGTTGATTTCAGCGGCAGTGGTTATAACTTTATCGGAAAATGCATCAAAAAGAAAAACATGTTGGGTGGACATTGTTGCGCGTCACGTCTCCACTCGACAATAATTGATGCTCTTTAAACAAACAACGAGCCGCGCGTCAGGTTGCGCACTAGCTGGCAGCATTGTAAAATGTTGTGCAGTGTTGCCTTATATGTCACGTGTTGCGCGCCAAACGTTGGAAATTCGGCTTTAGGGTCCTGTGTCACGAGGAACGCTGAAAGACATCATTTTCCCTCTCATTTTCTTTTATTTTTTGCTTATTATTTGTTGCTAAATTGGAAATAAAAATATACTCTGTGAAATTTTCCACTGCTTTCGTTTAACGACACAGCCAGCTGACAGCCGGCACGGTTGAAGCAGTAGTTACGCGATTGACTACTGCGCTGCGTGTCAGACACCGGTGCGATTCTCGGTCGGAACCAATATTGGTAAGGCATAGAAAAAGTTGTTTCGGGTCTGGCAGTTTGTGTATGTAGTTATAAATGTTTTTAAGCACACCCACAATACAGGAGAAATTTCTAGTGTGGAGCAACGTTTTTTTTTTAAATAAATATAGTTTAAAAAACTAAAAAAAAACATGCTTTAAAGATTATCAATCTAAAAACATAAAAATAATTTTAAAATTTAATTTATGACCATAGTATATAAACAATATATAAGTCGTGGTGGCCTAGTGGTTAAAACACCAGCCTCTCAAGTTTGAGTGCGCGGGTTCGATTCCAGGTCAGACAAATACCAATGTAACTTTTCTAAAGTTATATGTACTTTCTAAGTATATCTTGGACACCATAGACTGAAGGTGAAGGAAAACATCTTGAGGAAACCTGGACTTTATAAGTCTGAAATCGCCAACCCGCGTTGAGCAAGCATGGTGATTACGCTCAATCCTTCTCTGTATGAGAGAAGACCTGTGCCCAGCAGTGGGACGATAAAAAGGTTGATGACGAACGATATAAACAATACTATTAGGTGCTTTGTGCCATAATTTTTGTTTCATATTATTTTTGTTTCGTTTTTTTTTTTTCATATTACTAGTATTGTTTTCAACTGTTTAGTTCGATATTCTTTTTTAAATAATATACGGATAACACGAACGCATTTGTTTTTACCAAACTTTTCTTGATCTCCAACGACAGAATAGCAAGTGCTAAAATTCGTAATGATGCGTTACCCAAGTAATTAAATCTAAATTTAAAACTAAATCTAAACTAAAAAAGACTTTGCCTGCACAAATTAATGTAAGGTAAGATTGAAAAATATTTTGAGTTAGAGACGGACAAGCAAACATATACGTGAAGCTAATCAAAAGCATTTAAAAAAGAAAGTCATACGGATACGCTGACGGTGGAGGCTTAATAATAGAGTTCAAAGTTATTTTTTACTTCCCGTAATCAATGCGTCCCAACAGTGTGAACATTATAGGCTAATTATGTATGTATATATGTACCCAAAGTAAACGCTACCCGAGTTCGCTATAAGAAGTAAATATACAAAAAATAACATTTTTAAGTAAGGAATCTATGTACAAATTAAAAAAAATATCATGAATAACCACAAAGTTATGAGCTAGATAACCTGGTTGTCACAACAAAAATGTGGTCAACGTAGCGCTAACCCGCCCGCACCTGCAGTGGCGCGGCGCTGGGCGGCCATGTCTTATGCGCCTACTACTATGATCTCAGCTGTGTTGCGCGCTCGCTAACCACACTGCAACAATTTTTAAATGTATTTGGGAAAAATATAAAATGGTGTAAAAATTATTGGATACGATTCAGTTGCTTATTCTGAACAAACAAACTATATTCAGGTTTCGTAAAGAGAAAAAATAACGTTGGATAAAACTGTTTGTTTTTCATCAAGTACCTTGTGTATTTTTACTTTTTACCTTTTATTTTACTGTAGATTCCTGCAAATGTATACAGCAAAATGCTTAACGCTAACGTGGCCATTTGAAGTAAAAAAAAAAATGTTTAACAGGTACCCCACCACTAGTTGAATGACATTATCAGCCCAGGCTTTTCCCTTCCATGACTTTATACAATACTATGTATAGTAATGAACACATGAAAACACAACAACAAAGAAATTATTTAGCATATGCCTGCTAGTCAGGCTAAAATACCAGCAAAGCAAATAAATAAATAAAATATCATTAAAAAGGAAATGTAAATAAGTAAAAACTTATTACCTAGGTATAAAGGGCGTCGTTAAAATTAATTGGCAGTAAGCAGGGCACATTGCTCGTAGAACCGATGGCCGACGGGACAGTAAGGTTCTGGAGTGGCGGCCACGTACTGGTAGACGCAGCGTAGCAAGGCCCCCAACAAGGGACCGATGACCTGATGAAGGTCGCGGGAAGCCGATGGATGCGGACAGCACAAGATCGGTCATTGTGGAAGGCCTTTGGGGAGGCATTTGTCCAGCACCTCTGAAGGCTGAAGAAGAAGAAGTTCAGACTAGTTGTACTATTTTCAAGCTCCTGACGACTCGTATCGACTGCCAAAGATTCACGAACGAGAGCCGGAACCAAACCATTTATGACAGACACTTGATATACAGAATTAGTTACACTTAAAATCAAATCAAATTTCAATGTGTTAATTTTGCTTGTTCGTTAGGCGTAAACGTAAATAAACTTTGGCTATTAACACGTCAAAATTGCTGTTTAACGAGAGGGGGAGGGCAATGAATGGAGATTAAACAACGCGATACGGAAACCAAGCAAGCCTTCTCGATTACTTTATGGAATTAGTTCCAAGAATTTTGGGCTCTACTATCAGAAATTGGAAACTGTGATCTCAATTGATCTTGTTCAACAGCATTGTTTGCTTCCTTAAAGGAAACTAATAACTAATTAACTTTACAGAACAGCGTTTTTTCTTCCGCTTATTTTAGTAAAAGCAACTTAATCAAGCAAGGGATTGGATATTCTAACTTTCTACACTTCTGAAGATAATTCTTGCAGATATTCCCTAATACCCATTTATCCTAGTATCCATGGTGGTATAATAAGCACATACCTTTCCATTTTAATAAATTACCGAGTAAAGTAGGAAAACTCTTTCGTTCAACTTTTTCCGCTTTGTTCGATATTTGTGAATTGTTTCAGTCTCTTTTAGTACTTTACCGACGTCATTTTTTATTTCTTTTGACATCGTCTTTTGTTTATCCTTTTTCTTTCGAAACTCCGTCGATATTTGAAGTTCATAATACTTATAAATTAATGAACACGTGTAAGCTAAAGGTGTTTGTAACCTTGTTCGAATGAATCAATAGTCTTCCCCTTGAAGCGTTCTTACCTTTATACCCATTTATCAAAGAGGCCAACACATGAATTGCATTGTTCACAATAGAAGTCACAAACAATGTTGCAAGAGCAATCCACTTCATATATTAGTGTGCTTACCCGGCGGGGCGGCAGTAAATACGAATGTACATATGCAGACTGCACCTTAAGGCAATGAATCTCTTAGAACAGAAATCTTTTATTTAGATAAAGGAAACAGAGGGTGCATCCTGCGCAATAATTGAATTTGCTCCCCTCCTAAATCCGTGCACTACGATATAAGCCATATAAATAATGAACCACCAGATTTCAGGACTAAACTAATTCATACAATTATTATGATAAGTATACACTAGTGTATTATGCCCTTCTGTTGTCTCTGGTAGCTTAGCAGAACTTACAAGTCGGGATAATATACATAATACGTCATTGAATCCCTTGACTCCCGCCGGGTCCAACGAGACCGCATAATTTATCTATTGTGTCTGGAAAGCGCCGAGCCGACCGTTTAAGCTGCCGATTACAATTACAGACTCATTCATAAGATCCTTTCTGATAGATTACGACATTATTAAGAGGTATTTATGGATACCGACACCAAATTGATGGATCCGTTATCGACTCGCTGAATACCTATGGACTCTATACGGGTAAACAAAGAAAGTATAGGTATCATAAAGGCTACGAAACGCCTTTTGTTCGTATAAAAAGATGTAGATATATGGGACCAATACAATGTCAGGTATTCCACATTGTAACGTTTCAAACTAAAAATATGTGGCCAATAAAGAGGCTAATTATATAGGAGGTTGCGGCGGCACCTCATTTCTTATGCATTCAGCGCGCCTTGATGCCTTCATTACGAGTTTAAAGTATTAAGCAAACTCTGAAGCTCGGAGACATCTCACTGAGATTTGACTAAGTAGTTGAACGTTGTCGATGAAATTGTTAACCGGAAATATTAGTACATAAAAATTATTATAGCACAAACTCTTCTTCTTTTTTTTATTGAAATCAAAATATAATCGATTCTTTTCCTTATGAATTATCTCCATACTTATGAATATTAAACAGTAATTTCTCGAAGAGCTGTCTTCTGATCTACGCGTGTTTATTTAGCCTATTCTCGCCAGCAAAATACTATGTCCGAAAAAAGCAATTCTGTTATTAAAATGTTTTTGGCCACGTTGCCAAGGATATTACAATGAGCAGAAAATATAGATATGTAAGGTTTTTCGAAGCAATCAATGAGTAAAAAAGAAAGATGCTGACAATAGGACAATGCCGACTTATTTCCTTTTCTAGACCGGAGGTAATTTGTGAGTTAAGTTTAATGGGACCTTAAGACACGAGGAGTCATGGCTCACAAAGGGGGAGTTTTTCTCTCCCTTCGAATAGCAATTGGGAAGTGTTAATGGCCCGGTATTAGTACCATGCTTATGAGTTTCATTAGTACTGAAGCCGCGAAAGATTCATGTAAGAACGTGCCTTTATTAGATGAGACGTGATTGTTTTGAAAATTGCTTCATACCTAGAGTTTACGTGCGGTAGTGTGCACTATGAGTATAGATTTTGTACTGAAAGTAAAACGAGAAAAAACTTAACATAAAATTGACTTTACTACTACACAATTTTATTTGAAGTTTTTTCTCTTTTGGAATATCCTATATAGTATTAGAAATGCGAAAGTTTGAATATATAGGGCTCTTTCACGCAATACCTAGGTACTAAATATATTCGGATGTTTGGCACATAGGTAGTTAACATATACTTAGGATACTTATCAGATGGGATTAATCTAAAGGATACCATTTATTTACACTGGCTTAAACGTATCGGGGTGAAACCGCGGGGCATAGTTAGTGAAAATTCTGTCATTCATTTGTGTTTTTTAATCTGAGTTATTACTTACATACCTACATAAAACTACAGTAAATAATACCGATAACAAATTTTATATATACTTAGACATATGTGTATATGTACCTACCTATTAGATTTGGAATTTGTAATAGGTATTCATAAAACTAAATATTTATTCTAAATTTTTTTGGGGGCTCAGTTAAATGAAGGAATATGGATGGATGTAAGTCAGTAAAAGTCTGACAAGACCTTCCGCTCCGCCACGAGCGTCCAAAGAGGTCGTTTAAAGATCTCCCATAGAACAGACGTGATTTATTGTATAAACAATGGTTAGGAAGCCTTCGTACACGAGTTCAATTCGCACTTGGCTTATTTTTTAACGTTACATTTAGCAATAAATCCGAACGCTTTTAAGCTAAATGCATTATTCTGTTTATTTTTTGCCACTGACAGTTACATAACATATTCTGAGCAGTCACATTTTCAGCCATTGTAACTATACAGTTTGAAACAATTAATGTGTAAATAAACTTTAGTTTCTTGTACGCCAGATAGATAATTTAGTCAGTGTCTGAAAAAGAAAACCTTTTTTCACCTTGAATCGCAGTAAAACATTACATTCCTATGCCTTTCCAAAGAACGTAGTAGGCAATATACTCATAAAACTGTATCTAAAACTTGTATGAATAATTCAAACACATCGCGTGTTTGTCGTTACTTAGTAGGTAGTATATAAATTGTGGCTTGAAATGCTTTCAAAACTGCAGCCAAACATGATTTACTTTCCAATAAAAGACACTTTACTATGACATAGAGCGGCCATAGTTTGGCAGCTAATACGCTGACTTGCAACCTAAAGCTCGGAAGTTCTAATCTTAACCGTCCAAATATTGGGGCGAAACGAAAATTTAATATTAAATGTGGAACGAAAATCCTGGTTCGGCATTTGGAGTAATTAAAAGTTTCTAGTCGACACGACGTTCCTAACAGCAACAGTCGAAACAACCTACGAAAAAAAGTAGTAGAATTTTTAATTATTTCGTATTGCCTCAGTTAGCTTCAATAAGTTTCAGCATGTGGCAACATGCTGAAACTTATTGAACCTAACTACGCAGCACTTAGCTCTTTAGCTGTGGTTTTCATTTATACTACACATATCTATAGACTTGTTTGTACTTATCATTAAATAACCTGTTTATAAGTATGTCCATTATACAAACATATATATAATTAAATACCCACCAACATCTATATTTCTCGAAAATAAACACGACACGTAAATTCCATGCAATCGATACCACAAACGATTTTAATTCGCATAAATTGGACAAAGCTGCTTTATAATAGATAGATTTAGCCGGCTTTGCGACAACTGTATATTGGGATTGTGGCTACACAAAACTGATACAGTTGCCAATTAGTCAGCTATTGTACCCACAAACGAACTAATTTTAAACGTTGTCGTATGTAATCAAAAAAATGTTCTTGCTGGTTTGATTTTCGGCTGGAGGTAGTATTTTGTGTTCTTTTTTAATCGTAGAATGCAGACGGACGGCCACCACCATAGCAGACGCCACGCCTGAAGAAAAGACATAAATCTATCAGGACTGAAACATAGTGAATTAGCTACATAAATT
The DNA here is from genome assembly GCA_037179545.1 of Sesamia inferens. Lineage (NCBI taxonomy): Eukaryota > Metazoa > Arthropoda > Insecta > Lepidoptera > Noctuidae > Sesamia > Sesamia inferens. The sequence continues at coordinate 16,117,712 of CM073930.1, forward strand.
CTGTCAGGGAGAGTTGTTACTTGGCCTCATAAAAAGGTTCAACCGTGAGGCATAGGTATAAAAATACATATCTAACACCCATTTGTATTCTCATTTGTAAAATGAAAGATAAAACAAGTTATATTTACACAAAAAGTGTCTACTAGAGTACTTGGTTTTCATCGCGTTCGCGTAATTTATGTATGACGGCGCAAATGCCAATTTATTGCTGAGTAATGGCACCGTTTGGAGATCTGCAAATGGGCTAGTCGTGTAAGAAGAGAAATGGTTCGAAATGTACGCTGCTAAATGTATTTATAATTTATTTATCGGGTATACTACAAATCCGAATTGTTATCGCGAGAGTAGCTCCTTTTCATAACGGAGAGATCTTGGAGTGAGTAATGAAGAGGGGTAATAATGGTGTTTGTTTACCCTACGGCATTACTGAACTATGCCCTATAAGCAGTACCTACATTAGATAAAAGATATCATGTGTTTAATATTAGTGTAACAAATCAGTTTAAAATAGGCCATAACTAGCACATAAAATCGGCTATCCGCTGCAATATCCGTGTTATATCTACAAAATTATAACTAACTTAAACCATTTAGCGTAGTTTGGTTCATAGATAGCGATACTGATAATAATTTTATTAAATCACCAAACCGTAGCCAAATTGGGGATACCGTGGAACGATGGTATTAGTTCAATGCATTTACTCATGTCGCTTTAATTTCCTAACAAAACTACTTGGCATATCCACTCTACCGTTATGTTTATAGCAAATGTTAAGTGGATTATTGTAGGTATTATTTAAGGTTGCCCATTGAGAAAAACGCTCTAATTATTCTCGAAGATATTGTTATGGATCCTGTAGTGTTAGGTTTAACACACCTTTAATGATTATACAAGTAATGTTACTGAGACTGTTTCATGTTATTAAAACCGGCCTACTAATTTAATACTTAAAACAGGTTTTTTAGGTAATGACCTAAAAAACTGTTTTTAGTATTGCTTGTTATTGCGACAACACTTAATGAAATATAACCTGCACCCTCATTCCGGAAAACATTATTACTATTAATTGGAATCATTTTAAAGCATATTCTTAATTCATTACTCCATCTGTTCAAAAAAAAATAAGAGTGTGCTTATGACCACACGACTGAAGTGAAACTTCTTTCGCTCCATCTGTATGTATGTATATATATGTGTGTACAATATATACATGTATACACATATGTATACATATATTAATTTTCTATAAATATTTAAATTTATTTCATGGTTTCATTGGTACTGAAAAAAAAAAAAAACTCGTTGTAGACCTTGTAGTACCAAGCTCGCGCCACGGGCGCCTCTGTGCTTATATCCCCCACTTAACTTCCGTTCGCCTTGCCCGATCATTTTTCGTAACGCTTTCGCCAGCTTACTCCCCAAGTCAAGCGTGCGTAAAGAAGTTTCACTTCAAAATGTGTTTGCTCCACAACGTAAATATTATAATGAATGTTGTCGAACTGTCATAATATAACCTATTGCTACTGATAGTGGGATACACCATTACTCTGCTGGTGACAGACAGACAGTGAAGTCTGAATAATAGGGTCCCGTTATTCCCTATGGGTACGAAACCCTAAAATGAACTAAATGAGGCGTTTCCATATTTTATCTAATACAAAAGAAACAAACGAATTAAGAGGTGTCAAAATCCAGACAAAATCTTGATCAAAGTATGTGAAGACCTTGACCAACAAGATTGATGTCTGAAAAGGTATTTTGAAGAAATAACCTTTTTTAATAATTATAAGCTAGTGCTTGACCGCAATCTCGCCTCATGGTAAGCAGTGATGCAATCGTTGGTGGTAAAGCGTGCTAGTTTATTAAGCCTATTCACTCAAAAAAACTGAGTGAATAGGAAGGAAGACGGCAGTTGAGCGAGATGTTGCAATGTTAACCCAACAACACGACTCACGATACTTCACCAGAGGGTGATCTGGAGACCCTCCGTGACCAAACTTCCGGCACAACAACATTTGGCGCATCGTACCAGGCACACATCGCAACACAACTACTCAGACTCGACCTCCGTACGGCTTCACCAGACATCGTGCCGGAACTTGACGAATCGCTTGGCGGCAAGACTCGGTCTGGTGGATGGTAACTTCTGCCGTTAGCCGAAGTTATGGCCTACCACCGCTAAAACCTACCACGCAGATGTTTGTTGGGCCAAACCAGATGCAAGAATTTGACAATAATCGTGTAGCTCAAGTGAGAACTTGAAGAACCCAACGGCAAGCATATATCTGACCTCGCTGACCTCCTTAGTGAAAAAGCATTTCCTACATTATGCAAATATCAATACAATCACGGTAAAATCTGTTGATTTTACCAAAAGCCAGGTTTTTCCGCAGAAATTTAAAACGGAAGAAATAAACCACCTTTAAATTTATTTACTCACTTGGACCCAGATTACAGACAGTATTTACCTTGAATATAGTCAAAGTCAAGAAGCAATTTATCTGCCAAAATGAACTTTCTAATTTTAATAGAAGGTCCTTGATGCCTCACGAGACTCGGCCCTTTGAGTCAGTGGTCGATTGCAAATTGCTTTTTCGAAATTTTAACTCTATCACAGACAAACAGTACAAGATTAAACAGCAAATCTTGGCAACCAAATACTGAACGTTTACTTTAGATAAATACAAAGTATATAAAATTAACATTAACAATTTCGGAATTCGAGCTGAAATTACGAGTAATGTATTTACTACTTGTAATTATCAGTCTACTTAAATCTGAATAACATTTATAGCGTCTTCTAATTATGTAATCTTGAAATGAACCACCAAATGATTGTCCATGAAAACGATTATTCATTTGGTGGTTCATTTCTACAAGACGGTTAATGACGTTTAAATATCAAAAAAGTACTACTACTTAGCTTTTATGATCAGTTAGATTATATGCTTTCATTGAACATTAACCACTCTAGGTTAATGTTTAATGAAAGCATAGATCTAACTCAAGTAACTTATTAATGAATAAAATGTAGCACTTTAAATGCACTTCATTCCATTTATAAATCAAGTCTTTTAGTTTCCACTAACTAATGTGGTTGCTGGTGGCGTATGTTCTTAAGTATTACAATGGGTGAACAATGAATCGCATTTAATCTAACTTTCTTTTCCCTCGGTCAGCAAACAGGAAGATAGTCACGCCCACACAAAGAAAACACGAAGGCACTAATTAATTAATGGCTATTTCTTTATTACGATTGCGACAAATTTCCCTCAAACTTGGGCGAGATAATACAATAAAACGTCCTTTCTTTGTATCTAAATTCACTCAGTTTGTTTTATATTTTGGAAGAGGAACACGCTCGCAATCCCGCTTTAAAACTTTAATCAGTTTAAGGTAAGTACATTTTTATCCTCGACGCTTTGTACAAGGAGAAATAAAAACACATAAAAACAAACAACAACAAAAACTGCTATTACTAGGTGTCGGATGACATCCGATCAACAATAAAAATAGTTACTTTACCAAGCTATACATACATACATCATTTATTTACCACAAGAATAATACAAAGGAAAGCCATTTTGTAGAACGTCGAGAGATCAATGCAAGGCAAACAGAACTAGGGAAAAATCCAAGTTTGTAAGATAAAAGACAAATAAGCTGTAGTACATACCTACAAGCGAAACTCGGATAGAGACGGTCGGTCGGTGTAAAGCCGCAAATATTTGTTTCTTTGAGAACCCTTGCTCTGTACACAAAAATAGGCTTGGCATTCCACATATTCCTTTTACTATAATATCCATGTCATTATTATCCAAGATTTCATCATTCTAAGCTCTACTGAGGATATCTTTGTTTATAACACTCGTAATATCATACAAAGAAGCTATGCTTTATATGCGGACTTACTTAGTAAGTAAAGGCATCTTTGTACGCTGATAATACAATACAGAAGGCCAATTACTTACCCTTATAATTATTCACTCTTAAGACAAACATTTTGAGAGCTCGGTTTGCAGCGGCGATATTATTTTGGAAACGGAATGAGCAATTGTTGCCAGACTTTGCATGAATACCCGTCACATTTCATGTTAATAAGTAGGCATAAAATATGTATTCAATGTTCTCCCAAATGCTTCACATATTCTCTGCCAAGGAATTAATATTTATCTGATCTGCCAGCACTATTTTTGTTCCAGAATAACTTGCTTTCCGAGTGTTATCAGTGCCATGAAAATATTATAAGGCTACCTATTAACTGTTCCATTTTAATTGCCATATTATCTTGAACTTCGTACAGATTTTATGTCCAGGATAACTAAAAAGAATTCGCCAAATTTATTAAACGTTTTCTAAATTAAAATAAATGTAAAAATCAATTATATCGAATTAGGATAATACCAATTTGATATTGTAACACGCATTAATTAAAAAACCCGACATAAAAAAAGATAAATTACAAAATTTCAATTCCACTTAGCTGTCTTCCAATTAAATTGTTGCAAGCAAACAAAGTTTACCCTGTATTAAAACGTATTCCACTAGAAATAACTTCATTTTTCGCGGCTATTTTTCCATGGTTCGCAATAAGTGTTACGTTAAGCTTTTAGAGTACCATCGATCACTGAGTAGAGGGCATTGGCGATCCTGCCGTTCCAGCTATAAAATGTATTGCGAAAAGTTTGTTTTTTAGAGGATTCACCACATATCTTTATTTAATTTACCGCTGACGGTAAAATGTTTATTGGTTTCACAGTAAGTTTCATTTTATTAGATGATATATTCTTATCCAGTTTGGATGATACACTGTGAATACGATACATTATGATCTGGATCAGTATAATAACCGTAGTTAGAATACATACAGTACTTATACAATTGGTTAGCTAATTGTAGTGTCATAACTGGATAAACAGTAATTTATTTCACATTATTTTTAAAATGTTGTGGCACCAAACCAAGCCAGTGGTGTTCTAGAGTATAGAGTTAATTATTTTGTTATAGAGTCTAATTATTTCTTGATTACGAGCTAAGTAATCTCCCAAGTCTAGAGAATACAACATTTATGTACCAGAATCGTGGTATTAGAGACCTGAGTCATCGGATGTGCATAATGCTGTTGCCGTGATCAGTCCAAAACCCTTAAGTATTAATTGTATTTTATAACTTAGTGTTGCATTCCCAATGCTGTCATAATTCCTAAGGAGTTTCTGGACACTGGTATAATTAGAATTGAATTCCCAGTGTCATGACATCAGTAAATGCAACCAATTTGGCCGCAATACAGATACATTAAGATACCACAATATCATTTCAGAATTTTGACAGCCTCCGTGGCGTAGCGGTAGCGAACGCAGCCGCTGCGCATGGAAGCGCGTGTTCGATCCCCGCGCAGTGCAAATATTTGTATGCATGAATATGAATGTTTGCACTGGTCTGATCGTGCCTCGAAAAGCACGTTAAGCCGTTGGTCCCGGTCCCCATACGAACATCTAGTGGCAGTCGTTACGGGTTGTTGGAGCCCTCAAAAGTCCAACAATTGGTCTAGCTGCAATGCTTCGCCTTCGGGTTTTTAAAAACGGGTTTTATAAACGATGACTAAAGTTAAGTGACGTCCAAACTTCTAAAATGTATGGTCAAAGAATCGCTAATCACTAGTCAAATTTAAACATCGTGTATGAATAAGGCGGCGAGACCCCTCCGTGCCTCGGACAGCACGTGGCTGTCATTCATAAAGGGTGTTTTTTTAGAAGTATAGAACTTTAAGTTGGCAACAATTTTTATATGGCCGCTATTTTATCAGCTGTCAAGTGATTTATGTTTAGTTTGGTTTGGCATTACAACATGAATAGACTGACGCCTGAACAACGCTTCTTCGATCTTCTTCTTCTAGATCTTTATAGGACAGTCGTTACAGGTAACCGAATTCTGGGCCGAGTAGATTAATTGATGTTTTTATCATCGACACACTAAGAAGAAAATACAGAGTATATGTATTTTAGAAATTCTCATAAGCTCGTCATCATCTTGGATTTTCATTATGATCTTTTTTGTTGGCACTCTGTCCCCTCGAAAACCATGAAAACTCTGAATCTTTGCCTCTCTTATAGAGACGGAAAGAAAACCTCATAGAACACTTTTCATTACGTGACGATTTCTACAAACTGCGTTAAAGAACTTCATTCCAAAGGGAAGGTTAAGTTTACATATATTAGGCACGCCACAATAGCAGCGGTAAGTTCCCTCTTTGAGGAGTGGCTAGAGAGGCGACACGGCGCCCTCACCTTCGGCCGGATGCAGGTCCTCACCGAACACAGTTGTATGGGGGGTTCCAGTTCAGTATAAGGCGAGAGGAAACGCCAGGGTGTTACCATTGTGGGATCGCCCTGAGGACACGGTTGAGCATGCGGTGTTCTGCGAAGCAGTGATGCTGGCAAAGGAGGAGGCGGAGCGCGTGAGACAGTAGGAATCCCAGCGCCCTCACACCACTAGTCGCCGCAGGAGACGCCCTGGTCGGGAGACGACATCAAACTCCCAGCCACCGTAGGCTCGGGCCTGCGGGTGGTGAGCAGTGGGCTGCTCGCCGCCCGGTAAGGACCAAGCCCGAGTCGACGGCGCGTTGTATTTCACGCGCACCTCCAAGAGATGTCAGCACATCGTGACGGGGTCCACGAAGACCGATGCCTCCTGGGTCAGGGTTGCGGGTTGGTTAAACAAGAAACCGTGGCCCTGGCCGTCGCACAGGCAAGTGAAGAAACACGGGTGGGTTTTAATCAGTAAAAGTCTGACACGCCAAGTGGGAAAGCTCAAAAGATCCAGTGAAAATAAAGAAATCTTATTGACTCCAGCTAACAATATATAAAATCCTGTTTACGTGTACCTCTCCGTTGCATTTTTTTACCGATAGCTTTTCGACAGCTACAGTAAATGGCTTTTTTCTGCAAAAACTGACCAAAAACCTGTACTAAAAACTTCTACATACCTATTATAAGTTAAAATTGACGCAAGCAAAAAAGAGACCACTGAATCCGCAAACTATCTGGACTGACGATGCTTTTTTGTTCCAGTCGCCACAGTATACACACTTGCTCCTTGCCCGAGCCGCAAAAGTGAGAAGTTTTTTAAAAAGCTGGAGCTGTTTTTTTTTAAATGGTTAATTTATAATATTAGACACATTCCTTGTTAAGATTATTTTATTATACATATGAGTTGAAAGTACATACATATGGATGTCTCCCGTTATCATTAGGCATATTTTAAATACTTGAGGTATATTAAGGGAACTGTTAGTTAAAGTGCAATATATTATAATTAACGAACAAGTAAGTCACACCAGCGAACTACACACTTTAGGAATAAAACTTATTCCAACGCTAGACAGTTCCTAGCACATGTTGTCCAATGTTTCGATGATAACGAGAGGGTAGTTAACCTTGAGAGGTCTTGATTACTTAACCGGACTATCCTGTGGAGGCCATAAGTAAACTCAAAGCCTCCAGCCAGGGGCGATATCTTATAAAACCAAGTGATTACAAATTAAGGGTCCCCTGTGTGTCCGGTGTAGTAACATCGCTTAGGGCGTTGCTGGAGTGGGCAGCAAGATGGGAAAGGCTGGATCGAAATTTATTGTTTAAGTTTGCTGACCACGGTATTTCCTACTACTATCTCTGAGAAGAAAGACCCAAACAAACTCAGGGGTCATAGTAGAGAACTTAAAGCTACTGGCTCAGCTGCAGCGCGGGTTGGCACTTTATCGGGAATCTCAAGAGCTGCTCACACGGTTTTTGTAGCACTAGTTCTCGTCCACACACCAGAACTCATACTAGACTCTGTTGAGCGCCACGAAATGTCACTGACTTGCGGATAGCAAGTGGTGATGTAATAATTTACAAGATTATAATAATGTACGATATTTTAACTCGTACGTCGCGACCGTTACCACTGGGACATCGCCGCTCTCCTAATAAGTAATAATAAAATTATTTTATTATCAGCCCATCTCAAGCGTTCTCGTACGTTTGACTACAATATACAAATAAAGAGAATAAATTATTTGGAGAATATCCATTACATTGGTTTTATCACAGAAAAAACCTTAAATGAACATATGAGGCAGTGTCGACGAAGCTACGTGCTCGTAACTCTTGTCAGTGACGGATGCGACTGCACCGGGATCGTTACAGCATCGACATTACATCCTTGCTCTTTTAACGAGCTTTGACGCCCCGAACTTTTGTTTTTATTTTTCCAGAAACTAGTGCAGATGAATTGCTTTCCAGCAACTTTACCTCAAAAATAGAATTTAACGCTCAGCTCCAACGTTAGTTTTAGAAGTAAATTAATTGAGCCTTACTCCCTAAAATACGATCTTCAAAGTTAAGCGACATGGTTTACTACGCCTGTTGGTTGAGTAAATTAAATTTTTAACTTAATGACAAAGTATGAAGTTTACAACATTTGTTCTCTACTAAGCTCTTTGCAGATTCCTTGAAAGTCTTGTTAAGAAATAGAACTCCCCCGGATCGTTATGGTTGATTATATTTCTTATAAGCGCCGGGGCAAAGTAACGACTTGACACGGCTATTGTTATGTACAAGATTGTAATATCCATTATCGCTACTTAACCATTAACAGAATGCTGGATTATTATACCTACCGTTCTTGAAATACCTCACATTGAACAAGACTTTTTTCTGCAATTACTGAAAGCGAAGGGTCTGTCAGCAAAATAACCACCTTATTACCATAAACACCTTATTACTTTTTATAATGATCATGCAATACGTAAAAAAACATCTTTTACGTCATACTACACTATACTTAGACCAGTCAGTCTTTCACAACTCATTATCCCACTCTTCCAAGATGAGTTCCACGTGATAAAAATAAACCAAAACCATATACCAAAATAAAATAGGAATCGGAAACAATAAAACGAAATAATTTGAAACAAAAACTTAGTTGAACTGCAGCTGAACATCGCAATTATGCTTGGAGAGAGGCGCTACCCACTGCAATTAGATATGGCACGGCTTTTTGAACAATGGATAGCTGAACAACCGCCTCGGCGCCGGGTTACGACGACGTATTCATAACGATATAAGTTGGAACAATAATGGAGAGGGAACATCATTTGTTAAACCACCAACTTTAAGTACAAAAAAAATCTGCAACAACTGTTAGAGAAATTATGCTTCGGATGGTTCGCAGCATAATTTGACCGACAATTATGCTGCAAGCCTTTTGGGCAATGGGATAAGCCTATTGACAGCGATGCAGACAAATTGTTGAATACCCAATAACACCTTTATTTATTTTATTTCATTATATACTTGTATATGTATATTTTAGTGTGATCTTGTAAATTGTACCTAATTGGTGTGTCTTTGTGAAGGAAATTAAAGTAAATATTCGACTAAATATTATTTTTACTCTTCCAAATTCCGTGACCTAATAAAAATGAACTAACACCATATAAGACACAGGAGATAAACATGTTCACACTTTTACGATCATTGAGAAGAGGTTTACATTATAAAAATGACACAAAAAATCACACAAAATAATGCCACGCATAAAACCTGCCGTAAAAAAACAAGTCAAGGTAACCTGTACCTAATATGACACTGGCGAAGATTCCCTTGTAAATAAAGTCAAAGTTTCAGTGCATATTTTTCTTTGTATTTCATTAAGAAAAGGACACGTGGACCGTGGAGCAATGGATTAGCAATGTGGGTGTGTGTTACGCAATTAGGGTGCTGCTGCTGGTGCTGACTAATTTGGACAGGACTAAAACTAATATTTATATAGCTATATAAATATTAGTTTTAGTCCTGTCCTGTAGCGTAACACACTAACACTCACATTGCTAAACCATTGCTCCACATGTTCGAAAATGTGTCGGAAATAAATGTTATTGAACTAACGTGTGTAATCATTTATAAGTTGTTACGCCATTACCCAGCAGATGTCATGTCAAAATTGGCTATGGAGTATCTTAATTTGACATGACTAAATTAATTTTAATCTTCTGTCATTTTCTTAGTGAAGTAGACTGTAGACCGCATCGCCATTTGAACGTGCCTTTGGGTCAGGGTTGCGGGTTGGTTAAACAAGAAACCGTGGCCTTGGCCTCGCACAGGCAAGTGAAGAAACACCGGTGGGTTTTAGTCAGTAAAAGTCTGACACGCCATTCCCGGAGCGGAAGGGCGTATCAGACTGACACTGACAGACCCAGAGAGGGAGATGTCATTTGATTATTTCCCATCCCAACAAAAAAGACGTGCCTTAGAATGCAGCAATAAGCCTGGCAGAACACCTGTGCAGTAATTCGCTTAGTTCAGTATGACCCAGTAAATGAATACACACGCTGCTGTACCTGCTAAAATATAAACTAAACTAAACTCTCTGGACGAAAAGCCAGGATATAATTTTGACCAGCCTATATAATTTTAAGCAGACGTTCTTTAGCGGCATCCAAATATTTCTTAAGTCAAGCGTTAGTTGACTGAACCTCACTGCCGTGGGCTAGTAACTTGTATGTAAGACGTTAAAGCAAGTGTTTAAAAATTTAAAGTGGAGTTCCCGTCGACATACATCGTGAGGCTTCCCGATAAACATCCCCGGGCGTCAGGTCGCCGGTCGGCCGCTTTGTTTACGGGGTACGCGCCACTACGTGATCTATTATACTCGACCAGCCCCCTGCCCCCTCCCCCCCTTGTAACTGAAAATAACTGTAACTGTCTCGACGTCACTTTGTTTGAAATGGTTACGTTACTCTTGTTACAAAATATTATGTTAAGTTTGGGATTTATGTACGCAGTTTTAAATAATGAATCTTCAAAAGTCCTTTCCCAATGGTAGCTTTTAGTATACAAGGAATTTTGTGCATAATAAATATAATGTTTCTAACTCCAGCGACTAAGGCAGTGCCTTGGATTTCAAGAAATTAAACATATTTGATTAAGTAGTTGAACATATGTAGATATATCTCACCTACATACAACACCAATTTGCACGTTACAGTTATCCACTTACCTACTCATTAAAAAAAACTCGAATGAGAGGAAGTTAATGACTAGCAAATTTTAAAACTATGTATGTTACCTTAGTAACTGCCTAGTGCCTACATACGATGTCTGGACGGCTGGCACTGCGGCTGTTTTACAGAGTAGGTAAGTAAGTAAGAGGATCATAATATCCTTAATTAAGCCCCGACGCGACACGACGTATCAAGCAATTTAAAAAGTAAGAAATACGCGAGGGCTTTAATTAAAGTCGTGATCAAAGAGTGAACTCTCAGGAAGTGTGCAGAAATTCAACCTGAATCTATTATTCGGTTGTGACTTGTAGGTATAACTGTAGCGAACGGATATTGCTGAGGACAGAATTATTCTTACAATGTTGAATTAAAATTGTTCTTTGCCAAAAAAAAAAAAACGGAAAAAGATTTAATTTTGCAATCTCGTTTTGATCAGTTTCCTTAATTTAAAATCAAAGATTTATACTTACTCGTATTGTTGCTGAATTTTTAGCTCATTCATTTTCAATAATATTATGTAACAGCGATAGAACCAGTACCTACTTACCTACCCGTTAGAGATGCGCTGAGCATTGCAACGAACCGCAGGCCAACTTTATCAAAAAAAATCTGCCGAATATCTACGTGTCGGACATTGTACAGACGACAACAAGTCAAGTTACTAAAATCTGACAATTTTTTAAATTACATTTTCAACTTTATCGCTAAAGCATTAAGGCTCGAGGTCGATTGGGAATATTTCACAGCTTCGGGTTTCTTAGTAGCCTTTTCTCAACTTTCACAGGAACCGGATGCATCTGGATGCAGGTCAGTTACCCTGCTGGTATTCAGATGCATCTGTTTGATGGAAACTGAAGCCCATTGTTACTGAAAGTTTTATACGCGATTGCGTTATAAACTTTCAGTAACAATGGGCTTCAGTTTGACAGTTCAACAACATTCATTGTGTTATTTACATTGTTGAGCAAACATATTTTTCGAACTTATGAAGCAATGGACTAGCAATATACTTCACAATGATTCCAATTGATAGTTATTACTATTATAACTTATAACTTTTATTCGGATATACATATTTATTATTATTCATTTTTATTTTGACATAATCTACTAAATAATTTGGGTTTACCTCTAGTATGATTACTTATTATTATTGTCTTTATTTTGTATGCAACCATATTTGTACAGACGACAGCACATCTAGCTAACAATCTCAGATTCATTATCAGAAAACACACAATGCTGGTTCATAAGAATAACCCCAAACTATAGAAAAAAACCTAGGATCAAAAATAAAAAAAAATAAAATTTCTAACAAACTAAATCGCATAAAATTGCCAACGGAATAGAACATCCTTTAAAAATATTGGTTCACTGACAGCGAGATCATGTATCGACTTGCTTTTTTCGCGCCATAATTATTAAAGTTTTTTACCTCAGGATGCGACGGCCATGTAAGCGCTTCCTTATCAGCATGTTTACATGATGTAGAAAATTTGAAAAATGAAAAATAATTTCCTGTGACTAAACAAATGGACATACTTATAAGATTTTTTATGGGTAGACTGAGAATGTGTAGAGATGCACAATGTTTAATTTATTGTCGTATTGTCAGCACCACTCTGTATATTAATATGTACATTCCTCCGGATTTACGGAATTGGTTGATTATTAAAAAAAAATATGTGTACAATATATTAAGTCGTAAAACCGTTTGATTTGGCCATATCCTTCATTAGAGGCTAAAACTAAAATATTGAAATATATTAATACTTCGATCGGAATTTGGTTTATCCACGTTATTCTTTCTGTGAACATTTATGATACAAGTACCAAAAATCACTCTACCTATTCCGACCTAAGATAATAATCCAAGCAATGTGAGCAAAATTATAATAAAGCTGCCACAAATTATGACCATTATAAACTAACATTTCAGATTGGCTAGACTTATTGCAAAATTTATTATAATAAATTCACCATTATAATCTTAATTGTCATAAAACACAGTCTAAAAATATTGAACGTTTAAAAAGTGTAGAAATTGTAGCCTATAAACAACCTATTTTGACTTCTGTATAATGCTATCCCGAATGGAGTATAGTTCAAAGCTTGATATTCGAGTGTTATATAGGTACCACTCAAATATCCATACAAAGATAATTATAATATAATATGTACTATACTTCTAGTATTCATAGCATAGCATATAAAATTATGGTTTTGAGCATAGATTTCCTAACTTGTCATATAAGTAAAAATTGTGATGTTCATACTTTTTGGTCTATTTGGTCAAATGCTTTAGCTATTCATACATCTTTTGTATTTATTGTAGTAAATATGTTCAGGAATCATATGCTTGTGTTATTTTTGGCTTTGTTTTAAAACTTTTGTCTGATGATGCATCCATATGGCAGAAGGGAAAAAAGGGTTGGATGCTCCTTAATTGTGGGGCTGATTGTTCCCCGGAACAACTTACCCCATCTGAGATTTAGTTCTGCATACTAACGATTTGATTTGATTTGTGATTTATACAAACTAAACATTTTATTTTGTTGTAGGATGCGTACCTAAAAACGAAAAACTGATCGAGGAACTACCAGGAATCGTAAAAATAGTGTGGCATCGAACATAAGTAGTAAAAGCATTCAGAAAGACAGGATATAACCATACAATCCCAATATTTCAGACGTTACTGACCTTTGACGTCCATTGTGTGATGTTAATTCTAGGAGCGCTGTAGTAACTCTAGAGGTCCAACCAGGGACTTCTAGAATGTCAAAAGTATCAAGCCAATATGATGATGGAAGAGAAGCCTCCAATAGTTCAGTAGTAGATTCAGAGCAGAATGATGAACAGCCAGGTCCGTCCAATTTTACAACTATGTAGACATAAAGCCAGGCCAGGTATTATCATGGACGTTTGACTCAAAACCTCAGCCAACGCCAACAATACCGACCGTTTTTCAGTCATTTTCCTCTGAAATTATAAAGCCATTTCCCAGATTGCGGATAGTGCCAAAGAGACGTATTAGGAAGACAGCATCGTTAACAGATACACCAGAAAAAAAATGCGTTGACTGAATAACAGTAAAAAAAAAACAAAAGAGAAATAAAGACCAGAACAATAAGACATCAAAAAATGAAAAGGAGAGGGTATAGAGAAAGGGACAGGGAAAGGAAAAGCAAAATGAAAAAGAGTGATACAGGAAAGAAATGGCAGCTAAAGTTATGCTGAGAATGATCTAGAATGGTTTAATTTGTTGCGATTCCTGTATAGGAATCAAACGGTAATCTTTATACAGTATGTTAAGAAAACCTTGTCCGACCCGTGAAGCTGTTGTTAGGTATCGATAACTGATTCTACTAATGGATACAAAACCGGGCTAAACTTAAAAAAAAAATCCCCCTAAAAACATAAATATTATTTCGCAAAAAGAGATAACTTAATAAATGTGCGTAAGCACCCTTCCGCGGGCGGCGGGCGGCAGGGCACGCGGCACGTGGTCGCATCGCTATTCGCTCATAATAATACCGGTGTTGTCACTTTTTTAAAAATTACCGAATTTCGGGAAGTTGGAATTAATTCGCGGGAAAAAATATTATTTCAAAATTCATTTGTAATTGGTACTATGATGATTACGTAAAATTTTATATTATATTTGGTCATGTGTTTACCTAACCTTTATTATCCTTATGGGTCGGACAGGGTTTTCTTAACATACTGTATAAGTTTATCAAAACGAAAACATGTCTCAACTACAAAAACTCTAAATGAAATGTCCATGAAAATTTTCTACAGGCAAAATTACAAAAACCCACGATTCAAAATTCAAACAATGCCCATTACTTTCATAGACAACAATAAAACCTACTTACTACTTATATAAAATTCCATTCTATAGCAGTGCAATAAATAAATAAATAAATATATACGGACAAATCACACAGATTGAGCTAGCCCCAAAGTTCGAGACTTGTGTTATAGGATACAAACTCAACGATACTATAATTATAATAGATACATATGTAGATAAACATCCAAGACCCAGGCCAATCAGGAAAAGATCGTTTTCCATAATGACCTGGCCGGGGATCGAACCCGGGGCCTCCACGCCGCAGGCAAGCGTGTTGACCGCTGCGCCACGGAGGACGTAATGTATCAATATACGAGGAATGTATCAATTCAACATGATCGGACCTGGCGTTGACTGAAATAACAAACTTCCAACACAAAATTCTTTTTCCTATTCAAAGCCTAGATTTATGTAAAGCAGATTACATAACTTTTTTTTATTTTACATCTATTAAATATAGTTGAAATTAAAGAAATAGAAGAACACATTTGTGCACGCATTTTTAATAACATTCCTGTTTTTAATTATAATTTATTGAAGGCATATCCAACGCCTACATCTATATCAAGCCGCTGTTGTTGGACAAATCTTTTATACAGATTTTTTTTTTACGAAATAATTATTCAGCAATGAAGAAAATTTTACACATGAAAACGTTATTAAATTGTGGTAGGTATGATAAAAAATTTGGATTAAAACAATAATTGGTACTACTCAGAACGTAATCTTTTTGTGCTTGCAACATTAAATACAGTGAAGTTAGCTGCGAGCCTCGAATTGCTCGACCCGGGATAATATTTTATCTGTGCAATTTACTATCTGTGTTTGTGTTCGTTCTGTGACTTGTCAAACTCTGCAATAGGACGGTGAAATGGTCGCCGTTATTGTGTTTTGTTTACCAAATAATTTTTCTAATTTGTGTTTTGTTTTGCATAATAAATAAATGAAAATGTGTTAGTTAAACATAATAACATTTACTGTAAAAATTGAAGATACATACATATAGATGATCAGCAGGTATGTAAAACAATGTTTACATATTATTTTATCTGTGTTTAATAACAGAAAAATTGGTTAGATATTAGCCTTAATGTAGATTTCCGTTCCTTTGATTCATTTGTCATCCAATAGTAACTAAAGTCGTCCTTTGTTGCAATATGATGTATGTAATATTCGCTTAAAAATGTATAATCGTAACAAAGGTTATGTTTTGTTGGTATTTCGGGCGGTGAATTTTGAAACCAATTGTTTTTGCAATTGTTTTGATTCATTAAGTTCTATTAAACGTTATTTTTCCTGCCTAGGTATAGAATAAGGTTAAACTGCGAACTCTAGAAGCGTTATCGCTATTTGCAATAGATGATAGGTTTTTGATTTACATACGGACCTAGGAGGTGGCACTAGCCTATCTCGGATAAATAATTAGGTCCTTATAACATATCAGCCTATAAAGTTCCCACTCCTGGGAGTCCTGGGACACAGGACCCGTCTCAACAGGAGTGAGCCGTAATCTACCACGGCGGCCCAGGGCGGGTTGGTAGTTATCACATGTTTTCGAAGTTTTTCCTCTAGGATTAGCCGGTTTCCTTACGATGTCTTCCTTCGCCGTTTTGAGAGTAGTAGAAAAAGAATTTACACAAAGTTAAGCTCCTGGCGAAGTTCGAACCTACGACTGAACCATCGAACCGGCCGATACCACAAGGCCACTGCTACTCTCAGCTAGTACTTAATAATATTTGTCTTGAACCTATTATACTTATAACAGATCCAAAAAATAAGACGACCGTTTCGTTTCCAATATCATATTCACGATTTTTTTATACAAGGCGAAGGATTAGGTTTTCCCACATTTTGCCACTTATGTATCTTGAAGTTGCTTGTAACCTAATTATAATATTTATATCTCACGACGACGACCAATGTAGTAACTCGTGCTTATTTGAGTTTACGAAGTGCGCAAACACGCTGTGCATATGTGTAATTTATAATATAAGCGTGGGAGCTCTTCTTACCATCCAAGTCAATGGCGATATCGCATGTATTTATGTGTTGTATGCTGCTGACGTTACTCTTCTCCATGCATACATTCACAGCATGCCTGTAAACTTGGTTACAACATGTAAAACTCGCATCGCGTAACATAAAAATGCTGTATGTACCGTATAATAATTACTTAATAGAGATCAAGTCTATTCACAAATCTAGACTTCGATTTAAGGCATACGGACTTAATTTTTCTGATAGACTTGCGACCACTACACCACCGAACCTGTAGTGGGTATACTCTAGGTTCATTGCTACCTAATACTTTGGAGTTGCTTGATGTTTGTTTAAATGTTAAAAGAATGCCCCTCTGACCGAAAAAGTATTACAAAATTCTTGAAGTCTTATCAGGCGAGCTCGTATCATCATATTGTAATTGGGTTTTAAACTTAGAAGACATTGAAACCTAGGTTACGAGTGACAGAGAAGATTAGATAGAAAAGAACAGGCATATTAAATTTGTAGGTGCAAGCCTATAATGCTAGATTTATTGATCAGTTGCTATCTTATTTTTCAGCATCAGCAATGGACGTAAATGCTGGTATAGCGTCTATACCTAATCAGGAAACTGAGAAAATTGTTATCAATATACTAAAAAAATGTGAACTGGAAGCCAAAAACATCAGTTTACAAATACCACTAGAAGATGTTGAAGACAGGGTTTCGTATTACACAGGATTTCTGAAAACTACACTTCATCAAATATTGAAGAAAAATACGCGTGCAATATATCCTAAAACGAATAATATTGATTTTAACACCCATGTAATTTTTTTAAAATGTCTTAGTAAGTTTTATGAACGCAAAGAATTACCCTCATTTCGACTCTTATTCAAGAATGTAAATGAATTAATAACCACCTTGAATGCTCGGTACATTCAAGATGCTGAACAATTTAAACTGGATGTTACAATGCTGGGCATTGATTATCGAACAATTTCTAATGGCACAACACTACTTATGGAAGATCCGAAAATAACGTTTGAAAGATATTCATATCTAAAAAAAATTAAGCAGATACGTCAGCAAGAAAGTCATATTATTTATTATATCAGTGAAAGGATTATAGATAAGAATCATAGTTTTTATAATCCTTGGAAACAATATGGCCAGGCAACCGATATTTGTAGTGACGAGTGCATTTTATTTCATGCGATATCCAGAAATGGTTTTACGAATGGTTTATATTGCTTTTCTGCTACTGAAGACGATTTTTACAAGTGGATTGTAGATATTTTACTTGAATCTTTGTATCCGTCAGCCATTGTCGTATTTGATAATAGCCCCCTTCATGGAACATCAAAATCGAAATCCATTACCATGTTTGACACGAAAAGTGATATGAAAAAATGGCTACATAATCACAATGTGCCCTTCAGTGACGCCATGAACAAATCACAACTATACCAGCTCATCAAACAACATCCCGATATAGAAGAAATGCCTCGCGTTGATCGCGTTATAAAAGCGAATGGCCATCAAGTATTACGACTGCCGACACATTTCGAGGACCTGTCACCTATAGAACATATTTGGCAAGATTTAAAAAGAAACTTAGCAACTACCGATGACTTACATGATGAGATTTTAACAATGTTGACAAATATACCCAAACAAACGTACGAATTATATGAACAGGTTACTGTGGAAAGAGAAAATGCGTTGTTTTTATTAGACGCAGATATGGACATAACGTTGGATAACTTTCTAGTGGACTTAAGTAAAACTAAGTAGTATTATTTATTATTAAGTAAGTAATCTAAGCTACCGTTTATAGATCTATCACGTTTTAATAAAAAATTCTTCGAAATGATTAATCGTAGTTTCAATATTGTTTTTATTTCGAATTTATCCATATAATATAATCTATTTTAAATAATTGAAGTGTTTAAGTAGTTAAAATCCCACCAAAAACACTTGTTAAAAAGAGGGCCCAAGTTCCTATCGGCTAATTGTTCGCCTAAAATGGGTTGAAATCCAATCCAATGCCAAGTTTAGATGAAATAAAACTGTAATACTTCTTTGAACTTGGCAGGTTAATTTAATTGTATGTATAAATAATAGATTTAATTATACAATCAATCAAGTGTTACGTACAGCATGAAAACCTGCCAAGTTCAAAATTGTAAAGGACGTTGATAATTGACTACCGAATTATTATAAACAACAAAACTTTGTGAACGATTTTCGGCAAGATTATTACAATCAGATGTTCTCTTTTGAAAGTTAAGGCTAAAGTGAATATGCTCATAATAAACTACTACTGCGCTTTACCATCAACGATTGCATTTCTGCATACAAAAAAAGCTCATAGTTATTCATAAAGGCGATTACGATGACAAAAAAATTATCACACTTCAAGATTTTGTCATAACCAAGAACCATTGTAACGAGTCCGGGCCCTTCCGAAAGCAGTTGATCCGTTAAAACAAGTGTCAAATTCAAGTATTTCGGACAGGCAATACCTACATCGGGCATAGGGATAATTGTTAAATGATGGTGTCATTAATTCTAAATACGACGATGAACTTCGATCGAAACTATATAGGTATTTAGTTCTAAGCTATTACAAATCCTGGTACTATTTGTCTCTATGGCAATAGATATGAGAAAACGCGCAAAGACATGCAAAACGGTAGAAACTAAAATTCTAAATCTATTCGGTACAAAAACAAAAACAGAAACATTACCTCTTAAGTGCCATATGTAAATAATAATGGTCAATAAGACGGACCCCAGTGGCGGATCCAAAATTGTCGTTTGGATTGTTCAACCCCGCTCATCAGGTTGTAACAAAAAAGGCAAGCGTATCCATAATTCATCTTTCTTTTTTTATTGGCATTTCGTAGTTGCCCTTGAGAGGTCGTGATTTCTTAACCGAACTATCCTGTGGTTGCTGTTACGTAGTACATGTCCCGACACTACTGTCGATACACATCACTATCCCTAACCTATCAATTGTCACTTGTACTTCCGCTCTCGTCCTAGAATACACACGTCGTATCACAGAGCTCCTGGTTTTATTAAGACTATCCTGATGCCACCTGTCCTGCAGTACCTAGCAACAACAACCTTTACATGGTGTCAGAAGTAACAGAATCTATCAGCAGAAGTAACAAAGAAGCTCGTCAAGTCAAAGGTAACCTACCTATCTACCTAAATAATTAATCAACGCTAGTCTTATGACAAAATGGCCGCAGAGAATAATCCACCGTCATCGTCGCAAGCGCAGCAAAATAACATGTTGCCTTTACATAATTTTCAATTGGATACTAATTCGTCCAATATGGGTTTAGCGTGGAAAAATTTCAAGACATCGCTCAATATTTATCTCATTGCCAATAACCTACAATTTGAGTCGGATCAAAGGAAAGTCGCCATACTTTTACATACAATCGGGCCAAACGCACTGGATATTTTCTACTCACTGAATACGGATATCACGGAAATAACCTATAAAGATTTACTACAACGTTTTGAGGAATACTTTACCCCTAGAGTCAATATTTCAATGCAAAGACACAAATTATTCAATAGGAAGCAAGAGTCTAGTGAATCCATAGAAACATACGCCACCGCGCTGAAGAATATTTCCATCCAATGCGAGTTCGGAGCCTTACAAGATGACTTATTAAAAGACATATTTTCTTGGAATCTCAATCAGACATCATCGTACATTCGAGAAAGAATTCTCATCGAAAAACCAAAAACATTCGATGCCGTAGTCAGTCTAGCCATAACAATGAGGAATACGAGGAATGAAGCACATGTCTTCTCATCGAAGAGCGAAAACATATGTGTAGTCAATCGTCAGAGTCAAAACCGTCAAAACACCAGTCAACGTCAAAATAACGCCAATCAAGGGCATAGTCGTCAAATCAAACAAAGTCATCAGGATAGCAAACAAAGTCGCCAGAGAAGTCACAGTCGTCAAGAAGTCGTTAACCAGTCAGGAAAGTGTCAACGATGTGGTCAAGTCCATCGAAACAGGTGTCCAGCAATCGGTGTCAAGTGTAACGTCTGCCACAAGCTGAATCACTTTGCTAAATACTGCTTTAAGAAGAACGTCAACCTAGTACAAGAAGAAAACATTGGTAACTCATGTGAAGTTAGTAGTTATATTTACTTAAATAGTCTGTTTCTGAATGAGATAAAAGATAAGAACTCATATCATACTAATTTGTCTATAAACAATAAGTTAATTGAATTTCTACTTGATACTGGTGCCGATACTAACATATTGTCATTTAATACTTTTAATAGTCTAAACCTACCTTTGAATATCTTAGTTAAGAGTCATAATAAGCTTTCAACTTTTAGTGGAGAAGTTCTACCAACAGTGGGTCAAACTACTTTGTCAGTCAGTCATAATAATAAGCAATTTAAAATTAATTTTCATATAGTAGATTTGCCCTGTAGAAACATTATTGGTCGTAAAAGTTGTGAAGAATTAAAATTAATTAAAAGAATAAATAATGTCCAATTTAGTCAGTCAGTCGATACACTGTTTACAGAATATAAAGATTTATTTACTGGAATAGGATGTCTAAAAAACTATGAATGTCATTTATCTTTAAAGCCTGATGTTGAGCCTTCAATCGATGCCTGTCGTGGGATCCCCTTTAGTATTTTGAAAGACTTGAAGGAAGAATTAGTCTCCTTAGAAAAAGAACAAATTATAACTAAAGTTGATGAACCAACAGAATGGGTCAGCTCAATTGTCATTGCATCAAAAAAGAATGGTAAGATAAGGCTATGTATTGATCCAAGAAAACTAAACAAAGCTATAATGCGTCCCCATTACCAATTTGCCACTATCGATGAAATCAAGTCAGATCTGTCAGGTTCACAGTTTTTCACAACGTTAGATGCTAACAAAGGGTTTTATATGCTTAAGCTAGATAACGAGTCATCTAAATTATGTACATTCATCACTCCAGAAGGGCGTTTTCGTTACCTAAGATTACCATTTGGTATTAATGCAGCCCCGGAACTGTTTCATTCAGTCATGACAAAAAGGTTTAGTGATATTCCCGGAGTTAAAATAATGATGGATGATTTCTTAATTTACAGTCATACAAAAGAAGAACATGATTATAGACTAAAACTAGTATTAGACAGAGCTAGGGAAATTGGTATTAAATTCAATAAGGAGAAGTCAAATTTGTGTAAAACTGAAGTCAAATATTTAGGTCACATTTTTTCTAAAGAGGGAGTTAGAGTAGATAAAAGTAAAGTCAAAGCCATTTGTGATATGCCAACACCAAGTAATATTACAGAACTACAACGTTTCTTAGGCATGATCACATATTTAGGTTCATATATAGAAAATTTGTCACAAAAAACATCTAATTTGAGAAAACTTTTGTCTAAAGGTAATGAATGGTCATGGCTGCATGAACATCAGTCAGAATTTGATAAATTAAAAACATACATAACTAAAGCCCCTGTCTTAACATATTTTGATCAAAATAAGCCTTTAACTTTGTCTGTGGACTCATCCAAAGATGCAATGGGAGCAGTAATTTTGCATGACAAACATCCCATAGCATATGCTTCTGCTTCACTAACTACTTGTCAACAGTCCTATTCACAAATAGAAAAAGAATTGTTAGCCGTCTTGTTTGGTTGTACAAGGTTTCACCAATATATTTATGGTCGTAAAACAGTTGTAGAAACTGATCACAAGCCTATAACATCACTTTTTAATAAGCCTATTTATAATATACCACCTCGCCTTCAAAGAATTATGCTAAGATTACAACCTTATGACTTATCAGTCATTTATAAACCTGGAAAATACCTCTATGTTGCTGATACTTTGTCCAGAGCAGCCTTACCCGAACAAGTCTTAGTTGATCTTGATGAAGATCTGGATTTACATGTTAATATAGTTATTAAATCATTGTCTATAAGCCCTAACAGACTAAAGCTAATCCAAGAACAAACATCACAAGATGAAGATTTATTACTTTTGATTAAGTATTGTAATTTAGGCTGGCCAGAACACAAAAAACTACTGCCAGACAGTATTAAGCCCTATTTTGCTCTGAAAACTGACTTGCACATAATTAATGGTATAGTCTTTAAGAATAATAGTGTCATAATACCTAAGAATATGAGAATTGATATCATAAAACAAATTCATGAAGGTCACCAAGGGATTCATAGTTGTCAAAGATTGGCCAAAAATCTTGTCTATTGGCCTAATATGTACACTGATATTGAGAAATTCATCAGCAATTGTCACATATGTCTCACTTATCAAAGAAATAATACTAAAGAGCCGCTGCAACCCCATGAGATAAAATTAATTCCATGGTATAAAGTAGGAGTCGATCTGTTTGATCTAAATTCTGATAGATATGTCATAGTAGTTGATTATTTTTCCAAATATGTTGAAATTGCTAAATTAATAGGTAGTTCCAACAGTAAAATTGTCATTAGTCACTTGAAATCATTCTTTGCTCGTCATGGTATCCCTAATACACTGGTTTCAGACAATGGTCCCCCATTTAATTCAAAAGAGTTTTATAATTTTGTCTCAGAATGGCAAATTGAACATGTCACGTCTAGTCCTTATTTTCCTAGGTCTAATGGATTAGTTGAAAGAACCATAGGCACTATAAAAAATATGTTGAAGAAATGTTTCGCAGACAACACAGATCCCCATTTAGCACTACTTCAATATAGGAACACTCCTAAAGAGAGTATGTATTCCCCTGCACAATTACTCATGTCTAGAATGCTTAGAACTAAACTTCCAGTCTTAGATAGAAGTTTGAAACCTAAAATTCCACAATATAAGTCATTGTCTAACAGAATCAAAACACAAAATCACAAGTCACAGATTTATTATAATCAACATTCAAAACCTTTGTCTTCACTTAATGTAGGTGATCAAATTTACTTCAAAAAACAGCCAGATAGTATTTGGATTCCCGGTACTATTTCAGGTCTTGATAATAACCCCAGGTCTTATATAATTTTGTCTCCAGAAGGAACATTCCGTCGTAATCGTCAACACATCTTGAAGCCAAACATGAGCACAAGTCCTCAATCATCAAATGTCTCTTCTCAGTGCTTACATAGATCAGAATACAGCAGTTATAGTGGTCCTGTTGTTCCCCAAGAATCGCCTCAGCATAGTACAATTGTTACTGCTAGTCCAGTCCAACAGTCTTCGTCGTCTCCTCAGTCGAAAGTTCAGTCTCCTCGTTCGCCTAGTCCGGTCATGAAACCTGAAACAGAAACAAAAACATTAGATACGCCAACACGTCCAAATATTAAATATTCGTCATTTGGTAGACCTATTAAGAAGCCAAGAAAGTATTGTTAATGTCTAGATATAAGTTTAGACC
Organism: Sesamia inferens; assembly: GCA_037179545.1. NCBI lineage: Eukaryota > Metazoa > Arthropoda > Insecta > Lepidoptera > Noctuidae > Sesamia > Sesamia inferens. The sequence goes on from CM073930.1 coordinate 16,142,017, forward strand.
TAATAATTACACAAAATTTATATAATTTGCATCTACCTGTAAATTAATGATGTTGAATTATGTTTATAAGTTCCAAATGGATCCCAGGTCCATAAATTAATTGAAAGCCTCCAGCCAGGGTAACTAAAATCTAAGCGACTACACGCTAAGGGCACCCCCTGTGGGGTACGAACCTCGGCTTAGGGTGTCGCTGGAGAGAACAGCAGGAGACGGCTGGATCGAAATTTTATTTTTATTTCGGTTTGTGACGACGGCCTTTCCTAGTACTAGCTCCGAGAAGAAACGGCCGAAACAAACTCAGAGGTCATAGTCGGGAATTCGCTGGAGAGAACAGTAGGAGACGGCTGGATCGAAATTTTATTTTTATTTCGGTTTGATGACCACGGCCTTTCCTAGTACTAGCTCCGAGAAGAAACGGCCGAAACAAACTCAGAGGTCATAGTCGGGAATTCGCTGGAGAGAACAGCAGGAGACGGCTGGATCGAAATTTTATTTTTATTTCGGTTTGATGACCACGGCCTTTCCTAGTACTAGCTCTGAGAAGAAACGTCCGAAACAAACTGAGAGGTCATAGTCGGGAATTTATATTTTATTGGATTACGTTGAAGGCGGAACTCTTGGAGAAGGGTCATGGGGTCGGTCGATATTTGAGGGCGTGTATTTTGCTGCCGCGACAACCAAAATGTTATGATGTTTAGCGGCTGTATCAAAGAAGCGCTTGTAAAGGCGTTTCATGAATTGCTGGATTTTGAGATCTAGGTGGAGGATCTCATTTCGGACGAACCAAGGGCGTTTGTTGCTCTATGAAGAAATCGGTTTTGGAGTGTCTGCATCCTATGGATATGTGTGTGCGAAAACTAGGCAGGCGTATGTCATGATGGGGCTAATGCTGGCTATATACAGGCGCATTTGCACTTGAAGGACAGCTTGCAGCGTGGGTTGAGGAGAGAGTGGAGGTCATAGAGTGCGTAGGCGGCGCGCAAGGGTACAGTCCTTATATGCTCTCCGAAGGTGAGGTGTTTATCCAAGATAACACCTAGGTATTTAGCTCGCTTTTCCCAAGGGCTCGGCTTGCCTGACATGGTGATTGGTCGGAGAAGGGTGGGTTTGCTGTGCCGTTTGGAGTGGAAGACCGCTTGGCTCTTTTTGGGATTGACTTCAATTCTCCATTTCTTAAACCAGTCAGCAAGTTTGATGACGGCGGTTTGGAGAATTAGTCTTATTTGATTGGTGCTGATTCGTACGGCAAGTATCCGTTGTTGACACAATGTATTGATTCGCATGTCGAGGCGCAACGCGGTATCTTTTTGCATCGAGGGACTAGAACAATTTGTCTTTCCGTCCGTTCCGTCTTTGTGTTTCCGTATAATTTAAGTGACTTCAATGCTATAGTGAATAGAGTCTTAATAAACTAGCGGGCTTTACCATCAACGATTACATCACTGCTTACCATCAGAAACTGCAGTCAGGCACAAGTTTCTAATTATAAAAAAGAAACAACGCTACGTCTGTGCGCAAGAACTCCGGTGCTTTTTTTGTGGTGGCTTGACTTATACCCTCGACCCACGACTTTTTTTTTTTTTTTTTATTAATGTATAAACCAGCGCTTGACCGCTATCCTGCCTGATGGTAAGCAGTGACGCAATCGTTGATGGTAAAGCGCACTAGTTTATTAAGAGCCTATTCACTCTAGCCTTGAAGACACTGACTGACTGACTGAGACTGTTGTACCCTTTCTGACGTAAAAAATACCTATACGAAAAATAAACAATGAAGTGGGACAGAAGTTTGCCGACGTGTGGGTAATTGTTGCAAAACGTGTTTAACTTTCATTTACTGTTGATATTGTCAGCTGTAAACGACAACGGGCGCGATGTTGAATCGCCCGGGGCGATTTAATCGATTTGAAAGGGATCTATTTGTTTTAGTCCAGCAATTTGTATTTAAACACTGACTCTGTCGTTAATTAAAAGACAAACTTTAACATGATAATTTTCACTGAACTTAATTATATTGAAATGAGGATTACTTCCGTAGCAATTATACCCATAAGCAAATCCACTGAATCGAAGTGTTGTTAGGCCACCATCTACCGCACTTCTCTATCTTTATCTAAGACTGTCTCGTTGATAAATTGTTAGCATATTCGGAAAGACTCATAACATAGGTAAGTACTATTAGTAGCAATGACTTTCATTTCAAGAGCTGAACTGCAGCATATTTGGAAGAGTAGTTTGTTTTTTGAGAATAAATTTAAAGAGATAGAGGATGACTCAATAAAAATACATTGAATTATTTTAAAATTATGAAACTTTAATAATGAAAACAATTAAGTAACTATAACAAAAACCAGAAACGTTATCAAAATACCTGCCAAACTAAAAAACTCCAACAACGAGATTTGGCTTACGGTGCAGGTAATTAGGAATATATGTATTCCACATTATATTCATATTTTTCTATTTTAATTCTATTAGTCAAAAGGCCTCAGATTGAGATTGATAACGTGTTATTGGGCTTTGAAATTCGGAATTTCTCAGTAGCAAGTGTATGTATTAAGGATTTGTATCCTGTTTTTGGAAGAAGGGTCACCCATATTAGGTACATGGGACAACCGATACTATAGGTGCATCTGAGCTTAAGCCTCGGAGAATACAGGTTTCAAGTTATGTTTTCCTTTAGTAAACTACTTAATATATATACCTCGCTTGTCTGGGTGGAGCGAAAAGGCGTGTCAGACTTTTACTGACTAACACCCACCCGTGTTCCTTCAATTGCCTGTGCGCCAGGGGTCTCGGTACCTCTTTCGCCGCAACAAGCATCTTAACTTGTCTAAAAGCTCTGGCCTGAACGCGAAATAAAAATTATCCCTAATTATTCTACAGCAATCAAAGGCGTAGTGAAATGTGACGTCACAGACATTTCAGAGCGCGAATATTGTGCACTATTAGGTAACATGCAGTGCGTCCTACATTCTACGTACGATCAATTAAAGGCTAACAAACTTTATTATGCACTGCAGTGCACTTATGCAGAACCACTCTCAGTTAGTCATAAACTTTCTATAAAATGATATTACCTACTTTTTAGCTGTAATTAATTGCTCAAGCTCGTGCTCCAGCAGGGTAGTATACCGGAGAATCAGAGTATCCAAAAGATACTCGTTGAAGGTCATACAGGAATACATGCCGACCGGGCAATACTCAGATGAAGAGGTGTTGGCAGGGGCGTTGTGGTTCTGTTCTTTACAAAAGGTGACAATATCATATTAGAGAACTACAGGCCGATCACGCTCGTGAGTCACGTTATAATCTGTTTTCGAAGGTGATCACGAATCGTCTTGCAAACAAGCTCGGGAGGCTGGAGCTGTAGAGGCTATAGCACCATAGACCACATACATATGTTGCGGCAGATTATACAGAAGATCAATGATTATTATCAGCCATTATGCCTAGCGTTTGTGAACTATGAGAAGGCCTTTGATTGCGTCGAAACTATAGACGGCTGCCCTTCAGTCTCTCCAGCGATGCGGCATTGACCATCAGTACATCGAAATATTGAAGTGGTTACACAGCAACGCCACCATGATAGTCCGAGTACAGCAGCGGAGTACGAAGGCTATTCCACTGCCAAAAGGGGTGAGGCAGAGAGACGTTATATCTCCGAAACTGTTCACCACTACACTGGAAGATGCCTTCAAGCTCCTGGAATGAAAAGGACTGGGCATCAATATCAATGGCGAGCATAGAATAGAATAGAATACTCTTTATTATGTACACCATATAGATTACAGAACATAAATAAAAATATTTTACAAGGGTGACACAATGGGCGGTCTTATCGCTAAGAGCGATCTTTTACAGACAACCACATTCACACACTCACATTCGATTTATCGACGATATTGGCACTGTGGCGAGTCGCTAGAGGACTTGAGTATAATGCTCCATGACCTCAACGGGGCTTCCCAACAGGTGGGCCTTAAAATTAACAGGGACAAAACGAAGGTCATGTCAAATGTCCATGTTGCACCATCACTGGTTTATACTGGAAGCTCCATCCTTGAAGCTGTAGATCAGTATGTATATCTGAGACAGCTGATCCAGATCGATAGTTCCAGCTTCAAGGACGAGGTGTATCGACGAATCTGACTCGGCTGGGCAACGTTCGTGAAGCTCTGTACTGTCTTCTCGTCCAAAATACCTCAGTACCTAAAGACAAAAGCCTATAAACAATCCCCCTTATTCATAAACGCCGCTTAAAGTTAACTAGTGATTAGCGATTTTTTAAAGATACATTTTAGACGCTTGCAGGTCACTTAACTTTAAAAATTGATTATGAATACACCCCTTAAACACTGTGGTGTTTATTCATAAAGGATAATTTAAGTTAAGTGACTTTAAAAGGTCAAAATTGTATGGTTAAAGATTCGCTAATCACTCGTTAACTTTAAGCAGTTTTTATGAATAAGGGGGAATGTGTGTTACCGATGATGACATATGGATCAGAAACGTGGTCCCTCACTATGGGCAAGCAGAGGGCAAGGCTAGATGTTTCTCTACGTAATCGAATCAGGAATGAGGAGATTCGTAGAAGAACGAAAGTCGCCGACATAGCCCAGCGCACTGTCAGCTTGCTTTATATTTTCTTTAGATTATCAACTTTATCTTTAAAGCATTAAGGTTGGTTGCTTGACCTGCTGCCGTCCATAATAAAATAATTTGTCGTGGCAATTACTAAACATGAAAGTCTAAAGATATGTAAAGTAATATACTGAGAACCACTAAACATTAAAGAACCCCGTTTAACACAAGTCTGGTATATTTATTCAAGTCGTGACAAGGCTTTCATTGAATTATATATTTAGTACCAAAACCCGATTTTACATTTATTTTTTTATGAATTATTTGTGTGGATAGCATCTTACGATGTTCTTAATAACGATTTTATGTTAGGTTACACTCACCTTCGTAGTTAAATAGACCTACATTGAAGTTCATCCATTATTATCAATACATTTCAATCTTATTATTACAAGGGCCTTTTAAATTGGTTTTCGCAATTCATTCCATGAAGTCTGCTCGCTTTTGTTTTTTTTTTTGTTTCCAATATTTTTTTGCAATCTGACTTTTTACAAGCTTATATATAATATTATTATTAACTTGTAATGTAAATTCAGGTGATACTTTGCAATTCTATTTTGAAGCACACATCTTTAACCGATTGAACTGAAATTTTGTATACACTTTCAGTTTGGATGACAACGCATAATTAAATACCTATGTGACATCATTCTAAATCCAACATGGCATAACCAAAATGATGGACCAAATATTTTTAATGTACTTACTGCTACAATAACATAAAAAAAACATGTGATGTCATTCTTAATCCAAAATGGAAGACTTCTGAAGTTTGAAAATCAATTGAGTTGTAATCTTGTAAATACGTTCAGCTTGGATGTTAAAAAATTATAATTAACTATCATTCAATCACAAGTACCTACATGACATATCAACTGAATTCAGTAAGACAGCCATTAAAATTAAGGCAGACTGGAGAAGTTTTGACTGGTGATTTTTTATTAGATTAGGTACCTACTGCAAACGCGCAGTTTCGACAAGCGGAAATAAAAATATTGCGATAAAACTACTTGCATTACAACACGCTACCTAGAAATGATAATAAATGTTTAGGTCTGTTTGAAATAGTTTTAATTTTTTTCTTAAACTTTTCGTTAAAAAATGTATTTTTTTTTTTAGTTTTAAGATATTTTTCTAAATAAAGTTTATTCTAATCATATCATGATTTTGTTAACACAGAGATTAATTGTTTCGCATGATGATACGAGTACCTAAAACAGGGAATTCTAGGTTTCAGTTTCATTGTAGAAGAGATAGGCCTCATACGGTGGCAAGTCGCGTAGATAAATAAAGTAGGTGTATACCTCCATAATGATTGCTTCCTTGTTTTATTATTAGGTACAATTACATAGTTTTGGGGGTTTCTATTAAAAAAAAGTTTTATGAGGTCGCTCCTAAGTAGATAGTTATACCCACCCACCTGAATTTATGGTAGTTGCGATAGCATGTCCTTGAGTATTCAAATTCACATTTAGTTGTAAATAGAACATTATAGCTACATATATGTTTGACACAGGTTTATACTATCGTCATAACAAAAGTTTTCCCGAACAAAAAGTTTTTCCAAGACATTCATAAACGCAAAGTTTATGAGCTATGGAAGTCATGCGATAGTTTCGTTCTGGAGACCGTCACGCAAGCTCGCAGACGGCACCAACAACCGACAAACTAAAATACCTTCCATTTGTCTCCTATCCTATAGGTACCTAAACAGCTTTCTTCGACTTCGTATTTACATTAAATTCCCATTTAAATGGATAGGTTCACACTTACGTACAGATATCATAGAATTTTAGTTTTTTTAGTAGGTAGCTATAATGTATATAAATAGATATTAACTTACAAGTAATAGGTAGATAACTACATCGAAAATAAGGATCAGCGGTGGAAAATATTTTTCCGAATTCGTAGATAATTTTCCGCGCTAGGGACGGGATGTTTGCCACTCAACCCCTTTAACTGGCTTGTAAATATGTACAAAGAAAGATTTGATCCCAACCTCTCGAAGCAACATTTTATAATCTCTTTATCCAATAAGCCCCGAAGCCAATTTTGAATAAAGTGTGAGCAGTTAAAACCCAAGGTAAAACACAGCTATGGTGCCACACCGCTAAGCCACGTACTTTTCATGTAAATTTTAAGCTGTCGGTTTTTGTGAGGATATCTAACAAATCCAAAATGTTGAGACAATTTTCGAGTTAACTGCGTTCAGTCACGCATATTATTGGATATGTAACCATATACATACTAAATTATTAAATATTTACAGAATTCATCTCATGTTTTTGTGATGCAGCAAATTGTAACTCAATAGGCACTGTCTAACGCTTATTGTACGGTTTCTTTTATTTAATTTTTCTCAAGAGTTTATCACATTTTTTACCTTGAAATTCGTCGTAATTCATTTTCCTTATTCAAACCTGCTTAGGTAGGGAAGTAGTTATGGCGGTAATTCGGTATAGCTACCGATTTAAATACGTACTTCATTGATTAAAATAAATTTAGTACCTAATTAGGCTTATTAAAAAAAACTAGGTTCAAACACTTATTTTAAAATGAATTGCAAACATTAATATTCAACTTTGCTAATAATACTTTGCGCGAAAATCCTCGGCGCTAACCATTTCATATAAAGAGATTGTTCAACAGAAAAAGTTGGCAAATTTGTCTCGCCCGGGGCACACATTATCTCTCTCTGCTCATATTACGTTATGAATGGATGTGATTTAACTGAAGCCGTTGTGACTGTTCCGAAAAGAATACCTGGCTTTGTTAACTTCTTTTACCATAAAAATCTATGAATATAAAACCGACATCGTCGACATGACTTGCGGAGTAAACATGTTAGCCGAAGCAGTGAAAACTTATTTACTATGGGGCCAATAAAACCTGAAAAAAAGATATCATATTGAAAATCGTAGTTTGTAGGACGCCTAGTACTTACCTAACTAATAATGGACAGACTACCTTAGTAAATTATAGTTTAAAAAACACTTTTATAGCAATTGAACTCATTTTTTTTTTGTATTTTTTGTAGTATTTTATTGTTGTTAATGCACATAACAATTAAATACATCAATAAGCAAACATATTCAAATATTCCGTGATTTTTTCCCTTCAACCTCATTTGCCTGGCGGAGCATCCAATCAGCATTAAGGAATGGGGAACGCATCGAACTCAAGAAGTTTTCCATTCTCTCGTCATTAGGTATAGTTTTATCTCTCTCCGTAACCCTGGTTTGAACAACATCAGGTAACCAAAATCCAGCCGCCACCGGCCGGTGACCTTATCGGCAAGTCCAGAGAGCTAAGTGAACATCTGGTGACGGCCTCCATTCACTCCAGTACACCAGGAGTACATCGCCGGCAGCCCCCTGTAAGGCCTGTTCATTATTTGTCTACGCTTGCTCGAGGTTTCTCTCCGTATCAAATTTTATTTCCGTATTAAATTTTAATATAGGTACCTAACGTGCGCCTATTTTACAGTCTATACATAAATCGAGGGAATATAAATATCACAATATTTTTTGGCTAATCTAACCGAAACCAAAGCAATTGTCATCGTCCTTTGACCCTTATGCATTTTCTTATTTTTTTTATTTTAATGGAGCATTTTAAGAAATTTACATTTAATTTATATTGTTAAATATTGAAATATAAAAACATTTATAGTATAAAAAAATAGTAACCCACCGGTAACAGGAACAGGGTCCTAGCTAATGGCGCGGCGGTCAGGGATTCAGGGAGAAGTACCTCCTGACAATAGGAGTAGTGTCCAGAAGTACCGAATTTCTGAATCAAGCTCTTGGTCCAGCAGCCTAACGAGAGCACCCTGAGGTGTTGGTCGAGGTCCTTGGCTATTAAGCTATCGGTGCAATGGTAACGATAGTCGTGACATCCAATCGACAATCACGCGACCCATGTCAAGATACTTGATTTATCTAACTAGGCTTTCACGAGGTTTTCATCATGCGGCATAGTTGTATCAACAATAATTGCAGGCTGCTCTGATCGATCCACCATCATTTTATCAGGTTTATTGGCAGCAAATAGTCCTATCAGTGATGATGGATCGATCCCAGTACAATGTCATCATCATCATCATCTCCGCGTTTAGTCCCGGTTGCACCCGCGGCTTTCGTGTTGGAGTCGGGAATCCGCTTTCCTGCTCAATCTCCTCCATTTCGCGCGATCTTTAGCATCCTGTGGTGTGAGATGTTTGGCGCGCATGTCATCTCTTACAAAGCCAGCACTTCCCAGTACAGTGTAATATTTCCAATTTCGAGAACTGGATCGGGTGTATACCTATAGTACGGCACCTCTGATCCTACAAGTTTGAATTTAAGAGCAAGTTGCTGATGAATTAATCTGGCTACAAGGTTGTCTATGCAAGTAGGTACTCTCCGTTAGCTAAACGAGAACACTCGGAGATATAGTGCCTAATTGATTCCCCCGGCCGGTGACATGCCCGACAGATGTCAGCTGTGCTTCACAATAAATCACCGATAATATAATTCTTCGTCGACATAACTTTGTCCATAATTGCACAGATAAAACTTTCAGTTTCCGCAAATAGGTCACCGAAACATAACCAGGTTACGTGCGCTGGTAAATTCACATCGGGTCCATCGAGTGCCCCAAAAAAGCTTCTGTGTAGCTCCTTACTCTACCATACCTCCATGCGATCATTAGTGTCAAGTACCTACCCAAGTAGGGCCCTTGTCAACCGCTACCACATCTCGATGCATTTACACGTTGATTTTTAGGAAATATTCCCTAAGACTGCATAACTCGCGATTGTGGAGGGTCTTAGCGTTTAAAAATCCTCGACCTCCATATTTTCGCTGGATATACAGCCTCATAACCGATAACCATGGATGATGTAAAAAATTTGCAGTCAGCAGCGCACAGACTTATCCAGGGCATCGAGTTCATCAAAACCGGCTTGACCCAACCGTTGAAGGCGCGCACCTTGTTTCCGCCTGATAGAAGACTATTAAGTAGGTACTTTTTTCAGGCGGCAAAGAAGCGGTCCTTAAACTATTGCTTCATGTCAGTAACATAGCTAACGCTTCGGATTTACCCAAATACTTATAGGTTTCGGATGCGGAGAGGGCTCTAAGGTTTATGCAACCCATGAGTTGGGTTCCCACGGATTCCACAATCTCTTTTCGCTTTACATGCATAACCGCACATTTGTTCACGCCAAATTCAATTCTGATGGCGCTACTGAAAGTTTCAGTAATTTTCAGTAGCTCCTTTGTTGCCATTCGTTAGGAGTAAAGAGTTTTAAGTCGTAACCACCTCTCCTTATTATACAGCCTAAACCTGAATCCTCCAGCAGTGCTTAGAGGATTCAACATTAAGCAAAACCAAAGTGGACTCAAACTAGCGTCCTGAAATATACCACGCTCGATCCTTATCGGTTCGCTATTCCTCTGATTATTTCGACATCCTGGACAGCGTAGGACCGTCCTCCGTTGCCCCATATACATCATCAGGGATGTGCGCAGAGTTGCATCTACTTTATACAACTCTAATACCCGCATGAGCCATGTATGTAGCACCGAGACATAGGCCTTCTTATAATCTAACCAACGTGTCGATAGATCCTTTCGGGAACGGCAAACCTGTTGGATAATGGCCCATTTCTGGTATAGGATTGTAGACTCGCTCAACATCCTGAGTTCAATCACCTTAGGTGTGACTGACCGGCACCGATCTAATATTGTGCCATAATGAACACATGGCATCATCTTCCGGTAGGCACGTGTCAGCCACACTTTGGCCTGGTCATTCCCAGCCCCTATAAACATATTATATATAATATATTGCATCACTCTGGAAGGTGCAATTCTGGGAATACCGTTCTACTCGCTGTTATACCGACGAATACGGTTCGCCCATGTTGTATGCTTTCTGCTTCAGGAAGTCGATGCGCTCCGTGACACGCGCCATGAAGTCCTGGAGGCTTATATTTGTACCTGAGAATGCACGTCTAACAAAGCGCATCAATCTAAGACGAGTATTAATTACCCTTCCTAAAACAGATTAGTTTACCGAAGAGTGCTCTGGCTCCACCAATACGGCGTTCAATCCTGGACTCCCAAGCTGGTACGACTGGCTTCGCACGTGTAACCCTAGAGTCACTAGCAAATTTGACATGAACTACACAACAATCTGCTACAGCCGCGCAGTATAGAATTGAATGAGTATTATTATTTATTAATGTGGATTTAAACAACATGTTGAAATAATGTATTGTAGGTAGGTACAACCGCTATTTTTGAAAAAGTCAAGCAATCTTATACTTGCTCACTTTATTTGGTATCAATCTAATAAAACATACATACTTATTGATAAAATTGCAGAGTAATAAAACAAATGTTTATGTTACCAAGAAAATTAAAATCACTGCGTATCGCCGCACACTTTCACTAATCTCACTTCATGAAATAATATATTTTAAGACTTCATCATGCTACTGCCGGGCGAAAACAATCCAAAATCATGGCTTTTTGTAATGGTAAATAATTTTACTACTTTTAGTATATCCGTTTAAAATGTATCATCATTTCTCTAAAGCCTGAAGCCTGAAACCTTAACTCAATCTCGTTCTTATTTTTCAGGTGCTTATGTCCACTATCATTGCATTTAGTGAATCTTCGGGAGGTAAAAGACGTGAGTATTTCAATACAGCATGCACCAAATTAACATTCTCTCCACTTTATCCTTTTTGATACGACCTCGTTGTATATTTTTAGTTAATATTAAACTTGGGTTTGACTTAACGCCAGGGGGCATTGGAGGCCCTTCACTTCGCATTAGAGATTTCGAAGGTATACTTTTCCCGTGGCTATGACAGGTTAATGTTACACGTCTTTGATTATTGCAATAGCTCTTTCATTTTAGATTCTCATGAATTTAATCCAAGGGCTTCGGATGGAGAAAGTAGTAACGATGAAAGCGCTAGTGAAAAAAAAATAGAGAAACCCTCAAGTGAAGAACAGGCACGTCCAAAAAAAGAAGAATCAAGCAAAGAACATGATAAAGCAGACAAGTCTGACGATGATGATGATGAGGACGACAAAATCTGTAATTATACTTTATTTGTTACCGCCGTGTCTTTATTGACGTATGAGTTGGTAATACCTCTCTTCAAAGGACGTAAAACAAACTTTTTACAGATATTTTATTTTAAATATAATTATGTAGGTAATATTTTATTAAAGGTACCAAAGAAAAATTTCAAAAGTAACGCTAAAACCTAAAATGTTAACCCTGATTGGTTAAAATTTTAGGTTTTAGCGTTTTAGCGTCTAATGTTATCAACAAATCTTTTTTATTTTTTTCTTGCTATTGACTGGACATATCTTGAGTTCAGCTGCACCAATAACCGGAGCTACGACGCTCAATCTTACAGAATGGTATCAGCAAAACGCTAAATGGGTTTGCATTTATAAAACTTAGGTTTTTAGGTGGTATAAAACTGAAAATATTGAAAACCTTAAGTACTTATGTATAAATAAAATTCCAGCAGCTTCTGGTGATGATAATACTGTAAGAATAACAAGGGGCCCGAAAACCGGAAATTTTGACCCTGAAGAAGGTACGTTTAGAAATAAAACTTTATTTTAATCATAAATCATAACTATATAGTAGAATTTTCAAATTCCACACTCTTCTGCAATATCTAATTGGCTATATTGACTGAAAGCTGAAAAATCATGCAGAGAACTTTATTGTTATTATAAACTGTAAAGCTATTATTTTAAAGAAAATTAAAGTACAAAGACACTCATTACGTCGTGGTTGGTAGACCAGCAATTGTATGTTATTGGTAAAATTTTAAAAACTACTATTAGTTATTATATCTTCTAACCTCTACCAAAGAATGATTCATGCAATGTTTAATTTTAAATCGCATTATTCCTCTCATTAATGCCAAAAGTGGTATAGGCAAAAGCTAAATTCTACGCAGCTTCTTTCGATACCATTAGACTTGAGCCTTAGGAAGACCTTTTTCGGTTCTTAAAGTTTACTATGAGACATCCTATCGCAGAAAAAGGCCTCCTACTTTCAAGTCATTCCTCCTCCCACGTAACCCTATCTACTGCTGTTTGTTGGAAATTCTTATGAAAAGAATCGAGTAAAACCGTTGTTTCTCCTTTGGAAGTCTACGTTCATTATAAATATAATATTCATAGATATCGTTTTACTAGCCGTTTTAATATTAATGACATATAGTCACAGTTATACTCATTTATTTATGAACAACAAATGGAATCTGAAATTACATTGTATTAAAAAAAATACATAAGGAAAAAACAGGGTATATAAAAATTTCGTTATAGAAACAACAGCACCAAGACACTTATTGAACAGGAAACTATTAAATCGATTTTTAAATGAGCTTAAAAAGATGCTTCTTATATTTGAGGCAACTTCTCGTCTGGGACTGTGCTTTACGATATTCAAAGAAGACTGTACTTTTTAACATCTAATGTTTTGTCTACATGTGCCTTCTCTACTTTGTCGTTCTTCTGCTGTCTCTAACTCATTCATGTATATATTTGGCTAGGCTACTAAGAAGTACAAATACATAAATGCTCGACAATATACCTAACTATGTTTAGATTTATAAAATTATCTCTCTTTAGGGGGGCGGGATATATTGCGGGAATTGCACGTGCTTGTAGCACGAAAGCTTGTTTGATGTTATAGCATATTTAACGGTAACTTTTTCCGCAATGTATGGCGGAAAAAGTTACCGTTATCACTAATTTTTAATTTTACACATGACAAGCACACCGTAAATGTTTTAATTTATTTTCTAAGTTCCAAAAATTTAAGTCTATTTCCTTCCAGATAATCCAAAAATACATTCTAAATACGCAAAGAGCTTTGAAACAGATAATCTCCGTCAGGGTAAGTAATTTAACGATCATTTAAATTCTAAGTGCCTATTTCAGATCTTTGTATTCAAATGGGTTTAGATACATATTTATTAATTCAATATTTCGTAAATAAAACCTTAACAGCTATAAGTCTAATGCAATGTTTTTACCACAAGGGTATCCTTGTGGTAGTAGCATTGCATACTTCTAACTTACTATGTCCATTGACTTCCCAAAAATACAATCATAATTACGAATAAGAAAGAATAGAGAGAAAAAAGAAAGTAATATTTTTTTGTATAAAACACCGACTTCCCAAGAAGTGAACAAAATGAAAAATAACTTTCAGCTCTGAATTTAGTGTCGTTATTTCCGCAGTTTCGTTTTTTAACACCGACTTCCCAAACTTAACGAAATGAACTTAAAAAACAAAAAGTTTTTAAGTTTCGGTTTTGAGTTGTATCTACATATATGTACATTTATATATACATGCAAGATTACTAGAGGTGCCCAATAACAATTTTGACAGGAATGAAGATTTATCATGAACAGATATCTAGACGGTATAGGTGTGATTTTATGTTACTTGTCATTGATATCTTATTTACGTGATTGCATAATCAATGCATACATTTGTTATAACAGCAATCCCGGTAGATTTTCTAGCATTTATTGAAGAGTTTCGCTACTGTGTTCCGAAAGTCATTTCAGAACACAACAGCGGAACTCTTCAGATCAGCCATCGATTTTGTAAAACACGTTAGGTGAAATGAACTTGGAATGAGCTGTTAATAGTGACAATTCCATTTTTTTTTTTCTTTTGTTGTGGATTGATCATCATCAAATGACCTCTCCCGCTCTGAGCGAAGCTTAAGGGCGTGTCAGAATTTTACTGACTAAAACCCACAAGTGTTAGTTAAGTGGTGTTGTCCTAATTGGCGGAGATCGCACGATGACACGATGCGTTCTCTTCGTGCGATGAGTTCAAACATACAGATTTCATTAGAGTGTTCTATGCATACGATCGTTATTAAGCATTTCATGTGCTCGCACGATTAGTTGCGAGGTTCAAATTAGGACACTCTGATGAAATCTGTAGGTATGTATGAACTCATCACACGACGAGAACGCCAACTCGCTACACAGTGTTAATCCCTAATATTATTCGGACATCATTCCAACACTCCTCTATGCTCACTTCACCTAAGTTTTCAAGATGAGATGGCTACAGACGAGATATAAGTTCCATTTACATGGAACGTGACAAAGGGGCAATCTTGTTCAGGTAAGTCTTATAAGATGGCTCCAACGGCGTTGATATGATCAATCTCAACTCAACTGAACAATCTCCTACATACAAAGTCAATTTACTCTAGATTTTTTAGCTATAAAATACTACAATTTTCTTACAGATGATGATCGTCGCTACAAAAGACATATTGACGGATTTGATAACATAGTAGAGCTTATGTAAGCTTATATCAATAAAATACCTTTGAAACTCAATTTGTTTTCACTTTTTTAAAAGGTCTGTGTTCCTTCTACATCGCTGCTTCCACCATGAAACATTAGCCTGTAGCATATCATAGACACCACCATTACTGAGGTATAAGGAAGAGCATATAAAGTTTACTCAAACTCTATAAAAGAAATAAAAAATGTTCATTAGCGGAAAATAAAATGCAAAGATGGTACAAAAGCGCCACGGTTTTGGCAAAATATACATCCATTACATCCACGCAAAAGCTTTCCTTCTTCCAGCCATCCTACGCTCAGCCCATATATATAGCCGACAGCTGGCTTTAAAGTGATAACGTCGGCCGGTACAATATACAATGAAATATATATCTTATGTCATTGACATCTTATTTAATTGATAGATAACAGCAAGTTCAGATAAATGGTGTCAATTCTCCGAGTTTCAAAGTCAAAATGGGTGTACCACAAGGCTCAATTTTGGGTCCTTTTCTCTTTTTAGTATATATAAATAATCTACCGCATCTATTAAAAAAACAACCACATATTGTATTGTTTGCTGATAATACTTCGTTAATTTTTAAAATCGATAGACGTTGATCAAACCTTGAGGACGTAAAATGCTTTACAGCAAGTCCAAAATTGGTTTACTGCTAATAATTTAGTATACTAACGTCGTAGCTAAGCAATCAATCGACCTGATTTTTGGCATACAGTTGGTTGAAAAGATGGAGAGTAACATAGGCTACTTTTGGTCCTAAAAAACATCAAGTTCCCAAGGGAGATTACTGGAATATTTGTATGTGTACACCAAATATCCTAATATTATAAATCGGAAAGTGAGTTTGTTTGTTTGTTCCGCTTTCACGCCGTAACTACTAAGCCGATTGTTTCGAAATTTTGGAGACATAAAGTTAGAAGTCAGAATTAAATAATAGGGTACTTTTTTATCCCAGAAAAAAATATTATATTCACGAGGGAAATCTAAAAGCGCGATATAACCGATCTCCACGCGAGCGAAGCCGCGGGCGGAAAGCTAGTTTAGTACTAAATGCAAAAAAGACTATGTGTATAAGATTTGCGTTACCAAATGTTACAAGTACTTACTCCGATATAGTAGAGTCGAGTGAACAAGGAGAAACTCGAATTAGTCGAGTACCTACACGTTTTTCTTGGGGATCACGCTTGATTCGAGGCTACAATGGGGTCCTCATTTAACATCTCTGGAATCGCTATCTCTGAGAGGGAGTTTGATGTGGAGACCCTCCACGACCAAACTCCCGACACAACAACACTTGGCGCATCGTACCCGGTACATATCGGAACATAACTGCTCAGACCCGTCCTCCGTACGGCTTCACCAGACATCATGCCGGAACACGACGAATCGCTTGACGGCAAGACTTTGTTTGGTGGATGATAACTTCTGCCGGCAGCCGATGTGACCTACCACCGAGAAAGTTTCCGTCAGACTACAATTTATTTATTTATATTTATTAGAGCCACCAGTTATTGTTACAATACTTAAATATACAGTTGATAATTCTTAGCTAGTTGCACAACATACTAAGGTAGCTACAGCGTAATTAAGTGTCTTCAAAGCTCTAAATAAAATAGTGCGCCTTAGCATCAACGATTGCATCATAGCTTACCATCAGGTGTGATTGCGGTGAAGCGCTGGTTTATATTTCATAAAAAAAAAAACACCTAAAAAATTACCAACTTAGTTGGGAAAAGGTTAAATGATGAAACCTTCAAGAATTTTAAATAGTTATATTACTTTTAGATGCTTCGTGTCCTCGGATTCAACTGTAACTAAGTACATTTATCTCAAATTAATGAATTATTCAATAGCACGACTCCTACTTCTTCCAATTTTAACTTTCACTCGGTTTATTTGATTAGGCTCAAGAATCTCATAGCGCCATTTTTCCCATATTGATTTTAGAAGGTGTTGTTGATAGAACCCCCTATAAATAATGTATGGTTCGAAACTCAAGACCTTTTATTGCTCTGATCCGGCGGCGTCAGTGCCTCACTTTATATTTTTAGGTAAAGACATTGCCGAAAATCTTTATCGATGTCAAATATTCAGTAATAGTGTGCGTTGTAATAGTACTTTGAATTTGACAGCAAGTTTATATGCCTTACCTTTGGTACTTATGTCTATATACCTTAGAGCGAACAATATTTTGTCTCTGTTTGAATGCGAGCTCTCTGAATAGACGGATTTTTCCATTTGGTAGCCCAATTCTTGCAGAAGAGTACCTACCATACACCGGGCTACATTTAACATCTCGCTAGGACCTTTAAGAACCAAGCAAAATAAAAAAAGCTAATCGAAAATCAATGCGATGCGATGCACCCAAGTGGATCAGGGACAAGAAATTTCATGCGGATGAAGTGTGTCTATATAAAAACTGACCTTACCAAAGGTCAGCATTCCATTTTTGCTGGCAAGACCGATTTGGTTGTCTTTAAAAAGAACCTAATAGGGTAGGTTTGAGGGAAAGAACGTTTTTTATTCTATCCTGGAAAACACTAAAGTTCGACGACTTCCACTGTCGGGTCAGCTAGTAAAATAGATAACGATTTAACCTTAAAATCAGTGTCTACGAGTTCCCTTGACAGTAAATAAATTGCGTCAGTGAGGTAACTATAATCCCGTCTATTAGCGACAGAATGTTGCATGCAATCTGGCGTCTGTCAGGGGTGGGCAGAGGGTTGGTTGAGTTCACCGCAAGATATTGCAAGAGCCTGCAAAATTACACTATTAAGCCGAATATATTGCGCTCCACAACGGCAGGGAGGCGATTCTGTAACTTTATAATCGATTTATTTTACTAATAAATACTAGTGTACATCGCCATGTACACTATAAATATTTGTACTATTGAGCGTCTTCAGTAGGAAGCTATATATATTCTATAACCCGTTAATTCTTCATTGGTTGCGTGCTTATTAAGATTATCTATGAATTTTATATTATTTAGAAAGGAAGAAAGAAAAGAAAGAATGACACATGCGTTTATTGACATTACAGCAAAATAAATACACATAAAACTATAAAACTTAGCTTATAATGCCAAAAGGGCCTCAGAAAAATGTCACGCAGTAAGGGTGCTGGTAATACTCGTACATGATTATAAATACCTAGGAAAATAATTATGTATTACCTGCTGGTGGTAAGGGTGCCCCCTTATTGATCAAAATTAGAATTATTTTGAAATATATTGATATAATTCACTGCATAATAGTAAAATTTGTCTACTGAATCGTACTCAGTCTTCTCAATTAAAGACGTTCGAATTTTTTTTATTCTTTGTGCATAACAAAGTATATAACCTAATAAATGTAGAATTGTTAAAATAACCTCATTGCTACTGTTAGTTTGTTACCCATTTAATGTAATGTATATTTTGACAATTCTAAGACTTAATTAAGGCTGGACAAAGAATCCTTGCTCATAAAAAATGTTTTTTTAAACAAACTAGACAAATAAACCTAATTCATGATTTCGACACCATCTGTGCTTCTTTGCTTCTATAAAAAGCTATAATACTGGTCTGAATGCATATCGGGAGATGTAACAGAAACTTATCACATCCTTAAGAGCACATATATCCAGCGCGAAAATGCGATAACCACGTACCAGCGACCGTCCTAAATGCATTAGTCTTTCTGTAAGACATCTCTAACGAGATACTTGGCTAAACTAAACCACTCAATTGTCTTGAAGACGCGCTATTTTAGAATTCTGTTTCTCAAATGTCCTAACATAACTATGAAAGTAACTTACACCAGCCTGTAGGTAGCACATCAACATGCATTGCCCACTCTCTTTTGCTGCAGTAGAATGTCACTTGTATAGATTTAACTAGGTACCTACCTACACCTAACACGTCAGTCCTACATCCACCTTTCTGTCAGGATAACAAGTAATTTCTCTCTGAGGTGGACCGTCCGTTATGTAGATTTAACTAGGTACACCTTAGTAGATCTCAGTCCCACATCCACCTTTCTAATTACAACATGACACAACGAAAGATAAAAGATTGGGTCACAAAATTATTAAGGACTTACAATAATGAGATGATGACTGGTAGAAATGCATAGAAAAATGTTCTGATCATCGGAAGGAAATAATATATAAGTAGGTGATTACGCCAAGCGATGTTATTAAATTAGAAAAGTAACTCTCGAACTTAGAAGCATTAGGTTGTATCTATAGCGTACATACGACCCATTTTCAACTTTACAAGTGATATGAATATGGGAACCTACCTACTACCTACTTAATTTTCAGTTTGAGACCGTGATGCAACCCTCAGCAATCGTCAGGTTGTTATCCCAGCCTGTAAAACGGTCGCAGCACATAAGGGAGTTGAAATTCTAACTTAGGTAAAATTACAATAGTGGAACCTTAACACAGTAGAAAAGTTTTAAGAAGGTATTTTTATGTAAGTACTTATTTAGGTTAAAGACTTAAGTGATTAAGACTTGCAGTGAAAAAATTGGCAATATTGAAACAAATTGCTGCATGTTTTTTTATTATAGAAAGTGGGTAGTTCTTTATTCTCCAAGTTGGAAATTTATTCTCTTGGAACAGATTAAAAGGTGCAACTTAAACAAATTTCTCGGAAGTTAAATCCCGATAGCGGCTAATCACCTAATTTATTAACACAAAGGAGTCAGTCGCGAATTCAGAATGTATAATTTAACGATAATTACAGCATTGAGGAATGAAAAGCTGCAGCTAAAGTTGTCACAGTGCAGAGGTGGAATAAGTATTAAATATACATTATTTAAAGTTACCTACATCTTTGTGTAACTTTAACTATAAATAACTAGATTATGTAAAATAGAAAGAATTCATTTGACATAGTACCTCGTACAAATAGTGATGAGGTTGACCTACGGAAATAACACCCGGGTATAATTAGAAAGTTAAAAACACCGATACATTCATTACTTTAATGACACGTATAAAACCAGTCCACGGTTGACTAGAGCGGTCGCAATACTTTCAATCGGCTTAAAATTTTCTTTAAATCCGTTAATCAACATAGCTCAGTAAATACTTCCTTCTTAATCCCAGTGGGTGCCAGTGATTCTAACGGTAAACATAATCATATCTCAAAGTACGAATTAATTTAGTCGTCTGAGCGCATACCTTGAGCTCTCAGCTCTGACTCTCAAAACTTATAATTGAATTTCCAATCCCTAATTGAATGGTAACAGTCGAAGTCCAGATGAATGAGGTCCTTGACGGAGGATGATATAACGATTATAGTAAGTAGGTAATTACTACGTATCCGTGTTGAAGAGTATTAGATAATTTTAGAAGTGTATATGTATAGTTGTGATTGAATAAAAACTGATCAAGTGCGACTCGGGCTCGCGCGAAGGTTTCCATACGATCAATCAAAAAAAAAAAAAAAAATATTCTGTTTATGTTTTTGTAGCGATAACAGAAACGGCCAGTCACGGTTCATGATATACAGACTGTTGACAGATATACAGAAAGAAATTGGAGTCGTAGTAATAATAGGGTCTCGTTTTTATCTTTTGTGTAATGGCGTCCCGACGAACATGTGAACTGCACGATTACTGACACATGCCTACAGTGAGTGGACGGGGACCTTACACAGTTTGTTTGAACCCGTCAACTCGCTTCAGGCATTTAAAATTAGTGTGTTGTGTGCATGTCAATCGCAATCTATCTAATATAACCTAATCTAATGTGCATGTGCAATCTACCTGATTGGTGTTTGAAAGAGTGTTTTAAACCGATCTCACACAACCAATCTTAATATTATGATCGGACCAAGATCATATATGAGGACTTATAGAAAAGACAGAGATCTCTTACTTTGTTGTCCTTTCTGCACAGAGTAGGAAGTCAAATAGGGAACGCTGATCTGATCTAGTTTTTAAAATATGATTGACGTGTTATGTTTTAGACAACGCGTTACGAACCGTACCTATAGGTACGTAATACTTTAAAAATAAGCTTGAAATAGTATATTACGATATTAGTGTGTAATGATGGTTATAAAATACGAGGCGGAATTTCAGCCGGAGCCGAAGGCGAGGGCGTAATTGAGCCGAGCATGTTATAACCAATACGCACGTATATCGTACGACGTTTTTTAACACACTTGAGAGGAAACAGAAACAAAATTATTTTATATTTCGTTCATTTTTAGTTATTCACAATACAAGTACAAAGAAAAGGAAATTTGAGAAAATGGCGCGAGGTTTATTTTCTGCCGTAGCTGCGTGAAAATGTTGGCAAAGACGCTAGAGCATGCTGCCAAGTGTTTAAATTCCCGAATAAACTGTTTTTTTTTTTACAAATACATATTTAAATACAAATAAATACAAATACAAAATTGTTTATTTCAAATAGGACAACCCTTATTTTAAATAAACTCAATCTGTGAATGCACACTGTTTCCCGCCATTTTTTTTTTTTTTTTTTTTAATAATTATAAACTAGCGCTTGACCGCAATCCCGCCTGATGGTAAGCAGTGATGCGATCGTTGATGGTAAAGCGCGCTAGCTTATTTAGAGCCTATTCACTCAGAAAAACCGAGCGAATACGAAGGAAGACGGCAGTTGAGCGAGGTGATGCAATGTTAAAGCCAACAACACGACCAACGATGCTGCGCCAAAGGGAGATTGATGTGAAGACCCTCCACGACCAAACTCCCAACACAACAACATTAGGCGCATCGTACTCGGCACACATCGCAACACAACTGCTCAGACCCGTCCTCCGTACGGCTTCACCAGACATCATGCCGGAACACGACAAATCGCTTGGCGGCAAGACTTTGTCTGGTGGGTGCTAACTTCTGCCGGCGGCTGATGTTATGGCCTACCACCGAGAAAATTATTATTAGCCATTAGTATTATTATTTGCCATTTCAAATATGAAATAGCGCGCTGCTCACTGGCTGGAGTCGTGCGGCGGCGATCAGTTCCCTAATTATTTGAAATGGCAAATAATGCTGTTATGGAATTTGTATGGAATTTTTTTTTAGTAATTATAAACAAGCGCTTGATCGCATTCCCGCCTGATGGTAAACAGTGATGCGATCGTTGATGGTAAAACGCGCTATTTTATTAAGTGCCACTCAGAAAAACTATTTGCTTTGATAACAAATGCGTTTGTTATGGCCCGCTTTACATATTTAACACCGGTGGAATTACATCAGCTTTACGAGCAAGGGTGTTAAAAATATACATATTTTTTTTTTTTCATAAATTGTATAGTCTGTACTTTAGTGTTGTTGTATTGGCGTCAGTATGAACCTACTTGCAGAAATAATATAATTTATAGCTAACTATTTGCCCCTGTAGGAGGGACAGTAGATACGAGGATCAAACTGAAAGTTCTTAGAACTAGCCACTTATAAACAATATAATAAAAAAATAATTCTAAAATTTGAAAATAGAACTCTTTGGCAATATTACTGAGTATATATTTCATTCATTTGTCATTAGTTATACGATTTGGGGGCAAATTGAAAATTGTCTGTGTCACGTCAACATGAATTTAACACGAGAAAATTTTCGTGCAATGATTTTTTATGACTTTCGATGTCATTTAAGTCAACAAGAACGTTATGATAGACTACAATTGGCCTTTCACGATGAAGCCCCATCTCGTGCGACTGTTTACAACTGGTTTAATGAGTTTAAACGTGGTCGCACTAATCTCACTGATGATTTACGTGAGGGACGGCCTTCTACGGCGACGGCTGAAGATAACATATGTGTTGTGCGGCGTATGATAGAGACTGACAAAAGAGTAACCTATCAGCAGATTCGGACAAGCTTAGGCATCGGTATGAGTCAAGTGCACAAAATCCTCCACGAACATTTAGCGGTCAGGAAGCTTTGCGCCCGGTGGATACCTCATAATTTGTCTGACGCTCAAAAACTCCATCGTGTGGATTGGTGCCGTAAAATGATTGAAAGATTTAACGGAGGTGACTCAAATGCTGTGTTCGACATACTAACAGGTGACGAAAGCTGGATTTACTGTTATGATCCTGAAACCAAAAGACAATCTGCTCAGTGGGTGTTTCCTTTCGAGGAGTTGCCAACTAAAGTGAAGAGAGATCGAAGTGCGGGAAAAAAAATGGTGGCCTCGTTCTTTGGAAGGATAGGTCATTTCGCAACAATTGTGTTAGAGGATCAAAAAACAGTTTCTGCAGAATGGTACACTACCAATTGTTTGCCACTTGTCTTGGAAAAAGTTCGAGAGAAACGACCTCGCAGTAGGATCCTCCTTCACCACGACAACGCCTCGTCGCACACCGCCAAGCGAACGATCGACTATTTGGCGACATCAAACGTTGAATTACTGGGTCACCCGCCGTATAGTCCCGACCTCGCGCCTTGTGATTTTTATTTATTTCCAAAAATTAAAGAAAAACTTAAAGGAAAGCGGTTTATGAACGCTGAAGAAGCGGTGGCTGCGTATCGCGATGCCATTGAAGAGACCCCTAAGGACGAGTGGGCAAAGTGCTTTTCCCAGTGGTTCCATCGCATGCAACGGTGTATTGACGTGAATGGATAATATTTTGAAAAGATATAATAAAACTAATAACTGGCTAATGTTATCAGTTTTTGATTTTCTAAGAACTTTCAGTTTAACCCTCGTATCTACCTAAAGATTATTTTTTTCAGATTTTATAGTGATTTCGACTTTCCAATTAGGGCTAGCGGGCCTGATAAGTTCACTATATTATATCTATATATATCATATATATTTTTCTCGGTGGTAGGCCACAACATCGGCCGCCGGCAGAAGTTACCACCCACCAGACAAAGCCTTGCCGCCAAGCGATTTGTCGTGTTCCGGCATGATGTCTGGTGAAGCCATACGGAGGACAGGTCTGAGCAGTTGTGTTGCGAATTTGAATTTGTGTCGGGAGTTTCGTCGTGGAGGTTCTTCAGATCAATTTCCTTTTGGCGCATCATCGGTTGGTATCCGCTCAGTTTTTCTGAGTGAATAGGCTCTTAATAAACTAGCGCGCTTTACCATCAACGATCGCATCGCTGCTTACCATCAGGCGGGATTGCGGTCAAGGGCTAGTATATTATTATTTAAAAAAAAATCATTAACAAAAACATTTGTATAGGTAGGTATGTACTACCTGGACTGAGTATTTAAACTAGACTAAGGTGAGTGGGGGTAAGACGGAATGCATTTTTGATGAGATACCTAAACAGTGTTGATGGTTAAACTGTTGTAAAACAAAAGAATTTAACTCAATTGCATAAAATGATGTTTTGGGTCAACTTGTTTCTATGAAGTTGACAGCAATCTTTTTGAAATAATATTTTATAAAAAAAACGTTAGTAAAATTGGTCTTAAGAAAAAAAATTTGCTGGGGAAAGATGAAATGCTGAAGGGGTAAGATTGAAATAGTAACTAAATTCGTATTTATGGTCATTATGCTCGTGTGGCGATCAATAGACATTCTGATTCTAGAACCTAAATAACTTGAAAATGAGTTACATTAAAATTTCGCATTCTAAAAACAAGAAAAATATTTTTTTCAAATAAAATATATTGATCTTACCCCGTTGAAACGTCTGGCAGTCAGAGGTAGTCTCAACATATTATAGATATTAAATAAATTAAATAATCATGCTCATAGATGACTGTCAAGTCTAACTCAAGTCGATAAATAAGACACACGTTTTCATTTAGTACCAAAAAGCCTATATTATAATTATTTTTATTAAATAAAGCACGACAGCAGAATACAATTAAACATTATTAAAAATATTATTTCAAAGGAGGTAATACCTAAACATCACAGTTAAATAAAATCAGTCCGTTATAAGTAAGTACTACTTATAAAACTAAAAATAACCTCTAATCAAAAATATAAAATTTGGGTTTATCAGATCAGTTGGTAATCCCGCAAAGCAGAAGTAATTAAAATATAAAAACGTCTACTCGTACTTATGCGTCTTTTAAAAATTACCAAAAAATAAAAAAACAACAACACTAGGCAATCTTGCCTTTATAAACATTAATAAACAGTATTATTATAGTCACTGCCAAATTGACATTATAAGACGATAGGTATGTTCAATAACTTAGCTGCTGCATAGTTAATTCTTTATTCTCCACTCTCTGTATTGCAATCACTAAGTCCTCAGGAGTATTAAAAGTAGCCCGTAACGATTTCCTTATGTAGTTACGAGGCACTTTGATCCTAAAACAAAATTAAAAAGTTATCTACTTATATTATTATACAAGTTGAAATTGCATATTAATTGTTCCATACCGTGGATGATTTACATATCGCAAATTATGTAATTAGAATTATCTACATAATTATAGACATCTTAACGTAGAATTTAATCATCCGCACAAAAATCAGTTTCAATTGGTACATTTTAATCGTGTAAGTATTGTACTTATATACATGGCGTCTGACTTTTTTAAGCCAACGGTTTAACACTAGAGAGTCTAGAATTATGTACTAATTTATTGATACAAGTTTTTAATACGAAATTATGGAAGGGACATCACCATGTATTTCAGATTGAGGGCCCCTGACTTTTTATAAGAGTTTCGTAAACGGGATAGGATGGAAAGTTTTATATTATCATCTTACCCCTTTAAATTATGCAGGGGAAAGTTTAAAAGGCACCATAGATCTTAAAATACGTGACAATAGTAATCACCACATTATAAATATTACAGTTTAAATCTAATTACGAATATCAAAACAACATGTTTGTTCCTTACCTGAGTAAAGAGATACAGCAAGCGGGGTAAGATAGAAAAACTCAAATTTTCGCGGGAAATTTACTGCGCGGAAAAATGTCAAATAATACACCAGCACCTTCACTTAGCGACTGACGCATGCTGCGGGGTGGGGCAAGATAAAATGATGTCCACAATGATATTGCCAATTAACAATTCCCTGGTATTGGGCGTTATTTTTTTTTTCTTACCCCATTTTTTATCTTACCCCCAGTCACTTTATCACATTTTTTTTTATTATAGGTACATATGTTATAAAGTTAGTACTTGACCGCGTTCCCGCCTGATAGTATACAGTGACGCAATCGATGCACTCTCGGGAAAATTTAACCATGTATATTGCCTCGTATTCCATCAATATGCATAACAATAAAACTATTGACGCACTCCACATTTACATCTCGTACGGCGTTTACGTACCTCCTTGGTTAGCTATGGTTAAAATCTTTGATGCAATATCTCATGTGGTAGGTAGGTACCTAACTACCTACCAAGGTACAAACGACAGCATATCAAGATATAATCTGTCAGATTTCCTTATTAGATTTTCTACTTTATCTCTAAAGCGTTAAGGCTTAAGGTTGATTGGGAATATCTGACAGTTTGGGGTAGCTTGACCTGCTGTCTAAAATCTGCTTCTAAGGCAAACGGAAAACGAATGACTAACATTTGCATCTTCATAAATATCATCCACATCGTTCCGGGAATACATTTTTCTCATACATTCTCCCGGCCTGTCCGGCATTGTATTTTTTGACTTTCGAAAAATCGTTTTATAATGAGTACAAAATAGTTATCTTACCCTGAAGTATCTTAATTTAGTGTAGTCTCAAGTTGTGGTGGTCGGTGCTCAGACCTATATTATAAGAACAAACAAAAGGCGTTATGTATGACATTGTCCACATTCATAGCCTGAAGTGCAATTAGGAACAGGCGCTCAAGATACAGGATTGCCTAGTTTGTGGCCAATCTGTGTAAATTTTTAAGTTTTATTTAAGTATATTAAACGGTTACCGATCTACCTGGTGGTCTACTCAGGAAGCTATGACCTGGATATATTATCTTAAAGAAATCTACTCTTCACTTACCTTACCTACCAATTTAGATGTTTTACAATGTAAATTAAACCCAGTAAATCGCTGGCGCGTTCCTTTTACGGTATCATCTACAGTGTACCCGATATGCCTTTGTTAATGATTCAACAGAGAACAAGACTGCTAGATCGAATGAAATAAACTTTTAATAAAATATAAAATCTTTAAGTGGTATTGCAACCCGAATTGTACTGTAGGTAACTATAGTTAATCTTT
Organism: Sesamia inferens; assembly: GCA_037179545.1. NCBI lineage: Eukaryota > Metazoa > Arthropoda > Insecta > Lepidoptera > Noctuidae > Sesamia > Sesamia inferens. The sequence continues at coordinate 16,169,148 of CM073930.1, forward strand.
CTCAGTTGTTTTTGTAAGACTACATGCATTATATCACAGACGTATAAAGAGAAGCATTATATACTTTTAATTAATCATTATAATCTAGAATTATGTAAACACTTTAGGCGATTTTCGTGGTAATATCTCTGTATTCATCTGTCAGAACTACTTCATGTCGAACGAACTCTCTGTTCTGTCAATGTCAGATAATGATTTAACGTATTGTCATTCGTATTGCTTCAGAAAAACATAAAAATCTTCTGATAATTCTCCTGTTCTTGTCGTAACTAGAACATAAATAGGTTTATTAAATCTGTAGAACTTGTTTTCTATATAAAACATCTAGGACTGTCTTTGTTATCGTCGAATGATTACCCTTGAACATTATGACGTCTGTTTGTTTTGATCCTGAGTTAATATAAAATTTAATTTGTATCAGTTAATTAACTGCACAGTAAAAATGGAAGGTGGTGACTGGAGGAACAACATTGTAAGCCAACTGCAGGCTAGAAATAAATACGAAACAGCTGCATTTCAGGACATTATTGCCTTTCGTAAGTAACTTAACCTATGGACGTCTTTGTGTTGATATTTCAATAATTTATCAAATACTCGATATTTATCTCCGGACTAACTATCCATTGTCTCTTCTCTGATTGTTTGTGCCTTATTCTGTTTGTTATCATGGTATAATTACTTTAGTAGGCGGTTTGTTCATAACCTACATCATTTGCATGATTAGCTGAGATATTTAAATGAAGACTAATATAACATGAATATACCGCATAGTATTAAGCAGCATGTTCACACCTAGCAACTAAGTGTATTTAAGTAGCAAACATTTCAATAAATAAAAATATTTTTGGAAATTTCTCATAACATATTACAGTTGCCAGTGTTAGCATATGATTACATATCAGAGATAAAATATGATCAATGATAACACAGCCTATGAATATTTATTTCTAAGTAAGCAATATAACACAATGTATGTTTTTATGACATGTAACAGTACAGTGATTCAGATTAAATACTTACCTACCTACATTTAATCTGCAAAATATGAATGTTTTGTAAAAGTCGTTATAATTTCTGTTTCATTTATTAATGGTTGAAACTTTAGCTAGTGCTATATTAAAGCAGTAATTCTGTGATAACATTTAGTCAACTGATTTCATGCAAAATATTGTACATTTATTTTTTTATAAATAAGTCCAGTCGCCTGCAGAACTTAGGTAACTGTATCTAAGAGTTGAAAAATGACAAAAGTCTAAAATGAAATATTAAGCAGTTGGCTATGGTTTCATGCGCATAAGTTTTAATCATGTCGATATATCCTGTTAAAAACTATCCTATATGATAATCCTGGTTATAAAAAATAAATTTTATTTAAATTTGTTAGTAATTTTTGCATAAAAGAATAACTAAACATACATACATACTTTCATGTTTATTAGATCAGTACCCTGACTTCATTTTAGTCATGCATAAATCAAAACATATCAATTTATAATTTTCAGAGAGCAGACTATTTGATAATGTGAACACATTGAAGAATGAAAACTTACAGCTAACATTGCTCAATGAAAGAATAAGATTTACAGGAACTGACAGTGTCTTATCTGGTACCGGTATGTATACTAAATAATTATTTTAGTACTTATAGTAAATAACCTGCTCATCACAGATAAGAAAGAAACACCTATATTTAAATATCAAGGATATTTGCTAAAATGGGAACATCCATCATAATTATGTTAGAAGAGATAACATAGAAAAGTTTTCTCAAAAAAAAAACAAAGGTAAAAATTTAGTTACATGTATGTTACTCAGTCATGGACCAAAAGTACCAAAATATGTTTCCTAAAAATAGAGCAACAGTTACAATTAAACAAAGATTAAACCTTCATCAGATCAGAGTCAATATTTCTATAGTTTTAAACACCAGAGCAAACCAATTAGATTCTTATTATCTAGTTGGATTATTGTATTGAAAACCTTAGAAATGTTCACTCTGAACAATAGCTGGCTAATAAAATTAAAATAAACCATTTGTTGAAAGACCTCAATGTAAACTAAGGAACTTTTCATTTAATGTTTCTCGTGTTTTGTGAATACACAATCAGAAAAAGAAAGTTTGCCTGTCATGCTATGAATAATTCAATGTGGGAGTTGGAATATCTAGAAGTTGGTTTAGTCATCTATTCTCATGTTAAGAAAAAAATAATTTTAGTTAGTTTGATATCAGAGTTACACAATAATATACTTTACAATCATCACACCAATTTTCTCCTAAAATCATCATCAGGTAAGGAATTCCATTCCTTTGCCATTCCACGCCTGCCTGCGAGGTAGAGGCCCCGGGTTCGATCCCCTGCCAGGTCATGATGGAAAACAATCTTTTCCTGATTGGCCTGGGTCTTGGATGTTTATCTATATATGTATCTATTGTAAAATATAGTATCGTTGAATTAGTATCCCATAACACAAGTCTCGAACTTACTTTGGGGCTAGCTCAATCTGTGTGATTTGTCCGTATATATTTATTTATTTTTATTTATTTGCAATTCCTTTGCATGTGTACTGCCTGCATAGGTCATCAGGACACAGACACACATCAGGCACATAAACTCACATCATCTTTCCACAGCAGTTGGCAAAAGCGAAAGAATGTCCTGCTTCGATCCTTACTTACTCCCTTTAAATAATACCATCCCTCCTCTTTTATTTAATTAAAATACAATTTCCATTAAAAAAAATATCTCTCACCTGATGTTTTTTATGCTTAATTCATATCAAAAAGCCTGGCTGCCCTCTAAACTCGGTGTTTAATCATTTTAACATACAAAAATATTTACCTCAATTTCAGGTACCGGTAGCAATGAAAGGATACAAGCCTTGGAACAAAAAATCTTAGTACAACAAGAAGAACTGACCTCCATGCACAGGAGAAGAGGAGAAAATGCCCAGCAAATTATGAGCCTTAATGAAAGAGTACATGATTTAGAAAAACAACTACAAGCAAAAGATATTATGTAAGTTACTTTAAGTTTGTTGTGGTAGGTAATTGCTTTGGCAGTAGGTACATATATTTAAAGTCATGAGTCATGAGGCTCCAAGTTTTACTCAGATGTAAAAGGATAGATGACACGCCAGTGGTTACACTTTCACTTTGAGCTCGCCTTGCGTAACACATTTGCTTTCATTTTGACATTTAGACACTTTTATTGTGTAGTTTATTTCGTTAAGCAGACACATTTTTTGAACATATGAAACATGGTTTAGCAAAATCCTTTAAAATGATTGAAAGGGTGTTACACAATTAGGGTGCTGGTTTTCTTACGTATGGCCTAGCATACAGCTCAAAGTTAAATAAGTAAATAAATATTATGGCAAGGTAATTTGCTCAATTTTGAGGTGAGAGTATTTATATACCCTGGCCTTATGAAACGTGAATTAATTACTCAGTAGCAGCCTGACATCTGGATTTATACCATTCATTGCACCCATTTCATGTAACGTAAATGCATCTGACAAAATATGGTTCAATTCGCCTCTCATTTAGAATGGTATAGTGCCCAAGCCCTGGAAGCTTGCCAACGTGCGGCCCGTGCCCAAAAAGGGTAGTCGTGCCGATCCTACCAACTATCGGCCGCTTTCGATCACCTCCATACTTTGCAAAGTTATGGAGGGTGTGTTGAACTCGCGCTCTCCTGCGAAACCCGTACTGTCGGTCACTGGACCCACAGTACAGGTTTCGCCGAAATCGGTCAACTGGAGACCTACTAGTGTATGCCACTCGCTTGTGGGGCGAGGCCCTCGAGAGAAATGGGGAAGCGATTGCTGTCTCCCTTGATGTCTCGGAGGCCTTCGACCGGGTATGGCACGCTGGCCTTTAGAGTAAGCTTCCAGCGTATGGCATTTCACCTAGCCTGACGGGCTGGGTAAAAGACTTCCTGACTGAACGGTCCCTCCGAGTTGTTGTCGACGGATGCTCATCTGAGCCCATGTCGACTAATTCCGGTGTTCCTCAGGGGTCTGTTCTCTCTGCAACTCTGTTTCTCTGCATATTAACGATCTGCTGATGCCGGGTATCTATGGGTATGCAGATGACAGCACAGTTGGAGAGAGATACCTGCCGGATGCTCGGGCTAGTAGGGAATCAATCCGGTCCGAAAGAGAGGCCACGGTAGAGCGAACGAGTGTTGCACTACAGGCAGTCTCCAAATGGGGCAATGCCAATCTTATGGCATTCAATGCCGCCAAAACACAGGCGTGTCTTTTCACCGCCAAAAGGAGCCCATTCACCTTGGCTCCTACTTTTCGAAATGTGTTCTTGGAATGTACCGACCGCCTTCAGCTTTTGGGTGTTGAGATTTCCTCGAACCTAAACTATGGGCGGTTCATTGAGTCCAACGACAAGGTGGCTGCCAGGAAACTTGGGGTTATCGCAAAGGTCCGGCAATACTTCACACCAGTGCAGCTTCTAATGTTGTACAAAGCATAGGTCCGTTCGTGTGTGGAGTACCTACTGCAGCCACATTTGGGCTGGTGCTGCTAAGTATCACCTGGCCACTTTGGATTCAGTGGAGAAGCATGCGAAGAGGCTGATTGGTCACCCTGATTTAACTCGAGATGGTGTCCAAAGCCTAGAGCACAGGCGTAGAGTAGCCAGCCTTTCGGTGTTCTATAGGATACATTTTGGGGAGTGTGCGAGGGAATTGAATGATTTAATTCCCCCATCTCCGTTCCACCATCGGACGACCCGTCGTACGGCGAGTTTCCAACCTTATGTTGTTAACACCACTATGATCCGGACGAAGCGTTTCGCCTCCTCCTTTATACCTACCGCGCACATCGAGGGACTGCAACAATTTGCCAGCGGCGGTATTTCCGTCGGACTACAATTTGAGCGTTTTCAAGGGTAGAGTGAATAGGCTCTTGATAAACTAGTGCGCATTACTATCAACGATTGCGTCGCTGCTTACGATCAGGCGGGATTGCGGTCAAGCGCTAGTTTATAATTTACTAAAAAAATGTATACCTCTGTCTAGAATAATTAGCGTGATCTTATGTTATATACATGACATTGTTTGTACAAGAACTTTTATACATTAATAAATATCATTAATGTTCCAAGAATTATTACAAAAACTAAATTTATTTTTAATATTACTAAATACATTTTATATGTTTAGAATTTCAGAAAATACTGCAGTGATAGCATCTTTACGTGCTGAAATCCAAATGTATGAAACGAATATGGCTGAATTACAAGGATTAAATCAAGTGTTGAGGGATGAACACCAAGCATTACAAATTGCATTTGCATCCATAGAAGAAAAACTTAGGAAAGCTCAGGTATATTACTTATATAAGGTATGGATATTACTTTCACAAGGTATTTTTAGGTGTATACATAAATACATCTTGTATTTGAAATACCTGTCAAGGCGGTATTAAACAAAATCAGATCTTCCACATATTTTATCAAGTTGAGAGAACATAAAATTTAGGAGCAGCTGATTTTAATTTTCATAAAACTGAGTACAATGACTCCTCACTCAAAGCCCTTCGGCAAACGTATATATACGCTGCGTAAACGCGAGTTAATATAACGTTAATGTCAAATCAATAATATTATTTTCTATGCTTTTAACAACAACCAACCCTAGATGCGAACCCAAAAATAAAATATCGCATTTATGTGTTCACTCAAAACTCACCAAGCTTAATGTTTTTGTGAATGGTTGGAATTTTAGACATACCCTTTTAGTCCTGCTGGATTTTAAGATCCGAAATAGGATCAACCTTCACGCATCTGTTTAAAACTGTATACCTGGCAACCTATCTGTTATATGTTTGGTATGCTTTTACACTTTCAATAGGAAGCTAATTTGTTTGTTAAATAAGAAATTTCAAAACTAATTTCTTTAGTAAATCAGGCAGTTAAAAAAAAACTAAAAAATATATGTTTATAACATATTTTTTTTGCAGTGGGTTATCACAAGCTCTTAAAAAGTTCCTATGGAGCCTTTGCTAATTGGCCCCTTTGCGCGGACGAAGGGCTGGACCCTTCGTCCGCTTTCGAAAAGACGCGGATCCCAGGGTCCCGATATATTTTTTGATATAATATTTTTTTTGTCGTCCTCCGTGGCGCAGCGGTCAACACGCTTGCCTGCGACGTGGAGGCCCCGGGTTCGATCCCCGACCAGGTCATGATGGAAAACGATCTTTTCCTGATTGGCCTGGGTTTTGAATGTTTATCTATATATGTATTTATTATAAAATATAGTATCGTTGAGTTAGTATTCCATAACACAAGTCTCGAACTTACTTTGGGGCTAGCTCAATCTGTGTGATTTGTCCGTATATATTTATTTATTTATTTATATGTACAAACGACAGCACATCAAGCTACCACAGTCCGTCAAATTTCTTTATTTCTTTAACAGAAATGACTAATAATACCTATTTAATTTAATGAAAAATAATTTTAACATGCAAGTAGATAGGTGAAGGTCGATCTTACCTCGGATTTAACATTATAAGCTAAATTTCAGAGAGTGCTCAAGTGCCACCTTGCCATTCTAGGCATTTCTTAAATCACTTAGTCAAACCAAAGGCCGCTGCGGAGCAAAGTCTCAAATATGTAGGTATATGGCCGATAGACAGTGGCGCCGATTCTGTTGATTACAAACTTAACTAATTTTATGCTAAGTAGGTACATCTTTTTCTTTCCATTTCGTAAAGAAAAGAATAGAAGATTACATTTTAATTTAATCCTGTCAAATTAAAATACCTACTACTCCATAGACAGTTTAGACGCGATTATAAACATGGCGACTAAAAATACGTCAGTTTACGTCAGGAGCGCACTAATTTGACAGGTCTAAACTGACATTTTATCTTCTGTCCTATTCTTAATGAAATAGAAAGAAAAAGATGCACTAAATTTTAATTTAATTTAGTTTGTAGACACGGGAATCGGCGCCAATGTAAATGGTCAACCTCAATTCGTTGAACTTTGATAGGCATTATACTAAATTTTAACTAAATATACTCTCATTCTGATGATAATCTATTAGGATTGTATTACAGATGAACTGCCGTCTTCCTTCCTTTCACTCAGTTTTTTTGTGTGAATAGGCTCTTAATAAACTAGCGTGCTTTACCATCAACGACTCATCATCATCATCATCATCATCATCTCAGCGTTATTATCCCGGTCGCATCCGCAGCTTTCGCGTTGGAGCCCGGGGTCCGCTTTCCTGCTATTACGCCTCCATTTCGCACGATCTCTGGCATCCTGTGGTGTGAGACTGTTGGCACGCATGTCATCACTTAGAACGTCAAGCCAGCACTTCTTTGGCCTGCCTCGCTTGTTCCGGCCCGGCGGAGGCGCCATGGCAAGACATTTGTTACCCACGTAACATGCCGGTTTACGTAAGACGTGGCCGTACCAGCGCAGGCGACTCTCTTGCAGTTTGTCTGCTATGTCACGGACATGGAGACTGCCACGGATGCGGGAGTTCCTGATGCGGTCTTTCCGCGTAACTCCACACATCCACCGCAGCATACTCATCTCCGTGACACGCAGCTCCTGCTTGTGTCGCGCAAGCACAGGCCACGCCTCACTGCCATACAGAAGGACAGGTCTAATGATGGTCTTATAGACCTGTCCCTTAAGCTTAACCGGCATTTTGGGGTCACAAATGACACCTGTCATCTCACGCCATTTTGCCCAAGCAGCGGAAATGCGTGCCTTGACGTCGCAATCAATGTCGCCGGACGCGTGGAACACAGACCCCAAGTATTTAAATTGATCTGTGCACTCGACCCTGTCTCCGCCTATGCACACAGGCATAGGATCTGTGGTGTTGCTGGCCATGTACACCGTCTTCGCCACATTGAGTTTAAGACCTCCGCTCTCAAGCGAGTTCTTCCACGCATTTACCCGCCGTACCAACCGTTCCCTGTCCGCGTCTGCCAGCGCGATATCATCAGCATACATGAGCAACCAGGGAGGTTGCTCATGTGAATTCTTGATGCTGTCTGACAAGACATCTAATATCACGCTGAACAGGAACGGACTAAGGACGGATCCCTGGTGTACACCGACGGTGATGGGGAAGGGTTTGTGTCGCCAACAGCGGAATTGAGGTACATGTCTCGAATTATGTCAACATAGGCTTCTGGTACTCCTTTGGACCTCAGTGCCCACCAGATCACCCCCCGAGGGACACAGTCGAAGGCCTTCTGCATGTCTAAAAAGAGCATGTGCAGAGGCGTGTTCTTCGATCTGTATCTCTCCATGGTGATCCTTAGGGCGAAGATAGGGTCCGTGGTTCCGTACCCTGGACGGAACCCATATTGACACGTCGAGACAGAACACTCCTGCCGGATCCGGGAGTCTAAAATCCTCTCAAAGATCTTCATGGTGTGGGACATGACCTTTATACCGCGGTAGTTACCACACTCCTGTACAGAGCCCTTGCCTTTGAAGACTGGAGTGATAATACTCAGCCTCCATTGGCTCGGGATTTTGCCGGACAGGAGCACGCGGTTCAGAAAGTTTGTTAGCATGCCCACACCGCGAGGACCCATCGCCTTCCAGGCCTCAATGGGGACTCCGTCAGCACCGACAGCTTTCCTATTCGCCATGCGACGAAGAGCCGTGTGGACTTCCTCAGGCGTTATCGGGGGCACCAATCCAAGGTTCGGAGGTAGTTCCGGTGTCTGCACCTCTTGGTGCTGCTTATTCAGCAGCTCGTGGAAGTACGGACGCCATCTCTCCTTCACCGCGCGATCCTCGCAAAGCAGGTTGCCAGTAGGGTCTTTTACACAGCGGCACTTGGATATATCCTGTGCCGCTTTCACCCTAGAACGTGCCAACTTGTAAATGAGCTTCTGCCCCTCAGACGATTCCAACTTCTGGTAGAGCGGTTCTAAGTGATCTCGTCTGGCTCTGGCAACAGCTCTTTTAGTGGCACGTTTGGCAACCTTGTATGCGTCGCGATCTTCAGGAGATCCGGTCGCCTGCCACGTTTTGAAGAGGGCTTTCTTCACCCTTGTCTCCCTCTGGACTGTGTCGTTCCACCACCAGGTCTCCTTGTCACTTTTGCGACCGCCCTTAGACACGCCCTTTACCATCAACGACTGTATCACTGCTTACCATCAGACAGGATTGAAAAAAAAAAGATGAGATAACCTCTATGTTTTTGAAAATGTTATTACTTTCAAAGCTTAACGATTTATTATAAGGATAAAAAGAACACAGCAAACCATTCAGTCTTTTTAAAAATGTAAACTGTAAATAATTACCGTTGAAAAAAATAAAGCTATTCTAAAATTGGCTTTTTAAATCTATTTACATACGTCATTCACGGTACACCACCCACACAAGGCTTAATACTGTACTCTTATAACAAAAACGTTTTACTCGCTATAAATTACAAATAACACATTTGTTATTCATTGAAAATCTCAGTTGGGTGAACATTTTTTTCTAATTCACAGTACCACAGATTTCTCAGCTTTCCACACTTATCACTTATTTCAAAATAGCTTTTAAATCCGACTTTGAGTAATGAATCAACGTTTTTATCTTCTGCTAATTAAACATTCATGTATGATTCCTTCTAGGCAGCTTGTTAGCGGCAGTTAAAAACATACGTTACACTACGTTTGAAGCTTTCTTGCTTTTGTTTATACTGAGTAAAATATTTTTGGCATACTGGTCGTTATTGAACAATTTTTCCCGCTGGAACTTTAGATTTTTATAGCATCATTTAAAATTTGGCAGCACTCCAAGCTGATTCTAGCTTGTCTTTATATCCGGTGTGTTTCATATTCCTTGGTGAAGTTATTTTTTTTAAATAAAATATTGAAAGTTTAAACAATCTTACATATTTGTTTTATCTTCTACATGTCATTACAATGCTCGTAGTACACTGGTTTCCTAACTATAATGTATATTTGTTTTATGCGTGCGAGGAATTTTAGGTTTCTTTCTTATCAATGCATACTTAAAAGGATTTATTTTTAAATTATCACAAGTTACGAATACTTCAAAAATGTCTGGGTGAACAGTCGCTAATCACTACTAAACTTTGAATTAAGTTAATAACTAGAGGGGAAAATTCATTATTGTTGGTTCAGCGTAAAACTCATAATTCAAAGTTACGAATGCGTCAAAAATGTATGGTTAAACAGTCGCTTATCACTACTAAACTTTGAATAAAGTTAATAACTAGAGTCCGACTTTGTGCCTTTTTGTGCAGAAAGTTGAAATAAATAAATATCATATTAATTAACGAAACCTCATTACCTGATGAGCTGTTTTAATTATAACTGGTCAATAACTAGTTGTCTCAAATAGCGGCACTTTACAGCCGTCATAACTAGTTGACTACATGCTATATCAAAGGAAGTCCAGTAGGTGAACCAGTCCTGATTTGGTACCGGGCTTAACGTAAATAGAACGATGGCCTCATAACTACTCATGCGGAGCTATGTGGCTTCAAACAAGATATCACTTAATATACTGAATTATTACTAGGATATCATAAAATGTAGCACGCTGTATATATTACGATGATCACGTGATAACAGCTGTGTATGAAATGCGTATAGCGCTCAGGTAACATCACTTACATTCAGTCAGATAGAAAATTTCGTGGCAGTGTGTCAGAAGTAGATTTCAGAGATAATACCATGTTTTTTTTTTTTTTGAAATATCGTTTATGAATTAACTTTTTATAGTAAGAGTAATACATGTTTATAATAAAAGACAAAATCTAAATTAAAAAAAAAAACATGCGGAAAATTTTCAAGAGGGTAATCATAAATTATTTGTAGCTAGTATTGTGTTTATTTTGAAAGTTTTTACAGTGCAATGCTTATGCTTGTGTTGTAGGACGAAAATCGGTCGTTAGTCGAGAGACTAATAAAATACAAAGCTAAAGATGCTGATAAAATGAATGAAGAAAATGAACATTTCCTCAAGTAAGTATTTATTAATTATTAGGTATAAGAAAAATTCATGACTAAATTTTTCGATATGTTTTAAATTTCAGTTGTGTATAAGTATTAAATTGACACCAAGACATATTTCTAAAGAAAGCTATTAGAGTTGTTGTAATAAATAGCAAATAATTTAAAATAAAAAATGGTTACAAAAATATTCAATTTTTATTTTTGTTATTGGGGCATTCGGTTGCTGGCATATATTTTCAATATATTCGTTATTGCCTGTATTGTAGTTGAAATGCGATTTGCAAGTGAATGTCGCTGCTATCATAGACTCGATGTGCCCTGCACTGTAGAATATTTGTCATGTGTAAAACGATTTGTTTCTTACATATTTTTTGGAAAATCACTCTTAATTTATTAGTGTAATTATTTCGATTTATACGTGGCAAATGAAAGTAGTTTATGCACATTTCAATAGTTTAATATTTAATCTATCACGGCCTTATTACAAAATGAGTTCTAACTTTAGGTCTAGACGAAACCTTCAAGCTGGTTACTGTATTATGCACTCTTTATTGCAAAGTTAAAAAGTTATTATCATGAAGACGTTAAAACTAAGTCTGTGTTGCATAAGAACTTTGGCGTTTGGCGGAATAAAATTCTAAATACAGTAACTGACTCGAAGGTTTAGGCTTGGGTCTAAAGTTAGGACTCATTTTTGTAATAAGATGGTTTGTGTTTACAATGTGTAGAGTTATTTTGGCAATTGTCGTTACTAGAGTGGGATTTGTGTGTGCCGCGAGGCTTAAAAGGCTTGCATAAGTACCCATAATTTGTTGTTTTTGCTTCTTTTTGTCTAATTTCTTCAACAGGTCAAGCATCCCTACCGCGTTTTTCATCAACACGTTTGGTAGAGTTAGTTTCGGGTGAGTTTGACATAATGTGAATGATGATGTGGTGGTTTGAAGGCATTGTGGCGTTCATTATTGAACATTATATCTCTTCATGAAAATGGCCCATATATTTATGTCTTAACTGCACTCTGAAACTGACTCATTATTTCTTTTCCTTTCTTGTTCGTTCAATTGTATGGAAAGCCTCTGTTATCCTACTTTCTAATGTAACTGTCGTTATGATGCATCAAGACTTACTATGGCATTTCGTTTGAAGTTAAGTATGAACTTACCATTGTTTACGGTGTGCGCCGTTGTCACATATTGAAGTAACAATTTCCCATACTTTATAACATTTGCTTCATATACAATATGTAAAGAAAACCCTGTCCGATCCGTGAAGGTACTGTTAAGTATCGATAACTGATTCCGCTAATGCCCACAAAGCCGACCTAAACTTAAAAATAATTCCCCTAAAAAAAATATTATTTCGCAAAAAGAGGTAACTTAAAAAATGCGCGGGTGACTATGGGCAGGGCACGCGACACGTGGTCGCATCGTGTTGTCACTTTTTTTTTTTAAATGACCAAATTTCGGGGAAGTTGAAATTAATTCGCGGGAAAAAAAGATTATTTCAAAGTTCATTAGTATTGTTACTATGATGATTACGTAAAATTTTATATTATAATTGGTAATGTGTTTAACTAACCTTTATTATCATTATGGGTCGAACAGGGTTTTCTTTACATATTTTATGTTTATCCACTTACAAAATTCCTTTTGTAAACGTGTGCATGTTTTCGGTTTGCGACGTTAAGTCCTAGAGAATTTTCATTACACATCCAATAACGTATCCGTTCTATTAATGTAACATACAAGGTTAGTTCCAGTAGGTATAGTTATTAACATTATATACGTTACGTTACATTCTGGCATTGTCGTAGCGAGTGCGAAACGTAAACACGTAAATTCTAAAATAGATTTATGCAGTTTCTCTCATTTTGTAACGAGATTTCATATTGGTCATTAAAATACACTTGCGTGTAAGCAATTTGGTTCACGGAGAGACGATATTATCTCAAAAAATTTGATGTATATTCTATTTAATTTATTTAAATGTCCGAACGAATGTGAAAAAAGAAAATCTTATCACACACTTGTTTGGTAAATTTGACTGACTTTTTTGACAGTGAACTTAGGGGTAATTCTACTAATTTTAAGATCATTCGCAGTCTGTACTCAATTTCAACCTGTCGAAAAATACTTCCAATTTCCCTATATTTTTACATTTGTTTGCCGCGGTGATGAGATTAGATTTGAATCGGGGCCCTTGACAAAAGCTTTCAAAAAAATTGATAAAGATATTAAAAGAAATAAAAAATTCGCAATTATCTGAAAACTTTTTTGTTTACTTTTATTTAACTATCTAAACTGATGGAGTATAGTAAAAGTATCTACATAATGATACCTACTATGCTATTGCGTACTTACACTTGTTTGTTTACTATTTTATTGCACCTTGAACTAGCTATATTTATACTTTTTAACTTTCAATAGCTCTCCTTTAATAATATGAATTAAATTTTATCGATACACGTTTGATCTATACATTGATTTATTCTTGTATCACTTGAGTAATATTAATTTATAGTTTCTTCAATAGCTCATTTAAAACAAAGCGTAACTTTTAACAGCCAATTTATTTGAGTTTTGATTTGTTTGTGCATGTTTGATACGTCACCTTGCCCTAATTTGTTTTGTGCACTGTAGTTATCAGTAGTTCCCTTGTAGCAGATATAGGAAGCTATGAAAGTAAAGATTACTGGTGATTATTGAGTTCCCGTAGATAGTGAAATTCCTAGTCGAAGCAATCCCGGTTATACAGAAAATAAAAAAAAATACACGTAAATTTTCTCTATTTTGCAACCAAAAATATACCTTATACCTACAATAAATTTACTAATATATTTTGTTATTTTTATTCTGTATTGTCTACACACACTTCTTTAGTTTGTTGCTATGGGAAATTGTGAGCTCTAGTCTGCAGATGCTTTGGACGCATAAGCCTATAGACTAATTTATCATGATTGCTGTTTTTGTTTTTGTGCATGTTTTAATATATATGGTTTGGTCAAAAAATAAAAATGATCTTTGTTTGTTTTTACTCCGCCTGCAAAAAAGCTTCGCGGAAAAGCGGTCAAAATGGCAATAAAAGTTACAACACAAAAACTCAGAAATTCGTCTTATGTGAGTTTGAATTATTTTCTTTCAGAAAGAAAAGTGATAAGGTGCGGAAAGAATTGGAGGAGGCTGCGAGAGAAAGTGGAAGTCGGAGTAGTGGCTCCGGTAGCTCTGAAGATAAACTACTGGATGCTATGCCGTATTATGCAACTGTCTTGCCTAATAAAGTCGCATTGAGATTCGTAAGTTAATCTTGAGATGAAAAGACGAACTCGCTTGTAGCTTCATCTTAATAAAATCATTTTTTATTACCTCTTTCATCTCACCATCTTTAATGGGGTATGTTTGATGTTTGACATTACTTACATCATAAAAAATCTCGACAAAAGACTAGTCGTAGTCGACTTGCAACCGATCTGTCACTCGGTAATGTTATTACGTATGTCTATTGGAAATTCTTTGACTCTCGGCTTCTTGAGACTACCTAGAAGAGCATTTCAATAAGGCGATTGGTATGTTTTGCTTAGTAATTAGTAGTAGTAGTATTATATCCTGCTTTATAAACAAAAAAAGATCGTTGGACGAATCGGGATTTTCGTGTTCGTAATTACATATCGCCGCTGGAAAGCGATTTTCTCGTATGTAGAAAAAATAATTTTGTTTTATTGCATAATTAAATTCAGAAAAAAGTTCAGAAAAAGTCAACGTTGAATCATAAAAAAGAAACATCGTAAGAATACGTTGATGAGACTGTCTGACGCAGTATTTTTTTCTGAATTCAATTATGCAATAAAACAAAATTGCCTTTTTTCGAGATATGACAAAATCGCTTTCCAGCGTCGATATGTAGGTATGTCACTTTTTGTATATAAATCTGGAAGGCGCCCTCTGTCGGCAAGACTACAACTTTGTTTCAACCAAACAAAAAATTACATTATGTACACGATTAAGTCACGTACCTACAATTTATTTGTGACGTTGTTTCATCAGGATGCACACGACGGTGAAGTTAATGCTGTCAAATGGAGTCCAACAGACAGGCTGGTGGCGACAGGAGGTGCTGATAGAAAACTCAAATTGTGGGATGTTACTAAATGTAAGCTGGTTTACTTTAATTATTTATTTATCTTTAACAAATTATTAGTGGCCTTAAAAAAAGTATATTTTCGTAAAATGGAAGGGGGGGGGGGGGGTACGGAAGATGTTATATTTTCAGTGTAATGACACATCCCGCCATGTAATGATAGCATGCAATTATTTAGTATCTCATGTAGATATGTTATAATATACAATAACTATTTTTTTTTTTAATATTGGTACCTCATTAGGAAATTTTTAATGTTTAGGTTTTAGCGTTAAGAAGTCTGTGAACGAAAAAAAAACAATTAATTACAAACTCATTGACACTGATTCCTATGTTCACAAACTAAACTAAATTTAATTTCAGGGCATCTTCTTCTTTAAATTGCATTAAGAAAAACACAGAACATAAATATTAATTTCTTCTTGTAAAATTAGTCAGCGCCTGACGTACCTATTTTTAGAACATATTATTTCGATATATGGCAGCATGGAAAATCAACACAAAATAGGACCTCGAATACTCAATATTCTTCATTAAAATGTAACATAACATAGAAGAGTTAAACATAGGTGTACAGTTCTCCCAGAGTGATAATGCGCATAGAAATCTTCGTCACTGTTCGGCAACGGTCGTATTCCCCGAGCGTTCGGAAGAAGATATGTATATAGAGTCTCTATATAAATATCTTCTTCCGAACGCTATCTCATGCTGAAGATCACTGCTAAATATGACGCATCTCAAATTTATGCAGTCTTCTATAATGTGGACCCCTTGGTAGATGCTGCCCCCAATAGCCTTCCTGATCGCGCCACCCGGTTTAGGTGGTTTTCTGCCTTGAGAGCGTGTTCTTATATATACAATATGTAAAGAAAACCCTATTCGATCCGTGAAGGTATTGTTAGGTATCGATAACTGATTCTAGTAATGTCTACAAAGCCGGGCTAAACTTAAAAAAAAAAACCTTAAAAAAATATATATTATTTGGCAAACGGAGGTAACTTAATACATGTGCCATTGGCAATATATGCGCGGGCAAAGGGGGACAGGGCACGCGGCACGCGGTCGCATCGCTATTCGCTCATAATAATACCGTCATAAATGGTGTTGTCACTTTTTAAAAACATACCAAATGCGGGGAAGTTGGAATTAATTCGCAGGAAAAAAAGATTATTTCAAAATTCATTAGTATTGTTACTATGATGATTATGTAAAATTTCATATTTTATTTGGTCATGTGTTTACCTAACCTTTATTACCCTTATGAGTCGGATGGGGTTTTCTTTACATATTGTATACAGGCTGTATCTGACATCGTAACGCAAACTTCGCGAGAAGACTACACCGCATGCCACTAACAAAATTATGATAGTCATTTATGTCGTTAATGAGCGGTTACATAAATAACAGTGTTTAAAAAAAGTGTCGGCTCCGTCTTTGAACGTTGCAAGCGTGCCGCCGTGCGTGTTTGTGGGTATGACGTTGACTCCTGATGCGAACTCTATTAAATCAACTGATAAGATAGTTTCTATAGTATTGTTCACATTGCGTTTTTTTTTTTGTGTAATTAACGAATTAATTAATTTTTACTTTAAAATCTTATTGAGTTATAAAATATAGCAATTATGAACGGTCTAAAGTGAAAAAAAACTGCATATTTTTTTTTTAATCGAGTAATAGCCGATGCAAAATTCCACCACTGGGGGTTCACAATCATATACTGGATCCATGATACTCGTTTGTGCGTCGATGTCAGATACACCCTTTATACATTTGCATGACAAGGTTCATTTAATTAGTTATGTTTAGTTCCCAAGAAACAGGGGGCGAGACTATTCTTCATTATATCCAATGAAATTTCAGGTACGGTCGAGCTCAAAGGTACTTTAGTGGGCTCGAACCAGGGTGTCATGTCAGTAGACTTCGATTGTACTGGTGCGTACATCGTAGGAGCTTCCAATGACTTCGCTAGTCGAGTGTGGACAGTCGCCGACCAGAGATTAAGGGTGAGTCAACTTTAGAATTTATTTTAGTACCCAACATTTCTATGGACACGTAATTTGGAGTGATAAAGCAAGCATATTATTTCAATCGCACAATGAGTAAGATTCACGACTTCTACCTCGCGAGTCTGCCTTTAATGGTCTTAGCAGTAGCTTTTTTCTTGGAAAATTGAATATCGGGTTAACTTCGTTTTGAGCCTTGTGCGCGAAATGCTAGTCAAAGACTTTTTCTACTGACTGGAGGCATTTGTATAACATGGCTTATCATTGTAGAAAGTCACTAATCTCTTAGTGTGTTTCTGCGCGTTTTTACACTTAATTTTTCTTCTAGATTAAATTAACATTAACTTGTTATTACTGAAACGAATCCTACTGTATATTATCTACGAGTTAAACATGTCAGACTTAATCCTAAAACTGGTTTTGACAACAGCATTCACTGATAGGAATTACACCATTCAGGCCCCGTATAATTTATTGATCTTCAGGTTTATAATTTATGTTAGAAAATGATAGATGGACAGAAGTAGTTTATAGCTCCTTTTCTTCGAGTATCCGTCGTTGTTCATGAATGCACTACGTATTTATATTATTAGCAACGTGGCGTTTCCTCTAACAGCCATGAATAACATTATCGATATCATCTTGCTCACTAGTCATGTCCATTTACAATAATTGGAATTTTCCAATCATTATTTATTTACTGTTTTGCAACCGAAGACGCGCTTATAAGATTTGATCTCAGGCGCTACATCGCAAATCATATTAGCTATGCAGATATACGTGGGTGTTGCTGTGTAAACGAGCAAGAGGCAATAATAGTATCCGTCAGTTCGGACATTATTATTGTGGTCGGGAGGCGGGGTCACGAACACGATCGTCTATTAGCGGGTTGTTAGCGCGTCTGCGCTTCGTGATCCCGCTTTGATCACTTCCGACGTCTCACCAACTCATCCGAGCTCAATATGAATTATGTACATTATAAATACCATGATTTAAATCCATCGTAACGGATGTTTTAAGAGCCATACACAAGGTTCTTTGATTTGATTTAACGCACTGTTAGTTACTGTAATGAAATGCAGGTTGATCACCGGCCTGGTTATCATAAAGCTACTACCTAATCGAAATCTGTCTTCATTCTGTCCACCTAAACAAAATGTTAGCCAGTAAATTTTCATGAAAACAAAATTTAAATCTGTTCCCACAATATTTAGTTTGCAAGATATAAATAGACTTTAGATTAGAACCAATCGACTTTGTATTTGTATTACTACAATATCCTGTACATGTAGGATGAAAATATCAGAACACGTATAAAGTAATTTGATTTAATGTTTATATAGCGGAAAACAGACATCCTACATTATAGAATGCTAAGCTCGGAAACATTTATGTGCGAAGTACTGTATTCGAAGCTAGCCGCACCACTTGTGCATTTAAATTGAATCATGTTACAAATCAGTTTATTGTTGAGGTAAATATTGCACTCGCAACGATAGTGCTCGATTCAATAACTATCGTAACAGATGCCATTCGCGTGCCGCCCACCTCGGCGGATATTTCGCATGCTCTCATCGTGCATCCCTGTACAAACATACAATCAGGACCTCAACGTCAACAAATTGGAGAGCACGCCCACTCATTTACTGACCGACATCGAATCAAAATGTACACTGGAACTCCCATCAATACAAATCGTTTTATATGTTTCTTTTTTTGCTACGGTAACTAAGATATAGTGGGTATAAAACTTAAGTATTCAAATTAAATTTGGCAGCGATTTATTGCTACATAATTCAAAATTTGTTTCTTGAGAAATAATTTTAAATTTATTTTATACGAAACCGCAATCGCATTTGTCTATGTTCACTTAATACATTTGTATTATTTCCTGTGTAGTGTGAAGTCTCTTCCAGTCATCGACATCATTTTAGGTCTTCAGTTTATCTCCGTTTATTTTCGTATTGAGAGAGCCCCTACGTGATCGCGGTATTGCAGAACTATCCCGATGCAAATAATACACAAATTGCGCAGCGAATATCCATAACTGGCGCCGTGCAATAGGAATATAATGAGTCCAAATCGATTGCACATCGTGAGTCCACCGGTTGCTCTCTTATCTTCAGTACCGTCTGATTTACGATCTGTTAACAGATTATTCGTTCCATAACAGTTGCTATTCTCGTTTTTTTTTATGAAACCTTGCAGCTCACAATTGAGTTTTGCCTTAAAGGGATCTCTCCAAGTCATCAACTCGTATCTATTTATTGAAGAAGCGTCTGCTGCTGCTGTGAATGTCTGGTGAATTATTTGGGATTATAAATTAAAGTTCTTAGAGATGATATTTTACGAAACACTGGAAATTCATAATGATTCATAAACTGTTAAGACGGTATAAGAGTAAGTATATATTAACTGGCTTTTATTTATTATCTATAGACGACAGCACATCAAGCTACTACAATCTGTCAGATATCTTTATTAGATTTTCAACTTTATCTCTAAAGCATTAAGGCTCAAGGTTGATTGGGAATATTTTTCTGTTTGGGGTAGCTTGACCTGCCGTAGTCATACTTTTTAAATCTCAACGTTTTACTAGCTCCTGCCCGCGACTTTGTTCAAGTAGAAGTGGTAAGACACCACGATAACTATACTAAAATAACAGCTACATTTCCTATCGGTGCTATTACTTCGTTAACGCTTATCGTTCTTTCTTACTTTTTTTTTTGTTCAGCTCCTAAGCGCTCTAGCGTGATGTTTACAATCAACAACCTTCCTCTAAAATTGGACTATCAAATACGGAAAGAATTCAAATTGAACAAGTAGTCAAATGACTTCTTCCGCTCTAGGCGGAGCGGTACGGAGTGTCAGACTTTTACTGACTAAAACCCACCCATATTCCTTTTCTTGCCTGTGCGCCAGGGCCACGGTTTCTCTTTTGACCAACCCGCAACCGTGACCCAGGCATCGGTCTTCGTGGAACCCGCCACGATGTGCTACATCAGACTATCCTTAGGTAGTTTTTACTCGTCTATGTATATTGACAACAGCAGTATATATGCTAACTGCCTTTAATTAATCTCTTTCTAAATTTCAACATACATATATGTACTAGCGGACGCCCACGATTTCATTCACGTGTTTCTACACTTACATTATTACACTACTAGATCATAATATACAGAAAACATTTAAATTTTTTGATATGATCCGCTTTTATCGGTCGCGGGGTGATGTTATGTAGCTTAAAGCGTTCCTGAACCAACGCAAAAAGAATTTTCAAATCGGTTCAGTAGTTCCTGAGATTAGCATATTCAAACAAACAAACTCTTAAGCTTTATAGATTGGTATAGATTCTACGTTTTTGTTTCTTGGAAATTTCGGCTAAATTAATAGTTAGTACACAAATTATCAAACTGATAAACTACTAGAGAAGTGTAGCCCCAGTGGTAGTGGCTTGACTTACGAGTTGTAGGGTTTAAACCTTGATTGGCGCTTTACGTAGTGAGGAAACCGGGATGTTTAATAATAATCATAAACTAGCGCTTGACTGCAATCCCGCCTGATGGTAAGCAATGATGCGATCTTTGATGGTAAAGCGCGCTAGTTTATTAAAAGCCTATTCACTCAAAAACTGAGCGAATAGGAAGGAAGACAGCAGTTGAGCGAGGTGATGCAATGTTAAACCCAAAAACACGACCAACGATGCAGCGCCAAAGGGAGATTGATCTGAAGACCCTCCACGACCAAACTCCCAACACAACAACATTAGGCGCATCGTACCCGGCACACATCGCACACAACTGCCTTGAATCAAAAGTTCGAATCTATCAACCTGCAATGGACCCAAGTGGTGAACTATGGTACTGTTATGGTGGCATGGTGGTCGCCTTAATACGTTTTTCTTTTTACTGTGCGCTGTTTTTTTTTAATAAATTAATAAATAATTGCTCACTCCATCTCAGAGAGGAGACGTGTGTCGCAGCGGTGGAAACATTGGCTGACTATGCAAACTTACTGAGCTGATGTTAAAAAACGGCCTTGGGTCATATAGTTTAGTAATGACATCCATATTTTTCTATATACATATAATACCAATTCCTCCACTTTTCTGTATCTTTCGACTATGATTCTATTATTTGTTATTTCTAGAAGAATTCGAAAATTAAAAGTACCTTTCTCCCAAATTTGTAAGAAGATGAAAGGTTCCCTTTGTCATCGTTTACTTTCCTTTCCAAACGAAAGTGTCCTAGTTAGTATAAAAAAGGCTAAGTTAATGCACTTTTGTTAAAAACGTAGCCATTCAGTCCAAGCTGTGATAATTGTGGTTACTTAACTATTGTTAATCGCCCGTTTGTTTGAGTTTCCCTTTCTATCTTCTTTAATCTTCTGATTTTGGTATATAATTCGTTTAAGTATACTTTTACTGCTGCATAAAAGCTCTTTGTTATCATTTTGGTGATAAAATGTATAATTTACTCTACTTATCTACGTAGATACCGTGGACGGTAATCGTCACAATGTTAAGAACACGGTTTTTCAAGATCCGTATCTTGAAGAACCGTGTTCTACACATGCATTAAATTCTATGACATTCTCCTTTATATTTGGCTAAAATGTGAATCATTTTTTAGATGACCCAAAGATATAAGCAGTTCCGCTAAGTATAATTTAATTTAACAATCAGAAAAATCTCGAGATCACATTACAAATAAAGTTAACACACTTACCTGCTTCGCACGGTTTTTTAAAATTCACAGACATGGAAATGTCTTTATAATTTTATATTATTTCAATCTTAATTTATTATGTACATAAACCTTTTCGAATGTAATCTCAAAATTTTGGCGGAAACCGCATTAATATCCGTTGCGTATTTTACAAAAAAACGACGCAATCTGACACGAAAATCGACTTTAATTTATAATATGTCTAGATTAGCGTCCGCCCATGCTTCACACGGACTATCGACTTGTCAAAAAACATCGATATTTCATTATTATAAATGTTACTTTAAAATGTCTTTATTGAACGTAAACCTTCCGGAATAAATTCTCTAATAAATAAATAAAATATAAATATATACAGACAAGTCACACAGATTGAGCTAGCCCCAAAGTAAGTTCGAGACTTGTGTTATGATGATGAAAATCTTCAAAATCCTTTGCGTAGTTTAAAAGATCAACGAGAGCTTGTGGCTAAATAACTACAGGCGTACGGGTTGATTAATTAGTTTAAGCACCGTTAGCTGCGGTTGGTACGAAGATGGGTGACCACCTTCACATACCAAAACACATTTGTGCCTCGTAAAGTACGTTAAGCCGTTGGTCCCAGCATTTATTCGTGGATATTTGACAGTTGTTACGGATTGTCACAAGCCCGAAAGTTTGACAGCCTCCTTTATCCATTATGTTGTGGAGGTCAGATAGCAGTTAAGTACTGATAATCAGGTGCATCCGGTTTGACTGAAAGTGCCTGAATACAGTTCCTTTTCCTTTTAACAGACGTTGCCGCACACTAGAAATTTCTCTTGTACCGTGGGTGCGTTTACAAACATATTACACATACACAAACAGCCAGACCCGTAACAAATAATTGTAACCATTCAAATATTAGTTCCGCGGGTATCGAACTCGCGATAGGCTGCGCAGCAATCCATCGCTCAGCCACTTCGCCAGTCTTGTGGTCAAAGTTAGGCAAAGGATAAGATGGTGATAAATATAGAAAAACAATGCGGTCACATAGACGGACACGAATAAAGCAACAATTTATTTATTTAAAAAAATTACTGCCATATTATACATTTTATATTAAGTATTGAAAATAATTGAAACTATTCAATTTATGGCCTGATGCATGCGACAATAATGCCGTACATAGGCAGTTCATCGGCTCGAAGATATAATACAATAAAAACGAAATAAATAATACCTAATAAAAATTGAAACACTTTAAAATTTTGCAAATATTACATTAATAATTGTTGAAATATTAATAAGAATGTCTAATAAATAATATGTCATATAAAAAAAAGAAAAGAAGAAATGTCAATACAATACCAAGTAACAATAAATCAAGCTATAAAACGACAAATGATTAACAATTAATATTAAGTTTAAGGTGCATTATTATTTAGTTTACAACTATAATGAATAGTACCTATGTAAAGAAAATTTATAGGAATTGACGACGTCAAAGTGTAAGTTAACATGCAAAGCTGCAACATGATGGCGAAACTTTGGAGAATCTGCGTTCTTAATTTCTAACATGTGTTGACACTTAGACATGGAATTTAAGGAATAATATTGCCGTCAAAGGGACGATAACGTGCCTGTAAATATGAACGATCTGCGAGACATCAAATTGATGTTGGGGTATTAAAATACACAAGAAACGGACCAACACTTTATGAAGCTCTCTTCCTATGAATAGAATTGCATGAATGTAATTTCCTTGGATTAACCTTAGACTGAATTATGGGACACTGGGATCTAGATGACCAGCCTGGATGGTAATCCTGGACTGCTGAATATGTCAAGAGAAAATTCATAACAGTTTGCAAGGTTGATTGGTAGAGAAGTTCGGCTCCTTACTTTTGTAAGTTGAAAATGTTGATTAAATAAATAACAAAGTTAATGCAGAATTAAATTACATCAAAAACCTTAGCAATCGGACCAAATTCATAGAAATGACATTTTTAATCCGAACGTTGTATTTTTTGTTTGTTTTTTTTTATCATAATCTGCACTTATTATTGCTCATTTCGTGGTTGATGCGCTCTCTAAGTTCCCAGCGTGACTCATTTATTGTAATACTTAATCAGATTACATATTTCATGAGAAGCGAGCCGTCCCGGCAATAATTCATTTGTGTCGCGATGCGGAGCGCGAGATAAAATCTTCAAGTATTCGCTCAGTAAGTAGGATCGGAACAAGATACAAAAGGAGCCGATATTGATCGAGTACTGGCTCTTCCCTATACCAAAGCGTTCCAAGGACGTTCCTTATAAAGACATGGCAATGTTTAATATATATGTTGAATGTTAGACTTGTCCCATGACCGATGTTCGCCGGTCGATTGTGCAGCTTATTTTATTTTTTCTCGTCCGGACCTCGCGATTCCGGTGGCCACCGTCGATTCCCTTTTATGAATATTTCATATTATTGTAAACGACTTTATCTGCAGCGCAATGTTGCATTCAATATTTGAATTTTATAGTTCTTCGGAAATGTCTGTCGACTACTGTAAAATTGTGACCGCAGCTTTCACAAGACATTTGCGTTTTATTTTTTTTTATACCTATTTCTAAGCTTCCAATTGAAAACTGGTTAGAATTTTATGTTCCTATTCAAGAAGACTGAATACAGTTTACAGTTCTAGTAAATTGTATCGTAGATGGCAGCATATGCACAGGAATTGATACGTTTTTACACATTAGTGTAAAATCTATAAAGCAGAAAAAAAATGTTTTAACCATTATTGTAATTTTTAACTTGCATAACTTACTCCTACTTAGTTTTATAGTTCTGCTTAGTTTTACAGCTCTGTTTAGTTTTATTCCTCAACCCCTTTCTCTTTTTACCTTATAGGATAGCAGTCCAAATGCTTATTTTTTAAAGCCTAACATAATCAATGTCCCATAACTACCTTTTCCCTGGAATACGTATAATTCTATCGATGTAGCCTCGTATATTTTCGGTCAACTTTTACGTCACTTTGAATTTTTGCCGAGACGAGAGAATCTATGTACAGCTCTTATTATACCTTGTTCAAGTTCATAAGATCAATGTGACACTACGTAACCCTTTCCGTTTTTTATTTAACGCAGCTATAGATCTTCAAGCAAGTTTTAAACATTTTTCTTTCTCTGCATGTGGTACTCGCAGTTTATCCTAATACCATCTTGAATCACCTTTTTTATACAGCAGCTGAAGTTTTTGCGGCAAACTCAAACAGGCTTAACTTTATTTCTTTTCAACAACGTCGCGAATCTTAATCTAGAAAGAACGCTTGTAGGGACTAATTCTTTGTTGCTAGGCTACTAATGGCCGCGCTTAGTTGTTCTCAAGTCGGCACGCGACACAGCACACGTGCCGGCACGCGCGCCGATCTTATCTGCCGCACGAACGACCGCCGTGCCCCTTCACACGTGATGGTGTAAAGAACTTAACTCAAAGATCCCATCTCGTTGATGTGTGCAATTTCAACACTCACTGGTCAAATCTACTCGACCCCGACTTTTATTGCCGGATTTTTGCATTTTGTTAATGCTCTTTTTGGCCGTGTCAGAAACTGGTTCGTCATGAAAAAACAATTCAATGACAACGCAGGATGTGTTTTTAGACACGAATCCTAAAAGTATCAAGGTAGGATAATTAAAAGTTGTTTTGTTTTGTCCTTATCTGACTGATACATACAGTTGATTTTAATGAGTCAATTGTTTTAACAATCATATTTAATTAGTGTTTAGCATTGAATAGTGTTTGTTGGCCTTTGTGTCTTTATGTGAAAATGTGAAGTCGTGTAGGTACCTATAGGGTTTTTAAATGAAACCAAGGAATATTTTGGAAAATTTATTTTAAGTAATGACAATTTGGACGGATGAAACAGGGTAAACTGCTGTTTAAATAAAAGGTTTAAACAACATTTCAATACATTAACATCTCATTATTAAGGCACTAGTAGATATCATAATAAAATACTTTCAGTTTATACGGAATAGCACATTTTTTAAGTCGTAAGCTTTCGTTTGTTTAGGTAGGGTATTTCATTTAAATTATTTTTTTATTAAATAGTATTAAATTCAATCATAAATTACGTAAAAAAGAAACTATCCTAAATTAAATAAGTTACGATGTCGGGACGGCCGTCAATCCATCGTCTCTTGACTTAGGTCGCACGTTCGGTTATCTACTTAAAAGGTACTGAAATGTTACTTTTTACTTATCACTACGTATCATTAAAATCAGGCTTATGCTACTTTTAAAAAAATATGGTACAGTACGTAATCGGACTTCCTCAAATAGATGTCCGAGCGTAAAGTGAACGAATGAGCGACGTGATCTTGATAACGACTCACGGCCGCTGTCCCGCCGACGACACCGGGGACGGGGACAAGCGAGCGTCCTCACACACTAGACGCACTCAACAACGGTCACTCTGCGCCGCACTCGCATCCGTCCACATTCGCGCACGCTCTGCTGGTCGTCCCCGCCTCCGTGTCGCGCGCCCCCGCAGCAAGCATCACTCTCGTACTGTGCTATGGAAGCGCTTGGCCACTAACCATTAATAACCGCTATCGCTGCTCTGCGCTCGCGGACGACATTTCGCCCTACAGAGATCGTCCTCACGAGCCAGAACTCGACGGGGGTTTTTAAACTAATGAAATATACTACTATTGCGGACGCTGATCACGTCGACATGTCTACTGTTATCTAGAAATGCCTCTGGTGTGCACGGGAAAAACTGGCATCATAGACTTTGCAAAGAGCGGAGGGGGCATTGGGTCCTGGAAGTAATTCTGCAGCTTTAGCGGCAGCACGTCTTCGCTGCCAACTACAGGTCCATGCTGCTAATACGACTAGTTGCGCTGCTAGGAAAGCAGCTGCCGCAAGCATAGCTCCTGCTGCGTTTACACAAGTGACGTCGGTTTCTCTGACGTACACTGAGTCCTCAGTGATATTCTTCGCTCGTTGTTTATCGAAGCCGAACTTGTCGGTAATCTGGATGGTTTGCACGAGAAGCATATCGTCGGTAGGTGCCGCCGGGGTAGAACGCCTCTTCCTACGTCCGTAAGACATGACGGAGCGGAGTTCGTTCGGGCCACCGTCGCACTGCACCGGTTCACACGTGGGCATGCAAGGAGTTACCAAGGCACGGAACTGGACAACTTCCGAAGATGGGAATTTGAAAGCATCGAAGTGAGACAACAGCATCTGTAAGAACAAATCGCTCGTTAAAATCGTTCTCATTGTAACTGTAGATAAAAGAATCAATTATTTTCATTGCGAGTTTCTGTCCGCTTTACACGCTTTGAACCCTTTTTATATTTCCTTGACAAGTTATAAAATCGTAGTTCTTAAAAATAATATGGCTTGAGCGGATCTGTACTACTTTATTAAGTTTTAATGTAGAATATTTTTTGTTTTCATTATTATAATTATACCATAATTATTACAGGGTTTTCATTGCTTTTTATGCGAAATAACGATGATTAAAAACAAAATACTACTAATTTTAATCCTATTCTTACCTTTCCACTGTTAACTGATTTGAACAACGGTCCCATGATGAAGTGCTCGGTGGGGCAACCATGGCTGTCAATGAGGGTAATCTCGCTGGAGTCGACGCCGTCCATAGCGACAAGCTCGCGCACAAAGATTTCGAAGGGTGAGTTGGGATCCATGATCTCGAAGCGAAGTGCCTAAACAAAGAATGTAATTTGTTATTTCACGGCACAACGAAATAATATGCACAATTGCTTATAAATGGAATAAATTTTACCAGGGGATCTCCGACTTCAGCAGACGCGATGGTATCGTCTCCGTTCCTGTCAGTAATTCTCATGGCTACGTTGGGAGAGTCAACAATGACCTCCTCCGACAGACCAGTCTGGATATCTCCGTGGATTCCAAGATCAACCTCGTTGGCAACAGTCTTATTCGTGAGATCGTACTGGCAAGTCACAGCCAAACCGAGATCAGAGGATGTTACGATAGTATCGTGATGCTGGATAACGACATCATTTAGATACCTGAAAAAAAGCCCATCAATTAGTTGAGAAAAACTGATGTGTATTTCTATGTTCTATTGACAATATTAAAAGATAATATTTTACCTGCCAAGTCCGTTCTGTTTAACGTTACACTCAAGATTGTTATATCCCATGTGCAATTCGAATTCGAGACTCTGTTTGACATCCACGACGCAGGAATTGGGACTACCCTTAGCATAAATCTTGCCGTCGAATAGTTTCGAAGTTTGGATTTTGGCAACCATGTCACCGGCACGACAGTCGATAGACACGTTATAACAAGAAGACAGTTCGTAAGTGGCTGCTTCAGGAACTTCCAAGTAGGGGTCCTAAAATAGGAATAAAATCAAGCAAATGTATCATAGATTGGTGATGTTGATGTGGTGTTGATGTTCCATAGATTGATGGTGTTGATTTATGTAAATCATACAAAAAAAAAATTATACCTGAATATCGGCAAGAGTGGCACGAGAGTGATGAGACAGACGACAGACATGGTCCCCAGTGTCTCCATGATCGTAAGAGTGGCAACGGAAGGGAGAGTTTAAGCAAAGTTCTCGGCATTCCTCAACAGTTTGAACATCTTGATATACAGAGTCAACAGTCTTCAGTATACGACCTCCCATTTTCTTGAACTCGCAGAGTTTCGTAGGCTCCTCCACACAGTTGTTTTCTAAATAGTCGGTGTCTGTAGAAAAAATGTTCAAGAATGAGTTAAGAATGCATTATTTTAAATTATGTGAAAGAAATAAAAAAAAAAAACGATGGTGGTCTATACCTTCGTTTGCTTGGAAAGCGTTGGTTCCGGCCAGGGTAATACGGTCCATATTAGACAGCACGCACTCCCCGGTTTTATTGTTGTAGTTCGCCGATCTGCAACAATGTTTCACGCGGTTTAACAGCAGCTATGTTTTTGTTAGCTTTTTATTGTGTGAATTTTCCCAAGTAGTTAACCGCATGCATAGTTCGAATGACGCCATTTGCTTACACAGTTTAATTGACAATTATCTGTCATGATTAATATGGTAAATTAATTCCATGGAAGCTTCTTTATTTATTAATTCATATTTATATTACATTGTTGACACGATGACCTGGCAGCTAGTTTCTATTTCTCGAATCTACTAGATAGTTACTCTTAAGACTGGTTTTATGTAGCGCATGATTAACGCCATAAACCGCTGGGGACTGCTAAGGAGATGATACAGCTGTTTGTATTCAAGTCTTGTAGTAATAATCTGATGTGGGTCGCTGAGGCTGACTTTAACGTCCTCGATAACAGTACAGGTGTAGTAGGTTTGCGTATCGTAGCGTGCGCAATGCTCTCTCAATTAAACCGCTCAGTTACAAGGCTACTCTTACTTTCAATGTCTACACGAGTTGTCATAATCATAGCTTTATATTCAATGAGCTCTTTTGTTTGCATACTCTTTGAGTAAGTCTGACTTGCAAAGATGTTTTCTTATTCGCTGATTTAATTTCCCATCATGTATCCCTATAAAAATTGCATGACTATATCTGGGTATTTTCAATTCTAATTTAATGCACTACAAATGTCTTATTGTACAGGGTTTTCTTCGATTTGATTGTTATAAATAATGACATATGTATATTATAATATTGTTACTACTTCTGGACAATATGGACAATACGCTCCGTGTTCATTAACATTGTATCTATATAAAACTGTGACGTTTCAATGTATAATGTTACTTTGTGCTTAGTGACCACCCGTATAATATTATCTTGTTCATCTAGCTCAATATTTTCTCTTGATGTACAATCGAACCCGATCAGATGACCCCTGCGCTAACCTGTGTGATTTTCACATAAGATGGGCGCATTTCTTTGTTGTGGGCACCATGAGAACTTTCTGTTTCGTTCTTCAATAGATGGTTTGTTACTTATAAAAATAATTGGTTTCGCGTGGTTATTTGCTTTGATTTTAGGTTATTATCTCAATCTTATGTAACGGCTTTCAGTCTTATTAGAGAAGACATTAATTTAGTATGTTTAAAGTTGATGATTGCGAATGTCCCGCTACCGGTAGCCGTTGTTCATTTAACCGTACGGGTGCGCGGATGCCTCTACCTCATCGCATAATAATTACACTAACTGCCTGCAATTTGTTCAACTGTATCTTCCATACATACACATACGGTCATAAAATCAAATTTAGTTTTATGTTTTCCGCTAATTCTATATAAATTTCATTTTATCCTAAAGTTTATCTTAGACTTTCTAATTATTAACTATAGCTGTTTGTCCATTATAAATTTAATACCAGCTTATGGAAAATTTCAATTCTGTATGAGTTTTTGTTTTATGACCATTAGGAAACAGTAAAATAAAATAAGTATATACATTCATGCAGACGGAATTCATAATACTTAGACTTAATTTATGATATTATACTGGCATAGGTATTCATTACGTTTACAATGTTAAAGCGACGTTGGTGGTCAGTCTAATAAATAAATAAATAATTATGTGTAATTTATTGATAGCCCATAATTTGCTATTGCTCGTAATTTGTACCCAGATCTTTCGATCTGAAGCGTGACTAATTAAAAAAAAGGAATAGAATATCCGCAATGCTATTTAATTACTAGCATTTATTTTATGTTCTTGTTATTTGTTATTCAAAGATTTAAATAATCCTGACTGAATGGCACAACCTACAATTACTTAACATTCAAATATTTGCAAAAAGAAATCGGCCAATGTCAAGCACCCCTAACAAAGTATTCACGGTAATTATATAAGTGCGGAAAGGGCTCCAAGGGGAAAACAATATGTGTCTTATCGGTTATTGTATCGTGGAAGTAGGAAGCGATAGGGCAGGCCGCTCCCACACCACGCGGCACTCTGCCCGCCACGTCCGGGGAATATTTGCCAAATGTCGTGACTGTCGACGATCGCGATGCGCGCCGCCCGGGGTGCGCCCGCACCGCCTGTTCGCCTCAATGGAGATACGACGATTTGTATCCAACGGTACACGTGTCGAACCAAGCTAGACTACGTAAATCCAGCATTTATTCTCTAATCGCTACCTAACCCCAACCCTAGTTAAGAATTCTGAGATGATGGCGTGAAATCGTGGAATTTATTACAGCTGGGCCTTAGTCTGACTCCTTTGTGTGCCTACATAGAAATGAAGTTAAATATTTCCCGCAACAATAGTACTTCCATTGCTCAAAAGTATACACGGATTCAAAGACTGTTCAGACGCTTTCATTCAGAAATATGTCGAACAGTAGGTCATAGATTCAGGTAAATTGGCAAGTTTTTATTGCACTTTCAGTTAACGGTCTACACTCTTCAGAAATAGGTGCAAACAACCGAACTGTGCTAAGTGGCAATACTATTACAGAACGCATTACAGAACTCGGAAAATTAATTTAGATATAGATATTAACTGAGCTTTCTAGTCTAAGAAAAGTCATTCGTTTCGATTTGTAATATTATATACTCGTGGACGCACGTAGTGCACGCGTTTAGAAGCAAATTAGCGCCACAATCCGCAATCGTTTCTGAGCAGCACAGCTTGACCTGAACACGCCAACGGAAATACGTGTATCGAATGTGAGCGTCTGACGCAGTACACTATTTATGTTAATGATATCAAAAACCGTACAAGGAAATAAACACAATAGGACAGTCGTGTCTTGCTACATTAGACGCCTGAGACGTAGGCCGTTCAACTGGCCTCCCTGCTTTGTATATAATGCTCGTTTGTAGAATTCAGAAACGGAACGGCTACCAGGAAGAGGCTGTGACTTATCCACTGAACTGAGCCGCAAAGATGTACCGCGCTGCCCGCCATCTATGGCAACTTGGTGAAGGCTGATTGACTTCGTTATCGGGCTTATCTATAAATTAGCTTATACTCGCATGGATATCTAATAAGCCGACTTTGATGATAAATATTTGTATAATATTAACTATACGAGGAATTTGTTGTGTTGACTCCATTCAATGGTTAAGGATGTATTTACATACATAACTGTCTTCGTTAGGCACAATGTTGAATCAGTCAGCGTATGATAGCATCTGATTGAAAGGAATGGAGAGTCATGACCTCCTCTGTTATTTTCACGTCTTGTTAATGCAATTGTGGTGGACAATAGCGACGTCAGTAATGTACTTATGATCGGAGTTAGGACTTGTAATATTAGGCACGAAACATCTTAATAATTTATTTTATGGCCATGTGTTCGTACAAAGGACGGGTCTGAGCAGTTGTGTTGCGATGTGTGCCGGGTACGATGCACCAAAAGTTGTTGTGTCGGGAGTTTGGTCGTGGAGGGTCTCCAGATCAATCTCCCTCTGGCGCAGCATCGTTGGTCGTGATGTTGGGTTTAACATTGCATCACCTCGCTCAACTGCTGTCGTACCATCAGGCAGGATTGCAGTCAAGCACTAGTTTATAATTATTAAAAAACTGAACCTAAAAGAATCCTTCCATGTGAATAGGATTCTATCTATTTGTTTATATTACTCTGCGCATCTAGATATTTTCTAACTTTTTTTTTTTTGTGTGGATGAAAAATCAGTGTCAGACTTTTACTGACTAGAACACACCCGCGTATTCCTTCACTTACCTGTGCGCCAGAGCCACGGTTTCTCTTTCAACTAACCCTGACCCAGGTATCAGTCTTCGTGGACTCCGTCACAAAGTGCTGACATCTCTTTGAGGCGCACGTGAAACCCAACCCACCATCGACCCAGGTCTGGTCCTTACCGCGCGGTGAGCTGCTCACTGCTCGCCGCCCGCTAGGCCGCGCCTTCGGTGG
This sequence comes from Sesamia inferens, assembly GCA_037179545.1. NCBI lineage: Eukaryota > Metazoa > Arthropoda > Insecta > Lepidoptera > Noctuidae > Sesamia > Sesamia inferens. Next base: position 16,201,814 of record CM073930.1, read on the forward strand.
CCGGGAGTTCGATGTCTCCCGACCAGGACGTCTTCTGCGGCGGCTAGAGTCGTGAGGGCCCTCAGATTCCCGCTCCCTCACGCGCTCCGCCTCCTTCTTTGTAGCACCACTGCTTCGCAGAAGAAGGTGACGGCCAGCCATGCACTCTCACTTCGGACCATGGTTTGGACCAGGGCCGGACGCGACAGATCGCCGCCGATCGCCGCCCTAGCGGGGCAGACTTCCACCGTGTCCTCAGGGCGACCTCCAGTTATTTTCTAACCTTAGAACTTATGTTACCGTAATGAACCATCAGTATTATGTTTCAACTACTAATCAATCATAGTAGGTACCTCAACTATTTTAATTATAACGAACTTCAATAGCAATTAACGTATTTCCAATTTCTTAAAATCCTTTATGTAATTTTAATTGCATCAACAATTACGACTTGATGCCATCGGATCGTTAATTAACTCTTAGATTGCCGTTCGCTATTCTATGCATTGAAATATTTTCTCTGTATGTAAGGCAATTTTGTTTGGAATTACACACAATGAAATAATAAAAAATCATTAACGTCTTCAACTCGTGCTTGTTGCGTAGGTACTAGAGTAAAAAAATGTGTTGTTGGAGCAAGTATTGTTTTTTTATACTTTGAACTCGTAATTAATCAGTACCTATATATTGTAGATACAAATTGTGGTATTTATTATGGAGGTAGATTGTTTGTATTATTACTATTGTAGGTATCCGTACCACCGCGCATAGGTCGTGTCGAGGGCAAGGAGTGCTCGCGGGTCATTCATGTTTTACTCCGCCCATATACCGATCTACTTTATTTTCTTTAAAACGTTTAATGAACTTAATAATAGCTAATGCAATATTGCACAAATCTGATCTTTAGGTAATTCTTACTTGTATATCGTGTTAAAGTTAGAAAATGATTAATTTAGTTTATTAAACAATTATGTTAAAAGCATGAAGTAAAAATAAATGAATACGTCCATTCCAGTTACACTATCAATTGATAACAAAAAACTTGGAAAGATCATCTAAACTCTAATTGCATTCCTACGAAACACGAAAATACAATAACAAATGATGACTGGGCTATTTCTGTGGAAAATGTATGTGGAACAAGATAGTCTATCGGTGGCTTCAGCAAGATGAATGTGATTTCAATAAATTCACCACATCCTTCTATTGTGGTTTTGAGTTACTACATAAATTTTACGTTTATGTCCGCGACAAAAATATGAATCTGTTTTCTATACCCACGGTATGTTTATTTATATCTTAAGAAGAATGAATGCGTTTATTGACTTCCAATGTGCGGTTATTTGTATTGGTGTTTCACGTGAGATTTATTAGATACGCCTATGAATCTCTTAACTAATGGCTTTCTATAACATTTTTATATCTTCCAAAGCGTCTCTAGGCACAAACAGGTCTGGAATAAAGATGAAGAGGTTATTTATGTGTTGTGTCAACTAACCTGCAAACAAACTCGTTTTCTCCTAGACACAGGTCAAGACACATCTGCCTAGAGCTGACGGTGTGTGTCTTCTTGCCTCGCCCTTTGAGGTGGTAGCCGCGCACGCGGTCGAAACACCAAGCCCTTTCACAAGGTCGCACGCCCAAGCACGACTTCTGTGCGTATATCGTGAACACGGGGAATTGTGACTTCGTTAATGCACCTGCAAATAATGAAAAGATTTAAAAAACAAACGACAAATCAGTTATACGCTAGTGGTAACATTTCCAGTGCAAATTAAACTGTTTCTTTTTGTTGTTCGTAGTTAAAAAAGAACACCTAACTCCTATGCAAGAAATATGAGAAAAGAGGCGCTCGTGTCATCATTAAATTCTCCATGCTCACGCACGTGTTCTGGACGAAGAGGCGTTCAACCTTAGCGAATTTGAAAATCCGCACATCGAGTCGACCGGAGCGATTTGTGCTTCCATAATTGGATCTCATCGCTTAGTTCCTTGAACTGACGGCTTGGCGGCCATTTCAGTACGCCTTGATTCAATATGACCCTTAATCGGCATCTTCTTTTCACTGCTATTATCGCATCTACTGACATCGTTATGAACATCCGCGTCCCATGCAAACTCAGTTTATTCCCCAAAAAGTGAAACCACATTTACTTAAACTCGATAAGAATGCATTTGGTTAGTATAAGTTCGTTATCATTTTTGTTAGTCATGGTTCTATTTATTACAATATTAAAATGGAGGTAACTTCATTTTTTGCATCCCTGTCGTGCTCTTGTGGTCAAAATAAAAAGGCAACGCATTCCGGCACGCTGTGTTCTCTAGCTTGTCTTTTTATACATAGTTGCCTTTGACACTTTATAGCATCTTCGCGGGCATTGAATAAAAGTCTATTATAATTTCCAATGCGGTCACAATATATGGATTCTGTACTGAAATTTAATGCCGAGCTGCAAAGCCATGTCGATACTTTCACATATATTACATACCTAATTACATCTGCGTATTTGTTAAATTAAATAAACTTCTACGAATAACTTTCAATAAAAAACAAGTACATTGATATTGATGAAGTGTTTTTTGTTATTAGTAAAAATTGTTCTGCATAATAGAACGTCTATTCACGGTTATGAGGTCAAAGCGCGTTCCACTAACTCTTGCTTAAATACACTCGGTCATGTTTTCCTTTTCGCGGTGAGAGTAATTTTTTCCCAATAAGGCGTGATGAGTGAGCATAGTCATGCCGTTATTGGCATTCAAATGATGTGTTCAAGCAAAAAATCGGAACGCTTCGCTTGTTGGTGAGCTCACACCTCTATGTCGGACAAACGAGAGTACGTACTAGCGCCATCACACATCCACCTGATGTATATGCCCTGATTATACCATAGTCATATACTAGCACGCATCCATTTGTGCCGTTATTGTTACTAATATTTTTTCTTATTCTTGGGCGCTTATTAACGCATTCATGACCTTGCTTGAGATATTTGTATGCGGTTTATTAAAAGCGGCTATTGATTTATCTGTGATTGTTGTTCACTAGTTAAGTTAACGATCGCGTCAATATTTGTTAGCAAGAAACGATGGGTTTTGTGTTCCGATATTAATCGTTTGCAATAACGGTATTTAAGATTTATGGCATAAACGTTTTCACATCGTTATTATTCCTTTAAAGCGGATGTATATTTATGATATTTGAAATGTCTGTATTTATGTGAGGATTTCTTCTCGTAAAATTTGAAATTTTGAACTAATATTTTCGGAACGTTTGTAATTAGAAGTTTGGAATTAGTGTTGTGGGCCAAACGGCCGACCGACGTATAAATCGCCTTTTTCGTGTTAAGTACTCACCAGGTAGTTGGTCAGCATCGGAACCGAAGAGAACACAGAGCCCCGTCTCGTAGTTGACAGCACGACAGGTATCGTTGGCCTGGCACTGCTCAAGGCAATCGGTCAACATAAGTGTGCCGGGGATGTCGTCTAGGATGTGAGACGGCGCCGAGAACACGTATCTGCACAATGATAACATGATACTTTATTAAATAACCACATGATTGATGCACACCAGGAATAAAATAGAAATAGTTGATTGAGTGCAGTAACTTTTTAATCCGGTTAGTGCAAGGTTTCTTGAAGTACACTTTCCCAAGATAACTATGAGCGAGTCGGATCTTGATAACTTCACTTGTCGGCTAATTACATCGACTTAATAACCTTAACTACGTGCAATTATCGGTCACTCCTCTGCACAATTTATAACAGGGTAATTAAAAGAGTTTATTCGCTTACCCGGTGACAAGTTCAAATCCAATCATCTCGGGGTCGCACTCTTCTAAAGAGTTTGCGGGTGCTGACGGAGCTGATACTCCACTGGGAGCGGAAGGTGGTACTCCTCCTGAAGCAGTCTCGGGCACGGCGGCGGCGGAAGGCACTTCAGCAGGCTCAGCTGTCTCAGCTGGTTGAGCTGGTGCAGCTGACTCAGCCGGCTCAGATGGCTCTTCGGACACAGGATCGTCTTGATCGGGTGGCGGTGCCCCTGGATTCTGATAACCTTCAGGAGCAGCAACTACCGCTGGCGCTGGTGACCCAGATTCTATGGCAAGATTGTCTTGAGGTGGCGCGTCAGCTGCTGATCTTAAAGTCCCTTCGAATTTTTTTGCAGCCTCGGCTGCGTAAGCCAGCAACACTATACTGAGTAGCAACCGCATTGTGCTCTCTGAGAGGGGCCGTGGCAACATTTGTTATCTGTAACAAAAGAAAAGTGTTGGTTAAAAAACTTTTATGGCAATTTAGAAGTACGTAATTGCATGGGAAGCTCTAGAATTATCGTATACCTATAAACTCGTTCAGCTTATGCACGCAACCATTCTTCCTAGATAGGGTAAATCGTTCAATATCTTACGGCCATATCGAGCATCGTTTGCCGTAACTATCGATGAGATGTGTTCTATTGATACGTACTTGTATACAATTTGTGGACTTAGTGCGACAACTGAACCCGTGCCTCCGACCATATTGGAAACGATATGAAATATCGCTTTTACCGATAGATACATTACCTATAAATTCCATTAAATAATATCTGTTATTTATGTCTGGTTATAGTGTGCCAATGTTGTTACTACGTGGAGGTGTATACCACAGAAACTGAGTTTTAATCAAAGTTCCTAAAGATTAGTTTTTTTTACGCATGTTTTATAGCAAAGTTGTTACCTGGTATTGCATATAAAAGTGTTCGGCTTGGAGTGATGTACACTAGTAATAAAAGGCGAAACAATTATGTTCGCTGTCTAAAGGCATTAGCTTAATGATTGCCGTCTCTTTGTAATTAAATTATAACTGCGGCGTATGTAACATAAGACACGTAGCTACATCAGAGTTAACCGCGTTAGACGTATCATTACACAATCATGAACTCAAATCATATTTCTTTTTTCAAAAATGTATGGTTTGTGCGAGTCATGGGAATAATTTTGATGCGCTTTCACATGGCACGATGAAAAAATGTTTATGGAACGGTTTTTAACTTGTGCACCTAATTACAATCAATTACATTTTGAATTAGGTATTTCTGCTTTTAACTTGTCATATATGTATTTTTATTTTCTACATAAATGTTTATTTTTATTTATCTCCCAGTGATGTTTAGAATCATGTGCTTGCCGTGCTAAAATTTTAGTCTTCAGTGCATTCACACCAGTGCACGTTCGTGTTCCTAAAATTATCTTCATATTTGCAGCATCATGTAAAGAAATTATGGAAGTTGTTACTACTTATAACCATGTTGCAAGTGCAATATTCGTAGCGGTTATAATCTACTTACATTCACTCAACTGACTCAACGGTAACACCACTTATATTATTTTTGTCAAAGTACAGCAATTGTCTTATGAAACAGCATGAAACATTAACCCCTTACACACTAGAACCTCCAGCTAACATATTTTCCATAAGTTGTAAACAGAAATACAGACTTCTTCTAAGTGCGGACTGCTAAGCTCAAGCATTATGTCTAGCACCACAGAGCTCTTAATGGAATAGAATTCTTTTAACTTATTGCTGTAAAACGTATTTCTAAATGAAACCCGTGTAAGATCGTGAATAACTACCTCCGCTTTTTTTCTTTTAGAGGTCTTTAACACGGATATCAAAGCAATTTTATACTAATAAACCGTCTACATGGATATTGTGGGAACAGATACGAAACGAGTTCTTAAAATTCGTTATAAACTTATGGCAATGTACCATTTATATACCAAATGTATTATTACATATTATTTTTTTATGATTTATTTTTAATCGAATTCACACTTTATTGAATAGTAATTATTCAAATTATTACTGCGGCGCTGGCGCTGGCAGCCACGGTGTAAATTGCGCATAGGCATGCCTGAATGATACCGCCCAAGGAAACCTAATTCATTTCATGCATCGTGTCTTGTGTCGCTCACGGCCTGATAGTAATTTGATCTGCCCGTCCAATTTGAAAATTAAATTACACGCCTTACAGTGTCCTACCGATATATAATGTTATGTTTCCAAATCTAATGAGCTTCTTTTCACACATTTATAAACAAATTGAATAAACGTAAAATTTAGAGACGTGACTCGAAAGTAAATACCATATCAGATATGACATTGTTAAAAATGATTTCGTGCTCAGTATCCAACAATTTCCTAGAATAAACATTACAACGGTGCGCAGGCTAGTCAAGGGTTATTTGTCATGGTCTTCACAGGCAAAGTTCAAACAGCAAAGTATTAATAAATAGGGACGGGCTTCGGCGTCAATAGCGTGAAATAACAGGAGTGGATCGTGGTGAGCTGTAGTAGTCTCAGCCGCCTCGGCTCCGGCTTGATCGATTCCGATTTATGTAAAAAGCTTTCACACGTTACACTGTTATACAAACTTGTCAGTTAACCTCGAATTTAACGACGGAAATATAAATGACAGGATGTTAAGCCCATGTGTACAGATATGAATTTCATTAATTTAAAGTAAATTCGAAAGAGAAATATGAAATGTCACAGAGCTCCACTCTTTGAATGCAGAATAATAATTATTTACAATTCACGAACGGGTCTTAACAACTTTACGGATAAATAAATTTTGCAAGATAGTCTCTTCGTTCAGATTCATTAAGATTTCAATGTTTCATGCATGTGATTTTCCCCGCCCTTCCTGCTGCCCTGTCTCACCTAGAAAGTTGGCATTGCACGCTAATAGCACAAAGCATGCGACATTATGTTCTATACAACTAGGTGCCACTTAAAAAGCTTTCAGTTAATACCTCTAACTCAAAAGACCTATAAATAAAGTCACGGATATAAATTGTCACTAATTTTGTATTACGGTGTTAGGCATAGCTAACGGTTAACTCATTGAGATTTGGGATACAGCTACTTTATCTCTAAATTGGAAAATGCGTGATTTTCTATCTATTTTCATGTTTGGATTATAGTATTGTTACAAAACACTTTATTCTGAATATAGATAAATATGTGTCGTTTCAAAGAACACGGAGATTCCTCACAACAATGCTTTGACCCGTATATCTTCGGAGGTCGTGAGCCAGAACCATAGCGTAGATCGCAACTTTCGCCAAGTAGGTTGCACCTTTTACTATGAACTACTGGCTAACACTACTCACTGCCAATTAACTTCACGGGACTAAAATATCAGAAATATAATTTACCTAATCTACTCTTAACGCAAAAATACTTAAAATGACATTAAGAAATTATATGAGTAAGCCATTTTATTGCACAAATAGAACGGATATTATTCTATTTAAGTCTTGATTAATTAAGATAAAATTTCTAAAATATGCGGGTACAATAATCGAGTGAAATAATCGTGGTGACTATGTTAAAGGATGCATTTAAAATGATTCTAAAAAAATCATCTGCGATTTCTAAAGGTCATGTTTGACGACACATTTGATTAAATTGTGAAAAATACCTGAGAGAATTATTATAGGCTTCAATTTTTCTGAATCACGACAATTACGTGTTTGTGCTTTTCTGTTGAAGTTTTTGTGAGTTTTTTTTGCGGAAATGTCAAAAATGTCCTCGAAATCTGTAATACAAGACATTGTGTCGGAGATTTAACGCTTTCAGAAAAAAGTCTTAAGTTACTTATCATAAAAAGATTGTGATACAGTCGATAAATAGTCGCGACGGACATTGCAGTGCGAATGTGCGGCCACGTTTGGTTCGCTGCAGCACCGATCAGATGGGGTCAGCGTATTCAATGAGCCGGATGCCTTCAACCTGCTATTTACGTTTCTCCATACCAGTACTGGTTGGCACACTATGGGTAGCGTCTTCGTTCTCTTGTACGCTTTGCAAGTGATACGCCTATATGAGTAATCAGTCGCACCGATCTTTGCTACAAGCGTTCTACTTACTTAAAAGTAAACTGCGATTGGTTTTTTTTACACGTGTTTTGTTTGTTTATAATTTATATTTAATTGTGTTTAAAAGATATATATAATTAATTTGTCTACTTATAGTATCTGCTATTGTTTGTATCTTATCGAGCGTCTTGTTAATTAGAATTAAATGCTTTAATACATGCTCTTAAATAATCCAGTTGTCCTCTAAAGAAAAAGAGCACCAAATGAGCTTTTCATAAATTGTAATGTTTCTCAGTAATATAACGTTTATTAAACCTGAATTACGCCTGCAATTTGTGACATTCATAAATTTTACAATCTCTTCTACATGAATGCCGGGCGTTGATCCAATGCTACTGGGCATTTAATCTGTTGAATTATATCTTGCTAGTCTATCTTATCTGCACTTGAATGCCGCTTTAAATAGGTTTATTAAAAGATGCAACGCTTTGACCAATTGCAAGTTAATTGTTTTGTTTTGTGAACGTGACATATTTATTGCTACTGATATATGTCTAGAATACTATGTGATGTGACTGGTTAATTAGTGTATTTATTTAAAGCCAACATAATGAACCTGTCAGTAAAGTTGGAAGTGTTTAGCAAATATCTCACAAGAACTTGCTACTTACTTATATTATTGGTATATTTAAGTTTATGAACTAAACTCTACATTTTAATTTACAATTTGAACAAGCGTTTATCAATCATAAATTTATCATAAAACTAATTTTTATGTTGCTATAACGCAACTTAGTTGATGATAATGTTCCACGTAGTTCGCGTAGCTTATCTTCATAGCTGTAATAAAAGCGGACTCCCGTTAAAGCTAATTACAGAAGCTATTTGAATATATCTTCGACGCCACTGCGCGATATAGACTGACGTGCCCGTCAGAACACAATGGGGAAGCTGAACGGCTTAATCCACTTGTCTGTAAACTATTAGGCGTGTCTAAGTTCAGCCATTAGCATCGCTAAGAGAACGTTCCGCGGATTTACATTGAATGAAATTGTAATTTGTTGTGTCTCTCTAATGGGGTGGCGGTTTCCTTATGTGCTGCGACTGACGGCCGGAATTGTGACGCATGGCCCTTAGAAGGCGCCAGTCCACGATCGGGCGTCAATGTCGCTCATTGTTCAATGCCTATATTTGAAACGAAACACGCCCAAGACATATAAATGACCTTATATGAACATAGTTTTAACCGAACACCTAATTTTACGACATCCTATAAATGTTGAGTAAAGAAAGAAGTCGTTTTCTCGTCATAAAATGATCTATTTTAAAGTAACTGCAAGAGTACCTTCTCTGTATGGTTACATTGTATAAAGAAACTCGATTCATATAATATCTATGCCGTACCCACAAAGAAAGTCAAATAATCTTATTTTTTCTCTTAAAATTAGTTCTTTAGTACTTCTTCTGTTTCTGTAGGTTATTGCGTACAATAAATGACCCTCTGGCAACAGTACCTACCCACGAAGACCGCTTTTTTATAAATAAAAACAATTATGTAGGCATTACAGTCAATTTTTATTAGTCGTAACGACAAGCTGGTAACATTTATAATAAACTTTTACTCCTTTAGGCAACGCATAGGCTCTAATGATTACACTTGCATGGCAGGCAAATGAATAACTAGCAGATAATCTGACTCACGGTTGGAAATTTATCAACTCGCCGAAGACAGCAATGAGCATTTTTTATCAGGCCTCTACTGTATATTTATGTACACAATGCTGAAATAAACTGTCTGGCGCCATTCATTTGTTCTTTGAATCGTTTTGTCTTCCGAACTACTGGAACAAATAAGAACGAATTCCTTGCAAATGTGCATAATGTTTGTAAAAAGCTATACTATATACATACACGTGCAAATATTAAATAAGTTGTCTTAGAGTGTTGGTGTCATTATAAAACCAGGTTATTCAACGTCATGTCATTTTTTGAATAACGTTACCTACTACTTAAGATCTGCGTAACTTCGCATGGTTGACGCCGTAACGCATAATTGGTCTATTACTTACAGAGAAATGTCCGAGTAAGCTGAACAATTCTCATTATAATAATTAAACATTAGAAACCCTTAGCTCGTAAGGTAAACGTCTCTAAGTGAACAGAACGCAAAGCATGGGTTCTGTAAAGCAAGTATGTGTGAGATGTCCTCGTCGGAGAGGTTAGTGGGTTGATGGCCCGCGCCGGCTGCGGGTTGCCCCGCGCGATTTACATTAATGAGGGAATCTCGATTTCTCTGATCCCGATTACTGCATCGTACAACACAGCCATCTGCCTCCGCCTACGTGACTTCACTTATCCTGCAATAATGTTAATTCTAAATTTGTTCAATTAAGACACGAGAAAACAACAAGTATACCTCCGTAATTCGTCATTCTATCGCAAATCGAAAGCTTGTTGTGGTTTTCAAGACTCGAAAGCTCGTTAGCATATTATATCTTTAATCAATTTGTAAATTGTTTGTCTTGTCAACTGTCTTTACATATTCTATAGTATCCTGAATGTTTACGTTCTTTAACTTTTCATTAAAATGTATAATTAAACTTTTCCTTAATTAATTAATACATTTTTAGTTCAAAGATAAATACTATTATATCTTCAGAGAATTAACCATGCGCATACCCAGGGCATTTGACTGGACAACACTCGTTGAAAGTATTTGAAATATTGGACCACTTTCCATGATGTAGCTCAGGGCTTCACATTCCAATGGGCAGGTGGAAATTGCATCGTTTTATTATTCGTTACGACTCGTGGTCTTACAGTGATTGTGTGGGCCATTTAAATAAATAGATACAATCACTTTATTTATTTTTTTTATCAAAAATATCACATTTACAAGGCTGTGGTCCAACTCAACGTCAGCACTATTCGAGACTTTTGTGGTCGTAGTACTATTATCAGTAATGAGTAATTCCCTGATAATGAGGCATCGTAATAGCAATTCAATTTTAGATTATTAAACGCATGGCTAGTGAAATTATAAGCAACAAAAACTAGTACCCGCTTTTACTCTGTGGTAGACGTTCAATAGTAGCTTTAAACAATGGCAAGAACGTGCAATCTGAAAGGCAATATATCAAGCTTACGCGAATCAAAAGTATAATACGTGTAATTCATGCACATCATCGCTTACCTTCATGATTTTCTAACAAATTTTTGTTTGAAAAAATCATTCGATCGTGTTCGGAATGACTCTACTAATGATCAGTACTGTGTAAAACGTGCGATCTTAAATTACGAACGTATAATTCCACCTAGTTTTCTCCGCGATTAATCATGCTAACCCAATGAGGGACTAGAGTCTAAATCCTATAATTTTGTAGCATTGTTCACGGCAGCATAGTCTCGAAGCAATCGGAAGTAGGTTTGCAGTGCTCTCGTTATAATATCCGCATCTTCCTTGACTGTCTTTGTTTGTGCTGACATAGTGTAAACAACAAAAGATAACCTTTAATAATTACCATAATAACGTTTATTACGAGCTGCATGTTGCGGGTAAGACGACCTTGTATTGTCGGCTATTAGGTGAGATTATGAGAGTGTATTGTGGTCACCCGCTGTATTATCGACTGCGACATCGCAATTTGTTTCTATTTCTGCCCACACCATCCTCTGTGGTATTGTATGCAATTACATACATCTCCTTCCCTTTGATTACTTTCGAGGTGGTTTCACTATTTCTCTTTTTCGTTGTAATTTATTTTTATAACTTAATGATTTACATTTACTCAACGTTTTCGCTTACGATATTTGTACGTGTGTGTATTCACTGGCTATTAGGGACTTCAAAATAATTAATGTTTCTTATAAGTCACGGTTAGCTTTATAATAACATGTTATTTATCTGTTACTGCCCACCCATTATGTAAATGCTTTGTAGTTTATTCTATTGTTCAATAGCTGAGCTTAAAAATTGTCCTTGACCTTCATTTTTGCATTTCATGGTATTTGGGGTCGTTAGTCTTGTATAATATTTATAATGCGATTTTTTATTCTTTATATCGTCTATGTATAATTCATTTCTATATTTTTTCTTGATCTATATTTTGTTTGTGTTTTTCATAAATGAATACTTCAATTATTTGCAAACATTTTGTATTGCTCCGTCGCTAGAGTCGGTACATTCTGCAACGAAAGTGGACTTGTTACCTACTATGGCCAATTACTTCACTGTATTCTAGGACTCTTGTTTTCCCCTATAATGTTTATTCCGGACATTTTCACAGTGATACCTACTTTTACAAATAAATTAAAATAAGTGGTCCATTCAACGCTCAGAGTCGACATCGGCTCTCCTCATCGCTCTAGTTTTCTTATACAGAATTTCTTTGTCAATGTTTGATACTATTTCTTATTAAATTGCCTTTGATTGTCCATTGTATCTCTTAATAGACATATCTCTTTTCACTCTATTAAATTGGGTATTGAAAACAGCAACTTAATCCAGAAACTAGAAATCGTACTATCAATCAGCAAGGCAATAGAATTCTACATGAAACTAAGCTATCAGTAAGGTGTTTACGAAAAGCAATAAAAGCTATGACGACGCGGAATGAAGCGATGCTGGCTCGATGCGGGAGCATTGAGTGGGCGATATCCCTTAGTTTACATGAAACGCTGTGGCTTGCATTCAATTTATTTAAACTCTGCATAGGACGATTCATCTGTTTGATAGCATCGATTTGAGCCATTAAAACTTACTTTATCGTCTATGTAGCCAGGAGGTGCTCAGTAAATTTTGTCTAATACAGGTTTGTGTCCTGTCACAACCATGTAGGGCTTTGGCCGTATTCGCACCTGTTCCTCGAGCGCCCACTCAACCGGTTTGATCCCTTACCTTTATTTAACTATTCAACCTAGTGCCGTACTCTTTCTATGTTTGTAAATATTGTTTATTTCATTGCCAACTTGTAATATTAACAATTAATCAACTTACTCCTATGAAATATTTTTAAATCAAAGTTCTTCATACTTTTTTAATATTTATGCATTATGAAGCATTTATGAAGTCCAGTGAAAGCACATTTATTTCTTAAAATACTACATCATCATTCGAATGCGTTGCGGTCTATTTCTCTCAGTTTCAATCGTTTTATTCAATTACTAGCAAAGGTCGCAAAAAAACGAATACTTACAGTTATTCTTTTTATTTTCCGGACATCAAAGAAATAAGCTTTTGATTGATATCTATCTCCGCTGTTGCGAGTTTTTGCTACAGGAGGTACCTACTGAGTACTGAGAGATAACTCAAATTCCTATTTTTCTCTAAATGAAATAAAGCAATAAATGTTTATAATAAAAGATACTCGCGCCGCGGCGCCGCGGGCTGCTTAGCGGCGAACCTCTAGCTCACACATTGCGCCTACACATTCATCGGTACCTTTTATTTTCAGGCTATATCTTAAATAAATTTGTAAACACTTTTCATACAAGTAACTCGAGAAATTATTTATGTATCCCGATGTCCATAACATATGTCTCGGCGATTTAATTATTTGTAATGTTAAAGCTTGGCTGGCGTGTCAATCGCGGCCCGTTTCCAGAACTAGTATGTGACGTACAAGTGCGGACGAACGATATTTCAAGCGGCGTTGTAAAGCATCTCTCGTGAGTCGATCGAGCATTTATTGCCTCTAATGGTTTTATATGGCGTATCTCGTAAAATCACAGAGCAGTTGTCATTCTGCGTCTTACTACCTCGTACCTAAATTATTGATTGGCGCGACACGACGAGATGTTGGACTATTTATGGCATTGTATTGAGATAAATTTATGTTTGGGCTAGCAAAATGGATGATTTTAAGAGATGTAAATTAAATCATTTAAACATTTTCATGCAACATGTGTGATATTTTCTATTTTTTTTATAATATGTTTGTCGAATTCCTATTACAAAAATGACACGGTCCGCTCGGCGGGCGTCATTGCAGCTTCGGTCGTGCGGTAACGGCATCATCAATCATCTGTAATTTGATTTCTATGCTCAATTATTGCGTTCGCGGAGGTCGAGGCGGCCGCACACTCCTCTTCCACGTACCCGTGCACTTCGTTCCCGAGATACGTACTACGAAATTATATAAATATCAGTAGCTGAGCTTTGTTCGAAAACGTATAGGATAGATACTTTGTAACACATAAATCGAAAACGGGAAAGTAATAGAAGTGATTTCAATACCAAATGCCTCTTTTCAATCATCGAAACTAATACAAAGTAAAATTGCATTGCAAAAGTCTGATATGTAGTATCGTTTTTGTCAAAATCAATCGAAATCAAAATATATTTATTTCACCTGCCCTAATGGGTACTTATGATACATCAGAAGCTAGATGTGCGGTTCCAAATTGCCGTTTCCTATGTAGAACAATCGGCAATAAACTCCCCGGTTACTCTTAACAATAATTGGCTTTTACAATGTTTTCAAATCACAGTGGGCGGGCAGAGGGAGAGGACAGCATGGGACTACCTACCTAGTTTTTAAAGATTTTTTTAAATCTTATAATACATATGATTCTTTGATAAGGACACGTTAGATGAGCGTTTTGAACTTTCCATCACCAAGTTCTTTAACCGGCACTGGCAACTTGTTACAATAGCGAAAAATTTGAAAAATTTTGTCCGCCTATTGTCATCAACAATTCAGTTTTTACACACTTCCTCATTTTGTTTTTTATTAATTAACCTTATTTTTCGTCTGAACTACTTGAGTTTTGAAGTCTCAACAAGCAAAAAGCTACCGTCGTGTCTCAGATACAACACAATGGAGTGCCGTGACGCAGGCGCTAGACATGATAATCACAAGTAGCGCATGACAAGCGCGGCGCACGCGCGTCGGTCACGACGTCGCCGCTGCGTCTCCGCCCCGGGTGACACTGCCAAGCCTGCCGAGACTTACCGATACGCTCATACGCGGCGACCTTTCAGATAAACATCTTTATACCCACTCGCCAAACTAGGTAATATCACTTGTTTATGCCGACATCTATCATGACGCCGTGACAGACGATGACGGGTGTGCTGCTTACAACCGGCATCGAGAAAACGTCCTCTTATTTAACAACATAGTGGGACGGCGCTAACGACACTCATTGTCTGTGTTAAGTGGTACAATCATGCTTATTACCTACTGTTTTATAGTAGGGCGTTGAAGTGAATGGTTTGCGCGTTAGTGAGCGTATGTTTGCAAGATGTTGATATATTTTTAGTTTCCATCTTGTTATGATGTTGGTATCGGCACAGCGCGTTTGAAGTTAACTGTCCAGTAAAGTGGTGCAATGTAACGGTAGGCAGCGCGCCGGGTTGCGCACGAGCACTCGCCGCGTCCGCGCCTTTGCCTGCGACGACCCTTTCACTCCTCATTATTCTCAGAATTCGTCAATACGCTAGAAAATCCAATTCGTTACTGTCATTTTTATAAAAACTTGCGACTCGTCAGTTTCAAAGCTGATCGCCATATTTCCAGTTGGAATATATTCTGCTAGAAACACTAAGCTGTAATATGTTACTATAGAAATTCGTCTTATGCAAATCGTCGTATTTCCAGATTTCTATAAATGAATAGTTTGTTCTTGGAATACACCTATTCAGAAATAACTCTTCAAAACACAAAGCTATACTTATACAGAAATGCTTTAAATAAAATAAAAACTCTTTGCAAACCTACTAATACTGGGTTAATATAAAATAGGTTCGTGCAAAGCTATGTTAACGAATGTTAGTTAAACTTAAAGCAAGTCACAAACACAAACAATGTAACATAATTGTAGCGACGTCATTAATGTTTGTTTTGCTGTCCCTGTTTCACGGTAAATTTCTAGAAAATTTAAATGTGAAATACTTTTACATATTCTACTGTCTAAGACTAAACGCCATTATAAATTTCAAAACACTGTTCATTAATTTCTAAACGGATCATGGTACATAGTTGCGTGCTCCGTCAGAGCTGAATGTTACCAGTAATGAGAATTCATAGGGTATGCATAAGATCAACCGAGACTCTACCATATTGTGTGCATAGTAGGACTGCAGTAATGATGGAAAGATCGATTTCATATTATCCGCATACGGCAGCACGCGACCCGGTGTCGTAAATACAATCTCGTATCGCGTCAGTGATACAGCCTTCGGATGAAATATGAATCAGTGACCCTTCAGGAGGTTTGATGTATGATAATGAGGTATAGAAACGAATTGGATGCAAATTGGAATCCAAGTAATAGCCTAGAAGCAGTTAATCTTCATATGGTAAGTATTTGTGCTTTGGATGTGTGTTATTCTAACTTATCAATCTTACTTTAGAGTTTTTTGACCTTTGGTACTTTTATGAATGAATATCTAGTTTATCAGTGTTGGTTTGCTGCTGATTTTGTCTTTTCGAGCGCGCAGAAAATTGTCGACCACAAGGAAATCACACAGTGCACTATAATGACAGCAGCACGTACGTGATAGATTCGATTTACAGGTTCACTTCAATCTTCACAGCAGTAGGTGCGCGTGGAAAATTGCGCTGTGGCTTTACGGGTGTCCGCAGGATCGAATTCACGATATTGATTGCGCACATACAAAACAACAAATACTTGATACAAATCTCGTTTTCACTTATCGGACTCGTTTGCAAGGTAATGGTAGTTAACACTTCAATAGCTAGTGAGATTGAATCGTATTAGGCGCGTGCTCACAATTTGTACGAGCAAGTTTAGTGCCGGCTATTGTGTTGTAGTATGCTTAGTTGTCGTCGAACTTCTAAGATTTATAACACAATGGTCTGTACTTTTAATAGTACCAATTTATCTACAAACAAACAGTAAATACTTGTAGCTTGTGAAGATATGAAATAAACAGTAACTACATATTTTTATGAATACATTTTTTGTCTCTTTCAAAGCATTATTTATCTACCAGCTAGCTTATAACAAACAGTTATAGTTATCAGTTATATCTACGTACATACAGTATTAACAAACCACAAATAGGTATGATTAATGGTAGCTACTACAAATATACGCATTGAAATCTCTTTGGGATGTTTTCAATTCATGCCGATA
The DNA here is from genome assembly GCA_037179545.1 of Sesamia inferens. NCBI lineage: Eukaryota > Metazoa > Arthropoda > Insecta > Lepidoptera > Noctuidae > Sesamia > Sesamia inferens. The sequence continues at coordinate 16,218,757 of CM073930.1, forward strand.
ATTACACAATAATGTTTAAGTTCGATTGAGGTGCATTTATCACTTATATTTTTCTGTTTTATTCAATTTAATAGGTATAGACACAACCGTTAGTCTTGCAACTGGAATTAGGAGGATACATAATATATGTATGCATGATAAAATCTGTGCATTCCTGCCCTGTGCTCGCGTCGAGGAACGCAATGACGAAATTACATAAGACATCTGTAGTTACTAATTGGTAAGTGGACGCCACCTGTACTCTGCACACACCGGTTCAAGACTAACGGACCTTTATTAAACTCGTTACCGAACATATTCATAGACGTGGCAATAACGTTTTAAAAATATGTAATTATCGGCATCGGGCATCATAAATCAGAAGCCTGTCGTAAATAAATCTGTACTCAATACAAAGTGATTTAAATTTAGATGATGATAACTCCATTAAGGAATTCCCCATCTAGTCGTTTGGTGGTTCCAAAATATAATGAGCCATCACATTAGAATTATGTTTGCTATTACAATATTACGGAGGCGGCGTCTACATACCATTCCTAATAAGTGATGTGATCTTGTTTAACCTGTCTTTTGTTCGTTTCCTATTAAGACTCCTTATATTTCTGTCATGCATGTTATTTCATCTGTTTGGTTAAAACATAACTGAAGGTTAAACCAATCCATTGACTAAATTATCGACGTAGTTTCAAATCTATGTAAATCATAATTTCCGAAATTCTCAAACAGATACTAAACTGCAATTAGTTTTTAGAATGTAAAAGCCTTCAGGCATCTGAGTAGTTTGAACCACTCGGTTAGGGTCAAAAACTATTATTATGCTTGTAATAATGTGTTGGTATGTACTTAGATGGTAGCGCGAATGAATAATGGCTTTCATTAGAGGCAGCTAATAAATTGTTTGGTCGTAATATATATTTTATTTGTAACTTGTGCGTTTAAAATCTGTTTACATGCACTACAGTAATGAATGCCGACTTTTTGCCACACGTAAGGAGGCACGGGTATTGAGTTCGTGTCTGCAGTGGCATATTTATTACTAGCCTCGCGCCTTTTATGCTTTCGTAATCCCTTGCGTCTATCTCAACTATTCTTCTTTTCTTTCCTTTTGTTAAATTTAAGTTTTATTTACTGCTGCACCTATTTCTTTTGAATTATTTATGAACGAGCTTAGTTTTACACGTGTTATGAATCTCGGGGTGCGCGTGAATTATCGATAGTAACTGTCAGTTTTATTGTTTCCTTCTCTCCGAAGTAGGAACCTTCTTTTTGTTTTTGCAGTAATTTAATTGAAATTTAATTAATACCTAAAGAATGTAATGTAATGAAAGTTGTAGTTGTACCTAGTAAAGTTTGGGCACGTTGAGCGGGCGGGTCGGCGTTTGTTGCCGGCGCTATTCCTCGTCGAGCGGGTGTACCCGCGCCGGCGGCTACCACGGCGTTGCCTCCGCCTCCCGCGCACGTTGCCTTTGTTACTCCTCGCGGCTCCATCGCACCCGCACACGATACACCATGCACCACCAATTAAAACCTACTTTACGATCCTACTCTAAACTCTCTTCTAATGAAAATATTTTATACTGCATAAATCCCATTGCAATACAGCACACGACCGTGCTTTATGTTGGTAAGAACATTGTTCCGACTTGCATTCGTAATACAATTACATCCAGGAAATCACGATATTAGCTGCACGTTATTTTCAACGGTTTGAATTGTTTTTCCTAACAGTATCTTTGGGTTTATAGAGCGTCTAATGTTGTCACTTTTTTGTGCATGTCCTATGATATTGTGTTTGCTTATAAAAATGCTACTTTTACAAGAAGCATACATTATGATGTCTTGGACAAATAGTGAACACCGTCGTCAACCATCATACGTTTTGCACGCACCATACAAATGTCCAGGCGCGAATTGCGAGCTATCTACGTCACATTAAGCTAATATGCAATTGATTGGTTCCCGATGGACGGTACGGCAACACTCTCCTGTCCCACTGATGGCGGATGCAAAAACACTAATGTTATAACGGTAAACCAGCTCTTCCGGCAAGTTATATGCCCCTAGGTGTTTATAACTACTCTTTTAACTCTTCACAAATTGAACGGTCGCTATCAATCGAAGAGACAGCGCTCGTGTGGCCTAAATACATTCGCTGCAATGTAGATACACCGACAAGACAACTATGTGCATGCACGTTATTAATCAACCTAAGATTTCGACCTCCGTTACAGATAAAAAGCCCGGAATGAGAACACTCGGACAAGTTAAAAGTGTTAAAAATGAACATTTAAAGTAGGACGAGATTATCGTATGCACTCGAGATAAACACATACCGTTACGTGGTCACTGATCATTCAAGTGAAAACATTACCATTTACATTAAAAGCCTATCAATTATGTTTATATCTGTTTATACTCCGGACTGTCAATCATTTTGCTCGAGTCTTTAATTATAATGCCACCTACTAATAGAGGTCACGCCTCTGACAAAAGCGAATTTGTGCCGCCCAAAAACAATTAACTGGCCACCTAAATTTTAAAATTATTTTTAGTTGGGTGATTAATGTTACTAATACATAGCAATCAACGACGGTGTATAGCTAAACACATTATACATATGATTAGGAGTAACGGTACACATTGTGTTAGAATGGTCTTTTACTTGGTTTTGTTTGCACCCATTATTTTTGATGCTCTACAATTTAAACGGCGGAAGAGGTTCCGTTGCACGTGGGAGGCTCCCATTGAAGATTACCATTGTTTCATAGTTTCACAAATCTTTATCACAAAAGTTATCTTTTGGTAGTGACCTGCAAGGTATTTAGATAAGTATATTTAACTGACTTGTATAAAATTATTTCACTACTAATGGTTAGTCCATGAGACCAAGCTAGTGGTCTAATTGTATGTTGATTCGCAATTAGATTCCTTGTAAATCACTTGCCTCGTAATGACACATTTAGATATAATTTGAAAAGGGTCAATACACTTATACTTGTGTCACGTCATCTTGCCTACCGTTATCGGCGATTGATCGAACGTTTGCGAGGCTCGTTTAAGCACATCATTGCGCCATTCATCGTGATGCTGTATTATTACCCAATAAACAAGGTAAATGATATCTGCTGACAATATTGAATAAACTTGTCGTTGACCGACATACTCTCTCTCTCTGACTCTTAATCTCTCAATGTTTACGTGTCTATATGGTAAAGTCTGACAACCTGGTCCAATGTCCATACAAGTGTAATAGTGTTCTACAAGCACTTTACTCGGAACATTCCTTGCGAGAAGCTGGTCAGGTGCAAAAGTAAGTACGTTTTTGTAGTGTAGGTATCGCTATAGTTTACCGGAACAAGCTCGCACGTAATTTAAGTGGAGCGATGTATTGCGGCCGCACGATGAGACGCGAAACGATGTCGGCGCGCGAATCCCGTTGGGGCGGACGCCATTACCGCCCACCGCACCGCGCACGCGTAGAAAAACCGACCTCGGTATAAAGATGTCGCGCGCAGATAACATTGGATGGACACTTGACAACGCCGCCTCCGAACCGACCTCGACATCTTTATCTTTGGAATCGCAGCCTTACCGCGAATATCCAATTATGTTCACATAGATCCCGCCATGCGATCATATTTACTGTGCGGTGTATCCTAACATGTTTGCATGCAAGACGCCTTACACCGGGCCGCGGCAACATCGTAGGTTTCCAAACAACGCTCGTAAAACAAACAAGAACGTGAAAAAGCTGTAAGGCGGCTACTTTTACACAAACTAGAAAAATACGTTATGTACATTTTAATGCGGCATTATAAGCACCGTTAATACGTTTAGACCAGTTTGATAATATCTGAACGCATACTCATGATGTGTATCCCGGTTCGGTGAAAACTTTCTAAAGAATAGACATTCTTCCGACCTGTCCAACTATTGTGTCGCAATTTGCCCTCGTAGACTACATATAGGCTACTGCCTATGTGCAGTCTTTGCTAAAGCAAAGCTTAAAGCTTGTCTTACTATAAAGCATCGCTCGTTTATCAAAGACAAGCTTTTGCTACGAGACTACGACCTTGTATGCATAGCCTTTACAACCGCGTCGCGAATTAATCAGACAAAATACAAAAAGATAGCCCTTGCAATATAAATAAGAATTTTGTTTCAGTATTAAATAAAAATTAAACACTCCTAGAGTACCTTACAAAGTATTTCGTAAATATTCCATTACCTACTGGCCCGTAATGCCGAACTAATAAATAAATACTCTGCCTTCTCACAAATCACCACATACATACTTGAAAGCTATTTATTACTTAGCACATGAAATAAACAATTAGCAAAGTAGTAAAACTAATTGTTCAGTTAATGATCAAGCTAGCTCGACCGTGGGTGGCCCGCACTACATTTAATGCAAGTCTTGAGTGCGCTTTAGCTAATGTCACTCCAGGTTTTCTCCCAGTATTATGTTTCTTAGAGCTTGGCAATCAGCATAACGATTACAAGCGCTGTAACTCTTCTGTCATCTTTGTCTTCCGTGTGTGTAATGACTTTACAATAACTGCCCCTTGCCTTATGCAGCCATGTTTGCTTTAACGGAGCATCTAACTTAGAAGGTAACGCACGATTTGCAGATATCACAAGATACGACTAATAATGCATTAGCTTGGTGTATGTTAATTGAGGTACGCGGGAGCCATAACCGATCGCTGAACATTACCTACGATCACATACCGTAAGAGAGCTAAAGGTAAGCGCTATCGTGTGGCATATCTATACAGGTCGGTCGCTATCTATTGTCAATTAAAAGCCTGTGGCGGAGATCTCGACCGCCTTTTGCTTGTTCTATAGGATGTACACGATTGCTTCCCGATGCATACCCTACGCCTCAGGGTGGTTATTGCTCGGACATTTCCTGTATTAGTACTTGTGCCTGCATTGAACTAATCTCTATTCTGATTGTTCTATAAATTAACATAAAATCTATTTTAGTTTAGATTTGAATCGTCTCTTGATTCTTGTTCAATCAGGAAACAATAAACGTACATGACGGCTGGTTTAAAATAGATTTGCTTTATATTTTGCTGGCTTTGCTCGAAACTCCACCTCTTTGATATAGTGGCTTAGCAATGACTTGTTATTTTGAAATAACTGCTATTCCCCTGAGTTATTGCTTTACTGCTTATACAATTGAATAAGTTTGTTACTGCTTCCAGCTTATGATCTAGAGTGAACTTGAATGCATCCGCATTCTTTTTTTAGAAATTTGATGTTTACAAGCTTTTTACAATATACATGAGCTTATAAGATGCAATTATGGTAGAGCTGCAAAAAACAAATTTATAAAAGGAAATTTACGGAAAACTAATCTCTTCAATTATATAAATACTAAGTTGGAGATCATTAAATCTCAATGCGCACGCCTTTGTGTATTATTCACACATATTTTTATCATACGACTTGTTAAATCTATATTTTCTGTAATTACCAAATAAAATAAACATTAAATCCATCGATATAAGCATAGTTAAATAAAATTAAATAACCATTACAGTATGGTGGATTAAGTAAAATTGATATCATAAGCTTATCAACATAAAATTTCAAACGATGATTACCTGTTAAGATAACGTATTGCTGTGTGCAGACGCAACTCTGAGATTAACAGGGTCTAAGCGTTTGTAACGAGACTATCGTGATTGAATTAACACAAGAACGTCACGTGTAGGCTCGCGCAAGGCGGCCGTGCCACCTGCGCCGCGCAAGTGATTAAGTGATAAATAAATCAGATATCTGACAACGAAGTTAATTAAATTAGCAGTCTCATTAATGAAAATTAATTATGACTCCCAATTTAATTTATTTTACCTTGCCAAGTCCGACATCGTAATACAATGTGCACTGAGCACGTTGTTAGTATTAAAATAATTAGCAATAAATACTGTTTAATTTTGAATATGGATTAAACTATTCGTGCGAATTATCTGACATAATACACGCGTCTACACGTTTTTTTTTCTACTTTCATGGTTTTCTTGGTGAGATTTTTAAATAAACATTACCAAAATTATTTTATCTCAGAATTAACCATCCAAGAAAGTATTTAAGTAAAATTGTTAATGATTGTAAACGACGAGTAATTGCTTACTAAAGGAGCGAAATTGACGTACCTGCATGCATATGTGCACGCTATGTGGGACACTGAGGTTTCAATGGAAGATAAGTAAGTACGATGTATGTATTTTCGTTGCCGTAAAACGGTAAAAAGTAACAGGATAATGTTTACACAAACCGGTATAAATAATTCGGCAATCGAGGTGCTGGCCGAACTCTTTTGAGTTTTTTTAGAATCCTCCACCGATGTATGTTCCTTGAAATTTAGTGCCCACTTGAATATTCTGAGAATGCTCAATTACATTTAATAGACTATTTATTTTTTTAATAATTCATTATTGAAATCTCATCTTGAGGAAGATTGTTTCATTAACATTAATAAAGCCTTAAAATGTCACTATCCTCGAATGGCATGTCTTAATTCTTGAATAAATTATGTCGGAATATAAGTAAATCTATCTAAAAGCAAAAACTAATAAAGCGGTTTACTGAATTGTATACCTCATTTATATCAACGGTGTATTAATTTGAGGTAATCAATCATTAGGGTAGGTTTTTTTATTTGTAAACAACGGTACACTATCTACTCAACTCGACGAATGGTTTCGTAACATCCGTACATCAATTTTGGTAATGGGCGCTGCATTAATAACGATAGACGCGCACTTACCGGACTATATCGGCGAGTCATTTAGTAAGTAACACCAGAAAAACTAACTGTACATCTGTTTGCACTTCGGTGCCTCTGTTATTTCTTTTTGATTTCTTTCTGGATAGTTTGACAGCATTATTACAAGTTGCCATGCTATGATATCTTATTCATTTACCGTTACAGCCCCACTGAAACTTAATCAGTGCTAATAATTTCAATTTGTATATTACACGTTATTTATTAAATATAAGGCTAGACTAATTTTTGTAATGGGTGCAATAATGGATAGTAGAACAATCTCTCGAGACGAAAGGTGTTATTTTCCTTACATTTGCTCTAAGTGCTTCCTCTGCGGCTAATAAGACATAATGACGTGTTATTTCTGAAGATTCACGAATTCCGATCGCAGAAGAGTATAGTACGCCGGGGTTACTAACCTTGCAGCTTCGCAACCACTGCCTGCTGTCCACCACCGCCGTGCTGCAATCAAAAGAAAAAAAGCTATTGTTAATTACGCAGTTTACACATGAGTGTATCTCAATTATGACATGTAAGATTATAGACAGGTGACTGTAATGACACACCCGCGAACAGCATTCTGTGCGAGCGCTCGCGCACGCTCGTGATTTTCTCATTCGGTTCAGAAGCAGAGCAGGGTCATTTCCCCGTATCGACTTGTAATTACGAACATTTTGCGTTAAAGAATTTCCCGGAATATTGACTGCACCCATAATTCTGTTGCCTATTTACATAAGTAAACCCATTAGTTTTTAACTAAACCTTGCGCCAAGGATGCAGCTGTTAACGACATTTCAGTGATGGTAATAGCAGATAACCGCGGCGTATTATGTAACACGTTTTGTAACAGATATTCGCCTGAATGTAAAGTGGACATTACTTAGTGTTTATATTACCCTAATATGGAAAACCAAGTTTATTTAACGTTTTCTGTCGCACCTCCAATGTTGTTAGTTAAATTAGGCTATGTTTGTAGAACTGCAGTTTCGGTTATCCAAGAAGTGGCAATGGACGTTAGACTTTACATAAATTATACTAATGAAATAGTTATCTCTTTACCTTTACAAATATTTAGGTACCTAATGTTGGAAAATATTTTTAACATTAGGTAACTAATTATTATTTTGTGTAAATACATCAAATTTAGGTTTGTATCTAAAATGTTCACAAATGTACATACCTATCTGTTAGCAATGAATAATGTAGAGTGCCTCTTACTGGATTCAAAGTTGCTGGAAATTATTTAAATTCAACATAGTTTCGCCTGAGAAACGATTCTGCGTGTTTGTCGGAACTCTTCACTTTTGTATTCTGTAGCGATATGGGAGAGAATCGCCCGATTTAAATATTAACTGTATCTTCCTTGACCTGCACTGGTACGATACTTGAATTAAATCGCTCTTCGAAAGTTGACTATTAACTTCGCCTACTTCTGTTACAGAGTGAGGTTAACATATGCACAACCTCGATATATAAAAAAGCACTACACTTGGTATGTACTTTAGGATCGATTTTGTAGGTAATTGTTAGTATTCCAAGAAGGTAATATTTTCATAATGAAATCCACCATATTCGCTCAATCCTTCTCTGTATTAGAGAAGACCTGTGCCCAGGAGTAGGACAATAAAAAAGATTGATGATGATATTCGCTTTTAAGACGTAATGATCGTGATATATCGCTTAATAATAGCCAGACATAAGTATTTCCAATAGATGTGTGTGGTTATTTTCATATAACAAAAAACTAAAGTATTAGAATATAATTATGACAAGGATAAAATAAACAGTGTACCTGTTTCCGCCTCAAGTCTAATTAAAGTACAGTTACCGATAGAAAAAAAGTGATTTATACGCTTCACTTTGCGTCGACCGCACGTCTTTTAAATGAAACACATGCCACTTATCTTATGCCAACTCAATTTTCTCAATCTGTTCCATTAATCAAATCACAACACATCTACATGCGTTACGTCACTAGGCTCTAGGCAGACTCATCGCGATCCCACGCTTGAACAAGCCGGACGAATCGTCCGCTAGAAAAAGTTACCGATCAGTCAGTAGTCTTGACTGATCCTAGTGATCATTGAACCTTAAACAGTGTTCGTCTCCCATAGATTGTTTATAGCTAAGTAAACACGCTCGGCTGACTTACAATCGCAATTTCACAGTCAAATAACAGAAACAGCCTTACAAAACCATCCTACACGAAGAAATTGAGAGTACTTCGTAGTTTTTACAACTCGTCAAAAAACATTCCCAGTTGTCTTGGAACAAATACTATGTATTTACAGTTACAACAAAAAGTCACGGTTTTTATTTTGACGTAAACGATACTCTTTCTACCAACTAGGGTTACATATTCGATAACTTATTAATTTATCGTATATATACATATACAATGAAATAACAGGCAAACAAGTATTTAGAGCGCTTTTATTAATTTACTGTTAACAATATATTTTATTAATTTACCTTCAACAAGTAAATTCATCGTCTACACTGTACGAGTTTCGTTAAATGCTTCATGCACATATAGGTATTTATAAAAGACGCAAAGCAAAGGGTTCCTCCCTTTGCTTTGCGTCTTTGCGCACTCACAACCCTTACAAGTTTTCTGTTACCTTCAAAATTATTAACGAACATTCGCTTTATCGTTAAATTGAGTCATCTCAAAATGTATGTCTCTAATATCAAAGTGCAATTGATATTAAACGAACAGCTTTTTTGTATTAATCTTATGTATTTTTTGCAGCTTTTTTAATCACATTTCAACTTCGGTAGCCAGTACTAACACTAGTTAAATATATCGTATTTTTTGCCGATCACTGTAGTTGTTTGTTTAGACAGACAAACTGATATGTATCAGCGGCACTTTTTTATTAAGCTAATACATTTATGCATCGTAACAGACGTTACTTTTAATTTGGCCTTTTTATCGAGATCAATCGATGAATAATATAATAGTGTGATCGCAAAATTTGTATGTCATGATTGATCTTCTGAAAATTACAACTAACGTTTAATTTTGGTGGCTAGTTTCGGCGTGAAACGAATCTGTTATGGACAGTTAGTTTTGGTTAGTGGAAGTTGAAGGTTCACAAATCTATAATGTGCCGTTTATTTTCAATTAGTCTGAGGCATAAATTGTGGTGTTTGCGCGTCGGTGTTGCTGTCGTCACGTGTGTGGCGCCGACACCGTCCAGCGCCCTGCACGGTGCATGCACGGAACACGCCAGACGCGCGCCATTTGTCAATGTCGCACCAACGCTATTTTCCATGACTAAAACTGGGAAGTATTTTTACTTCCATTACGTAAAGGTCAGTACTGAAGATGCCTCTGACCAACCATTGTAATCTAACGTAGTAAATTCACATTAGATAACGGAAATCGAACAAAGAACACGGATTGTTGCTCATGGATTCGTGCCCTTCTTACATCAGGGTTTAATCAGATGCTTCTAATTCACGATTCCGCGTGGCTAGTATCATATACGTATTCAGATTAGTGCGTGCTTAATATCCTTATAATTGATTTTCTATAAGACCCACTATCACTCGTTAAATTTTATGTCAACAATTGTCTACTTTTACCAATACGTATCCTTTCGAACTATTGGAAGAAAGGAAGTCAGGTCGACAACCTGTAAATATTGACTCATCTCGGAAAGGCACGTGTCTAAACACACAGACAGGCTTGTGCCATGTGTTTCTTCTAGAGAATTTGTTTTCTTTAAGAATTTAGACACTAGTTTTTATTAGTCACTGTTACCAGTAAAATATTTAATTAACTAAAAAATATTTAGGAATACATAAATGCAATTCCAGATATTTGAACTACATATAGTATAAGTGTTGTTCAAAATCAACATAATAATAACACCACTCTTAATAAATACCACTCACCCATAACTGCAAATTTCTGAAAATACTTGTGCACATTTTTTGTTCTTTGCCGATTTTCTATACAGTTACTATCATAAATTCCGTGTGCATGTGAATGGACCATGTACAATGTTTTAATAACGGCAAAATTACACAAAATCAAATCCGGCAAATATCGAAAGCGAAAAATGCCAAATATCGCGTTTAACATATTACCTTGGTTAAACTTTCTTTGCCCTTTTAGATATCTATTGTTCAGAACTGTTTTACTGACTTAGAACATCCGAATCAAATACGAGTATTACTAAGATGAGTTCGCATGTGTAAATCGATAAATGATAGTTTGATATCCACCTTCTGGACAGACCTACAGTACGCCACAGAATCACCCACGCACCAAACAGTGTCGCACACTGGTGCATAAATGTAGCCCGCGGTGGTTGTCGCTGAAAACTCGATAACTTGAAATCGACTAAACGGTCCTCAGTCCACAAAACACTAGATGGTGTTGTTCACACAAAACACGTTCAAAACAATAGAGAAATAAACCATGTTCTATTTTCCACCTCCGCTAAACTCTGTTTAAAACATTCTTCACTTCACCCAGAGACAGTTTCCTTATCTAACTCGCGAGCTGTCCGCATATTGGACACTATAAAGTCTTAGAGCCTTCAACTCGAATTATTTTAAGGTGAACGGACGTAATGTAAAAAGACACCGTTGAATAGAATATTTGTTTGGCGATGAGTTTTGTATAATTCGATTAAATTTCGTAAGTCGGCCGTCGACCTGCGCGGGCGCTGAGCACGACGCTATTTTCGTGCTATGTCTACGTGACGCCACGCATCTCTTACAGCCTCCGTTCCAGTGGACTGCATTACTATTGGTAGATTTCACAGTGATCGAAAACGTGATTGTGTCTCGAGCCATTCCGATTCAAAATTTCATGGAACGGTTTTGGCTCGATGACGATAATACGTAACTTAGAAATTAGAAATACCTCACTCACCAGCACTCCCCTTGGTGGAACTTAATTCGTACATAAGTAGCAATAAGTACATTGAAACCGTAAAATGAAAAATATTAATTTAATTAAGGTGATTCTATTCAAACCAATTGCCGTCTATTTATTAAGGTTTTCATACTGGTATAAGACTTATGTCTGAGGTAAGAGTTTGCTATTCGTAAAATTAAATTTAATTTATGTGACATCCAGCGATCATATCGGCAGTTGGCCATAAATCCGATCCTCAGTTGAGAAAATTACATTGAGTTATTCACTACAAGTCGACAGACAAAGAACAAGGAGATGGCAATGTTAATTTTCTTTGTAAAGTGATTTAGTATGAAACTGGGTGAAAACTAAAGATTTTTTGTTAACACAACTCAAAACATAAAAATCTTTACACAAAGTAAATATGAAGTGGTGACAAAGTTTTACTGCGAATATAAAGCATTACTAGTAAAAAAAATACCCAGAACAATGGTGCTAGGAATAAAAAAACATCTAAATCAAAAAGTATAAAAATGGCGAGTACTGCTACAATCATCTTTAAATCCGACCGTGAAATTCACTACTTTGCTATTGAATTACTACGAAACGAAGCGACCGAAATACTTTTTACAATAAAAATACTTTTGTTCTTGACCTTGTAACTTAACATTTCCCATCACCTACGTTGTAACTTAACAGACTTACTGGCGGAAATGCAATGTAACTCATTGTTAGAGACTGACGGTAATTGTTATCGTTAGGGCTGGACGAAGCGATCAGCGATGTGAACAAGGTTATGGGGTTCTAATTGACAGATCACAACGACGGCAGCGGACACCGTAACCGCCTTTATCCAGGCTAACTGTACCACTACCGTACGACACGGACCGCCTGCCGCTTGGTCGCTCGTACTCACCACCGCAACGGGAAATGCCAGGCGTCGCCGTCCTAAACTACGCCAACCTTCTCTTTGTTGCCACAGTCATTTCCTCCAGGAACCGCACTTAATAAAACCACAAGAAACAAAAACTTTCGGCTAATAAAAAGTGGAACTTGAGTCTGCCCACAATTCTCACAGTGCACTGAGGTCAACTGCGGCGTATTGCCGTAGACGTAAACTATGATATCGTCGCCTGGTCTCTCATGGCTTCCTACATTAAAAATTCCACCAGCAAACTGTTTCTGTGTCATCTCTATTCGAGATATTCGCCGTGTCGGTTGCTAAGTGAAAACGTCGCGAGAATCTTTTATACTTCTTAATGCGAGCCGTTTCGGCTCTTGTTCGGGGTCCTAGTGTGACAGCCATTATAATTCCGAGTGAATGTGGAAGTATACAAAGACGGCTTTGTAACCAACATAAATATTTATGAGTAAGTGTCTATTTTCTACACACGTGGGTCGGTGGATACGCACGATACCACCGGCCTAATTGGATGGCTGTAGGCGCGAATTTGTTTCACTCTGAGGGGAATTCCTTATTTGTGTCTGAAAGTAATTTATAATAGCGAAATATTACTTCCTTACCGATACGCCTACAATTTATATCGTCCTCGTTCATTTCTCTCGTATTAATGCGACAATTTAACTTTATTATTTAGCGGTTCACTTACGGTTATATAACGATAAATACATTGAAGATACTAATCCTACTTTCTCTTAACTAGTTTCTTGAGGCCACTATAAGAAAGTAAAACCCCGCTATGTTCGCGCTCGCCCCGTGTCCTGTTGACACACAAATTGCTATGATAAATTATTCTGGAATACTGATTTTTATGACACTCTCGTTGTGTATTTTTAACTTGGATAACTGAATATCAAATTGGTGAGTTTATCACGAATTTTGCAAAAAATATAAAAATACTTTAATAAAGATAAGTTTACTTGAGAACAGGCACCTAGGGACTCTATGAACTACGACTTTCTATCAGTATACTACGTAAATTAAATAAACTACTAAAGAAACTGAAAATATCTTTTTAAATCAAAAAGTAGGTAATGTCCCGTAGTGCCACCACGAATGACCTCAATCCTCTCTATCTACGAGTAAGTATGTATGTTCTCGCATGCTCGTATATCTGGAACGCGGGAACGGTAGTGTGCCTGTGGACGGTATGGCATCTTGCCCTGTCCTGCCCTGACACTTGGCCTCTGACAACTATACACTTGATATTATACCGCGCTTTCCATATATCTTGCTTAACCAGAGTTATGGGTTTACGTTTCTAACATATCGCACAACTTTGGTACTTCCTATTACTTGAAATACTGATCTGAATATAAATAAGCGATGCTCAACTATCGCACCGTGACAAATTAAAAAGACGCTTTATTTCACTGCTTTTGTTTTTAATCTATCTTTTATTTTCCAACGATTTAATGTTCTGGTCCAATGATCTAACGTTTGGTATAGATTTTATTCGGCTAAACCCGCAGGTCGTAACTGTTGTGTTTAAATTGAATGCATCTGTAAAGCATTTTCCTTTAAATACGTTGATGTTCCACCATGTTTACACTTCTGTGGGAAAGAAAAATAGCTACAACTTAACATCCTAGGATCAAACAAGGGATCACGTTGTCTCTTCGACTTAGTACATGTTTGGCACACTTTCAGGAGGTCTTGGTTACAGCGGCGACGTCACGTTTCCCATGTTGGGAATAGTTTATTGAAGTCATGATGTGACCTTAACATTGTGTTTTACGATTGTCTCGTCACCGGTCCGCGCACTGACATTTCAATAGAGAAGGTGAGCGCGGGTCAAGGCGTGACGCGCAGCACGACGCCCAGCATAGTCCCCCCATCATCTCCTACACACTGCTGCACCGTCTACTGTCAACGCCACATTTATTTCGTATGATTGCCGTTATTTATAAACACTGTCATGTCCCCATCAAAACACTACGAAACGTAACGTCGTCACAACTATCGGATGAACAAAACGAATGATTCGCCTCGTCTTTTATACCGCATACATTGATGGACTGGAACAATTTGCCAGCGGCGGTATTTCCGTCTGACTGCAATTTATATAGGTGTCTTCAAGGCTAGAGTGAATAGGCTCTTAATAAACTAGTGCACTTTACCATAAACGATTACATCACCGCTTACCATCAGGTGGGATTACAGAGAAGCACTAGTTTATAATATGTAAAAAATGTTTGCCATGAATGTCATTTTTCTAAATTGACAACCCAACGGCACTGTAGCAGAAATGTATTAATTTTAACTTTATAGCTGAATTTCTCGAATTACCCACGGAAGCTTATCGGCGTCGGTGTTGACTTAAATTTGCATCTAGGTAGTATTTTCTCGTCGCCAGTTCGATAGTGTGTGCTCACGATTTAACGCTGGTATTAATGCATTATTCAGCGGGGTTTTCATTAGACTGTCGCTATCGGCGCGGGCGATCGCGCTCTCGTTAAAATGTACGGATGGCATGACGGGTGCTCGTATTGAACGGGCACGCGAGTCAACCCTATCGTGGCTCAAATTCAAATCACTGAAAAACTTATTTGCAGTGTCGCATTTTCTGTCGCCTCGCTTCGTGACACACGTCAATCTATATTTGAATCCATTACATGAAGTGGAAGAGACAATTTGCCGACCAGACTCTCATTCGAGAGGCGGGATGCTGATTGCAGCCCGTAAATAAATTAAACTTCATGGTTCAAAACGTTATTTACGCGCGTCATCAGGCGAGTTAGAGCATCTAGTTTAACCCTACTATATTTAGTGTTCTTGTTTGAAAATTCCCAATGATGAATGCCAAATTAGTACGCCTACAACTCGTACTGGTACGGACGAAAGCAGGTCAAGCTACCTAAAACTGTCAAATATTCCCAATCTACCTTGAGTCTTAATGATTTAACTATAAAGTTGAATGTAGTTGCTTGATGTGCTGTTATCTGAACCTATTGTTTATAAATAAAGATTTTTGCGTATGTGTATCTGCGTGTTTTTGCTTAGCTGTTTATCTAAACGCGCACATGTGGTTATCGCATCGAAATTCTTTGAACGCATTGAAGAAAATGCAATTAGCAAAGCGACTATTAAATGTGTAGCTCGACCAGTTTGAAAGAAACTGGTGCGTAAGGACAGGTTTAACAACCAACCCCACACATGACACAAACTCGCGGATGTGGTATACTTTCGATATTAATGAGAACACATCCCGCATGCGCCGCCCTAAATAAACTACCGCCTTATGTATCACAATTGCAAGGAGAACAAATTAATTTTATAGGACGCACATATCATGTGTGGTGACATTTTTCATTAAATGTTAAAAATTATGAGGTTTCTTGACAGTCTTTTTTATTAACTTCTTATAAATATATGCAAACAAACTGAACATTTATATAAAAGTAGACTGATTAATCGCTTCTGTGTTGATTTTATTTATTTCCAACAATGTCTGGGTTTAATTGATGCTGGTATCAGCCATTACTAGAAACCGTCACAGTCGAGCAAGCACAATAATAACTGCGCTGTATTAATTACCTTGTCAACGCGTACTTTGAGCGATGTCAGTAGTCTGGAGCACCTGCAACAATCGGAAACACATTCTTTATGTCTGTGCTGAATAAATGTATTTTCTTTTTTTCTTTCATTAGTATTCCGTCGATTTATATAGTAGTAGTAACATAAAAAATAAATAAACTAAATTGATGCCTATGGGTATAAGGTATAGGTGAAATTTCATTTAAATCGGTTAAGACGTTTTGATTGCTGATTTTAGACTTTAAAGGTTTTTACTTTTTTATTTTTCACTTTTTTACTTTTTCCCATTATCCAATTCCATATTTTAAAAGATTTTTATTCATTTAATAGAATATTTTATATTTATAAAACGAAAATATTTACAAAGCACGTCTGCATCCGCTTTTTAAATTGGCAGCATGGTTCTATGTATAATTGAGTCATTTTGCTATATCCCCTATACATACTTACATAGATAGATGCACATACTCTAAACGACTATGTGCATCTATGTCTATAGGTTTAGGCTAGAGACATAGGTTTGTAGCCAAAACCCATAAATTTTACCCTGGCAGGTGCGTATTAGTCACATATATGGACTTCATTTACAGAATGCCCATTCAATTAACTGGCGCTGTTACTTTATTGACATAATAGTTTAGATTCGCCATAGGGCAACTGGATTATAGACCTCGAGCACGCATGTCCTTATCAAGATTTCTAGATGGAGTCGGCGTCGGATGGTGTGCAGGTTCTCGCCCAAGGCGAAGGTTTTGATGTATTTAACTTATATATTTACATTTTATGATCCAACACGTTCGTTATCGGTTTTGTTTTGTAGGCCACATCCGGACACATCGTGTATGCGGTTTAAATTAAAATATTATTTTAGTTGCAAATTAATCTAGAAATCTCAAGAAGACAATAGGTCGTTTGTTGGCAAGCAGTACGGGTATGAAGTGTGAACGTCCGCCGTGTGATGTCGGATGTCGCGACACTCGTGTAAACAAAGCGCTACACTGACCGGGTTAACCTTGAATGGTAAATGTGTGCGGAGTTTCGCCGGGGAAAAATATGCCATTGATGCAGGCGGCGTGCGTGCGCCGGGTAACGGTCAACACGAGCCGAATAAGTGGTTTAGCATCGTACGTGGAATGATAATGTTCAAAGCGAGACTTGTCACGCGATTGCACTGCCCTGTCACTGCTGCACGCATTCAGAGACCCACTTTCTTGTGTCCTTGAACCATAAGTGTGTTTACGTTGTATGCTATGAATCGCTTATTTTCTTTTATCACTGTAAGGTATCTTAAAGACTTTGTGATTACTTCCGGTGAAACGTATGTGATATACAAATAAATTAAGTCAATTTATATCAGTTAATGGTTAGACAATAAAAGCGATAAGGCAATATTTCGTGTAGCCAATTACAGTAGGGTGAATGTCGATGTCGGCGTCTGAGAGCGAACAATGTGCCGCTAACGAGATACAGCGGGCTGCAGCGCTCCGCACCGGTCTGCACCGGTCCGTCAGGCCGTCGCTTGCCCAACACCTCAATTCGTTCTTTGTTTACGTTGGCATCGTACTCGCCCGCGGAGCCCGATCTCATCCCGAACGCAATAAAGCTCGGAGCAAACTCACGATTCTGCAATGTCTACTCTTTATCGCCTCCGCCGAATGTTGTACGATCTTAAACGTATTTTAATAACTTCCACCCGCCAGTCGCTGTAATGGGATCACCATGCAAATGCCTGTGCCCATGCTGTACCGTTACATACCGATACCGACGGTAACGAACCGCCCCGTGAAATAAAGAAAGGCAATAATCGCAAACGGGAAATCCTATCACGCCGAGGGCGCCCAGCGGCGGCCGGGACAGGTTCCACAGGGAGCAACCAATCTGACGCTACAGCTATGTAAAGTTTAATGCCTGCAACACGCTTAAACATCGAACAGCTATAGCAGAGTACCCCACGGTTCAGCGTCAAAAAACTTGAATGAGTCGAGGAAAGTGCTCTTGCAAGTTCCTGTATTCGTTCCTATCTTAGATCGAATGTGGTAAGTTGTTAGTGAACCTGACGTACCGAGTGTGGATTTGAAGTTCCCTTTCGTGATATGGCGAAGCGCTTTCCCTGGCGCAACTCTGCGCTCTGACACTTGCACTCTTCCTTTCTACATTACACTTACTATAGCAACAATAATACCATTGCTACTAACTGTTATTGCATTTGAACTAACCTGTGTGACGACTTCACACAGGTTAGTTCAAATGCAATAACTTTATTATTACAGTCTTTGTTGGAAATGAATTTCGATTTCAATTTGCATTACATTTAACATTACCGTAACATGTAGACGCGCGGCGAATGAACAAATGGAAGTACTGTAAGTTAATAATTAGCATTTAACAGTATAATTGGGAGATGCTTTTTACTACGTCGACAGTTGATTAGATCCTTTGAGTGCTACCGAACGATGTCATCTTTTTGAATAAGTTTTCAATTCAAAAGCCGCTTCATCATCTCTCCTTGCAAACTACTATTACAAAATAAGATTAACAATTTTCTCACGTCCGCATCGAGATCGAGTTAGGCGACGACAACCTCTGCAAAAAGTAAGTTGGAAATCTAATAGAGTTTGTGGCAAGCCGGTTATTTGTGTTATTTTTTAGTTTCGCTAACGCTGGGGAGAAATGCTATGTAACGCTCGCGAACGAAGACGAAGTAACCTGACATTACAGTAATAACGCCGAACCGCCCTTCTGTCATTATTTTGTACACTTTCCTCGGGTAACTAAACATGAAACGCTTCTTATTTTTCAAGTGCATGTCCATTACAATTGCATTATTGTCTATGTTCATCTTTTGCTATAGACAACCAACTTCTAAATATAGCATTGTGGCTGTGTTAGTTAGGAATCATTCCTCTTTTCAGTCAGGGCACATAATTGCATTCAAATGTAATTTTAATTAGCAACCGGATAGACAGCGTAACCTGATTAAGTGGCACGGATTATGTTGGATTAAGACTTCCTTTGATTAAGATTTGTTATGAATGCGTCTACAGTGGCAGCAGTGCGTGACAGAACTGGTCTAATAGTAAGAGATGAGGCCTTGCGTCGTCACCGAGTCATGCGAGATACCTTACGATAATTACATCTTTGATTACAACCTTGGCTGTCTCTACCGCCTCATTATGCAAGCATAGTGGCACTTAAAATCAGGTTATTCTAAAGCGATTTATTAACACGTCACCCTTTATTTATCCACCCTTTATTCCGTTATACCCATCTCTGTAATAGATGAGTATAACGGAATACGATTTGATACGAATTTGCTTAAATAATATTTAAATTTTATCAAACCTTCTTTAAATTAAAAAATATATTAAAAGATATAAGCAATCAGTCACAATCATGGGCATTTCAACAGTTCAGAAAGAAAATCATATACGCATGGAGCAGTTACACCCACCGATACATAAATTTTACTTTGCAAACAGGTACGTACGGGGCAAGTTATTGAACACCATTACTATTCCTTGCTAGTGTCATGTTATAAATATGTTGTAATAAAAGAAAATAATCACTTAATTGGTGCGAAAGAACATCAGTTTTAGTTTATAGTCATATTGAACAGCCGTAGAAAAACGTTCATCATCATCATCATCATCATCATCATCATCATCATCATCATCATCAACCTTTTTATCGTCCCACTGCTGGGCACAGGTCTCCTCTCATACAGAGAAGGATTGAGCGTAATCACCGCGCTTGCTCAATGCGAGTTGGCGATTTCAGACTTCAAGTCCAGGTTTCCTCAAGATGTTTTCCATCACCTTCAGTCATTGGTGTCCAAGATATACTTAGAAAGTACATATAACTTCAGAAAAGTTACATTGGTACTTGCCTGCCTGACCTGGAATCGAACCCGCACACTCATACTTGAGAGGCTGGTGTTTTAACCACTAGGCCACCACGACGACGAAAAACGTTACCGTAATAAAATTATATTAATTTGATATGGGAAAAATGAAACTCCACGTAGAGCGTCGGTGGCAATAAAACTTGAATATCTCTATTCTGGCAGATGGAGAAACTGCATACCCCCTTATGAATGTATCATAAATCTTTAATATTGTATACATTATGAATTTTACTTATGGATGTCATCAAAACTACTAGAGCCGATGATATAAATACAAAAAGATTGTCGTTAATATGACATTCGTGTTTTAAAATTCTAATCATTTATTATTAGTGACGATAACGGTTGGTGCATCTTTCGTTGGCATTTTTGCTTAGGGCACTTATTAATTCCGGGCTACAACTGCGAGGTGTTACGTAATTGCAAGAATGCGGCGGCATGTGCCTCAGCGACGTGTCGGACGTCGGACGGTCCGGTTCGCATGTGAACCGTATTTATTGTAATTACGTCTCTCGGACGCTGACTCCTATCGATCGATGCGACGGTGAAACGTCCGTATGAAACGATAACATAGATCCGATCTATGCGGCATTTGCTGTATTCAATTAACTATATAAAAGCTCTTTAAATTGTAATCGATTAACTTTTATTACGTTCTAAATTATATTATAGAAATAACACGAAATGTTTTTGAAGATCAGTGTTAAATCGTGATGATTTGGGAATTCCGATGAATTTTAAAGCAGTTGAACAATCTCCGTATTTATCAACCCGCATTAATTGGAGTGGCATTGGTAATAGTTTTCCGATTAATGCGCCCGATCTTCTCTAGGAGGGTCCGTTTGCGTTATTTCGCAGTATCGCGCGCGCAATCGTAACCTCTTCCCACATAATTGGCGTGTGGGCGCGGCGGTGGTGGCGCGTTATCCCGATCGCCGCCCACCAGCGTCGAGGCGACGCCCGATTAGATAGCTCGGCCCCCGACACCCCGACCCGGGTAACACCTCCCGGCTGCCGGCACGGAGGTACCGACGCACCCCGCTCACTGTTATCATCTCCTGAAACGATCGCGAAACTCATAAAGCAGTCTCGTTACTTACACACTTTATACCGCACGCGCGAACCAATTGTCAACAAACAGCAAAGTTATTGTATTCGGTAGTTTGCACTCTGCTAGTAAAGCATTTAGCTTCTCTACCTTCTATTTTTAGCTAAAGCCTCTATTCTTAATAGGCTGGTATATCTCACGAACGTTATGGGACAATAAGCCTTGCAGCTAACTCTTATTAGCGATAAGAAGTGGCACCGGATCGCCCGTTACGCAAGACAAGATGCTCAGGAGACGGTTCATTAATTGCGTATTGTCGAAGCTCTGGCCGACAATCAAATCTAGTAAATCGTCGAAGTGATCGCACGACGTTCTTATTTCCGGCCGCAATGTGCCCGCTCCAGCCATGCAAGATTTTCTTGTAAGGCCATGGCTAGTAAAATTTAATATGTGTACAGCGTAAATTAATCGGAAGCATCGATGATAGGCGTACACGTTTATACCGCCAGGATAAACACAGATAAACGCGAAGACCGTTAAGTTGATTTAGCACGTCGGTTCCGCCACTCTTTGGTCTTCTTACCAACAATTTCGTTCGCCTCGAATTTGGATTTAATATTCCTGAAACAATTTGGATTTAAACAAATGAAACTGAATTGAAGAAAGTGTCAAACGATCCTGCTGTCAAAAATTGCAATAGATGACATCCTGGGCGGATCTAGAATTCCATTCATAAATATAAGGAATGATAATGCAATCATTATCGTCCAGTTCTTGAATTGCGCACGCGGTTCTTTCTAAGAAGCTCCCTATAATTTAAACCAGGCTCGCTACTCAAACCACTCCAGACAAATTATGATTATACCTAATTCACTTTCTAGTTAGCGTAACAAATAGAACAGGATTTCTAAAGGATATTAGGTCTCATTACTTAGCTTTTATTTACTCCTAATGATTAACATTTTAAGTATCAACTCAGTGCACATCGCACGCACGCATTTCAAGCACAATATTTTTGACGTTAATTGACGAAATGCGAAGTTGTAGCATTTGCAACGGCTAACATATACACGCGCAAATCGCTACTCAATTTGCATTCGATATATGTAAAGCGCCCACTCGAACACTCGTTACCGCGATCGTCACCGTCTTCAACATATAAACCGTCACGACTAAAACGAGGAATGTGTTATCTCTAATTTTTAATGCGCACACTTCACAAGTTTACTACTGCACTAAAGATTTATCAAGCGCAAACATTTACATATTACTAGTTTGCGAAATTGTTGATTTAGCAAACTAGGAATATGTAAATGTTTGCTCTTAATTTCCGAACCAGTGTTTGACCAATGTTTCCGTTTAAAATATTATTATTAGAGGTATAAAGAGAGACAGACCTGACCTACTTAGCGGCCGATCTAAATATGTGATAATGCATGATTCAGATAGGGCCTAAATGTATATAAATTTCTACATTTGTCATGGCCACATTGTAATTTAATGCTGTGATAGGAACCACTGTTCGGTGGCGGTTAACATGTTCCTGCAAAGCCTAGTACGGATGTAGGAAAATACGGCTGTAGATAAAATGAACGTGAACATTGTGTACGCATGCACATTTGCAGTTAGTAGCTCAAAACGCAAATAAAATTAACGAAAGACAGCAGTAAACGACCGCACAGACATATCCATTGCGGTGTAAAATAGCGGCGCGCGCAACAAATGACATTCCACATTCATACCACGCCAAATAAGTGCGGAACGTGGAGTGGATTTAGGTCACACACTGATTCTCGGTAATTGAAGTGTAGAGTGTAAAGCTGTGGAGTTTCACCGCAAGTAATCTGACAGTCCTATGAGTTCCTTGCTAATTTACGGACCGTGCGTTTTGGCCTGCGGTCATGCGCTTGGCGACCGCAGCCGAATTCCGCTACTGGAACGTGCCGTGCCGAGGAAGACGAAACGTATTGAACAGTAAGCACCCTAGTATCCTATAACTTACAATCTGTAACATGTACCTATGTATATTTTTGACATTTCTGACACTCCCATCCTGTACCACGTAACACTTTGTTTAAAATTTGTATTTGTGGTTCTATTGACATGTTTCATACATAATAAAAGTTTTGTCATTTGGTGTTCAGTTCAACCACACAGCTACATTACGTAACGTGGCTTCAACTTTTTTTACGTTTATCATCGTATTCATACAGCGTGTACACAATGCAGCACTCGGCTAAACGATCTGTTGCACATTCCGAGTTTTAATGAATGTGGGAAATGGCTTTAATAGGGATATGACGGTATTATGAATAATTTGATGCAAATTAAATCAATAGTAAACGATTCTAGATTTTTTCATTCAATATTGATTGCGAGTAAATCCAAGTAATCGGTTTGATAATTAAATAGGACTGTTAATGTCATGTCAGTAATTTGAATGGTCATTAAATATGTTTTATGTCGCAACCATATATTTACTGTTTTTCATTATTTTCTACTACGCAGGTATACATGCTCAGATCTCACAACCCTTTCTTTGCAAGCACCATTAATTTCGCCCGGCTTGTAATTTTTCTGTTATTAACAACACATTGTAATTACAAACTTGTGTAGTTAATACATCTAAATTGTAATTAGATCAAATTTTTAATGGCACGTTCTGCTCCATGGTCGTACAAATTAATAACGTCTGCATGTTCTACAAAGATTCGTGTATGACATAATGAACTAGACGTTGAGGGACAATTAACTACCCCGTTCATGTTTTTAATTCGATCAGTCTATAATTATAAACACATGCGGTTTAAAGTTCAACACAATTATAGAAACACGAAATCAACGTCAATAATAATAGTAGATTAGTAGTAGCCAAGAGTTGTAAGACATCACTTGCAGCCCGAGATATTTAGGCGCGCGAGTCCATCGAGGGCGCCTATAGTTCGAGGGTGCAATTGTTGCTTACACCCGCGCTAACTACTCTGCTTTACATCTCGATTGTGAGGTAAGTAGTAAAAAACCGGCATTACAAGAACAAATTGAACTCATTTCACTATAAATTTTATTGGTTAAAATTTATAGTGAAATGAGAAAAAATTTCAAATTTTATTCAACAAGGAAATTGAACCTCGCCTTTCGATATTTAAAATTGATGACTATTATACTCATACGAAGATAAGGCTGAATAGCGAAGCGACCTCTTTTTTTATTGGGCTGTATGCTTGATGTCTATTGCCAGTATGATATACGCGAACTTTTTGAAAGATTGCAGAGTTTTTTCTTTTAATTACTTACCGCCCTAGGGTTTTTCTAGCTACAATATTATCCTAGAGCACATATCGGTCACTTAAAAACCCATTTGGTGGTAATAAGGATCTACTTACCGAATATGAGAGATGTAAAATATAAATTTAATAACGCACTACAAATAGATAAAAGTAAATTGGCGCCATCGGTAATAAACAAAACGTATCGTAATATAACTGTATCTTCAGGCATGGATAACGCTGAGAAGAAACAAAACATTATCCGCGAGTGAGTAGTCAATCAAAAGACACGCGAATGTCGCTAGCATTGCCTCTAGTTTCACTTACGGTGCACGCAGTTTTTCGTCGGGAACGCGATCGCGACCGCGATCAATAGCTCACATTGTGCTCGTCGACGCCCGCACCGCTTGCATAATGTGTCAGTCGTGGGAGCGACTACAGAGGCGCCCCGTTATGCGACGCACGCCACTGGTACCGTTCCATTAGTGATTTTATTAGACGATTCGCGTG
The DNA here is from genome assembly GCA_037179545.1 of Sesamia inferens. Lineage (NCBI taxonomy): Eukaryota > Metazoa > Arthropoda > Insecta > Lepidoptera > Noctuidae > Sesamia > Sesamia inferens. The sequence goes on from CM073930.1 coordinate 16,243,640, forward strand.
TATCGCCGGTAATCAATTTGAGTACATTGCAGGCGTTGTAAGTCGCCCTACTTGCAACGTATTATAGAGCATAAAACGCTTTACAGCCACGTTCTCCATTTAAGCTCACACGGTGTTTCATTCCGGGCTAATGTAAAGCTTTCTGTGTATAATTTTGTTTTGTCCGCTTTATCTAGGACGCAACAGTATATCACGAATTTTGCAGATAAATCCAATCCATGGCTATGAGAACTGATTGTATCTATATTTTGAATCCAGGTTCTGGTTGTGATGTATTAATCTTTTTAATGTCTAGTATTATCCTGGCCGATTTCATCGCGAGGCGGTCATAGTAGTAGTTTTTTTTTTTCGATTTTGATTTTAATATATAGTCGACTGTATCAATTCTGGTCATTTATTCTCATAGTACGCGCGGTCTACGTGAAATTTTCCCCTGAAATTTCCAAAAGACAATAAGCTAGTGTGGTTTATTTCGAGATTCAAGTATTTTTTTTTTTAAGTTTTTGCTTAAGAATTTTCGTCAAAATTGACCGCGAACGTACAACGGTACTAACAACTTTTCAGTGTGATTTATTTGGTTACTTTTCGCCTATTCAGCGGCTGAAAGCAATGCCCTCATTTTTTATGGTAAGTAAAGTAGACTAAAGCCATAATGTTTCGATTAGCACGAATAAGGAAACTGGTTTGGGGATTTTAGATAATTTATGAGAATATCAATATTTGGGTACAGCGTGGTATCTGTGTCGACGATGAGTCAGCGGTGACCGGTCACACCCACGCTTATTGTTAGTCGAAGGCGCAGGTTCCCTCATTTACATACCCATCTCTCCATAAACAAACACAAGTAACATTATTTTTCCTCTTGGCGAATTTTTACGATGTTGCCAAAACAATAATTTCACATCACAGTTGTGCATTTCATTTGAGTTCAGAATTATATTAACTTGTATTTATAAATAAGTCTAAATATTAAAAATGATATTGAGTTCAGTTATTTTTATAAGTACTCCAAATACCAATTCCTATTATAATCTTAAACAAGTTTTTTATGAGGAACTTTAACTAGAAATATAAATCCGACTCGAAGTAATTCAAAGCAAAAAGTCTCCACACCTCAAATCGAATAGAAAATTGGAGTCAGTAATAGCGTCAATAATAGTAGATAAAAATAAATTAAGTTACGGGACACCTGCTAAAGGGGCCGTCAAAAGTGCACGCACCCGCACCGCGGCCACGGGTCGTTCACCCCGACACGACGTAATTAAAATCCTTCATGGAAAGCACGCCTGATGGAATCCATCCTGACCCCGCGCACGACCGACTAGTACCGCCCTTTAAACGTTACTTTATAAATAGGAGCAACCCAGCTTCGTGTCCCTTCCACTGCTATGCGATACGGGAGTTACAAAAAAAAAAACCTTAATTATTCCCCGTTTTTAAAGGCTTCACTTACGTTTTTATGGAATTCTTGTATGTAAGTATTTAAAAAACTGTCAGATTCAGAACGCTTGCGGATTATGTGTGAATAGTAATTACGGAGATAAAAAATGTGAAATAAAAAAGTTTTATAATTTCAATTTACTTGGAAGAGGTACGGAGAGAAATAAGAGACTTGTAACGATTTTTATTAGTCATGGTGGTCCATACTTGATTTAATACCAATCAATTTGGCCTAAAGGTATATCTAGAATTCGAAAAGGTACATTTCGGATGTCATCACCAAATTAATAGGCGAGTGAAAGATTCAATTACTAAAACACTTAATTGTTACTATTTCAATTATCGTAGAATTAATTAAAATTGAAAAACGTATTCGATTCCAAATAGGCAAGTTCACATATATAGATAGCCCTTCAATCAAAAGATTAGACGTTAACGTGGATTGAATTGATATTTTTATGGAAATTGAACTGCGGTCAGTATTTTTCTATTTTCTTTTTCGTGTCGTTGGTACCACAGTTATATGAAGTTTGTTGGCCCCAAAACTTCACAATAATTTCATTCAGTTAATATAATTCCTATTAATGAAATTAAAATGTCTACGCAAAAATATAAATTCACATTATCTCGCATATCCATTGCGTGTCCCTACTTATTCTTAACTTCGTTTCCCCAGATGTCGAGAAGATCGCACTGTTCTCTCATACTTCCGCTAAATTCTTCCATAAATTTTAGTCATCATCATCTCAGCGTTAATCCCAGTCGCATCCGAAGCTTTTTTCAGCTTTGGAGTCTGGGGTCCGCTTTACCAGTCTAACTGCTGATTTTGGCGAAACTTCGACATTTTCCGTGAAGCGACTGCCATTTGACCTCCACAACCCGAGGGCGATACCGAAGCATTCCAGTAAGACCATTTTTTGGACTTCCATAAATTTTAGTATGTTATCAATATAATAAGAAAATCGACACGCGGAATCGCCTTGTGCCCAATAATCGATGTTGATGGCGTGTCGCCGGGAATGCGCGCGCGCAGTCACGAACTGTTCGGTGGATCGCTGTTCTCACGTGACCCTCTTAATAATAATCTCAGGACCCACAATCGGGTCAACTGGATATGTTGATTTGCACGTCGAATTGTGTGTGTTTGTTGTGAATCGGTTACAGTTTTGAACCTGAGAAACATTGTGATTTCCTTTAATTTATTAGTGCTTCTGTTACTCTTGTTTCCGTGGCAATTGTAATACACACTAATTAAATCCAGTTACTTGGAACAGTAACAGAATTAATATAGAAGTGGCCTCCTGCGATCATATTATTTCTAAGATAAGCAGCCCCAAAAAGTTAAAGGCGCCACAGACTTAGGCATTTTTCATAAATGTAATGTGGCTATATAATTGAAACTCTTAATGTTTTACGTAAACAATTTAATATCATTTCATTTAATTTGCAGACTCATCACGATAACCCTTCAAATGTTTTATCTGCATAATTAAACAATAAATATAATGTTAAATTAGTCTAACATCTTGATAGTAATTAAAAGGAAATAAATATTACATATATTTTTATATGCAGAATTTTTTTAGAAATTTTACGTTTGACATGTTTTCTATGAAATAACTATTAATAATTCTACATTAGTCTTCGAATAAAGTTATCAGATGAATGAAAAAACCTTGATTTAAATAACTTTTCTGATGCATCTTATATACATAATTCTGTGAATCTAGCTAAAAAGTCCGCGTGGATCCACTTTTTTGTTAATAAAATTAGTTCTTCATTTTTATTTGTATATTACATACATAAACATTTAATATACATAAACTTTTAAAGATTCGAAAGTTAATTAGATACTTTTAACAAAGCTCTACACTATTTTATGAGAAAGTAAACCTTTCAAATTTTAGTAATTTAAACGCTCATATTAGAAGTTTATGGTTTCGCTGGAACACTTTACAAGTTAAAGCTCATAAGTTATTTCTAAGCTCAAAGAAGTCCGCCAAACTTTAGTATCGTGAGCAGCTGTACGGTAGGTCGTAAGTTGTAGGTTCGTGATCCAATTCCACACAGTTGGTACCGGGGTACCAACATGACCTGAACCCCGGTCGTGCTCTCCAGATCGTTTGTTATACTTTTGCGGTTTGCCAACGCTACCAGTTGTTCCGTGTACAATTGCGGACCTAGATATCTTAGGTAGCTAGGACCTTAATAATGTTCTAGTTCGTGGGAAAAATCTACGTTTATTTTAACCGCTGTAGAACTTTTTGCAGAGTATCGTTTAGTTTATGTATATGAGATTACTACAATTATTTGGCGTTTATCTGCAATTATCTGCTTTCAATCATCGGCTGGTTTTCGTAATTAAATCGTTAATTTATTGTTCATATTTTATATTTTCTTATTCAGCTAACAATGTTGTTTATTAACTTGTCCCAATTATCCAGTCACCATTTAATACATTACGCACAGTTCAATTTAAGAGCCTCTCAATTCGCTAAATTGAAAGCCTATTAGACTGCTTCCAAATCTTATTCAAATGTATTTGAAAACAAAATGCATGTGTAGGCAGATTAATACAGTTAATAGTCGCTTATGATACACGATTGGGAAAACTCGTGAATTAATTGTTAAAAAAAAATTTGGCTATATTTTAAATTCATATTTTATTTGGTAGTCATCAATTTTAAAATTCAACCCACAACGGCTAAGACTAAAACGGAGTCATTAATTAAATTCATTCAATCCATTGGGAGATCGTTAGTCATATTTTTATCTTATTTCTATAAAAAGTTAGCACCTCTTCCGCGTCTCGCGTTGATGTCTTTTACTAGTGAACTTATCGCGTAGCTTTGAACATTTCCGATTCATTTCGCTGCATGCCATTTGCTTTCTTTTTACAAATCATATTTCTTATTTCCACCTTAAATGCCTTTTATTATTACAATTTAAAGTATTAGTTAACTCCTGATAATAACTTTTAACGCCATTTTGTTCGTAAATCGCATTTATTTTTTCAGGGCACCGTTCTTTTTTTATACAAACATTAAAGTTTATGACTAGAACTTAAAAACGATGGAATAAATGATAAATCTTCTCGCGAAGGGAGCCAAACGAAGCGACTCTAAATATAGCCCAGTGCCATTATTGCTATATGCGCATCGGAGCTTATCGCTCTATACACGACTGAAGACAAGCTCGCGCGCATGAGCGCAAAAACCTTCCTATACATACCCTAACGGTACGCAATACACACTACTCATTTTTCTATGTTATCATTGTTTTACTTTTCCCCAGTTTACGTTTCCTATTAACTTATTAAGTTCATGTTTTATTTTAACTTCATGTATTTCAGGTAAGCTTCCATAATAGTTATAAAAGTTTTAAGTGTAAAGTATAATTTTTTTTTATATTTATATGGTTACTATACTATGATAACTTATTTATAAGCAGATTGACAATTAGAAACCTTTATCACTGTCTTACTTTTGGTAAAAAAAACTCGAGTTTTTTTTTTATTAATTATAAACCAGCGCTTGACCCCAATCCCGCCTGATGGTAAGCAGTGATGCGATCGTTGATGGTAAAGCGCGCTAGTTTATTAAGAGCCTATTCACTCAACAGTGTTCAAATAATATTTTTAATTACAAGTTGTTGTAGTTGTATCGGTGAGTCTAGTGAACAACCACCATAAAATATTTATTAAACCAGTTTAATGAACAGGATCACCTGATTGCACTTAGTTGTCCAGGACTGGCTTTGTAAAATATTTTCAACTACATTTTTTAAATATTTTAAAAACATTCGTTAATGATGAAAAATAATTACAGTTAAACATAATTAGGAACGTACCTTTTAAGGGCTACGGGAAGGATATTTGGTGGGTAAGCGTCACGTGAAGTTATAGTTCAAACAATATTCAACACGTAGTTAATGAACTTTTCACTGTTCGTATATCACAGGCTGTCGCACAGTCCTCAGGGTGAGCGCGCACGTTGGTCGCGAGTAGTGTCGCGGCCACTCTCGACGAGACACTGAACTTGCCAGAGTGCGCCCCAACGGTTATAACATAACACGTCTGACGTAACCTTAACCTTGCAAGAAGAAGAGGAACGAGCCGCCGAAGGACGGAGAGAGAGAGCTATAGTTTCGAGAGAAAGGGAGAGATGGCGGTCGCCGGACGCGCGGACGCAGCGACCGCGTACCTCGCCGCCGGCCGCCCGCCGTCAGACCCCATCCTGCTTCCCATATACTGCACCGATTATGTTTATCTTTCACACTACTGTTTGATTAGATGCGTTTTAACAAATTGGGAAATTCGTGACATATTACTAAGTCTACTTAAAAGCCATATATTTGAGGTGTGTGGAAAAAGTTGATGGGTGCATTAGCAAACAGACACACCTCCAAAATTTCATTCGATACGTGCTGTTTAATGCTTGTGAATCATAATTATTAAAATGGTGGGAACGAACTGTGATGAAGACATCCCATTATCCCATAATTGTTGCTTATTATCAAGGTCCACTTTGCAATTTACATAAACAAAACAAGTCGTGCGTCCATTAGCAACCGCACGGTTTGTGGATCACCCATGATACTAACAGTTCCTGCTTATAATTGGAGCAACTTGACTTCTCTGTTTTTTTAATAATTATAAACTAGCGCTTGACCGCAATCCCGCCTGATGGTAAGCAGTGATGCGATCGTTGATGGTAAAGTGCGCTAGTTTATTAAGAGCCTATTCACTCAGAAAATCTGAGCGAATAAGAAGGAAGACGGCAGTTGAGCGACAGATCCCAACAACACGACCAAAGATGCTGCGCCAATGGGAGATTGATCTGAAGACCCAACTCCCAACACAACAACATTAGGCGCATCGTACCCGGCACACATCGCAACACAACTGCTCAGACCCGTCCTCCGTACGGCTTCACCAGACATCATGCCGGGGAACACGACAAATCGCTTGGCGGCAAGGCTTTGTCTGGTGGATGGTAACTTCTGCCGGCGGCCGATGTTACGGCCATATTCGAATATAACCACGTTATGATATCGCTTATAAATACACAAAATAAGAAAATGCTTTGGGGAGTTAAAAAGTAATTAATATAAATCTGAAAGGCAGTTTTGCAAACAAAATGGTCGGTCAAACACAACTTTCCTAAGAAAACAATAATACAATCCGTTAATATGCAACCAAGACATTATACCACGGATCTATTATTCATACTTGTCGATAAACAGCCAAGGATCACTCGGTCACATCTATTTACCGGAAAAGGTTCCTGAATCGTAACAGTAATCTGAATCACATCCTATATTTAGTTTATATTTATGTACCACTTGTCTCTTTGGAGTTGTCAGCGAAAAACTGGATTACTACGCCACTTAATAATAGTTATGAAGCCGGCCCAAGGGTAGGAGACTAATTTTGCATTTCCACGGATGAGTCTCATGTGAAAAGTTATAAAGACAAAGCGTAGCGTGTCTAATCATAAGGGACGTGCGAGTAAACACATGCCTTAGGCCGGATGAAGGCTAGCTTCAGGAAGAAAAAAATATACGTCGCCTGTAATCTCTATACAATGTAAACTAATGAAGATGCTATGAAATGAGCCTATAGTTATTATTAAGCACTAGTTTCTGGCCATGTCTTCGGCGCGTGAAAATTTCTTGCTCCACCGACCCCCCCTCATATTTCAGTTTTAATTCAGCGTTCATTCTGACTTATTTTGTTTGTAAAGCCCTATCGTAATGTTGTGTGGCATATAGCCTCCCTCAAGAATTGGGATACCTAATTGCAAAAAAAAAAATCCAACCTGTAGTTCTAAACATCCCTACAACTACATACATACACACAGATATTACGTGTGTATAAAATTACTATTATTATCAACCGCGGAGCTATAATATCAAAAATTGCAAAGGGATACCATCAACGACTCATTGCATGCCGGAAATTAAAAAAATGTGAATGATGTTGACGATGTGGTAACCGTTAGTTAAAAATATAAAATTCCAATAACACTTTCACCAACCTGAAAATCGAATTAAGAACCACCCACCTAGTTCAATAACCACAAAAGCAATGAATACCTCGAACAAAACATGCGTAAATAGTGGCACTGAACCCATTTCTTATAGACCGCACATGATTCCATTTCCGTCAGTTGATTATACGAGTGCTATAGGCAACATAGTTGGTTAAAGGAAAGTCGATACTCTTCTATCTTAATGGATTAACCATTAGGATTGTGGAGTATCAACTTTCATTTATTTAATTCTAAAGGTTAAGACGGTTAACTGAAAAGGTTTTCATGATCCAACCTAGTCATTTAATGACTATTGGTTGATTCCACCGTTTGGTAATTTTTTATAACCATCACAATTGACCGCTACAATAGAATTCCATAAGAATCTAATATAGCAATAATAGTCTTCAAGATTCTGATTGGTTTTACAATTATTATTAAAGAGGAAGAGTCGGGGATTATTTTATTTTTCCATGGGAAGAAAAGTGCCACACGCCATATAACTCGCGATCAAGATAATCAAATCTTTTATGAGAAAGGAATCAATAAACGATCTCTGCATAATAAAAACTTAATTCTCAGTATATTTATTCTAACTTTACATGACTCATATTTTATTACTGCACGTTCTATAATAGAGACAGGTGAACAAACTAAGTGATATTGTCATATTCAACAGTGCTTTGCCTTCGTAGCTTTTTGACTTACAATGATGCTTGTTGAATATATAATATAAAGAGTTCAATTGTTACTCAAATTGCTCAATCTTTTACTCTCGTCTTCATATTCGTGAATGAAAATGTAAAAGCATTTCGCTTTCAAATGGAACAATTGAGACGTTTTGCCTAATGACATGTGCCAAAGAAAAGATTATGTCGACGACCTCCGCTTTCTACGACTGAACTTGAAAATTGTGTATTTAAATTTTTTATTTACTTTTCTCTTGACTTTTCAGTTTCATTTATTTCTTTTTTATGACTTTCACATGACTTGTTTTTGATAAATTGGATCCATTAAATTTAAAACGGCTCTAAGTGTCGGTTGTTATAGAAAACAAAGACTAATTCTGCATAGAGATCTGTTTTATTTTATGTATAAATATAAATGTATGAGAGAAATATGATTGACTGGCATAGCAACGCCCAGGCTCAAGTCAAATAATGATTCTAGAAACACGTTTTAAATAAACGTTCCTTTTATGACTGATATAACTAAGACAACTGAGGCTAAAGCGCAAATCTTACAGCTAGCGAAGATATTGCGAATATGGACGGTATACTCGTACCTTTTATTATCATTTGCCACCAAGCGATTTGTCGTGTTCTGGCATGAAATTTGGTGAAGCCGTACGGAGTACGGGCCTGAGAAGTTGTGTTGCGATGTGTGCCGGGTACGATGCGCCTAATGTTGTTGTGTTGGGAGTTTGGTCGTGGAGGGTCTTCAGATCAATCTCCCTTTGGCGCAGCTTCGTTGGTCGTGTTGTTGGGTTAAACATTGCATCACCTTGCTCAACAGCCGTCTTCCTTCCTATTCGCTCAGTTTTTCTGAATGAATAGACTCTTAATAAACTAGCGCGCTTTACCATCAACGATCGCATCACTGATTACCATCAGGCGGGATTGCGGTCAAGCGCTAGTTTTTAATTATTAAAAAAAAATGTGTTAAATAATAATATGGCTTATCTTTTCCTATTTTCCGATTAATGTTTTATCACCAAAATAAAACCCACCTTGTTTTACATATTATGTATTTATGACTGTATTCTTTATGAATGCTTACGAAGTTACTGTGAACTGCGCTTAAAGCTAGGTTATAGGTGAAAAGAGGACTATCCACACTCAACACTATCGAGGTCGAGAAGGTATCCTAAGATAGCCTAGAAAATGGTTGACATTAGTTCTATGAAACGATTTTCAAATATGGCTATGAAACAAAAGTATGTCGGCATAGTAGTTATGGTAGCTAGTTAACACCCACCACATATGTGATTATACTAATAAATCAAAGCGAGCCTACTTTTGTCAAAACCTCGCTGCGAAACACCATATTTAGATAAATGTCTCAGATAACTCTAGAGATTAGTAGTCTAGATATTTACAAAACGATTTAGTGTTACTAAGTCAAGTTCATGTCTCAAACTACATTTTATTTGACGTCATCTACATCTCGTAGTATTTAGCGGTCTGGGGTCATTGCGGTCTACGTATCAACTGATGTTTCTATGTGATTCTTTTTACCGTAATCATGGGCTCATAATCTTCATTAGTGCGGTCGATTCATCATGGTTTCACATCAATTTATCAAGTTTTCTCTTTGTCAATTATTACATCATAAAAGAATGTTCCCAAGACTATCTGAAGTTTGTTATGCTTCACATCATATTTCCCGTCTGACTGCCTATTACGCTCCGGGATACGATGCATCTCACTCATTTATTGGCCGATGATACGTATCTTATTCTTTATTACGATAAGCAATTTTACTTGTTAGATGAGATAATTACAAATAATTAACAATAGCTATGAATGTACATGTGTTATGCTATAAATCTCTGGTTTAATGTACGAGAAACCCATATGCTAAATATTTTAATTGTGTAGTCAATAACAAAACTAGGACTAGCCTAGTAGTAAAAAAAAATAGAAATTCATGTTGTTTGTTTTGGTTTGTACTAACAATATGCATTTCTATTTCTGTTAATCGTTAGTTAGTTTGTTGTTAGTTTTTGATTTCCGTAAATCGAAATGGAAATGGCATTTCGATTTCTATAAATGCTTTTTCACATTTGATGAACTTTTACAGAAATTGCTGGAAATTAACATTGAAATAAAAACCTATTGACCTGAATTTTGTGTTTCAAAATATATCACTGTTTTAGTCTATCTGCTCGTGAAAATATCTGTAAAATTTACGCCATTGCTATATCGAAGAAAAATAATAATAATGCGTAAACAATCAATATTTTAAGTAAGTGATCGTTTGTATCGCGCATTTCCTTGTAGTCGCAATCAGTTACTTGTGCCAACTGCTTTATTAAGTTCACTATTTCATGTTAGACACGCCTGTAGTACCGATGCCGTGCTAATGTTTTACTCTCCGCTTTTATTCCCTTAATATTTCTCGTAGTAGCGCTGAAAGCATTTAAACCTGCACTTATAATAAAGTGCTATATGCCTTTCAAGACTGAATTGATTAAGACAAGCTCTATTTTACAGACGGTAGTTTACTTTTATGGATCAGTGCAATTTATATTTTAATTATTTATTAATGTAACAAAACGATAAAGAGAAAATAAAAAGTTGTTAATTTTATTTAGTTGGATACGATACTAATGTCCTTTTATAATAAAAGTGCGCATTGATGCACACACGTAACCTATTTCTAGTCAACCAGATATCAAATTTATTTCAATGACAATAAAGATGATTTCAGAATAACTAACACCAGTTAAAACAATGAAGTTGTAACATAAATTGAACTTTGTTGTGTAGGAATTAAAGTTGTTGTTCCATAAACTCATGTTTGTTTGCATTTATGCAGAACATGTCGCTATAGTTGGTTACATGTGGGAGACCTTTATCTACAGTGGAGCCAAATAGAGCACAGGTTACAACCCGATATTATATATGTACATATATCTTATGCAACCTTTTTTTTTAATAATTACTAGCGCTTGACCGCAATCCGGCCTGATGGTAAGCAGTGATGCGATCGTTGATGGTAAAGCGCGCTAATTTATTAAGAGTCTATTCATTCAGAAAAACTGAGCGAATAGGAAGGAAGACGGCAGTTGAGCGAGGTGATGCAATGTTAAACCCAACAACACGACCAACGATGCTGCGCCAAAGGGAGATTGATCTGAAGACCCTCCACGACCAAACTTCCAACA